>JAJHSJ010000007.1:51876413-53276413 GCA_021015155.1 Magnolia officinalis
GCTCTCTCTCTCTCTCTCTCCTCTCTCTCTCTCTCTCCTCTCTCTCTCTCTCTCCTCTCTCTCTCTCTCTCTCTCTCTCACTCTCTCCCTTTTCTTTTAATCAGTGCAATGATAAGCCGACTCATGTTCCACCATAGCAAGGTACCCACCTGAGCAAGGTCCCGGGCAGCATTTTGGTTGATACTGAAATCTGTACTTACTTTGGTAGCACCAATATTGATGGGCGAGCTCCTTGTTGGTCATAGCCCAAGAAAAAGTGGGCCTGCTGAATGCGACGCAACCCTACTAGCAATGGCCTCCTTTTGGATGATTTAGGAAAGTTGTCAACAACTGAGCAAGTCAGGCCCATTGATCAGGCAAGGAACATCCGACTGGTGCAATTGATTGATAGGGCCACAATCCATCCTGACAAATGTCCTGTCAAATTAGAAGAATCGAAATGAACATGTGCTCCAATTGGATGGTAGAGATGTTTTAAAAAGATGTTTTACAAAATCTCTCCGCTGTCGTTAGTGGGAGCGGGAATCCCCATGCACATTAAAAACTGGCAAGGAATCCTATTCCAAGAAGCTCATAATGGAGATTTTGGCTGATCTCCATTAGTCAGGAGAGATTGTGGCAATCACAGGATTCATGTCCATGAACACGACGTCCTGCTATTCTTTCTTTCGCAGTCCACCAATATTGTATATGGAAATCATGAATTGCTATTGTATTGGGGCTTCTTTGTGCAGGAAGTAGAGAGTAATTTCATTTGATCAGATAGAGAGTGGAATGTGAGGCGACACACAAGCTGTGGAAATGACCAGTTTTTGTAGGTTTTGAACTGACACTCTCTCACTAATGTTAGTTTTATGGTGTATTGCCAACTTCTAGTGTTTTTCTTTTTTACTTGTAAGCATATTTTATTCCACTTTGCGAAATTTTACAAAATTGAATCCTGTTGGTGGCAAATAAGCTTTGAAAGGATGGCTCCAAGGGATGAGGTTCTAATTTGCCATTCTATTCAAGAATCACTATTGTTGACACTGACACATGGCTTCTAACCATCTTCCCAATGCTCACTCACAGAATGGACCATCCTGATTCATTATGAGAAAAAGGATCTAATCATCGATGTTGGAAATTGAGGAAAGAGAGGGGCCTACCACTTAGCACGGCCCCACTTATGGGGGCTTTATATAACTCCTCCTCCCCCCTCTCTCTCATCACTTAGTCTCTACCTCTCATTCTTTCACCCTTGCCTGTTTTGTGGAAAAGCCACGCCATCCCTTTAATTTGTAGAAAAGTTGTGCTATCCTTGTTCCGTGGAAAAGTTGTGCTATCCTTATTTTGTGGAAAAGCCGCTCCATCCTTGTCTTGAGAAAAGTCACACCAATCCTGTTTTGGGAAAGGCCGCGCCAACCTTTTTGGGTAACTGCATTACCTTGTATCCACACCCACATCAATTCATTGCATGACCGTACTAACATATGAGGTGAGGGAACGAAGGGATGAGGTAAGATATGTCATGTGGGGCTCATTCATTTGCAAGTTGAGCCGGACCGCATCATTAGCATACCAGTTCCACCGTCGGATTGGAGATGTGAATTCGCTTGTCTTTCAGCATGATTGATTTGAGCGGGCCACTAGGTATCATGTTTTGGTTTTTCAAAACGGTCATGTAATCTTATTGCTCGGTCCATAAAAATAATAAAATTAAATAATAATTGTCACACTATCCACTCGCGTTTGCCCAATAATGGTATTTGATAATCGATATGGTTAAAAGACCAGCAAAGTGGCTTCACCTTTTATTGTTTGTATTGTGGTACATGTTGCATTTCTATTAGTGTGGCATGCGAGTGTTGATTGCGACATGTGCACATAGCGGCATCGCGTACATTGGCATTGCGCATAGTGGCAAGACCTTGGTACATTGTGTAGTTGTTTAGTTTTTAGTATGTAGTGACATTGCATTATTTGATATGCGGTATGTTTATTGTGGGTGTTGCCAGACCATTGCTATTGAGGGATTCTTTTATTGTCCTTCTAACTTTGTTTGTTTCTACTAGGCCCAATCGGGTTAATGGAACATTTGGGCTGGACCGACAATGATGGTAATGTCCTTGTGTTAATTGGTTTGTGTGATGCCAACTTCGATCTTTAGGCCACTGATGATGCTTACACATATATTTCATATATAGTGTCTCAGATGTGTTTCTCAATTGACCTAAATATAGCATTTTTTTTTCACTTGATGTAGTGACTAGAAATGGTGTTCAAATTCGTTGTAGCTAATCTCTTAAGAAAAGTTTGTTGGGAATAATTTTTATGATTGAAGTAGACTTGTCAAAATATTGTTAGATGAAGAAAATGTATTATATAAGTTAAAAATTGTTAGGTAGAAGCTAGAGATAGAGGGTGAGGATGTCTCTATAGGTAATCTGAAACTTACTCAATAGAAATACAAAAAGTGGAAGAAGAAGAATAGAACTGTCAGAGACATCTTACTTAGTTTGATGCATAAGGATTTGATCCCTACTTACGAAGTTAACAAGATTGCCAAGCAACTGTGGGATGCTATAGTTAAATCGTATGCTAAAATATCATATGTCAAGATTAGGATGATGCAAATGGAATTTGATGCATATAGGATGTCAATTGGGTGCATCATTAGCGATCACATTAGAAAAATGAAATAGATGATAACTGAATTGCAAAATGTAGGTTGCACTTTGATTGAAAATAGAAAATTATTGTAATGTTTTGATCTCTCCCAAACTCATGTTTCCACATAAGGATATTCTAAATCACAATGAGATGATCAATACTTTGAGAGACTTAACTCATAATTTAGAACACGAGGTTGAGTTCAAGGCTATATAGTCTAGCAGTAGTGCAATTTATGCCACTGAGAGGCAATAGAAAGTTAGCTAGTCAAAGAAAAGAGTCAGGAGTTCAGGTAGGCAGAAATGTTAGAAAACTCCCACCAATCAACCTAATCTACCCTATTGATCACCAGTTCCTTGTTTCCATCCACATCCATCCCGTTACCAATATCAACCACATCAACATCAGTCATATCCACCTTAAAATCAATTGTACCTACCTAGGCATCACCTAGTAAAACCTCTAGGAGAAGACCCAGGGGACAGGGTAATAGTTCATGATTTTCATGTGGAAAATAAGGCTACTTGTAACATCCCGGATTTTTGCCAATCTGGGATTAGACGTCCATAGGCAATGGGTTGCTCCTAACACCTTATTAATTCGTCAGAACTGAACCCCACAGTCTAAAATCGCTTCCGAACCCATTTCCTTCACAAATCTCACCCTTCACTACCTTGTTCTTTCAATTTTTCTAAGCACTTTCATCCTAGACACTATCCTAAACTAGCTAAGTAGTATAACTTGGATCACTTTATATACAAACTACAAAGGCCCAGGTACCACCTCAGACAGAAATCATACAGGACTAAATCCTTTAGAAATTAGGCGAGATTTAGCTAGTGTTAAACTAGAGTGCCTGTGAAATTAGCACCAATCACTTTAAATACGATCTGCAAGACCCATAACTTGTAGAATCATTGATGCTAGGTTACCCTAAAGCCTAGGATCAATCTCATTACCCGACTGCTCATGGGAGCATCTCGAAACTCCGTATCAGATTTGGACCGCACGTCGGAAGTCCGATTAACGCGAAGTTAAAGAACTAGGACCGCCTCGCTAGACTTGACAACCATCTCGGAAATCAAATCCAGATAATGTCCCAGCGCTATTCACTTGAGCTCGGAGTGAAGAGTGTGAGAAATGTGAAATAATTTCAAAATAAAATATCTTGAATAGTAATTTGGCACCTCTAGTTTGCGGATCAGTATTAAGCAACCAGACCGTCAGAATCAGACCAAATTACACCCTCGGATCAGGAGAAATTTCGTACACATTTACATGTACTCGGAATCTCCGATCGAGATCTGCTGACCGTTGAACTGAAACTGGTCCGCCACGCGTGATCTGGAAATCTCACTGAAACGAAAACTTAATAGAACGTAAATCCAGCGTTAGTGAGCTTAAGTCCGACCTTTGGCTCAAGGAGGGCCGCCAGAAACCCTCTTTTGAGCTGAAACAATGCCGATTTGATTATAATGTAAGTATACCTTGAACATAAGTCTATTTCAGTTAGTTTTTAGGCTATATAAGGACCTTAAACCCTCTCTCATGGCAGCCATACGAATTTGAGATTGAGAGAGAGAAAAGAGAGAGAAAAGAGAGAGAAAGTGTGGGAGATGTGGGAGAATCTCCCTGCTACTCTTCCCTGCCGCTATCGGGCTCCACCGCCTGATTCTCATCGCTTTCCGGCATTCCGCGCATTTCTAGGTAAGAAACCCTAACCCTAATCTGTTTTGGGGTTTAGACAGTTGTAGGTTGTGAAAAGCTAACCTATTTCATTCTATAGGTTACCAAACTGCCAAATACGGAAGCTTGCCAAACCTATCGACTCCGTTACAATTCTACGACAAAGGTGCGGACTTTGGGTGTATAGGTTATGGTTTTCAACGCTTTCAATGTCAGATAATGATATATTCATGATCTGCATGCAATTGCACATGTACAAAGTTGTAAGTGCTATGGTCTCATGCTCCTTTGGTTGTCAAATTTTGATGTGTCAAAACATCTTTCTGTGTCCTGTGCTTTTATGATGATTTATATGAATTCAAGACACTGCATAAACACTTCAAGAAGCTACATGTTGAAGTTTCAAGAAGCTACATATTGAAGTTCAAGAAGCTACATGTTGAAGTTCAAAGAAGCAACGCATGAAGTAGTTTTATGTTGATGAAGATCTCAAGTTTAAAGCTACAACAAGATCAAGATCTCAAGCCTGATATGGTTCAAATATCTACATTCGTTGAATGGTTGAAGTTCAATGTCCATATGACATGGTTCAGGTTTGAATGACCTTAGGTTGACCCTTTAAGTAGGTCACTTTGGATACGTAAATCAAATGTTTATTTTACATAAGGTTGGTCTATTCTACGACCAGTCCTAGCTCTTGTTCGACCAGTCCTAGCATTGGTTCGACCAGTCCAAGAAATTCCACAACCAGTCCTAAGAAGTTGAAGATTTTTCAGAATTTTTGGTACGCCCACGACCAGTCCTGGAGATCCTTCGACCAGTCGTAGGTGTGGCTTCGACTCGTCCACGACCAGTCGTGGAGCTACGACTCAAAGTCCAGCAACGTAATCTATGGTCCTACGACCAGTCGTAGAGATCTACGACCAGTCGTAGGTGTCCCACGACCAGTCGTAGGCTACTCACGACCAGTCGTGGAACGACTTTCAAAGATCGCGCTTATTTTTTCAAAAATCTGTTAGAGCTACGACCAGTCGTAGGTTTCTAAGACCAGTCGTAGGAGCGATTTCTGCTTCTATAAATTGAACACGAAATTCAGAGTTTTCATACTTCAACTCGATTCAATTCAAGAATTTCAAGTGATCACTCTGAGATAAGTCTGTGTTTATTTTAAGCTACATTGTGCTTATTTAATATTCCTTTTTGCTAGCTTATTTAATTTGATTTTGTTTCTATATTCCAATCTTATTTGAAAAGAGGAATTATCTTATTCCTTCTTCTTGGAATCAAAATCAAATATAGCTACGCCCAACAAGTAAAATCTAAAATCAATTAGGAATTTAGAACCTTATGAATGTGAGTATTGGAAATTGAACTTTGACATTCAATCATCTACTTCGATTGGTTCTACCGGGCTGCTACGAAAAGGAGAAATCCAGGTATTTTACATTCTGTAAAATTTATTTACCTTTGGTTTTGTTTGAGGTTAAGCCAGAAAAATCTCATTGTATTGGTTTTGTTTGAGGTTGAACCAGAAAAAATCTCATTGTATTGGTTATCTGAGGAAGAACCAGAAAACTCAGAAAAGAGGGGTTTTTGAATTGTGTAAGCCCAAGTGAAAAAGACACAATTGTAAAGGTTTTTGGTGAACCTGTGAAAACCTATTTGATAGTGAACGCTAATATCCCCTGTGTGAGGATATTAGGAGTGGAGTAGCTTTTGTGTGGCTGTTGGAAAACAGTTGGTGTACACACAGGCGAACCACTATAACTCTTTGTCTTGTGGATTGAATGCTTGCTTAATTTTCATATCTTTTATCATTCGATTGTGTGGAATGTACAAGTGGATGTGAATGTTGTAACTATTTACATTTCAAGCAAGTGTGGGGATTGTTGTAATAATTTAGATCTTACTTCTGCATTTAATTTCAATTCCTTGTTATTTCATTTACTTATATTAAAATTGAGTCCTTGATCCAAAAGAGGTTCTAGAAATAAGGTTGTCCTACCATAAGCCCTTGTTTATTATGGTGTAAGGTTGTCCTTAGAACTGAATTTATATCAATCTCTCAATACTTATTTATCAAGGTGATTTAAATTTAGCTTTGTGAATTGATTTAGATTGTAAGGCTATTGGTTTACTTTATTTCCGCTGATTTTATTTTAAATTTGGCATAGTCCTATTCACCCCCCCTCTAGGACATATAGCTTGCCCTTTTCAAGTGGTATCAGAGCCTAATAGCTCATTTTTGTTGCTTTTTATTTGGATTTATTTCCTGAGCTAACGATCTAAGCTATATAAAACGATGTCAAATTTTGATAGCCTTTCAGTTACTAGACCTCCACCCTTTGATGGCTCCAACTATGCCTATTGGAAAGCCAGAATGAGGATCTTCCTCAAATCAATGGATGAAAGTGTGTGGCAAGCCACAGCGACTGAATGGAATCCTCCTATCATGGAAGTAACTGGTGTTGATGGTTCAAAATCTATGAAAATTACACCGTATTACCAATGGACCACACTTCAGAAAAATGAGAGTAGTGTTAATGCTAAAGTACTAAATGCAATCACTTGCGCACTATCACCGAATGAGTTCAAAAGAATCATATCCTGTGATACTGCAAAGCAAGCCTGGGATATTTTAGAAATGACACACGAAGGTACATCAATTGTCAAGAAATCTAAAGTCCAACTCCTCACAACTAAATTTGAAGAAATTCATATGGAGGAAAATGAAATGTTTATGGACTTTTACACTAGATTGAATGACATTGTAAACTCAATGTGGGGTCTTGGCGATAAGATCCCAGAAAGTAAAGTGTGTGCAAAAATACTACGCTCTCTTCCTGAACGGTTCAATTCTAAGGTAACCGCAATCCAGGAACTTCGTGATACGGATAATATGAAGGTAGAAGAATTAGTTGGTTCTTTACAAACCTATGAATTAAGTTTTAAAGCTCCTAAAGGTAAATCTATTGCTTTGAAGTCATCTAAAAGTATTACTCAAGAAAATTCAGATTCAGAAAAGTCTGAAGATGATGGGCCCTTTTGGCGAAAAAGTTTTATAAGATTTTCAAAAGTAAGAAAAGAGTCGATTTTCAAAAGGAAATGAAAAGAAACGTTCCAAACCTAAGTCTAAAACTTGGAAATCATTGAAAGATAGTCAATGCTACAACTGTCAAGAATATGGGCATTTAGCAAACAAATGTCCTAAAAAGGACAGATCCAAAAGGAAGGGTATGTTGGCTACTTGGGATGAATCGTCTGATTCTGAAGCCTCTTCTGAATCAGAAAATTCAGAAACCGAGTCGGGCAGTGAACTTAAGGCCCTTATGACTCTAGCCAAGTTTACTTTTTCAGATCACGATGATTCAACAAGTGAAGAAAATTTGGATAGTGATCATGAAAATGATGAAGATCTTCAAGATGCTTACAATGCCTTATATAAGGAAAGTTGTAAAATTGCTGTCAAACTTAAACTTCAAAAAGAAAAGTTTTTAAACTTAAAGAATGTTTTGAAACTCTTGTTTTAGAAAAATCCCAAATTTCAGATTGTTTTGAAAAATCAAAGTGTGATCTAGAATTCAAAACCTCCCTAATTGAAAATTTGAAATCTGAAAATGAGAAACTTAAAAATGAAGTATCTTCTCTTCTGAGTTTGAAGGACACATGGAGATATGGCCAAGGTGATCCAAAATTAGAAAAATTATTATCCGGATCAAGAAAATGTGGCGATCGATCCGGGTTGGGCTATGATAAAAACACATCTCCTAAACAGAAGAATACTCCTTCCAATTTTGTGAAAGGAGAGACTTCTAACTCAAAAGGAAAAGGTACTAGTCAAGTTTTTTCTAAAAATACAAAAACTTTTCAAAAACCCAAAAGCAGCTATATAAATTTCAAAAATCAGATTCGAAACCCACTAGCTGAAAAAATTGTTGATTTACTTAAGGAGCTATTAAAATCTAACTCAGTAGGTCACTCTTACAACTATAAACAAAAGAAGACCAATTATTCTCCTAAACCCAAAACAGTACTGAAATGGGTTCCTAAGGTTGCCTGTTTGGTTGCTCACACTGCTTTCAAAGCTACAAGCCATTCGAAATGGTACCTAGACAGTGGATGCTCCAGACATATGACAGGCGACAAAGCACTATTCACCGATCTTAAAGATATGACTGATGGGTCAGTCACATTTGGTGATGGTAGCAACTGCAAGATAATTGGCAAAGGTACGGTCCAACTCTATAACCTTCCCTTATTTAAAAATGTTTTATATGTTGAGGGTTTAAAACACAACCTGTTGAGCATATCTCAAATATGCGATAACAACCATAATGTTAAATTTTCTAATCAAGGTTGTGAAATTATAAACGAAAAGGGTTCTGTAATATTAACTGGTCGCAGAACTTCTGAAAACTGCTATATAGTAAGCAATGGTAGCTCATCTAAACAAACGTGCTACATGGTCCATACCGATGAGACAGAATTATGGCATAAACGCCTTGGACATGTACACTATCAAATTTATACAGATTGAGCAAAAGTGAACTAATTAGAGGTCTACCTAAGATGCAAAAAGTAGACAAGATTTGTGGTGAATGCCAGTATGGTAAACAAACTAGGAGCTCTCACAAAAAGGTGAACTCCAATACCACCACAAGACCACTCGAGCTTCTCCACATGGATCTTATAGGACCAACAAGAACGGAAAGTCGAGGTGGCAAAAAGTACATCTTAGTTATTGTAGATGATTATACAAGATACACTTGGGTTTCATTCTTGAGAGACAAATCAGAAACCCTTGATGAAGTGAAAAAGATTATAAAACGGATTCAAACTGAAAAAAGTTCTCAAGTCAACAAGATCCGTAGTGATCATGGATCCGAATTCGAAAATAGCGGTTTTGAGAAATTTTGTAGCGATCAGGGAATATCGCATGAATTCTCTGCACCTAAAACTCCTCAACAAAATGGTATTGTAGAGAGGTAGAATAGAGTGCTTCAAGAAATGGGAAATGTTATGTTAAATAGCATGAAGCTCCCTAGGAATCTCTGGGCTGAAGCAGTGAATACAGCCTGCTACATTATTAACTGTGTTTATATTTGTAAATCTAATAATAAAACGGCTTATGAAATGTGGTTTGAGAAAAAGCCTTCTGTCAAATACTTTCGAGTTTTTGGCAGCAAGTGCTATATTTTGCGTGACCGTGAAAATTTGGGAAAGTTCGACTAAAAGTGATGAAGGGATCTTTTTAGGATATTCTTTAAACAGTCGTGCATATCGTGTTCTGAACAACAGGACCGGTGTGATTCAAGAGTCAATAAATGTTGTGATTGACGATCTTTTGAATACACCTGTCCCTAGTTCAGATAATGATGAAGTGCTTATACTTGAAAAACAAGAAACTTCATCAAGTGAACTAATTCTGAATTAAGGACTGTTAAAGATCATCCAACTTCTCAAATACTTGGAAACCCTCTCACTGGTGTGCGCACTCGTAGACAATTAGAGGACATATGTAACTACGTATGCTTTACATCCCAGATTGAACCGGTTAACGTAAAAGAAGCACTTCGGATGAAAACTGGATTCTTGCGATGCAAGAAGAACTTAATCAGTTTGTCAGAAATGATGTTGGTACCTTGT
This sequence comes from Magnolia officinalis, assembly GCA_021015155.1. Lineage (NCBI taxonomy): Eukaryota > Viridiplantae > Streptophyta > Magnoliopsida > Magnoliales > Magnoliaceae > Magnolia > Magnolia officinalis. Next base: position 51,886,398 of record JAJHSJ010000007.1, read on the forward strand.
TCCTAGACCTAAAGATAAACATATTATTGGAACAAAATGGATTTTCAAAAACAAATCTGATGAACTTGGAAATATTATTCGAAATAAAGCAAGACTAGTTGTACAGGGGTATACACAAATTGAAGGTATTGACTATAATGAGACATTTGCCCCTGTAGCTCGTCTTGAATCAATCAGACTTTTTATCTCCATTGCATGTTTAGGAAGATTAAAATTTACCAAATGGATGTAAAGAGTGCCTTTCTGAATGGTGATTTACATGAAGAGGTATATGTTGAACAACCTACAGGGTTTGAAGATCCTAAATTTACTGATCATGTGTATCGTCTTAAGAAGGCTCTCTATGGTCTGAAACAAGCTCCCAGAGCATGGTACGAAAAACTGACTAAGTTTTTATTGAGTCATAATTTTCAGAGGGGGATGTGTTGATAAGACGCTCTTTGTTAAGAAACATAACGATGATATTCTAATGGTTCAAATATATGTTGACGATATTATTTATGGATCAACCTGTACTAACATGACTGTTGAGTTTGCAGATTTGATGAAGTCTAAATTCGAAATGAGCATGGTTGGAGAATTAAACTATTTCCTAGGGTTGCAAGTTAAACAACAACCTGATGGAATTTTTATCTCTCAAACCAAATATGCTCTGAATTTAATCAAGAAATTTGGATTTGAGAAAGGTAAAAATTTTGATACTCCTATGAGTACAACTTTGAGACTCTCAAAAGACTCTACAGGTAATGATGTGGATCCCAAATTGTATCGTAGTTTGATTGGTAGTTTGCTTTATTGACTGCTAGTAGACCAGATATCGCTTTGAGTGTTGGTATTTGTGCTCGTTATCAATCAAATCCTAAAGAATCTCACTTAACTGCTGTTAAGCGGATTATGCGATATGTCGCAAGTTCTACTAAACTGGGTCTCTGGTATCCACATGAGACTAATGTTCAATTAGCCGGGTACGCAGATGCTGACTGGGCTGGAAACATTGATGATAGGAAATCAACCAGTGGTGGTTGTTTCTACATTGGAAATTGTCTTGTTTCTTGGTTTAGCAAGAAGCAAAGTTCTATATCGCTATCAACAGCTGAGGCTGAATACATTGCTGCTGGAAATGCATGTACTCAACTTGTTTGGTGATGATGAAACGTATGTTAAGCGATTATGGAATTACTCAGGATTCTATGATTTTATTTTGCGATAATTCCAGTGCAATAAATATCTCTAAAAATCCAGTTCAGCATTCACGTACTAAACATATTGACATTAGATTTCATTACATTCGTGAATTAGTGGAAGAAAAGGTAATATATTTGGATTACATTCCAACCGAGACTCAACTTGCGGACATTTTCACTAAACCGCTCGACAAAAGCAGGTTTAATAAATTAAAGTTTGATCTCGGTATGTGCAATTTAAATTGAATTTGCATGATTTGGTGTATCATAATGTACATAAGTTTGATGATTTAATTGCTTAAATTTGAAAATTATTTGAAAAAAAAAATGCAAAATTTGAGTCGTACTCGACCAGTCGTGAGTGTACACGACCGGTCGTGATACGACCGGTCGAACACTTACACGACCGGTCGTGAAACTCGGGATTTCAATTTAATTTGGGGATTTTGACTCTTCTTCTTCATTTCTTTTTTTCTCTTCAACGGTTCTAGCTATGACCGGTCGAACCCACCTTCTTTGTACTTCAAGGTTAGTGGTTCTTTTGCTATTTTCTTGTAGATTCTTGTTATTTGTGTTTCAAATCTCATTTGTGTAGAATCTATTTGGTCATTCATTGCTAGTTTGGGGTTTTATCTTGAAAAATCTGTTCTAACAAAACTCCATTTCTTCTATCTTGTATCTTGCTGTTTCCTTGAAATCCTTCTTTGAAAATGGATGCTAGAGGTAAAAAGAAAACTACTAGAGGTCCCTCTTCATCTAGATCAGCTTCTATTGCACAACGTCATCTTCGTTCTCCCAAAAATGATCCTTCTAATGCTCGGGATTTGCGTATGTGCAATGTTATTGTTGAACGTCCTGTGAATGTTAATCACATTGCTTCATTTGGTATCCCTCCTCTGTTGGAATCTGTGGGATGGGATAACATCTTGCATTGGGGTGGAGCTGTATACCAGTCCATTGCCCAATCCATGTTTGCATGTATCTGTGATTTTTCTCTTGAGAATTTAACTTTTAAAGTTGATACTCAAGAAGGATTGTTTTTAGTGGATCGACATTTGATTGCTGACATTATGAAAATACCTGTCAATGATGAGAGCATTCTAATTCATATTTTATATGATAGTCTCTCAGAATCTGAGCGAAAAATGCTTACTAGAGATTTATGTAATTTGGATGTTCACTGGACTCATAAAGGTCATGCACTTCCCTCAAGGTATTTGTTACCCAGACACAGGGTACTTCATAGGATTTTCATCTCAAATCTTTATCCCCGTTCTGGTAATAAAACCGAACTAACTGCTTTCATGGTTCGTGTTTTGCATTCTGTCATCTCTGGTGCAAAAATATGTTTACCTTCTTTAATTTGTCATTCCATTATTCTGTCTCGTCACCATCCAGGACATAGTGATATACCCTTTGGTTATTTATTGACTATGCTGGCAAATCATATGCTCGTGGCTATGCCTACTAGAGAAAAACCCATCCATCATCTCCCTTTTAATAATTCCAATATTAACAAGATGAATTTAGAATTGGCTGATGGCCAAGTGGATGCTAGTAGCAGTGGTGCTGAAGCAGGAGATGCAGGTCAAGCTGGTGATCTTCCTGAAGACGTGAATATGGATGATTTATTTGAAGAACTTGAGTCAGACTCGGCTGATGATCCTGATTTTCAGCCTTCTGATTTTGATGAGAGATTGAATTCCCTTCAAGAGCAAGTGGCTCAAATTCATGTTACCCAAGACACGCAATTCTCTTATCTACGCAAATATATGAGGCGGATTGCTAAGGGTTTACACAAAATTGATCCTTCGAATCCTGCTCCCTCTTCTGGTTCTGACTGAATTTTTGATGGATCTGTAATATTTTTTTAAGTCTGAACTTTACATGCTCACTGACTTTTTGAATTATGCATTATGCTTTCTTGATTCAACTCCTATTTTCATTATCATTGTTGCTCTTCTTCCTTTGTCATTTTGTGACAAAAAGGGGGAGAAGTTCTGGGAGATGTGCTCCTATTACCTATTACTCAGGGGGAGTTAAGCTTCTCAGGGGTAGTTATGGGAGAATGATGCACTTATCATATATAACTGGGCATGCTTATCTATTGTTGAACTTGTTGTGTGTAAGCTTCTCTATTGTTGAACTTGTTGTGTGTAAGCTTCTCTATTGTTGAACTTGTTGTGTGTACTTAGTTTCAATTAGAAGTATTATTATTTGGGTGTTTTGTCACAAATTTGACAAAGGGGGAGATTGTAAGTGCTATGGTCTCATGCTCCTTTGGTTGTCAAATTTTGATGTGTCAAAACATCTTTCTGTGTCCTGTGCTTTTATGATGATTTATATGAATTCAAAACACTGCATAAACACTTCAAGAAGCTACATGTTGAAGTTTCAAGAAGCTACATATTGAAGTTCAAGAAGCTACATGTTGAAGTTCAAAGAAGCAACGCATGAAGTAGTTTTATGTTGATGAAGATCTCAAGTTTAAAGCTACAACAAGATCAAGATCTCAAGCCTGATATGGTTCAAATATCTACATTCAATGTCCATATGACATGGTTCAGGTTTGAATGACCTTAGGTTGACCCTTTAAGTAGGTCACTTTGGATACATAAATCAAATGTTTATTTTACATAAGGTTGGTCTATTCTACGACCAGTCCTATCTCTTGTTCGACCAGTCCTAGCATTGGTTCGACTAGTCCAAGAAATTCCACAACCAGTCCTAAGTAGTTGAAGATTTTTCAGAATTTTTGGTACGCCCACGACCAGTCCTGGAGATCCTTCGACCAGTCGTAGGTGTGGCTTCGACTCGTCCACGACCAGTCATGGAGCTACGACTCAAAGTCCAGCAATGTAATCTATGGTCCTACGACCAGTCGTAGAGATCTACGACCAGTCGTAGGTGTCCCATGACCAGTCGTAGGCTACTCACGACCAGTCGTGGAACGACTTTCAAAGATCGCGCTTATTTTTTCAAAAATCTGTTAGAGCTACGACCAGTCGTAGGTTTCTAAGACCAGTCGTAGGAGCGATTTCTGCTTCTATAAATTGAACACGAATTTCAGAGTTTTCATACTTCAACTCGATTCAACTCAAGAAATTTCAAGTGATCACTCTGAGATAAGTCTGTGTTTATTTTAAGCTACATTGTGCTTATTTAATATTCCTTTTTGCTAGCTTATTTAATTTGATTTTGTTTCTATATTCCAATCGTATTTGAAAAGAGGAATTATCTTATTCCTTCTTCTTGGAATCAAAATCAAATATAGCTACACCCAATAAGTAAAATCTAAAATCAATTAGGATTTAGAACCTTATGAATGTGAATATTGGAAATTGAACTTTGACATTCAATCATCTACTTCGATTGGTTCTACCGGGCTGCTTCGAAAAGGTGAAATCCAGGTATTTTACATTTCTGTAAAATTTATTTACCTTTGGTTTTGTTTGAGGTTAAGCCAGAAAAATCTCATTGTATTGTTTTTGTTTGAGGTTGAACTAGAAAAAATCTCATTGTATTGGTTATCTGAGGAGAACCAGAAAACTCAGAAAAGAGGGGTTTTTGAATTGTGTAAGCCCAAGTTGAAAAGACACAATTGTAAAGGTTTTTGGTGAACCTGTGAAAACCTATTTCATAGTGAACGCTAATATCCCCTGTGTGAGGATATTAGGAGTGGAGTAGCTTTTTGTGTGGCTGTTGGAAAACAGTTGGTGTACACACAAGCGAACCACTATAACTCTTTGTCTTGTGGATTGAATGCTTGCTTAATTTTCATATCTTTTATCATTCGATTGTGTGGAATGTACAAGTGGATGTGAATGTTGTAACTATTTACATTTCAAGCAAGTGTGGGGATTGTTGTAATAATTTAGATCTTACTTCTGCATTTAATTTCAATTCCTTGCTATTTCATTTACTTGTATTAAAATTGAGTCCTTGATCCAAAAGAGGTTCTAGAAATAAGGTTGTCCTACCATAAGCCCTTGTTTATTATGGTGTAAGGTTGTCCTTAGAACTGAATTTGTATCAATCTCTCAATACTTATTTATCAAGGTGATTTAAATTTAGCTTTGTGAATTGATTCAGATTGTAAGGCTATTGGTTTACTTTATTTCCGCTGATTTTATTTTAAATTTGGCATAGTCCTATTCACCCCCCCTCTAGGACATATAGCTTGCCCTTTTCAAAAGTGCTTTCCGTTTTCTGTTTCGATTAAAGATGAAGAATATGGAATTTTACATATTCTAGGTATTTGTAGAAAATACCGTATACGTATTTTTTTTGGAAATGTGTTAGACATGTTTATTTGTTGTATGGATATACGATATATGGATAGAATACTTATATGGCGAAAGGATTCGCCTAAATACATGTTTTACTAATATACACTATGTATGTAAAAATACTGTATTGTAAGAAGTACAGTATACATGTATATTTTAGTGAGGTGTTCGCCATGATTAATTGTTGTATAAATATATTATGTGTGCATAAAATACTTACTTGGCGGATGGACTCGCCCTAATACATGTTTGTTAACATACACTATATATGTTGAAATAGTGTATGATAAATGTTTGTGGAAATGCTTGAGTGAGTAAGTGTTTGGATGTTGATGCCTTAAGAGGGTGTTGAGATGGGATTCTCAACTACCCTAGGGACATGTATGATTACCTCCATGAGGTTGTTTACTTAAACCGCTTACTTGCAATATATGTGTTTGTATTCCTATTGATATAGTGCTTTACAACATGCTTTATATCATGCTTTATAACATGCCTTATAACATGCCTATTAGCATGCTGAGATTACTTTGTTTATCATGCTTTACTCCACATGCTATGGATGGAAATTGATTGAGTTTGGGACTATGTCCATAGTCCAGACAATCGGTACCAGAATTAAATTCGTGGTTGTGATTCTTTGCCACGTGGGATGTGTTCGACGAACTCGAGTCGTACTTCGGTTGGCGATAGTGGTTGGCCACGCGAAGTGCTTATGCACTTCATGTCGTTTAACTTGTTGTGCGCTCCAGCTAGCCGACCTCGTCAGGTAACCCGATCTGTCTTATGGATGTTCACCATGTTTGGACGCTACTGCTTGAACCTGGGGTACCAAACTTACCAGTGGAATCCCTTTTAACTATGGTACCTCGATCCGCTAAGACTCATGAGCCGGGCATGGTGGTATGGGACACCGTGGTCGAGCTGTCGGCCTACGCAGGGGCCACGTGCCTCCCCGTAGTGACCAGTGAGCAACTAAACTCGTGAGCCGATTATGGTGGTATGAGACACTATATTCGTGCTGTCGGCCTACATTGATAAGGTGATGGGGGAGCGGTGCAACCTTTGTGCGTAACAGCCCTGACAGCCCTTTGTAGTGACCTCGAGCATACTCTGAAATCGCAGTGCGCCTTAGGGTGTGCCGCGGTATATAGAGTATGAACTAGGCCTGTCTCTGTATTGTGATGAATCGTTTAAGGGGTGATGAGGGAGTGGTGTAACCTTTGTGCGTAACAGCCCTGGCAGCCTCTGTAGTGACCCAGAAAACACACCATCGTCTGATATTAACTAGGACTGACGACCCTAAAATGGATCATGTTTGAGAATGATACAAGGGAGGTACCTTAGTTTTCTAATCCTGCTATTTGAAATGGAATAATTAAAAACTCGGTAATCATGCTCATCATGCATTGCATGTGCCTGGAAGATGTGGAGCACTGTGGGATGAAAGCATGCCGCGAGCGTGAGATGGTGTCGCATGAGGGAGTATGTCGGTGAGGGCATCCATCATACCTGCATCCATACTTGCATTAATAAGAGTAGCTAGGAGTGTTTGCCTTTACTGCTTTATCATTACTGCTTGACTGTGTTGATAACATGTTAACCTATGCTTTATTGTTCCACTGAGTTAGCTACTCACTCCCACGTTACGGGACGGTGTTGTACACACCAACTAGATATGTTGAGTTTCAGGTGATGGCGATGCTTGTGAAGCAGAGCCGGACTACTTCTATGATGATAGGAGGAATTCTCCTATCTGTATCTCTCTGGCAGGTCAATGAAGACCTGATATTGTATTGACGGGGCTATGGTACTTGGGATAGGAGACATTACTTCCTTACATTTGGTATATTTTAGAACTGTACTTGTAATTATTTAACCTGGTAATGTTGTCACACTCTGGAGACTCATCATAGTTTATATATTTTATCTACCTATCACAGTCTTCCGCTTGCAAATTTAACTATCTCTGGAGTATGATATGCTGTTTTGGCTTAATCTCACTCATGTTTAATGCACGAATACAGTCAACATTCAATCATCATTCATTTTCTTGCATAAGTGATGTTCTGGAACTCGGGAGTTGAGTTTATGCTCGACCCCCGATTTTCAGGGCGTTACACTACTGGACTAGGCCTCGCCGTGAACGTAAAATGGTAACATTTTCCCCACCTATTAGTTGTGTTTGTATAAAAGTGTTGATAAGTGCTTGAACTTTAATGAATGGATTGTGGATTCAAGGGCCACAATGCATGTAACAAAGCATAGGAAATGTTTTATGGATTTTCGGACCATCACACTTGGAAGTCAGTAGTTGTACATGGGATGCACTAGAGGATGTCATCGGTACCTATCACATGGAATCAAAGATAAGACATCATTTGTTTATTAAAGACACCATTTCTCCGCTAGGATGAGAAAGAATCGGATATCTGTCATGTGTTTAATAAAAGAGAATTTTGATGTAAAATTTTGTAAAGACAGGTTCATTGAGAAGAAACAACGCAATACTTGCTTAGGGAGAATCATCAAGGGATCAGTTTAAGTTAGAAATTATAAATAGTTTTTGTAATGCTAAGTATTTCATCTTTTATAGGGGTATCTGTAAGTGCTATGGTTTCCTATTCCTTTGGTTGTCAAATTTTGTGGTGCCAAAAACACAATCTGTCTTGTGTAGCATGTTGATTCATATGTTTAAGACACTGCATCTTTGCTTCAAGTCAAAAAAGAAGAACTACTTCAAATCATTTCAAGAAATGCAAGTACAAGCTACAACAAAAGAAGTGATCTTGTTCAAGACTCAAGTTAGTGTACAACTCAAGATGAAGTATAATTCAAGCTCTAGAAGATCTCAAAGTGCAATGCTACATCAAGTATAAAGATCTCAAGCTTCACAACCTTCAAAAGATCAACCATCAATTGAAGAAATGAAGTTTCAAGTCCATACTTCACATTCAAGGTATAGATGACCCTTAGATTAACCTTAGGGTAGGTCATTTTGTATACATAATTCAAATCGAATATTTTTACAAGTGTTTTGTCTGTTCTTCGACTAGTCCTGGACTCTGTTCGACTAACATCCTGGAACTGGCTCGACCAGTCCAAGAGATTTCAAGACCAGTCCTAAGTTGTTTCAAATTTTTAGAATTTTTTGGTTGAGATTCAACCAGTCTTAGAGTCTGCTCGACCGGTCGTAGGAACAGTGCCGACACATTCATGACCTGTCCTGCAGCTACGACTCACACTCCAGCAACCATTCTTGGTTCCTCACGACCAGTGGTGGACACCCTACAACTAGTTGTAGAACGGTTTTATCTGTTCGCGTTTAAAATTTCAAAATGTAGTTCGACCTACGACCAGTCGTGGTGGCCACTCGACCAGTCGTAAACGCAATTTCTCCATTTATAAATAAAACACGAATTTCAGAGTTTTTTTCATCCGAATTCAAGGAAAATCAAGGCATCACTCTGAGATAAGTTTGTTTTATTTTTAAGCTACGCTGTGCATATTTAATATTATCTTTTGTTAGCTTTTGTGAATTTAATTTTGTTTCTATATTCCAATTTGAATTGAAAAGAGGAATTGTTGTATTCCTTCTTCTTGGAATCAAAATCAAATAGAGCTAGCTCATTTGGTTTAAATTAAAATCAACTAGAACTTAGAACCATTTCAAAGTGAGTATTAGACAATTGAACTTCTATATTCGAACTTCTACTCCAATTGGTTCTTCCGTGTTGCTACAAAAGGAGAAATCCAGGCATTTTACTATATTGTAAATTTCCTTCATTTTGGTTTTTGTTTGAGATTAAGCTAGAAAAATCTCAATCTAGTGGTTATCTGAGGAGAGCCAGAAAACTCAAAAAGTGGGGTTTTTGAATTGTGTAAGCCCATTTGAAAGACATAATTGTGAAGGTTTTAGGTAAACCTGTGAAACCTATTTTCATAGTGAACGCTGATATCCCCTGTGTGAGGATATTAGGAGTGGAGTAGCAAGCTGTGTGGCTGTTGTTTAACAGTTGGTGTATACACAGGCGAACCACTATAATTCTCTGTCTTGTGGTTTGAATGTTTATTTAATTTCTATCTTTTATCATTCAAAGCTGTGGAATGTATGTGTGGATGTGAATGTTATAATCTTTTACATTTCAAGCTTTGTGGGAATGTTGTAATAGTTTAGAATTTCAATTTTTGCTATTTCCTTTATTCCTTTTCAGTTTGAGATATTGATACTTGTACCGTTCTAGTAAGGTTGTCCTGCCATAAACCCTTGGTTTTTATGGTGCAAGGTTGCCCTTAGAACATCATTCGTATAAGCCTCTCAATACTAGAATATTGAGGTTGCTTTACATTTCCGTATTGTGATTTATTTAAAGTTCTATCTTTCAGTTATTTGTTTATAAGGCTATCTTATCGATTAATTCCACTGGTATAATTTTAAATTTGGCATAGTCCTATTCACCCCCCACCCTGTAGGACGTATAGCTAGGCCTTTTCAAGTGGTATCAGAGCCTAATAGCTCATTTTTATTGTTGTTTGGATTTATTTCTTGAGCTAATCGATCTAAGCTATTTATAAGATGTCAAATTTTGTTAGCCTTTCAGTCACTAAGCCTCCACCATTTGATAGCTCCAATTACGCCTATTGGAAAGCAAAATGAGGATTTTCCTTAAATCCATGGATGAGAGCGTGTGGCAAGCCATAGTGACTGAATGGATCCCTCCTACCACTGACGTGACTGGTATCGATGGATCAAAATCAATGAAAGTCACACCTTATTTTTCTTGGACCACACTTCAGAAAAGTCAAAGTAGTGTCAATGCAAAAGCACTAAATGCAATCACTTGCGCACTATCACCGGATGAGTTCAAAAGAATTATATCCTATAATACTTCAAAGTAAGCTTGGAATATTTTAGAAATGACACACGATGGTACATCAATTGTCAAGAAGTCTAGAGTCCAAATCTTCACAGCTAAATTTGAGGAAATTCATATGGAAGAAAATGAAATGTTCATGGACTTCTATACTAGACCGAATGACATTGTAAACTCTATATGGGGTCTTGGCAATAAAATCCTAGAAAGTAAAGTGTGTGCAAAGATACTACGCTCACTATCTAAAAGGTTCAACTCAAAGGTGACTGCGATCCAGGAACTTCATGATACGGATAATATGAGGGTAGAAGAATTAGTTGGGTCTTTACAAACCTACGAGTTAAATCTTAAAGCTCCTAAAGGTAAATCTATTGCCCTTAAGTCTTCTAAATGTATTTTTCAAGAAAATTCTGATTTTGAAAATTCTGAAGATGATATGGTTCTTTTAGCGAAAAAGTTTTACAAGATTTTCAAAAGTAAAAAGAGGATAGATTTTCAAAAATCAAATGATAAGAAAAGATCTAAATCTAAATCTAAAACTTGAAAATCTTTAAAAGATAGTCAATGTTACAACTGCCAAGAATATGGGCATTTAGCAAACAAGTGTCCTAAATAGGACAAACCTAAAAAGGAAAGGAATGTTGGCTACTTGGGATGAATCTTCTGGCACTGAAGCCTCTTCTGAATCGGAAGATTCTAAAACCGAGTCAGGCAATGAAGTCAAAGCTCTTATGACTCTAGCCAAGTTCACTTTTTCAGATCATGATGATTCTACTAGTGAAGAAAATCTAAATAGTCAGCATGGAAATGAAGAAGATCTTTAAGATGCTTACAATGCCCTATACAAGGAAAGTTGCAAAATTGTTGTTAAACTTAAACTTCAGAAAGAAAATTTTTCAAAGCTTAAAGAAAATTTTGAAACTCTTGTTTTAGAAGAATCCCATATTTCAAATTATTTTGAAAAATGCAAATGCGATTTAGAGTTCAAAACCTCCCAGATTGAAAATCTGAAATCTGAAAATGAAAAACTTAAACTTGAAATCTCTTCACTTTTGAGTTTAAAGGATACATGGAGGTATGCCCAAGGTTATCCAAAATTAGAAAAATTATTGTCTGGATCAAGAAAAAGTGGTGACCGATCTGGTTTGGGCTACGATAGAAATATTCCTCCTAAACAGAAGAATACTCCTCCCAAGTTTGTGAAAGGAGAGTCCTCAAACTCAAAAGAGAAAAGTTCGAATCTAAAGTTTTCTAAAAAAGCTAAAACTTTTCAATCTTTCAAATCTAAAAATAACCATATCAACTATAAAAATCAGAATTGAAACCCTTTAGCTGAGAAAATAGTTGATCTACTTAAGGAGCTCTTAAAATCTAACTCAGTGGGTCAGTCTTACAACAACTACAAACATAAGAAGACCAACTATACTCTTAAACCCAAAACAATTATGAAATGGATTCCTAAGGTTATTGGCTTGGTTGCCCACATGGCTTTCAAAGCTTCAAGCCATTCAAAGTGGTACCTAGACAGTGGATGCTCCAGGCACATGACTGGTGACAAAGGTTTGTTCCCCATTCTTAAAGACATGACTGATGGTTCAGTCACATTTGGTGATGGTAACAACTGCAAGATTATTGGCCAAGGTACGATTCAAATTTCTAATCTCCCCTTATTTGAGAATGTTTTGTACGTTGAAGGTTTAAAACATAACTTGTTAAGCATTTTTCAAATTTGCGATAAAAATCGTAGTGTTAAATTTTCTAACCTAGGGTGTGAAATATTAAACAAAATTGGTTCTGTAATATTAACTGGTCGTAGAACTTTTGAAAACTGCTACATGGTAAGTGATTCTAACTCATCTAATCAACTGTATTACATGGTCCATACCGATGAGACCGAGTTATGGCATAAATGCCTTGGACATGTGCACTACTGCAATCTCTATAGATTGAGCAAAAGAGAACTAATAAGAGGTCTTCCTAAACTTCAAAAAGTAGATAAAATATGTGGCGAATGCCAGATTGGCAAACAAACTAGGAGTTCTCACAAAAAGGTGAACTCCAATGCCACATCAAAACCGCTCGAACTTTTCCACATGGATCTTTTAGGACCAACCAGGATGGAGAGTCAAGGTGGCAAAAAATACATACTGGTGATTGTGGATGATTATACAGATTCACTTGGGTAACTTTTTTAAGAGATAAATCAGAAACCCTTAATGAGGTAAAAAGGATTCCCAAACGGATCCAAATTGAAAAAGGTTCTCAAATTAGTAAGATCCGTAGTGATCATGGATCAAAATTCGAAAATAGCAGTTTTGAGAAATTCTGTTGCGATCAGCGAATATCTCATGAATTCTCTGCATCTAAAACACCACAACAAAATGGAATTGTTGAAAAAAAAAATAGAGTTCTTCAAAAAATGGCTAATGTAATGTTGAAGAGTATGAAGCTATCTAAAAATCTTTGGGCTGAAGCCCTAAATACTGCCTGCTATATAATTAATCAGGTTTATACAAGTAAGTCAAATAATAAAACTACTTATGAACTATGGTTTGATAAGAAGCCTACTGTCAAATACTTTCGAGTTTTTGGTAGCAAGGGCTATATTTTATGTGACCGTGAAAATTTGGAAAAGTTTGATACTAAAAGTGATGAAGATATCTTTTTAGGGTATTCTTTAAACAGTCGTGCATATCGAGTATTGAATAAAAGGACCGGTGTTATTCAAGAGTCCATCAATGTGGTCATTCACGATCACTTGAATGCACCTGCCCCAAGTTCAGATAATGATGAAGTTCTTTTAATTGACAAACCAGATACTTCATCAAATCAAACTAATTCTGAACTGAGGACTGTCAAAGATCATCCATCCACTCAAATTCTTGGAAACCCTCTCACTGGTGTGCGCACTCGTAGACAAATGGAAGATATATGTAATTACATGTGCTTTATATCCCAAATAGAACCGGCTAACGTAAAAGAAGCTCTTACTGATGAAAACTGGATAGTAGCTATGCAAGAAAAACTTAACCAATTTGTGAGAAATGATGTTTAGTATCTTGTTCCTAGACCTGAAGATAAATACATTATAGGAACTAAGTCAATTTTCTAAAATAAATCTGATGAACTTGGTAATATAATTCGAAACAAGGCTAGACTGGTTGTACAAGGGTACACTCAAATTGAAGGCATCGACTATGATGAGACAATTACCCCAGTAGCTCGTCTTGAATCAATCAGACTATTCATATCCATCGCGTGCTTTAGAAAATTTAAAATTTATCAAATGGATGTAAAGAGTGCATTCTTGAATGGTGATCTGCATGAAGAAGTTTATGTTGAACAATCAATGGGTTTTGAAGATCCTAAGAACACTAATCATGTCTATCACCTTAAAAAGGCTCTCTATGGTTTGAAACAAGCTCCCAGGGCATGGTACGAAAAAATGACTAACTTTTTACTAAGTCATAATTTTCTAATGGGAAATGTTGATAAAACTCTGTTTGTTAAGAAACATAACGATCATATCTTAATGGTAGAAATCTATGTTGATGATATTATTTATTGATTTACCTGTACTAACATGACTGTTGAGTTTGCAGATTTAATGAAATCTAAGTTCAAAATGAGCATGGTTGGGGAATTGAATTATTTCATAGGGTTGCAAGTAAAACAACAACCTGATGGTATTTTTATTTCTCAAACCAAATATGCTTTGAACTTGATTAAAAAGTTCGGATTTGAGAATGGTAAGAATTTTGATACTCCTATGAGTACAATCTTAAGACTCTCAAAAGACTCTACAAGTAAAAATGTGGATCCTAAATTATATCATAGTATGATTGGTAGTTTACTTTATTTAATTGCTAGTAGACCTGATATTGCTTTAAGTGTTGGTATTTGCGCTAGATATCAGTCTAACCCTAAAGAGTCTCATCTAACTTTTGTTATGCGAATTATGCAATATGTTGCAAGTTCTATTAATTTAGGTCTCTAGTATCCATATGATACTAGTGTTCAGTTGGCTGGGTACTCAGATGCTGATTGGGCTGGTAATATCGATGATAGGAAATCAACCAGTGGTGGTTGTTTCTATATTAAAAATTGTTTAGTTTCTTGGTTTAGTAAGAAACAAAGTTCTATATCGCTTTCTACTGCTGAGGCTGAATACATCGCAGCTGGAAATGCTTGTACTCAGCTTGTTTGGATGAAACGCATGTTAAGCGATTATGGAATTGCACAGGATTCAATGGTTTTATATTGTGATAATTCCAATGCAATAAATATTTCTAAAAATCCAATTCATCATTCACGTACCAAGCACATTGACATTCGATTTCATTACATTCATGAATTAGTGGAAGAAAAAATAATTTCATTGGAATACATTCCAACCGAGACTCAACTTGCTGACATTTTCACTAAACCGCTCGACAAAAATAGGTTTAATAAACTGAAATTTGATCTTGGTGTGTGCAATTTAAATTGATGATTCGTGCATGTGTGTATCATAGTGTATATATATTTGATAATTTATTGTGTTAAATTTTAAATTTTGATGAAAAATGCATGTTTTTAATGGTTCATGACCAGTCGAGGATGTGCTCGACTAGTTGTGGTACGACCGGTTGAGAACAGTCCTCGACCAGTCGTGTAGCGTGTTGAATCTCTTAAAAATTGAGGAAAAACTCATCTTCCTCATTTCTTATTTCTTCTTCAACGGGCCGTAGGACGACTAGTCATACCTAACTATCTGATTACTCAAGGTTAGTGCATCATTTGTATTTTTCTTGTAGATTCTATTCAATATTACTTCATTTTCACTCTTAAAGTAATTTATTTTGTGTTTCATTGCGATTTTGGGGTTTTCTCTTGAAAAATCTGATTTATCAAAACCCCACTCCTCATCTTTTGAATCTACTTGTTTCTTTGATTAATCTATTGCAAATGGATGCTAGAGAGAAAAAGAAAAGTTCCCGTGGTCCATCATCTTCTAGATCAGCTCCTATCACTCGGCGCCATATTCGATCTCTCGAAGATGATCCCACACATGTTAGGGATTTGCATATGCGTAATGTCATTGTTGAAAGACCTATATTTATTGATCATATTGCTCCTTTTGATATCCTTCCACTTCTCAATCTGTAGGCTGGGATAACATCCTACATTGGGGAGAGCCGGCATACCAATCTATTGCTCAGGCCATGATTGCATGTATTTCTGAATTTTCATCTAAGAATTTAACATTTAATATTGATACTAGAGAAGGTCCATTTAATGTAGACCGTCATCTGATTTCGGCTCTCATGGACATACCTGTTAATGATGAGGGTATTCCTCTTCATACTCTAGTTGAGAAACCCTCAGAAAAAAATGTATGTTAAGTAGAGATTTATATAATATGGATGTTCAATGGACTCATAAATGAAATGCACTCCCACAAAATATTTGTTACCCAAATACAGGGTTCTCCACTGAATCTTTACTTCAAATTTATATCCACGTTCTGGTAACAAAACTGAACTGACTTCATTTATGGTTCAAGTTTTGCATTCTATCGTCACTGGTACGAAAGTCTATCTGCCTTCTGTAATATGTCATTTCATCATTCAGTTTCGTCTCCATCCAGGACACAGTGATATTCCATTTGCTTATCTTATGACTGTGTTAGCGTCTCATATGCTAGTTGCTATGCCTGTTGAAGAAGCTCATATTCATCATCTTACTTTTAACAATTCTAATATAAACAAGATGAAGGTGGAATTGGCTCTTGGCCAAAGAGATGTGGTGGTGGTAGTGCTGAAGTAGGGAATGATGAAGAAGGTGGAGATCTTCCTCCTGATGATATAAATATAGATGATAGTTTTGATGAGATTGAATCAGATTCTACAAATGATCCTGACTTTGAGCCATCTGATTTTGATGTTCATCTTCGTGCACTTGAGGAAAAGGTAGGGAACATGAATGTTGCACATGATTTGCAATTTAAATATATGCGTAAGTATCTTAGGGGCATTAACGAGGGGCTACATCAACTTGATCCTACCATACCTGCTCCTTCCTCAAGATCTGATTAAGTGTTTTATTCTTTAGTTTGTAATAACTTTTATACTATTTTTGTTGGTGTGTGGACTTTGATTTTACTTCAGTTTGTATGACCGACTTTTGGTTCAGCCGGTTAATGGTATGTGAACTTTGAATTTACTTATTTTTTGCATATCTTAACTAGTTATTCAGTTAATTACTCTCTTATTGGTCTTCCACTTCCATTTTTTCCTTTCTTCCTTTGTCATATTGTGACAAAAAGGGAGAGAATAATTTAATTTTGATAAATATGGATATATGGGAGAGATAAATATGGATTGTGGGGGAAGTAGAGTAACATCATTTTTATAATGGTTTATGTGTGCAACTCAGGGGGAGTAAGTAATGAAGAATTCGTGAATTACAACTGGTGCATGATTCGTTAATCAGGCTGTAACAGGTTTACTTTTACAACTGGTGCATGATTCTTTTATGTTCATATTGATCATATTTTTGTTAAGTGTGTTTTCTCACAAATTTGACAAAGGGGGAGATTGTAAGTGCTATGGTTTCCTATTCCTTTAGTTGTAAAATTTTGTGGTGCCAAAAACACAATATATGTCTTGTGTAGCATGTTGATTTATATGTTCAAGACACTGCATCTTTGCTTCAAGTCAAGAACGAAGAACTACTTCAAATCATCTTAAAGTGCAATGCTACATCAAGTATAAAGATTTCAAGCTTCACAACCTTCAAAAGATCAACTATCATCTGAAGAAATGAAGTTTCAAGTCCATACTTCACATTCAAGGTATGGATGACCTTAGATTGACCTTAAGGTAGGTCATTTTGTATACATAATTCAAATCGAATATTTTTATAAGTGTTTGGTTTGTTCTTCGACTAGTCCTAGACTCTGTTTGACTAGTCCTAGAATTGTCTTGACCAGTCCAAGAGATTTCAAGATCAGTCCTAAGTTGTTTCAAAATTTTAGAATTTTTTGGTTGAGATTCGACCAGTCCTGGAGTCTGCTCGACTAGTCGTAGGAACTGTACCTACTCATTCACGACCAGTCTTATAGGTACGACTCAAACTCCAGCAACCATTTTTGGTTCCTCACGACCAGTCGTGAGATGGTCACCACCAGTCGTGGAACGGTTTTATCCGATTGCGCTTAAAATTTCAAAATGCAGTTCGACCTACAACCAGTTGTTGTGGCCACTCGACTAGTCGTGGAACGATTTTATCCGATCGCGCTTAAATTTTTAAAATGCAATTCGACCTATGACCAGTCATGGTGGCCACTCGACCAGTCGTAGACGCGATTTCTCCATCTATAAATAGAACACGAATTTCAGAGTTTTTTCAATCTGAATTCAAGTAAAATCAAGGCATCACTCTGAGATAAGTTTGTTTTATTTTTAAGCTACGCTATGCATATTTAATATTCTCTTTTGTTAGCTTTTGTGAATTTGATTTTGTTTCTATATTCCAATCTAAATTGAAAAGAGGAATTGTTGTATTCCTTCTTCTTGGAATCAAAATCAAGTAGAGCTAACTCATTTGGTTTAAATTAAAATCAACTAGAACTTAGAACCATTTTAAAGTGAGTATTGGACAATTGAACTTCTACTCCAATTAGTTCTTCCGGGCTGCTACAAAAGGAGAAATCCAAGTATTTTACTGTATTGTAAATTTCCTTCATTTTGGTTTTCGTTTGAGATTAAGCTAGAAAAATCTCAATCTAGTGGTTATCTGAGGAGAGCCAGAAAACTCAGAAAGTGGGGTTTTTGAATTGTGTAAGCCCATTTGAAAGACATAATTGTGAAGGTTTTAGGTGAACCTGTGAAACCTATTTTCATAGTGAACGCTGATATCCCCTGTGTGAGGATATTAGGAGTGGAGTAGCAAGTTGTGTGGTTGTTGTTTAACAGTTGGTGTACACACAGGTGAACCACTATAATTCTCTGTCTTGTTGTTTGAATGTTTATTTAATTTCTATCTTTTATCATTCAAAGCTGTGGAATGTATGTGTGGATGTGAATGTTGTAATCTTTTACATTTCAAGCATTGTGGGAATGTTGTAATAGTTTAGAATTTCAATTCTTGTTATTTCCTTTATTCCTCTTCAGTTTGAGATATTGATATTTATACCATTCTAGTAAGGTTGTCCTGTCATAAACCCTTGGTTTTTATAGTGCAAGGTTGTCCTTAGAACATCATTCGTATTAGCCTCTCAAATACTAGAATATTGAGGTTGCTTTACATTTTTGTATTGTAATTTATTTAAAGTTCTATCTTTCAGTTATTTGTTTATAAGGCTATCTTATCATTTAATTCCGCTGGTATAATTTTAAATTTGGCATAGTCCTACTCACCCCCCCCCCCCCCCCCCCCCCACATCTAGGACATATAGTTATGCCTTTTCAGTATCTGATGCTAGTATTATATTTGAATTTATTAAGTAACACAATAGATTGGATAATATAGGAAATGATCGAATGACAAGGTTAGCATGAGATACATTATTGAGAACATTGGCTCAACTAGAATTGCCTTTTTATGAATGTCGCGTGTCATGAAAAGTGATAAGGAAACCGCTTCTTGATTTAGTAAGATCTATAGAACTTTTAGATATTATACATAGTGATATATGTGGACTTCTAAATGTATGAGCTCTAAATGACTGCCAATATTTTATAACGTTATAAAATTACTCATGGTACAGTATAATGCATTTGATTTCCCAAATGTTGGAATCCGTCAACTGTTTTTAGAAATATAGATCGGAAGTTGAAAATTAGCTGGATAGAAAGATCAAAGTGTTGAGAACAGATAGAGGTGGGGAATACACGTCAAATATGTTTGAATTATATCGTGAAAATGTTAGCATTGTTCAACAGTACACAATGCCTTACACTCAACAAAATGGTGTAGTTGAAAAAATGACATTACTAGAGTGATGAGAGATAGATATCCCAACAGAAGGAAAACTGTAACATTCCGGATTTTTGCCAACCTGGAATTAGACGTCTTTAGGCAATGGGTCGCTCCTAACACCTTATTAACTTGTCAAAACCCAATCCCATAATCTAAAATCGCTTTTGATCCCATTTCCTTCACAAATCCCACCCTTCACCACCTTGTTCTTTCAATTTTTCTAAGTACTTTCACCCTAAATAATATCTTAAACTAGCTAAGTATTATAACTTGGATCACTTGTTATACAAAATACAAAGGCCCAGGTACCACCTAAGACGGAAATTACTTAGGACTAAATCCTTTAAAAATGAGGCAAGAATTAGCCAGTGTGAAACTAGAGTACTTGTGAAATTAGCACCAATCACTTTAAATACGATCTGCAAGACCCAAAACTTGTAGATTCGTTGACGTTACATTACCCTAAAATCTAGGATCAATCTCATTACCCGGCTGCTCTCGGGAGCATCTCGAAACTCTATATCAGATCTGGACCGCAAGTCAGAAGTCTGATTAACATGAAGTTAAAGAATTAGGACCACCTTGCTGGGCTTGACAACCATCGCGGAAATCAAATCCAGATAGTGTCTCAGTGTAATTCGCTTGAGTCCGAAGCGAGGAGTGTGAAAACACTTGAATTTCTTTACAAATAAATATCTCAAATAGTAATCTGGCACCTCTCGCTTGCGGATCAATTTTGAGCAACCAGACCGTCAGAATCAGACCAAATTACACCCTCAGATCAGGAGAAATTTCATACACATATCCATGTACTCGGAATCTCCGATCGAGATCTACTGACCGTTGAACTGAAACTAGTCCACCACGCGTGATCTGAGAACCCTACTGGAACAAAAACTTAATGGTACGTAGATCCAGTGTTAGTGAGCTTAAGTCCGACCTTTGGCTCAAGGAGGCCAGCCAGAAGTCCTCCGTTGAGCTGAAACTGACCCGCTTTGGTTATAACCTAAGTATACTTTGACCTAGAGTCTATTTCGGTGAGTTTTTAGGCTATATAAGGACCTTAAAACCCTCTCTCTCACAGCCATACGAATTTGAGAGAAACCCTAGAGAGAAAAGAGAGAGAAAGAGTGAGAGAAGTGGGAGAAACTCCCTTCTTCTATTTCCTGCTGCTACCCAAGCTCCACCACTCCATTCTTATCACTTTCCTGGCGATTCTGACTTCGTTTCTAGGTAAGAAACCCTAACCCTAATCTGTTTTGGGGTTGTATAGGTTGTAGGTTATGAAATAGCTAACCTATTTCGATCTATAGGTGGCTAAACTGCCGTATACAGAAGCATAGCAATTCTTTCGACTCCGTTACGATTCTACGACAAAAGGTGCGGACTTTAGGTGTATAGGTTATGGTTTTCAACGCTTTCAATGTCAGATAATGATAGATTCATGATCTGCATGCAATTGCACATGTACAAAGTGTTGTCTATTTTCTGTTTCGATTAAAGATGAAGAATATGAAATTTTACATACTCTAGGTATTCGTAGAAAGTACCATATACGTATAAATTTTGGAAATGTGTTTGACATGATTATTTGTTGTATGAATATATTATATATGGATAAAATACTTATTTGGTGAAAGGACTCGCCCTAATACATGTTTTGCTAATATACACTATGCATGTTGAAATAGTGTATTCTAGAAAGTAGCATACGTATAAATTTATAAATGTGTTTGCCATGATTATTTGCTGTATGAATATACTATATATGCGTAAAATACTTATTTGGCGAAAGTACTCGCCCTAATACGTGTTTTACTAATATACACTATGTATGTTGAAATAGTGTATTCTAGAAAGTACCGCATATGTATAAATTTATAAATGTGTTTGCCATGATTATATGCTGTATGAATATACTATATATGCGTAAAATACTTACTTGGCGAAAGTACTCGCCCTAATACGTGTTTTACTAATATACACTATGTATGTTGAAATAGTGTATTCTAGAAAGTACCGCATACGTATAAATTTATAAATGTGTTTGCCATGATTATTTGCTGTATGAATATACTATATATGTGTAAAATACTTATTTGGTGAAAGTACTCACCCTAATACGTGTTTTACTAATATACACTATGTATGTTGAAATAGTGTATTCTAAGTGTTTGTGAAAATGCTTGTGAGAGTAAGTGTTTGGATGATGGTGTCCTAAGTAGGCGTTGAGATGGGATTCTCAACTACCTTCGAGACGTATATGATTTCCTCCATGTTGGTTGTTTACTATAATCACTTACTTATGAAATATATGTGTTTGTATTCTGTTTATAACATGTTTATAACATGCTTATAACATGTTTGTAACATGCTTTATGACATGTTTGTAACATGCTTGTTAATATGTTTGAATTACTTGTTTATTTAATTTTGCTCTGGCTACTTTACATGTTTAAGCTGTATTCCATATATCCGTGAAGGGTGATGGGGGAGTGGAGCAACGAGTGCGTGCAATAGCCCTGGCAGCCCTAAGCGGATAATGTCAGACTTTGATTGTATGATTTGAATCTTGATCCGTTACTGCTTTAACTATCTGAAATTAAATGTGATTGGGGCTATTGTATAGCCAGGCAATCGGTAATGAAATTGAATTCGTGGCTGAGATTCATTTGCCACGTGAGATGTGTTCGACGAACCCGAGTCATACTTCGGTTGGCGATAGTGGTTGGCCACACGAAGTGCTTATGCGCTTCATATCGTTCAACTTGTTGTGCGCTCGAGCTAGCCGAGCTCGTCAAGTAACCCGATCTGTCTAATATATGTTCACCATGTTTGGACGCTACTGCTTGAATCTAGGGTACCAAACTTACCAGTGAAATCCCTTTTAACCATGGTACCTCGATCTGCTAAGACTCATGAGCCGGGCATGGTGGTATGGGACACCGTGATCAAGTTGTCGGCCTACGCTGGGGCCACGTGCCTCCCCGTAGTAACCAGTGAGCAACCAGACTCGTGAGCTGATTATGGTGGTATGAGACACTATATTCGAGCTGTCGACACCTACGGCGAGAGGCAAATACGGTGAGACCTGTGTTCGTGCTGACGGGCGACGAGCCCTTCGTAGTGTCTTTGAGTATACTCTAAAGTCTGTGATTGATGATTAGCCCTTCGTAGCAACTAGAGCATGAGTTGAGCCGAGTACGGTGAGACCTGTACTCGAGCTGACGGCTAGCGATTGAGTTGAGTACGGTGAGACCTGTATTCGAGCTGACGGCCAGCAATTGAGCCGCATACGGTGAGATCTGTATCTGTGCTGACGAGTGACGAGCCCTTTGCGATGCCTTCGAGATGCCTCTCGAACCATAATATCGTATAAGATTATCTAGGTTTGACGACCCTAGAATGGATCATGTTTGGGAATGATACAAGGGAGGTACCTTAGTTTCCCAAAACTGCTATTTGAAATGGACTAATAACAACTCGGTAATCATGCTCATCATCGCACTGCATGTACCTGGAAGATGTGGAGCACTGAGGGATGAAAGCATGCCGCGAACGTGAGATGGTTTCGCATGAGGTTGGTTTGGCAAGGGCATACATCATGACTGCATTCATACTTGCATTAATAAGAGTATTTAGAATTGTTTGATTGTACTGCTTTATCATTACCGCTTGACTGAGTTGATAACATGTTAACCTATGCTTTATTGTTCCACTGAGTTGATCACTAACTCCCACGTTACGGGACGGTGTTCCGAACACCCACCAGACTTTGTCTGATTGCAGATGGCGACGCTACTCCTGAGGCGGAGCCGGACCTTTATGACGACAATGATGCTTGTTCATATATGTTGTGTGCTGATGGCTTCATGCGAGCCGTGTCTTGATCGACGGGATTATAAGGATGTTGACTAGATAACACTACACCTTTGGTATAATTTAAAATTGTACTTGTAATTATTTAACCTGGTAACTTTATCACACTCTGGAGACTCACAATAGTTTATATATTTTATCTATCTATCACAGTCTTTCGCTTGCAATTTAACTGTCTCTGGAGTATGATATGTTGTTTTGGCTTAATCCCACTCATGTTCAATGCACTAATGCAGACAACATTTAATCATCATTCATTTTGTTGCATAAGTGATGCGTTGGAACTCAGGAGTTGAGTTTATGCTCGACCCCTGATTTTCAGGGCGTTACAAAAACCAGAATAGAAATAGAACCCGATGAAATGTCAGATGCAATTCAAGGAAGTGGGAGCAGCTGTCCTAATAGTGATGATCAAGGCATTCTTATGGTTCATGTTGATAGTGGGAATATGTAAGTGATATAGTTTATATCCCTTTCTGTTGTCAAATTTGTGGTGCCAAAGACACTGGTATGTAACTTGCTATGTGAAGCTCTACTCAAGATTAAAAAAAGATCCACTCAAGATCAACTTTGATGAACAAGCAATGCTCACAAGTGTAAAG
Organism: Magnolia officinalis; assembly: GCA_021015155.1. NCBI lineage: Eukaryota > Viridiplantae > Streptophyta > Magnoliopsida > Magnoliales > Magnoliaceae > Magnolia > Magnolia officinalis. Next base: position 51,910,190 of record JAJHSJ010000007.1, read on the forward strand.
TACAAAGATTCACTCAAGATCAACTTTGATGAACAAGCAATGCTCACAAGTGTAAAGAAGAAAAGTTCTACTTAAGTTCAACTGTGATTGACAAGTATTGCTCTCAAGTCAAGACATTGCAAGATGTCAAGAAGCTAACAAGTTCGATCGTAAAGAACTCAAGATACTTTTAAGGATTAGCTACAACAAGACTTCAAGGTTTACTACTTTCGAAGGTCACTTGTCCTTAAGTTTCAATATCCTTACTTCACGATTGAGGTTTGACTGACCTTAGGTTGACCTTTAAAGTAGGCCATTTTGGATACATAAGTCATATGTTTGATTTAGTAAGTATGGTCAGTTCTAAGACTAGTCCTAGACTTTGTTCGACTAATCCTAGTGCTACTTCGACCTGTCTAAGAAATTCCTGGATCAGTCGTAAGTTTGTTACAAAATTCAGATATTTCTTATTAAGCTTCGACTAGTCCTGTAGTCTGTTCGACTAGTCGAAGGAACAGTGTCGACTGCAACTAAGACAAGTCGAAAACCTACAACTCAAAGTCTAGTGCAGAAATTCAGATCTTACGACTAGTCGAAGGAAACCTACGAACAATCGAAGTGGACCCACGACGAGTCGAAGGACACCTTCGACCAGTCGTGAAACGGTCAAATCTTATCGCGCCTGAATTTTCAAATATCTGTTAGTTCTACGACCAGTCGAAGATGTGATTTGCTCACCTATAAATAGAGCACGAATCTCAGAAGAAATTAATTAATTCATTCTAATCTAATTCGGCCTTTTGAGAGATAGTTTTGTGCTCCATCAAAGCTAAGTGTGCTTATTTTATATTCTCTTTCTTTAGCTTTATTTGATTGATTTTGTTTCTAGCATTTCAATCTTATATGAAAAGAGGAATTGTTGTTTTCCTTCTTTTGGAATCGAAATCAATTAAAGCTAGCCCGTTGTTTTTAATTTAAAATCTATTAGAACTTGAACCATTACAAAGTGGGTATTGGACATTGATCTTGGACATTCAAATCTCTACTCCAATTTGGTTCTTCCGAGCTACTACAACGAAGGAGATAATTAGGTATTTTACATTTGTTGTAAATTTTGTTTGGTTTTCTTTTGAGATTTGTTAGAAAAATCTCATTGTATTGGTTAACTGAGGAGAGCCAGAAAACTCAGAAGTGTGGTTTTTTTTTTTAAATTGTGTAGGCCCACAGATAAAGACACAATTGTGAAGGTTTTTAAGTGAACCTGGGAAAACCTATTTTTGTTAATGAACGCTAATATCCCCTGTGTGAGGATATTAGGAGTGGAGTAGCTATGTGGCTGTTGTTGAACAGTTGGTTTACACACAGGTGAACCACTATAATATCCTGTGTTTTGTGGTTGTTTGATATTCATTTCATATCTTTAATTATTCAGTTTGGGATGTATATGTGGATGTGAATGTTGTAATCATTTCATTTCAAGCTCAATGGTGAATGTTGTAATAGTTAGATTTATATTTCTGCAATTTATCGTTTTCTATTACTTTATTGGTTTGAGCTTCTGTTTCTATATTTGTTCTAAAAATAAGGTTGTCCTACCATAAACTTTGGTTTTTGGTGTAAGGTTATCCTTAGAACAATTTTTGATTGCTTTCCATTTCTATACTGCAATTCAAGTTTAGTGATTTAAATTCTTATTCTTTATTCCGCTGTATATTTTATTTAAATTTGGCATAGTCCTATTCACCCCCCCTCTAGGACATATAGCTTGGCCATTTCAAGTGGTATCAGAGCTTAATAGCTCATTCTTATTGCTTTATATTTGGATTTATTTCCTGAGCTAACGATCTAAGCTATATCTATGTAATATGTTAAATTTTGATAGCCTATCAGTCACTAGGCCTCCACCTTTCGATGGATCCAATTATGCCTATTGGAAAGCCAGGATGAGGATCTTCCTCAAATCCATGGATGAAAATGTGTGGCTAGCCACAGTGAATGGTTGGACCCCTCCTACCATTGAAGTAACTGGTTTTGATGGTTCAAAAATCACAAAAATAACAGCTTATTTTTCTTGGACCACACTTCAGAAAAGTGAGAGTAGTGCAAATGCTAAAGCACTAAATGTAATTACATGTGCACTATCACTGGATGAATTCAAAAGAATTATATCCTGTGATTCTGCAAAACAAGCTTGGGATGTATTGGAAATGACACACGAGGGTACATCAATTGTCAAGAAATCTAAGATACAAATCCTCACAACTAAATTTGAGGAAATACGTATGGAAGAAAATGAAATATTCATGGACTTCTATACCAGATTAAATGACATTGTGAACTCTATGTGAGGTCTAGGCGATAAAATCCTAGAAAGCAAGATATGTGCTAAAATACTACGCTCACTTCCTGAACGGTTCAATTCTAAAGTAACCGCAATCCAGGAACTTCGTGATATGAATAATATGAAGGTTGATGAATTAGTTGGATCTTTACAGACTTATAAGTTAAACTTTAAAGCTCCTAAATGTAAATCCATTGCTCTCAAATCTACTAAAGGTATTTCTCAAGAAAACTCGGATTCAGAAAATTCTGAAGACGATATGGCTCTTTTAGCAAAGAGATTTTACAAGATTTTCAAAAGCAAGAAAAGGGTAGATCTTCAAAAATCAAACGATAAGAAAAGATCTAAACCCAGATCCAAAAATTGAAAGTCTTTGAAAGATAGTCAATGTTACAACTGCCAAGAGTATGGCCCCTTAACAAACAAATGTTCTAAAAAGGACAAACCAAAAAGGAAGGGTATGTTGGCTACATGAGATGAATCATCTGATTCTGAAGCTTCTTCTAAATCAGAAGATTCTGAAACTGAGTCGGGTAATGAAGTTAAAGCCCTTATGACTCTAGCCAAATTCACATTCTCAGATAATGATTCAACAGGCGAAGAAAATGTGAACAGTGAATGTGAAAATGAAGAAGATCTTCAAGATGCTTATAACGCCCTATACAAGGAAAGTTGTAAAATTGCTGTCAAACTTAAACTTCAAAAGGAAAAAAATTTTAAACTCAAAGAATGTTTTGAATCACTTGTTTTAGAAAAATCCCAAATTTCAGATTGTTTTGAAAAATCAAAATGCGATTTAGAATTCAAAACCTCCCTGATTGAAAATCTGAAATTTGAAAATGAGAAACTTAAAAATGAAGTATCTTCTCTTCTGAGTTTAAAGGACACATGGAGATATGCCTAAGGTGATCCAAAGTTAAAAAAAATTATTATCCGGATCAAGAAAATGTGGTGATTGATCCGGGTTAGGCTGTGATAAGAATATATCTTCTAAACAAAAGTATACTTCTCCCAAGTTTGTGAAAGGAGAGTCCTCAAACTCAAAAGGGAAAAGTACTTACCAAGGTTTTTCTAAAACTTTTCAAAAACTTTAAAGTAGCCATGTTAATTTTAAAAATCAGAACCGAAACCCTCTTGCTGAAAAGATAGTTGATTTACTCAAGGAGCTCTTAAAATCTAACTCAGTAGGTCATCCCTACAACAACAGACAGAAGAAAATCAACTATACTCCTAAACCCAAAACAGTTCTGAAATGGGTTCCTAAAGTTACCTGCTTGGTTGCTCACACCGCTTTCAAAGCAACAAGCCATTCAAAGTGGTATCTAGATAGTGGATGCTCCAGGTATATGACTGGTGATAAAGGTTTGTTCACTGATCTCAAAGACATGACTGATGGTTCAGTCACATTTGGTGATGGCAGCAACTGCAAGATTATGGGCCAAGGTACGGTTCATCTCTATAACCTTCCTTTGTTTAAAAATGTTTTATATGTTGAAGGTTTGAAACATAACTTGCTGAGCATATCTCAAATATACGATAATAACCATAGTGTATGATTTTCTAATCAAAGCTGTGAGATTCTAAACAACAAGGGTTCAATAATACTAACTGGACGTAGAACCTTTGAAAACTGCTATATTGTTAGCGAATCCAACTCATCTAATCAATCATGTTACATGGTCCATACAGACGAGATTGATTTATGGCACAAACGTCTTGGACATGTACACTACCGAAATCTATATAGATTGAGCAAACGGGAACTTATAAGAGGTTTACCCAAATTACAAAAATTAGATAAAATATGTGGTGAATGCCAAATTGGTAAACAAACAAGGAACTCACACAAAAAGGTGAATTCCAATACCACATCAAGACCACTCGAGCTTCTCCATATGGATCTAGTAGGACCTACCAGGACAGAAAGTCGAGGTGGCAAAAACTATATCTTGGTAATTGTAGATGACTTTACCAGATATACTTGGGTAATCTTCGTAAGGGACAAATCTGAAACCCTTGAAGAAGTAAGAAAAGTTCTCAAAAGGATTCAAACTGAAAAAGGTTCTCAAATCAGTAAGATTTGTAGTGATCATGGAACTGAGTTTGAGAATAGCGGTTTTGAGAAGTTCTGTAACGACCAGGGAATATTACATGAATTCTCAGCACCCAAAACTCCACAACAAAATGGTATAGTGGAAAGGAAAAACAGAGTACTTCAAGAAATGGCTAATGTCAAGTTGAATAGCATGAAGCTCTCTAAGAATCTTTGGGCTAAAGCAGTCAATACAGCTTGCTATATTATTAATCGGGTTTACACTAGTAAAGGTAATGATAAAACAGCTTATGAAATGTGGTTCGATAGAAAGCCTACTGTCAAATACTTTCGAATATTTGGCAGCAAGTGCTATATTTTATGGGATCGTAAAAATCTGGGAAAGTTTGATACGAAAAGTGATGAAGGGATATTTTTAGGATATTCTTTAAACAGTCGTGCTTATAGGGTACTGAACAAAAGGACTGGTGTGATTCAAGAGTCCATCAATGTGGTCATTGATGATCACTTAAACACACCAGTCTCAAGTTCAGATAATGATGAAATACTTGTAATTGATAAACCTGATACTTCATCTAATTAGACTGATTCTGAACTAAGGACTGTTAAAGATCATCCAACTACACAGATTCTTGAAAACCCTCTCACTGGTGTTCATACTCGTAGACAACTTGACGATATATGTAATTACGCATGTTTTACATCCCAGATAGAACCATCTAACGTAAAAGAAGTTCTTGCTGATGAAAACTGGATTGTTGCGATGCAAGAAGAGCTAAACCAATTTGTTAGAAATGATGTTTGGTATCTCGTACCTAGACCTAAAGATAAACACATCATTGGAACCAAATGGATTTTTAAAAATAAGTCTGATGAGCTTGGTAATATACTTAGAAATAAGGCTAGGTTAGTGGTACAAGATTACACTCAAATTGAAGGAATTGATTATGATGAAACCTTTGCATCAGTAGCCCGTCTTGAATCAATTAGACTCTTTATATCCATTACATGTTTTAGAAAGTTCAAGATTTACCAAATGGATGTAAAAAGTGTATTTTTAAATGGTGATTTGCATGAGGAAGTTTATGTTGAACAACCAATGGGTTTTGAAGACCCTAAGAATGCCGATCATGTTTTTCGACTTAAAAAGGCACTTTACGGTTTAAAACAAGCTTCTAGGGCATGGTACGAGAAACTAACAAAGTTTCTATTAAGCTATAATTTTCAAATGGGATGTATTGATAAAACTCTGTTTATTAGAAAACATAATGAGCATATCTTATTGTAACACCCTGAAAATTGGGGGTCGAGCATAAACTCAACTCCCGAGTTCCAGAACATCACTTATGCAACAAAATGAATGATGATTGAATGTTGACTGTATTCGTGCATTGAACATGAGTGAGATTAAGCCAAAATAGCATATCATACTCCAGAGACAGTTAAATTTGCAAGCGAAAGACTGTGATAAATAGATAAAATATATAAACTATGATGAGTCTCTAGAGTGTGATAACATTACCAGGTTAAATAATTACAAGTACAGTTCTAAAATATACCAAATGTGAGGAAGTGTAATGTCTCCTATCCCAAGTATCATAGCCCCGTCAATACAATATCAAGTCTTCATTAACCTGTCAGAGAGATACAGATAGGAGAACTCCTCCTATCATCATAGAAGTAGTCCGGTTCTGCTTCACAAGCATCGCCATCACCTGAAACTCAACAAATCTGGTTGGTGTGTACAACACCGTCCCGTAACGTGGGAGTGAGTAGCTAACTCAGTGGAACAATAAAGCATAGGTTAACATGTTATCAATCCAATCAAGCAGTAATGATAAAGCAGTACAATCAAACAAGTTTAACTCCTCTTATTAAATGCAAGTATGAAATGACATGATGAATGCCCTTGCCAAACCACCCTAATGCGACATCATCTTACGTTCGCGAATGTATACCTCCCTCAGTGCTCCACATCTACTAGGCACATGCGGTGCGATGATGAGCATGATTACCGAGTTGTTATTAGTCCATTTCAAACAGCAGTATTGGGAAACTAAGGTACCTCCCTTGTATCATTCCTAAACATGATCCATTCTAGGGTCGTCAATCCTAGTTAATCTCATACGGTATTATGGTTCAAGAGGCATCGCGAAGGCATCGCAAAGGGCTCATCACCCGTCAGCATGGATACAGATCTCACCGTATGCGGCTCAATTGCTGACCGTCAGCTCGAGTACAAGTCTCACCGTACTCGGCTCAATCGCTGGCCGTCAGCTGGAATGCAGGTCTCACCGTACTTGGCTCAACTCATACTCTAGATGCTGTGAAGGGCTCGTCGCCAATCATAGACCTTGGAGTATACTCGAAGACATTACAGAGGACTCGTCGCCCGTCAGCACGAGTACAGGTCTCACCGTACTCGGCTCTCGCCGTAAGTGTCGACAGCTCGAATACAGTGTCTCATACCACCGTATTCGGCTCACGAGTTTGGTTGCTCAATGGTCACTACGGGGAGGCACGTGGCCCCAGCATAGGCCGACAGCTCGGCCACGGTGTCCCATACCACCATGTCCGGCTCATGAGTCTTAGCGGATTGAAGTACCATGGTTAACGGGATTTCCACTGGTAAGTTTGGTACCCTAGGTTCAAGCAGTAATGACCAAACATGGTGAACACACATTCGACATATCGGGTTACTTGACGAGCCTGAGAAGCTCAAGCGCACAACAAGTTGAGCGATATGAAGCGCAAAAGCACTCCGTGTGGCCAACCACTATCGCCAACCGAAGTACGACTCGGGTTCGTCAGACACATCCCTCGTGGCGACATGAATCTCAGCCACAATCTCAAGTCTGGTACCGAATGTCTGGACTATGGATATAGTCCCAAACTCAATCAGTTTCCAACCATAGCATGTGAAGTAAAGCATGATAAACAAAGTAATCGAAACACACTAGCAATCATGTCATAAAGCATATTATAAAGCATGTTATGAAACAAGTTACAAAGTATATTAAAAAGCATGTTATGGAGCGCAATATTAATGGGGATATAAATACATATGTTTCATAGGTGAGTGGTTAGAGTAAACAACCACATGGAGGGAATCATACATGTCTCTAAGGTAGTTGAGAATTCCATCTCAGCACCTACCTAAGGCACTAACATCTAAGCATTTACTCTCATAAGCATTTATACAAACACTTAGAGTACACTATTTCAACATACATGACGTATGTTAGTAAAATATGTATTAGGGCTATCCTTTTGCCAAGCGAGTATTTTATCCATGTATATCATAATCATACAGCAAATAATCATGACAATTGCATCTCCAAAATTTATACATATACAGTATTTTCTAGAATACACAATTTCAACATACATAGTGTTTATAAGCAAACATGTATTACGGCGATTCCTTTCGCCAAACAAGTATTTTATCCATATATCGTATAACCATACATCAAATAAACATGTCAAACACATTTCCAAAAAATATACGTATACAGTATTTCTACGTATACCTAGAGTACGTGAAATTCCATATTCTACAATTTTAATCGAAACAGAAAACAGAAAGCACTTTGTACATGTGCAATTACATACAGATCATGAATCTATCATTATCTGACATTGAAAGCGTTGAAAACCGTAACCTATACACCTAAAGTCCTCACCTTTTGTAGTAGAATCATAACGGAGTCGATAGGTTTGTCAAGCTTCCGTATTTGGCAGTTTGGTAACCTATAGAATGAAATAGGTTAGCTATTTCACAACCTACAACTGTCTAAACCCCAAAATAGATTAAGGTTATGGTTTCTTACCTAGAAATGACGCTGGAAACGCCGGGAAAGCGATGAAAATCAGGCGGTGGAGCCCGAATAGCGGCAGGGAAGAGTGGCAGGGAGATTCTCCCACTGCTCCCACACTTTCTCTCTCTTTTCTCTCTCTCAATCTCAAATTCGTATGGCTACCATGAGAGAGGGTTTAAGGTCCTTATAGAGTCTAAAAACTAACCGAAATAGACTTATGTTCAAGGTAAACTTATATTATAATCAAATCGGCATTATTTCAGCTCAAAAGAGGGTTTCTGGCGGGCCTCCTTGAGCCAAAGGTCAGACTTAAGCTCACAGACACCGGATCTACATTCTATTAAGTTTTCATTTCAGTGGGATTTCCAGATCACGCGTGGCGGACCAGTTTCAGTTCAACGGTCACTGAGCCACGATCCGAAATTCCAAGTACATGTAAATGTTCCTAAAATTTTTCTTGATCCGAGGGTGTAATTTGGTCTGATTTTGACGGTCTGGTTGCTTAATACTGATCCGCAAGCGAGTGGTGCCAGATCACTATTGAAGATATTTATTTTGTAAAGAAAACAGAGGTTTTCACACTCCCTCGCTCCGGACTCGAGCGAATGGCCGTGGGACATCGTCTGGACTTGATTTCCGAGATGGTTGTCAAGCCTAGCGAGGCGGTCCTAGTTCCTTAACTTCGTGTTAATCGGACTCCCGACGTGCGGTCCAGATCCGATACGGAGTTTCGAGATGCTCCCGAGAGCAGCCGGGTAATGAGATCGATCCTAGATTTTAGGGTAACCTAGCGTCAATGATTCTACAAGTTTTGGATCTTGCAGATCGTATTTAAAGCGATTGGTGCTAATTTCACAGGTACTCTAGTTTAGCACTAGCTAATTCTCGCCTAATTTCTAAAGGATTTAGTCCTGTATGATTTCTGTCTAAGGTGGTACCTGGGCCTTTGTAGTTTGTATATAAAGTGATCCAAGGTATACTACTTAGCTAGTTTAAGATAGTGTCTAGGATGAAAATACTTATAAAGATTGAAGAGCAAGGTGGTGAAGGATGGGATTTGTGAAAGAAATGGGTTCATAAGCGATTTTAGCCTTTGGGACTGAGTTTTGACAAGTTGATAAGGTCTTAGGATCGACCCATTGCCTAAGGACGTCTAATCCCAGGTTGGCAAAAATCTGGGAAGTTACACTTATTAGTTCAAATCTACGTTGATGATATCATTTATGGATCTACCTGTACTGACATGACTATTGAGTTTGCAGATTTGATGAAATCTCGGTTTGAAATGAGCATGGTTGAGGATTTGAATTATTTCCTTGGGTTGTAAGTAAAGCAACAACCTGATGAAATGTTCATATCTCAATCTAAGTATGCTATGAATCTAATTAAGAGATTTGGATTTGAGAATGGTAAGAATTATGATACTCCTATGAGTACAACTTTGAAACTCTCAAAAGATTCTGAAGGTAAAAATTTAGATCCGAAATTATATCGAAGTATGATTGGTAGCTTACTATATTTAACTGCTAGCAGACCTGATATTTCTCTAAGTGTTGGTATTTGCGCAAGATATCAATCTGATCCAAAAGAATCGCACTTGACAGCTGTTAAGCGGATTATTAGATATGTCCCAAGTACTGTTAATCTCGGTCTCTGGTATCCTCATGAGACTAATGTTCAATTAGCTGGATACTCGGATGGTGACTGGGCTGGTAATCTAGATAATAGAAAATCAACCAGTGGTGGTTACTTTTATATCGAAAATTGTTTAGTTTCTTGGTTTAGCAAGAAACAAAATTCTATATCACTTTCAACAGCTGAAGCTGAGTATATAGCAACTGGTAATGCATGTATGCAGCTTGTTTGGATGCAACGAATGCTAAGTGATTATGGAATTAAACAGGATTCTATGTTATTACATTGTGATAATTTCAGTTCCATAAATATTTCGAAAAATCTTATTCAACATTCTCGTACTAAGCATATTGACATTAGATTTCATTATATTAGGGAATTAGTAGAAGAAAAAGTTATATTTGTGGAATATATCCCTACCGAGGATCAACGAGCTGACATTTTCACTAAATCGCTCGACAAAAGCAGGTTTAAAAAGATGAAATTTGATCTTGGCATGTGCATTTTAAAATGATTATTAATGCCTACTTGTATAATAGTGTATATATTTGCAAGTTTGAATTTCAATTTTTTTATTATTATGCAAGAAATCTGAATTTGTGGTCGGTACTCGACCAGTCGTGAGTATACACGACCAATAGAACTTCGACCGGTCGTGCATATCGCGGTGAATCACTTAAAAATTGGGGATTTCACTTTCTTCCTCATTCCATTTTCACTCTCTAAGGAGCCGAGCCTCTACTAGTCAAACCCATTGTTACATTTCTTCAAGGTTAGTGCTCCATTTACGTTTTTCTTGCAGATTTGTGTCTAGATTGCTTCCTTTTCTCTCTTGGAGCTTTCTATTTTGGATTTCTTTGTAATTCGAGGTTTTTCTTTTGCAAAATCTGATTTGAGCAAACCCTCTTCTCAAACCTTTGCAACTTTTTCTTTTCTTGAAATCATTGTTGCAAATGGCTTTTAGAGGAAAGAAAACAACAACCCGTGGTCTATCTTCTTCTTCCAGATTAGCCCCGATTACTAAACTTCATCTTCGGCCTCCCGATGATGATCCATCTTATGTTCAGGACATCAGATTACGCAATGTTATTGTTGAACACCCTGTTTTCATTGATCATGTTGCACCTTTTGACATTCTTCCTATGCTTAAATCTGTAAGTTGGGATAACTTATTACATTGGGGTGGGCCAGCATACCGGTCCATTGCCCAATCCATGTTTGCATGTATTAGTACTTTTTCATTGGATGAATTAACATTTAAAATATCTACTAGAGAAGGGTCTTTTGACGTTGATCGTCATTTAATTTCAGCTCTTATGGACATTCCAGTGAATGATGAGGTTATTCTTATCCATACTTTGTCTGATAAACCCTCAGTTTCTAAAAAGCGTATGCTTACTAGAGACTTGTGCAACATGGATGTTCAATGGACACATAAAGGGAATGCGCTTCCCGTAAGGTATTTGTTACCTAAATATAGAGTTCTCCACAAAATCTTTGTTTCTAATTTGTATCCTCGTTCGGGTACTAAAATCGATTTGACTTCATAAACGGTTCGTGTTATCCATGCTGCTGTCAGTGGTACTTAGATTTGTTTACCATCCTTAATTTGTCATTTCATTCTTCAGTTTAGACTTCATCCGGGTCACAGTGACATTCCTTTTGCCTATTTGATGACTGTGTTGGCTACACATATGTTAGTTGATATGCCGGTTGGAGAGGCACCTATCAATCATCTGATTTTCAACAATTCTAATATCAATAAGATGAAGTTGGATTTCCATCCTGACCAAGGTGGTGGTGGTGGTCATGCTGAACATGAGGGAGAAGCTGGTGATCTTCCTCTTGATGACATAAATATGGATGATGTCTTTGAAGAACTTGAATATGATTCTACGAATGATTCAGATTCTGTACCATCTAATGTTGATGCACGTCTGAGTGCATTGGAGGATAAAATTGATAATATAAATGTTAAGATGAGAAACATGTCTGTTGCTCATGATTTACAATTCAAGTACATGCGCAAATATCTTAGGTGCTTGAACAAGGGAATACATAAACTTGATCCATCTATCCCTGCTCCTTCTTCTGGTTCAGATTAGTGTTTAAGTTGTTCAAGTTGTAATAACTTTACTACTATGGTGTTGGCTTTGCTTAAACTCAGTATTTGATTTCTGTGAGTTAATTATGCTTTTATCTCATATCTTGTTTATTTGTTCCTTGTTTTCCTTTGTCCTCTTATGACAAAAAGGGGGAGAATAGATATGTTTCACTCATTTGGATATGTTTTATTCAGGGGGAGCTTTGTATGTCTTATAAAGACATGTATAGAGAATGGATATGTTGAATATTTGCATATTTGCAGCTTCATATTAACTGTGCCAGTTGATGTGCATGATTTGTTACTCAGATATTCTGTGTTCTGTAAACATATCTTGATAGTGTGTTTTATCAATAATTTGACAAAGGGGGAAATTGTAAGTGATATAGTTTATATCCCTTTCTGTTGTCAAATTTGTGGTGCCAAAGACACTGGTATGTAACTTGCTATGTGAAGCTCTACTCAAGATCAAACAAAGATCCACTCAAGATCAACTTTGATGAACAAGCAATGATCACAAGTGTAAAGTACGAAGATTCACTCAAGATCAACGTTGATGAACAAGCAATGCTCACAAGTGTAAAGAAGAAAAGTTCTACTCAAGTTCAACTGTGATTGACAAGTATTGCTCTCAAGTCAAGACATTGCGAGATGTCAAGAAGCTAACAAGTTCGATCGTAAAGAACTCAAGATACTTTCAAGGATTAGTTACAATAAGACTTCAAGGTTTACTACTTTCGAAGGTCACTTGTCCTTAAGTTTCAATGTCCTTACTTCACGATTGAGGTTTGACTGACCTTAGGTTGACCTTTAGAGTAGACCATTTTGGATACATAAGTCATATGTTTGATTTACGTAAGTATGGCTAGTTCTAAGACTAGTCCTAGACTTTGTTCGACTAGTCCTAGTACTGCTTCGACCTGTCTAAGAAATTCCTGAATCAGTCGTAAGTTTGTTACAAAATTCGGATATTTTCTATTAAGCTTCGACTAGTCCTGGAGTCTGTTCGACTAGTCAAAGGAACAGTGTCGACTGCAACTACGACAAGTTGAAAACCTACGACTCAAAGTCCAGCGCGGAAATTCAGATCTTACGACCAGCGAAGGAAACCTACGACTAGTCGAAGGGGACCCACGACCAGCCGAAGGACACCTTCGACCGGTCGTGAAACGGTCAAATCTTATCGCGCCCAAATTTTTAAATATTTGTTGGTTCTACGACCACTCGAAGAGCTCCTTAGATCAGTCGAAGATGTGATTTGCTCACCTATAAATAGAGCACGAATCTCAGAAGAAATTAATTAATTCATTCTAATCTAATTCGGCCTTCTGAGAGATAGTTGTGTGCTCTATCAAAGCTAAGTGTGCTTATTTTACATTCTCTTTCTTTAGCTTTATTTGATTGATTTTGTTTCTAGCATTCCAATCTTATATGAAAAGAGGAATTGTTGTTTTCCTTCTTTTAGAATCAAAATCAATTAAAGCTAACCCGTTGTTTTTAATTTAAAATCTATTAGAACCTAGAACCATTACAAAGTGGGTATTGGACATTGATCTTGGACATTCAAATCTCTACTCCAATTTGGTTCTTCCGGGCTACTACAACGAAGGAGATAATCAGGTATTTTACATTTGTTGTAAATTTTGTTTGGTTTTCTTTTGAGATTTGCCAAAAAAATCTCATTGTATTGGTTAACTGAGGAGAGCCAGAAAACTCAGAAGTGGGGGTTTTTTTTTTTTAATTGTGTAAGCCCACAGATAAAGACACAATTGTGAAGGTTTTTAGGTGAACCTGGGAAAACCTATTTTTGTTAGTGAACGTTAATATCCCTTATGTGAGGATATTAGGAGTGGAGTAGTTGTGTGGCTGTTGTTGAACAGTTGGTGTATACACAGGCGAACCACTATAATTCCTTATGTTTTGTGGTTGTTTGATATTCTTTCATATCTTTAATTATTCAGTGTGGGATGTATATGTGGATGTGAATGTTGTAATCATTTCATTTCAAGCTCAGTGGTGAATGTTGTAATAGTTAAATTTATATTTCTGTAATTTACCGCTTACTATTACTTTATTGGTTTGAGCTTATGTTTCTATATTTGTTCTAGAAATAAGGTTGTCCTACCATAAACTTTGGTTTTTGGTGTAAGGTTGTCCTTAGAACAATTTTTTATTGCTTTCCATTTCTATACTGCAATTCAAGTTTAGTGATTTAAACTCTTATTCTTTATTCCGTTGTATATTTTATTCAAATTTGGCATAGTCCTATTCACCTCCCCTCTAGGACATATAGCTTGGCCATTTCAGAACACATCATTTAATATACCTGAGTTGTGACATAGTTTGCGAGGCAAAATCCCTAAAAGGTATTTTGAGATAGAAGGTGAGTCATACTCTTACATCCTAATTGATGAAGGTGAACTTGATTCCTAATAAGACATGTTGACGTTCCTTAATTCTGATGATTGGATTCTTACGATGAATGAAAAAATTGATTCTATGAAGAAAAATCATGTTGGGGAGTTAGTTGTTCTTCCCGCTGGTCATAAAGTAATTGTGAATAAATGGGTATTCAAAATAAGAGGAAGACAGATAGCTCAATTAATAAGTGCAAAGCCTTTCTAATAACAAAATGTTTTACACAAGTGGAAGGAGTTGATTACAAGGAGACTTTCTTACCCATCGCTAAATTTACATCAATTTGTATGTTTTTTTGCGATTGTGGCCTATTTTGATTTGAATCATATCAGATGGACATGAAAACTACCTTTCAAAATGGTGATTTATAGGAAGACATGTTTGTACAATAATTCATGGGATACGCTATGCTAAGAAAGATCATGCTAGTAGGGTTTATAAACTCCTAAAATATATTTACATGCTGAAATTATTATCAAGGCAATGACATATGAGATTTCACGATGCGATCACTTTCTTTAGATTTTTTATGTGTGAAGAAGACCATTGCGTATATGTGACGCGACTCGAGAGACACTTTCTGATATTATCCCTATATGTTGATGATATTTTGTTAGTAGGCAATGATACGAGAATGTAGTTTTTGACCAAGGAGTGCATATATTTGAATTTTGACATAAAAGACCTTGGTAAAGTAAATTTTATACTGGGGATTAAGATTATAAAGGACCGCTCGAAAAAGTTTTTGGGATTTTCACATGCATCTTATGATAAGAAGATTCTAGAGCGTTTTAGAATTCACAATAGTAAGCCAGTCGAAACCCTGATCGATAAATACTCCAAGTTGAATAAAATTATGTATCCCCAATCTGATGTTGAGAAATAATCTAGGTCATCTATACCCTATGCCAATGTGATAGGAAGTCTTATGTATGCTATGTTATGTATTAGGCCAGATATATGTTAATGCTGTGAGACATATGAGTCGATATCAAAGTAATCCAAATCAGGCACATTAGCAAACAGTTAAAATGATTTTTTGCTACTTGCGAGGAGTGAAAGAATACATGTTGTGTTATCACAACACTAAGTTGAGGGCGTTGTCTTTTTCTGATGTATCTTAGGCAGATGATTAAGATGAGAGAATATATTTTGGGCTATGTGTTTATGATGAATGGTGGTTCCATCTCATGGTCTAGTAAGAAACATTCTTCAACTGCTCTATTAAATAGAAAGCTGAATATATTATGTGTTGTGCAATAGTTCAAGGTGTATGGATTATGATATTCTTAAGGGCTTTAGTTGTTTTTGATGTTAAAATTCATCTCCTAATTAAGATAGACAACACATCGGCTATTGATCTTGAGAAGAATCGAAAACATCACTAGAAATACAAACATATTGATATTAAATGTCATTACATTAGAGATCACATAAGAGATTGTCATGTTATGCTTTATTACATTCCCACAAGAGAAATGTTGATTGATCTCATGATAAAGTACATTGCTAAAGATTTATTTGAGATGCACATTAGGTAGATGGGGCTTAAGAGATCTTGATATCCTTTATGTAAGTGAGAGTGTGGTATTTTTATTCCCACTAATTATGATTGTAGAGATCCCACTGTGCAATATTATGAGAGTTACACATGTGACATGGGATAGTCCATGCACTTCAGAGAGTGGGTGATGTAATTTGTTAATTTTTGTATATAATGACATGTATTTTTATGGCCACATTATATACATGCGTAATCAATATTTCTAGGCCTTCAATCAACAATGGTAATTTTTCATTAGGAGGATGGTCTTCCTCACTCACATGAAAATTGACCACCCTTGACATGCAAGTTAAAGGCATGATTAGGACGAGAAAAATATGATGAGGCACGGTCACCTTTTGTAATGATACAGAAGATGAGGTAACGCAGGACCCAATTGCCTCTAGTCATGACTATATGCTTGTATCCCTGATATGTTGGGCATGTTCAGATGAATCTTACATGTGTTAGTGCTTATTATCATAAAATTATCACAAAATTATCACATATTTGATAGCCTTGGGTGTTTTGGGATGAGACTCTTGAAGTCGAATGACATTCACAATGGTAGCGCTTTATGCTAGACCTTTGCGTCATGATAATGTTATGGACTATACGTAGCTAGGTTAGGAGTTAACGGGCCAGAATTCATACACTTTAGGCGGGACCTCTATGTAATGATGTTAGGAGTTGCTGATCTAGTACTCACTCGCTTTAAGCGGGGCTTGCGCATTGTAGACCTAATGTATGCTTAGTAATTCCTAGTTTACAGTGTGGGTGAATGATCATGTGCTCACAATGTTGAGTTGGACTCCACTCTAGGACCAATTTACCTAATGGTGTCTGATTTGATCTAGTTAGTGCATTGTGCGAGCAAGCCGGTCTTGTAGGTGATCCTTTTGCCCTCAACTATGCACCGTTGCGTATAGGAGAATGAGAATGAGTGTCATTATTTTAGTGTACAATACAAAGGTCATGATTGAGTTGACCGAGTATGTACTTCTAGGAAAGTAGCTTGGTTGATTCTGAATTGCGTAATTGTGTGGGAATGATCCATTGACAGTGATACCAGGTTCCTAAGACCATGATTACACACTCTGAGACTTATCTGCCGCGACATTATTAAGTTTTGAAAAAAAAAATGACTTACAAACATATTTTTTAAATTATATTATATGTAAATATATATTTATTTTAGAAAAATTCAAAGAACGTTTGCAAATGATCAGTGATTTGAAGTCGACAAGAGGATAAGTGCATATGCTTGTAAAATGATCCTAGATTAGAGATTGTCTCTATCTAGTGTAACACCCTGAACTTTTCAATACCCGAGTATTGAAAGTTCTCAAGTGTTACCAAGAAATTTAACGTAATACCTACGTGTACGACACCAATCTAACTATCTTAGCCTTACATCTATCCCCTGACACGAATCTAACCGTTGGGAATAACCTTCGTTCATAGATCAAGTAATATGACGGTTTATTTTAAGACAAGACCACCCATTATGTGATTTGACGTAGGCGCCTTCCCTTGAATGAACTGGCAAATAGCTCCTTACTCGTAATGATCTAGATGTGAGTCCATTTGTAAGAATTATTTAAAAAGGTTCATATAAGCATGTAGAACTATTGGATTTCTCAAAACTCTTCGATCAACAATAATTATGAGATTGCCACTAACCTAGACCCCTAAATTCTAGATCACATAGTTCTTACTATCCGTTTAACATGGAATTTTATATCATGTCTATGAATCATAAATCAACTATGCACATCGAATTTCGGCCCTTAGATCAGCCCCTTAACCATGGATTTTAGTGTCCATCGGTGGAAGAAAGGTCATGGGTAGTCGTGAAAGGATAATTTCCTTTCATCTATGTCTGTATGATCTTATGAATAGGTTGGATGATAAGCAAAGATGACTGTAGGGCCTAGAAAGGTTTCAACAGTGGAAATCACAACACCCACTGTTTCATGTGGTATGACTCACTTGCCCTTAGGATATGTTTCAACTTTTGGCTCAACGCCTTAAATTAGATGAAAAAATGAGTGGACGATGTAGATTTCTCAAGAACATCACTGTGGGCCCCACACCCAGTGTATGTGTATCAAGAGTGGTGCACCGACGGTGCACTAGACCAGAAGCCCGGGTCAAACGGGCGCTGACCTGATAGTTTCCGAAGAAGAGAGAAAACTCCTCTCTTCTTACATCTTCTCGTTGACATGTATTCAAACACCTGGTGGCCCACAAAGATTGACCATCTACACAATTTGAACCATCCATCTCACTGGCCACCCAAAACCGACCGCCCTTCTCTCTCCTTTCCTTATTTCTCGCTGGTAAATAAATGCAAAACGACTTCCACCGTGGGGACTATCAAAATGCAGATCGGTTGTGGTTCTTAGACCACAACCCATATCTCCCCTGCTAAATAGGTGGATGGACTAGATCGCACAAAGAGCTGACAGAAACGGGCGCAACGGATTCCAACAGGAACCGAAAATAAAGCCTTCTATGTTCCTTCTGCTTTCTTTTCGCAAAAGGTAGAGAAGATGGACGTGTTTTTCTCACGCATAGGAGAACCTGAGTCGGTTCTCCTACTTCGAACCGAATCGTCCAAACCCTTGATAAAGGGATTCCGACCCTTCCCAAGTTGGTCGAAAGACAGAAAGGGAAACAAGAAATGTGGTTTCCGTCTTTCTTCACAGATATGAACCGAGGCCTGCGGAATTCATCGCCCAAGAAACCATCTTCAAACCACGGGTTATTACTCCATGCCTCTGATTCAATCAGAAAATCCAAGACGTCTGTATGGTGCATGCCCAAATCCGACCTAAATCTAGCGGAAAAG
Source organism: Magnolia officinalis (assembly GCA_021015155.1). Classification (NCBI taxonomy): domain Eukaryota; kingdom Viridiplantae; phylum Streptophyta; class Magnoliopsida; order Magnoliales; family Magnoliaceae; genus Magnolia; species Magnolia officinalis. Next base: position 51,928,935 of record JAJHSJ010000007.1, read on the forward strand.
AAAAGAGGAGAGAAGAATAAGTGTAAGGAAAGGCAGTTAACTACACACGGTTTGCGCAGCCGTTCAAGCAAGACATTCATTACGCAGAAGGGATTCCTGGTTCAGGTAGCCTATAAAAAGGAGGCCCTGCCGTCCAAATAAGAAAGCAAGGGAAAGTGAGAGAGAACGAAAATAAAAGAGAGAAGAAAAGAGAGAAAGGAAGGAGAAATGAAAGGAAGAAGGAAAGAAAGAAGGAAACGAGAGAGAGAGAGAGAGAGAGAGAGAGAGAGAGAGAGAGCCAGCCCCAGCTGGATGTATTAATAAGAAAAAGAGAAGGAAAGAAAATAAAATAAAATAAAAGAAAAGAAAAAAAGAAGAAAGAAAGGAAAAGAGTCGAGTGCCGAGTCGACTCACTGAGTCCTGGACTGAGTCAGGGCCAGGTTTGAGCCAGTTTAGGTCTTGCGGTGCTAAGAACCCTGGTGAGGAGCATTCATCAGGTGGAGTCATAGGATTGACTAGCTACGTTGAATGAGGTAAATTATGTATTTACCTAATATGTTGATTTAAGTTTTACTTAAATAGTTAATTAGGTAAGCCCTATACTTAGGCCATAAACATAAACCTAGATTTAACCCTAACCGCTTGTAAATCTTGTGATATAGGATAAGATTAAATTTGAAGGAATGTGTATGAACATCTAACATTGGATGAGAATGATTCGACTTTAGAAGTGAGGGTTTTATCCTTTTAGCTTACTTTGATTTAATTGATGTGAATTATCCTGCCTCTTCATGTTTACATATTACTGAGAGTTATCCTTTCAATTGATTGATTTACGACCAGCATTTATTTACCCTTTGAGAACTATGGTATTATGCGCGATAATTACGAATTTATGTGGGGTGATGGATACAAGCCTTGTCGTTGCCTTTATCAAATTATTGAGTTAACCCTTGCTTCTCTTATCTTTATTAAGTTGGCCATTGCCACTCTTTTATTTATTGAGTTGGTCATTGTCACTCTTCTTATTATTGAGTTGGTTATTGCCACTCTCCTTTTGTTGAGTTATCCATTGCTACTCTCCTTATTATTGAGTTGGTCATTACCACTCTCCTCTTTGTTAAGTTAGCTATTGCTACTCTCCTCTATAATTTGTTAGCCTTGTGCCATTTACCTTTAAGGCTTGGGCATGTATGTTGATATTCCAGAACTCCTATAATTCAGTTTATCCCTTTATAAGTGTAAGTGATGTGTTAAGAGGTATCACAACTAGTGATTCAATTATTTTATCATGGGCATAATGCGCTCTGGGTAGAGACCCTCTTGGTCGTCACGTAATTCCATGGGTTTTTGGGTAGTGGTGCACAAATCGATGTAAGTAATTTGCAATACGTGTTACATCACTTCCAGTATTGGATGTCGTACATAGTTGCTCCATGAACAAATCGTGTCACGTAATTCATTTGACTCATGTATTGTGAATCTCGAGGTGTTCACATAAATTCATGGTTGCATTGGCCATGCTGGTGAATATCCGTAGTTATGGGATGCAGGTTGAGTCGGATTTTCTATGAATCGTGTTACACATTATGATGATCACTATGTATGATGAGTCGTACACACTTTGCTAGGCATGCATCTCATGTAGGTTGTTTGCACATACTGATACTCCTTGTAGAAGTAGAATACAAGACGTATTAGAATCTTTATATTGCTTTTATGAATCTCTTGAATTATTGTTAATCTTAAAGGATAACCATCACTATGAGTAGGGCGTTGACCCTCTTCAATCGTACAGATAATGTAGGTGACGTATAGATTGAAGACCTAGAGGACCACCTCCCTATGGAAGATTATAATAAAAAAATAAGAAGATATTTTTATGATTTAGTTTTATGCTTCTGCTGCGAACTCAATAAATGTAATAAGCTCCCATTGAGAGGGCATTTTGATTATTTGTTGAATTCATTTACTCCGATGAAATAATCAATACAATTGATTTTATTCTCATGCATGTTACCTTCATGAATATATTTGGATGCGATCCAAATGGAAAAATAAAAAATAAGGTGCGATTTTTATAGCATTCAATTTACATTTTCAAAAGTGGTAAATGAAAGCAGTTGTTGGACTCCACTCGCTAACATTCTTGGTCTCTTCACACATTTATCAAGATGCCTCTGATAATGAGTTATAGAATAACCAGAATGCTTGCCGTAAAGAGTTTTACAATACTTGCTTCTAATTTTTACCGAACCATCTGGTAGCGTGATCTCATCAAAAAATTATCATATTTCTGATATCTTTTTCCTTCCACTGAACTTAAAGTCGTTTCAACTTTGTTTTACAATATGTCTCCATCCACGATAGGAGGGGATGTGATTGACGCACCGACACCTAGGGTACTTGGATTTTCCTCACTAGTTATCTATAAATCAAAAGATAACAAAGGTAAGGTAAGATCAGGGCTTTTACAGGTTAAAGTAATTAATCAATCACATTTATGTATGTATATAAATATATACTACAAACAATATCGGGGCCCCTCCATAAACTACAAAACACAAGTGTCTCAAATAGTCCCCTAATAAATAAATCCACCAGGGTACATACATCTACATAACTATATATTGTCCCTAATTATTTCAAATTTTGTTTACTAATTATCTCTAAATATCCCATTTATTCCTACTTGTCTCTATCTAGATGTGTTAATTGTCTCTATCACATTCGATAACATACCATGAACTGTCCCCATACAGTTTACATGCGAGTCGAAATTTCGGCAACATCTCCCCATATTCTCTAGATATATGTAAAATTCAATACTAATTAGTTGCCACATATAATGTATTACACATGGATAGAGGAAACCAATTAGTAAAGAACCACATATCCGGAGAAAATATATGGAGACACCACTGCTATTCCAAATACATGTAAACTGAAAATGAGACATGGTATGCTATCGAACTGTCCAAAATGGGACAATTTAGGAATCCATAAAGAACAAGCATTTTTAGTCAAATGACCGTACTTGTTCAATATAAATTCCTAAATGGGGGGATACATTACTAAACTACTAGGTAGCCTAAATACTAATTAACAACATCAGTTAACAAAGAATCATAAGCATAAACATTTAAAGAACAAATATCAAAATATATAAGAAAATGATTGAGATAATGATTTAAAGCACAAATATAGAAATACGAAAACATAAAATGTGCCTAAAAATTTATTTAAAAAAAAATGAAATATATAATGGAACTTCAATCTTTAAATTTTGAAATATAGATTAAATTTCTATGGATTGAAGAATAGAATATCCTACCTGATGGTTTGGATCTTATCTTCAGGTTTTAGATTGCGTTGAATACACTAGTCAAAAGTTTCAACCATTGCCAGAAAGAGGAAATAGACCTAATCTGTGGTGAGAAAAATAACTAAAAATAGAGAGAGAATGTGAGCCCCGTATCCTAGCCCATACCATTCTGTAGGCTTCCACGGTCCTCCCAGTCGAATTCTGACAACCCATGATGCGTAGAAGTAGTTGCTTCTACCCTGAGTCGTATCACGTATTCCTAGGTCGGCTCGACCTGAGACTTGTACCCTTACGACAGCGCCGTTACCGCGGTTCCGAAGCAGCATCTCCCGCGTCGATGTGATACCCAGGCCAAGAGACGTGAGCCCGCGCATATTTTGAAGAAACACCGCGCTTTGTAAACCTAAGAGAATCTCTACCCAAAACATCACATCAATCACCTCACTTGTCAAAGTACACCCATCGCTCAACCCATTACTCTATCCCATCCCCAAGTACAAAAGCAACCCTAAAAGTCAAACTTTCCATCACTTCACCCATCTCTCTCCCATCCATCACTCCATCCCATCTCCTCTCTCCCTCCCTCTTTTTTTCTTCACTCCCAAGCAACCAACGTCTAAGCCTTTCCATAGAAGAAGAGAGAAAGTTAGGTGTGGCCCACTCCCTACCATCCAATCCCACCATCCAAACTTCATCAACCTCCATCAAAGTCGAAGCTGAGGAGCTTAGCTTGCCATTGATCCAAGAAGAAGAAATCTAAGGTGGGTGTTTTCTAGGATTAAATTTATAATTTTTGCTTGGATTTGATGATTTAAGGGCCCACTTGTGGTGGGACCCATTTTGATGTATGATTTGTATCAAAGAGGGGCCCATAGTGGCGGGGTCCCTCCGCTATTCTGATCTCTCTCTCTCTCTCTCTCTCTCTCTCTCTCTCTCTCTCTCTCTCTCTCTCTCTCTCTCTCTCTCTCTCTCTCCTATTGCGGCCCACTTGATGAACGTGTGGATCCACACCATCTAGCAGATCTGGATGGTGAGACCCACCTGTTACATCCACGTCGTTCGTCTTGAACAGGCCCAGATGAAGGGAAATAAACATCAACTTGATTCAGACCCCTGTGGCCCACCACCATGTTATATGCGTTGATCCAAACCGTCCATCTGTCATGTGGGCCACCCCTTGCTGTATTTATTGTATTCACACCATCCAGCAGATCTGGACGGTGGGCCACCTGTGATGTATGCATTTTATGCATGTTGTCTGTCCCTTTGATGGACGTGGGACCCACCCACATGTGTTAAACTTGTGGGGTGGGGGCCCACCTTGATATTATATGTTTTATCCCAGCCATCCATCATTTGGATGGTGGGTGGCCACCCTGATGTTTGTGTCTTTGCCACACCGTCCAATAGTGGACGGTGGGGACCGACGATGGGACCCACCTGGACTATATATCTCATCCAGGCCGTCCGTCCATGGAGCCTACCTTGATGATGTGTTCTATATCTAACCGTCCAATCGGTGGATCCCACCACAAGGTATATGTTATATCCCACCGTCCATTCATTTCTGGTAGGTCCCACACGTGTGGACCCACCTAGTATATATGTTTCATCCCGGCCATCCAACATGGGCCACCTTGAATGTATGTATTTCCCACACTGTCCAGCTGAGGATAGCGTGGTCCACTGATATATGTGTTTCATCACGCCATCCATCTGTGGATCCCCCCATGATATATGCGTTAGATCCACACCGTCCAGACTGCTGGACGGTGGACCACACCCTGACATATGTGTTTTATCAACATTGTCCATCCAGCAAGCTCTGTGGGTCCCACTGTATGATGTCAGCAAGTCTCTTGTAACACCCCAGATTTTTGCCACTTGGAATTAGACGTCCTTAGGCAATGGGTCAATCCTAACACCTTATTAATTTCTCAAAACTCAATCCCAAAGGCCAAAATCCCTTTTTAACCCATTTCCTTCAAAATCTTACCTTTGCCACCTTATTCGTCAAATTTTCCTAAGCCCTTTCATATTAGACACTAAGTCGCAAGATTAATGATGGAGAATGATTCTTAAACTAAAATTTATCGTAAATAGTAAATATGTGAATAAAATGGGTTTTTGACCATTAAACTTATGGGATCTCATAAAAAAATGGGTTAGTTAGATAGATCAGCTTCTCCTACCCCAAAATCATATATTGCACATCAGACAACTCATTCCGTTTTACAAATGGGACCTGAAAACGCCTCAAATGGGCTCGGGGGCCCAAACGACGTGAATCAGTGGGATCTGAGGTGGGTCCTGCCTACATTCGGTGTCCTCGGGGGGAGGGGGGGATAGCATCTCTGGTTTGGGGAGGCATCCCACAAATGTCCAGCGACCGGGGATGCATCCCCAGCCAGTAGGCCGGGCGGCCCGTTTGCTGGCCCATTTTTTATAATTTTTCATCCGACTTCAAAAAGTCATATCTCCTTCGTTATAACTCCAATTTAGGTGATTTAAAAACAAGATTGAAACTTGATAAGTCTAGTTTCATATAAAAATAAGAAAAAAATATAATAAAAATTTTAATATAGTTTAATCTTGGTTGATGTGACAACTCTTTAAAAGTTATTAGTTTGGACAACGGTTACTTCTAGAATTTTTAGAATTTTTCTACAACATGAAATCTAATGAAATTTGGTGGAGATGAAGTAAACTTAATGATGAACTACTATAAAAATAATTAAATTCATATACTAACTGAAAATGCCAAAAAGGTACGTAGAACTGCCCTAGGACCATTTTCTGTCGTAATTAGGACATATTTTAGTTAAGTACTAAACTGAAATACTCAGTAGAAATTCACTTGAACCACTTTTAATATGATCTGCAAGACCCAAAACTTGTAGAATCATTGATGCTAGGTTACCCTAAAATCTAGGATTAATCTCATTACCCAGTTGCTCTCGGGAGCACATTAAAACTCTGTACCGGATCTGGATTGCACGTCGAAAGTCCGATGACCACGAGACTAAGCGCTTAGGACCGCCTCGCTGGGCTTGACAACCATCTCGGAAATCAAATCCAAATAGTGTCCCGAGGCTATTCGCTTGAGCCCAGAGTAAAGAGTGTGAGAAAACGTGGTTTTCTTTAGAAATTAAATCTAATTTAAGTAATCTAAGACTTGTCGCTTGCGGGCCAGATATAATCAATCAGACCGTCAGAATCTGACCCAAATACACCCTCGGATCAGGAGAAATTTCATACACAGGTCAGTATACTTGTGGCCCTGATCGATGATCGTGGACCGTTGAACTAAAACTGGTCCGCCACATGCGATCTGGAAATCCGATTGGAACGAAAACTTAACTCGAGCTAGATCCATGGTCAGGGAGCTTAAGTTCGACCTTTGGCTCAAGGGGGGCTCCGGAAGTGCTCCGTTGAGTTGAAACAGATACCCTTTGGCTATAACCTAAGTATACCTTGGCCCTGGGGTCATTCCCATCAGTTTTAGGCCTATATAAGGACCTTAAACCCTTTCTCATTCACTTCATACGAATTTGAGAAAACCCTATGAGAGAGAAGAGAGTAAAGAGAGGGAAAGTGTGAGAGAAGTGGGAGTCACTCCTAGGATTCGATACCTGCCATTCTACATGCTTATCCATCACTACCAAATCGTTATTCCGGCGATTCTAACTTTGTTCGTAGGTAAGAAAACCTAGCCCTAACCTATTCTAGGGTTTCAATTGTCGCTAGTAGCGAAATAACTGACTTAACTCATGCTATAGGTTGTCATTCCATCGTTGACGAAGACTTAGAGTGTCTGTCGAATTCGTTACGCTTCTACGGCGTAAGGTGCGGACTATAGACGTATAGGTTTTGGTTTTCAAGGCTTTCAATGTCGGTTAATGATTTATAACTGACATGGGTATTATTTCACATGCAAATTGCGTCATCTGTTTCACTTTACAGTTATACATGAACTATGTGGAATATAGTGTATTCTATGTATATGTTGAGATGTTTGAATACGTATGGAATTTGGATTTGTGCCTAACATGATTACCTGTCGTGAATATATGCTTGTTACATGTGCCACAAATCCTTAGCGCAAGGACTTGCCCTAAATCACGTCACGGCAAATATATGTTCTATGTGATACCGTGTGTAGCCCGAGTGTTTGTGGAAATGAATGAATGAATATGGAACTTGGATTCATGCTTGCCATGACTATCCGTCATGGGTGCACGCGTGTTATAAATGGGGCAACTCCCAACTGAAAGGATTTGGCCTAATACCTATGTGATCAACATACATCATGTATGTTGATGTAAGTAGTCTAAAGTGTTTGCTGAAATGTCTAAATGAGTAAGTAGTTAGTAAATTGTAATGTATAAGGGTGTTGAGATATGATTCTCAACTCCTTTAACTATGTGTATGCTTTCCTCCATGTACCATATATGATAGTGTCTGTTTATTTATGTAATGCATATGTATAAATCCATGTTTAAGTTGTATTCCATAAAATGCAAAAATAAAGCTGTGAAGGGTGATGGGGGAGGGGGTAACGATTCCGTGCAACAACCCCGGCAGCCCTAAAGTGGATAATATCGGACCTTTGATTGTATGATTTGAAATCTTGATCCATTACTGCTTTAACTATCTTCTGGACATTTTGTTGTAATTGAACATGATTGGGGCTATTATATAGTCCAAGAAATCGGTAACAGATCCTAGATTGGTGGATGATGTGGTTTCGCCACATAGGATTTGTTCGATGAATCCGAGCCGTGCTTCGGTTGTCGACAGTGGTTAGGCCACACGGAGTGCTTATGCACTTCATGTCGATCGACTCGATGTGCACTCGTACCAGTCGAGCTGGTCAAGTAACCCGATTGGCCCGATGTATGTTCACCATGTATGGACGCTACTGCATGAACCTAAGGTTCCAAACTCACCAGTGGAAACCCCGTTAACCTTGGTACCACGATCCGCTAAGACTCATGAGCCGGACATGGTGGTATGGGACACTGTGGTCGAGCTGTCGGCCAATGCTGGGGTGACGAGCCTCCCTGTAGTGACCAATGAGCAACCCAGATTCATGAGCCGAATACGGTGGTATGGCACACTATATTCAAGCTGTCAGCCTACACTGATTTGGTGACGAGCCCTTTGTAGTGACCTCAAGCATACTCTGAACCTGCGTAGAGGCGACGAGCCTTTCCATTGAAATCAGAGTATACACTAGGTCTGTACTAATTTGACGACGAGTCCATTGCAGCGACCTAGAACCGCAATATTGTATGAGATTTACTAGGACTGACGAGTCCTTGTTTGTGAAGGATATAAGGGAGGTACCTTAGTTTCCTAAATCCTGTTGTATGAAAAGGACTAAGAAAAACTTGGTAATCATGCTCATAACATCGCACTGCATGTGCCCCGGGTTGATGAGCACAAAGGGAAGAAAGCATACCGCGACCGTAAAATGGTGTTGCACGAGGGAGTGTAGGTGAGGGCATGCATCATGAATATATTCCATCCTTGCATTAATAAGAGTATCTAGGAATGTTTCATTGTACTGCTTTATCATTACTGCTTGACTGAGTTGATAACATGTTAACCTCTGCTTCATAGTTCCACTAAGCTAATCACTCACTCCCACGTTACGGGACGGTGTTGTACACACCAACCACAGACCCTATCTTAGTTGCAAGTGGTGGCGATGCCTATGAGGCGGAGCCGAACTTCGAGGATGACAAGGAGGGTCTCCTGTATACAGCTATCAGGCGGGTCTATGTAGACCATCTTCTGATCGACGGGATTACAGGGTTGTTGATTAGATGCCATTACACTTTAGTTTGTACTTTTAGAGCACCCATGTATATTCTTTTTGTTCATTTTTGGAGTATACATGTATATATAACCTGGTAACATGTTCATACTCTGGAGGCTTATAATAGTTTGTATATTTTATATATCTATCACAGTCTTCCGCTTGCAAAATTTAACTGTCTCTAGAGTATGATATGTTGTTTTGGTCTAATCTCATTCATGTTTCAATGCACTCATCATAATCATCATTATCTATGTTGCATAAGTGATGCGTTGGAACTCAGGAGCTGAGCTTTGCTCGACCCCCGATTTTCAGGGCATTACAAGATGGTATCAGATCATGATTTAGATTAAACCAGACCTGGGTTATGGTCACACGCTGTACGCTGACATTTTTCGACATAGTTGGGTGCGAGAGAAATGTAGAAACAATCTTAGGTTTCCCTAATTTCGCTAAATGGGCGAAGTTCACCGAAATCGATCGCTTTGTTCGGGTTTGTACACACCCGTGATCACGTGAAATGATCCCGGATGACCCTTAGACCGTCAATTGATGGGTTTAGACCACGTTTTATTCCATCCCAGCCATTTGAAAAACAGTAAATGTGAATATACATCAGAATCTACTCGAAATGACCCGAAACGGCTCAAAATGGAGTTGGGGGGCCAAACGGGACACTTTCAGGGGGACTCAGAGTGGGTCGCACATATTTTTAGAGTCCAAGGGGCAGGAGGACCTCGCCCAAAGGGCGAGCCCTCGCTGGACTGTCCAGAGACCGGCGAGGACCTCCCCGGTTTACCGAGGCCTCGCCGTCAGACGGGCTCGGCTGGCCTGGCCGGTTTGGGCCGACGGGTTTGGGGTGTTGTGTGGCCCACTGATGCATGTGGGGTCGATTAAAACCCTTCTTATGTTGCCTCTCCTTCACAAACCACAACCCCAAGCTCTCATTCTTTCTAAAAACTTCTGATTCCTCACTCAAATCGCCCCTCCAAGTGCTTCTTCTTCCATCTTCGTGCACCACTCACGCCACCCTTTCAAACCTCTCTCTCATAGTTGTTCACCTTCTTCATTTCCTTTCATTTGAGCACAAAACCCACATTTTTGTGTCCCATAACCTTCACAACCTCCAAATGTTGCATTCAGTGAGATTAAGGTGGATGAAATTGTAAAAGTAACAATAAATGTATGTGTAAGGTATTGTCCCTAGATTTGGTGTAGAAATTCATCATCATGGGATTTGGAAATCCCATCTCACACTTTCCAACACAAGGCTTATTTTCTCAAGCCTACAAAAATTAATTTTAATCTCATCCCACCCTCCTACCAAACATGTCATTTCCAAATCTCGAGGTGGGATTAGCAATGTAATCCCATTTAATACAACTTAATACCACTGGCCAAACAGACCCTTATAGTTTTGGACCTAAAGTTGGTAGTCTTAGATTTTGAAAATTTTGACAGTATAGGGATTCTAATAAATTAATAATGTGAACTCTAGGACCTCCTTAGCTGGTATGGGCATATGTGAACTGCTCGAGCACAGTTAAATTCAAGTTCGGGCAACTCTTCTTGTATTAGAAATGGTATGAAATCATCGATGTTGTAGGGATTACAACTATTGGATTACTGCTACTCATAAGTTAAGATTAGGCTACTGGTTATATTAAGGGACGTAAAAGACTAATTATGCTAAAATAATTTAATGATAGACTTCGTTAGTCGCCTTGATTAGGTTGGAGGGAGACCTCATTCTTTCGTTGGATTCCCTTGATACTTATAGGCTTGATTAGAAACTATTCACGCATAGGGAAAACTTATATATATCCCTTGGATTGAACGTTAGGTCAAATCAACACATCTCTTAGAATTATCTTCTCAAGGACTTGTTACAATCGGGAACATGGAGTAGAGAAACTGTAAGGACTTGAAAAATTCCGTACAAAGACTCGAGTACCACCTCAAGCAGAAATCACTCAGGATCAAATCCTTTAGGAATTAGACAAAAGTAACTAAGTGCTAAACTAGTTTAGCTACGAAATCCTCTTGATTCACTTTAAATACGATCTGTAAGACCCAAAACTTATAGAGTCATTGACGTTAGGTTACCCTAAAATCTAGGATCAATCTCATTACCCAACTGCTCTCGGGAGCACATTGAAACTCCGTATCGGATCTGGACCGCACATTGAAAGTCCGAATAATACAAAGTTATAGAATTAGGACCGCCTAGCTAGGCTTGACAACCATCTTGGAAATCAAATCCAGATAGTGTTCCGGGGCAATTCGCTTGAGCCCGGAGTGAAGTGTGTGAGAAAACGTGTTTTTCTTTAGAAATTAAATCTAATTTAAGTAATCTAAGACTTGTCACTTGCGGGCCTGATATAAGCAATCAGACCATCAGAATCTGACCCAAATACACCCTTGGATCAGGAGAAATTTCATACACATGGCAGTGTACTTGTAACCCTGATCGAGTTCCAGTGACCGTTGAACTGAAACTGGTCCGCCACGTGTGATCTGGGAACCCGACTGGAATAAAAACATAACTTGACCTACATCCATAGTTAGGGACCTTAAGTCCAACCTTTGGCTCAAGGGGGGGCTTTAGAAGTGGTCCGTTGAGACGGAACAAATGCCCTTTGGACATAACCTAAGTATACCTTGGCCGTGGGCCTATTTCTGGCAATTCTGGGCCTATATAAGGACCTTAAACCCCCTCTCATTCACTCCATAGGAATGAGAGTAAAGAGAGAGAAAGTGTGAGAGAAGTGAGAGGCGATTCCTGTTGCTCTATCCTGCTATTCTACGTGCCTATCCATCACTACCGTATCGCTTTTCCGGCATTTCTGATTCTGTTTTCGGGTAAGAAATCCTAACCCTAATCAGTTCTAGAGATCCAGCTAGTGTAAGTGATGAAATAGCTAACCTATTTCATGCCATAGGTTGTCGTTCTACCTTTGATAAAGACTTGATGTTTAACTGAGTCCGTTACTCGCTTCTAAGGCATAAGGTGCGGACTATAGACGCTTAGGTTATGGTTTTCAATGCTTTCAATGTCGGATAATGATATATTCATGATCTAAGTGTTATTTCACATGCATATTGTGATGTTCGTTATGCGATTCAGTTATGTATGCAAATTATGGCGTATAGTGCATTCCGTATATTTGTAGAAAATACCGTATACTGTTCACTCCCCAAGTATAGGGTTGTGATGTAGTAATAAACTCGGTAAGATCGAGGTCGAATCCCACGAGGACTGATCGTCACAATTCAAATCTGTGATTCTCCTTAACTAATTCAACAAATAATGGAGCAATTTACTAATACAAATCTATGAAAAAAAACAATTGAGAACAAGGAAGAAAATTCAATCAGAGAGAGCACTAGGACTTTCGAATCCACCCCTAATTATCCTAACCATTGTTTTGTCTGTTAATTCACCTTAATTTAGATTGATCTAACTTATCTAGAGAAAGCACAATCTGTGTCCTTAATCGGGCATACAGATTGTCTAATTCCTTTAAGCAATGCCACGAAGAACATATCCCATGTCCAAATCGGGCATATGGAATATGCAGTTCAGTAAAGCACCCTGTTTCTTCCTCTACAGGAACCTGTTCATGATCAGATACAAGCATCCAAACCACATCCATCCATAGACTCTGATCAAAGTTCATAGATGGAAAAGTATAGAATTTAAAACAATCAAGCACACTAGGGAAAGAAACAAATCAATCTAATTAAAGTAAAATCAACATAGAACAATGGGTGTTCAAATTAGGGGTTTCATCTTAGCCCTAGCTGAGAGATTAGTTACCCATAAAATCCATTAAACAAATGGAAAAATAAAGATAAAAAGTCAAAAAAGGAAAATCAAACCAATTTCTCTCTCTCTTCTTTCTTCTCTCTCTTCTCTTTCTGTAAGTGTTATGGTCTCATGCTCCTTTGGTTGTCAAATTTTGTGTGCCAAAAACATCTATCGGTGTTCTGTACTTGTATGATCATTTATTGGAATTCAAGACACCTCAAAAAGCTACATGTTGAAGCCTCAAAAAAGCTACATGTTGAAGCCTCAAAAAAGCTACATGTTGAAGCCTCAAAATACTACATGATGAAGCCTCAAGAAGCTACAATGTTGAAGTTCAAATCTGAAGAAACAACGTATGAAGTAGTTCTATGTTGATCAAGATCTCAAGCCTGACAAGCCTGATATAATTCAATTATCTACATTCGTTGAAAGTTGTTGAAGTTCAATGTCCATACGACATGGTTCAGGTTTGAATGACCTTAGGTTGACCCTTTAAGTAGGTCACTTTGGATACATTATTCAAATATTTAAAATACACAAGGTTGGTCTATTCTACGACCAGTCCTAGCTCTTGTTCGACCAGTCCTAACATTGGTTCGACTAGTCCAAGAAATTCCACGACCAGTCCTAAGAAGTTGAAGATTTTTCGGAATTTTTGGTACGCCCACGACCAGTCCTGGAGGTCCTTCGACCGGTCGTAGGTGTGGCTTCGACTCGTCCACGACCAGTCGTGGAGCTACGACTTAAAGTCCAGCGACGAAATCACTGGTCCTACGACCAGTCGTAGATATCTACGACCAGTCGTAGGTGACTCACGACCAGTCGTAGGGTACTCACGACCAGTCGTAGAACGGCTTTCAAAGATCGCGCTTATTTTTTCAAAAATCTGTTAGAGCTACGACCAGTCGTAGGTTTCTAAGACCAGTCGTAGGAGCGATTTCTACTTCTATAAATTGAACACGAAATTCAGAGTTTTCATAACTTCCACTCTCATTCAATTCAAGAATTTTCAAGTGATCACTCTGAGATAAGTTTGTGTTTATTTTAAGCTAGATTGTGCTTATTTAATATTCCTTTTTGCTAGCTTATTTAATTTGATTTTGTTTCTATATTCCAATCATATTTGAAAAGAGGAATTATCTTATTCCTTCTTCTTGGAATCAAAATCAAATTTAGCTACGCCCAACGAGTTAAATCTAAAATCAATTAGAACTTAGAACCTTATGAATGTGAGTATTGGAAATTGAACTTTGACATTCAAATCATCTACTCCGATTGGTTCTACCGGGCTGCTACGAAAAAGGAGAAATCCAGGTATTTTACAATTCTGTAAAATTCATTTGCTTTTGGTTTTTTTGAGGTTGAGCCAGAAAAATCTCATTGTATTGGTTGTCTGAGGAAAACCAGAAAACTCAGAAAAGAGGGGGTTTTTGGATTGTGTAAGCCCAAGTGAAAAAGACACAATTGTAAAGGTTTTTGGTGAACCTGTGAAAACCTATTGTTAGTGAACGCTAATATCCCCTGTGTGAGGATATTAGGAGTGGAGTAGCTTTTTGTGTGGCTGTTGGAAAACAGTTGGTGTACACACAAGCGAACCACTATAACTCTTTGACTTGTGGTTTGAATGCTTGCTTAATTTTCATATCTTTTATCATTTGATCTTGTGGAATGTACAAGGGGATGTGAATGTTGTAATTATTTACATTTCAAGCAAGTGTGGGGATTGTTGTAAAATTTTAGATCTTACTTCTTCATTTAATTCAATTCCTTGCTATTTCATTTACTTATATTAATATTGAGTTCTTGATCCAAAAGAAGTTCTAGAAATAAGGTTGTCCTACCATAAGCCCTTGTTGATTATGGTGTAAGGTTGTCCTTAGAACTGAATTTGAATCACAATCTCTCGATATCTATTTATCAAGGTGATTTAAATTTAGCTTTGTGAATTGATTCAAGTTGTAAGGTTGTTGGTTTATTTTATTTCCGCTGAATTTTATTTTAATTTGGCATAGTCCTATTCTCACCCCCCCCCCCCCCCCTCTAGGACATATAGCTTGGCCTTTTCAAGTGGTATCAAAGCCTAATAGCTCATTTTATTGCTTTTTATTTGGATTTATTTCCTGAGCTAACGATCTAAGCTATATAAAAAGATGTCAAATTTTGATAGCCTTTCAGTTACTAGACCTCCTCCCTTTGATGGCTCCAACTATGCCTATTGGAAAGCCAGAATGAGGATCTTCCTCAAATCAATGGATGAAAGTGTGTGGCAAGCCACAGTAATTGAATGGAAACCTCCTATCACGGAAGTAACTGGTGTTGATGGTTCAAAATCTATGAAAATTACACCATATTACCAATGGACCACACTTCAGAAAAGTGAGAGTAGTGCTAATGCTAAAGCACTAAATGCAATCACTTGCGCACTATCACCGGATGAGTTCAAAAGAATCATATCCTGTGATACTGCAAAGCAAGCTTGGGATATTTTAGAAATGACACACGAAGGTACATCAATTGTCAAGAAATCTAAAGTCCAACTCCTCACAACTAAATTTGAAGAAATTCATATGGAGGAAAATGAAATGTTTATGGACTTTTACACTAGATTGAATGACATTGTGAACTCAATGTGGGGTCTGGGCGATAAGATCCCTGAAAGTAAAGTATGTGCAAAAATACTACGCTCTCTTCCTGAACGGTTCAATTCAAAGGTAACCGCAATCCAGGAACTTCGTGATACGGATAATATGAAGGTAGAGGAATTAGTTGGTTCTTTACAAACCTATGAATTAAGTTAAGTTTTAAAGCTCCTAAAGGTAAGTCTATTGCTTTGAAGTGATCTAAAAGTATTATTCAAGAAAATTCAGATTCAGAAAAGTCTGAAGATGATATGCCCTTTTGGCGAAAAAGTTTTATAAGATTTTCAAAAGTAAGAAAAGAGTCGATTTTCAAAAGGGAAATGAAAGAAACGTTCCAAACCTAAGTCTAAAACTTGGAAATCATTGAAAGATAGTCAATGCTACAACTGTCAAGAATATGGGCATTTAGCAAACAAATGTCCTAAAAAGGACAGATTCAAAAAGAAGGGTATGTTGGCTACTTGGGATGAATCGTCTGATTCTGAAGCCTCTTCTGAGTCAGAAAATTCAGAAACCGAGTCGGGCAATGAACTTAAGGCCCTTATGACTCTAGCCAAGTTTACTTTTTCCGATCACGATGATTCAACAAGTGAAGAAAATTTGGATAGTGATCATGAATATGATGAAGATCTTCAAGATGCTTACAATGCCTTATATAAGGAAAGTTGTAAAATTGCTGTCAAACTTAAACTTCAAAAAGAAAAGTTTTATAAACTTAAAGAATGTTTTGAAACTCTTATTTTAGAAAAATCTCAAATTTCAGATAGTTTTGAAAAGTCTAAGTGTGACCTAGAATTCAAAACCTCCCTAATTGAAAATTTGAAATCTGAAAATGAGAAACTTAAAATGAAGTATCTTCTCTGTTGAGTTTGAAGGACACATGGAGATATGCCCAAGGCGATCCAAAATTAGAAAATTGTTATCCGGATCAAGAAAATGTGGCGATCGATCCGGGTTGGGTTATGATAAAAACAAATCTCCAAAACAGAAGAATACTTCTTCCAATTTTGTGAAAGGAGAGACTTCTAACTCAAAAGGAAAAGATACTAGTCAAGTTTTTTCTAAAAATACAAAAACTTTTCATAAACCCAAAAGCAGCTATGTAAATTTCAAAAATCAGATTCGAAACCCACTAGCTGAAAAAATTATTGATTTACTGAAGGAGCTATTAAAATCTAATTCTGTAGGTCACTCCTACAACTATAAACATAAGAAGACCAATTATTCTCCTAAACCTAAAACTGTACTGAAATGGGTTCCTAAAGCTGTCTGTTTGGTTGCTCACACTGCTTTCAAAGCTACAAGCCATTCGAAATGGTACCTAGACAGTGGATGCTCCAGACATATGACAGGCGACAAATCACTATTCACCGATCTTAAAGATATGACTGATGGGTCAGTCACATTTGGTGATGGTAGCAACTGCAAGATAATTGGCAAAGGTACGGTCCAACTCTATAACCTTCCCTTATTTAAAAATGTTTTATATGTTGAAGGTTTAAAACACAACCTGTTGAGCATATCTCAAATATGCGATAACAACCATAATGTTAAATTTTCTAATCAAGGTTGTGAAATAATAAATGAAAAGGGTTCTGTAATATTAACTGGTCGCAGAACTTCTGAGAACTGCTATATAGTAAGCGATAGTAGCTCATCTAAACAAACGTGTTACATGGTCCATACCGATGAGACAGAATTATGGCATAAACGCCTCGGACATGTACACTATCGAAATTTATACAGATTGAGCAAAGGTGAACTAATTAGAGGTCTACCTAAGATGTAAAAAGTAGACAAGATTTGTGGTGAATGCCAGTATGGTAAACAAACTAGGAGCTCTCACAAAAAGGTGAACTCCAATACCACCACAAGACCACTCGAGCTTCTCCACATGGATCTTATAGGACCAACAAGAACGGAAAGTCGAGGTGGCAAAAAATACATCTTAGTTATTGTAGATGATTATACAAGATTCACTTGGGTTTCATTCTTGAGAGACAAATCAGAAACCCTTGATGAAGTGAAGAAAAAGATTATAAAACGGATTCAAACTGAAAAAAGTTCTCAAGTCAACAAGATCCGTAGTGATCATGGATCCGAATTCGAAAATAGCAGTTTTGAGAAATTCTGTAGCGATCAGGGAATATCGCATGAATTCTCTGCACCTAAAACTCCTCAACAAAATGGAATTGTCGAGAGAAAGAATAGAGTGCTTCAAGAAATGGAAAATGTTATGTTAAATAGCATGAAGCTCCCTAGGAATTTATGGGCTGAAGCAGAATACAGCCTGCTACATTATTAACCGTGTTTATATTTGTAAATCTAATAATAAAACGGCTTATGAAATGTGGTTTGAGAAAAAGCCTTCTGTCAAATATTTTCGAGTTTTTGGCAGTAAGTGTTATATTTTGCGTGATCGTGAAAATTTGAGAAAATTCGACACTAAAAGTGATGATGAGGGATCTTTTTAGGGTATTCTTTAAACAGTCGTGCATATCGTGTTCTGAACAACAGGACCGGTGTGATTCAAGAGTCAATAAATGTTGTGATTGACGATTTTTTGAATACACCTGTTCCTAGTTCTGATAATGATGAAGTGCTTATACTTGAAAATCAAGAAACTTCACCAAGTGAACCTAATTCTGAATTTAGGACTGTTAAAGATCATCCAACTTCTCAAATACTTGGAAACCCTCTCACTGGTGTGCGCACTCGTAGACAATTAGAGGACATATGTAATTACGTATGCTTTACATCCCAGATTGAACCGGTTAACGTAAAAGAAGCACTTTCAGATGAAAACTGGATTCTTGCGATGCAAGAAGAGCTTAATCAGTTTGTCAGAAATGATGTTTGGTATCTTGTTCCTAGACCTAAAGATAAACATATTATTGGAACAAAATGGATTTTCAAAAACAAATCTGATGAACTTGGAAATATTATTCGAAATAAAGCAAGACTAGTTGTACAGGGATATACACAAATTGAAGGTATTGACTATAATGAGACATTTGCCCCTGTAGCTCGTCTTGAATCAATCAGACTTTTTATCTCCATTGCATGTTTTAGAAAGATTAAAATTTATCAAATGGATGTAAAGAGTGCCTTTCTGAATGGTGATTTACATGAAGAGGTATATGTTGAACAACCAACAGGGTTTGAAGATCCTAAATTTACTGATCATGTGTATCGTCTTAAGAAGGCTCTCTATGGTCTGAAACAAGCTCCCAGAGCATGGTACGAAAAACTGACTAAGTTTTTACTAAGTCATAATTTTCAAATGGGATGTGTTGATAAGACACTCTTTGTTAAGAAGTATAACGATGATATTTTAATGGTTCAAATATATGTTGACGATATTATTTATGGATCAACCTGTACTAATATGACTGTTGAGTTTGCAGATTTGATGAAGTCTAAATTCGAAATGAGCATGGTTGGTGAATTAAACTATTTTCTAGGGTTGCAAGTAAAACAACAACCTAATGGAATTTTTATCTCTCAAACCAAATATGCTCAGGGCTTAATCAAGAAATTTGGATTTGAGAAAGGTAAAAACTTTGATACTCCTATGAGTACAACTTTGAGACTCTCAAAAGACTCTGCAGGTAATGATGTGGATCCTAAATTGTATCGTAGTTTGATTGGTAGTTTACTTTATCTGACTGCTAGTAGACCAGATATAGCCTTGAGTGTTGGTATTTGTGCTCGTTATCAATCAAATCCTAAAGAATCTCACTTAACTGCGGTTAAGCGGATTATGCGATATGTCGCAAGTTCTACTAAACTTGGTCTCTGGTATCCACATGAAACTAATGTTCAATTAGCCGGGTATGCAGATGCTGACTGGGCTGGAAACATTGATGATAGGAAATCAACCAGTGGTGGTTGTTTCTACATTGGAAATTGTCTTGTTTCTTGGTTTAGTAAGAAGCAAAGTTCTATATCGCTATCAACAGCTGAGGCTAAATACATTGCTGCTGGAAATGCATGTACTCAACTTGTTTGGATGAAACGAATGTTGAGCGATTATGGAATTACTCTGGATTCTATGATTTTATTTTGCGATAATTCCAGCGTAATAAATATCTCTAAAAATCCAGTTCAGCATTCACGTACTAAGCATATTGATATTAGATTTCATTACATTCGTGAATTAGTGGAAGAAAAGGTAATTTGTTTGGATTACATTCCAACCGAGACTCAACTTGCTGACATTTTCACTAAACCGCTCGACAAAAGCAGGTTTAATAATTAAAGTTTGATCTCGGTATGAGCAATTTAAATTGAATTTGCATGATTTAGTGTATCATAATGTACATAAATTTGATGATTTATTTGATTAAATTTGAAATTTATTAAAAAAAAAAAAAAAAAATTTGCAAATTTTGAGTCGTACTCGACCATCGTGAGTGTACACGACCGGTCGTACTACGACCGGTCGAACACGTACACGACGGTCGTCGTGAAACTCGGGTTTTCACTTTAATTTGGGGATTTTGACTCATCTTCCTCATTTCTCTTTTCCCACCAACGGCTCTAGCTACGACCGGTCGAACCCACCTTCCTAGTTCTTCAAGGTTAGTGGTTCCTTTGCATTTTTACTATAGATTCTTGATATTAGTGTCTCAAATCACTCTCTTGTTGAATCTATTGGGTCGTTCATTGCAAGATTGGGGTTTTATCTTGAAAAATCTGATCTATTAAAACCTCATTTTTTCTATCTTGCATCTTGTGGTTTCATTGAAATCCTCCATTAAAAATGGATGCTAGAAGTAAAAAGAAAACTACTAGAGGTCCATCTTCTTCTAGATCAACTTCTATTGTACAACGTCATCTTCGGTCTCCCGAAAATGATCCTCCGAATGTTCGGAATTTGCGTATGCGAAATATTATTGTTGAGCGTCCTGTGAATGTTAATCACATTGCTTCATATGGTATCCCTCCTCTGTTGGAATCTGTGGGATGGGATAACATCTTGCATTGGGGTGGACCTGCATACCAGTCCATTGCCCAATCCATGTTTGCATGTATCTGTGATTTTTCTATTGATAATTTAATTTTTAAAGTTGATACTCAAGAAGGTTTGTTTGTAGTGGATCGGCATTTGATTGCTGATATTATGGAAATACCTGTCAATGATGAGAGCATTCCAATTAATATTTTACATGACAGTCTCTCTGAATCTGAACGTAGAATGCTTACTAGAGATCTATGTAACTTGGATGTTCATTGGACTCATAAAGGTCATGCACTTCCCTCAAGATTTTTGTTACCCAGACACAGAGTACTACATAGGATTTTCATCTCTAATCTTTATCCACGTGCTGGTAATAAAACCGAACTCACTGCTTTTATGGTTCGTGTTTTGCATTCTGTCATCTCTGGTGCAAAAATATGTTTACCTTCCTTAATTTGTCATTCCATTATTCTGTCTCGTCAACATCCTGGACATAGTGATATACCCTTTGGTTATTTGTTGACTATGCTGGCAAATCATATGCTTGTTGCTATGCCTACTAGAGAAAAACCCATCCATCATCTCCCTTTTAATAATTCAAATCTTAACAAGATGACTTTAGAATTGGCTGATGGCCAAGTGGATGCTGGTGGCGGTGGTGCTGAAGCAAGAGATGCTGGTCAAGCTGGTAATCCTACTGAAGACGTGAATATGGATGATTTATTTGAAGAACTTGAGTCAGACTCGGCTGATGATCCTGATTTTCAGCCCTCTGATTTTGATGAGAGATTGAATTCCCTTCAAGAGCAAGTGGCTCAAATTCGTGTTACCCAAGATACGCAATTCTCTTATCTACGCAATATATGAGGCGTATTGCTAAGGGTTTACACAAAATTGATCCTTCTAATCCTGCTCCATCCTCTGGTTCTGACTGAATGTTTTACTAAGTCTGTAATATTTGTTTTTAACTTTACATACTCACTGACTTTTTGAATTATGCACTAAAGTTTTCTTGAATCTATACTTTAACTGCTATATTCATTTTGATTGCTGCCTTGTTCCTTTGTCATTTTGTGACAAAAAGGGGGAGAAGTTTTGGGAGTTCCTATTATCTATTACTCAGGGGGAGTTAAACAACTTCTCAGGGGTACCTATTACTCTGGGGTAGGGGGAGTTAAACAACTTCTCAGGGGTACCTATTACTCTAAGCAGAAATCACTCAGGATCAAATCCTTTAGGAATTAGACAAAAGTAACTAAGTGCTAAACTAGTTTAGCTACGAAATCCTCTTGATTCACTTAAATACGATCTGTAAGACCCAAAACTTATAGAGTCATTGACGTTAGGTTACCCTAAAATCTAGGATCAATCTCATTACCCAACTGCTCTCGGGAGCACATTGAAACTCCGTATCGGATCTGGACCGCACATTGAAAGTCCGAATAATACAAAGTTATAGAATTAGGACCGCCTAGCTAGGCTTGACAACCATCTTGGAAATCAAATCCAGATAGTGTTCCGGGGCAATTCGCTTGAGCCCGGAGTGAAGTGTGTGAGAAAACGTGTTTTTCTTTAGAAATAAATCTAATTTAAGTAATCTAAGACTTGTCACTTGCGGGCCTGATATAAGCAATCAGACCATCAGAATCTGACCCAAATACACCCTTGGATCAGGAGAAATTCATACACATGGCAGTGTACTTGTAACCCTGATCGAGTTCCAGTGACCGTTGAACTGAAACTGGTCCGCCACGTGTGATCTGGGAACCCGACTGGAATAAAAACATAACTTGACCTACATCCATAGTTAGGGACCTTAAGTCCAACCTTTGGCTCAAGGGGGGGCTTTAGAAGTGGTCCGTTGAGACGGAACAAATGCCCTTTGGACATAACCTAAGTATACCTTGGCCGTGGGCCTATTTCTGGCAATTCTGGGCCTATATAAGGACCTTAAACCCCCTCTCATTCACTCCATAGGAATGAGAGTAAAGAGAGAGAAAGTGTGAGAGAAGTGAGAGGCGATTCCTGTTGCTCTATCCTGCTATTCTACGTGCCTATCCATCACTACCGTATCGCTTTTCCGGCATTTCTGATTCTGTTTTCGGGTAAGAAATCCTAACCCTAATCAGTTCTAGAGATCCAGCTAGTGTAAGTGATGAAATAGCTAACCTATTTCATGCCATAGGTGTGTCGTTCTACCTTTGATAAGACTTGATGTTTAACTGAGTCCGTTACTCGCTTCTAAGGCATAAGGTGCGGACTATAGACGCTTAGGTTATGGTTTTCAATGCTTTCAATGTCGGATAATGATATATTCATGATCTAAGTGTTATTTCACATGCATATTGTGATGTTCGTTATGCGATTCAGTTATGTATGCAAATTATGGCGTATAGTGCATTCCGTATATTTGTAGAAAATACCGTATACTGTTCACTCCCCAAGTATAGGGTTGTGATGTAGTAATAAACTCGGTAAGATCGAGGTCGAATCCCACGAGGACTGATCGTCACAATTCAAATCTGTGATTCTCCTTAACTAATTCAACAAATAATGGAGCAATTTACTAATACAAATCTATGAAAAAAAACAAATTGAGAACAAGAAAGAAAATTCAATCAGAGAGAGCACTAGGACTTTCGAATCCACCCCTAATTATCCTAACCATTGTTTTGTCTGTTAATTCACCTTAATTTAGATTGATCTAACTTATCTAGAGAAAGCACAATCTGTGTCCTTAATCGGGCATACAGATTGTCTAATTCCTTTAAGCAATGCCACGAAGAACATATCCCATGTCCAAATCGGGCATATGGAATATGCAGTTCAGTAAAGCACCCTGTTCTTCCTCTACAGGAACCTGTTCATGATCAGATACAAGCACCTACAATAAGCATCCAAACCACATCCATCCATAGACTCTGATCAAAGTTCATAGATGGAAAAGTATAGAATTTAAAACAATCAAGCACACTAGGGAAGAAACAATCAATCTAATTAAAGTAAAATCAACATAGAACAATGGGTGTTCAAATTAGGGGTTTCATCTTAGCCCTAGCTGAGAGATTAGTTACCCATAAAATCCATTAACAAATGGAAAAATAAAGATAAAAGTCAAAAAAGGAAAATCAAACCAATTTCTCTCTCTCTTCTTTCTTCTCTCTCTTCTCTTTCTGTAAGTGTTATGGTCTCATGCTCCTTTGGTTGTCAAAAATTTTGTGTGCCAAAAACATCTATCGGTGTTCTGTACTTGTATGATCATTTATTGGAATTCAAGACACCTCAAAAAAGCTACATGTTGAAGCCTCAAAAAAGCTACATGTTGAAGCCTCAAAAAAGCTACATGTTGAAGCCTCAAAATACTACATGATGAAGCCTCAAGAAGCTACAATGTTGAAGTTCAAATCTGAAAACAACGTATGAAGTAGTTCTATGTTGATCAAGATCTCAGCCTGATATAATTCAATTTATCTACATTCGTTGAAAGGTTGAAGTTCAATGTCCATACGACATGGTTCAGGTTTGAATGACCTTAGGTTGACCCTTTAAGTAGGTCACTTTGGATACATTATTCAAATATTTAAAATACACAAGGTTGGTCTATCTACGACCAGTCCTAGCTCTTGTTCGACCAGTCCTAACATTGGTTCGACTAGTCCAAGAAATTCCACGACCAGTCCTAAGAAGTTGAAGATTTTTCGGAATTTTTGGTACGCCCACGACCAGTCCTGGAGGTCCTTCGACCGGTCGTAGGTGTGGCTTCGACTCGTCCACGACCAGTCGTGGAGCTACGACTTAAAGTCCAGCGACGAAATCACTGGTCCTACGACCAGTCGTAGATATCTACGACTAGTCGTAGGTGACTCACGACCAGTCGTAGGGTACTCACGACCAGTCGTAGAACGGCTTTCAAAGATCGCGCTTATTTTTTCAAAAATCTGTTAGAGCTACGACCGTCGTAGGTTTCTAAGACCAGTCGTCGAGTCAGGTTTCTACGATTTATATTATACATCACAGAAATTCAGTAGAGTTTTATAACTTCCACTCTCATTCAATTCAAGAATTTTCAAGTGATCACTCTGAGATAAGTTGTGTTATTTTAAGCTAGATTGTGCTTATTTAATATTCCTTTTTGCTAGCTTATTAATTTGATTTTGTTTCTATATTCCAATCATATTTGAAAAGAGGAATTATCTTATTCCTTCTTCTTAGAATCAAAATCAAATTTAGCTACGCCCAACGAGTTAAATCTAAAATCAATTAGAACTTAGAACCTTATGAATGTGAGTATTGGAAATTGAACTTTGACATTCAAATCATCTACTCCGATTGGTTCTACCGGGCTGCTACGAAAAAGGAGAAATCCAGGTATTTTACAATTCTGTAAAATTCATTTGCTTTTGGTTTTGTTTGAGGTTGAGCCAGAGAAAAATCTCATTGTATTGGTTGTCTGAGGAAAACAGAAAACTCAGAAAAGAGGGGTTTTTGGATTGTGTAAGCCCAAGTGAAAAAGACACAATTGTAAAGGTTTTTGGTGAACCTGTGAAAACCTATTTGTTAGTGAACGCTAATATCCCCTGTGTGAGGATATTAGGAGTGGAGTAGCTTTTTGTGTGGCTGTTGGAAAACAGTTGGTGTACACACAAGCGAACCACTATAACTCTTTGACTTTGGTTTGAATGCTTGCTTAATTTTCATATCTTTTATCATTTGATCTTGTGGAATGTACAAGGGGATGTGAATGTTGTAATTATTTACATTTCAAGCAAGTGTGGGGATTGTTGTAATATTTTAGATCTTACTTCTTCATTTAAATTCAATTCCTTGCTATTTCATTTACTTATATTAATATTGAGTTCTTGATCCAAAAGAAGTTCTAGAAATAAGGTTGTCCTACCATAAGCCCTTGTTGATTATGGTGTAAGGTTGTCCTTAGAACTGAATTTGAATCAATCTCTCGATATCTATTTATCAAGGTGATTTAAATTTAGCTTTGTGAATTGATTCAAGTTGTAAGGTTGTTGGTTTATTTTATTTCCGCTGAATTTTATTTTAATTTGGCATAGTCCTATTCACCCCCCCCCTCTAGGACATATAGCTTGGCCTTTTCACTTTCTTCTCTCCCTTGTTGTAGATCTGGAGCTCCTCCCTGGTTCTGAATGCTTTTCCCATGTCCAAGACTCTTTTTTTATAGTTTCTGGAAAGCTGGATCAGTTGGCAGAGTTGTAGCAGGTCATGGAATGGAAATTTTCACTGCCATGATCGGTGGGCCCCACCAAAGTATTTTCTGGAAAATCCACCCCATCCATTGGATTCAGGACGAAATTTCAGTCAAGAATGGGTGGTTTTGAATGTCCATTAACGCGGCCCAGAGAAGAAAACACGAAGAGATCAGTTTTGAACGTTGCAGGGCAGCCCTTTTGTGGCCTCTGTATCATGCACGTGTGTACACATGGGAGTGGAATATCAGCATGGGTTTGTAGTGCTCGCG
This sequence comes from Magnolia officinalis, assembly GCA_021015155.1. Lineage (NCBI taxonomy): Eukaryota > Viridiplantae > Streptophyta > Magnoliopsida > Magnoliales > Magnoliaceae > Magnolia > Magnolia officinalis. The sequence continues at coordinate 51,954,967 of JAJHSJ010000007.1, forward strand.
GCCCTCTACACGATGGACGGCTTGGATCAGCCGTACGGGTGACGTGTGGGGCCCACTGACGTCCGCAAAACGGACCACGTCCGTTCGTCGCTGCCGCGTAAACAGGGACACGGACTGCCTGCGCTGCGAAAATGGTGGGGCCCACGTTGTAGTTTATTTTGAAAATCCAGCCCGTCCACCGAATTCCTCTCGAAAAACCGTTCGAAAATGGACAGTTTTGGGGTGTCCATTGATGCAGTCCACCTGATTTCTGCTCCGCCGTCCAAGATGCTTTTGAATGGTTAGATTTCCATACTCGCTCTCATTTGAGATTCGGCCACCTAAACCTTGGTAACATTTACCTTAGACAGAGAATGGACGGATTGGATTGTCCGTTTGGACAATAGGTGGGGCCCACAACTCATCCGAAACCAACGTGCGTGCGAACGCTGTTTGCGAACGCAGTTTCGTGGAAGAAGTCGGTCAAACCGACTTTTGACCTGGCGTCTTGGTTCGGTGTGGCGCGGCTACACATGCGATCCATGCACACGCTGCTTGGATGGGGTCCACTACGATACTTTTGTAAAATCCAATCCATCCATTTGCTGTAGCATCTAGTTTAAAGGGTTGACACCAAAGTTGAAGTGCTTCCAGATATCAGGTGGGTCCCACTTAATGAATCAAGGGGCTGATATGACTGTTGGGGCACTTCCCTAGATATCCAGAAGTTGAAATTTAATATGTACAGTTAATTTATGGCCCTCATCCCATGTATGAAGTTTCGAACTGATCGGCTGGCGGGAACCATGTGATCTTGCATTCTGGACCCTTTTCGGGCTCCTTTGGCTTGCTTTCCTTAGATCCCAGGCATGTAAAATCTTTATTATTGGTTCTCTGGGGTCCATCCCGTGCTCAGGTGGCTTTGGATCATCAAATTCATGCTTTTAATCCTCTTTTCAGTCCAACGCTCATTATTACGTCCTGCAATGAAAACACGATTAAAACCTTCCATTAAGCCTTATCAGGTATGTAAATTTAGGCAATTACTGGGGTCTGATATGTAATATTCGACCCTGATCACAACCCCCAACCAGCATTTTGCTAGTCCCGAGCAAAACATGCGAAAAATAATCTCGGAAATAAAAGATAATTCCTGTAAATTCAAGTGACTTGTGGGCAGATAGTCGAGATGTGATCATTCTACGATTCATGCATGGTGAGTGGAATTTTCTCCTGGAATCAAGTTCACTGTAAATTTCATAAACAAGTTCAAACTATTAAACCATGAATTAGAATAATTCTAAAACATTGAGTTTCATGAGTGTATAGTGTCATCTCAGCTTTCAACCATTAAGAGATTCAATTGTCAATTTCATGATATCATTGGTAATTAACAACGAAGCTCATGTCACCCAAAACTGGAACCAACATTTGCCTTACAGATTAACCTTTCATTCTACCATTTTTGTGATTTTCTTTATGAATAGTACGCCACGGAGGAGAATCAAATCTGCACCTATAGGGAGCAAATCTATGGTGAAAACTTGTCGCCTAAATCTTTTCTCATGTCAACTATGAGGAATCGAATCTTCATCTACAGGGAGCAAACCTATGATGACGATTATGCTACTTATTCTTTCAATTCTTCTTTATAGACTGATGCTAAAAAAAATTTGTATTTCAGGCTGGTTCCCTTCATGCTTAGTGATTACCATGTTATCAATTAATATTGAACTGAAAAACTTAATGTGTAAACGAGATCTGATATGTGAAATCATGGCTCAATCAATGTTTACAACTTCTAATCGTGGATTAACAATTCAAACTTAAGTGTGAAATCTGCCAGACAACCGAATCCAAGAGTCATAAATTTCTCACATTCTGAATCTTGTAATTTCAAAATCCCAACTATCCTTCAAAATCACTTTGAATTCAATAGAAATTCCAGAAAGATTTTTAAAAAATTTCACAATTTTTCGCTCAAGACCAAGAAAATACTGATTAAGTAACCTAATCTCCCACCCCCAACCTAAAATCTACATTGTCCTCAATGTAAAAGAAATAAGCATGTAATGCACATGAGACAACGAAAAGAAAAGAGGAGCAGGGAAAGATAGTACCTGGATGGAGAATCAAGAAGCTCTTAAAAATATCAGCGTAAAAGCGAGTCAACACAAGAGAGAAATCAGTAAAATAAAAGATCCTACCTATACCACTTTCGCAGGTGCTCTCGATTGCATTTAGCATATGCAACAAGCCTTTAAACCCCTAGGTTACCCCTAGTGGACGAGTTGTAGTCTCGTGAGGGTTTGCAATAATGTTACCCACAAACATTGAACTAACTAACAGTGAAAAAGAAATAGAATGAAATGCTAGGTTGCCTCCCAGGAGCGCTAAGTTTAACGTCTTCAGCCAGACAAGAACGGACCATGAATTCATTAATCTTTAAGACCAGGGTCCTCCAAAGAACTTACCTCAACACGTGGTTAACCAATCCCAGACAAGTGATGTGAGTTCCCATGAGCTGTGCTATCTGCAATGAGGTAACTTACACTGTCGTCAAATAATTTAAGGACTTCTGCTCGAACAACTTCTTCCATGTTAGGATCATGCTTCCTTTTCATTTTACGTGACATTTCCACAGCATGATCCTTACATACAGTGGGGCACACTCCTTGTATTTCTGCTATCTTCCGTTCAATTGCTGCCTTATATGTTCGAAGAACATTAAGCAACCTGTTCTCTTTTGCCTTCCCAGAGTTAGAAACTGTGCTGTCAGGAAGAGTCTCAAAGGGATGAAGAGGTTCCACTTTCGCTCTCCATTTTTCAGCCTCCAATATAGGAGTAGAGTCGAGCAGTGCATTGACTTCGTGGATGGGACTATCTATGTCAAAATCCGTGCCATGTTGTGCTAAGCAGGTCTCAAGTGGATCTTCAAAAGATTTACGGAAAGAGTCCTACACTAGACTCTCGATCATGTCCACTTCAAATATGTCGTCCAAATCCGCGGGTTGTTGTCCTGCATTAAAAACATTGAGTTTAATATTCATGTTACCAAATGACAACTTCATAACTCCATTCCTGCAATTTATAATAGCATTAGATGTGGCCAAAAATGGACGACCCAAAATGACTGGGATCTGAGTATGAGGATTCTGAACAGGCTGAGTATCTATAACTATGAAATCCACTGGAAAATAAAATTTGTCAACCTGGATTAGCACATCTTCAATAACACCCCGGGGCACCTTGACAGATCTATCAGCTAGTTGTAATGTTATTTTAGTCGGTTTCAACTCACCAAGTCCTAGCTGCTCATAAACCGAATATGGTAACAAATTGACGCTCGCCCCTAAATCAAGTAATGCCTTCCTGATTTTATGATCTCTTATGCCGCAAGAGATGGTAGGAGCTCCTGGATCCCTAAATTTAGGAGGGGTGTTATGTTGAATCATGGAGCTGAGCTGCTCTGCAAGGAAGACTTTCTTATGAACATTCTGCTTACGCTTTTGAGTGCATAAATCTTTAAGAAACTTAGCATAAGCAGGGACTTGCTTAATGGCGTCAAGCAACGGGATGTTGACTTGCACTTTTTTAAACACGTTCAGGATTTCATCAAAGTTGTTTTTTTTCTTCATTGGTGCCAGACGTTGAGGAAAGGGTGCTTTGGGCACGTAAGGTGGCACGTCAGCGGCTCTTGGAGAGTCAGAGAGTTTTTGGACTTTGGATGCATTGGTGTGTCTCTCTGCTTCACCTTGATTTGATTCATCTCTAGGTATCTCTATTTTGTTGTCAATCTGTTTGCCTGACCTAAGGGTAATGATCGATTTGGCTTGCTCATGATATTGCCTTTGGTTAGAATTAGAGCCAATCTCATACTGTTCCTTTGGATTAGCCACAGGTTGGCCAGGGAACTTACCCTTCTCTCTCTCACTCAATGTGGCAGCTAGTTGACCCATTTGTACTTCCAGCTTGGCAATGGATTGTGCATTTGCATGTAAGCTTTGCTGGTTGGCTAGTAAGGTTTGTTGGGTGTCTTTTTGGAATTGGAGAGAACTCTGCATAAAAAGATGGAGTGTATCCTCAAGAGATGGTTTCCTTGATTGTGCAGGCAGTTGTTGATATTGCGGAAACTGCTGAGGTTGCATAGGAGGATTTCCAGATGGTCCTCCTTGTTGCGGTCCTTTTGCCCAAGAAAAATTTGGATGCCTAGCCCACCCTGGGTTGTACGTGTTCGAGTAAGGATCATTCCCAGGTTTCTAAAAGGTGTTCAAAGCATGAACTTGTTCAGAGAGGAATTCTGGAAATGCTGTACCAGATGGGCAAGATTGCGTAGGATGGGTAGGACTAGAACATATGGCACAAGCCTTGGCTTGAGTTGTTTGTGGAGGTCCATTATGCAACATCAGAGCATCAACCTTCTTTGTCAGGCCATCAATCTTGGCATGGAGATCTGGTGTGACTCTTATCTCATATATGCCACCTCTCTTTTGTGGTTGGGAACTTCTTTCACCTCTATCTGAATAGTCCCATTGCTGGGAGTTTTCACACAAGGTTTCAAAGAATTTTCACGCTTCGGTATCGCTTTTGGTCATGAAGGACCCTCCACTGGTGGCATCAACCATGCGACGGTTCTGGGGTGTCAGACCATCATAAAAGTATTGTACTTGTTGCCACTTCTCAAAACCGTGGTGTGGACATTTAAGAAGTAAGTCCTTCCATCTTTCCCAACATTCATGAAAGTGCTCTCCCTCTTTTTGTGTGAAATTAGTGATTTCTCTACGGAGAGCATTAGTTTTGTGAACAGGGAAGAACTTGTTTAAGAACTTCCTAGACAATTGGTCCCAGGTAGTGATAGACCCAACTTCTAGAGAATTCAACCATGCTTTCGCCTTATCCTTCAAAGAAAAAGGAAACAGGCGTAGGCGGATCGAATCGTCTGAGAAGTTTTGGAATTTAAAGGTGGAGCAAATGTCTAGGAATTCTTTCACATGATGATATGGGTCCTCCTTGTCTAACCCATAAAAGGAAGGCAACAACTGTATGACCCCAGTCTTGAGTTCAAAGTGTGCTGTCGTGGTGGTAGGCAACACTATGCATGAAGGCGCATTGAATTGGACAGGAGCTGAATAATCTCTAAGAGTTTTAGTTCCATTCTCTTCTGTCATTTCAACTGGGATGTCTTTCAATCTTCTATGGAATGTTCTTTCTATTTCAGGATCAAAAGGTGCTAGTTCTTTATCTAGAGATCTACGTCCTAGCATAAACTAAGTAACAACCTAAGAGAAAGAAAACTAGAACTAGAAAAAAAAAAGAAAAAAAGAAAAAAAAAACAAGTTAAAACTATGTAAGTAAGAATGGGAGGAAAGAACCCGGAAAAGGAGATGATTGACGTTAAGAAGCTCCTCCTCACTTAGTAGCTTTCTTCCTCAATTCCTGAAAATAGAAACAAAACAAATCAAGTTTCCTAAAATAATGATAGAAAAATCCTAAGCAACGGTTAATTTCTAAAAAAGAAAGTTTCTAAATATAAAAAGCTAAAAAAGAAAGAAATCCTAGAATTAGAAAGTTACTAAATGTAAAAAGCTAAGTACGTTTCTAAAAAGGAAAAAGAAATTTCTAAAACTAGAAAATTTACTTAAGAGAAGAAAAATCTAAATCTAAAAATAGAAAATTTAAAAATTCACAAGAAATTCTAGAATTAGAAAATTTCTAAAAGGTAAAAACCTAAAAAATAAAAATTAGATAAAGTAAAGAATTAGAAAGGGATTACCAAATTAGAGGTTTATCTCAGGACCCTACAAAACAGGAAATAGGTTAATAAAGAAAGGAACTCTAAGTTAGTAAAATCCTAAGCTATGAATTATGATAAGAGAGAATCCTAAATTCAATTTGGAACGAAACAGTCCCCGGCAACGGCGCCAAAAACTAGTTCACTCCCCAAGTATAGGGTTGTGATGTAGTAATAAACTCGGTAAGATCGAGGTCGAATCCCACGAGGACTGATCGTCACAATTCAAATCTGTGATTCTCCTTAACTAATTCAACAAATAATGGAGCAATTTACTAATACAAATCTATGGAAAAAAACAATTGAGAACAAGGAAGAAAATTCAATCAGAGAGAGCACTAGGACTTTCGAATCCACCCCTAATTATCCTAACCATTGTTTTGTCTGTTAATTCACCTTAATTTAGATTGATCTAACTTATCTAGAGAAAGCACAATCTGTGTCCTTAATCGGGCATACAGATTGTCTAATTCCTTTAACCAATGCCACGAAGAACATATCCCATGTCCAAATCGGGCATATGGAATATGCAGTTCAGTAAAGCACCCTGTTTCTTCCTCTACAGGAACCTGTTCATGATCAGATACAAGCACCTACAATAAGCATCCAAACCACATCCATCCACAGACTCTGATCAAAGTTCATAGATGGAAAAGTATAGAATTTAAAACAATCAAGCACACTAGGGAAAGAAACAAATCAATCTAATTAAAGTAAAATCAACATAGAACAATGGGTGTTCAAATTAGGGGTTTCATCTCAGCCCTAGCTGAGAGATTAGTTACCCATAAAATCCATTAAACAAATGGAAAAATAAAGATAAAAAGTCATAAAAGGAAAATCAAACCAATTTCTCTCTCTCTTCTTTCTTCTCTCTCTTCTCTTTCTTCTCTCCCTTGCTGTAGATCTGGAGCTCCTCCCTGGTTCTGAATGCTTTTCCCATGTCCAAGACTCTTTTTTTTATAGTTTCTGGAAAGCTGGATCAGTTGGCAGAGTTGTAGCAGGACATGGAATGGAAATTTTCGCTGCCATGATCGGTGGGCCCCACCGAAGTATTTTCTGGAAAATCCACCCCATCCATTGGATTCAGGACGAAATTTCAGTCAAGAATGGGTGGTTTTGAACGTCCATTAACGCGGCCCAGAGAAGAAAACACGAAGAGATCAGTTTTGAACGTTGCAGGGCAGCCCTTTTGTGGCCTCTGTATCATGCACGTGTGTACGCATGGGAGTGGAATATCAGCATGGGTTTGTAGTGCTCACGGCCCTCTACACGATGGACGGCTTGGATCAGCCGTACGGGTGACGTGTGGGGCCCACTGACGTTCGCAAAACGGACCAGCGTCCGTTCGTCGCTGCCGCGTAAACAGGGACGCGGACTGCCTGCGCTGCGAAAATGGTGGGGCCCACGTTGTAGTTTGTTTTGGAAATCCAGCCCGTCCACCGAATTCCTCTCGAAAAACCGTTCAGAAAGGGACAGTTTTGGGGTGTCCATTGATGCAGTCCACCTGATTTCTGCTCCGCCGTCCAAGATGCTTTTGAACGGTTAGATTTCCATACTCGCTCTCATTTGAGATTCGGCCACCTACACCTTGGTAACATTTACCTTAGACAGAGAATGGACAAATTGGATTGTCCGTTTGGACAATAGGTGGGGCCCACAACTCGTCCGAAACCAACGTGCGTGCGAACGCTGTTTGCGAACGCGGTTTCGCGGAAGAAGTCGGTCAAACCGACTTTTGACCTGGCGTCTTGGTTCGGTGTGGCGCGGCTACACATGTGATCCGTGCACACGCTGCTTGGATGGGGTCCATTGCGATACTTTTGTAAAATCTAATCCATCCATTTGCTGTAGCATCTAGTTTAAAGGGTTGACACCAAAGTTGAAGTACTTCCAGATATCAGGTGGGTCCCACTTAATGAATCAAGGGGCTGATATGACTGTTGGGACACTTCCCGAGATATCCAGAAGTTGAAATTTAATATGTACGGTTAATTTATGGCCCTCATCCCATGTATGAAGTTTCGAACTGATCGGCTGGCGGGAACCATGTGATCTTGCATTCTGGACCCTTTTCGGGCTCCTTTGGCTTGCTTTCCTTAGATCCCAGGCGTGTAAAATCTTTATTATTGGTTCTCTGGGGTCCATCCCGTGCTCAGGTGGCTTTGGATCATCAAATTCATGCTTTTAATCCTCTTTTCAGTCCAACTCTCATTATTACGTCCTGCAATGAAAACACGATTAAAACCTTCCATTAAGCCTTATCAGGTATGTAAATTTAGGCAATTACTGGGGTCTGATATGTAATATTCGACCCTGATCATATACATATAAAATATGAAAGTATGTTTGTCATGATTAATTACTGTGTATATATGCTAGGTATGTGTGTAATACTTACTCGGTGAAAGAATTCGTCCTAATACATGTTTTGGCAATAAGTGTTATGTATGTTAATAAGTGTATTCTAAGTGTTTGTGAAAATGCTTGTATGAGTAAGCACTTAGATGATAGTGCTTAGGGTAGGTGTTGAGATAGGATTCTCAACCACCTTAGAGATGTGTATGATTTTCTCCATGCAAGTTGTTTAATTTAATCACTTATAAAATGTATGTGTTTGTAATTCCTGCTTACATTGTGCTTTATAATATGCATGTTAACATGTTTGAATCACTTTGTCAATTCTGCTTTGACTACTCCGCATGTTTTCTGGGTAAGGATTGAATGTGTTTGGGGCTATGTTACAGTCCAGGCAATCGGTAACAGGCTTGAAGTCGTGGCTGAGATTCATTCGCCACGAAGGACATGTTTGACGAACCGAGTCGTACTAAAGTTGTCGGCAGTGGTTAGGCAACACGGAGAGTATATGCACTTCATGTCGATCAATTTTGGGTGCGTTCATGCTAGTCGAGCCCGTCAAGTAACCCGATGTGCCGATGTATGTTCACCATATATGGACGTTCCTGCTTGAATCTAAGGTACCAAACTCACCAGTGGAATCCCGTTAATCTTAGTACCTCGATCCGCTAAGACTCATGAGCCGTATATGGTGGTCAAGCTGTCCGCCTACGCTGGGGCGACGAGCCTCCCCGTAGTGACCAGTGAACAACCAAGACTCGTGAGCCGAATACAGTGGAATGGGACATTATATTTGAGCTGTCGGCCTACACTGATTGGTGACGAGCCCTTTGTAGTGACCTCGAGCATACTCTGATTCTACGTGGAGGCGACAACCCTTCCGTAGCATTTAAAGTATAAACTAGGCCTGTACTGATTTGGCGACGAGCCCTTTGCAGTGACCTAGAACCGCATCATCGTATGAGATTTACTAGGACTAACGACCCTAGAATGGATCCTTGTTTAGGAATGATATAAGGGAGGTACCTTAGTTTCTCAATCCTGCTGTATGAAAATGACTAATAAGAACTCAGTAATCATATACATGCACTGTATTACACGTGCGTTCAGGCGTAGCAGGTCAAGCACTGAGGCAGTGTTGTTCATGCGTGAACGTGAGATGAAGTCGCTGAGCGAGCGTAGGCGATGGCATGCATCATATATTCATATCATTCTTGCATTAATAAGAGTACTTAGGGATGTGATTTACTGCTTTATCATTATTGCTTGATTGAATTGATAACATGTTAACCTTTGCTCTATGATTCCACTGAGTTGATCACTCACTCCCGCGTTACGGGACGGTGTTTTAAACACCAACCAGTCTCTGTCTTGATTTTAGATGGCGGCGTGACCCTTGAGGCGGAGCCTGACTACTACGATAATCAAGACAAGTTCTCTTATATGCAGTTCTCCGGTGGCTTCGCTTAGGCTATCCGGATTGACGGGGCTATAGGGATTATCATTATAGCTATATCATTTTAACATTTTGATTTTTGAGACTATGACATGTATATAGTGACTCAGTGATGTATTCATACTCTGGAGACCGATCGTGCCCCTTTTGACTTGTATACGTGTATTTATGTCTTTCAGTCTTCCGCTTGCGTTTTACAACTTGATCTGGAGTATGAATTACTATTTTGGTATAATCCCACTCATGATTAATACACTAACACAGACAACATTGAATCATAAGCATATATGTTGCATAAGTGATGTTTTAGAACTCGGGAGTTGAGTTGCTACTTGACCCCCGATTTTCAGGGCGCTACAGAAACTTTATATATAAGCGAAGTATTCGCGGTTTGAATCAAATTCTCAATCCTGGTAGTTACCAATGAACTCACTGCTCTGATCAAGCAGAAGATCGGGATCAACTAGGATTAAGAACTGATACGATAAATTTTTTGTTCTAGCTAGCAGAAGGTCTATGTATCTGGCTCAGACCCACTACATAACTTTCCTTCTGTAACATCCCGGATTTTTGCCAACCTGGGATTAGATGTCCTTAGGCAATGGGTTGCTCCTAACACCTTATTATTTCGTTAGAACTGAACCCCACAGTCTAAAATCGCTTCTGAACCCATTTCCTTCACAAATCCCACCCTTCACTACCTTGTGCTTTCAATTTTTCAAAGCACTTTCGCTCTAGACACTAACTTAAACTAGTTAAGTAGTAAAACTTGGATCACTTTATATACCAACTACAAAGGCCTAAGTACCAACTCAACCAGAAAACAATTAGGATTAAATCCTTTAGAAATTTAATAAAGTTAACTAAGTGCAAAACTCGATTAGCCATGAAATCCGTTGGGATCGCTTTAAATACGATCTGCAAGACCCAAAACTTGCAGCATCATTGACGCTAGGTTACCCTAAAGTTTAGAACCAAACTCTTTTCCCGGCTACTCTCGGGAATGACTTGAAACTTCGTATTAGGTCTAGACCGCACATCGAAAGTCCGATTAACACGAAGTTAAGGAACTAGGACCACCTCGCTGGGCTTGACAATCATCTCAAAAATCAGGTCCAGCCGATGTCCCACGGCCATTCGTTTGGATCCGGAGCGAGGGAGTGTGAAAAATACTATTCCCTTTTCAAAATAAATATCTGGAATAGTGATCCGGCACCATTCTCTTGCGCATCAGTATTAAGCAACCAGACCGTCAGAATCAGACCAAATTATACCCTCGGATCAGGAAAAATTTCAGGAACATTTACATGTGCTTGGAATTTCGGATCGTGGCCCACTGACCGTTGAACTGAAACTGGTTCGCCACGTGTGATCTGGGAATCCGATCGAGTCGAAAATGTAATCCCACGTAGATCCATGTGTGGAGAGCTTAAGTCTGACGTTTGGCTCAAGGAGGGCCACCAGAACCTCTCTTTTGAGCTGGAAAAGTGACGAAATACCTATATTAGCAGTAACCCTTGAACAGGAGTCTATTTCGGTGAGTTTTGAGACTATATAAGGACCTTAAACCCTCTCTTATGGTAGTCATACGAATTTGGGTTTTGAGAGAGGGAAAAGAGAGAGGAAGTGAGGGAGAAGTGAGAGAATCTCCCTGCCGTCGTTCTCTGCCACCACACGGGCTGCATCATCCCTTTCTTGATGCTTTTCCGGCGTTTCCGGCGTCGTTTCTAGGTAAGAAACCTTTACCCTAATCTGTTTTGGGGTTTAGACTGTTGTAGGTTGTGAAATAGCTAACCTATTTCGTTCTCTAGGTTGCCAAACTGCCGAATACGGAAGCTTAGCAAACCTATCAACTCCGTTACGATTCTACGACAAAAGGTGCGGACTTTAGGTGTATAGGTTATGGTTTTCAACGCTTTCAATGTCAGATAATGATAGATTCATGATCTGCATGCAATTGCACATGTATAAAGTGCTGTCTGTTTTCCGTTTCGATTAAAGATGAAAAATATGGAATTCTACATACTCTAGGTATTTGTAGAAAGTACGGTATACGTATTTTTTTTGGAAATGTGTTTGACATGTTTATTTGTTGTATGGATATACGATATATGGATAAAATACTTATTTGGCGAAAGGATTCGCCTAAATACATGTTTTACTTATATACACTATGTATGTTGAAATTGCGTATTCTAGAAAATACTGTATACGTATAAATTTTGGAGATATATTTATCGTGATTATTTGCTGTAATAATATGTTATACATGGATAAAATACTCGCTTGGCTAAGGGATAGCCCTAATACATGTTTTGCTAACATGCACCATGTATGTTGTAATAGTGTATTCTAAGTGTTTGTGAAAATGACTGAATGAGTATGGAATTCTCATTCATGCTCGCCATGACTAATTGTCATGGATTCATGATTTATGTATTGGCGATGCCCCTTTGACGAAAGGATTTGCCCTAAGTTATACACTATATATGCTAAAATGTGTGGCACAAGTGTTTGTGGAAATAGCCGAATGAATATGGAACTTGGGTTCCTGCTTGCCATGACTATCCACTGTGGGTGTACGCGTGTTATGATTGGGGCAACTCCCTAGTGAAAGGATTTGGCCTAATGCCTATGTGATCGATATATGTCATGTATGTTGATGTATGTTTGTTTAAGTGTTTCTTGAAATGTCTGAATGAGTAGTAGTTAGCAAATTGTAATGTATAAGGGTGTTGAGATATGATTCTCAACCTCTTTTAACTATGTGTATGATCTCCTTTGATAGTTGTGTGATTAGGAATTGAACATGTACAAACTCATGCTTGTGTTGTGATTCATAACATGCTCAACTGCTTTATGATTTTAACTATATAATGCATATGTTTAAATTTATATTTACGTTGTATGATCCGTCATGGGTGATGGGGGAGCGGAGCAACGAGTGCGTGCAATAGCCCTGGCTGCCCTAAACGGATAATACCAGACCTTGATTGTATGAGTTGGATCTTGATCCATCACTACTTTATCTATCTGCAATTGATTGTGTTTAGGGCTATGATTATGGCCCAGGCAATCGGTAATGGGATTGAATTCGTGGCTGAGATTCATTTGCCACGTGGGATGTGTTCGACGAACTCGAGTCATGCGTTGCCTGTCGGCAGTGGCTAGGCCACACAAAGTTGTTTATGCACTTCATGTCGTGCAGCTCAACGGGCGATCGTGCTAGTCGAGCTCGTCAAGTAACCCGATCTGCCTTCCACTTGCAAATTTAACTGTCTTCCACTTGCAAATTTAACTGTCTCTGGAGTATGATATGTTGTTTTGGCTTAATCTCACTCATGTTCAATGCACGAATACAGTCAACATTCAATCATCATTCATTTTGTTGCATATGTGATGTTCTGGAACTCGGGAGTTGAGTCTATGCTCGACCCCCGATTTTCAGGGCGTTACACCTTCCGTGTTAGCCCGATCATTTACAAGCAACAGTTTATTACTTCACCTTTAAGAAGTGTTATGAACATATAGCCAATAGGGATATTTTTGTTTTTGGCCCAAGAAATTTCTCAAATGGGCAACAGACAATTAGAAATTAGGTCCCAAGTCATAGACCATTCTGGTATCCACATTGTACATATGAACTTAGAAAGATAGTCTGTCCATTAACCTAGGTTGTCCAAATTCCTTATGTACTAATGATATATAGATTATCTTACCGTATTAAACTGGACGTGATTGAAGAAAGTAAGTCGGGACCGTGGCAAAGGTCCTTCTTTGGTAGAATTAGGCATCTTGCGACAAACTCACACCCGTCCTTGAAATCAACCTCAACATCCATTATTTTTAGCTCCTGTCTATAACCATAGGTATCAATATCATAGTACACATCATAGACGAAAGGAAGACCAATGTATTGGGAGATCGTTTCCCAGTTCATATCAAGGATAGGTCATAGATTACACCTTGTTCCGACATACGGATCAGGACATAGATTCTTAAGCCTTGAAAGTAGGAATTATTTTTAAGGGGGGTAGAACATTACGAGCCTAATCTAGTTAAGTCAGTTTATACATCCATTGGATCAGAGTAAAGTGGCGCAGCGGAAGCGTGGTGGACCCCTGCCCCACTGGCCCAGGATCGAAGGAAATTGATCCAGGTGGTGTGTAGGATAGGTCACTAAATAGGGTCTGAATCTTCCTTAGAAAGTCAACGTTGAAGTTACTGGCAATTAGGGTCCAAGTGCTAAACCAATTCATACTAAAGAATAGGCCTAATAATCGGTACGAACTAAACTACAATAGCCAAGGTCAGTGTATCTACAACTGTGCTCATTGAATATGAACTTAATAGGAGCCTTAGCCAATTTTAGGGCAAAACAATTTTAAGGAGGGTAGACTAAAATGAGCTAGATTAGCATTGATAGTATACACCCTATCATGCATATAAACATGAAGTCAATAAAACTTAGGTAAAAGAAATAATAAAATCTTTACTTATTACCATTAGCCAATTTCGGGGATGAAATTATTTTAAGGGGGGTAGATTGTAACACCCCGAATTTTTGCCACTTGGAATTAGACGTCCTTAGGCAATGGGTCAATCCTAACACCTGATTAATTTCTCAAAACTCAATCCCAAAGGCCAAAATCCCTTTTTAACCCATTTCCTTCAAAATCTTACCTTTGCCACCTTATTCGTCAAATTTTCCTAAGCCCTTTCATATTAGACAGTAAGCCACAAGATTAATGATGGAGAATAATTCTTAAACTAAAATTTACTGTAAATAGTAAATATGTGAATAAAATGGGTTTTTGACCATTAAACTTATGGGATCTCACAAAAAAAAATGAGTTAGTTAGATAGATCAGCTTCTCCTACCCCAAAATCATATATTGCACATTAGACAACTCATTCCATTTTACAAATGGAACCTGAAAATGCCTCAAACGGGCTCGGGGGCCCAAACGACGTGAATCGGTGGGATCCGAGGTGGGTCCTGTGCACATTCGGCGTCTCAAGGGGGGGGGATAACATCCCCCGTTTGGGAAGGCATCCCCCAAATATCCAGCGATCGGGGATGGCATCCTCGCTTTGGGAATGCATCACCAGCCAGCGGGCCACAGCGGGCCGGGCGGCCCGTTTGCTGCCCCATTTTCTATGATTTTTCATCCAACTTTGAAAAGTCATATCTCCTTCGTTATAACTCCGATTTAGGTGATTTAAAATCCAGATTGAAGCTTGATAAGTCTAGTTTCATATAAAAATAAGCAAAAAATATAATAAAAACTTTAATATAGTTTAATTTTGATTGATGTGACAACTATTCAAAAGTTATTAGTTTGGACAACGGTTACTTTTAGAATTTTTAGAATTTTTTTACAACATGAAATCTAATGAAATTTAGTGGAGATGAAGTAAACTTAATGATGAACTACTATAAAAATAATTAAATTCATATGCTAACTAAAAATGCTAAAATGGGACGTAGAACTGCCCTAGGACCATATTCTGTCGTAATTAGGATATATTTTAGTTAAATACTAAACTGAATACTCAGTAGAAATTTGCTTGAACCACTTTAAATATGATCTGTAAGACCCAAAACTTGTAGAATCATTGATGCTAAGTTACCCTAAAATCTAGGATCAATCTCATTACCTAGTTGCTCTCGGGAGCACATTGAAACTCCGTATCGGATCTGAACCGCACGTCGAAAGTCCGATGACCAAGAGACTAAGCTCTTAGGACCGCCTCACTGTGCTTGACAACCATCTCAGAAATCAAATCCAGATAGTGTCTCGGGGCTATTCGCTTGAGCCCGGAGTAAAGAGTGAGAAAACGTGGTTTTCTTTAGAAATTAAATCTAATTTAAGTAATCTGAGACTTGTCGTTTGCGGGCCAGATATAATCAATTAGACCATCAGAATCTGACCCAAATACGCCCTCGGATAAGGAGAAACTTCATACACAGGTCAGTGTACTTGTGGCCCTGATCGGTGATCGTGGACAGTTGAACTGAAACTGGTCCGCTACGTGCGATCTGAAAACCCGATTGGAATAAAAACTTAACTCGAGCTAGATCCATGGTCAGGGAGCTTAAGTCCGACCTTTGACGCAAGGGGGGGCTCCAGAAGTGCTCCATTGAGCTGAAACAGATACCCTTTGGCTATAACCTAAGTATACCTTGGCCCCAGGGTCGTTTCCATCAGTTTTAGGCCTATATAAGGACCTTAAACCCTCTCTCATTTACTCCATACGAATTTGAGAAAACCCTAGGAGAGAGAAGAGAGTAAAGAGAGGGAAAGTGTCAGAGAAGTGGGAGTCACTCGTGGGATTCGATCCCTACCATTCTACGTGCTTATCCATCACTACCAAATCGCTATTCCGGTGATTCTGACTTCATTCTTAGGTAAGAAAACCTAACCCTAATCTGTTCTAAGGTTTCAATTGTCGCTAGTAGCGAAATAACTGACTCAACTCGTGCTATAGGTTGTCATTCCATCATTGACGAAGACTTAGAGTCTTTGTTGAATTCATTATGCTTCTACGGCGTAAGGTGCGTACTATAGACGTATAGTATATGGCTTTCAAGGCTTTCAATGTTGGTTAATGATTTATAACTGACATGGGTGCTATTTCACATGCAAATTGCGTCGTCTGTTTAGCTTTACAGTTATACATGAACTATGTAGAATATAGTGTATTCAATGTATATGTTGAGATGTTTGAATACGTATGGAATTTGGATTTGTGCCTAACATGATTACTTGTCGTGAATATATGCTTATTACATGTGCCACAACTCCTTAGTGAAAGGACTTGCCCTAAATCACGTCACGGCAAATATACATTCTATGTGATACAGTGTATAGCCCAAGTGTTTGTGGAAATGAATGAATGAATATGGAACTTGGATTCATGCTTGCCATGACTATCCATCGTGGGTGCATGCGTGTTATAAATGGGGCAACTCCCTAGTGAAAGGAATTGGCCTAATACCTATGTGATCAACATACGTCATGTATGTTGATGTAAGTAGTCTAAAGTGTTTGCTGAAATGTCTGAATGAGTAAGTAGTTAGTAAATTGTAATGTATAAGGGTGTTGAGATATGATTCTCAACTCCTTTAACTATGTGTATGCTTTCCTCCATGTACCGTATATGATAGTGTCTGTTTATCTATGTAATGCATATGTATAAATCCATGTTTATGTTGTATTCCATAAAATGCAAAAACAAAGCCATAAAGGGTGATGGGGGAGGGTGTAACGATTCCGTGCAACAGCCCTGGAAGCCCTAAAGTGGACAATATCGTACCTTTGATTGTATGAATTTGAAATCTTGATTCATTACTGCTTTAACTATCTTCTAGGACAT
Organism: Magnolia officinalis; assembly: GCA_021015155.1. Lineage (NCBI taxonomy): Eukaryota > Viridiplantae > Streptophyta > Magnoliopsida > Magnoliales > Magnoliaceae > Magnolia > Magnolia officinalis. The sequence continues at coordinate 51,971,931 of JAJHSJ010000007.1, forward strand.
TTTGTTGTAATTGAATGTGATTGGGGCTATTGTGTAGTCCAGGCAAATGGTAACAGATCCTAGATTGGTGGATGATGTGGTTTCACCACACAGGATGTGCTCGACGAATCCGAGCCATACTTCGGTTTTCGACAGTGTTTAGGCCACACGGAGTGCTTACGCACTTCATGTCAATTGACTCGATGTGTACTCGTACTAGTCGAGCTCGTCAAGTAACCCAATTGGCCTGATGTATGTTCACCATGTATAGACGCTACTGCTTTAACCTAAGGTACCAAAACACACCAGTGGAAACCCCGTTAACCTTGGTACCTCAATCCGCTAAGACTCATGAGCCGGACATGGTGGTATGGGACACTGTGGTCGAGTTGTCGGCCTATGCTGGGGCGACGAGCCTCTCCATAGTGACCAGTGAGCCACCCAGACTCGTTAGCCGAATATTGTGGTATGAGACACTGTATTCGAGCTGTCGGCCTACACTGATTTGGTGACGAGCCCTTTGTAGTGACCTCGAGCATACTCTGAACCTGCGTAAAGGCGATGAGCCTTTCGTATAAATCAGAGTATACACTAGGCCTGTACTGATTTGGCGACGAGCCCATTACAGCGACTTAAAACCGCAACATCGTATGAGATTTACTAGGACTGACGACCCTAGAATGGATCCTTGTTTGGGAAGGATATAAGGGAGGTACCTTAGTTTCCCAAATCCTGCTGTATGAAAAGGACTAATAAAAACTTAGTAATCACGCTCATAACATCGCACTACATGTGCCCCGGGTTGAAGAGCATAGAGGGAAGAAAGCATGCCGCGACCGTAAGATGGTGTCGCACGAGGCAGTGTAGGCGAGGGCATGCATCATGAATACATTTCATCCTTGCATTAATAAGAGTATCTAGGAATGTTTGATTGTACTGCTTTATCATTACCGCTTGACTCAGTTGATAACATGTTAACCTCTGCTTTATAGTTCCACTGAGTTGATCACTCACTCCCACGTTACGGGACTGTGTTGTAAACACCAACCAAACCCTGTCTTAGTTGCAGGTGGTGGCGATGCCTACGAGGCGGAGCCGGACTTCGAGGATGACGAGGAGGGTCTCCTGTATGTAGCTATCAGGCGGGTCTATGTAGACCATCTTTTGATCGACGGGATTACAGGGTTGTTGATTAGATGCCATTACACTTTAGTTTGCACTTTTGGAGCACCTATGTATATTCTTTTTGTTCATTTTTGGAGTATACATGTATATATAACCTGGTAACATGTTCATACTCTAGAGGCTTATAATAGTTTATATATTTTATATATCTATCAAAGTCTTCCGCTTATGAAATTCAACTGTCTCTGGAGTATGATATGTTGTTTTGGTCTAATCCATTCATGTTTCAATGCACTCATCATAATCATCATTATCTATGTTGCATAAGTGATGCGTTGAAACTCGAGAGCTGAGCTTTGCTCGACCCCCGATTTTCAGGGCGTTACATCTCTATGGAGCCCGCATATGAGGTATGTGTTGTATCCTCAACGTCCATCCGTTTGGGGATGTGGACCCCACCTTGATGTATTTATTCTATATCCAGTTTATCCATCTGTCCAGGGTGGTGTGGGGCCCACGTTGATGTATACATTGTTTGTCCATGCCACCCATCTGTTGGGCCACAATATGATGTATGTGTTTTATCTATACCGTCTAAAGGACAGTGGGCCCTACCATGGTGTATGTATTTTATTGGCACTGTCTAGTTGGGACGGGACCCACCTGAGGTATGTTTTGTGTGCACGCCGTTCATGGGCTGCGGTCCACCATCATATATGTTTTATCCTTGTCAGGCCCACCAGAAGCATATGTTTTATCAGGCCCAATTGCTAATTGATTGAGGCCTATTGTGAATGTATGAGGCCCACCGTGATGTGTGTGTTGCATACACACATCTATTTGGTGGGGCCCATCTTGCAGGCCCACCATGTTGTATATGTTCCATATTCATGTTGTCCATTTATTTTAGACTATATGGACTGTCCCATCAGGCCCATTGTGGCACATTCGAGGCTCAGGTGGTGCGGCCCAATGTGATGTATACCTGGCCCATGTGATGGGGCCCACCTGTTTTGTATTTGAGGCCCATTATGATGTATATTGAGGCTAATGGGTTATAGCCCATTGTGATGTATTTGAGGCCCATGTCATGCAACCCATTGTGATGTGTATTAGGCCAATATCATGCGGCCCATTGTGATGTGTATTAGGCCCAAGTATGTGGCTCATTATGTTGTTTATGAGGCCCTTGTGTGAGGCCATGGGCCCACTATACGTTTGGCTTTATGTGGGCCACTCCTTGGGGGTAATGTTGGTTAAATGTCCACATTGATGGGCAATGATGGTTAAATGTCCTCATTGTGACCTTCCCTTAGGCCTTGTTAGGCCCATTCTCATCGAGGCTGATTATCAATACTGGTTATCGATACCGATTATGAGTATGTGACAGCATAGTATCATGATACATGCCTATATGCATCATCTGCATGTTTGTTATGAGATGTGATTAACCATTGCATATGTCATAGGGCAAGTTGTTCATGGGGTCCCTGATAGGCGGAATTACCCCACATGAGTGCACGGTATGTGTAGGATTGATACATGATTGGACTGTGTGACTCATGCATCTTGCATTTTGTGATATGATTACTATAGGCCCTAGCGACATCAAGGCTGTAGCCTCCACAGGCATGACATGAATGGCCAGATGGGACACCAAAAATGTTTGGTTCTAGCACACGGGCTCCATAGTGTCCCTAGGTAAAAATCTCTAAACCTCCATGGCCAGAAGATGCCCCAATGTCGAGATCGAGTGGATATATATGAGCGCATGAGGGTCGTATACCAGTAGGCCATGTTTTCCACTGTGTTGTGGTCGGTTGGGAGGGGTTATGGCCTTACCCGCCTAAGGGTAGTGGGCATAGTTAGGCTGAGTTTGGCCGGCTCGTAATTGGGTCCGCTATCGACATGCCGGGTAGATATTGGCTGACTACTGACCAGGCAGATAGTGAGGTCTCTTCCACTTACATGGTTGCGAGTCCAGTGGGCAGCGATTGCATGTAGAGTGTACTAGACCCCGGTGATGATCCCAGAGATGTACAGTACTGATATGAAGACTTATTGAGCAGCAGTTGCATATTCATTCATTCACTATCCACTCAGGCTGGTGGTGTGCAACTAATTATTATGTTTACCTTCACAATGGCTAGGATTTCGGTTGGGGCGCGAGACCAACCTGAGAGCAGGAGTTTACCACATTAAGTCTATCTATCCAAATTTAGGTATGGGACTGCTTTGGATAGAAGTCCCTTGTGGTGGACCTCGTTGTAAGACCCGTATCCTAGATCGTACAGTTCCGTAGGTTCCCGCGATCTTCCCTGACGAATTCCGGCAACCTTCAACCCTTAACCGGCAATTTCGCGCGACCCTGAGTCACACGCCATCAACCCGAGTCAACTCAACCCAAGACTAGTACCCTTGCGACCGCGCCGTCGCCGCGGTTCCGATGCCGCGACTCGAGCGCCGAGGCGATACTCTAGTCAAGAGATGTGAGCCAGCGTTCGGTGCGAGGAAAACGCCGCGCGTTGCAAACCCCAAGAGAATCTCTACAACATGTCACCTCAATCCATCAATCAATCCCATCAAGGGTCAAGTACAACACATCAATCAACCCATCACCCAACACATCACTCATCCCATCACTACCCATACCTCTCTTACACAACAACCCCTGAAGTCAACACACTCTCTCTCTCTCCACCCATCAAGTACACATCACCCATCACTCACACTCACCCCTCTCTCTCTTTTCTTCATTTTTCAAGAAAGCTCCCAAGAGCAACCGTCCATGGGTTTTCTTAGGTGAGGAAGAAGTCATGTGTGGCCCACTCCCTACCACGCAATCCCACCGTCCATGATCCATCTCAACCGTTAAAATTCATTCATTGGAGCTTTAACGTGCATTGGCGGAAGAAGGAAGCCAAGATTGAAAGGTGGGTGTCTCTCTTCTCTCTCTCTCTCTCCTCTCTCTCTCTCTCTCTCTCTCTCTCTCTCTCTTTTGTGTGTGATGCTTGTGGCCCACCTTGATGCATGATATCATCTGCACCGTCCAACCATTTTATAGCAACAAGGTGGCTGCTGTTGGGCCCTACCATGAAATATATGTTTATTAGCAGTCCATCTGTGTGCATGGGACCCACCCCACACGTGTGACACGTGTGAGGGTGGGGCCCACCAGATGGATGAGCCGTAGATCCAGACCGTCCGTCCAGGCGTCCAAGGACTGGACGCTGGACTCTGGGCGACTTCAGGCCTTCGGCCATTTAAAGTATAAAAAAAAAAAAGAAATTAAAAATCAAAAATAAAATATATATAATATAGTATATACCATATACATAGGTGTATAGTGCATGTGATGGGCCCACGTGGGACCCACCTTGGGATGAACGGATTGGCTACTGTCCGCTGGTTGGTGGCCAACTACCTAGCTGCTGTATGCAGCGATTTCGGTGGGCCCCACACGATGTATGTGGGTCACGTCCACACCGTCCGTCCATTTGGGCGGGTCCCACCTGACATCCACACCGTCCCTCCATTTGGACGGGTCCCACTGTGATGTGGACCTCATCCACGCCGTGCATCTGTTTTACAGCAGCAACAGTAGCTGCTGCTAGCGTCAGCAGGTGGTGCGGACCCCACCATAGTGTATTTGTTTCATCCGCACCGTCCAAATGTTTGGTTAGTGCTGAACATGTTGGACAGTGTTGTGGTCCACTTGATGAATATATTATCCATATCGTCCACCGTTTGTGACCGGCAGGCAGCCCACCGTGATGTATGTGTGCTCCTCACCGTCTAGAGGTCTGGACGGTGGGACTCCTGTTGTTGGATGGATCTCATCCAACCGTCCATCCATTTGGCTTGCCCATCTATGGTGGACCACACTCCTGAACCCCACTGTGGTATGTGTTATATCAATGGACGGTGGGAACCTATCACACGTGTGGCCTATTTTAATGGAAATAGACTATCTAGCGTGCTCTGACAGCAGCTATATTGCTGTTGTCATGACGTCAGTAAGATTTGTGGGCTCATCACAGGACATGTGTTATATTTGTGTGCTATCCAGACCGTCCATCCATTTTTCCCATGCCATTTTAGGCGGTGGGCCTAAGAATGGGACAGATCTAAGTCTCAATTGATCCACACCGTAAGAAACAATTAGGACTGACGTCTACCATTTAGCAATTTTTTTGGGCCCACTGTGAATTTTGTTAGCCAGGGGTATGGGGCCCAGTGATGAGGCCTACCTTGTGCATGTGTTTTTGCCAGGCTGTCCAGTTGCTGGACGCCCATCACGCTCAGCCGTTGGTGGGCTGGATGCCCAGCCATGGACCCCACCTTGCTTTGTGAATTATTTCCTGCTGGGCCTCTGTTCGTGGGGCCCATTATTGTTGTGTGAGGCCCACCTTATCTTACCCCTGTGTTTCATCCACGATGTCCATTGGTTGGACGCCCAAACCGGGCTAGCAACGTGCAGGTGGGGCTGGACGTCCGGTTGACGACCCACCTGCTGTATGTGTTGAATACCCATGCTGCCCATTGTGGGGTCCACCTTACGGACGTCCATTAGCAATGCTGCCTGGACTGTCCAGGGCAGTGGCCCACCTTGATGACATGTGTGGCCTACACCCACGAGAGACCACCGTGATGTATGTGATTCATCCACACCATCCAGACAGCGCTGGACGTGTTTGGACGATGTTGTGAGCCCAACCGTGATGGATTTGTTTCATCCACACCGTCTAAACCATGCTGGACAAGGTTTGGACGATGCTGGACAATGTATGGATGGTGCTGATTTACCTAGATAATGTTTAGACAGACTGATCATCATTAGTGAGCCCTATGGAATGACAGTATATTGTGATACACATGATACACCTATAATTATTGAAATGATTTTTGGTGGTCCAAGCCCATTTGAGACCCATTGGTGCGGCCCATCATAATGTATATAGGCCCATGTGATGTATTTGAGGCCCATGAGCAGGGTCCACCTGTTGTATATTCAAGGCCCGTTGAGATATGTGATTTTGCCATGATGTATGTAATGATGTTTATGTGGGCCACTCCTTGGGAGCAATGTTGGTTGAATGTCCACATTGATGGGCAATAATGGTTGAATGTCCACATTGTGACCTTCCATTAGGCCTTGTTAGGCTCATTCTTACCAATCCCGATTGTTATGGCCGATTGCCGATTTCGATTGTCGTGACTGATTGCCAATCCCGATTGACGTGGCTGATTGCCGATTCCGATTGATGTGATCGATTTGTCGATTCTGATTATCGATAGATTTCGATTTTCCTGACCGATTTACCGATTCTGATTACCAAACGATCCCTATTGACATTACCAATTTACCGACTCTGATTATCGATCGATTTCAATTGTTGTGACCGATTTGCCGATTTCGATTATTGGCCGATTCCGATTGACGTGGCTGATTGCCGATTAGCAATCGAGGCCGATTATCGTGACCGATTGCCGATTTCCGATTTACGTAACCGATTTTCCGATTCCGGTTATCGATCGAGGCCGTTTATCATGACCGATTGCCGATTCCAATTGACGTAACCGATTTGCCGATTCCGATTATCGATCGAGGTCGTTTATCATGACCGATTGCCGATTTCAATTGATGTGACCGATTTGCCGATTCTGATTATTGATCGATTCCGATTGTCGTGACTAATTGCCGATCCCGATTGACATGGCCGATTTCCGATTCCGATTAACGTGGTCGAATTGCCGATTCTGATTATCGATCTATCCCGATTGGCATGGCCGATTGCCAATTTCGATTGACGTGACCGATTTGTTGATTCTGATTATCGATCGATTCCGATTGACGTGACTGATTGCCGATTCTGATTGACGTGACCGAATTGCCGATTCTGATTACCGATCGATCCCGATTGTCGAGGTCGATCGCCAAGGCCAATTTTGATTGTCGAGGTCGATTGTCGAGACCCATATGATGTATATGCGGCCCATATTTGAGGCCCATTGTGATGTGTATTCGGCCTGTGTTTGAGGCCCTATGTGATGTATATGCGGCCCGTATTTGAGGCCCATTGTGATGTGTATTCAACCCGTGTTTAAGGCCTAGGGTGATGTATATTGGGCCCATGTGAGAGGCCCATCGTGACGTGAAAAGCTCTTGAGTAAGGCCCATGGTGTTGTATATTTGGCCCTTGTATGAGGCCATGGGTCCACTATATGTTAGGCTCTATGTGGGTCATTCCTTGGGGGCAATGTTGGTTGAATGTCCACATTGTCGAGATCGATTGTCGATGCCGGTTATTGATACCGATTATGAGTATGTGACATCATAGCATCATAATACATGCCCATACGCATCATCTGCATGTTTGTTATGAGATGTGATTGACCATTGCATATGTCATAAGGCAGGTTGTTCATAGGGCTCCCTGATAGGTGGAGTTGCCCATATGAGAGCATGACATGCACAGGATTGATGCATGACTGGATTGTTTGACTCATGCATCTTGCATTGTGTGTTATGATTATTGTACGCCCTAGCGACATCGGGGTCGTAGCCTCCACAGGTATTTCGTGGATGGCCAGATGGGACACCAGAAATCTGTTCTACATGGGGTACTATAGATATCCCTGGGTGAAAGTCCCTAAACCCTCTTAGTTCCAGAGGTTGCTCCAACGTCTAGACCGAGTGGATGCATGAGCGCATGAGGGCCATATACCGTTAGGCCGCGTCTCCCACTGTGTCGTGGTCGGTTGGAAGAGGGTACGGCTTTACCTGCCCTAGAGGAGGGGGCAATGCTAGGCTGAGTCTGACCAGCTCGAGGAATGGGTCCGCTATCGACGAGCCAGGCCCGATATTGGCAGGCGGATAGTGAGGTCTCTTCCACTCACCTTGTTGCGCGCGATGGGGCGGCAATCTAGTTTGGAGTGTAATAGACCCCGGTGATTTTCCAGAGAGGAACCGTACTGATATGTGGACTTATTGAGTAGAAGTTGCATGCTCATTCATTCATTCATTCACTATCCACTCGGGCTGGTGGTGCGCAACTAATTATTGTGTACCTTCGTTATGGCAAGGATTTCGGTTGGGCGCGCGACTAACCTGAGATCAGGAGTTTACCACGTTGAGTCTGACTATCCAAATTTAGGTATGGGACTGGTTTGGATAGAAGTCCCTTGTGGTGAACCCCGTAGCCTGCGATACTACGTACTATCATCCCGACTTCACACTCAAGCATGGTCATTCCATTCGCACCGCATATTGCATTACATCTGCGGCATATTACATCTTGGGTTACTATGTTTATACATATATATGGTCTAGATATAGTTGATGTTATTCATGGACTCATCGGGAACTGTATACTGCATCGTATCCTCGACATTTGATAATTGGTCATTCATGACTCCTCATTTGCATAGCTATTCTATATTGCATATTCTGATATTGATTGACTCATGGACTTGTCCGTGTTTCCGCTTACTCTGTTATCGTATAATTTATGATCTTGCCAGTATTTCTGTTTACTCTAATAATTCCTGCTCTTGTCAGTATTTCTGCTTATTCCGATAATGTACGATTTATGGATTACCTGTAATTTCGGTATTGTATGATGATGGCATTGTATTGAATACTTGGCACTTACCTTGTGCACACACTTACACCACACTCTAAGCTTTCTATAAGCTTATGCACGATAGATGCATGCAGGTGATGTTAGGTTACAGCAGTGTCGAGCTTGGAGCATGCAGCGGTCTTCTGGAGCTTGATTTTCGATTTATGTATTTCTCTTTCAGCATTGTACTCAAATGATTATATTAGTGGATATGTGATGATGATGTTGCCTTTGTGAATTGGGTAATCTTGTGGTTATGCTTATTTTGAGTTAAATGTACATTGAAAAAAAAATTCTCCTTGTAGGATCCCAGGATCGGAATCTGGCATATGGACGCTAGGATCTGAGAATGGGGTACTACGGAGGCTGTCGGCATCAGATTCGGTGATAGGGATTCCAGTGAATCCGATTTTCGGATTTGGGGTGTGACACTCGTAGCCTGCGATACTACGTACTATCATCCCGACTTCACACTCCAGCTTGGACATTTTATTAGCACCTCATATTGCATTACATTTACGGCATATGGTATTTGGGTTGCTATGTTTCCGCATTTATAAGGACTAGATGAGGTTGGCGGTATTCTTGGATTTATTAGGGTTTGCATATTGCATTAAATCCTTAGTATTTGATGTTTGGCTTACTATGTCTACACATTGCATAACTGATCTACATTACTTCCCCAGTATATGATATTGGCTTAGTATGTTTTTGCATTACATAGCCTAGATAAGGCTGATGGTATTTATGGACTTACAAGCATGTTTCCGCATTGCTCTGATATTGCATACTTGGCACTTATCTTACGCACACACATACACCACCCTCTAAGCTTTTTATAAGCTTATGCAAGATAGATGCGTGCAGGTGACATTAGGTTGCAACAGCGTTGAGCTTGGAGCATGCAGTGGTCTTCTTGAGCATTGGTTTTCGATATATATATATATATATATATATATATATATATATATATATATATATATATATATATATATATCCCTTTCAGCACTGTATTCAATGTTTATATTAGTGGATATGTGAGATGATGTTGCCTTTGTGATTTGGGTAAACTTGTGGTTATGCTTCTTATGAGATAGATGTACGTTAAAAATCCTCCTTGTAGGATCTCAGGATCGAAAATCTAGCGTATGGGCGCTGGAAGCTGATAATGGGGTACTACGGAGGCTGTCGGCACCAGATTCGGTGGTCGAGAATTTTGTGAGCCCGGTTTCCGAGTTTGGGGCGTGACAAAGAATATAGTGGGTTGTAATTCTTATGAGTTAATTGCGATCACTTTTTCAAAATTCACTGGTTAGAATTGTTTAATGATAATCTTGAGCAATGACAATGCATGGTCGGACATAATCTACCAATGGTCTACTTGTCAAACTATAGGTCCCACTAGTTATATAATTCCTCTTTTTCTCCATGTACTAAGTAACCATGCCAGTAAGTGAGAGAAGACAAAAATATTATAACAATAAAGTATATGGGTAAAATGAATGAGATGTCACAAGCATGTTATGCTCTAATGCTCCAGAATTTGTCTGTCCACGTTTTAGAGGCTAAAACACCAAAGCCATGTGCCCCAAGTGTATCTATAGCTCAGGTGAGCCACAATATACAAAATAGTGGTATGAGATGGCAATCATAAGTTTGCATGTGGGGCTATCATATATTTATCTTTCATCAAACCCGTTAATTATGTTTATGTGTGGCTCACCATTAATAAGAGAAAAATAAAAAATTCAGACTGATTCAAAACTCACGCAGGTAACACCAAATGAACTTAGAGATTAAGGAGTAATTTTCCATTGTTTTCATTGGTGTGAGCCATATGAGTTTTTTTATCAAGACAATATTTTGTATGTGTGGTTCACATAAGGGTTTTCACAAGATGGACCGAATGGATTTTGCATACACAACATGGTGGGCTCCACAAAAACTGGGTCCAAATGAACCAGGGATCATCTACAAAACTTGTTTTATGCAGCATGCCTAAAACATGCAAGCTAGTTAAGGCAATAAGCCCATTAAAATATGTAAAATGAATTGGTAAGTAGTAACCCAACAACACTAATGAAAATGAACAAAAGCAAGAGATGATTAGTAATCTCAACAGAATGGAGATTTTACAAAAATCAACAATATCCAAATATCTCCAATTAAAGGGCTCCTAAATGAAGTCCAAGTCCAGTCCAATTATTAAACGAACTTAAATTTTAAATTTTTAAGCTCAAGCCTCACCATAGGACCTAATATTCCAACCCAAGCCTTAGTCTCCAAAGTCCTTGCTCTCAGCCTTGATCTATGACGTGTCCAAATTCAGGATTCTCAATCCTAGGATTTTCATTCTATCAGTTCTGTTTGGCAACTTGGATTTTCAATCTTGTAGAATTTAAAGAACTGTGTTTGGCAATCTAGATTTTCAAAAGGGCCACTTCATTGAGAGGAGGAGAGAGCAGTTATGAAAATTGGAGAGGAATGAAAATCCTCAGATTTTACATCCCATCTTTTAGAGAAAAAAAAAAAAAAAAAAGTGGCTTTTTGAGGATTTTCAATCATATTATCAACCAAACAAAGAAAATCTTTGGATTTGGATTTCAAATCCACAAATTCTCATGATCCAGGCCGCCAAACAATACTTTAGAAATTTGTTTGCCACATCCTTTGTTTTCTAACCCTTTTCTACATGAAAGTAGCACATCTTTCATACAATACAATAGACAAATGGGAAACTGCTCATGCTTCCTAACAAGATTAACAACCAATTACTGAAAAAAGAGAAACTTAGGAACCTTGATTGTTTTAGGACACAATCACACAAGTCCAAGGTTTTGTACTTATGTTAGCCATGTTGTTCATCTATTTTTTCAGCTTATTTCAGAGTATGACCATCAGTCATTGGGGGCCACACTAGGGTGTATGATACCCAGTTGTACACCATGTTGCCAGCCCATTAAGTGAGCTAGATTCAAAGCTCAGATGGGGCGCACCAAAGGAAACAGTGAGGATTGACGTCCGCCATTAGAACATTCTTAAATGGGTCCTACTTAATGGTCTGGATCACTAAACATGGCCCCCACTTTGATGCACTAAACTCCGAGAACGGATTGGCTACTCCCCCTACGCCCTGCCACAGTGCCATTAGCCAATGGCTAGTGGTCAGTGCTCTGTGGGCCCCACCATGATGTATGTGTTGATTAAGTGTCCACCATTAAAAAAAATTGGGGGGCCATAAAAGTTTTGGATCAAGCTGATCTTTGTTTTTTCCCTTCATCTAGGTCTGTTTGACCTAATCAACAGATTGTATGCCAAATAAACTGTAAACAACACAGTGGGCCTTAGGAGGATTTTAATGGTGGATATCCAATCAATGTTATTTTCCTGTGGTGTGGTCCACCTGAGATTTATATCACCATACGTCTCTGCAGGTGGGCCCATGGGACCCATAGCCATAGGCGATGGTGTTTACCAGCCTTATAACGCCTTGAAAATTGGGGGTCGAGTAGCAACTCAACTCCTGAGTTCCAAAACATCACTTATGCAACATATATGCTTATGATTGAATGTTGTCCGTGTTAATACATTAATCATGAGTGGGATTATACCAAAACAGTGATTCATACTCCTGATCAATTAATATAACGCAAGCAGAAGACTGAAAGATGTATATATACACGTGTATGAGCCAAAAGTTCACGATCGATCTCCAGAGTATGAATACATCACTGAGTCACCATATACATGTAATAGTTCAAAAATCAAAATGTCAAAAAATAGTTTAACTACAATGATAAGCCCTATAGCCCCGTCGATCCAGACGAGTTCTCGTATATGCAATATTCCGGTGGTTTCGCTTAGGCCATCCGGATCGACGGGGCTGGCCAGGCGGGCCGGTTCGGGTCGACGCGTTTTTAGGGTTGTGTGGCCCACTGATGCAGGGTTTTTTATTTTAAACCCCCTATGACACCTCTCCTTCACAAACTACCACTCCAAGCTCTCCTTTTCTTCAAAAACCCAATATCCCTCACTCAAATCGCCCCACCAAGAGTTCTCTCTTCTATTTTCGTGCACCATCTACACTACCCTACCGTAAACCCTTCTCCATTGCTGCCTACCATCTCCATTCTCTCTCATTTGAGCTCTTAAACCCCCCCCCCCCATTTGAGTCTCAAATTCGTGTAAACCCACTAACCCATCCCATCTCTTCATTTTCCTTCTTTAACCCCTGTCATTTGACCTTTGACACACCCTTTTGGAGGCTTGAATCCGTGAAGACCTAAAGATCCCATCCCTTTCCACCCTTTTCTTCACTCTCCCATGGCTCTATTCGAGCTTATTATGGCCATTTTCTCGATTTTCACCATTCTTTCTCTCATGGGAAAGAAAAGAACTCCCATGGATGAAGTCAGGCCTAGTCGCCCTACTCGTTTGAGGAGACCGAGAGGTGTCGCCGCGAGTACAAGCGTCAATCGGGAGTTTCAGACTAAGTGGGATCTTGATCACCAGGCTCCCGTTGGAAGGGCTCTGTTGGCAGAGCTGTCACATAGAGTTTATGAGGGCCGTAGGGTCCTTTTTAAAGCTCATGTGGATGGGCGGCTATTTGGAGAATACCTCTTGTTCGAGCGCCTGGAAGAAGCCAAGTGGGTCCGCTATTCGAGGGCGAGTACCGCGCGAATGTGGGCACTGTCCGAGCTTTCTATGCCCACATTCAAGAGCCTATGCTGGAGCCCTTGCAGTTCAAGATCCCATTTGGAAGAGATCGAGAGGCCACAATTGACGTTGGTTTAATATCTCGGCTTTTGAATGTGCCCCTTGGTGAGGTACATGCAAGTGAGCAGAATCTGAGGAGTGCACGTGAAAGGGATCGCCGCACACAGTTCCTTTGTAGTCGACTGGTTCAGTGGCAGCCAAACAATAGTCTTCTAGCGACCAATATGACTGATCACTTCCGTCTACTCCATCACATTTTCACGTTCAATGTTTACCCCAGGTGGAGCAATAACAGCGAGTGTACGCCCCTGATGTTAGATTTCCTATACCAAGTAGAGCAGGGATAGAAGTTGTGCATGCCTACGTATGTTTTGTGACAGATAGTTCTTACCGCACGCTCCAACAGAAGGACTGATTCGCTCCCCTTCGACCGACTCATATGCAAGATTGCACATGAGTTTGGCTACAGACTTGGGGTGGAATTGTCGGGGCCAATCCATTACATCAACGAGACTACTCTCAATCAAATGGAAATCAGGCCACGACAACGACAAGCCCGATGTGAGGAGAGTGAGGATGAGACGGAGAGTGAAGAGGAAGAGAGTGAGGAAGAAGGTGGAGCTGAAATAGAGGAGAAAGAGAGCGAGGAAGAAGAGGAGGCCCAGGACACGGAGGAGAGCTCCTCTCCTACGGCACCAGAGTAGGACACTGATCAGGCTGCTAAGGATGCCCATTTAGCTCAACTTGGGGAGGGTCAGGCTGTCCTACGACAGGATATGATGGATCTTCGAGTCCTCGTGAAACATAAGTTCAAGAAGGTGACTTGCACCTTGAAAACTATCTTATGCTGTCTGCAGGATAAGGGCACCCCTCCTCCTTCGCCGGACTCGGATGCCTAGTCATCCACGCCGTCGCCCTGTGTGTTTGTTTTGTTGTTGTATTAGGATCTTTGTGTTTTCATGTTGAGAGGACTAGTAGTGTAGTAGTTAGTAGAGTGTTTTAAATATTTGAAGTCTTGGTTTTATTAGCTCATATGCATCTTCTGTCATGATTCATTTAACATTGTGTCTCATGTATTATGACAAATTTTGGTTAATGAAATGTATGCAGTCTCTTATGTTATGAAGTGTGTAAATGCTTAAAGGGTTGTGTATTGTTATGCTACATCCTACACAAGTTGCACCCTCTGTCATATAGGGAATGCCACCTAAGGTCACGCGGAGCACGGCACGCCTCACACTTACTGATTTGAAGGCCAAGGCACCTCCCCTGAGTGATAGTCATACGGACCCCATTTTGGGCCCTATTCGTGAGACTATGCCTAAGTCTCAACCATCTACTGGTCCTACAGTTGAGCCGCCACCTTACACACCACCGGTTCGTGAGCAGAATCATGCGTCTTCTTCGACGCAGCACGTGCCTCAGGCAACCCCACCTACGGATAGGTTAGAGCAGTTATTGATGATGATGCACCAGCAGCAGGTGCAGCACCAGCAGCAGCAAATGCAGCAGCAGTAGCATCTTTTGACCACTATTGCAGGGGCCCTAGCTCAGGGTGGGAGTGCGACTCCACCTTCACCATCTGTACACCCTGCTAAGACTGTAGGGCTTCCGCTCAAGATGAGGTGTGACTTTACCTACTCCTGCTGTATACCCTACGGGGAACTTGGGTACTAGTGGCCTTCTCGAGCGATTCCAGCGCTTGCGACCCCCCACCTTAACTGGTTCTCATAGACCCAAGGAGGCCGAATATTGGTTGGACCGCGTCTCCAAGATGCTGAGGATGTTATACTATACTGAGCCGGAACAGGTCGAGTTGATAACCTTCATGTTTGAGAAGGAGGCCAGCTTGTGGTGGGATAGTGTCCTATGGACCGTTGCAGTTGACTATGTATGGACGTGGGCAGCATTTGAGAACTGCTTCCATGAGAAGTACTATCCCCTTACGTACCGGCACGAGAAGGAGAATGAATTCTTGCACCTTAGACAGGGAGGCATGTCAGTGACAGAGTATGAGCACCGGTTTACAGAGTTGGGCCGATATGTCCCTACTATACTTGCTGATGCACAAATGCAGATGCAGTGTTTTTTCGAGGGCCTGCGACCTGATATTCGCTCGAAGATGTGTTGTGTTAGCATACTCTCCTATGCTGAGCTAGTACACATGTCTATGCCAGCAGAGAAGGACAGGGATCGATTGTCATGTTCTCATGGGCCTATGATCCCTAGACCACGACCAGATATGCCGAGCAGGCCATTCCTCGGTAAGAGGTCCCCTACCGACACTCCTCCCAAGATCGCGCCACCACTAGTTCCGATGAGGTGACCTGGTGTGACCTGTACATATTGTGGGAGACTAGGTCACGCTGCGGAGAGATGTTCATACATATAAGAGACAGTGGGTTTTCACCTTCGCAGAGAATCGACCGCTCTTGCCATCAGGTTCTATCGACTCCACCCCTACGGACTGCACCTGCACACCCCTCGTTTCGACCGCCGGCACCCCTATTTAGGCCACCTCAACAGCTCATGGTTCCGCAGCCGAACTGTCAGCAACAGGCTCGTGTGCACTCACTTACAGCTGAGGCATCCGAGACAGTAGATGCAGCGCCGGTGGCTTTTGAGGTCACGGCACAGATCCAAGGTACTTTAATCTTCTTGCTGGTGGACACTGGGTCCACTACCTCTATGATATCATGTACGACAGTCAAGCGATTGGGGTTGGACACTGTTCCTATGAAGGGAGTAAGGGTCATCACTTCCACGGGGACCTTCTTTGACGTTACTAGGATGTGCGATGCCCGATAGACTTAGGGGGCAGGACGATATTAGTCAACCTGATCGTCGTTCCCCTATTTCATTACGACGTTATTTTCGTTATGGACTGGCTCATTAGGATGCGAGCAGAGATCTATTGCGAGACTAGGGTGGTGACAACACATGGACTTGAGGGCACAACCTTTTCTTTCCCTGTTCAGGTCAGTCACACTTCCCAGTTGAGGTATTACGCCTCTTCGTTGAAGAGTATTGATAGTCCCACGCTTGTAGACACGCCTGTAGTACAGGATTTTGTGGATGTGTTTGAGACGATTCTTGGATTGCCTCCTCAACGTGAGATCGACTTTGCCATAGATCTTACGCCTGGTGTGACACCTATTTCATTGTCGACTTATCGCATGCCTCCATGTGAGATGGAGGAGCTGAGGAAGTAGATCGATGGTCTGTTGAAGGCCGGTTTCAAATAACCTAGTGTGTCCCCTTGGGGAGCACCAGTGATGTTCGTAAAGAAGAAGGACGGGTCACTGCGATTGTGTATCGATTATCGCAGACCGAACCAGGTGACGGTGAAGAACAAGTATCCCTTGTCCAGGATTAATGGCCTATTTGATCAGTTGAAGGGGGCACGCTATTTTTCGAAGATCGATCTACAGTCAGGGTATCATCAGTTGCGCGTCAGGGATGAGGACATGCAGAAGACGGCTTTCAGGACCTGTTTTGGACATTATGAGTTTCTTGTGATGTCGTTCGGCCTTACAAATGCACCAGCCGTGTTCATGGACTTGATGAATAGGGTATTTCGGTCGTTCCTTTTTCGATTCGTCATCGTGTTTATAGATGACATCCTGATATACTCCTCAAATCGGGAAGATCACGAGGAGCACCTAAGAACGGTCCTTGATACTCTTAGGAAGAACCAGCTGTTTGCGCAGTACAAGAAGTGCGACTTCTGGCAGGAGGAAGTCAAGTTCCTGGGACATGTGGTGTCCAAGGAAGGGATAGCGGTGGACCTTGCTAAGGTGGCCACAGTTCAGGACTGGAAGCAGCCTGGTTCGGTTACTGAGGTGAGGAGTTTTCTAGGCCTGGCAGGCTATTACCGACGCTTCATTCGGGACTTCTCAAAGATAGCCAGACCTTTGTCTCAGTTAACTCGAAAGGATCTAAAGTTCGCCTGGAATGAGAAGGCGGAAGCAGCTTTTCAGGAGCTGAAGGACAGACTGATGTCCGCCCCTATGCTAGTATTGTCAGAGCAAGGGGTCAAGTATACGATTTACATCGATGCGTCTTGAGTTAGTTTTGGTTGTGTCCTTATGCAGATGGACAGGGTGATTGCATATGCCTCGAGACAGTTGAGGAAACACGAGGAGAATTACCCTACGCACGACCTCGAATTAGCAGTGGTCATATTTGCATTAAAGCTCTGGAGACATTACCTCTACGGAGAGGAGTTTGAGCTCTTTTGCAACTACAAGAGCCTTAAGTATATATTCACTCAGCAGGACTTAAATATGAGTCAATGCCGATGGATGGAAACCTTGAAGGACTTCAAGTTCGAGGTTTCCTACCATCCGGGCAAGGCTAACCTTGTGGCCGACGCATTGAGCCGTAAGAAGACCATAAAGTTTGCAGCCCCATTGATGGTGGTAAAATGGGGTATGGTAGAGTTCATGCGAGACTTCGAGAAGAAGCTCACTGTGGAGGAGCCGTTCGAGAGCAGCGCGTACGTTCGTGTGTGGCCACTTATTGATGATAGGATCATTGAGGCCCAGAATGACGATGAACGATTATCTGAGCTTCGAGAGCAGGCTAGCGACGATGAGGACGATGAGTGGAGAGTTAGTACGGATGGGGGCTTACGTTACCGTGGCCGCCTATGCGTCCCAAATCTTCATGGCTTGAGACAGGAAGTCCTCGAGGCTGCACATAATTCGAAATTGGCAATGCATCCTAGAAGCACGAAGATGTATCGAGATATGAAGAGATCGTACTGGTGGGACAACATGAAGCTCCACATAGCAGATTATGTGTCCCGTTGTCTCACCTGTCAGTAGGTCAAGGCAGATCATCGTCGACCTCTTGAACTGCTTCAGCCCATGCCCATAGCAGAATGGAAATGGAATTTTATTTTCATGGATTTCATCTCAGGGCTACCGAAGACGAGGAAGGGACATGATTCCATATGGGTGATTGTGGATCGGTTAACGAAATCGGCCCATTTCCTCCTTATTAGAGTTTTGAACTTGGCAGATGACTTGGCTAGATTGTACATCAAAGAAATAGTGCGTCTACATGGAGTTCCTTTGGAGATCGTGTCAGACCGAGACACGCGATTCACATCCATCTTCTGGACTCGTATCCAAGAAGCGATGGGTGTGAAGTTGAAGTTCAGTACGGCATTCCACCCACAGACCAACGGGCAGACGGAGCGGGTGAATCAGATTTTGTAGGATATGCTGCGGGCTTGTGTTTTGGACTTCAAGGACAGTTGGGATGACTGTCTCCCATATGCAGAGTTCGCCTACAATAACAGCTTTCAGGCGAGTATTGGCATGGCTCCTTACGAGGCCTTGTACGGGATCCCTTACCGAGCACTGCATTGCTGGGCAGAGGTTGGCGAGCGCAGTTTGATTGGCCCAAAGTTAGTATAGGCAACCTCAGAGAAGATCGATATTATCTGGCGTAAACTTCTTACAACACAGAACAGACAGAAGAGTTTGCCGATACGAGGCGGCGACCACTAGAGTTCAAAGTTGGGGACCATGTATTCCTCCGAGTTTCCCCCATGAAGGGAGTCCTGCGTTTTGACAAGAAAGGAAAGCTTACGCCACGGTTCATTGGCCCGTTTCAGATACTTGATCTAGTGGGGATAGTAGCGTACTGTTTGGCTTTGTCCACACCACTTGTTGGCGTGCACAACGTATTTCATGTATCTATGCTAAAGAAATACGTTCCTGATCCTTCACACATTATCAGGTAGGAGCAAGTGCAATTGAGCGAGGATGCTACATATGTACTGCGACCGACACGTATCCTAGACAGGAAGGAGCAGGTGTTACGCAGTAAGGTTATCCCACTTGTGAAAGTGTTGTGGACACACCACACTGAAGAAGAGGCTACTTGGGAGATAGAGGCCGAGGTTAGAAAGAACTACCCTCAGATTCTCGAGGAGTATGAAAAGGTACTAATTTCGAGGACAAAATTTTTCTTTAAGGGGAGTAGATTGTAACATCTCGGAAAAATTCATACAAAGACCTGAGTACCACCTCAAGCAGAAATCACTCAGGATCAAATCCTTTAGGAATTAGACGAGGATTAACTAGTGTTAAACTAGATTACATGCAAAATCAGCACTAATCACTTTAAATACGATCTGCAAGACCCAAAACTTGCAGAATCATTGGCTCTACGTTACCCAAAAATCTGGGATCAATTTCATTACCCAGTTGCTCTCAGGAGAATCACGAAACTCCTTATCGGACCTGGACCGCATGTCGAAAGTACGATTACTACGAAATTATATAATTAAGACCACCTTGTTGGGCTTGATAACCATCTCGGAAATCAAATCTAGATAGTATCCTGAAGCTATTCGCTTGAGCCTGGAGCGAAGTGTGTGAGAAACATGGATACCTTTAGAAATAAAAATCTAAATTTATGTAATTGAGACTTATCGCTTGCGGGCCGAATATAAGGATTCTGACCATCCGAATCTGACCCAAATATACCCTCGGATCAGGAGAAATTTCCCACACATGGCAGTGTACTTGTGGCCCTGATCGAGTTTCGGTGACGTTTTGAACGGAAACTGGTCCGCTGCGGTCGATCTGTAAATCCAATCAGAATAAAAACTTAACTCAACTTAGATCCATGGTCAGGGAGCTTAAGTCCGACCGCACATAGAAAGGGGCCTTCGGAAGTGCTCCGTTGAGATGAAACAGACGCTCTTTGGACATAACCTAAGTATACCAAGGCCCTAGGGCTATTTTCGTTAGTTCTGGGCCTATATAAGGACCTTAAACCCCTTCTCCCTCATCCCATACGATTTTGAGAAAACCTAGAGGGAGAAGAAAGAAGAAAGAGAAGGAAAGAGAGAGAGGGTGAGTGAGCGACTAGGAGTTTATTCCTGGGATTCTATTCTGTTATTTTACGTGTCTATCCATCACTACCAAATCACCATTCTGGCGATTCTGACTTTGTTCTTAGGTAAGAAAACCTAACCCTAATCTGTTCTAGGGTTTCAACTGTCGCTAGTAGCAAAATAGCTGACTCGACTCGTGCTATAGGTTGTCATTCCATCATTGACAAAGACTTAGAGTCTCTATCGAATTCGTTACGCTTCTACGGCATAAGGTACGGACTATAGACGTATAGGGTATGATTTTCAAGTCTTTCAATGTCGGTTAATGATTTATTCTCGACATGGGTGCTATTTCACATGCAAAATGTGTCGTTTGTTTCGCTTTACGATTGTATATGAGCTATGTTGAATATAGGGTATTCTATGTACGTATTGAAATGTTTGAATACGTATGGAATTTGGATTTGTATCTAACATGATTATTTACCGTGACTATATGCTTGTTATGTATGCGACAACTCCCTAGCGAAAAGACTTACCCTAAATCACACCACAGCCAATATACGCTATATATGTTAAAGTGTGTACCCCACGTGTTTGTGGAAATGATTAAATGAGTATGGAACCCGGATTCATACATGCCATGATTATCCACCTTGGGTATATGCGTGTGGTATACGGGGCAACTCCCTAGTAAAAAGATTTGGCCTAATACATGTATAACCAACATACAACATGCATGAAGATGTGTGTAGTCTAAGTGATTGTAGAAATGTCTGAATAAGGTAGTTGTTACTAAGGAATACCTTGTATGAGGATTGAGATATGCTTCTTAGTTACCTTAATTATGTGTATGATTTCCTCCATGTATGTTTACATTATGATATCTGTTTTATTTATAGAATGAATGTGTGTGAAATCATGTTTGTGTTGCACTTCACAACATGCTCATATGATTGCAAGAATAGAATTGTTCGTTCATTACTGCTGTGACCGTCTCCTATGATTACCTGCTGAAATGGAATGAGGTTGGGACTATGATATAGTCCAGGCAATCGGTAACCGACCCTGATTAGGTGGTTGAGGTTGTTTCACCACACGAGACATGCTTAACGAATCCGGGCCGTACTTCGGTTGGCGACAGTGGTTAGGCCACGCGGAGTGCTTACGCACTTCATGTCATTCAATTTGTCATGCACTCGGGCTAGTCGAGCTCGTCAAGTAACCCGATTGACCCGATGTATGTTCACTATATATGGACGCCACTGCCTGAACCTAGGTACCAAACTCACCAGTGAAATTCCGTTTACCTTGGTACCTCGATCTGATAAGACTCATGAACTAGACATGGTGGTATGGGACATCGTGGTCGAGCTGTCGGCCTACGCTGGGGCGATGAGCCTCCCCGTAGTGACCAGTGAGCAACCCAGACTTGTGAACCGAATACGGTGGTATGAGACACTATATTCGAGCTGTCGGCCTACACTGATCAGGTGACGAGCCCTTTGTAGTGACCTCGAGCGTACTCTGAGTCTACGTGGAGGCGACAACCCTTCCGTAGCAACAAGAGTATAAACTAGGCCTGCACTAATCAGGTGACGAGCCCATTGCAACGACCTAGAACCGCAACATCGTATGAGATTTACTAGGACTGATGACCCTAGAATGGATCCTTATTTGGGAATGATATAAGGGAGGTACCTTAGATTTCCAATCCTGCTGTATGAAAGGAACTAATAATAACTTGGTAATCACGCTCATAATATCACACTACATGTGCCCCGGGTTGAAGAGCACAGAGGGAAGAAAGCATGGCGCGACCGTAAGATGATGTCGCACGAGGGAGTGTCGGTGTTAAGGCACAAAAAATATCTCATTGCAGTGGTCAGAGAATTCCATGTCCGGGGGTATTTCGGTAATTTCCATGTCCGGGGATATTTCAGTAATTTCCATGTCCGGGGATATTTCGGTAATTTTCATGTCCGGGGGTATTTCGGTAATTTCCATGTCTGCGGATATTTTGGTAATTTCCATGTCCGAGGGAATTTTGGTAATTTCCATGTCCGGGGATATTTCGGTAATTTTCATGTCTGGGGATATTTCGGTAATTTCCATGTCTGGGGGTATTTTGGTAATTTCCATGTCCGAGGTATTTTGGTAATTTCCATGTCTGGGGTATTTTGGTAATTTCCATGTCCGGGGATATTTCGGTAATTTCCATGTCTGGGGGTATTTTGGTAATTTCCATGTCCGGGGATATTTCGGTAATTTCCATGTCTGGGGGTATTTCGGTAAAAATTCACTCTGGGGTACTTTGGTAAAAATTCATGTCCAAGGGGTAGTTTAGGTATTTTGGTAAAAATCCATCTCCAGGGGTAGTTTAGGTATTTTGGTAAAAATCCATCTCCAGGGGTAGTTTAGGTATTTCAATAAAAAGGATTAAAAAGGGTATTTTGGTAATAAAGTGGCTATAAGTGTCATTTTGGTAAAAAGAGACTGTACACCACCATCTAAAGAAGAGTTTGGTGGACACCATGATTTAAGAAAGAAAGAACTTCATTTGTGAAGAGATAAGTGGTGGTGATCACCACTCTGTAAAGTGGTGGGGCCTATAAATACCCCTCCCTGATTCATTAGATGAGTTGGATCGGATTGGATCAGTTGGTGAGCAAGAGAATGAGAGAGAAGCAAGGCAAGAGAAGGAGAGCAGAAGAGCCAACCGCGCAACAGAAGTGGTTTGCGCGGACCCGCGCAAACAAAGTTGCTGACATGCAACCGCGCAAAGCCAAAGGAGATGGCTTTCACGTCATTTTCCAAAGGGATTTTGGAGAGCACACTTTGCGTGGGACCGCGCAACGAGAATGGGAGAATTCCCCTACGTCTATACTCCCGGAAATGCTGTCCGAAAGAACGTTACCTTTGCGCGGGACCGCGCAAACCTCCCAGGGAAGCCATGACTTTGGTTGTATGCAAGCAGAGGAAGAAAACGTCTTTCCTCCCGCTGTGCTGCTCGTGAGGCTAATTGTGGTTGCCTTTTGGAAGATCCACACCGTCCACCGTCTTCCTCTCGAAATTTCGACCGTAAATGACTGGTTTTGGTCCTCTGATGATGTGGCCCACCAAGATAATGAAGTCGCAATGGAAGCTCAACGGTCTGTTTATGATCACTGCAGCGATCATTTGAATGATCATGGTCGCCAAAGCTTAACATCACTTCGATGGGTTTTTCGCCCTCTACCTGATGAACAACTCAGATCCGTGATTCCCTGCATGATAGTGGCCCACAACAAAGAGAAGGAAACTCTGTTTTTGACAGAGTCGACGTACGTCGACTCTGTGAAATTCGGTGGGCCCCAGATCAACAGAGATGAAGAAATCCACTACGTCCATTGAATTCACGACGGAAAACCACCAAGGAAAGACCGCTTTTTAAGCGAAATCAGTGCGGCCCGCAAGGTTATCTACTCCGCCGTCCATTCTATATTCAACGGTTAAGATCGTGAAATAGACTGCATGGAGACGAAAGGACATCTAGGAGAGGGTAGTTCCCATCTTCTGAAGAGTATGAACGGTTCTGATCATTCGATGGAGCAGAGAGTGGGCCCCGCTACACAGAACCGACGAACAGCGTTTGGACGCTGTTCGTTTTTGAGGAAGAAGGTCGGGTCAACCGACCATTGACCGAAGAGCCCGTGCAGTGCACGGCGAGTGCACGAGCACTCTATGTACATGCGATGTACATATGGTCTCAATGTGATGTTCGTGAGAAATCTGCTCCATCTATCTTCATTGTCAGCCCATTTAACACGTTGAGACTGAATTTGAAGAATATCTAGATATCAGGCGGGCCCTAAATCACGATTTCTGGGGCTGATTTGTCAGTTTGGATATTTCTAGAAGGATTCAGGAGTTGAAATTTAACGTGTACGGCTAATTTGTGGTTCTAAGGTTCATGTAAAGTTTCGAGGAGAACGGACGGTGACAACCTCGTGATCGTACATTCTGGGAGACTTTTTAAGCCCGTCTGATGTGATCGGCTTGATTTCTGTGGGTCCTGACTACACTTCAATGGACTTCTTCATATTTTAAAGAAGAATGACCGAAAGGATGCTCCATCTCATTGAAGACTGGCTGATCAAATCAGCAAATTCCTCATAAGTTCCAGGAGATGACTGAAACAGGCGTCGGAATGCTGCCGAAATTTCCATAAGACTATCTTGTCTACTTTGATTAATTGTACTTTATTTTCAGAATCAAGGGAGTCAGAGGATGTAAACGAACTCAGAATAAATGTGATTAATGTTCTCTCGTTCTTTCTTTGTTATCATTGAATAAATCCCCCAAATCAAACACATTTGTTTCCTTGTCGAAACAAAATGGCGACTAAATATTCAGAGAACATTTTTCACTTTTTGGCGTCTGTAAAGATGCCAAAATGGCGACTCTCAATGGGAGCATCCTCCCCTTCATCTCTAAAAATAAAGTACATTTTTATTTAATCAAAATAACTAACATTCTGTTCTTAATGACAGATATACCGCAGCGATCTTTCTCCTGACTAACGTGGTTGTTTACTTCACATCCAATAGACTTCCACCAAAAAGTGACAGAGAAGATCAAATCAGTTTTGATCCAAGACAAATAATGTCAGAATAATGACAGTTTCCGGAGAGAGCTAGCTTCTTGTATGGAAGCAATCAAAACATCAATTAGTCAGCACATCTAAGGAAGAGGAACAAATATGCTGAAATGTTTGTGCAAGATAGTCCCAAATGAAAAAAGCTTCTTCAAAGGATCATATTCACCTGGATGGAAAGGAAAAATACTGCCAAGGTCCTTAAAAGTTCTGAAGATAATCCTCAACTACAGTGCTGTGTGGATCCCACACATGGCCAATTAATAGATCGAACAGAAAAAAGGGTGGTGCACTTGTGAATCTTCTAAGACTAAAAAAAAAAAAAAAAAAAAAAAAAAAAAAAAAAAAAAAAAAAAAAAAAAAAACATTTGGAGTTAGCTGTTGATCCAATTGTAGCTGAATAGGCTGAAGAACGATCCAATTATGGCACAATGCTATCAAAAGAGAGTTGAATAATATAGCTGAAGAGGAGCATGCTGAAGAACAAAGCTAATTCGACAATTTTAGATGCTTTATAAAAAGCATTCAGAGTGCTGAAGCCAATTCAAATTCAACAGGTTTTTATACAAAGCTATGTTCACATGCTGACCAAATAATGGGCATCATACGGAAGCACTTTCATGGCAAGGAAGTTGAGGTTCTTCCTCTTGCTCGATCACTTAGTGAAGAAGAAGCGAGGTAATGTCGAAAGTATCAAACAACAATGCCAGAGAGTGTCAAGGAAGATCAAATCAGTTGCGATCGAAAAAAAAAAAAAAAAACAGACAATGCCAGGTAAAGTCGATAGCAGTTTCTATTTCATCAGTAGCTCGGCAAGACAATGAAGAACGGATGATAGCGTGTTGGTGTACAAAAATAATACGACGCTGTCAGAATGAGAAGTTAGTCCAACTGAATCAATTAATGAATTAATAAATTCATCGGTTAATAGAGAACCCAGGGGGCCTCGTCACAACTTCCCAAAGTAGAAGAACAAGAGTCAAAGTGAAGCTGCTTCACTCTCATATGAATCGGCTATTTCAAGAAAACAAATCAGCTTGGATGAGAAAGAGTTTAGACAATTTGAGGAATAAGGGAAACATACAGTCGAAGAAGAACGATATACTGCTTATGAGGAATCAATTGCTAGCTGCAGGGGCAATCAAATTGCCACAGTTACAGTATTCAAAGGAAATGAAGCAAAGAAGAAAAGAATATTCTACAAGAGATGATTGACAATAGTAAAATTGTCATAAAAGAAGACATGAGAAATAAAAGAGAAAGTAATGACATATGATCCCGAAGGAAAATGATCACTTGATAGAAGAATTACAGTGTCTTGATTCAGAAGATTCACGACACAATTATTCAGGGGGCAAGATAAGCAGTCTCAGAATGCCAAAATCCCAGAATCCTAAATGAGGTAATTGTTGATTCTTCGCGATGATAATTGTTTATATCAATTTTTGCAGGTCAAAGTTGGAGGCAAAAGCAAGCACTAATGCTAACAAGCATTGACGATTACTATCAAGCATTAACGATTATCGCCGATAAGTAGAAGAGCAAAAGAATTACAAAAAATAAGGTCATGTAATCTCCCTTGTACGAATGAATAAAGCATAAATTTTCAATTGACCTCGAATTTCAGGAGAAAGGAAAGGAGATAGAATTGAAGAAGAAAAGAAAAGTAAATGGCCTGAAGAATAAGTTATAAAAGATGGTTGATAAAAGTAAAATTGTGGAGGAGGTATACGACATAAAAGACAAAATAAAAGTATACAGGCCTAATTAGTTCGAGATCGGGGGCAAAGCTAATCTTGAGCAAAAGCTTTCGAGCATATCAAGTCATTGTTAAAGCAAAACAGGTTTTCAAGCGTATCAAGTCATTGACGTCGATGATTATCGCCAAGATTAGCGCTTTTAGGCATAACAAGTCATTGCTAAAGCAAAACAGGCTTTTAAGCATATCAAGTCATCGCCAAATACCAAGCATTAATGATCGCTATAAAGCGTTGATGATCGCTACCAAGCGTTGATGACTGCTGTTAAGCATTGACAATTATCGCCGACATCGAAGAAAATTTTCGCCAAGGCATGAAAAGTTGTGTCAAAATTTCAGCATTCGACATTCGTTTTCAACGCCTTACTATCCCCGGCCGATGGACTAGCATAGGCGTTCAATACAACGATCGTCAAAATACTCAAGAAGATGGTGACAGGGAGTAAATGTGATTGGGATGAAAAATTGCAAAAAACATTATGGGCATACAGAACTACTCATCTCACAGCAACGGGGCAACACCGTATTATTAATCTATGGTACAGAGGCAGTATCCCAATTGAAGTGCAAGCGGCTTCGCTCAGAACGACAGTATATCAGTCTATAAAAGATGATGAAAATGTAGGAATAAGGCTGAAAGAGTTAGATTTGCTTGATGAGAAACATCTAGCAGCTCAACAGCGAACAGGGGGTAAGTTCGAGCCGAACAGGGGGCAACTTCGAGCCTAAATGGGACAAGCCGTATATAATAAAAGAAGTATACTCCAATGGGGCGTACAAAGTTGCAAATCAAGATGGGCAAGGTATCAGCATACCGGTCAATGCTCGCTTCATCAAGAGTTACTATCCCTAAAGAAGCTACTGATTTTGATACAGAATATTATCGACATAATGATTCTATATCAAAAGGGGGCAAGAAGGAATAAGATCATGTCCATATGTCATCAAAAGAATCTATAAAGAAGAAATTCACAAGCATCTCAACTACATTAACAAGTATTCTGAAAAGAAAATGATCATCGCCATTCTGAAAAGAAAGTGATCATCGTCATCACCAAATAAGTCCGGCAAAGTTAATATCGCCTTGAAGATTCTCTTGAAGATATTGATAAGATTGATATGTTACGAAGAACATAGATGGATCCTCTTGAAGATGGCAAAGTTAATATCGCCTTGAAGATTCTCTTGAAGATGTTAACAAGATTGATATATTATGAACAACAGAGACAGATCTTCTTGAAGATTTTATCAGACGGATATTATCAAAAGCAGTGACGTATCAATCTCAGTCAAAGAGGCAGTCTAGCCAAGCCAAATCCTAAAAGAGTCAAAATCCTAAAAGGGCCAAAATCCTAAAAGAGTCAAATCCTAAAAGAGCCAAATAAAAAAGGATCAAGCTCTACGAAAGGGCTAAAAGCTCTAAAAGGATTAAACTCTGAAAGGATCAAGATCTCAAAGGATCAAAACTTTAAAAGGATCAAGCTCTAAAAGGGCCGGCCAACTACACATAAGACCTATGAAGATCGCCATTCGGGCAGCGGCGAGGAGTCAGTGGCCCTAAAAAGCCCGCAAAGACCATCGTGCGCACCCATGCGGGCAGCTGACGAAGTCAAGGATTCAAAACCTAAAAGGCCATAAATCCGCGAAGACTAGTCACCGTAACTCCCATGCCGTCTGTATAGCTTCCGGCAGTGCCACGGGGAACGGATGAAAATGCCCTCTTGTGAATGGGCTCAACCTTGCAGACGAAGAAAACAGGGGCCGCAGTGCGAGCTTTATGCCAACCGTGCGTAAGACCCTCCAGATCTAGGGTTTGATTTCAGTAGTAACTCGTGAGGAAGGGCTTAAACCTACTCATTGATGGACTGACGACCCTAGATTTGGTGCCCAAAGGTAGCCTTGCGAGCCCTGCGAACTCTAGAGAGTTACCGTAGCCAACCCTGTGCGAAAAACCAACAGTTCACCGCCCGGTAGCGTCAATGGGCCCCTTTGATGGACCTTGGCCGTGAGCTCAAGGCAGTGAAAAGCCCAAAAGCGAACTCTAGAGAGTTATAGTGGCCATCACATAAGACCCATAAATGCTCCACTACTCAAGAGCTTAAACTGTGTGTGCGCGCGCTCCACTACTCATGAGCTTAAACTGTGTGGCTAGCCGAAATTGAAACTTAGCACCGCCAATCTAAACACTCACATATAGAATCCCGCACTAACAAAGCATAAAAGGTTTAAATACAGTCTAGTTCAGTCTCGTCCAGTTAAAGTATTGTCAGTTAGTCTCGTCCAGTTAAAGTATTGTCAGTTAGTCTCGTCCAGTTAAAGTATAGTCAATCAGTCTCGTCCAGTTAAAGTATTGTCAGTTAGTCTCGTCCAGTTAAAGTATGGTCAGTCAGTCTTGTCTAGTTAAAGTATGGTCAGTCAGTCTTGTCCAGTTAAAGTATGGTCAGTCAAAGTGCACTAGCACCACTGCTCAAAAAGCATAAAGCATTCAAAATGCTGCAAATAGATATTTATATATGTTGAAATATATATATGCTCAAATATGCAATTGCCCGATGAAATTTTAAATATGCAATTTAGATATGCTCAAATATGCAATTGCCCGATGAAAATTTTAAATATGCAATTTAGATATGCTCAAATATGCAATTGCCCGATGAAAATTTTAAATATGCAATTTAGATATGCTCAAATATGCAATTGCCTGATGAAAATTTTAAAATATGCAATTTAGATATGCTCAAATATGTAATTGTCTGATGAAAATTTTAAATGTTGAGTAAAAAATATATATGCAAAGATGTGTTTCTCTTGAATCAGGTTCAGATGGCAGTAACAACAACATGCCTTCATGATATTGGCAATTATCTACTCAAAGATTCAAGCCTTCAAAGTCAATTAATACATTGACAAAAGTCATAAGGGATTCGAATATATTCTTTGAATTCGTTAAAGGAGCAGCAAAGATTATTCATCCTTCAGGAGTATCAGCAGGCTTTACTTTGGAAGTATTATCTTCTAAAGAAATCTTTATGCGCCATTGACCGGGAAAGGGGGCAGGTCTTCAAATCAATTTATGCCTTGGTCTTCAAATCAATTTATGCCTTGGTCTTCAAATCAATCTATGCCTTGGTCTTTCTGATAATCTCTTATGCAATGTGGAGGAATTCATATATCGAGGATTATGAAGTATGATTCAATGTGAACGTTCAAAAGTGGCTTCTATATTAAAGCTCAGTTATATGCCGATATTGTAACTAACTTCTCACTATCCTAGTAATGATATCACAAGACTCCAAGTACCATATCTGATGGAGGCAGAGCAAACGGAATCATCATTAGTAATTTCTATAGCCTTTGAAAAGTTACTAAGTGAAAATTGAAAGAAGTCTTGTCTATTTTTTTTAGAATCAGCAAAGATCCCAGGAAAAGTCTATGAAGAAATGCTGAGTACAAGCTAGAAACAACTCAAGAGCACGATATAAAGAATACAAAGAATGCAATTGCGAAGCACGATGACAGAGCGAATATCACAATCAGCCTAAAAGAGAGGAGAAGTTTTCAATATAAATTTCAAAATTATCAATGCTTCATAAAGATAAATTGAAAAAAAAAATAAATTATAATAAAACAAGATACTAATTCTGATTAATTTGGCAGGAAAGATTATCATTCGAAAAAGCTTGAGTTATGCAGATCATGAATAAAGGAAACGATCGAAAAGTTGTTACGGCAGGAGCAGCATTAAGGAACAACTCTTTGGACACAGAATTGAAGAAAAAGAGTTGCTGAAATTGATCAAAGAGACTGTTGCTGTTAAAAGAAGGTTCTCAAGTTGCTCAAAGACAAAGTCGTCATGGTTGTTACGGTTGCAAGTTTCGATGAAAAGAAAATTTCATCTTCTCTAAATAAAGCATCCGCTCTTCACTGCAAGCGGGGGGCAGTCAACTCCTCTGATCGAGCGCAATCATTCAAATCTTCCGTTCGAGCGCGATTGTTCAAATCCTCTGATCGAGCGTAGTTGTTCAAGTCTTCCGTGCGACCACAAGCATTCCAATCTTTAGTCAAATGCGAGCATTTCAGTCTTCTGGTCAAATACAAGCATTCCAGTATTCGGTCGAATATGAGCATTCCAATTTTCAGTCAAATATGAGCACTAAAGTCTTCTGGTCAAGAATGATCATCCAGTCTGCCATGCAAATATGATCATCCAATCATTCTTCAGTTGCAGTTCATTCAAGATTCTTCAGGTGGAGGAAGATCGATCCTCCATTTGATTTCAGAAATCAATCAAAGAAGGATCGAGGGGGCATCTGTTGAGGCACAAAAAATATCTCATTGCAGTGGTCAGAGAATTCCATGTCCGGGGGTATTTCGGTAATTTCCATGTCCGGGGATATTTCGGTAATTTCCATGTCCGGGGATATTTCGGTAATTTTCATGTTCGGGGATATTTCGGTAATTTCCATGTCTGGGGGTATTTTGGTAATTTTCATGTCCGAGAGTATTTTGGTAATTTCCATGTCCGGGGATATTTCGGTAATTTCCATGTCTGGGGGTATTTCGGTAATTTCCATGTCTGGGGTATTTTGGTAATTTCCATGTCTGAGGGTATTTTGGAAATTTCCATGTCTGGGGGTATTTTGGTAATTTCCATGTCTGGGGATATTTCGGTAATTTTCATGTCTGGGGGTATTTCGGTAAAAATCCACTCTGGGGGTACTTTGGTAAAAATTCATGTCCAAGGGGTAGTTTAGGTATTTTGGTAAAAATCCATCTCCAAGGGTAGTTTAGGTATTTTGGTAAAAATCCATCTCCAGGGATAGTTTAGGTATTTCAATAAAAAGGATTAAAAAGGGTATTTTGGTAATAAAGTGGCTATAAGTGTCATTTTGGTAAAAAGAGACTGTACACCACCATCTAAAGAAGAGTTTGGTGGACACCATGATTTAAGAAAGGAAGAAGTTCATTTGTGAAGAGATAAGTGGTGGTGATCACCACTCTGTAAGGTGGTGGGGCCTATAAATAGCCCTCCCTAATTCATTAGATGGGTTGGATCGGATTGGATCAGTTGGTGAGCAAGAGAATGAGAGAAAAGCAAGGCAAGAGAAGGAGAGCAGAAGAGCGAACCGCGCAACAGAAGTGCTTTGCGGGGACCCGCGCAAACAAAGTTGCTAACATGCAACCGCGCAAAGCCAAAGGAGATGGCTTTCACGTCATTTTCAAAGGGAGTTTGGAGAGCACACTTTGCGCGGGACCGCGCAACGAGAATGGGAGAATTCCCCTACGTCTATACGCCCGGAAATGCTGTCCGAAAGAATGTTACCTTTGCGCGGGACTGCGCAAACCTCCCAGGGAAGCCATGACGTTGGTTGTATGCAAGCAGAGGAAGAAAACGTCTTTCCTCCCGCTGTGCTGCTCGTGAGGCTAATTGTGGTTGCCTTTTGGAAGATCCACACCGTCCACCATCTTCCTCTCGAGATGTCGACCGTAAATGACTGGTTTTGGTCCTCTGATGATGTGGCCCACCAAGATAATGAAGCCGCAATGGAAGCTCAACGGTCTGTTTATGATCACTGCAGCGATCATTTGAATGATCATGGTCGCCAAAGCTTAACATCACTTCGATGGGTTTTTCTCCCTCTACCTGATGAACAACTCAGATCCGTGATTCCCTGCATGATAGTGGCCCACAACAAAGAGAAGGAAACTCTATTTTTGACAGAGTCGACGTACGTCGACTCTGTGAAATTCGGTGGGCCCCAGATCAACAGAGATGAAGAAATCCACTACGTCCATTGAATTCACGACGGAAAACCACCAAGGAAAGACCGCTTTTTAAGCGATATCAGTGCGGCCCGCAAGGTTATCTACTCCGCCGTCCATTCTATATTCAACGGTTAAGATCGTGAAATAGACTGCATGGAGACGAAAGGACTTCTAGGCGAGGGTAGTTCCCATCTTCTGAAGAGTATGAACGGTTCTGATCATTCGATGGAGCAGAGAGTGGGCCCCGCTACACAGAACCGACGAACAGCGTTTGGACGCTGTTCGTTTTTGAGGAAGAAGGTCGGGTCAACCGACCATTGACCGAAGAGCCCGTGCAGTGCACGGCGAGTGCACGAGCACTCTATGTACATGCGATGTACATATGGTCTCAATGTGATGTTCGTGAGAAATCCGCTCCATCTATCTTCATTGTCAGCCCATTTAACACGTTGAGACTGAATTTGAAGAATATCCAGATATCAGGCGGGCTCTAAATCATGATTTCAGGGGCTGATTTGTCAGTTTGGCCATTTCTAGAAGGATTCAGGACCTGAAATTTGACGTGTATGGCTAATTTGTGGTTCTAAGGCTTCATGTAAAGTTTCGAGGAGAACGGACGGTGACAACCTCGTGATCGTACATTCTGGGAGACTTTTTAAGCCCGTTTGATGTGATCGGCTTGATTTCTGTGGGTCCTGACTACACTTCAATGGACTTCTTCATATTTTAAAGAAGAATGACCGAAAGGATGCTCCATCTCATTGAAGACTGGCTGATCAAATCAGTAAATTCCTCCTAAGTTCCAGGAGATGACTGAAACAGACGTCGGAATGCTGCCGAAATTTCCATAAGACTATCTTGTCTACTTTGATTGATTGTACTTTATTTTCAGAATCAAGGGAGTCAGAGGATGTAAACGAACTCAGAATAAATGTGATTAATGTTCTCTCGTTCTTTCTTTGTTATCATTGAATAAATCCCCCAAATCAAACACATTTGTTTCCTTATCGAAACAGTAGGCAAGGGCATGCATCATAAATACATTTCATCCTTGCATTAATAAGAGTATTTAGGAATGTTTGATATGTCTGCTTTATCATTACTGCTTGACTGAATTGATAACATGTTAATCTTTGCTCTATGATTCCACTGAGTTGATCACTCACTCCCACGTTCTGGGACGGTGTTCTGAACACCCACCAGACCCTGTCTTAGTTGAAGACAATGATGTGACTCAGGAAGCGGAGCCTGATTACTATGACGATCAGGACGAGTTCTCGTATATGCAATTCTGTAACGCCCTGAAATTCGGGGGTCGAGTATGAACTCAACTCCCGAGTTCCAACGCATCACTTATGCAACATACACAATGCCAATTAAATGTTGTCTGAGTTAGCGCAATAAACATGAATGAGATTAAACCAAAACAGTAATTCATACTCCAGTTCAATTGCATTTAAAAGCAGCGGAAGACTGAAATTTTATATTCAAGTATGTAAAGTAACAAAATTTTCTGAACTCCAGAGTATGAGTACTAGTTGAGCACCAATATACATGTACTGTTTGTAAGTCAAAAACCCAAAATACATCCTCAAAAGAGGCCCCAAGAATCTCGCGATGCAGCCGGCCTAAGCGTAGCCGTCAGAGTACTGCGTGAAGGAGAACTCCTCCTGGTCCTCATCAACGTCGGGCTCTGGCTCCTGAACCAAGGCGCCCTCTAAACCTGCGACAGAGTCTGGTTGGTGTGTACAACACCGTCCCGTAACGTGGGAGTGAGTAGCTAACTCAGTGGAACAATAATGCATAAGTTAACATGTTATCAAATCAACCAAGCAGTAATGATAAAGCAGTACAAATCAAGCATTTCTAACTACTATTGTTAAATGCAAAAATGATATGACATGATGCTGTATGCCCTTGCCAAACCACCCTCAAGCGACATCATCTTACGTTCGCGAATGCTTACTCCCTCAGTGCGCCACATCTACAAAGCACATGCGGTGCGATGATGCTCATGTTTTCCAAGTTTTTTTTTATTAGCCATTTCAATCAGCAGTATTGGGAAACTAAGGTACCTCCCTTGTATCATTCCCAACATGATCCATTCTAGGGTCGTCAATCCTAGTTATTCTCATACGATATTATGGTTTGAGAAGCTTAGTGATGGCATCGCAAAGGGCTCGTCACCCGTCAGCGCGGATACAGATCTCACCGTATGCGGCTCAATTGCTGGCCGTCAGCTCGAGTACAGGTCTCACCGTACTCGGCTCAATCACTAGCCGTCAGCTCAAGTACAGGTCTCACCATACTCGGCTCAACTCACACTCCAGTTGCTGTGAAAGACTCGTGGCCAATCACAGACCCTTGGAGTGTACTCGATGATACCACGGAGGGCTCGTCGCCCGTCAGCACGAGCACAGATCTCACCGTACTCGGCTCTCGCCGAAGTATCGACAGCTCGAATACAGTGTCCCATACCACCGTATTCGGCTCACGAGATAGTTGCGCAATGGTCACTACCGGGAGGCACATGGCCCCAGCGTAGGCCGACAGCTCGACCACGGTGTCCCATACCACCATGCCCGGCTCATGCGACTTAGCGGATCTAGGTACCATGGTTAAACGGGAATCGCCACTAGTAAGTTTTGGTACCCTAGGTTCAAGCAGTAGCGACCAAACAGGGTGAACATACAACTACACTTCGGTTTAATTGGCGAGCCTGACTAGCTCGAGCGCACCACAAGTTGAGCGATATGGAGCGCAAAAGCACTCCGCGTGGCCAACCACTATCGCCAACCGAAGTACGACTCGGGTTCGCCGGACCCGTCCTTTGTGGCGACATGAATCTCAACCACAATCACAAGTCTGGTACCGAGTGTTTGGACTATATTCATAGTCCCAAACTCAAACAGTTTTCATCGTTAGCATGTGAAGTAAAGCATGATAAACAAGCAATACAAGCATGTTAGTAGGCATGTTATAAAGCATGAAGTAAAACATGAAGTAAAGCATGTTACAAAGTATGTTGTGAAGCATGTGGTCAGGCACTATCCACATAGGGATACCATTATATACACATTACAGGTGAGTGGTTCTAGCGAACCACCGCACGGAGGGAAGCCTACTTGTCTCTAAGGGAGTCGGAAACCCCACATCAGCACCTCTCTAAGGCACTAACACATGAATATTTGCGCACACGAGTGTTTACACAATTACTTAGAATACACTATTTCAACATACGCGACGTATGTTAACGAAACTTGTGTTAGGGCTGTCCCTTCGCCCCGGGAGTATTTTTCCCGCGTATATCGTAATCATATAGCAAATAATCATTACAATTACATTTCCAAAATCCGCACGTATGCGGGATTTCTAGAATACGCAATTTCAACATACATGACATTTACACACGAACATGTATTTTTGCGAACCCTTTCGCCAAACAAGCATTTTATCCACACATGATATAATCAAACATTAAATAAACATGTCAAACATTTTCTCAACAAAAATACGTATACGGTATTTCTACGTACATCAAGAGTATGTAAAATTCCATATTCTTTATCTCTAATCGAAACAGGAAACGGAAAGCACTTTGTACATGTGCATTTGCATGCAGATCATGAATCTATCATTATCTGACATTGAAAGCGTTGAAAACCGTAACTTATACACTTAAAGTCCTCACCTCAGCCCTTGGAATTTCAACGAATCAACAAGGGTGTTGGAGCTTCCGTATACGGGAGTTTCCTAGCCTAAAGAGCGCATTCGATTAGTCTTTCCATAACCTATCACTAATCAAGCTCAAATCAGACCTAGGGTTAGGGTTTCTTACCTTCAAATGGGGTGGAAACCGCCGGGAAATCTCC
This sequence comes from Magnolia officinalis, assembly GCA_021015155.1. NCBI lineage: Eukaryota > Viridiplantae > Streptophyta > Magnoliopsida > Magnoliales > Magnoliaceae > Magnolia > Magnolia officinalis. The sequence goes on from JAJHSJ010000007.1 coordinate 52,008,265, forward strand.
TGGAATAGGGCGGTGTAGGCCGTGGGAGGAGTGGAAGCAGCAGGAGGAAGATCGGCCTCGATCTCCACAACTTTCTCTCTCTTTTCTCTCTTTCTCTCTAAGGGTTTGGACCCAAATTCGTATGGCTGTGAGAGGGGCTGTTCTAAGCCCCTTTTATAGCCTAGAACATGTCCAAAATAGACTCAGGTTCAAGGGTGGCTGCATATATAGGCAGTTCGCCACTTTCCAAGCTCAAAAGGGGTGTTCTGGTAGCCCTCTTTGAGCCAAATGTCAGACTTAAGCTCACCCTCTGCGGATCTACGTGGGATTACGTTTTCGACTCGATCGGATTCCCAGATCGCACGTGGCGGACCACTTTCAGTTCAACGGTCCGTGGGCCACGATCAGAATTTCTGAGTACATGTAAATGTTCCTGAAATTTTTCTTAATCCGAGGGTGTAATTTGGTCTGATTCCGACGGTCAGGTTGCTTAATACTGACGCGCAACCGAAAGGTGCCAGATCACTATTCCAGATATTTTCATTTGGATGGAAATAGTGTTTTTCACACTCGCTCACTCCGGAGTGAAAACAATGGCCGTGGGACATCGGAATCATCTGATTTTTGAGATGATTGTCAAGCCCAGTGGGGCGGTCCTGGTTCCTTAGCTTCGTGTTAATCGGACTCCCGATGTGCGATCTAGACCTCATACGAAGTTTCGTTTCAGTCCCGAGAGCAGACGGGTAATGAGTTTGGCTCTAGACTTTAGGGTAACCTAGAGTCACCAATTCTGCAAGTTTTGGGTCTTGCAGATCGTATTTAAAGCGATCCCAACGGATTTCATGATTAACCGAGTTTAGTACTTAGTTAACTTTGTTAAATTTTTAAAGGATTTAATCATATGTGATTTCTGGTCGAGGTGGTACTCGGCCCAATGTACGGAAATTTTCAGGTCGTTACAAATTCTCCGGCGGTTTCGCTTAGGCCGTCCAGATTGACGGGGCTACAGGGCTTATAGTATAGTTGAACTATTTTTTAACATTTTGATTTTTGAACTATTACATGTATATGATGACTCAGTGATGTATTCATGCTCCGGAGACCGATCGTGAACTTTTGGCTCATACACGTCTATATATACATCTTTCGGTCTTCCGCATGCGTTATATTAATTGATATGGAGTATGAATCACTGTTTTGGTATAATCCCACTCATGATTAACGCACTAATACAGAAAACATTCAATCATAAGCATATATGTTGCATAAGTGATGTTTTGGAACTCGAGAGTTGAGTTGCTACTCGACCCCCGATTTTCAGGGCTTTATAAGCCTGGCCGCAATCCGCAAGGGCCGCAACCTTCAAGGCTGCAAGGATTACAACCTGCAAGGCCATAAGGGCTGCAATGGCAATGTAGGAAAAAGAGAGAGAGAGAGAGAGAGAGAGAGAGGTAGTACCGATCTCTTCCAGGATTCCACCCTCTAAGCTCCAGCGAATGGTAGGAATCGTTAGATACTCAGATCCGATTTGGGAAGGAAAAATGTAGAATGGACAGCAGAGATAAATGAAAAACTAAAAAGGGGATCCAATCCTTAGATTTGGGAAGGAGAATGAGAAGAAGAGGAAACGGGAAGAAAATGGAGAAGGGCGTCCGGTCGACTACTGCTGCAGCGCTGCTGGATTAGGGTAGGGATTTTTATTTTTTAGTTTTATATGCAAGTAGAGTCGAGCTGAGTTGAGCCTGAGTCAAGTCGAGTGACCTGGTGCTCAAACTCGACTCATTTTTTGAGTTGAGCTCCCTAATGTGACTCGACTTGACTCGTCCCACTGAGTCGAGGCGAGTTTTTTCGAGTCTAGTTTCTCAAGTTTCTTGAGCTGACTCGACTCATGACCAGGCCTATGTATGCTCCTTAAGATATTTTCAAACCTTAGAAGATGCTTTGGAGCATCCTATGGAGTCCTATTTATAAGTGTGGAACTCCAACTTTCGCACCTAGTTGGAAAAATTAAGAAACAGCCTTAAATTTATGCACTCTGCCCGGTTTCCCAAAATATGCTCAGAGTTTAAACCGCCTCAAATTTACGCACTCTACGTAGTTTTCAAAAATAGACTCGGAGTTTCAGAATATGCTTTTTTTAGGACAATTTCAGGAATATGTTTGTTTTCAGGATAATTTTAAGATTCCTTTTCTTACTTCAAATCTTTGATTCTCTTCATTCCCCACTTGGTTTTCTTAGATATTTGGCATGTGAATTCTTCATTAATGACTTCCAAATCTCCAAATCTTCATTTAGTAATCTTTTGAGCATAAATCTTCCTTTTGACATCAATTTCACCTTTAAACTCTCGAAATCACCTCGCACATGAAAACATGCATAATTAAATCGATTAAACATTATCATGTTTATAAAACTAAGGTATAAATAAGGGGAAATATGTAATATTTCACACTTAACACCACCGCGGTAGTGCCTGAGACGTGGGAGGGCGTCAGCCTCCATACTCTGGTCTATTTACTTCTTCGGGAACCAGCGAGCGCTTCAAATGGCGTGGGGATTTTTATAACTGCTTGAGTCGCTAATTCCCCAGTCCCCCAGACGGGGAGAGGGTTTTGTTTCTTTAAAAGTTTCTTTATTGAGTTGATATTGTTAGTTAGTGCTTCAACTTGCTATTCAAGAGAGACAAGCCATCATCTCCGATTTCAAGATCGTTACGTCGATCTAGCGATCGTAGAGTGTAAGTGTTATGATCTCATGCTCCTTTGGTTGTCAAATTTTGTGTGCCAAAACATCTATCGGTGTTCTGTACTTGTATGATCGTTTATTGGAATTCAAGACACCTCAAAAAGCTACATGTTGAAGCCTACATGTTGAAGCCTCAAAAAGCTACATGTTGAAGCCTCAAAAAGCTACATGTTGAAGCCTCAAGAAGCTACAATGTTGAAGTTCAAATCTAAAGAAACAAAGCATGATATGGTTCAAGATCTCAAGCCTGATATGATTCAAATTATCTACATTCGTTGAATGGTTGAAGTTCAATGTCCATACGACATGGTTCAGGTTTGAATGACCTTAGGTTGACCCTTTAAGTAGGTCACTTTGGATACATTAATCAAATATTTAAATTACATTAGGTTGGTCTATTCTACGACCAGTCCTAGCTCTTGTTCGACCAGTTCTAGCATTGGTTCGACTAGTCCAAAAAATTCCACGACCAGTCCTAAGAAGTTGAAGATTTTTCAGAATTTTTGGTACGCCCACGACCAGTCCTGGAGGTCCTTCGACCGGTCGTAGGTGTGGCTTCGACTCGTCCACGACCAGTCGTGGAGCTACGACTTAAAGTCCAGCAACGAAATCACTGGTCCTACGACCAGTCGTAGGGATCTACGACCAGTCGTAGGTGACCCACGACCAGTCGTAGGGTACTCACGACCAGTCGTAGGGTACTCACGACCAGTCGTAGAACGGCTTTTAAAGATCGCACTTAATTTTTCAAAAATCTGTTAGAGCTACGACCAGTCGTAGGTTTCTAAGACCAGTCGTAGGAGCGATTTCTGCTTCTATAAATTGAACACGAAATTCAGAGTTTTTATAACTTAAACGCTATTCAATTCAAGAAATTTTCAAGTGATCACTCTGAGATAAGTTTGTGTTTATTTTAAGCTAGATTGTGCTTATTTAATATTCCTTTTTGCTAGCTTATTTAATTTGATTTTGTTTCTATATTCCAATCTTATTTGAAAAGAGGAATTATCTTATTCCTTCTTCTTGGAATCAAAATCAAATTTAGCTACGCCCAACGAGTTAAATCTAAAATCAATTAGAACTTAGAACCTTATGAATGTGAGTATTGGAAATTGAACTTTGACATTCAAATCATCTACTCCGATTGGTTCTACGGGGCTGCTACGAAAAAGGAGAAATCCAGGTATTTTACAATTCTGTAAAATTCATTTACTTTTGGTTTTGTTTGAGGTTAAGCCAGAAAAATCTCATTGTACTGGTTTTGTTTGAGGTTAAGCCAGAAAATCTCATTGTATTGGTTGTCTGAGGAAAACCAGAAAACTCAGAAAAGAGGGGTTTTTGAATTGTGTAAGCCCAAGTGAAAAAGACACAATTGTAAAGGTTTTTGGTGAACCTGTGAAAACCTATTTGTTAGTGAACGCTAATATCCCCTGTGTGAGGATATTAGGAGTGGAGTAGCTTTTTGTGTGGCTGTTGGAAAACAGTTGGTGTACACACAAGCGAACCACTATAACTCTTTGACTTGTGGTTTGAATGCTTGCTTAATTTTCATATCTTTTATCATTCGATCTTGTGGAATGTACAAGTGGATGTGAATGTTGTAACTATTTACATTTCAAGCAAGTGTGGGGATTGTTGTAATAATTTAGATCTTACTTCTGCATTTAAATTCAATTCCTTGCTATTTCATTTACTTATATTAATATTGAGTCCTTGATCCAAAAGAGGTTCTAGAAATAAGGTTGTCCTACCATAAGCCCTTGTTGATTATGGTGTAAGGTTGTCCTTAGAACTGAATTTGCATCAATCTCTCGATATCTATTTATCAAGGTGATTTAAATTTAGCTTTGTGAATTGATTCATGTTGTAAGGCTATTGGTTTATTTTATTTCCGCTGATTTTATTTTAATTTGGCATAGTCCTATTCACCCCCCCCCCCTCTAGGACATATAGCTTGGCCTTTTCAAGTGGTATCAAAGCCTAATAGCTCATTTTGTTGCTTTTTATTTGGATTTATTTCCTGAGCTAACGATCTAAGCTATATAAAAAGATGTCAAATTTTGATAGCCTTTCAGTTACTAGACCTCCTCCCTTTGATGGCTCCAACTATGCCTATTGGAAAGCCAGAATGAGGATTTTCCTCAAATCAATGGATGAAAGTGTGTGGCAAGCCACAGTGACTGAATGGAAACCTCCTATCACGGAAGTAACTGGTGTTGATGGTTCAAAATCTATGAAAATTACACCGTATTACCAATGGACCACACTTCAGAAAAATGAGAGTAGTGCTAATGCTAAAGCACTAAATGCAATCACTTGCGCACTATCACCGGATGAGTTCAAAAGAATCATATCCTGTGATACTGCAAAGCAAGCCTGGGATATTTTAGAAATGACACACGAAGGTACATCAATTGTCAAGAAATCTAAAGTCCAACTCCTCACAACTAAATTTGAAGAAATTCATATGGAGGAAAATGAAATGTTTATGGACTTTTACACTAGATAGAATGACATTGTGAACTCAATGTGGGGTCTTGGCGATAAGATCCCAGAAAGTAAAGTGTGTGCAAAAATACTACGATCTCTTCCTGAACGGTTCAATTCTAAGGTAACCGCAATCCAGGAACTTCGTGATACCGATATATGAAGGTAGAGGAATTAGTTGGTTCTTTACAAACCTATGAATTAAGTTTTAAAGCTCCTAAAGGTAAGTCTATTGCTTTAAAGTCATCTAAAAGTATTATTCAAGAAAATTCAGATTCAGAAAAGTCTGAAGATGATATGGCCCTTTTGGCGAAAAAGTTTTATAAGATTTTCAAAAGTAAGAAAAGAGTTGATTTTCAAAAGGCAAATGAAAAGAAACGTTCCAAACCTAAGTCTAAAACTTGGAAATCATTGAAAGATAGTCAATGCTACAACTGTCAAGAATATGGGCATTTAGCAAACAAATGTCCTAAAAAAGACAGATTCAAAAGGAAGGGTATGTTGGCTACTTGGGATGAATCGTCTGATTCTGAAGCCTCTTCTGAGTCAGAAAATTCAGAAACCGAGTCGGGCAATGAACTTAAGGCCCTTATGACTCTAGCCAAGTTTACTTTTTCCGATCACGATGATTCAACAAGTGAAGAGAATTTGGATAGTGATCATGAATATGATGAAGATCTTCAAGATGCTTACAATGCCTTATATAAGGAAAGTTGTAAAATTGCTGTCAAACTTAAACTTCAAAAAGAAAAGTTTTATAAACTTAAAGAATGTTTTGAAACTCTTATTTTAGAAAAATCTCAAATTTCAGATAGTTTTGAAAAGTCTAAGTGTGACCTAGAATTCAAAACTCCCTAATTGAAAATTTGAAATCTGAAAATGAGAAACTTAAAAATGAAGTATCTTCTCTTTTGAGTTTGAAGGACACATGGAGATATGCCCAAGGTGATCCAAAATTAGAAAAATTGTTATCCGGATCAAGAAAATGTGGCGATCGATCCGGGTTGGGTTATGATAAAAACACATCTCCTAAACAGAAGAATACTCCTTCCAATTTTGTGAAAGGAGAGACTTCTAACTCAAAAGGAAAAGGTACTAGTCAAGTTTTTTCTAAAAATACAAAAACTTTTCCTAAACCCAAAAACAGCTATTTTAAAAATCAGATTCGAAACCCACTAGCTGAAAAAATTATTGATTTACTTAAGGAGCTATTAAAATCTAATTCTGTAGGTCACTCCTACAACTATAAACATAAGAAGACCAATTATTCTCCTAAACCTAAAACTGTACTGAAATGGGTTCCTAAAGCTGTCTGTTTGGTTGCTCACACTGCTTTCAAAGCTACAAGCCATTCGAAATGGTACCTAGACAGTGGATGCTCCAGACATATGACAGGCGACAAAGCACTATTCACCGATCTTAAAGATATGACTGATGGGTCAGTCACATTTGGTGATGGTAGCAACTGCAAGATAATTGGCAAAGGTACGGTCCAACTCTATAACCTTCCCTTATTTAAAAATGTTTTATATGTTGAGGGTTTAAAACACAACCTGTTGAGCATATCTCAAATATGCGATAACAACCATAATGTTAAATTTTCTAATCAAGGTTGTGAAATAATAAATGAAAAGGGTTCTGTATATTAACTGGTCGCAGAACTTCTGAAAACTGCTATATAGTAAGCGATAGTAGCTCATCTAAACAAACGTGTTACATGGTCCATACCGATGAGACAGAATTATGGCATAAACGCCTCGGACATGTACACTATCGAAATTTATACAGATTGAGCAAAGGTGAACTAATTAGAGGTCTACCTAAGATGCAAAAGTAGACAAGATTTGTGGTGAATGCCAGCATGGTAAACAAACTAGGAGCTCTCACAAAAAGGTGAACTCCAATACCACCACAAGACCACTCGAGCTTCTCCACATGGATCTTATAGGACCAACAAGAACGGAAAGTCGAGGTGGCAAAAAATACATCTTAGTTATTGTAGATGATTATACAAGATTCACTTGGGTTTCATTCTTGAGAGACAAATCAGAAACCCTTGATGAAGTGAAAAAGATTATAAAACGGATTCAAACTGAAAAAAGTTCTCAAGTCAACAAGATCCGTAGTGATCATGGATCCGAATTCGAAAATAGCGGTTTTGAGAAATTCTGTAGCGATCAGGGAATATCGCATGAATTCTCTGCACCTAAAACTCCTCAACAAAATGGAATTGTCGAGAGGAAGAATAGAGTGCTTCAAGAAATGGGAAATGTTATGTTAAATAGCATGAAGCTCCCTAGGAATCTATGGGCTGAAGCAGTGAATACAGCCTGCTACATTATTAACCGTGTTTATATCTGTAAATCTAATAATAAAACGGCTTATGAAATGTGGTTTGAGAAAAAGCCTTCTGTCAAATACTTTCGAGTTTTTGGTAGCAAGTGTTATATTTTGCGTGACCGTGAAAATTTGGAAAATTCGACACTAAAAGTGATGAAGGGATCTTTTTAGGGTATTCTTTAAACAGTCGTGCATATCGTGTTCTGAACAACAGGACCGGTGTGATTCAAGAGTCAATAAATGTTGTGATTGACGATCTTTTGAATACACCTGTTCCTAGTTCAGATAATGATGAAGTGCTTATACTTGAAAAACAAGAAACTTCACCAAGTGAACCTAATTCTGAATTTAGGACTGTTAAAGATCATCCAACTTCTCAAATACTTGGAAACCCTCTCACTGGTGTGCGCACTCGTAGACAATTAGAGGACATATGTAATTACGTGTGCTTTACATCCCAGATTGAACCGGTTAACGTAAAAGAAGCACTTTCGGATGAAAACTGGATTCTTGCGATGCAAGAAGAGCTTAATCAGTTTGTCAGAAATGATGTTTGGTATCTTGTTCCTAGACCTAAAGATAAACATATTATTGGAACAAAATGGATTTTCAAAAACAAATCTGATGAACTTGGAAATATCATTCGAAATAAAGCAAGACTAGTTGTACAGGGATATACGCAAATTGAAGGTATTGACTATAATGAGACATTTGCCCCTGTAGCTCGTCTTGAATCAATCAGACTTTTTATCTCCATTGCATGTTTTAGAAAGATTAAAATTTATCAAATGGATGTAAAGAGTGCCTTTCTGAATGGTGATTTACATGAAGAGGTATATGTTGAACAACCAACAGGGTTTGAAGATCCTAAATTTACTGATCATGTGTATCGTCTTAAGAAGGCTCTCTATGGTCTGAAACAAGCTCCCAGAGCATGGTATGAAAAACTGACTAAGTTTTTACTAAGTCATAATTTTCAGATGGGATGTGTTGATAAGACACTCTTTGTTAAGAAGTATAACGATGATATTCTAATGGTTCAAATATATGTTGACGATATTATTTATGGATCAACCTGTACTAATATGACTGTTGAGTTTGCAGATTTGATGAAGTCTAAATTCGAAATGAGCATGGTTGGAGAATTAAACTATTTCCTAGGGTTGCAAGTAAAACAACAACCTGATGGAATTTTTATCTCTCAAACCAAATATGCTCAGTGCTTAATCAAGAAATTTGGATTTGAGAAAGGTAAAAATTTTGATACTCCTATGAGTACAACATTGAGACTCTCAAAAGACTCTGCAGGTAATGATGTGGATCCTAAATTGTATCGTAGTTTGATTGGTAGTTTACTTTATCTGACTGCTAGTAGACCAGATATAGCCTTGAGTGTTGGTATTTGTGCTCGTTATCAATCAAATCCTAAAGAATCTCACTTAACTGCTGTTAAGCGGATTATGCGATATGTTCGCAAGTTCTACTAAACTTGGTCTCTGGTATCCACATGAAACTAATGTTCAATTAGCCGGGTATGCAGATGCTGACTGGGCTGGAAACATTGATGATAGGAAATCAACCAGTGGTGGTTGTTTCTACATTGGAAATTGTCTTGTTTCTTGGTTTAGTAAGAAGCAAAGTTCTATATCGCTATCAACAGCTGAGGCTGAATACATTGCTGCTGGAAATGCATGTACTCAACTTGTTTGGATGAAACGAATGTTGAGCGATTATGGAATTACTCAGGATTCTATGATTTTATTTTGCGATAATTCCAGTGCAATAAATATCTCTAAAAATCCAGTTCAGCATTCACGTACTAAGCATATTGATATTAGATTTCATTACATTCGTGAATTAGTGGAAGAAAAGGTAATATGTTTGGATTACATTCCAACCGAGACTCAACTTGCGGACATTTTCACTAAACCGCTCGACAAAAGCAGGTTTAATAAATTAAAGTTTGATCTCGGTATGTACAATTTAAATTGAATTTGCATGATTTGGTGTATCATAATGTACATAAGTTTGATGAGTTATTTGCTTAAATTTAAAAATTATTTGAAAATTTTGCAAATTTTGAGTCGTACTCGACCAGTCGTGAGTGTACACGACCGGTCGTGCTTCGACCGGTCGAACACTTACACGACCGGTCGTGAAACTCGGGATTTCACTTTATTTTGGGAATTTTGACTCTTCTTCCTCATTTCTTTTTTTCCCACCAACGGCTCTAGCTACGACCGGTCGAACCCACCTTCCTAGTTCTTCAAGGTTAGTGGTTCCTTTGCATTTTTATTATAGATTCTTGATATTAGTGTTTCAAATCACTCTCTTGTTGAATCTATTGGGTCGTTCATTGCAAGATTGGGGTTTTATCTTGAAAAATCTGATCTATTAAAACCTCATCTCTTCTATCTTGCATCTTGTTGTTTCATTGAAATCCTCCATTAAAAATGGATGCTAGAGGTAAAAAGAAAACTACTAGAGGTCCATCTTCTTCTAGATCAACTTCTATTGTACAACGTCATCTTCGGTCTCCCGAAAATGATCCTCCAAATGTTCGGGATTTGCGTATGCGAAATATTATTGTTGAGCGTCCTGTGAATGTTAATCACATTGCTTCATTTGGTATCCCTCCTTTGTTGGAATCTGTGGGATGGGATAACATCTTGCATTGGGGTGGACCTGCATACCAGTCCATTGCCCAATCCATGTTTGCATGTATCTGTGATTTTCTCTCTTGAGAATTTAATTTTTAAAGTTGATACTCAAGAAGGATTGTTTGTAGTAGATCGACATTTGATTGCTGATATTATGGAAATACCTGTCAATGATGAGAGCATTCCAATTGGTATTTTACATGACAGTCTCTCTGAATCTGAACGTAGAATGCTTTCTAGAGATTTATGTAATTTGGATGTTCATTGGACTCATAAAAGTCATGCACTTTCCTCAAGATTTTTGTTACCCAGACACAGAGTACTACATAGGATTTTCATCTCTAATCTTTATCCTCGTGCTGGCAATAAAACCGAACTCACTGCTTTTATGGTTCGTGTTTTGCATTCTGTCATCTCTGGTGCAAAAATATGTTTACCTTCCTTAATTTGTCATTCCATTATTCTGTCTCGTCAACATCCTGGACATAGTGATATACCCTTTGGTTATTTGTTGACTATGCTAGCAAATCATATGCTCGTTGCTATGCCTACTAGAGAAAAACCCATCCATCATCTCCCCTTCAATAATTCCAATATTAACAAGATGACTTTAGATTGGCTGATGGCCAAGTGGATGCTGGTGGCGGTGGTGCTGAAGCAAGAGATGCTGGTCAAGCTAGTGATCCTACTGAAGACGTAAATATGGATGATTTGTTTGAAGAACTTGAGTCAGACTCGGCTGATGATCCTGATTTTCAACCCTCTGATTTTGATGAGAGATTGAATTCCCTTCAAGAGCAAGTGGCTCAAATTCGTGTTACCCAAGATTCGCAATTCTCTTATCTACACAAATATATGAGGCGGATTGCTAAGGGTTTACACAAAATTGATCCTTCTAATCCTGCTCCATCCTCTGGTTCTGACTGAATGTTTTTCTAAGTCTGTAATATTTGTTTTTAACTTTACATACTCACTGACTTTTTGAATTATGCACTAAAACTCTCTTGAATCTATATACTAACTGCTATATTCATTATTATTGCTGTTCTTCTTCCTTTGTCATTTTGTGACAAAAAGGGGGAGAAGTTTTGGGAGTTGTGCTCCTAGTACCTATTACTCAGGGGGAGTTAAGCTTCTCAAGGGTAGTTATGAGAATGATGCGGTAGTTATGAGAATGATGCTAGTTATTTCTTATCATAGATATCTGTGCATGCTTCTCTATTGTTGAACTTGTTGTGATATGTAGTGAGTAGTAGTAGTAAGTACTTCGTTTCAAATTGAAGTATTATTATTTGGGTGTTTTGTCACAAATTTGACAAAGGGGGAGATTGTAAGTGTTATGATCTCATGCTCCTTTGGTTGTCAAATTTTGTGTGCCAAAACATCTATCGGTGTTCTGTACTTGTATGATCATTTATTGGAATTCAAGACACCTCAAAAAGCTACATGTTGAAGCCTACATGTTGAAGCCTCAAAAAGCTACATGTTGAAGCCTCAAGAAGCTACAATGTTGAAGTTCAAATCTAAAGAAACAAAGCATGATATGGTTCAAGATCTCAAGCCTGATATGATTCAAATTATCTACATTCGTTGAATGGTTGAAGTTCAATGTCCATACGACATGGTTCAGGTTTGAATGACCTTAGGTTGACCCTTTAAGTAGGTCACTTTGGATACATTAATCAAATATTTAAATTACATTAGGTTGGTCTATTCTACGACCAGTCCTAGCTCTTGTTCGACCAGTCCTAGCATTGGTTCGACTAGTCCAAGAAATTCCACGACCAGTCCTAAGAAGTTGAAGATTTTTCAGAATTTTTGGTACGCCCATGACCAGTCCTGGAGGTCCTTCGACCGGTCGTAGGTGTGGCTTCGACTCGTCCACGACCAGTCGTGGAGCTACGACTTAAAGTCCAGCAATGAAATCACTAGTCCTACGACCAGTCGTAGGTGACCCACGACCAGTCGTAGGGTACTCACGACCAGTCGTAGAACGGCTTTTAAAGATCGCGCTTAATTTTTCAAAAATCTGTTAGAGCTACGACCAGTCGTAGGTTTCTAAGACCAGTCGTAGGAGCGATTTCTGCTTCTATAAATTGAATACGAAATTCAGAGTTTTTATAACTTAAACGCTATTCAATTCAAGAAATTTTCAAGTGATCACTCTGAGATAAGTTTGTGTTTATTTTAAGCTAGATTGTGCTTATTTAATATTCCTTTTTGCTAGCTTATTTAATTTGATTTTGTTTCTATATTCCAATCTTATTTGAAAAGAGGAATTATCTTATTCCTTCTTCTTGGAATCAAAATCAAATTTAGCTACGCCCAACGAGTTAAATCTAAAATCAATTAGAACTTAGAACCTTATGAATGTGAGTATTGGAAATTGAACTTTGACATTCAAATCATCTACTCCGATTGGTTCTACGGGGCTGCTACGAAAAAGGAGAAATCCAGGTATTTTACAATTCTGTAAAATTCATTTACTTTTGGTTTTGTTTGAGGTTAAGCCAGAAAAATCTCATTGTACTGGTTTTGTTTGAGGTTAAGTCAGAAAAATCTCATTGTATTGGTTGTCTGAGGAAAACCAGAAAACTCAGAAAAGAGGGGTTTTTGAATTGTGTAAGCCCAAGTGAAAAAGACACAATTGTAAAGGTTTTGGTGAACCTGTGAAAACCTATTTGTTAGTGAACGCTAATATCCCCTGTGTGAGGATATTAGGAGTGGAGTAGCTTTTTGTGTGGCTGTTGGAAAACAGTTGGTGTACACACAAGCGAACCACTATAACTCTTTGACTTGTGGTTTGAATGCTTGCTTAATTTTCATATCTTTTATCATTCGATCTTGTGGAATGTACAAGTGGATGTGAATGTTGTAACTATTTACATTTCAAGCAAGTGTGGGGATTGTTGTAATAATTTAGATCTTACTTCTGCATTTAAATTCAATTCCTTGCTATTTCATTTACTTATATTAATATTGAGTCCTTGATCCAAAAGAGGTTCTAGAAATAAGGTTGTCCTACCATAAGCCCTTGTTGATTATGGTGTAAGGTTGTCCTTAGAACTGAATTTGCATCAATCTCTCGATATCTATTTATCAAAGTGATTTAAATTTAGCTTTGAGAATTGATTCATGTTGTAAGGCTATTGGTTTATTTTATTTCCGCTGATTTTATTTTAATTTGGCATAGTCCTATTCACCCCCCCCCCCTCTAGGACATATAGCTTGGCCTTTTCACAGAGTCAGCTTGAAGTTGGGAAGATGAATCCTGGTGGCTGGCAGATTGCTTTGGCGGTGCGAGATCGAGTGCAGCAGTGAAGGTCTGAGCTTTCATTTTTCCTTTCACCATTGTTGAACCTTGGTAGATTATGAGAATGGCTTTCGACGTCATTCCCACAGACGTTGCCAAAATGTTGATGCAGAAATCTGGTTAGCCCCCACTGGACCTTCGAGTACCTACACAATGAGTGGACAGAGGAGACCCTGGCTAGTACAGGGGACCCTCCGATGCCTAAGTCAGACAAGGAATTTAGGTTCGGTTATAAACAGGGTTTTAGGCTGAAGATTGTGCGTACCTTTCACCATTAGAGGTGCTCCTATTTATAAGTGAGGAGAAGCGGTGGCATGGAGGAGATCTCCTTGTTTAGTAGGGATGAGTTGTAGTAAGACTCAGATCCCTCGCGTATTGGGAGTATCTTCTGAGATCTTCGGCTAAGATCTTGGGCAAATCCATGTGGTGGTCGCTTCCCTAGATCCCTCAACTGAGATCTCTAGTAGACACCGTTAGGATCAGGTAGGAACCAATAAAAGACGGGTTGTGCCGACCTGGGATTATGTCGACTTGACTCCTTTGGCGAGTAGTCGAGCTTCTTTTGGTGTCGGGCAGATCGGGGATCTTCCGGCCTGCTGACGGGAGACCGAGCTCGACCTTATTTCCTACTTAGTTTGGGGTCAGAGGTCGAATTTTCAGACGTAACTGTCGTTGTCCAATCTTCCGAAGTGCATGAAGTTCTAACCTGACCTTTTCTTATTGGTCGGTCCATTTTTCCCATGATAATGATTAAATGCCTTACCATTAAAACTTTCTAGGGCCACTGTTTCCATTATGTTAAAAAAATATATACAAATATCAACTTGAGCCAAAACTTTGGTGGCTGATTAATAGTCGATCACCATTGTATAGTCCACTTGAGAATTGGATTTGCTTCATTTATGGATTCATGCTCTCAAATAATATTGCAAAATGAATAGACAGAATGGATATAGACTACATAAATCAAGATAAACCCGACAGTGAGCACCACACCATCTTAGGTGAGACCAGGCCAACATGCTGATTAGGTGTCGCTCACATCATCTGGTCCACCTTAATATATGTATTCTACATCCACACCACCCATCCGTATTTCTAGATCATTTTAAGGTGTAAGTCCAAAAGTGAAGCATGTCCAAATCTCCTATAAATTATAGGAAACAGTGGTAATTAAACACTTTATTATATATATAGATAAAAAAAAAAAACTTTCTAAGGCCACTAATGTTTATTTGCCATTCAACTCATAGGTAAACTTGGGCAAATCCTACTTGAACAAAAATAAATAAATATAAACTTGATCCAAAAGTAACAGTCACTCGCTAGTGTTCCCATGATAGGTCCTGTTGGGAGAAAATATGGCAAGTCAGATGAGTCAGTTTATGAAGTGAACCAATTATACTGACATGACTGGGACTCCTCATGCACCGAGCCTGACCAATGCCCACATGTCCAGAGTGCCAAAAGGAGAGATATGGCCTAGGCTTACCAAGCGCAGAGCCAGCCATAGCCTACATGTTCCGAGCCAAAGAGTAAGACCTCCACGGAGGCCAATACACCTTTATGGACACTCAAAAGGTCTTTCAGAGGTGACGTCAAGCCGACTTTGTACATCAATCGACTACAAACCAAGCCTTGGCCCTGCATCAGCCCGAGCATCTTATAGGTCGACCATGGGTCAGTCGTCAATTAGACGCCCAACGTAAGCCATCCATATATACCAATGTTCGAGATCAGTGAACGGTCGGCCAAGCCTCAGTCAGCCAATTCTCGACTATTATTACCTCTTACGGAATTAGAACCGAGTCAAGAAGGCAGCAAAATCTCCTTCCGAGATCTTAGGAGGATAAACTCCAATCCTGAAAATCTAGAGGATCAAAGATCTTAAACTCCTTAAAGATATCGATCAATCCCTTCAGGGAAAGTTCTACACGCAAAGAGATTACGTTACCTCTATAAATAAGAGGATCTACTCATGGTAAAAGGTATGAAAAACAGATCCATTCCTCACCCCTAAATCCAAACTGTTAGACCCAGATTTCAGGCCTGACTTAGGCATCGGATGGTCCCCTGAACTAGCCAGGGTCTCCTTTGTCTTCTTCCTGTGCAGGCACCAGGTACTCAAGTGCAGAAAGGGGGAGTGAGCCGAAAACTGTATCAATAGCTTGGCACCATCTGTGGGAAGCGACATTACAAGTCGTGTTCCGCTCTATCAAAGACTACAACTTGCCATGGCAAGAGGAAAGAAAAAAGCCCAAACCCCTCTAGAGGCGGTTCCAATCGCAACCTTGCTACCGAAAGAGTGCGTCCCACAAACCATGGATCGGCCAAAACGGCAAGAGAGATGACAAGGCTCTCCGGCTTAAAGAGCCACCTCTGGTCCGTCCAGGTATGGGCAGCGAGACATCGGAGGGAACAGGCGACGTGATTCGCTAGAAAGAGAAGTCGGAGATATGAGGGTCGACATGAATTACATGAAATAAATGCTGGAATGGATGTAATCTCCGCAAATGAAGCAACCCAACCCGGGGAAGAGCGGTTGAGCGACATCTGACAGTTCTCCAATCCTCAATCGTCTGCCCCCCTGGCCATTCCCCAGCCGAGGCAGCATCAAGGGCCTCCCAAGCCCGTTTCGACTCACGTCTCGAAAATAGCTCCGCCGCCCGCTTTCGACCTTCGGCACGAGACAGACAGGAGGAGATGTAACCGATCCCCAACCGAAGGAACGACGGATTGCGAAGCACCCTAGAAGGCCGCGTTCTTGGCACTGAAGAAGGAAATTATGGACATGAAGCAGAATCAGACGAACAATGTGTCATGCCCCAAACTCAGAAATCGGGCTTACAGAATTCCCGATCACTGAATCTGGTGCCAACAACCTCTGTAGTACCCCATTCTCGGCTCCCAGCGCCCATACACCAGATTCCGATCTTGGGATCCTACAAGGAGGATTTTTCAATGTACATTTATCTTATAATAAGCATAACCACATGTGTACCCAAATCACAAAGGCAACATCATCATCACATATCCACTAATATAAACAACTGAATACAATGCTAAAAGGGAAATATATATATATATCAAAAAATCAAAGCTCCAGAAGACAGCTGCACGTTCCAAGTTCAACGCTGCTGCGACCTAACGCCACCTGCACGCATCTATCGTGCATATGCTTATAGAAAGCTTAGAGGGTGGTGTAAGTGTGTGCACAAGGTAAGTGTCAAGTATGCAATGTCAGAACAATGCGAAAACATGCTGGCAAGTCCATAAATACCATCAGCCTTATTCAAGCTATGCAATACAGAATCATACTAAACCAAATGCTATATGCTGAGGATGCAATTCAATATGTGGTGCAAATGAAATGTCGAAGCTGGAGTGTGAAGTCGAGATGATAGTACGTAATGTCGTAGGCTAAGGGGTCCATCACAAGGTACTTCTATCCAAACCAGTCTCATACCTAAATTTGGATAGATAGACTCACTGTGGTAAACTCCTGATCTCAGGTTGGTTGCATGCCCCAACTAAAATCTTGGCCATTACAAAGGTACACATAACAGTTAGTTGCATACCACTAGCCCGAGTGGATAGTGAATGAATGAATAAAATGATGAGTATACAACTCATACTCAATAAGTCCACATATCAATACTGTACATCTCTGAGATCATCACCGGGGTCTAGTACACTCTACGCCAGCTTGTCATCCCTATCCGAGCGCATAACTGGGTAAGTGGAAGAGACCTCACTATCCACTTGCCAATAGCGGGCCCAGCTCGTCGATAGTGGACCCATTTCTCAAGCTAGTCAAACTCAACCTAGATATTGCCCATTCACTTAGAAGGGTAGGGTCACACCCCTTTCCAACTGACCATGACATAGTGGGGGACACGGCTTACTGGTATACGGCCCTTGTGCACTCATGTATCCACTTGGTCTTGACGTTGGAGCGTCCCCTGGCCTCGGAGGTTTAGGGATTTTCACCCAGGGACATCTATGATGCCTGTATGCTAGAACCAAACATTTCCAGTGTCCCATTTGGCAGTCCATGACATGCCTGTGGAGGTAACAACCCTGATGTCGCTAGGGCGTACAGTGGTCATATCACAAAATAAGAGATGCATGAGTCATATCATTCAGTCATGCAACAATCCTTCGCGTACTGCGCACTCATGTGGGCAACTCCTCCTATCAAGGAGTCCCATAATAATCTGCCCAATGGCAGTGCTATGATTAATCACTCCTCATATCAAGCATATATATGATGCGCATGGACATGAATCGTGAAGCTATACTAAGCATGTTATATGATGATGATGTACTCTCCTCATATTAAGGATGGGCCTAAATGGCCTACTCATATTAAGAATGGGCCTAACTGTAACATCCCGGATTTTTGCCAACCTAGGATTAGACGTCCTTAGGTAATGGGTCGATCCTAGCACCTTATTAACTTGTCAGAACTGAATCCCAAAGTCTAAAACCGCTTTTGAACCCATTTCCTTCGCAAATATCACCTTTCACCACCTTGTTCTTTAAATTTTCTAAGTACTTTCACATTAGACACTATCTTAAAGTTTAGGTAATGAAGAACAATACTTAAACTAAACATTGCTACAAAGGACTAAGTACCACCTCAGACCGAAATCACCCAGGACTAAATCCTTTAGAAATTAGGCGAGAATTAGCCAGTGTTAAACTAGAGTCCCTGTGAAATTATCACCAATCACTTAAATACGATCTGCAAGACCCAAAACTTGTAGAATCATTGATGCTAGGTTACCCTAAAATCTAGGATCAATCTCATTACCCGACTGCTCTCGGGAGCATCTCGAAACTCCGTATCAGATCTGGACCGCACGTCGGAAGTCCGATTAACACGAAGTTAAAGAATTAGGACCACCTTGCTGGGTTTGACAGCCATCTCGGAAATCAAATCCAGATAGTATCCCAGCGCTATTCGCTTGAGTCCGGAGCGAGGAGTGTGAAAACACTTGAATTTCTTTACAAATAAATATCTCAAATAGTAATCTGGCACCTCTCGCTTGCAGATCAGTTTTAAGCAACCAGACCGTCAGAATCAGACCAAATTACACCCTCGGATCAGGAGAAATTTCATACACATATCCATGTACTCGGAATCTCTGATCGAGATCCGCTGACCGTTGAACTGAAACGGGTCCGCCATTTGCGATCTGGAATCCCGACTGAAACGAAAACTTAACTAAACATAAATCCAGTGTTAGTGAGCTTAAGTCTGACCTTTGGCTCAAGGGGGCCCATCAGAAGTCCTCTGTTGAGCCGAAACTGACCCGCTTTGGTTATAACCTAAGTATACTTTACATTGGAGTCTATTTCGGTAAGTTTTTAGGCTATATAAGGACCTTAAACCCTCTCTCATTGCAGCCATACGAATTTGAGAGAAACCCTAGAGAGAGAAGAGAAAAAAGCGAGAGAAAGTGTGAGAGATATGGGAGAATCTCCCTGCCTTGCTTCCCTGCTACTATCCATGCTTAACCGCTCCATTCTCATTGCTTTCCCAGCGATTCCGGCGTCGTTTCTAGGTAAGAAACCCTAACCCTAAACTGATTTGGGGTTTTGATAGTTGTAGGTTATGAAATAGCTAACCTATTTAATTCCATAGGTTGCCAAACTGCCATATACAAAAGCTTAGCAAACCTATCGACTCCGTTACGATTCTACGACAAAAGGTGCGGACTTTAGATGTATAGGTTATGGTTTTCAATGCTTTCAATGTCAGATAATGATAGATTCATGATCTACATGCAATTGCACATGTACAAAGTGTTGTTTGTTTTCCGTTTCGATTAAAGATGAAGAATATGGAATTTTACATACTCTAGGTATTTGTAGAAAGTACCGTATACGTATAAATTTTGAAAATGTGTTTGCCATGATTATTTGTTGTATTAATATATTATATATGGATAAAATACTTATTTAGCGAAAGGGTTCGCCCTAATACATGTTTTTGCTAATATACACTATGTATGTTAAAATAGTGTATTCTAAGTGTTTGTGAAAATGACTGAATGAGTATAGAATTCTCATTCGTTGCTCACCATGACTAATTGTCATGGATATATGATTGTTGTATGGCGATACCCCTTTGACGAAAGGATTTGCCCTAAATCACGCCACGGCCAATATACACTACTTATATTAAAATGTGTGGCCTAAGTGTTTGTGGAAATGACTGAATGAATATGGAACTTGGATTCCTGCTTGCCATGACTATCCGTGTGGGTGTACGCGTGTTATGATTGGGGCAACTCCTAGTGAAGGATTTGGCCTAATGCCTATGTGATCAACATATGTCATGTATGTTGATGTATGTCTTTTAAAGTGTTTGGGGAAATGTCTGAATGAGTAGTAGTTAGCAAATTGTAATGTTTAAGGGTGTTGAGATATGATTCTCAATTTCTTTTAACTATATGTATGTTTTCCTTGGATAGTTATGTGATTAGGAATTGAATATGAACAAACTCATGCTTGTGTTGTGCTTCATAACATGCTCAACTGCTTTTATGATTTTATCTATGTAATGCATATGTTTAAATTCATATTTACGTTGTATGATCCGTCATGGGTGATGGGGGAGTGGAGCAACGAGTGCGTGCAACAGCCCTGGCAGCCCTAAACGAATAATACCAGTCTTTGATTGTATAATTTGAATTTTGATCCATTACTGCTTTAAATATCTAAAACCGAATATGATTGGGGCTATTGTATAGTCCAGGCAGTCGGTAACGGGATCGAATTCATGGTTGAGTTTCATTTTCCACGTGAGATGTGTTCGATGAACCCGAGTCGTACCTCGGTTGGCGATAGTGGTTGGCCACACGAAGTGCTTATATGCTTCATATCGTTCAACTTGTTGTGCGCTCGAGCTAGCCGAGCTCGTCAAGCAACCCGATCTGTCTTATGTATGTTCACCATGTTTGGACGCTACTGTTTGAAGCTGGGGTACCAAACTTACCAGTGAAATCCCTTTTAACCATGGTACCTCGATCCGCTAAGACTCATGAGCCGGGCATGGTGGTGTGGGACACCGTGGTCGAGCTGTTGGCCTATGCTGGGGCCACATGCCTCCCCGTAGTGACCAGTGAGCAACCAGACTCGTGAGCCGATTATGGTGGTATGGGACACTATATTCGAGCTGTCGACACCGACGGCGAGAGCCGAATATGGTGAGACATGTATTCGTGCTGACAGGCGACGAGCCTCCGTAGTGTCTTCGAGTATACTCTAAGGTCTGTGATTGACGATGAGCCCTTCGCATCAACTAGAGCATGAGTTGAGCCGAGTACGGTGAGACCTATATTCGAGCTGACGGCCAGCGATTGAGCCGAGTACGGTGAGACCTATATTCGAACTGACGGCCAGCAATTGAGCAGCATACGGTGAGATCTGTATCTGTGCTGACAGGTGACGAGCCATTTGTGATGCCTTCGCTACGCCTCTCAAACCATAATATCGTATGAGATTAACTAGGACTGACGACCCTAGAATGGATCATGTTTGGGAATGATATAAGGGAGGTACCTTAGTTTCCCAATATTGCTGTTAGAAATGGACTAATAATTACTCGGTAATCATGCTCATCATCGCACTGCATGTGCCTGGTAGATGTGGAGCACTGAGGGATGAACACATTCGCAAACGTAAGATGGTGTCGCATGAGGGTGGTTTGGCAAGGGCATACATCATGACTGCATTCATACTTGCATTAATAAGAGTATTTAGAATTGTTTGATTGTACTGCTTTATCATTACTGCTTGACTGAGTTGATAACATGTTAACCTATGCTTTATTGTTCCACTGAGTTGATCACTCACTCCCATGTTACGGGATGGTGTTCCGAACACCCACCAGACTTTGTCTGATTGCAGATGGCGACGCTACTCCTGAGGCGGAGCTGGACCTCTATGACGACAATGATGTTTGTTCGTATATGTTGTGTACTGACGGCTTCAAGTGAGCCGTGTCTTGATTGACAGGATTTCAGGGATGTTGACTAGATAACACTACACCTTTGGTATAATTTGAAATTATACTTGTAAATAATTAACCTGGTAACTTTATCACACTTTAGAGACTTACCATATTTTATATATTTTATATATCTATCACAGTCTTCCGCTTGCAAATTTAACTGTCTCTGGAGTATGATATGCTGTTTTGGCTTAATCTCACTCATGTTCAATGCACTAATACAAACAACATTCAATCATCATTCATTTTGTTGCATAAGTGATGCGTTGGAACTCGGGAGTTGAGTTTATGCTCGACCCCCGATTTTTAGGGTGTTACACTAACAATCATGAGGGCCCAACGATTTAGGTTAGCCCACTAAGGGGAGGTGAGAATGGGTCTAACAATGGGCACTAGGGAGAGTTACAATGTGGACATTTAACCATCATTACTCTTACAATGTGAACATTAAACCATTATTGCTCCCAAGGCATGGCCCATCATAAACATCTTTACATACACCATGGTGGAATCACACACATCACATCAGTCCTCATATACATCACTTTGGGCCTCACACAAGGGCCTCACATACATCGCATTGGGCCTCTCTCATGGGCCTTACATACATCACATTGGGCCTCAACCCATGGGCCTTATATACATCACATTGGGCCTCAACCCATGGGCCTCATATGCATCAAGATGGGCCGCAACAATGGGCCTCATATACATCAAGATGAGCAGCAACAACGGGCCTCATATACATCAAGATGGGACACAACAATGGGCCTCATATATATCAAGATGGGCTGCAACAATGGGCCTCATATACATCAAGATGGGCCGCAACAATGGGCCTCATATACATCAAGATGGACAGCAACAATGGGCCTCATATACATCAAGGTGGGCCACAACAATGGGCCTCATATACATCAAGATGGGCCCATCGTCCTAGTGGGGCTATCTACACCATTCATCTATTTTTAAAGATCATTTTTAGAGCGTTACTCAAAACTGAATCATATCAGAAGATCATCTAGATCATACCACAAAAAAAAAAAAGAATCATATCGGAAGATCATCTGGACCATACCACCAAAAAATGAATCATATCGGAATATCATCTGGATCATACCACAAAAAAAAAATGAATCATATCGGAAGATCATCTAGACCATACCACAAAAAAAAAATGAATCATATTGGAAGATCATCTGGACCATACCACAAATAGCAGTGGAGATAATGATTTCCACCATTTAAAATTCCCAGGGCCCACCATAACGTTTATTTTCCATCCAATCTGGTCATAAGGTCACAAAGGCCTGAATTAATAGGGAACGCAAATTTCATATTAATCCAAAACTTCTGTGGCCCCCAAACGGTTTCAATGGTGGATGTTCATTCTCCACTGATTCGCAGTGTGGTCCACCTGATAGATAGATCTACCTTACTTCGTCTCAAGCCTAACACGAACTCGCAAGATGATGGACGGTTCGGATATAACACACCGCATGATCAGACATACTGAACTTACTGACATCCTAGCAAATAAATGATATAGATGAAACACATACATCATTCGGGACCCACAGAGCTCGCAGACGTCAATACAACAGCTATGCTGCCGGGTCCCCACCGTTCAGATGGACAGTTGGGATACAACATTACCTCATGATCAGGCCCACATGACCTGCTGATGTCAATCAGCAGCTGGGCTGTCGTGGGTCCCCAAAATGGACGATTTGGATGTAACACATACATCAGCAGTGGGTCCCACCATCCAGCCATCTGGACAGTGTGGATTAGACCCATACATCACGGTGGGGCCCACAGAACATGCTGCATTATAGCAGCTATATAACTGGTGTGTGGTAGGCCATCCAGTCCGCTTTCAACAACAGGTAGGTTCCCACGTGGGGCCCACCATAACATACATATATGGTATCTATCATATATATATATATTATTTTATTATTATTATTATTATTATTATTATTATTATTATATATATAAGCTGACTGTTATGTTTTTCCCCTTTATACAATCCAGCAGCAGAGGCTGCTGGACATCCCATGAATGGATGTAATACATTCATCAAAGTGGGGTCCACGTACACGTGGCCCACCAGCCATATACATCGAGGTGGCCCCACGTACACCACACCACTAATGGACGGTGTGGATCTAATCCATTCTTCGCAGTGGGGTCCATACGTCCCAAAACGGACGGTAAGGATACATACATCATAGGTGGGCCACTCACATCATCATCATCACCAAAAGCCAGAGAGAGAGAGAGGAGGAGAGAGAGAGAGAGACGACATAGTGGAGGGACCCCGCCAGTATGGTCCCCTCTTGTTTACAACGCATACATCAAAATGGGTTCCATCACAAGTGGGCCCTCAAATGAAAATCAACGGTAGATATCCTTAAATCACCCACCGATTTCGTTCCTTCTTGGCTCCTTGGACTCTTAAACTCCTTGGCTCTCCTTTTGATGGAAGTTGATGAAGGTTGGATGGCTAGGATGGGAGATTGGGTGGTAGGGAGTGGGCCACACCTAACTTCTCTCTTTGGGAAGCTTAGACGTATCTGAAATAGCCAAGCTATATGTCCTAGAGGGGGGTGAATAGGACTATGCCAAATTTAAATAAAATATACAGCGGAATAAAGAATAAGAATTTAAATCACTAAACTTGAATTGCAGTATAGGAATGTAAAGCAATCAAAAATGTTTAAGGACAAGCTTACATCAAAACCAAAGTTTATGGTTGGACAACCTTATTTCTATAACAAATATAAAAATAGAAGCTCAAACCAATAAAGTAATAGTAAGTGATAAATTACAGAAATATAAATCTAACTATTACAACATTCACCACTGAGCTTGAAATGAAATGATTACAACATTCACATCCACATATACATCCCACTGAATAATTAAAGATATAAAATGAAAATCAAATAACCACAAAACACAAGGATTATAGTGGTTCGCCTGTGTGTACACCAACTGTTCAACAATAGCCACACAACTACTCCACTCCTAATATCCTCACACAGGGGATATTAGCGTTCAATAACAAAAATAGGTTTTTCCAGGTTCACCTAAAAACCTTCACAATTGTGTCTTATCTGTGGGCTTACACAATTAAAAAAAAAAAACCCCACTTCTGAGTTTTCTGCTCTCCTCAGATAACCAATACAATGAGATTTTTTCTGGCAAATCTCAAAAGAAAATTAAACAGAATTTACATCAAATGTAAAATACCTGATTATCTCCTCGTTCGTTGTAGCAGCCCGAAAGAACCAGATTGGAGTAGAGATTTGAATGTCCAAGATCAATGTCCAATACTCACTTTATAATGGTTCTAGGTTCTAATAGATTTTAAATTAAAAACAACGGACTAGCTTTAATTGATTTTGATTCCAAAAGAAGGAAAACAACAATTCCTCTTTCATATAAGATTGGAATGCTAAAAACAAAAAAATCAATCAATAAAGCTAAAGAAAGAGAATATTAAATAAACACACTTAGCTTTGATGGAGAACAAAATTATCTCTCAAAAGGCCGAATTAAGATTCGTGCTCTATTTATAGGTGAGCAAATCACGTCTTCGACTGGTCTAGGAAGTTCTTCGACTGGTCGTAGAACTAACAGACATTTGAAAATTCAGGCGCTATAAGATTTGATCGTTTCACGACTGGTCGAAGGTATCCTTCGACTGGTCGTAAGTTTCCTTCGACTGGTCATAGGATCCCAAGATCAGCGCTGGACTTTGAGTCGTAGGTCTACGACTAGTTTTAGATGCAGTCAACATTGTTCCTTCGACTAGTCGAATAGACCCTAGGACTAATCGAAGCCTAACAGAAAATATCCGAATTTTGTAACAAACTTACGACTGATCCAGGAATTTCTTAAACAGGTCGAAGCAGTGCTAGGACTAGTCGAAGAAAGTCTAGAACTAGTCTTAGAACTGACCAAACTCACGTAAATCAAACATATGACTTATGTATCCAAAATGGCCTACTCTAAAGGTCAACCTAAGGTCAGTCAAACCTCAATCGTGAAGTAAGGATATTGAAACTTAAGGACAAGTGACCTTCGAAAGTAGTAAACCTTGAAGTCTTGTTGTAGCTAATCCTTCAAAGTATCTTGAGTTCTTTACGATCGAACTTGTAAGCTTCTTGACATCTTGCAATGTCTTGACTTGAGAGCAATACTTGTCAATCACAGTTGAACTTGAGTAGAACTTTCTTCTTTACACTTGAGAGCATTGCTTGTTCATCAAAGTTGATCTTGAGTGAATCTTTGTACTTTACACTTGTGAGCATTGATTGTTCATCAAGGTTGATCTTGAGTGGATCTTTGTTTGATCTTGAGTAGAGCTTCACATAGCAAGTTACATACCAGTGTCTTTGGCACCACAAATTTGGCAACAGAAAGGATATAAACTATAGCACTTACAATCTCCCCCTTTGTCAAATTAGTGACAAAACACACTACCATGATATGTTTACAGAACACAGAATATCTGAGTAACAAATCATGCATAGAATACAGAATATCTGAGTAACGAATCATGCACCAGTTGTCATCAACTAGCACAGTTAATATGAACTTGCAAATATGAAAATATTATGCAAATATTCAACATATCCATTCTCCATACATGCCTTTATATGACATACAAAACTCCCCCTGAATAAAACATATCCCCAAATGAGTGAAACATATCCATTCTCCATACATGCCTTTATAAGACACACAAAACTCCCCCTGAATAAAACATATCCCCAAATGAGTGAAACATATCCATTCTCCCCCTTTTTGTCATAAGAGGACAAAGGAGAACAAGGAACAAATAGAAAAGATATGAGATAAAAGCATAATTAACTCATAGAAATCAAATACTGAGTTTAAGCAAAGCTAACACCATAGTAGTAAAGTTATTACAACTTGAACAACTTAAACACTAATCTGAACCAGAAGAAGGAGCAAGGATAGTTGGATCAAGTTTATGCATCCCCTTGTTCAAGCTCCGAAGATATTTGCACATGTACTTGAATTGTAAATCATGAGCAACAGACATGTTTTCCATCTTAACATTTATATTATCGAATTTATCCTCCAATGCACTCAAACGTGCCTCAACATCAGATGGTACAAAATCTGAATCATTCGTAGAATCAGATTCAAGCTCTTCAAAGATGTCATCCATATTATGTCATCAGAAGGAAGATCACTAGCTTCTCCCTCATGTTCAGCATGATCACTGCCACCACCTTAGACAGGATGAAAATCCAGCTTCATCTTATTGATATTAGAATTGTTGAAAATCAGATGATGGATAGATGCCTCTCCAACCGGCATATCGACTGACATATGTTTAGCCAACACAGTCATTAAATAGGCAAAAGGAATGTCACTGTGACTCGGATGGAGTCTAAACTAAAGAATGAAATGACATATTAAGGATGGTAAACAAATCTGAGTACGACTGACAATAGCATGAATAACACGAACTGTAACGCCCTGAAAATCAGGGGTCGAGCATAAACTCAACTCCCGAGTTCCAGAACATCATTTATGCAACAAAATGAATGATGATTGAATGTTGACTGTATTCGTGCATTGAACATGAGTGAGATTAAGCCAAAACAGCATATCATACTCCAGAGACAGTTAAATTTGCAAGCAGAAGACTGTGATAGATAGATAGATAAAATATATAAACTATGATGAGTCTCCAGAGTGTGATAACATTAACAGGTTAAATAATTACAAGTACAGTTCTAAAATATACCAAATGTGAGGAAGTGTAATGTCTCCTATCCCAAGTACCGTAGCTCCATCAATACAATACCAGGTCTTCATAGACCTGTCAGAGATTACATGTAGGAGAACTCCTCCTCAACATCATAGTAGTAGTTCGGCTCTGCTTCATAAGCATTGCCATCACCTGAAACTCAACAAATCTGGTTGGTGTTGCAAACACCGTCCCGAAATGTGGGAGTGAGTAATCAACTCAGTGGAACAGTAAAGCATAGGTTAACATGTTATCAACTCAGTCAAGCAGTAATGATAAAGCAGTACAATCAAACAATTCTAACTACTCTTATTTAATGCAAGTATGAAATGACATGATGTATGCCCTTGCCAAACCACCCTCATGCGACATCATCTTACGTTCGTGAATGCGTCCATCCCTTAGTGCTCCACATCTACCAGGCACATGCAGTGCGATGATGATGAGCATGATTACCGAGTAATTATTAGTTCATTTCAAAAAGTAGTATGGAAACTAAGTAGTATTTGAAAAAACATAATGACCTTCCTTGTATCATTCCCAAACATGATCCATCCTAGGGTCGTCAATCCTAGTTAATCTCATACGGTATTATGGTTCGAGAGGCATCGCGAAGGCATCGCAAAGGGCTCGTCACCCGTCAGCACAGACACAGATCTCACCGTATGCGCCTCAATTGCTGACCTTCAGATCGAGTACAGGTTTCACCGTACTCGGATCAATCGCTGGCCGTCAGCTCGAATACAGGTCTCACTATACTCGGCTCAACTCATACTCTAGTTGCTGTGAAGGGCTCGTCGCCAATCACAGACCTTGGAGTATACTCGAAGATACTACAGAGGACTCGTCGCCCGTCAGCACGAGTACAGGTCTCACCGTACTCGGCTCTCACCGTAAGTGTCGACAGATCGAATACAGTGTCCCATACCGCCGTATTTGGCTCACGAGTTTGGTTGCTCAATGGTCACTACGGGGAGGCATGTGGCCCCAGCATAGGCCGACAGCTCGACCACGGGTGTCCATACCACCATTGCCAGCTCATGAGTCTTAGCGGATCGAGGTACCATGGTTTAAAAGGGATTTCACTGGTAAGTTTGGTACCCTAGGTTCAAGCAGTAGCGTCCAAACATGGTGAACATACATAAGACAGATCGGGTTACTTGACGAGCTCGGCTAGCTCGAGCTCACAACAAGTTGAACGACATGAAGTGCATAAGCACTTCGCGTGGCCAACCACTATCGTCAACCGAAGTACGACTCGGGTTCGTCGAACACATCTCACGTGGCAAATGAATCACAGCCACGAATACAATTCTGGTACCAATTGTCTGGACTATAATCATAGCCCCAAACCCAATCAAGTGCAGATAGATAAAGCAGTAATGGATCAAGATTCAACTCATACAATCAAGGTCTGGTATTATCCGTTTAGGGCTGCCAAGGCTGTTGCACGCACTCGTTGCTCCACTCCCCCATCACCCATGACGGATCATACAATGTAAATATAAATTTAAACATATGCATTACATAGTTAAAATCATAAAGCAGTTGAGCATGTTATGAAACACAACACAAGCATGAGTTTGTACATGTTCAATTCTTAATCACACAACTATCCAAGGAGATCATTCACATAGTTAAAAGAGGTTGAGAATCATATCTCAACACCCTTATACATTACAATTTGCTAACTACTACTCATTCAGACATTTCAAGAAACACTTAAACAAACATACATCAACATACATGACATATGTCGATCACATAGGCATTAGGCCAAATCCTTTCACTAGGGAGTTGCCCCAATCATAACACGCGTACACCCACGACGGATAGTCATGGCAAGCAGGAATCCAAGTTTCATATTCACTCAGTCATTTCCACAAACACTTGGGCCACACATTTTAGCATATATAGTGTATATTGGTCGTGGCGTGATTTAGGGCAAATTCTTTCGTCAAAGGGGGTATCACCAATACAACAATCATGAATCCATGACAATTAGTCATGTCGAGCACGAATGAGAATTCTATACTTATTCAGTCATTTTCACAAACACTTAGAATACACTATTACAACATACATGGTGTATGTTAGCAAAACATGTATTAGGGCTATCCTTTAGCCAAGCGAGTATTTTATCCATGTATAATATATTACTACAACAAATAATCATGATAAATACATCTCCAAAATTTATACGTATACAGTATTTTCTAGAATACGCAATTTCAACATACATAGTGTATATAAGTAAAACATGTATTTAGGCGAATCCTTTTGCCAAATAAGTATTTTATCCATATATCGTATATCCATATAACAAATAAACATGTCAAACACATTTCCAAAAATATACGTATACCGTACTTTCTACAAATACCTAGAGTATGTAGAATTCCATATTTTTCATCTTTAATCGAAACGGAAAACAGACAGCACTTTATACATGTGCAATTGCATGCAGATCATGAATCTATCATTATCTGACATTGAAAGCGTTGAAAACCATAACCTATACACCTAAAGTCCGCACCTTTTGTCGTAGAATTGTAACGAAGTCGATAGGTTTGCTAAGCTTCTGTATTCGGCAGTTTGACAACCTATAGAACGAAATAGGTTAGCTATTTCACAACCTACAACCGTCTAAACCCCAAAACAGATTAGGGTTAGGGTTTCTTACCTAGAAATGATGCCATAAACGCCAGGAAAGTGATGAGAATCAGGCGGTGGAGCCCGAATAGAGGCAGGGAAGAGTGGCAGGGAGATTCTCCCACTGCTCCCACACTTTCTCTCTCTTTTCTCTCTCAATCTCAAATTCATATGGCTGCCATGAGAGAGGGTTTAAGGTCCTTATATAGCCTAAAAATTCACCGAAATAGACTTATGTTCAAGGTATACTTACATTATAATCAAATCGGCATTGTTTCAGCTCAAAAGAGGGTTTCTGGCGGCCCTCGTTGAGCCAAAGGTCGAACTTAAGCTCACCAACGCTAGATCTACGTTCTATTAAGTTTTCATTTCAGTGGGATTTCCAGATCACGCGTGGCAGACCAGTTTCAGTTCAACGGTCAGTGGATCTCGATCGGAGATTCCGAGTACATGTAAATGTGTATGAAATTTCTCCTGATCTGAGGGTGTAATTTGGTCTGATTCTGACGGTCTGGTTGCTTAATACTGATCCGCAAGCGAGTGGTGCCAGATTACTATTCAAGATATTTTATTTTGAATTAATTTCACATTTCTCACACTCTTCACTCCGAGCTCAAGCGAATAGCGCTGGGACATTATTTGGATTTAATTTTCGAGATGGTTGTCAAGCCCAGCGAGGCGGTCCTAGTTCCTTAACTTCGTGTTAATCAGACTTCCGACGTGCTGTCCAGATCCGATACGGAGTTTCGAGATGCTCTAGTGAGCAGCCGGGTAATGAGATTGATCCTAGGTTTTAGGGTAACCTAGCGTCAATGATTCTACAAGTTTTGGGTCTTGCAGATCGTATTTAAAGCGATTCTAGCGGATTTCGTAGCTAATCTAGTTTTGCACTTAGTTACTTTGTCTCATTTCTAAAGGATTTAGTCCTATAAGATTTCTGTCTGAGGTGGTACCTGGGCCTTTGTAGTTTGTATATAAAGTGATCCAAGTTATACTACTTAGCTAGTTTAAGATAGTGTCTAGGGTGAAAGTACTTTGAAAAATTGAAAAATCAAGGTGGTGAAGGGTGGAATTTGTGAAGAAATGGTTCACAAGCGATTTTAGCCTTTGGGACTGAGTTTTGACAAGTTGATAAGGTGTTAGGGTCGACCCATTGCCTAAGGACGTCTAATCCCAGGTTGGCAAAAATCCGGGATGTTACACGAACCATATATGATGTCAAATCGGTTTTATTACCCGAACGAGGATACAGATTAGACACAAAGATTTTGTGGAGAACTCTGTATTTCGGTAATATATACCTTGCGGGAAGCGTATTCCCTTTATGAGTCCAATGAACATCCATGTTGCACAAGTCTCTAGTGAGCATACGTTTTTCAGAAACTGAGGGTTTATTAGTGAAAATATGGTTAGGAATTCCCTCATCATTTACTGGAATGTCCATAAGAGCTGAAATTAAATGACGATCAACTTCAAAAGGCCCTTCCCTAGTAGATATTTTAAATGTTAACTCATCCAATGAAAAAGCACTAATACATGCAAACATGGATTGGGCAATGGACCGATATGCTGGCCCACCCCAATGTAATAAGTTATCCCAACCTAAAGATTTAAGCATAGGAAGGATGTCAAAAGGTGCAACATGATCAATGAAAATAGGGAGTTCAACAATAACATTGCGTAATCTGATGTCCCGAACATAAGATGGATCATCATCGGGAGGTTGAAGATGCCGTTTAGAAATAGGGGCTGATCTGGAAGAAGAAAATGGACCACGGGTTGTTGTTTTCTTTCCTCTAGAAGCCATTTGCAACAAAGATTTCAAGAAAAGAAGAAGTTGCAAAGATTTGAGAAGAGGGTTTGCTCAAAACAGATTTTGCAAACGAAAAACCTCAAATCACAATGAAATCCAAAATAGAAAGCTTCAAGAGAGAAAAGAAAGCAATCTAGACACAGATCTGCAAGAAAAACGTAAATGGAGCACTAACCTTGAAGAAATGTAACAATGGGTTTGACTAGTCGAGGCTCGGCTCCTTAGAGAGTGAAAACAGAATGAGGAAGAAAGTGAAATTCCCAATTTTTAAGTGATTTACCGCGATTTACGACTGGTCGTGGATATGTACGACCAGTCGAACTACGACTGGTCGTGGATATTTACGACTGGTCAAGTACCGGCCAAAAATTCAGATTTCTTGCATAATAGCCAAAAATAGAAATTCAAACTATCAAATATATACACTATGATACAAGTAGGCATAAATAATCATTTTAAAATGCACATGCCAAGATCAAATTTCATTTTGTTAAACCTGCTTTTGTCGAGCGGTTTAGTGAAAATGTCAGCTTGTTGATCCTCGGTAGGGATATATTCCAGAGATATAACTTTTTCTTCTACTAATTCCCTAATATAATGAAATCTAATGTCAATATGCTTAGTACGAGAATGCTGAATAGGATTTTTCGAAATATTTATGGCACTGGAATTATCACAATGTAATAACATAGAATCCTGTTTAATTCCATAATCACATAGCATTCGTTGCATCCAAACAAGCTGTTTACATGCATTAGCAGCTGCGATATACTCAGCTTCAGCTGTAGAAAGTGATATAGAATTTTGTTTCTTACTAAACCAGGAAACTAAACAATTTTCGATATAAAAGCAACCACCACTAGTTGATTTTCTATCATCTAGATTATTAGCCCAGTCAGCATCCGAGTATCCAGCTAATTGAACATTAGTCTCTTGAGTATACCAGAGACCGAGATTAACAGTACTTGCGACATATCTAATAATCCACTTGACAACAGTCAAGTGCAATTCTTTTGGATCAGATTGATATCTAGCGCAAATACCAACACTTAGAGAAATATCAGGCCTGCTAGCAATTAAATATAGTAAACTACCAATCATACTTCGATATAATTTCGGATCTACATTTTTACTTGCAAAATCTTTTGAGAGTTTTAAAGTTGTACTCATAGGAGTATCGAAATTCTTACCATTCTCAAATTCAAATCTCTTAATTAGATTCATAGCATACTTAGATTGAGATATGAACATTCCATCAGGTTGTTGCTTTACTTGTAACCCAAGAAAATAATTCACTTCCCCAACCATGCTCATTTCAAACCGAGATTTCATCAAATCTACAAACTTAATAGTCATGTCAGTACAGGTAGATTCATAAATAATATCATCAACATAGATTTGTACTAATAAGATGTGATCATTATGTTTTCTAATAAACAGAGTTTTATCAACGCATCCCATTTGAAAATTATGGCTTAATAGAAACTTTGTTAGTTTCTCGTACCATGCCCTAGGAGCTTGTTTTAAACCGTAAAGTGCCTTTTTAAGTCGATAAACATGATCGACATTCTTGGGGTCTTCAAAACCCATTGGTTGTTCAACATAGACTTCCTCATGCAAATCGCCATTTAAGAATGCACTTTTTACATCTATTTGGTAAATCTTGAACTTTCTAAAACACGCAATGGATATAAAGAGTCTAATTGATTCAAGACGGGCTACTGGTGCAAAGGTTTCATAATAATCAATACCTTCAATTTGAGTGTAACCTTGAACCACTAACCTAGCCTTATTTCTAATTATATTACCAAGCTCATCAGACTTATTTTTGAAAATCCATTTGGTTTCAATAATGTGTTTATCTTTAGGTCCAGGTCCGAGATACCAAACTTCATTTCTCACAAATTGGTTAAGCTCTTCTTGCATCGCAACAATCCAGTTTTCATCAGTAAGAGCTTCTTTTACGTTAGATAGTTCTATCTGGGATGTAAAACATGAGTAATGTAAAACATGCGTAATTACATATATCCTTAAGTTGTCTACGAGTATGAACACCAGTGAGGGTTTCCAAGAATCTGTGTAGTTGGATGATCTTTAACAGTCCTTCGTTCAGAATTAGTCTGGTTAGATGAAGTATCAGGTTTATCTGTTACAAGAATTTCATCATAATCTGAACTTGGGACTGGTGTGTTTAAGTGATCATCAATAACCACATTAATGGACTCTTGAATCACACTGGTCCTTTTGTTCAGTACTCTATAAGCACGACTGTTTAAAGAATATCCTAAAAATATCCCTTCATCACTCTTCGTATCAAATTTTTTCCAGATTTTCACGATCTTGTAAAATATAGCACTTGCTACCAAAAATTTGAAAATATTTGACAGTAGGCTTTCTATCGAACCACATTTCATAAGCTGTTTTATTATTACTTTTACTAGTGTAAACTCGATTAATAATATAACAAGCTGTATTGACTACTTCAGCCCAAAGATTCTTAGAGAGCTTCATGCTATTCAACATGACATTAGCCATTTCTTAAAGTACTCTATTTTTCCTTTCCACTATTCCATTTTGTTGTGGAGTTTGTAAGTGCTATGGTCTCATGCTCCTTTGGTTGTCAAATTTTGATGTGTCAAAACATCTATCTGTGTTTTGTGCTTGTATGGTGATTTTTATGTATTCAAGACACTGCATAAACACTACAATGTTGAAGTCTTGGAAAGCTACATTTCAAGAAGTTACAATGTTGAAGTCTTAAGAAGCTACATTTCAAGAAGTTACAATGTTGAAGTCTCATGAAGCTACATTATTGAAGTTCAAGAAGCTACAATGTTGAAGTTTAAGATCTCAAGCCTGATATGGTTCAAATAAATCCACATTCGTTGAATGGTTGAAGTTCAATGTCCATACGACATGGTTCAGGTTTGAATGACCTTAGGTTGACCCTTTAAGTAGGTCACTTTGGATACATAAATCAAATGTTTATTTTACATAAGTTTGGTCTATTCTACGACCAGTCCTAGATCTTATTCGACCAGTCCTAGCATTGGTTCGACTAGTCCAAGAAATTCCACGACCAGTCCTGGAGGTCCTTCGACCGGTAGTAGATGTGGCTTCGACTCGTCCACGACCAGTCATTGAGCTACGACTCAAAGTCCAGCAACGTAATCTCTGGTCTTACGACCAGTCGTAGGTGACCCACGACTAGTCGTAGGCTACTCACGACCAGTCGTGGAACGACTTTCAATGATCGCGCTTAATTTTTCAAAAATCTGTTAGAGCTACGACCAGTCGAAGGTTTCTAAGACCAGTCGTAGGAGCGATTTTTGCTTCTATAAATTGAACATGAAATTTAGAGTTTTCATACTTCAACTCGATTCAATTCAAGAATTTTCAAGTGATCACTCTGAGATAAGTCTGTGTTTATTTTAAGCTACATTATGCTTATTTAATATTCCTTTTTGCTAGCTTATTTAATTTGATTTTGTTTCTATATTCCAATCTTATTTGAAAAAGAGGAATTATCTTATTCCTTCTTCTTGGAATCAAAATCAAATATAGCGACGCCCAACAAGTTAAATCTAAAATCTATTAGAATTTAGAACCTTATGAATGTGAGTATTGGAAATTGAACTTTGACATTCAATCATCTACTCCGATTGGTTCTACCGGGCGGCTACAAAAATGAGAAATCCAGGTATTTTACAATTCTGTAAAAATTATTTACTTTTGGTTTTGTTTGAGGTTAAGCCAAAAAAATCTCATTGTATTGGTTTTGTTTGAGGTTGAACCAGAAAAAATCTCATTGTATTGGTTATCTGAGGAGTGCCAGAAAACTCAGAAAAGAGGGGTTTTTGAATTGTGTAAGCCCAAGTGAAAAAGACACAATTGTAAAGGTTTTTGGTGAACCTGTGAAAACCTATTTCATAGTGAACGCTAATATCCCCTGTGTGAGGATATTAGGAGTGGAGTAGCTTTCTGTGTGGCTGTTGAAAGACAGTTGGTGTACACACAGGCGAACCACTATAACTCTTTGTCTTGTGGATTGAATGCTTGCTTAATTTTCATATCTTTTATAATTTGTTGTGTGGAATGTACAAGTGGATGTGAATGTTGTAACTATTTACATTTCAAGCAAGTGTGGGGATTGTTGTAATAATTTAGATCTTACTTCTGCATTTAATTTCAATTCCTTGCTATTCATTTATTTCTATTAAAATTGAGTCCTTGATCCAAAAGATGTTCTAGAAATAAGGTTGTCCTACCATAAGCCCTTGTTTATTATGGTGTAAGGTTGTCCTTAGAACTGAATTTGTATCAATCTCTCAATACTTATTTATCAAGGTGATTTAAATTTAGCATTGTGAATTGATTCATAATTGTAAGGATATTAGTTTACTTATTTCCGCTGATTTTATTTTAAATTTGGCATAGTCCTATTCACCCCCCCCCCCCCCCTCTAGGACATATAGCTTGGCCTTTTCAAGTGGTATCAGAGCCTAATAGCTCATTTTTGTTGCTTTTTATTTGGATTTATTTCCTGAGCTAACGATCTAAGCTATATAAAAAGATGTCAAATTTTGATAGCCTTTCAGTTACTAGGCCTCCACCCTTTGATGGCTCCAACTATGCCTATTGGAAAGCCAGAATGAGGATCTTCCTCAAATCAATGGATGAAAGTGTGTGGCAAGCCACAGTGACTGAATGGAAACCTCCTATCATGGAAGTAACTGGTGTTGATGGTTCAAAATCTATGAAAATTACACCGTATTACCAATGGACCACACTTCAGAAAAATGAGAGTAGTGCTAATGCTAAAGCACTAAATGCAATCACTTGCGCACTATCACCGGATGAGTTCAAAAGAATCATATCCTGTGATACTGCAAAGCAAGCCTGGGATATTTTAGAAATGACACACGAAGGTACATCAATTGTCAAGAAATCTAAAGTCCAACTCCTCACAACTAAATTTGAAGAAATTCATATGGAGGAAAATGAAATGTTTATGGACTTTTACACTAGATTGAATGACATTGTAAACTCAATGTGGGGTCTTGGCGATAAGATCCCAGAAAGTAAAGTGTGTGCAAAAATACTACGCTCTCTTCCTGAACGGTTCAATTCTAAGGTAACCGCAATCCAGGAACTTCGTGATACGGATAATATGAAGGTAGAAGAATTAGTTGGTTCGTTACAAACCTATGAATTAAGTTTTAAAGCTCCTAAAGGTAAATCTATTGCTTTGAAGTCATCTAAAAGTATTACTCAAGAAAATTCAGATTCAGAAAAGTTGAAGATGATATGGCCCTTTTGGCGAAAAAGTTTTATAAGATTTTCAAAAGTAAGAAAAGAGTCGACTTTCAAAAGGCAAATGAAAAGAAACTTTCTAAACCTAAGTCTAAAACTTGGAAATCATTGAAAGATAGTCAATGTTACAACTGTCAAGAATATGGGCATTTAGCAAACAAATGTCCTAAAAAGGACAGATCCAAAAGGAAGGGTATGTTGGCTACTTGGGATGAATCGTCTGATTCTGAAGCCTCTTCTGAATCAGAAAATTCAGAAACCGAGTCGGGCAATGAACTTAAGGCCCTTATGACTCTAGCCAAGTTTACTTTTTCAGATCACGATGATTCAACAAGTGAAGAAAATTTGGATAGTGATCATGAAAATGATGAAGATCTTCAAGATGCTTACAATGCCTTATATAAGGAAAGTTGTAAAATTGCTGTCAAACTTAAACTTCAAAAAGAAAAGTTTTTTAAACTTAAAGAATGTTTTGAAACCCTTGTTTTAGAAAAATCCCAAATTTCAGATTGTTTTGAAAAATCAAAGTGTGATCTGGAATTCAAAACCTCCCTGATTGAAAATTTGAAATCTGAAAATGAGAAACTTAAAAATGAAGTATCTTCTCTTCTGAGTTTGAAGGACACATGGAGATATGCCCAAGGTGATCCAAAATTAGAAAAATTATTATCCGGATCAAGAAAATGTGGCGATCGATCCGGGTTGGGCTATGATAAAAACACATCTCCTAAACAGAAGAATACTCCTTCCAATTTTGTGAAAGGAGAGACTTCTAACTCAAAAGGAAAAGGTACTAGTCAAGTTTTTTCTAAAAATACAAAAACTTTTCAAAAACCCAAAAGCAGCTATATAAATCAGATTCGAAACCCACTAGCTGAAAAAATTGTTGATTTACTTAAGGAGCTATTAAAATCTAACTCAGTAGGTCACTCTTACAACTATAAACAAAAGAAGACCAATTATTCTCCTAAACCCAAAACAGTACTGAAATGGGTTCCTAAGGTTGCCTGTTTGGTTGCTCACACTGCTTTCAAAGCTACAAGCCATTCGAAATGGTACCTAGACAGTGGATGCTCCAGACATATGACAGGCGACAAAGCACTATTCACCGATCTTAAAGATATGACTGATGGGTCAGTCACATTTGGTGATGGTAGCAACTGCAAGATAATTGGCAAAGGTACGGTCCAACTCTATAACCTTCCTTATTTAAAAATGTTTTATATGTTGAGGGTTTAAAACACAACCTGTTGAGCATATCTCAAATATGCGATAACAACCATAATGTTAAATTTTCTAATCAAGGTTGTGAAATTATAAACGAAAAGGGTTCTGTAATATTAACTGGTCGCAGAACTTCTGAAAACTGCTATATAGTAAGCAATGGTAGCTCATCTAAACAAACGTGCTACATGGTCCATACCGATGAGACAGAATTATGGCATAAACGCCTTGGACATGTACACTACCGAAATTTATACAGATTGAGCAAAAGTGAACTAATTAGAGGTCTACCTAAGATGCAAAAAGTAGACAAGATTTGTGGTGAATGCCAGTATGGTAAACAAACTAGGAGCTCTCACAAAAAGGTGAACTCCAATACCACCACAAGACCACTCGAGCTTCTCCACATGGATCTTATAGGACCAACAAGAACGGAAAGTCGAGGTGGCAAAAAGTACATCTTAGTTATTGTAGATGATTATACAAGATACACTTGGGTTTCATTCTTGAGAGACAAATCAGAAACCCTTGATGAAGTGAAAAAGATTATAAAACGGATTCAAACTGAAAAATGTTCTCAAGTCAACAAGATCCGTAGTGATCATGGATCCGAATTCGAAAATAGCGGTTTTGAGAAATTCTGTAGCGATCAGGGAATATCGCATGAATTCTCTGCACCTAAAACTCCTCAACAAAATGGAATTGTCGAGAGGAAGAATAGAGTGCTTCAAGAAATGGGAAATGTTATGTTAAATAGCATGAAGCTCCCTAGGAATCTCTGGGCTGAAGCAGTGAATACAGCCTGCTACATTATTAACCGTGTTTATATTTGTAAAACTAATAATAAAACGGCTTATGAAATGTGGTTTGAGAAAAAGCCTTCTGTCAAATACTTTCGAGTTTTTGGCAGCAAGTGCTATATTTTGCGTGACCGTGAAAATTTGGGAAAGTTCGACACTAAAAGTGATGAAGGGATCTTTTTAGGATATTCTTTAAACAGTCGTGCATATCGTGTTCTGAACAACAGGACCGGTGTGATTCAAGAGTCAATAAATGTTGTGATTGACGATCTTTTGAATACACCTGTCCCTAGTTCAGATAATGATGAAGTGCTTATACTTGAAAAACAAGAAACTTCATCAAGTGAAACTAATTCTGAATTAAGGACTGTTAAAGATCATCCAACTTCTCAAATACTTGGAAACCCTCTCACTGGTGTGCGCACTCGTAGACAATTAGAGGACATATGTAACTACGTATGCTTTACATCCCAGATTGAACCGGTTAACGTAAAAGAAGCACTTTCGGATGAAAACTGGATTCTTGCGATGCAAGAAGAACTTAATCAGTTTGTCAGAAATGATGTCTGGTACCTTGTTCCTAGACCTAAAGATAAACATATTATTGGAACAAAATGGATTTTCAAAAACAAATCTGATGAACTTGGAAATATTATTCGAAATAAAGCAAGACTAGTTGTACAGGGGTATACACAAATTGAAGGTATTGACTATAATGAGACATTTGCCCCTGTAGCTCGTCTTGAATCAATCAGACTTTTTATCTCCATTGCTTGTTTTAGGAAGATTAAAATTTACCAAATGGATGTAAAGAGTGCCTTTCTGAATGGTGATTTACATGAAGAGGTATATGTTGAACAACCTACAGGGTTTGAAGATCCTAAATTTACTGATCATGTGTATCGTCTTAAGAAGGCTCTTTATGGTCTGAAACAAGCTCCCAGAG
Source organism: Magnolia officinalis (assembly GCA_021015155.1). Lineage (NCBI taxonomy): Eukaryota > Viridiplantae > Streptophyta > Magnoliopsida > Magnoliales > Magnoliaceae > Magnolia > Magnolia officinalis. The sequence continues at coordinate 52,048,358 of JAJHSJ010000007.1, forward strand.
CATGGTACGAAAAACTGACTAAGTTTTTACTGAGTCATAATTTTCAGATGGGATGTGTTGATAAGACGCTCTTTGTTAAGAAACATAACGATGATATTCTAATGGTTCAAATATATGTTGACGATATTATTTATGGATCAACCTGTACTAACATGACTGTTGAGTTTGCAGATTTGATGAAGTCTAAATTCGAAATGAGCATGGTTGGAGAATTAAACTATTTTCTAGGGTTGCAAGTAAAACAACAACCTGATGGAATTTTTATCTCTCAAACTAAATATGCTCTGATTTTAATTAAGAAATTTGGATTTGAGAAAGGTAAAAATTTTGATACTCCTATGAGTACAACTTTGAGACTCTCAAAAGACTCTACAGGTAATGATGTGGATCCTAAATTGTATCGTAGTTTGATTGGTAGTTTGCTTTATTTGACTACTAGTAGACCAGATATCGCTTTGAGTGTTGGTATTTGTGCTCGTTATCAATCAAATCCTAAAAAATCTCACTTAACTGATGTTAAGCGGATTATGCGATATGTCGCAAGTTCTACTAAACTGGGTCTCTGGTATCCACATGAGACTAATGTTCAATTAGCCGGGTACGCAGATGCTGACTGGGCTGGAAACATTGATGATAGGAAATCAACCAGTGGTGGTTGTTTCTATATTGGAAATTGTCTTGTTTCTTAGTTTAGCAAGAAGCAAAGTTCTATATCGCTATCAACAGCTGAGGCTGAATACATTGCTGCTGGAAATGCATGTACTCAACTTGTTTGGATGAAACGTATGTTAAGTGATTATGGAATTACTCAGGATTCTATGATTTTATTTTGTGATAATTCCAGTGCAATAAATATCTCTAAAAATCCAGTTCAGCATTCACGTACTAAGCATATTGACATTAGATTTCATTACATTCGTGAATTAGTGGAAGAAAAATTAATATATTTGGATTACATTCCAACCGAGACTCAACTTGCGGACATTTTCACTAAACCGCTCGACAAAAGCAGGTTTAATAAATTAAAGTTTGATCTCGGTATGTGCAATTTAAATTGAATTTGCATGATTTGGTGTATCATAATGTACATAACTTTGATGTTTTATTTGCTTGAATTTGAAAATTATTTGAAAAAATTGCAAATTTTGAGTCGTACTCGACCAGTCGTGAGTGTACACGACCGGTCGTGATACGACCGGTCGAACACTTACACACCGGTCGTGAAACTCGGGATTTCACTTTAATTTGGGGATTTGACTCTTCTTCTTCATTTCCTTTTTACTCTCCAACGGTTCTAGCTACGACCGGTCGAACCCACCTTCATAGTACTTCAAGGTTAGTGGTTCTTTTGCATTTTCTTGTAGATTCTTGTTATTGGTGTTTCAAATCTCATTCTTGTAGAATCTATTTGGTCGTTCATTGCAAGTTTGGGGTTTTATCTTAAAAATTGTTCTATCAAAACCCCATTTCTTCTATCTTGCATCTTTTGTTTCCTTGAAATCCTCCTTTGAAAATGGATGCTAGAGGTAAAAAGAAAACTACTCGAGGTCCCTCTTCATCTAGATCAGCTTCTATTGCACAACGTCATCTTCGCTCTCCCGAAAATGATCCTTCTAATGCTCGGGATTTGCGTATGCGCAATGTTATTGTTGAGCGTCCTGTTAATGTTAATCACATTGCTTCATTTGGTATCCCTCCTCTGTTGGAATCTGTGGGATGGGATAACATCTTGCATTGGGGTGGAGCTGCATACCAGTCCATTGCCCAATCCATGTTTGCATGTATCTGTGATTTTTCTCTTGAGAATTTAACTTTTAAAGTTGATACTCAAGAAGGATTGTTTTTAGTGGATCGACATTTGATTGCTGACATTATGGAAATACCTGTCAATGATGAGAGCATTCCAATTCATATTTTACATGACAGCCTCTCAGAATCTGAACGAAAATGCTTACTAGAGATTTATGTAATTTGGATGTTCACTGGACTCATAAAGGTCATGCACTTCCCTCAAGGTATTTGTTACCCAGACACAGAGTACTTCATAGGATTTTCATCTCAAATCTTTATCCACGTTCTGGTAATAAAACCGAACTCACTGCTTTCATGGTTCGTGTTTTGCATTCTGTCATCTCTGGTGCAAAAATATGTCTACCTTCTTTAATTTGTCATTCCATTATTCTGTCTCGTCACCATCCAGGACATAGTGATATACCCTTTGGTTATTTATTGACTATGCTGGCAAATCATATGCTCGTGGCTATGCCTACTAGAGAAAAACCCATCCATCATCTCCCTTTTAATAATTCCAATATTAACAAGATGAATTTAGAATTGGCTGATGGCCAAGTGGATGCTGGTAGCAGTGGTGCTGAAGCAGGAAATGCTCAAGCTGGTGATCTTCCTGAAGACGTGAATATGGATGATTTATTTGAAGAACTTGAGTCAGACTCGGCTGATGATCCTGATTTTCAGCCTTCTGATTTTGATGAGAGATTGAATTCCCTTCAAGAGCAGGTGGCTCAAATTCGTGTTACCCAAGACACGCAATTTTCTTATTTACGCAAATATATGAGGCGGATTGCTAAGGGTTTACACAAATTGATCCATCTAATCCTGCTCCCTCTTCTGGTTCTGACTGAATTTTTGATGGGTCTGTAATATTTTTTTTTTCTGAACTTTACATGCTTACTGACTCTTTGAATTATGCACTATGCTCTCTTGAATCAACTTCTATTTTCCTTTGCTCTTCTTCCTTTGTCATTTTGTGTCAAAAAGGGGGAGAAGTTTTGGAGGCGCTTTGGCTTTATTTTGTATTTAATCTTTATGATGTGCTCCTATGACTCAGGCTATTACTCAGGGGGAGTTAAGCTTCTCAGGGGTAGTTAGAATGATGCTAGTTATTACTTATCATATCTATATAATTGTGCATGCTTCTCTATTGTGAACCTGTTGTGTCTGTACTTCTCTTATGTCTATTGGAAGTATTATTACTTGGGTGTTTTGTCACAAATTTGACAAAGGGGGAGATTGTAAGTGCTACGGTCTCATGCGCCTTTGGTTGTCAAATTTTGATGTGTCAAAACATCTATCTGTGTCTTGTGCTTGTATGGTGATTTTTATGTATTCAAGACACTGCATAAACACTACAATGTTGAAGTCTTGGAAAGCTACATTTCAAGAAGTTACAATGTTGAAGTCTCAAGAAGCTACATTTCAAGAAGTTACAATGTTGAAGTCTCATGAAGCTACATTATTGAAGTTCAAGAAGCTACAATGTTGAAGTTCAAGATCTCAAGCCTGATATGGTTCAAATAAATCACATTCGTTGAATGGTTGAAGTTCAATGTCCATACGACATGGTTCAGGTTTGAATGACCTTAGGTTGACCCTTTAAGTAGGTCACTTTGGATACATAAATCAAATGTTTATTTTACATAAGTTTGGTCTATTCTACGACCAGTCCTAGCTCTTGTTCGACCAGTCCTAGCATTGGTTCGACTAGTCCAAGAAATTCCACGACCAGTCCTGGAGGTCCTTCGACCAGTCGTAGGTGTGGCTTCGACTCGTCCACGACCAGTCGTTGAGCTACGACTCAAAGTCCAGCAACGTAATCTCTGCTCTTACGACCAGTCGTAGAGATCCACGACCAGTCGTAGGTGACCCACGACCAGTCGTAGGCTACTCACGACCAGTCGTGGAACGACTTTCAATGATCGCGCTTAATTTTTCAAAAATCTGTTAGAGCTACGACCAGTCGAAGGTTTCTAAGACCAGTCGTAGGAGCGATTTTTGCTTCTATAAATTGAACACGAAATTCAGAGTTTTCATACTTCAACTCGATTCAATTCAAGAATTTTCAAGTGATCACTCTGAGATAAGTCTGTGTTTATTTTAAGCTACATTGTGCTTATTTAATATTCCTTTTTGCTAGCTTATTTAATTTGATTTTGTTTCTATATTCCAATCTTATTTGAAAAGAGGAATTATCTTATTCCTTCTTCTTGGAATCAAAATCAAATATAGCTACGCCCAACAAGTTAAATCTAAAATCTATTAGAATTTAGAACCTTATGAATGTGAGTATTGGAAATTGAACTTTGACATTCAATCATCTACTCCTATTGGTTCTACCGGGCGGCTACGAAAAGGAGAAATCCAGGTATTTTACAATTCTGTAAAAATTATTTACTTTTGGTTTTGTTTGAGGTTAAGCCAGAAAAATCTCATTGTATTGGTTTTGTTTGAGGTTGAACCAGAAAAAATCTCATTGTATTGGTTATCTGAGGAGTGCCAAAAAACTCAGAAAAGAGGAGTTTTTGAATTGTGTAAGCCCAAGTGAAAAAGACACAATTGTAAAGGTTTTTGGTGAACCTGTGAAAAACTATTTCATAGTGAACGCTAATATCCCCTGTGTGAGGATATTAGGAGTGGAGTAGCTTTCTGTGTGGCTGTTGAAAGACAGTTGGTGTACACACAGGCGAACCACTATAACTCTTTGTCTTGTGGATTGAATGCTTGCTTAATTTTCATATCTTTTATCATTCGATTGTGTGGAATGTACAAGTGGATGTGAATGTTGTAACTATTTAGATTTCAAGCAAGTGTGGGGATTGTTGTAATAATTTAGATCTATATTTCTGCATTTAATTTCAATTCCTTGCTATTCATTTATTTCTATTAACATTGAGTCCTTGATCCAAAAGATGTTCTAGAAATAAGGTTGTCCTACCATAAGCCCTTGTTTATTATGGTGTAAGGTTGTCCTTAGAACTGAATTTGTATCAATCTCTCAATACTTATTTATCAAGGTGATTTAAATTTAGCATTGTGAATTGATTCATAATTGTAAGGATATTGGTTTACTCTATTTCCGCTGATTTTATTTTAAATTTGGCATAGTCCTATTCACCCCCCCCCCCCCCCCCTCTAGGACATATAGCTTGGCCTTTTCAGAGTTTTGGGTGCTGAGAATTCATGTAATATTCCCTGGTCGTTACAGAACTTCTCAAAACCTCTATTCTCAAATTCAGATCCATGATCACTACGAATCTTACTGATTTGAGAACTTTTTTTAGTTTGAATCCTTTTGAGAATTCTTCTTACTTCTTCAAGGGTTTCAGATTTGTCCCTTAAGAAGATTACCCAAGTATATCTGGTAAAGTCATCTACAATTACCAAGATATATTTTTTGCCACCTCGACTTTCCGTCCTGGTAAGTCTTACTAGATCTATATGGAGAAGCTCGAGTGGTCTTGATGTGGTATTGGAATTCACCTTTTAATGTGAGTTCCTTATTTGTTTGCCAATCTGGCATTCACCACATATTTTATCTAATTTTTGTAATTTGGGTAAACCTCTTATAAGTTCCCGTTTGCTCAATCTATATAGATTTCGGTAGTGTACATGTTCAAGACGTTTGTGCCATAAATCAGTCTCATCTGTATGGATCATGTAACATGATTGATTAGATGAGCTGGATTCGCTAACAATATAGTAGTTTTCAGAGGTTCTACGTCCAGTTAGTATTACTGAACCCTTGCTGTTTAGAATCTCACAGTTTTTATTAGAAAATCGTACACTATGGTTATTATCGCATATTTGAGATATGCTAAGCAAGTTATGTTTCAAACCTTCAACATATAAAACATTTTTAAACAAAGAAAGGTTATAGAGATGAACCGTACCTTGGCCCATAATCTTGTAGTTGCTGCCATCACCAAATGTGACTGAACCATCAGTCATGTCTTTGAGATCGGTGAACAAACCTTTATCACCAGTCATATGCCTGGAGCATCCACTATCTAGGTACCACTTTGAATGGCTTGTTGCTTTGAAAGCAGTGTGAGCAACTAAGCAGGCAACTTTAGGAACCCATTTCAGAACTGTTTTGGGTTTAGGATATAGTTGGTCTTCTTCTGTCTGATGTTGTAAGAATGACCTACTAAGTTAGATTTTAAGAGCTCCTTGAGTAAATCAACTATCTTTTCAGTAAGAGGGTTTCGGTTCTGATTTTTAAAATTAACATGGCTACTTTTAGGTTTTCGAAAAGTTTTAGAAAAACCTTGGTAAGTATTTTTCCCTTTTGAGTTTGAGGACTCTCCTTTCACAAACTTGGGAGAAGTATACTTTTGTTTAGAAGATATATTCTTATCATAGCCCAACCCAAATCGATCGCCACATTTTCTTGATCCGAATAATAATTTTTCTAACTTTGGATCAGCTTGGGCATATCTCCATGTGTCCTTTAAACTCAGAAGAGAAGATACTTCATTTTTAAGTTTCTCATTTTCAGATTTCAGATTTTCAATCAGGGAGGTTTTGTATTCTAAATCGCATTTTGATTTTTCAAAACAATCTGAAATTTGGGATTTTTCTAAAACAAGTGATTCAAAACATTCTTTGAGTTTAAAAAATTTTTCCTTCTGAAGTTTAAGTTTGACAGCAATTTTACAACTTTCCTTGTATAGGGCGTTATAAGCATCTTGAAGATCTTCTTCATTTTCACATTCACTGTTCATATTTTCTTCACTTGTTGAATCATTATCGGAGAATGTGAATTTGGTTGGAGTCATAAGGGCTTTAACTTCATTGCCCGACTCAGTTTTAGAATCTTCTGATTCAGAAGAAGCTTCAGAATCAGATGATTCATCCCATGTAGCCAACATACCCTTTCTTTTTGGTTTGTCCTTTTTAGGACATTTGTTTGCTAAGTGGCCATACTCTTGGCAATTGTAACATTGACTATCTTTCAAAGACTTCCAATTTTTGGATCTAGGTTTAGATCTTTTCTTATCGTTTGATTTTTTAAGATCTACCCTTTTCTTGCTTTTGAAAATCTTGTAAAATTTCTTTGCTAAAAGAGCCATATCGTCTTCAGAATTTTCTGAATCCGAGTTTTCTTGAGAAATACCTTTAGTAGATTTGAGAGCAATGGATTTACTTTTAGGAGCTTTAAAGTTTAACTCATAAGTCTATAAAGATCCAACTAATTCCTCAACCTTCATATTATTCGTATCACGAAGTTCCTGGATTACAGTTACTTTAGAATTGAACCGTTCAGGAAGTGAGCGTAGTATTTTAGTACATATCTTGCTTTCTGAGATCTTATCGCCTAGACCCCACATAGAGTTCATCATGTCATTCAATCTGGTATAGAGGTCCATGAATATTTCATTTTCTTCCATACGTATTTCCTCAAATTTAGTAGTGAGGATTTGTATCTTAGATTTCTTGACAATTGATGTACCCTCGTGTGTCATTTCCAATACATCCCAAGCTTGTTTTGGAGAATCATAGGATATAATTCTTTTAAATTCATCCAGTGATAGTTCTCATGTAATTGCATTTAGCGCTTTAACATTTGCACTACTCTCACTTTTCTAAAGTGTGGTCTAAGAAAAATAAAGCTGTTATTTTTGTGGTTTTTAAACCATCAACACCAGTTACTTCAGTAGTAGGAGTGGTCCAACCATTCACTGTGGCTAGCCGCACATTTTCATCCATGGATTTGAGGAAGATCTTCATCCTGGCTTTCTAATAGGCATAATCGGAGCCATCGAAAGGTGGAGGACTAGTGACTGATAGGCTATCAAAATTTGACATATTATATATATAGCTTAGATCGTTAGCTCAGGAAATAAATCCAAATATAAAGCAATAAGAATGAGCTATTAGGCTTTGATACCACTTGAAATGGCCAAGCTATATGTCCTAGAGGGGGGGTGAATAGGACTATGCCAAATTTAAATAAAATATACAGCGGAATAAAGAATAAGAATTTAAATCACTAAACTTGAATTGCAGTATAGGAATGTAAAGCAATCAAAAATTGTTCTAAGGACAACCTTAAACCAAAAACCAAAGTTTATGGTAGGACAACCTTATTTCTATAACAAATATAAAAATAGAAGCTCAAACCAATAAAGTAATAGTAAGTGATAAATTACAGAAATATAAATCTAACTATTACAACATTCACCACTGAGCTTGAAATGAAATGATTACAACATTCACATCCACATATACATCCCACACTGAATAATTAAAGATATAAAATGAAAATCAAATAACCACAAAACACAAGGGATTATAGTGGTTCGCCTGTGTGTACACCAACTGTTCAACAACAGCCACACAGCTACTCCACTCCTAATATCCTCACACAGGGGATATTAGCATTCACTAACAAAAATAGGTTTTTCCAGGTTCACCTAAAAACCTTCACAATTGTGTCTTTATCTATGGGCTTACACAATTTAAAAAAAAAAAAAAAAAAAAAAAAAAAACCCACTTCTGAGTTTTTTGGCTCTCCTCAGATAACCAATACAATGAGATTTTTCTGGCAAATCTCAAAAGAAAATCAAACAGAATTTACAACAAATGTAAAATACCTGATTATCTCCTTCGTTGTAGCAGCCCAAAAGAACCAGATTGGAGCAGAGATTTGAACGTTCAAGATCAATATCCAATACTCACTTTATAATGGTTCTAGGTTCTAATAGATTTTAAATTAAAAACAACGGGCTAGCTTTAATTGATTTTGATTCCAAAAGAAGGAAAACAACAATTCCTCTTTTCATCTAAGATTGGAATGCTAAAAACAAAATCAATCAAATAAAACTAAAGAAAGAGAATATTAAATAAGCACACTTAGCTTTGATGGAGCACAAAATTATCTCTCAGAAGGCCGAATTAAATTAGCTTGAATTAGTTAAATTCTTCTGAGATTCGTGCTCTATTTATAGGTGAGCAAATCACGTCTTCGACTGGTCTAGGAAGTTCTTTGACTGGTCGTAGAACCAACAGACATTTGAAAATTCGGGCGCGATAAGATTTGATCGTTTCACGACTGGTTGAAGGTATCCTTCGACTGGTCGTAAGTTTCCTTCGACTGGTCGTAGGATCCCAAGATCAGCGCTGGACTTTGAGTCGTAGGTCTACGACTGGTCTTAGATGCAGTCGACATTGTTCCTTCGACTAGTCAAACAGACCCCAGGACTAGTCGAAGACTAACAGAAAATATCTGAATTTTGTAACAAACTTACGACTGTTCCAGAAATTTCTTAGACAGGTCGAAGCAGTGCTAGGACTAGTCGAACAAAGTCAAGGACTAGTCTTAGAACTGACCAAACTCACGTAAATCAAACATATGACTTATGTATCCAAAATGGTCGACTCTGAAGGTCAACCTAAGGTCAGTCAAACCTCAATCGTGAAGTAAGGACATTGAAATTTAAGGACAAGTGACCTTCGAAAGTAATAAACCTTGAAGTCTTGTTGTAGCTAATCCTTCAAAGTATCTTGAGTTCTTTACGATCGAACTTGTAAGTTTCTTGACATCTTGCAATGCCTTGACTTGAGAGCAATACTTATCAATCACAGTTGAACTTGAGTAGAACTTTCTTCTGTACACTTGAGAGCATTGCTTGTTCATTAAAGTTGATCTTGAGTGAATCTTTGTACTTTACACTTGTGAGCATTGCTTGTTCATCAAGGTTGATCTTGAGTGGATCTTTGTTTGATCTTGAGTAGAGCTTTACATAGCAAGTTACATACTAGTGTCTTTGGCACCACAAATTTGACAACAAAAAGGTTTATAAACTATAGCACTTACAGTTTCCTCTCTTGGGAATTGCTTGGAATGGAGTGGAAAAATGAGAGAGATAGGAGTTATAAGGAGAGAGGGATGGGAGGAATGGGTTGTTGTAAGGAAGGGTTGACTTTGGGGATGGGAGAGAGAGGGGTGTCATGCTTTGTTGGTAAGAGAGGGATTGGTTGTCCTTGACTTGATTAATTGATTGATGTGATGGATGGTAGTGATTCTTTTCTCGGGATTCGTAACGCGCGGCGTTTTCTCAAAATAAATGCGGGCCCACAACTCTTGGCCTAGGTATGGCATCGGTGCGCAAGACGCGGCATTGGAACCGCGGCGATTGTGTGGTCGCTAGGGTACAAGTCTCGAGTTGAGTCAACTCAAGTTGATAAGGTGTGACTCAGGGTCGCGTGTAAATGTATTTACACTTCGGGGGTTGTCAAAATTCGACGGGGAGAATCTCAGAAGTCTACAGAATGGTACGGTCTAGGATATGGGCCTTACACAATGCATCCAGACTGGAAGAGAAGGAATCACCATTCATGGCTGATATAATGCGCACTCGGCTCCCTGATTGGTTTCACTTGCCACAAATTGCGTCATACAATGGGAAAGTCGACCCTACTGAACATATAGAGTCCTTCTAGACTTATATGGAGTTACTTGATGCCTCGGATGAGGTAATGTGCCGCGCCTTCTCGCTCACCTTAACTGATGTTGCCCGACTCTGGTTTAAACAATTGAATCCGAGGTCCATTAGCTCGTTCAACGAGCTCAGTGAGGTCTTCATCGCAAACTTCATAGGGGCAAGAAAAGGCTCAAAGCCTCAGCCCATCTTAACAATGTAGTCTAGAAACATGAAGAGCTCCTCAAAGACTACATTCAATGTTTCAACCTCGAGTCACTACAAGTCCAAAAACACTCGGATGAAACGGCCCTGAATTCCATCAAGCAAGGGATGAGAGACAAGTTATTTCTCTCTTCCCTGAATAAAAATCCTCCATCCACTTTGGATGAGTTCAAGGCCCGATCGCAGAAGTACTCCAATGCCGAGGAAACTAGAATCTTACGAGAAGCGGCTCAGCATAGAAACTCCTCGGCCAAGGGGTCGACAAAAAAGGACACCGACTCGGCCAACACCGACAATAAGCGGAAGGAAGATCGGCCTCGAGACAAACGAAGGTCGAACAAACGACCCGACAGCAAGTTCTCCAACTACACCCCTCTTAATAAGCCCCAGGAACAAGTCTTAATGGAGATAAAAGGTGAACGATTCGTTAACTAGCCGAATAAGCTGCGACACAATCCTGACCGACATAACAAAAACAAATATTGTCACTTCCATCGCGATTATAGACACAACACGAGTGATTGCTACACTTTGAAGCAGGAAATCGAAAGGCTCATTCGTGAAGGCCATCTCAGTGAATACGTAGACCAAGGAGCCAAAAGACCACCACACTAGAAGAACGCCCAAGTGAAAACCGACCAATGGAAGAAATTTGAACCATCATCGGTGGTCACAAGGGCGGAGGTGACTCAAACAATGCTCGGAAAACCGATGCGAGAAACATGAGCCGACCTGAGTCTGAGATCATGGTCCTAGTTCGGCCCTTGAACGAAAGGAAACTGGAAAAGTACAACATGACCATTATTGAAACAGACGCCCAAGGCATCCATCATCCACATGACGATGCTTTGGTCGTCGTTATCACTATTGTTAATCGCAAACTCTTCAGAGTCCTTGTCAACACAAGGTCATCTGTCGACGTCTTATTCACCCAAGCATTCGATAAGATGAGCATCGAACGGTCCGCATTGCAGCCCGTCCAAACTCCTTTAATTGGATTCTCGACGGGCAAGTCCTACCCGAGGGAACCATTCAGCTCCCGCTCGCTGCTGGGGACGCGCCGAACCAGGCAACCACTATGGTCGACTTCCTGATAGTCGACCAATCTTCGGTCTATAATGGTATTCTCAGCCTTCCTTCGCTTTGTGAAACATCCCGAATTTTTGTCAACCTGGGATTAGACGTCCTTAGGCAATGGGTCGATCCTAACACCTTATTAACTTGTCAGAACTGAATCCCACAGTCTAAAATTGCTCCTTAACCCATTTCCTTCACAAATCCCACCCTTCACCACCTTGTTCTTTAAATTTTCTAAGTACTTTCACATTAGACACTATCTTAAAGTTTAGGTGATGAAGAACAATACGTAAACTAAACATTGCTACAAAGGACTAAGTACCACCTCAGACCGAAATCATCCAAGACTAAATCTTTTAGAAATTAGGCGAGAATTAGCTAGTGTTAAACTAGAGTGCCTGTGAAATTAGCACCAATCACTTTAAACACGATCTGCAAGACCCAAAACTTGTAAAATCATTGACGCTAGGTTACCCTAAAATCTAGGATCAATCTCATTACCCGGCTGCTCTCGGGAGCATCTCGAAACTCTATATCAGATCTGGACCGTACGTCGGAAGTCCAATTAACACGAAGTTAAAGAATTAGGACCGCCTTGCTGAGCTTGACAACCATCTCGGAAATCAAATCCAGATAGTGTCCCAGTGTAATTCGCTTGAATCCGGAGCGAGGAGTGTGAAAACACTTGATTTTCTTTACAAGTAAATATCTCAAATAGTAATCTGGCACCTCTCACTTGCAGATCAGTTTTAAGCAACCAGACTGTCAGAATCTGACCCAAATACACCCTCGGATCAAGAAAATTTTCATAAACATATACATGTACTTGGAATTTCTGATCGAAACCCGCTGACTGTTGAACTGAAACTGGTCCGCCACGCGTGATCTGGAAACCCTATTAGAACGAAAACTTAACTCCACCTAGATCCAAGGTTGGTGAGCTTAAGTCCGACCTTTGGCTCAAGGAGGCTCGCCAGAAGTCCTCCGTTGAGCTGAAACTGACCCGCTTTGGTTATAACCTAAGTATACTTTGACCTGGAGTCTATTTCGGAGAGTTTTTAGGCTATATAAGGACCTTAAAACCCTCTCTCTCACAGTCATACGAATTTAAGAGAAACCCTAGAGAGAGAAGAGAGAAAAGAGAGAGAAAGTGAGAGAGAAGTGAGAGAATCTCCCTGCCACCCTTCCCTGCTGCTATCCATGCTCAACTGCACCATTCTCAACGCTTTCTTGGTGATTCCGACTTCGTTTCTAGGTAAGAAACCCTAACCCTAGTGTGTTTTGGAGTTGTATAGGTTGTAGGTTATGAAATAGCTAACCTATTTCGTTCTATAGGTTACCAAACTGTCGTATACGAAAGCTTAGCAAACCTATTGGATTCGTTACGATTCTACGATAAAAAGGTGCGGACTTTAGGTGTATAGGTTATGGTTTTCAACACTTTCAATGTCAGATAATGATAGATTCATGATCTGCATGCAATTGTACATGTACAAAGTGCTGTCTATTTTCTGTTTCGATTAAAGATGAAGAATATGAAATTTCACATACTCTAGGTATTTGTAGAAAGTATCGTATACGTATAAAATGTGGAAATGTGTTTGCCATGATTAATTGCTGTATTAATATATTATATGTGGATAAAATACTTGCTTGGTGAAAGGGCTCGCCCTAAGACATGTTTTGCTAATATACAATATGTATGTTGAAATAGTGTATTCTAAGTGTTTGTGAAAATGACTGAATGAGTATAGAATTCTCATTCGTGCTCGCCATGCCTAATTGTCATGGATATATGATTGTCGTATTAGCGATACCCCTTTGATGAAAGGATTTGCCCTGAATCACGCCACAGCCACTATACGCTATATATGTTGAAATGTGTAGCCCAAGTGTTTGTGAAAATGTTCAAATGAATATGGAACTTGGATTCCTACTTTCCATGACTATCCATCGTGTGGGTGTATGCGTGTTATGATTGGGGCAACTCCCTAGTGAAAGGATTTGGCCTAATGCCTATGTGATCAACATATGTCATGTATGTTGATGTATGTATTTTAAACTGTTTGTTGAAATGTCTGAATGAGTAGTAGTTAGTAAATTGTAATGTTTAAGGGTGTTGAGATATGATTCTCAACTTCTTTAACTATGTGAATGATTTCTTTAGATATCTGTGTGATTAGGAATTGAATATGTACAAACTCATGCTTATGTTGTACTTCATAACATGCTCAATTGATTGTATGATTTTATCTATGTAATGCATATGTTTAAATTCATGTTTACGTTGTATGATCCATCATGGGTGATGGGGTAGTGGAGCAACAAGTGCGTGCAACAGCTCTGGCAGCCCTAAACAGATAATCTCAGTCTTTGATTGTATGATTAGAATTTTGATCCATTACTGCTTTAAATATATGAAATTGAATGTGATTGGGGCTATTTATAGTCCAGGCAGTCGGTAACGGGATCGAATTCGTGGCTGAGTTTCATTTGCCACATGAGATGTGTTCGACGAACCCGAGTCGTACTTCGGTTAGCGATAGTGGTTGGCCACACGAAGTACATATGCGCTTCATATCATTCAACTTGTTGTGCGCTCGAGCTAGCCGAGCTCGTCATGTAACCTGATCTGTCTTATGTATGTTCACCATGTTTGGACGTTACTGCTTGAACCTAGGGTACCAAACTTACCACCTTTTAACCTTGGTACCTTGATCCGCTAAGACTCATGAGCCGGGCATGGTAGTATGGGACACCGTGGTCGAGCTGTCAGCCTACGCTGGGGCCATGTGCCTCACCGTAGTGATCATTGAGCAACCAGACTCGTGAGCCGATTATGGTGGTATGGGACACTATATTCGAGCTGTCGGCCTACACTGGCGTAGCCTGGCTGTGGTCCTCAGTAAGGTTGCATCCGGGTCCCATTATCAATAAGTGGACTGGTCGGGCTTCAAAAATAGACTGTCAGTTGGTAGGACGTTAGTGGAGTGACCTCGAGCATACTCTAAAATCTGTGATTGACTTGAGCCCTTCACAGTAACTAGAGCATGAGTTGAGCCGAGTACGGTGAGACCTGTATTCGAGCTGATGGCCAGCGATTGAGCCGAGTACGGTGAGACCTGTATTCGAGCTGACGGCCAGCAATTGAGCCACATACGGTGAGATTTGTATCTGTGCTGATGGGTGACGAGCCCTTTGTGATGCCTTCGCGATGCCTCTCAAACCATAATATCGTATGAGATTATCTAGGAGTGACGACCCTATAATGGATCATGTTTGGGAATGATACAAGAGAGGTACCTTAGTTTCCCAATACTGTTGTTTGAAATAGACTAATAACAACTTGGTAATCATGCTCATCATCGCACTGCATGTGCCTGGAAGATGTGGAGCACTGAGGGACGAAAGTATGCTGCGAACGTAAGATGGTGTCGCATGAGGGTGGTTTGGCAAGGGCATACATCATGTCATTTCATACTTGCATTAAATAAGAGTAGTTAGAATTGTTTGATTGTACTGCTTTATCATTACTGCTTGACTGAATTGATAACATATTAACCTATGCTTTATTGTTCTACTGAATTGATCACTCACTCCCACGTTACGGGACGGTGTTGTACACACCAACCAGATTTGTTGAGTTTCAGGTGATGGCGATGCTTATGAAGCAGAGCCGAACCACTACTATGATGTTGAGGAGGAGTTCTCCTACATGTAACTCTCTGACAGGTCTATGAAGACCTGGTATTGTATTGACGGGGCTATGATGCTTAGGATAAAAGACATTACACTTCCTCACATTTGGTATATTTTAAAACGGTACTTGTAATTATTTAACCTGGTAACATCATCACACTCTGGGGACCCACCACTGTTTTTATATTGTATATATATCTATCACAGTCTTCCGCTTGCAATTTAACTATCTCTGGAGTATGATATGCTGTTTTGGCTTAATCTCACTCATGTTCAATGCACTAATACCGACCACATTCAATCATCATTCATTTTGTTGCATAAGTGATGCGTTGGAACTCGGGAGTTGAGTTTATGCTCGACCCTCGATTTTCAGGGTGTTACAAGATGGTATCAGAGCATGATTTGGATTAAACCAGACCTGGGTTATGGTCACACAATGTGCACTGACGTACTCTGACTTAGGAGGGAGCGACGGGATGTAGAAACAGACTTAGGTTCTCCAATTTCGCCAAATAGCACATTTGGATGAGATCAACCGTAGAGATTGGACCCGTAGGCCTCGATGATTGCATGAAATGATCCCGGAACACTTCTAGACCGTCAAACGACGTGTCTAGATCACAATCCACCTCATCCCAACCGTTGAAAATCAGTAGAATACGGGATAAACGTGATGAGAATAACTACCTGAATCCTCGGAGCTTCTCTGGACTCCTCACAGAGACTTCTCGAGTCTACGAGAAAAGAAAGCAGAAAATATAAATAAATTCTAATAAATTTGAAATTGATTAATGAATGACTAAAAAAAAAAACAAACGAGTTCACAACCCTTTAAATAGGGATACCAAGTAATGGGAAAGAAATCAGAAACAAACTACAACTAAAACTCCTATAATTCGCGACTTACTATAAGGTCGTGATGTCTACTAGTGCGCAAGGTTTTCGGCCAAAATAGTAAGTGTCCTATTTGGCTTCACCAAACCATTCTCCTAATTATTCTAAGCTCTTTTCGCGTTGGGCGCAACTCCTAGAGCCCAACGGATGAAGAGTAATCAAACTAAAACTACTATTTATAGCTCGTTCGAAATTGAAACAGGGAAATGACCATCGATCTAGGGTTTTTTCGCAATTCGGGGCTGCACAACCTGGACTTGACAGGTTGGTTGACTTCATTAGCTCGTTCTACCCCAAATTCATATATTTTATGTTAGATAACTCATTCCAGATTGCAAGATACGTCCAAAATTGCCCGTACTACCTGAAATTGAGCGAATCGGGGTCGGGGGCCTACCCACATTAATATAAGGGTACCCAGGATGGGACCCAGGGTTTTTTGGGGCCTAGGGGGCAGGAGGGTCTCGCCCATGGGGCGGGACCTCGAAAATTGGACCAGTGGTTGACGAGGCCTCGCCGGGTTTCAGGCCCTGCCGGGCGGGCCGGTCTGGCCGATCATGTTTGGGGGTTGTGGGACCCCCCTGATGTGTGTCCTATCCATTGAAAACCCCCCAAACCCTTACCTCCTTCATAAACTATCCCTCCAAGCTCTCCTTTCTCCACAAAACTTCTGATTTTTCGAAGAAATCTCCCCTCCAACCTCTTCTTCCTTCATTTTCATGCACCACCTTCGCCACACATTCGAACTCTCTTTACCTATCCTCCTATCCTCTTTATTCTCTCTCATTTGAGCTCCTACACCCTCCGTTTGAAGCTCAAACCGTGTAAGCTCTCAACCCATCCTACTTCATTTCCTTTCTTCAAACCCTGTCTTTTGGGGCCTTTAAAATCCCTGTTGAGGTTCAAGTTCGTGGAGAACCAACTCTCCAGTCCCTTTCCTCCCTTTTCTTCACTTTTCCATGGCTCTATCCGAACATGTACGGCCGTTTTCTTGGAGGCCAAATCATCCACACTGTTTTCTTGTAGTTTGCATGAGTTGCCGTCTTTGAATGTTTTTTTTGTCTTCATGTTAATGGGTGTAGTGGTTGGTAGAATGTTTTAGAGGTTTGAGGACGTTTAGGGCCCGTTCGGCCAACTACATTAGGTGAGTTAGGTGGATAGAATTGTATAAGTAACAATAAATGTATGTGTAAGATATGGTCCCTAGATTGGGCGTATCCCATGTTTTCTAATGCCATGTTTGAAATGTATGCAATGAAAAGTATATCCCGGGTTTCCTCTCAAATAACACTTAGAAATTTCTCATCCTGGGATTTGGAAATCCCATCTCATGCTTTCTTACACAAGACTCATTTTCCAAAGCCTATAAAATTAATTTTTATCCCACCCACCCTCCTACCAACCATGCCACTCCCAATCCCGAGGAGGAATTAGTAATGCGGTCCCATTTAGTACGACTTAAGACCACTGGCCAAATAGACCCTTGGAGTTTTAGACCTAGAGCGGTGCTCCTAGATTTCGACAAACCTGACTGTATAGGAAATCCAACAAATTAATAATGTGAACCTTAGGACCCTCTTAGTTAGAATGAACATATGTGAAATGCTCGAGCTTAGTTAAATTTAAGTTTGGGCAACTCAATTCCAATTAGACAACTTTGACCCTAAGTGATAAAACCCTTCCTGTATTAGAAATGATGTGAAATCATCTAACGTACGAGCATAGACATTGGACTACACCTATGGATTTCCACTACTCCAAAATTAAGACTAGACTACCGGTTACATTAGAGAATGCCAGAGACCGATAGATGTAGCTAGGTCAAATCAATACACTTCTTTGATCTGGGTGGCGCAGCGGAAGCGTGGTGGACCCTACCCCACTGGCCCAGGATCGAAACTGTGCTCGTTGAATACGAACATTATAAAAGCCCTAACAAGTTCAACTATGAGAAACCGTTTTAGGATGATCTAGTAAGATTTGATTCACCATTTCCTTGAACATAGATAATAACAAGGACTCTCTTAAACTAAGACCTAAAGGGCAACCTTAAACATAGACAATTTGAGCCTTTCAATGATGGACATTCCCTACATTTTTAGAGTGATCAGACTACGGAGTTACTAAAATATACAACTGTGAAACATTCGCGGCTTGACCCAATTCTCAATCCTGGGCGACTACCAATGGACTCACTGCTTGGCCGAGCAGAAGACCAGGATCACCAGGATTCGGAAGGAGTATGATGAGCTTTCTACCTTGGCCCGGTAGATGCTCGATGTATCGGGATCGAGCCTACTATAACCATCTCTCCGTGTTGGTTAAACATTGAAAACAGCTATCTTACTCTAAATTGTTGGGAATCGTCGTCAAGACTCCAAATAGGTAAAGAAATAAATTGTAGCAAACCATCAGGGTATGAAAAATGGATAAAGAAATAAGTTTTAAGGGGGGTAGACTAAAATGAACCAGGGTAGTATATACCCTACCACGCGTAGAAACTTGAAATCAATTAAACATAGGCAAAAGAAATAATGAAATCTTCCCTTATTACCCTTAGTCAATTTCAGGGACGAAATTTTGTTTTAAGGGGGGTATATTGTAACATCCAGGATTTTGCCAACCTGGGATTAGACGTCCTTAGGCAATGGGTTGATCCTAACACCTTATTAACTTGTCAGAACAGAATCCCACAGTCTAAAATCGCTCCTTAACCCATTTCCCTCACAAATCCCACCCTTCACCACCTTGTTCTTTAAATTTTCTAAGTACTTTCACATTAGACACTATCTTAAAGTTTAGGTGATGAAGAACAATACTTAAACTAAACATTGCTACAAAGGACTACGTACCACCTCAAACCGAAATCACCCAAGACTAAATCCTTTAGAAATTAGGCGAGAATTAGCTAGTGTTAAACTAGAGTGCCTGTGAAATTAGCACCAATCACTTTAAATACGATCTGCAAGACCCAAAACTTGTAAAATCATTGACGCTAGGTTACCCTAAAATCTAGGATCAATCTCATTACCCGGCTACTCTCAGGAGCATCTCGAAACTCCGTATCAAATCTGGACCGCACGTCGGAAGTCCAATTAACACGAAGTTAAGGAATTAGGACCGCCTTGTTGGGCTTGACAACCATCTCGGAAATCAAATCCAGATAATGTCCCAGTGTAATTCGCTTGAGTCCGGAGCGAGGAGTGTGAAAACACTTGATTTTCTTTACAAATAAATATCTCAAATAGTAATCTGGCACCTCTCGCTTGCGGATCAGTTTTAAGCAACCAGACTGTCAGAATCTGACTCAAATAAACCCTCGGATCAAGAAAAAATTCATAAACATATCCATGTACTTGGAATTTCTGATCGAAATCCGCTGACTGTTGAACTGAAACTGGTCCGCCACGCGTGATCTGGAAATCCTACTGGAACAAAAATTTAACTCCACCTAGATCCAATGTTAGTGAGCTTAAGTCTGACCTTTGGCTCAAGGAGGCCCGCCAGAAGTCCTCCGTTGAGCTGAAACTGACCCGCTTTGGTTATAACCTAAGTATACTTTGACATGGAGTCTATTTCGGTGAGTTTTTAGGCTATATAAGGACTTTAAAACCCTCTCTCTCACAGCCATACGAATTTGAGAGAAACCCTAAAGAGAGAAGAGAGAAAAGAGAGAGAAAGTGAGAGAGAAGTGGGAGAATCTCCCTACCACTCTTCCCTGCTGCTATCCATGTCCAACCGCACCATTCTCATCGCTTTCCCAGCGATTCCGACTTCGTTTCTAGGTAAGAAACCCTAACCCTAGTTTGTTTTGGAGTTGTATAGGTTGTAGATTATGAAATAGCTAACCTATTTCGTTCTATAGGTTACCAAACTGCCGTATATGAAAGCTTAGCAAACCTATTGGATTCGTTACGATTCTACGATAAAAGGTGCAGACTTTAGGTTTATAGGTTATGGTTTTCAATGCTTTCAATGTCAGATAATGATGGGTTCATGATCTGCATGCAATTGCACATCTACAAAGTGCTGTCTGTTTTCCGTTTCAATTAAAGATGAAGAATATGAAATTTCACATACTCTAGGTATTTGTAGAAAGTACCGTATACGTATAAATTTTGGAAATGTGTTTTCCATGATTAATTGTTGTATTAATATATTATGTGTATAAAATACTTGCTTGGCGAAAGGGCTCGCCCAAATACATGTTTTGTTAATATACACTATGTATGTTGAAATAGTGTATTCTAAGTGTCTGTGAAAATGACTGAATGAGTACAGAATTCTCATTCGTGCTCGCCATGACTAATTGTCATGGATATATGATTGTTGTATTGGCGATACCCCTTTGACGAAAGGATTTGCCCTGAATCACGCCACGGCCACTATATGCTACATATGTTGAAATGTATAGGCCAAGTGTTTGTGAAAATGTTCAAATGAATATGGAACTTGGATTCCTACTTTCCATGACTATCCGTCGTGGGTGTACACATGTTATGATTGGGGCAACTCCCTAGTGAAAGGATTTGGCCTAATGCCTATGTGATCAACATATGTCATGTATGTTGATGTATGTATTTTAAAGTATTTGTTGAAATGTCTAAATGAGTAGTAGTTAGTAAATTGTAATGTTTAAGGGTGTTGAGATATGATTCTCAACTTCTTTAATGATGTGTATGATTTCTTTAGATATCTGTGTGATTAGGAATTGAATATGTACAAACTCATGCTTATGTTATACTTCATAACATGCTCAATTGATTGTATGATTTTATCTATGTAATGCATATGTTTAAATTCATGTTTACGTTGTATGATCTATCATGGGTGATGGGATAGTGGAGCAACAAGTGGGTGCAACAGCTCTGGCAGCCCTAAACGGATAATCTCAGTCTTTGATTGTATGATTAGAATTTTGATCCATTACTGCTTTAAATATATGAAATTGAATGTGATTGAGGCTATTGTATAGTCCAGGCAGTCGGTAACAGGATCAAATTCGTGGCTAAGTTTCATTTGCTACGTGCGATGTGTTCAACGAACCCGAGTCGTACTTCGGTTGGCGAAAGTGGTTGGCCACATGAAGTACATATGCGCTTCATATCGTTCAACTTGTTGTGCGCTCGAGCTAGCCGAGCTCGTCAAGCAACCCGATCTGTCTTATGTATGTTCACCATGTTTGGACACTACTGCTTGAACCTAGGGTACCAAACTTACCAGTGAAATCCCTTTTAACCTTGGTACTTTGATCCGCTAAGACTCATGAGCCGGGCATGGTGGTATGGAACACCGTGGTCGAGCTGTCGGCCTACGCTGGGGCTATGTGCCTCCCCGTAGTGACCATTGAGCAACCAGACTCGTGAGCCGATTATGGTGGTATGGGACACTATATTCGAGCTGTCGGCCTACACTGGCATAGCCTGGATGTGGTCCTCAGTCGGGTTGCATCCGGGTCCCATTGTCAATAAGTGGACTGGTCGGGCTTCGAAAATAGACTTGTAACGACCCGTAAATTTCCGTACTTTGACTCGAGTACCATCTCGACCAGAAATCACTAAGGATTAAACCCTTTAGAAATTTAACAAAGTTAACTAAGTGCTAAACTCGATTAGACATGAAATCCGTTGGGATCGCTTTAAATACGATCTGCAAGACCTAAAACTTGCAAAATCATTGACTCTAGGTTACCCTAAAGTTTAGAACCAAACTCATTACCCGGCTGCTCTCGGGAATGAAATGAAACTTCGTATTAGGTCTTGACCGCACATTGAAAGTCTGATTCAAACGAAGTTAAGGAACTAGGTCCGCCTCACTGGGCTTGACAACCACCTCAGAAATCAGGTCCAGTCGATGTCCCACGGCCATTCGCATGAGTTCGGAGTGAGGGAGTGTGAAAATCACTCTTTCCTTTACAAAATAAATATCTGGAATAGTGATCTGGCACCATTTGCTTGTGCATCAGTATTAAGCAACCAGACCGTCAGAATCAGACCAAATTACACCCTCGGATCAGGAAAAATTTCAGGAACATTTACATGTACTTGGAATTTCGGATCGTGGCCCACTGACCGTTGAACTGAAACTGATCCGCCACGTGTGATCTGGGAATCCAATCAAGTCGAAAACGGAATCCCACGTAAATCCATAAGTTGTGAGCTTAAGTCTGACGTTTGGCTCAAGGAGGGCCACCAGAGAAGTGCCGAAATACCTATAATAGCAGTAACCCTTGAACCTGAGTCTATTCTGGAGAGGTTTTAGGCTATAAAAGGGCCTTAGAACAGCCCCTCTCACAGCCATACGAATTTGGGATAAAACCCTAGTGAGAGAGAGAGAAAAGAGAGAGAAGGCTTGGGATTTGTGGGAGTACTTCCCTCTTGCTGCTTTCAATCATCACACGGACTGCACCGCCCCTTTGCAGACATTCTCCCGGCGGTATCCACTCCGTTTTAAGGTGAGAAACCCTAACCCTAGGTTTGATTTGAAGTGTATAGGCTGTAGGTTGTGAAATAGCTAACCGATTTCACTCTTTAGGCTAGAAAACTCCCGAATACGGAAGCTCATCCAACCTTACTGATTCGTTGAGATTCCAAGGAGAAAGGTGAGGACTTTAGGTGTATAGGTTACGGTTTTCAACGCTTTCAATGTCAGATAATGATAGATTCGTGATCTGCATGCAATTGCACATGTACAAAGTGCTTTCCGTTTTCTATTTCGATTAGCGTTGTAGATTATGGAATTTCACATACTCTAGGTATACGTAGAAATACCGTATAAGTATTTTTTTTGGAAAAATGTTTGACATGTTTATTTAATGTATGATTATACAATATATGGATAAAATACTAGTTTGGCGAAAGGAATCGCCGTAATACATGTTCGCTTGTAAATACTACGTATGTTGAAATTGTAAATTCTAGAAATACCGTATATGTGTAAATTTTGAAAATGCAATTGTCATGATTATTTGTTGTATGATTATGGTATACATGGATAAAATACCCACTTGGCGAAAGGATAGCCCTAATACGTATTTTGCTAACATACGTCATGTATGTTGGAATAGTGTACTCTAAGTGTTTGTGTAAATGCTTGTGAGTGTAAATGTTTAAGTGTTAGTGCCTTAAATAGGTGCTGATATGGAATTCTCAACTACCTTAGAGACATGTAGGATACCCTCCATGTGGTGGTTTACTTTAGCCACTCACTTGTGATGTATATATAATTGTATCGCTATTTGTATAGCACTCTACAACATGCTTTACAACATGCTTTATTTCATGCTTTATAACATGCCTTATGACATGCCTGCTAACATGCTTGTATTACTTTGTTATCATGCTTTACTCCACATGCTATTGATGAGAACTGTTTGAGTTTGGGACTATGTCTATAGTCCAAACATTCGGTACCAGACTTGAGATTGTGGCTGAGTTTCATGTCGCCACAAGGGATGTGTCTGGCGAACCCGAGTCGTACTTCGGTTGGCGATAGTGGTTGGCCACACGGAGTGCTTTTGCGCTTCATATCGGCCAACTTGTTGTGCGCTCGAGCTAGTCAGGCTCGTCAAGTAACCCGATTGTCGAATGTGTGTTCACCATGTTTGGTCATTACTGTTTGACCCTAGGGTACCAAACTTACCAGTGGCAATCCCGTTAACCATGGTACCTCGATCCGCTAAGACTCATGAGCCGGACATGGTGGTATGGGACACCGTGGCCGAGCTGTCGGCCTATGCTGGGGCCAAGTGCCTCCCCGTAGTGACCATTGAGTAACCAAAACTCGTGGGCCGAATACGGTGGTATGGGACGCTGTATTCGAGCTGTCGATACTTACGGCGAGAGCCGAGTATGGTGGGATCTGTACTCGTGCTGACGGGCGACGAGTCCTCTGTAGTATCTTCGAGTATACTCCAAGGTTTGTGATTGGCGACGAGTCTTTCACAACAACTAGAGTAGGAGTTGAGCCGAGTACGGTGAGACCTGTATTCGAGCTGACGGCTAGTGATTGAGCCGAGTACGGTGAGACCTGTACTCGAGCTGACGGTCAACAATTGAGCCGCATACGGTGAGATCTGTATCCATGCTGATGGGTGACGAGCCCTTTGCGATGCCTTCGCTATGCCTCTCAAACCATAATATCGTATGAGATTAACTAGGATTGACGACCCTAGAATGGATCATGTTTGGGAATGATACAAGGGAGGTACCTTAGTTTCCCAATACTGCTGTTTGAAACGGACTAATAATAACTCGGTAATCATGCTCATCATTGCACCGCATGTGCCTAGTAGATGTGGAGCACTGAGGGAGTTAAGCATTCGCGAACGTAAGATGATGTCGCATGAGGGTGGTTTGGCAAGGGCATACATCATCATGTCATGTCATTCTTGCATTTAACAAGAGTAGTTAAACCTGTTTGATTTGTACTGCTTTATCATTACTGCTTGATTGAATTGATAACATGTTAACCTATGCTTTATTGTTCCACTGAGTTAGTTACTCACTCCCACGTTACGGGACGGTGTTTGCAACACCAACCAGACTCTGTCGCAGGTATAGACGGCGCGTCGGTTCCGGAGCCGGAGCCGGAGCCCGATTTCGACGAAGACCAGGATGAGTTCTCATTTATGCAGTACTCACAGTACTCTGACGGCTTTGCTTAGACCGACTGCATCGCGGGGATTTCAGGACTCATTTTGTAGATTGTATTTTGATTTTTTGACTCAAAAACATTACATGTATATGGGTACTCAGTTAGTGTTCATACTCAGGTGTTCATGGAAATTTGGTTTCTTTACATACTTTAAATATACAGTTTCAGTCTTCCGCTTGCCTTTATACAGTTGAACTGGAGTATGAATTACTATTTTTGGTATAATCTCATTCATGTTTATTGCTCTAACTCAGACAACATTTAACCATCATTATGTATGTTGCATAAGTGATGCGTTGGAACTCTGGAGTTGAGTTCATACTCGACCCCCGAATTTCAGGGCGTTACAAGTTGGTATCAGAGCATGATTTTGATTAAACCGGACCTGAGTTATGTTTCCACTACGTACGCTGACGCATTACAACTTAGGAGGGAGCGACAGAACATAGAAACAGTCATAGGTATTCCGATTTCGCCAATCGGTGAAGTTCACTAAAGTCGAACGCCGAAATCGAGTCCGTATTCAACCATGGTCGCACGGGTCGACCTTAAAACATTCCTAGACCGTCTATAGATGCTTCTATATTACAATCCACCTCACCCAACCATTGAAAATTGGTAGAATACGGGATAAGAGTGATGATGATAACTACTCCGAATCCTCGAAGCTTCTCTGGACTCCTCACAGAGACTTCCCGAATCCATGAGGAAAGAAAGCCGACAATATAAATAAATCCTAATACATTCGAAATTGATTAATGAATGCTTAAAAATGAGTTCACAACCCTTTAAATAGGGATACCAAGTAATGAGAATGAAATCAGAAACAAACTACAACTAAGACTCCTAGAATTCGTGACTTACTATAAGGTCGTGATGTCTACTAGTGCGCAAGGTTCTCAGCCAAAAAATAGTAAGTGTCCTATTTGGCTTCACCAAACCGTCCTCCTAATTATTCTAAGTTCTTTGCGCGATGAGCGCAACTCCTAAAACCCAACGGATGAAGAGTAATTAAACTAAAACTACCATTTTTAGCAAAACGAAATTGAAACGGGGAAATGACCATCAATCGGAGGGTTTTCTCACAATTCTAGGCTGTGCAACCCGGCGTAGCGGGGTTAGTTGGCTTCATGAGCTCGTTCTACCCCAAATTCATATATTTTACTCAGATAACTCATTCCGGATTGCAAGTTACGTTCGATTATCCCGAAACTACCCGAATTGGAGCGAATCGGGATCGGGGGGGCCAAACGGAACACTTCCGGAGGGATCCAAGGTGGGACCCAGGGATTTTTGGGGCCCAGGGGACTGGAGGATCACAACCGTGGGGCCCCATTTCCAAAAATCCAAAAACTTTTGCCGAGGCCTCGCCGACTTTTGGGTTGGGCCGGGCCCGCGGTCTGGGCCGGTCGACTTTGGGGGTCCCTACAACCCCCTGCCCTAGCTCCCATCCTAAAACTATTTCAAAAACACCCCCTTCCTTCACAAACCCCCTCCCTTGGCCATTTTTTCCTTTCATCTTGTTGCCCTTCTTTGCAAATCGCCTCTCCACCTCTCTTCTCTACTGATTTCGACCACAACCCACCTCCCTCCATCGTGGAGTGCTGCCCTCTTCTCCATTTCCTCTTCTTTTCACTCGTTTGGACCCCCTACACGTTGTTGGAGGTCCCAAAATCGTGGGAGCTATCTCCCAAACCGTCCTTCCCATTTTCTTTCTTCATTTCCCTAATCTTTTTCACCTCCCACGTCTGTTGGATCTGCTGATCGTGGAGAACTTGGGAGATCAGCCCCTTTTTTCCTATTTCATCGATTTTCCATGGCCCTTTTTGGTGTTGTAGCGGCCCTTTTCTCCATCTCCACCCTCCTCTCTCTGATGGGCAAGAGGAAGAGTGCCGCTGATGAGGCCGGGTCTAGTCGCCCTACACGATCGAGGCGGCCGCAAGGCGCCGCCGCTAGCTCAAGCTTTGCCCGGGAGTTTCGCACGAAGCGGGACCTCGATCCCCGGATCCCTGCCGAACGGGTGTAGTTGGCGGCGCTACCTCATGGAGTATATGAGGACAGCAGAGTTCTTTTCGAAGCCCAGGTGGATGGTCGGTTATTTGGGGAGTATTACTTGTTTGAACAAGTGGAGGCGGCCCTCTGGGGTCTGTTATTTGAGGTCAGGGGTCGCGCAAATTCCGGCACTGTCAAAGCCTTCTACGCCAACATCCGCGAGCCTTCACTAGGCCCTTTGCAGATCCGGCTCATAGTTGGGGTGGATCTGTTCGTCACCGTTGATGTGAGGATGATCGCGCGGCTTATGAATATGCCCCTTGGTGATGTACATGCTAGCGAGCTGAATCTGGCGACTGCTCGTGAAAGGAATCGTCGCACCCGATACCTTTGTGGTGGCCGACTAGCTGAATGGCAGCCCAACAAAAGCCTGCTAGCGTCCCACATGTCTAAAGACTTCCGCCTGCTACATCACATCTTCACATACAATCTCTACCCCAGATACAGTAATCGTAGCGAGTGCGCCCGCCTTATGGTTGATTTCCTGTACCAAGTGGGGCAGCGAGCGAACTTGTGTGTGCCCACTTTCGTGTTGCGACAGATTGTGAGTGTTGCACGCTCCACCAGGAGTTCCGATTCGCTTCCTTTCGGCCGACTCATATGCAGGATCGCACGGGAGTATGGCTATAGTCTGGGGGCAGAAATGCCAGTACAGGTCCACCAGATTGACGAGAATACTCTCAAACAGATGAAGCTTGGGGCACAGCGACAACGGGCCCGACAGGGGGAGAGTGAGGATGAGATTGAGAGCGATGATGATACGAGCGAAGATGGAAGTGAAGCTGAAGAAGAGGAAGAAGAACCTGAGGCTCAGGACACTGAGGAGAGTTCACCTCCTGTGGCTCAGGAGCACGGCGTGGATCGGGATACTTTTGATGCACGTTTAGCCCGTCTTAAGGAGGGTCAAGCCGCCCTGCAGCAGGAAGTCGGGCGAGTCCGAACCAAGCTTGGCAAAGTGTCTCGTACCTTGAAGGTCATCCTGTGTTGTCTGCAGGACAAGAACGCCCCTCCTCCATCGCCTGATTCGGATGCCTAGTCATCCACGTTGTTGTGTGTGGTTGTTTGTTTTGGTTACCGCGATAGGCGGTTTATGTTTTCATGTAGATGAAGTAGTAGATAGTAGCATGTTTTAAGTGTTTGATGTTGTGGATGTATTGGCTATCATGTGATTTCTGTCATGATTCATGTAACTCTGTATTCCATGTATTATGACAATTTTGGGTAAATGAAAGGCATGTAGCCTCTTTTGTTTTGATGATGTGTGGAATGCTTAAAGTGTTTTATGATGCGTGTTATGCTTTATCTTACAAATGTTGTACCCTATGTTGTATAGGGCATGCCGCGACAGTACACGCGGAGCACGGCACATCTCCGTCTGACTGGCTCTATGGACCAGACTCCTTCTGGTAGTGGCGGTCCTGCGGACCGAGGGTTAGGTTCTGATCAGCCTCCTACTGGTCCTACCGGTGGAGTGCCACCTTACACACCCCTGGTTCGCGAGCAGCATCGGCCGTCTTCATCTACGCAGCATGACTCCCAGGCTGCTCCGCCAACTGATAGGATTGAGTAGCTGATGATGATGATGCATCAGCAGCAGATGCAGCAGCAGCAGATACAGCAGCAGCAGCACCAGCAGCTTATGGCCACTATCGCTGAGGCCTTATCCCATGGTGGTAGTGCGACTCCACCACGACATCCGCACATCCTGATGAGCATTCTGAGCCTCCTGCTCTGTTTGAGGATGTGCCTCTGCCCACATCCGTCGCACCTCCTACTGGAGATGTAGGTACACGCGGTTTACTTGAGCGATTTCAGCGCTTGAGGCCTCCCTCATTTATGGGTTCTCACAGACCCGAGGAGGCAGAGTTCTGGCTTGACCGCATCTCCAAGATGCTACGGATGCTGCACTGTTCAGAGGCAGAGCAGGTCGAGTTGGCTTCCTTCATATTTGAGAGGGAGGCCAGTTTATGGTGGGACAGTGTGCTGTGGACGGTCACAGTGGATTACGTGTGGACCTGGGAGGCTTTCAAGTTCCGGTTCCACGAGAAATACTACCCGCAGACTTATCGGCACGAGCGGGAGGATGAGTTCCTACGCCTCAGGAAGGGAGGCATGACGGTGACGGAGTATGAGCACCGCTTCACTGAGTTGGGCAGCTTTGTCCCAACTATCCTCGTCAATGAGCAGATGAGGATGCGTCGCTTCTCTGGAGGCTTGCGACCCGACATACGGTCGAAGATATGCTGCCTTAGTATCCCCACCTATACAGCATTGCTCCACATGTCTATGACAGCCGAGCAGGATGTGGACCGATTGGCCAGATCGCGTGGTGCTATAGTTGCGAAGCCACGTCAGGATTTACAGAGCAGGCCTATTCTAGGCAAGAGGCCTCGTGCTGATTCGCCTCCCAGGGCCGCGGCACCAGTAGCTCCTGTGAGACGCCTGATTGTGACCTGCACGTATTGCAGGAAACCGGGACATCCTGCTGAGAGTTGCTTCTCGCGCATGAGGGCTAGCGGATTTGCGCCACCGCAGAGGTTGGATCGCCCTTACCCACAGGCCATATCAGCTCCACCGCTACAGACTGCTCCTGCACATCCTTCCTTCTGACCTCCTGTGTCACGCTTCAGGCCGCCACAGCGACCCTTGGCTCCTCAGCCGAACCGTCAGCAGTAGGCTCGTGTACACACGCTTGTTGCCGAGGCACCTGAGACGTCGATTTCAGCCCCGACAGCTTTTGAGGGTACGGCTTATATTCATGGTACTTCCTTTTCTTTATTGGTGGACACTGGGTCCATGACTTCTATTATTTCTTGTGGGGCGGTTAAACGTCTATCTTTGCATACGATTCCCACTAAGGGAATGAGACTCACTACGGCTACTGGGACCTGTTCGGATGTCACACGGTTATGCGAGGGTTGCTCTGTAGTTTGGGGTAGCAGCACAGTGCTCGTCGACCTCATTGTTGCTCCACTTTGGCACTAGAATGTTATCCTTGGTATGGACTGGCTCGCTAGGATGAGGGCGGAAATAGATTGCGATACTCGGATAGTGACTGCCTATGGATCTGATGGCACAGCCTTCACGTTTCCAGTGCAGGTCAGTTGGCCCTGCCGTGTTGATTGTTATGCTGCTTTACTTGTGCCGATTGATGGTCCGACATTGGAGGGTACGCCGGTGGTTCGGAAATTTGTTGGTGTGTTTAAGACTATTCCTGGTTTACCTCCTCGGCGCGAGATTGATTTTACGATTGATCTTACTCCTGGTGCGACGCCCATCTCGTTGCCGACTTATCGTATGCCTCCATGTGAGATGGAGGAGCGGCGGAGACAGATTGACGAGCTTGTGGAGAAGGGTTTTATACGACCTAGTGTGTCTCCTTGGGGAGCACCTGTGCTATTTGTGAAGAAGAAGGACGGGCCGCTACGGTTATGTATTGATTACCCTAGGTTGAACCAGGTCATGGTGAAGAACAAGTATCCTTTGCCCAGGATAGATGATCTGTTCGATCAGTTGAGAGGGGCGAAGTATTTCTCGAAGATTGATCTTCAGTCGGGGTATCACCAGTTGTGCGTGAGAGATGAGGACGTGCAGAAGACAGCCTTCAGGACGTGCTTTGGGCACTATGAGTTCCTAGTGATGTCGCTCGGCCTTACGAACGCACCAGCCGTGTTCATGGATCTGATGAACCGGGTATTTCGGCCCTTCTTTTACCGATTCGTCATCATCTTTATTGATGACATTTTGATATACTCTACGAGTCGGGAGGAGCACGAGGAGCACTTGAGAGCGGTGTTGGATACACTGGAGAAGAACCAGTTGTTCGCACAATACAAGAAGTGCGACTTCTGGCAGGAGGAAGTCAAGTTCCTGGGACATGTAGTGTCCAAGGATGGGATAGCAGTGGACCTTGCTAAGGTAGCCGCAGTTCAAGATTGGCAGCAGCCTGGCTCGGTTACCGAGGTGAGGAGTTTCCTTGGTCTGGCTGGGTATTACAGACGCTTCATTCGGGATTTCTCGAAGATTGCCAGGCCATTGTCTCAGTTGACCCGGAAGGACCTTAAGTTCGCCTGGAATGAGAAGGCGGAGGCAGCTTTTAAGGAGTTAAAGGACAAGTTGACATCCGCCCCTGTGCTAGTATTGTCAGACAAGGGGAGAAATACACGATATATACTGACGCGTCTCGTGTTGGTTTGGGTTGTGTCCTGATGTAGAAGGATATGGTGATTTCGTATGCCTCGAGATAATTAAGAAAGCACGAGGAGAATTACCCTACACACGACCTGGAGTTGGCAGTTGTCATCTTTGCATTGAAGCTCTGAAGACATTACCTCTACAGAGAGGAGTTCGAGCTTTTCTGCGACCACAAAAGCCTTAAGTACATATTCACACAGCGAGATTTGAATATGAGACAACGCCGATGGATGGAGACCTTGAAGGACTTCAAGTTCGAGGTTTTTTACCATCCTGGCAAGGCGAACCTTGTGGCAGACGCGTTAAACCGCAAGAAGGCGATAGCTTTTGCGACACCATTGATGATAACTGAGTGAGACATGGTTGAGTTCGTACGGGACTTCGAGCAAGACTCACTGTGGAGGAGCCATTTGAGTGTGTTGCGCACGTTCGGGTGCGACTACTTATTGATGACAAGATTATTAAGGCCCAGGAGGGCAATATGTGGCTGTCTGAGCTTCGAGAGCAAGCTAGCGACGCCGAGGATTTCGAGGGGAGAGTTGGTTCTGATGGGGGTCTACGATTCCGTGGCCGCCTATGCATTCCTGATGTACCTGACTTGAGACGCGAGCTTCTCGAGTCTGCCCATAACTCGAAGCTTACGATACATCCTGGTAGCACGAAGATGTACTGGGATATGAGACGGACGTATTGGTGGGATAACATGAAGGCCCACATTGCTGAGTATGTGTCTCGATGCCTTACGTGCCAGCAGGTCAAGGCAGAACATCGCCGACCTCCTGGACTGCTTCAGCCCATGCCCATAGCGGAGTGGAAGTGGGACTTTATCTCCATGGATTTCATATCAGGGCTGCCGTAGACGAGGAAGGGACATGATTCCATTTGGGTGATTGTGGACCGGTTGACCAAATCAGCCCATTTCCTCCCTATCAGAGTTACGAACTCTGCAGACGAGCTGGCTAGATTGTACATCAGAGAGATCGTCCGTCTGCATGGAATTCCTTTAGAGATCGTGTCGGACAGAGACACCTGGTTCACATCTATCTTCTGGACTCGTATCCAGGAGGCGATGGGTGTGAAGTTGAAGTTCAGTACGGCATTTCATCCTCAGACTGATGGGCAGACAGAGCGGGTGAATCAGATTCTGGAGGATATGTTGCGGGCATGTGTGTTGGACTTCAAGGACAGTTGGGATGACTGTCTTCCGTATGGAGAGTTCACCTACAACAACAGCTTCTAGGCGACTATTGGCATGGCACCATATGAGGCCCTATATGGTCATCCTTGTAGAGCACCGCATTGTTGGGCCGAGGTTGGCTAGCGTAGTCTGATTGGCCCGGAGTTGGTACAGGCGACTACAAAGAAGGTCGACATTATCAGGCGTCGATTACTTACAGCGCAGAGCAAGAAGAAGAGCTACGCCGATACGAGGCGGCGACCGCTTGAGTTCGAGGTCGGGGATCATGTGTTCCTTCGAGTTTCTCCTATGAAGGGAGTCCTTTGGTTTGGGAAGAAGGGGAAGCTCACACTGAGATTTATCGGTCTATTTCAGATACTGGATCGAGTGGGTGATGTGGCATATCGTCTCGCTTTGCCCACGCCACTAGCATCTGTACACAAGGTATTTCATGTATCTATGCTGAAGAAGTACATTCCTGATCCTTCGCATATCATCATATGGGAGCAGGTACAGCTGAGCGAGGATGCTACGTATGAGTTGCGCCCGACGCGTATCCTTGACAGGAAGGAGCAGGTACTGCGTAGCAAGGTCATTCCACTTGTGACGGTACTATGGACACATCATTCCGAGGAGGAAGCTACTTGGGAGACTGAGGCCGAGGTCAGGAAGAACTACCCTCAGATTCTCGAGGAATACGAAAAGGTATAAATTTCGAGGACGAAATTTTTTGTTTAAGGGGGGTAGATTGTAACGACCCGTAAATTTTCGTACTTTGGCTCGAGTACCATCTCGACCAGAAATCACTTAGGATTAAACCCTTTAGAAATTTAACAAAGTTAACTAAGTGCTAAACTCGATTAGACATGAAATCTGTTGGGATCGCTTTAAATACGATCTGCAAGACCAAAACTTGCAAAATCATTGACTCTAGGTTACCCTAAAGTTTAGAACCAAACTCATTACTCGGCTGCTCTCGGGAATGAGTCTTGACCGCACATCGGAAGTCCGATTCAAACGAAGTTAAGGAACTAGGACCGCCTCACTGGGCTTGACAACCACCTCAGAAATCAGGTCCAGTCGATGTCCCACGGCCATTCGCTTGAGTCCGGAGTGAGGGAGTGTGAAAATCACTCTTTCCTTTACAAAATAAATATCTGGAATAGTGATATGGCACCATTTGCTTGTGCATCAGTATTAAGCAACCAGACCGTCAGAATCATACCAAATTACACCCTCGGATCAGGAAAAATTTCAGGAACATTTACATGTACTTGGAATTTCGGATCGTGGCCCATTGACCGTTGAACTGAAACTGATCCGCCACGTGTGATCTGGGAATCCGATCGAGTCGAAAACGTAATCCCACGTAGATCCATGAGTTGTGAGCTTAAGTCTGACGTTTGGCTCAAGGAGGGCCACCAGAACCCTTCTTTTGAGTTGGAGAAGTGCCGAAATACCTATAATAGCAGTAACCCTTGAACCTGAGTCTATTCTGGAGAGGTTTTAGGCTATAAAAGGGCCTTAGAACAACCCCTCTCACAGCCATACGAATTTGGGATAAAACCCTAGTGAGAGAGAGAGAGAAAAGAGAGAGAAGGCTTGGGATTTATGGGAGTACTTCCCTCTTGCTGCTTTCAATCATCACACGGGCTGCACCGCCCCTTTCCAGACACATTCTCCCGGCGGTATCCACTCCGTTTTAAGGTGAGAAACCCTAACCCTAGGTTTGATTTGAAGTATAGTGTGTAGGTAGGTTGTGAATAGCTAACCGATTTCACTCTTTAGGCTAGAAAACTCCCGAATACGGAAGCTCATCCAACCTTGCTGATTCGTTGAGATTCCAAGGAGAAAGGTGAGGACTTTAGGTGTATAGGTTACGGTTTTCAACGCTTTCAATGTCAGATAATGATAGATTCGTGATCTGCATGCAATTGCACATGTACAAAGTGCTTTCCGTTTTCAGTTTCGATTAGCGTTGTAGATTATGGAATTTCACATACTCTAGGTATACGTAGAAACACCGTATACGTATTTTTTTTGGAAAAATGTTTGACATGTTTATTTAATGTTTGATTATACAATATATGGATAAAATACTAGTTTGGCGAAAGGAATCGCCGTAATACATGTTCGCTTGTAAATACTGCGTATGTTGAAATTGTAAATTCTAAAAATGCCGTATATGTGTAAATTTTGGAAATGCAACTGTCATGATTATTTGCTGTATGATTATGGTATACATGGATAAAATACCCGCTTGGCGAAAGGATAGCCCTAATACGTATTTTGCTAACATACGTCATGTATGTTGGAATAGTGTACTCTAAGTGTTTGTGTAAATGCTTGTGAGTGTAAATGTTTAAGTGTTAGTACCTTAGATAGGTGCTGATATGGAATTCTCGACTACCTTAGAGACATGTAGGATACCCTCCATGTGGTGATTTACTTTAGCCACTCACTTGTGATGTATATGTAATTGTATCCCAATTTGTATAGCACTCTACAACATGCTTTACAACATGCTTTATTTCATGCTTTATAACATGCCTTATGACATGCCTGCTAACATGCTTGTATTACTTTGTTATCATGCTTTACTCCACATGCTATTGATGAGAACTGTTTGAGTTTGGGACTATGTCTATAGTCCAAACATTCGGTACCAGACTTGAGATTGTGGCTGAGTTTCATGTCGCCACAAGGGATGTGTCTGGCGAACCCGAGTCGTACTTCGGTTGGCAATAGTGGTTGGCCACACGGAGTGCTTTTGCGCTTCATATCGCCCAACTTGTTGTGCGCTCGAGCTAGTCAGGCTCGTCAAGTAACCCGATTGTCGAATGTGCGTTCACCATGTTTGGTCATTACTGTTTGAACCTAGGGTACCAAACTTACCAGTGGCAATCCCGTTAACCATGGTACCTCGATCCGCTAAGACTCATGAGCTGGACATGGTGGTATGGGACGCCGTGGCCGAGCTGTCGGCCTATGCTGGGGCCAAGTGCCTCCCCGTAGTGACCATTGAGCAACCAAAACTCGTGAGCCGAATACGGTGGTATGGGACGCTGTATTCGAGCTGTCGATACTTACGGCGAGAGCCGAGTACGATGGGATCTGTACTCGTGCTGACGGGCGACGAGTCCTCTGTAGTATCTTCGAGTATACTCTAAGGTTTGTGATTGGCGACGAGTCTTTCACAACAACTAGAGTAGGAGTTGAGCCGAGTACGGTGAGACCTGTATTCGAGCTGACAGCTAGTGATTGAGCCGAGTACGGTGAGACCTGTACTTGAGCTGACGGTCAGCAATTGAGTCGCATACAGTGAGATCTGTATCCGTGCTGACGGGTGACGAGCCCTTTGCGATGCCTTCGCTATGCCTCTCAAACCATAATATCGTATGAGATTAACTAGGATTGACGACCCTAGAATGGATCATGTTTGGAAATGATACAAGGGAGGTACCTTAGTTTCCCAATACTGCTGTTTGAAACGGACTAATAATAACTCGGTAATCATGCTCATCATTGCACCGCATGTGCCTAGTAGATGTGGAGCACTGAGGGAGTTAAGCATTCGCGAACGTAAGATGATGTCGCATGAGGGTGGTTTGGCAAGGGCATACATCATCATGTCATTTCATTCTTGCATTTAACAAGAGTAGTTAAACTTGTTTGATTTGTACTGCTTTATCATTACTGCTTGATTGAATTGATAACATGTTAACCTATGCTTTATTGTTCCACTGAGTTAGCTATTCACTCCCACGTTACGGGACGGTGTTTGCAACACCAACCAGACTCTATCGCAGGTATAGACGGCGCGTCGGTTCAGGAGCCGGAGCCCGATTTCGACGAAGACCAGGATGAGTTCTCATTTATGCAGTACTCTGACGGCTTTGCTTAGGCCGACTGCATCACGGGGATTTCAGGACTCATTTTGTAAATTGTATTTTGATTTTTTGACTCAAAAACATTACATGTATATGGGTACTCAGTTAGTGTTCATACTCAGGTGTTCATGGAAATTTGGTTTCTTTACATACTTTAAATATACAGTTTCAGTCTTCCGCTTGCCTTTATGCAGTTGAACTGGAGTATGAATTACTATTTTTGGTATAATCTCATTCATGTTTATTACTCTAACTCAGACAACATTTAACCATCATTATGTATGTTGCATAAGTGATGCGTTAGAACTCGGGAGTTGAGTTCATACTCGACCCCCGAATTTCAGGGCGTTACAAGACTGCCAGTTGGTAGGATGTTAGTGGAGTGACCTCGAGCATACTCTAAAATCTGTGATTGGCTTGAGCCCTTCGCAGTAACTAGAGCATGAGTTGAGCCGAGTACGGTGAGACCTGTATTCGAGCTGACAGCGAGCGATTGAGCCGAGTACGTTGAGACCTGTACTCGAGCTGACGGCCAGCAATTGAGCCGCAAATGGTGAGATCTGTATCCGTGCTTACGGGTGACGAACCCTTTGTGATGCCTTCGCGATGCCTCTCAAACCATAATATCGTATGAGATTATCTAGGAGTGACAACCCTAGAATGGATCATGTTTGGGAATGATACAAGGGAGGTACCTTAGTTTCCCAATACTGTTGTTTGAAATGGACCAATAACAACTCGGTAATCATGATCATCATCGCACTGCATGTGCCTGGAAGATGTGGAGCACTGAGGGACGAAAGCATGCCGCGAACGTAAGATGGTGTCGCACGAAGGTGGTTTGACAAGGGCATACATCTTATCATTTCATACTTGCATTAAATAAAAGTAGTTAGAATTGTTTGATTGTACTGCTTTATCATTACTGCTTGACTGAATTGATAACATGTTAACCTATGCTTTATTATTCCACTGAGTTGATCACTCACTCCCACGTTACGGGACAGTGTTGTACACACCAACCAGATTTGTTGAGTTTCAGGTGATGGCGATGCTTATGAAGTAGAGCCGGACCACTACTATGATATTGAGGAGGAGTTCTCCTACATATAACTCTCTGACAGGTCTATGAAGACCTGGTATTGTATTGATGGGGCTATGGTGCTTGGGATAAAAGACATTACACTTCCTCACATTTGGTATATTTTAGAACCGTACTTATAATTATTTAACCTGGTAACATTATCACACTCTAGAGACCCACCACTGTTTTTATATTGTATATATATCTATCATAGTCTTTCGCTTGCAATTTAATTGTCTCTGGAGTATGATATGTTGTTTTGGCTTAATCTCACTCATGTTCAATGCACTAATACCGGCCACATTCAATCATCATTCATTTTATTGCATAAGTGATGCGTTGGAACTCGAGAGTTGAGTTTATGCTCAACCCCCGATTTTCAAGGTGTTACACTTTGTCTTCTCTGAGCAGTAGTTTCTACATACCACCTTTCCATGAAGTTCCTGACCGAGTCAGGAGTTGGAGTCGTCAAGGGAGATCAGCATGACGCTCAGTGTTGTTACGCCACTGCCTTAAAAGCTCCATCTGAAGTAGCAACGATTGAGTCCCTGGACCTGCGTGACGAAGCTCCCGAACGATGTCAAGCGGTGGAAGACCTTGTCCAGTCCCTCTGGATGAGTCTGACCTCTCCAGAACAGTTCGAGTTGGCTCGTCCCTAACTCCTCTGCTGAAAGAGAAGTTGGTGGCCTTACTGCACCGATATCCGACATCTTCGCATGGTCACATGAAGACATGCCCGGGATCGACCCTTCGATCATTACTCATCGACTCAACATCGATCCGACCTACAAGCCGATAAGACAGAAGCGGCGTGCCCTCGGCCCTGAAAGGTATGTCGTTATCGAAGAAGAGGTCAACAAGCTCCTCAAGGACAAATTTGTCAAAGAAGTGTACTACCCCGACTGGATAGCTAACATCGTGCTCATCAAAAAGGTCAATGGGAAGTGACGGGTTTGCATGGATTACACCGACCTAAACAAAGTCTGCCCGAAGGACAGTTTTCCTCTCCCTAGGATCGACCAGTTAGTCAACAATACTGCAGGGCACGAATTACTTAGTTTTATGGATGCCTACTCAGGATATAACCAAATTGTAATGCACCCCTATGATAAATCAAAAACCACCTTTGTCACTGACAAAGGTCTTTTATTGTTACCGAGCGATGCCATTTGGTTTAAAGAATACAGGAGCGACCTACCAAAGGTTGGTCAATAAAATGTTCGCCCAACAAATAGAGCGAACGATGGAAGTATACATTGACGACATGCTCATTAAAAGCATTAAAGCAACCAAGCACATCGCCGACCTCGAAGAGATGTTCCTCATCCTCTAGAAATACCAGATGAAGCTAAACCCAAGCAAGTGCGCGTTCAGCGTGGGCTCGGGTAAGTTTCTTGGATTTCTGGTTAGCCAGCGAGGAATCGAGGCAAATCCAGAAAAGATCTAGGCTCTACTAGACATGGGCTCGCCAAATACAATCAAAGATATTCAGCGGCTAACCAGAATAGTTGTTGCGCTTAATCACTTTGTGTCCCGAGCAACAGATAAATGTCTTCCCTTCTTTAAATAGTTGAAGGGTCGGCAGATGGTGAACTGAACAGAAGAATGAGAAACAGCCTTCCAACAGTTGAAACAGTACTTGGGATCGCCACCGTTGCTCTCCAAGCCCGAGCCGAGCGAAACACTGCTGATCTACTTAGCAGTATCCGATGCAGCTATAAGCTCGGCTCTGATTCGTGAGTATGAGGGGAAGCAGTTTCCAGTTTACTACGTCAGTAAAGTACTTGTCTCGGCAGAAGCTAGATATCCGACCTTAGAAAAAGTGGTCCTAGCGCTGGTTATCTCTTCACGATGCTTGCGGCCATACTTCTAAGCTAATTCGATTATTGTTCTGACAGATCAACCGTTACGGCAGATACTCCAGAAACCAGAAGCATCCGGACGCCTCACCAAATGGGCGATCAAGCTAAGTGAATTCGACATTCAGTATAAGCCCCGAGTCGCAATCAAAGGCTAAGCAGTAGCCGACTTTATCGTTGAACAATCCAATCCTGCTTCACTTCCTGCCCAATCCCACTGGCGACTCTATGTCGACGGTTCATTCAACTCCAAGGCAAGTGGGGCAGGGGTCATCATGGAAACTCCCGATCATGTATACATGCAGTATGCCTTGAGACTCGGATTTCAAGCTTCCAACAACATGACAGAATATAAAGCACTACTCCTCGAACTCCATTTGGTGGCCAGCCTAGGGTCACTCACCTTGACGTATACAGTGACTCATAGTTGGTCGTCAATCAAATAGTCGATGTCTACCATACCAGGAAAGAGCGGTTGAAGGCTTACCTCCAGAAAGCAAAGGAACATATTAGCGGTTTTCAACACTATGTCATCATCCAGATCCCACAAGCAGAGAATGCCCAAGCCGACTTACTGGCTAAGCTTGTTACATCTGATGAAGATGAGATCCCTAGATCCGTTCCGATCGAGTATGTCGCCAAGCCAAGCATCGATGAGACTGAGGCCGCAACCGTACTCTCGATCAATTCGGGACCCTCTTGGGTTGATCCTATCATTCATTAGCTCGAAGCAGACGAGATACCGGAAGATCGAGCCGAAGCCTGACGACTGAAGGTCTGATCCGCCCGTTACACCTTGCTCAACGGGATACTATACAAGAAAGGATACTACGTGCCCCTGTTGAGGTGCTTGTGACCGGATGAGGCCGACTACGTCCTAAGGGAGATACACGAAGGCATTTGCGGAAATCACTCTGGAGGACAATCCTTGGCTCATAAGGTGATACGGCAAGGATATTACTGGCCAACCATCCAGCATGATACATGAAAGCTCATCTAGGGTTGTGATAAATACCAAAGGTTCTCGACTGTCCCTCGGCAACCACCTGAATAGCTCACCCCTATGGCGGCCCGTGGCCTTTTGATCAGTGGGGGATCGACATCATCGGACCTTTTCCTACTGGAAAGGGTTAGACGAAGTTCGCGTTCACCAAATGGGTGGAAGCTGCCATTAGTCAAGATAACCGAGCAAAAAATCACCCACTTTGTTTGGAAAAACATCATCTGTCGATTTGGTGTGCCTCAAACCATCATCTACGACAACGGGAAACAATTTGACAATAAACAGTACCGAGAGATGTGTGAGAACCTTATAATCAGAAACGTACATTCGTCTCCTCACCATCCTCAGGCGAACGACCAAGTTGAAGCTGTTAACAAGATCATCAAACATCATCTTTGAACTAAACTCGATCGAGCCAAGGGAGCTTGGGTCGAGAAACTTCCAAAAGTTTTATGGGCCTACCGAACTACAGCCCGAACCGCAACAGGGGAGACCCCCTTCTCTTTGGCATATGGGTCAAAAGCCGTCACTCCAATTGAGATCGGATGTCGACCGCCCGAGTAAGCTCGTTCGATGAATAAGACAACGAAGAACTCCTGGTGCTCAGCCTCGATCTCCTGGAAGAACGAAGGGAACAAGCTCGGCTCCTGACTATCGTCCATCAACAGCAAGTGTCACGATTCTACAATGCCCGAGTTAAAGTAAGAAGATTCCGAGTTGGGGACTGACATTCCAGAACACTAAGGAGGTCAGTACAGGTACGCCGGGGCCTAATTGGGAAGGACCTTACATTATTGCAAACACCATCCGACCTGGCACATATCGACTGGAAGACTTAACCGGCCAACTACTGCCTCACCCCTGGAACGCCGAGCATCTCAAGATCTACTATCCCTAAATCGGTCAACAAATAAAGCATTGCTCGAGTTCTATTGATAAACATGTAAAAAATTCATAATTATGTAAATCAGACAATTGAATGCGAGAAAAAAGTGTATTCATTGATCAAAATAAGATTTACAACCGGAACATATCATCATGTACATCGGTATTATATTAACAGAGGAGGAAAGGCGCAAAATGCACAAGTGTAAAGGGTCGGCGGCACCCGGGGTTGCAGATGCTCTCGAGCTCAACGCTTGGCATGCTTGAAGTGGCTGAAGTTAAAAAAAGGGAGCAGAAAGGAATTTTGCTTCGCAAATTCAACTTCATGGATCGGCTGCTTCATCAGGAGCCAACTTAGGAGCAACCTCGAAGGTTACCTCGGGATCAACTACGACCACCAAAGGACCAGCTGCAGCCGACACAGCTTTGGGATTAGCATCCCCCTCGGCGTCCGGGTCACCGAATCCCGACCCGCTCTCGTCGAAGCTAGAGAGGTCGAGCTGAGGAAAGCTCTCCCTCATCAACTTCACACACTCGGCGTAACCGTCTCGATAGAGACGATCCCGCTCCTCCGCGAAAGATTGGGACGAGAGAAAGGCTTCCACAGCCTACGCCCATCCCTCCTCTCGCGCCTTATCTTACGCAATGACATCACAGACTCGGGCTTAGTCTTCATTTTGATTCGGTTCGCCACATCATAGACTCGGACGTACTCGGCGAGACATTTATCATATGCCACCCTAGCTTCTTCCACTCGCGAGGCCAGACGAGTATTTTCCGTCGCGGCCTCATCAAGGGACGTCATTGCCGATGCCAGATCGGCCGTTATAGTGGCAACACGAGCCTCGGCCGGTCACTAGCCGAGCCTCTGCATCATCCGCACACTTGTTGGCCTTAGTGTCACGCCCCAAACTAGGAAACCGGGCACATAAAATTCTCGATCACCGAATTCGGTGCTGACAGCCTCCGTAATACCCCATTCTCGGCTCCCAGCGCCTATACTCCAGATTCCGATCCTAAGATCCTACAAGGAGGATTTTTCCAACGTGCATTTATCTCGTAAGAGGCATAACCACAAGTTTACCCAAATCACAAAGGCAACATCATCATCATATATCCACTAATATAAACATTTGAATACAATGCTGAAAGGGAAGTACATATGTTAAAATCAAAACTCCAGAAGTCCGCTGCATGCTCCAAGATCACGCTGCTGCAACCTAACAACCCCTGTACACATCTATCGTGCATAAGCTTATAAAAAGCTTAGTGGGTGGTGAAAGTTTGTGCATATGGTAAGTGCTAAGTAAGCGATATC
Organism: Magnolia officinalis; assembly: GCA_021015155.1. Taxonomy (NCBI): domain Eukaryota; kingdom Viridiplantae; phylum Streptophyta; class Magnoliopsida; order Magnoliales; family Magnoliaceae; genus Magnolia; species Magnolia officinalis. The sequence goes on from JAJHSJ010000007.1 coordinate 52,090,593, forward strand.
AGAATAATCAGAGTAAGCGAAAATACTGATAAGCCCATAAATCATACAATATTAGAAATACTAGCAAAATCATAAATCATACGATATCAGAGCAATGCAAAAACATGCTAAAGGCCCATAAATACCATCAGCAGTATCCAGGCTATGTGATGCAGAAATATAATAAAAACAATATCATATACTGATGAGGCAATGTAGATCAGTTATGCATGCGGGGACAGTAAATCAAATATCAGATGCTGATGATGCAATGCAATATGCGGTGCGAATGAAATGACCAAGCTGGAGTGAAGTCGGGATGATAGTACGTAGTATCGTAGGCTATGGGGTCCATTACAAGGGGCTTTTATCCAAACCAGTCTCATACCAAATTTGGATAGCCAGACTCAATGTAGTAAACTCCTGATCTCAGGTTAGTCACGCGTCCAACCGAAATCCTTGCCATTACGAAGGTACACAACAATTAGTTGAGCACCACCAACCCGAGTGGATAGTGAATGAATGAATATGCAACTCCTCGATAAGTCCACATATCAGTATGGTTTCTCTCTAGGATCATTACCGGGGTCTAGTACACTCTATATGCAAATCGCCGCCCACCGACGCGAGACCATGAAAGTAGAAGAGACCTCACCATCCGCCTGGCCAATAGTCAGCCAATATCTACCCGGCACGTCGATAGCGGACCCATTCACAAGCTGGTCAAACTTAACCTAGCAATGCCCCCTACCCTCGGGCGGGTAAGACCACACCCCCTCCCAACCGACCACGACGCAGTGGGAGTTGCAGTCTCCTGGTATTCGGCCCTCATGCACTCATATATATCCACTCGGTCTCGACGTTGGGGCGTCTCCTGACCACGAAGGCTTAGAAATTTTTACCTAGAGACATCTATGGGGCACGTATGCTAGAACCAAACATTTTCGGTGTCCCATCTGGCCATCCACGATATGCCTGTGGAGGCTATGGCCCTGATATCACTAGGGCGTATAGTAGTCACAACACATAATGCAAGATGCATGAGTCATACAATCCAGTCATGCATCAATCCTGTGCATACCGTGCACTTTTGTGAGATAACATCCGCCTCTCAGGGAGTCTCATAACAACCTGCCCAATGACATATGCAATGGTCAACCACATCTCATAACAAAAATGTAGATGATGCATATAGGCATGTATCATGATGCTATGCTGTCACATACTCATACTCGGTATCAATAACTAGCATTGACAATCGACTCCGACAATGTGGACATTTAACCAACATTACTCCCAAGGAATGACCCCCATAGAGCCTAACATATAGTGGACTCATGGCCTCACATAAGGGCCAAATATACAACACCATGGGCCTCACTTAAGAGCTTAATACACATCACGATGGACCTTTCATATGAGCCTAACATACATCACAATGGGCTCCATCACCTAGCCCTCAAATGCACATAATGGGCCTCAAATACAAGCCACATATACATCACATTAGGCCTTAAACACGAGCCGCATATACATCATATTGGGCCGCTACAATCGGCCTCGATATCCTACCTCGACAATCGGAATCAGCCTCGGTAATTGACCTCGACAATCGGCCTATATAATCGAAATCGATCAATAATCGGCCTCGATGATTGGAATCGGCAATCGGCCACAACAATTGAAATTGGCAATTGGTCATGATAATCGGTCTCGAGTGCTAATTGGCAATCGGCCACGACAATCGGAATCGATATCGACAATTGGAATCGACAATTGTAATATCCTATACAATCGGCCTCGATAATCGGAATCGACCTCGATACTCGGCCTCGATAATCGAAATTGGCCTCAACAATCGGAATCGACACTCGGAATCGGCCTCTACGAATCAGAATCGACACTCGGAATTGGCCCCGACAAATCAAGATCGGCCTCGACAATCAGAATCGATATCGATAATAGGAATCAATAATCGGAATCGGCCTATACAATTAGCCTCGATAATCAGAATCGGCCTCGATAAATCATAATCGACACTCAGAATCAGCCTTGACAAATCAGAATCGGTCTCGACAATAGGAATCAATATTGACAATCGGAATCGATAATCAGAATCGGCCTATACAATCGGCCTTAATAATCGGAATCGACCTCGATAAATCAGAATCGACACTCGGAATCGGCCTCAACAAATCAAAATCGGCCTCGACAATCGAAATCGGTATCGACAATCAGAATCGGCCTATACAATCGACCTAGATAATCGAAATCGGCCTTTATAAATCAGAATCGACACTCGGAATCGGCCTCGACAAATCAGAATCGGCCTCGGCAATCGGAATCGGTATCGACAATCGGAATCGATAATCGGAATCGACCTTGATAAATAATCGGCCTCGATGATTGACCGAACAAGGCCTAAGGAAAGGTCATAATGTGGACTTTAAACCATCAATGTGGCCATTTAACCAACATTACTCCCAAGTAGTGGCCTATATAGAGCCAAATATATAGTAGGCCCATAGCCTCACGCAAGGGCCTAATACACATCACTATGGGCCTCACTCAAGGGTCAAATATACATCATATTGGGCCTTATATAAGGGCCTCAAATATCACATCGGGCCTTATCAAATGGGCCCAAAGTACATCACATCGGGCCTCACCAAATGGGCCCCAAATATATCACATTGGGCCTCACCAAATGGACCCTAAATACATCACATCGGGCAGTATCAACGGGTCGCACCAATGGGCCTCGTATACATCAAGTGAGCCACATCAACGGGCCGCACCAACGGGCCTCATATACACCACAATGGGCCTCAAGATGGGATACAAATATATCAAGGTGGGCCTCACAGATTGTCATGTCCCAAATCCGGAAATCGGATTCACTAGAATCCCGATCACCAAATCCGGTGCCGACAGCCTCTATAGTACCCCATTCTTGGCTCCTAGCATCCATAAGCCAGATTGCAATCCTGGGATCCTACAATAAGGATTTTTCAATGTACATTTAACTCATAATAAGCATAACCACAAGATTACCCAATTCACAAAGGCAACATCATCATCATCATATATCCACTAATATAATCATTTGAGTACAATGCTGAAAGGAAAATACGTAAATCGAAAATCAAGCTCCAGAAAATTGCTGCACGCTCCAAGCTCAACACTGCTGCAACCTAACATCACCTGCACGCATCTATCATGCATAAGCTTATAGAAAGCTTAGAGGGTGGTAAGTGTGTGCACAAGGTACGTGCCAAGTATTTAACACAATGTCATAATCATACAATGTCGAAATAGGCGTAAGGTCATGAATTATATGTTGTCAGAGTAAGTAAAAATACTGGCAAGTCCATGAGTCAAGCAATATCAGAATACGCGATACAGATCAACTACACAAATGAGGAGTCATAAAGAGTCAAATATCATATGCCGTATCTAAACCATATAAATGTAAAAACACAGGTAATCCAAAATGTCATATGCCGCGAATATAATGCAATATGCGGTGCAAATGGAATGACCATGCTGGAGTGTGAAGTCGAGATGATAGTATATAGTATCGCAGGCTATGGGGTCCATCATAAGGGACTTCTATCCAAACCAGTCTCATACCTAAATTTGGATAGTCAGACTCAATGTGGTAAACTCCTGATCTCAGGTTAGTTGGGTGCCCCAACCGAAATCCTGGCCATTGCGAAAGTTCACATAACAAATAGTTGCACACCACTAGCCCTAGTGGATAGTGAATGAATGAATGAGTATGCAAATCCTGCTCAATAAGTCCACGTATCAGTACGGTTCATCCCTGAGATCATCATCGGGGTTTAGTACACTCTAAATGGCACTACCGCTCTCCCAGCCACACAATCCAAGTGAGCGTAAGAAACCTCACTATCCGCCTGGCCAATAGTCTGTCAATACCTATTCGGCACATCGATAGCGGACCCATTCCTCAAGCTGGTCAGACTTAGCCTAGCAATGCCCCCTACGCTCGGGCGGGTAAGGCCACACCCCCTCCCAACCAACCACGACACAATGGGAGACGCGGCGTCCTGGTATTCAGCACTCGGGCGCTCATGTATCCACTCGGTCTCGACGTTGGGGTGTCCTCTGGTACCAAGAGAGTTTAGGGATTTTCACCCAGGGCCATTTATGGCAGCCCGATACTAGAACAAATTTCTAGTGCCCCGTCTAGCCGTCCACGATATACCTGTGGAGGCTACGGCCCTGATGTCGCTAGGACTTACAGTAATCATAATGCAAGATGCATGAGTCATACAATCCAGTCATGCATCAATCCTACGTATACCGTGTGCTCATATGAGATAACATCCGCCTATCAGGGAGTCTCATAACATATGCAATGATCAACCACATCTCATAACAAACATGCATATGATGCGTATGGGCATGTATCATGATGTTATGTTATCACATACTCATAATCGGTATCAATAACCAGCATCGACAATCGACCTCGATAATGTGGTCATTTAACCAACATTACCCCTGAGGAATGACCCTCATAGATCCTAACATATAGTGGACTCATGACTTCACACAAGGGCCAAATATATAACATCATGGGCCTCACTCAAGAGCTTAATACATATCACGATGGACCTTTCACATGGACCTAACATACATCACAATGGGCTCCATCACCTGACCCTCAAATGCATCACAATGGGCCTCATCACATATACCTCATATCATCACATTAGCTTAAAACACGGGCTGAATATACATCACAATGGGCCTCAACTACGAGTTACATATACACCATATAGGTCTCGACAATCAGCCTCGACAATTGAAATCAGTCACGACAATCGACAATCGGCCACGTCAATCGGCAATCGGGATAATCAAAATAGGCAAATCGGTCACATCAATCGGCAATCGACCACGAAATCGGGATCGATCGATAATCAGAATCGGCAAATCGGTCACGACAATCAGAACGATCGATAATCAGAATCGGCAAATTGGTCACGCCAATCGGAATCGGTAATCGGCCAGGACAATCGGGATCAATCGATAATCAGAATTGGCAAATTGGTCACGTCAATCGGAATCGGCAATCGGCCACGACAATTGGGATCGATTGATAATCAGAATCGGCAATTCAGTCACATCAATCGAAATCGGCAATCAGCCACGACAATCGAGATCGAGCGATAATCAAAATTGGTAAATCAGTCACAATACTCAAAATCGACAATCGGCCATGATAATCGGGATCGATCGATAATCAGAATCGACAAATCGGTCACGTCAATCGGTCAAGGCCTAAGGGAAGGTCACAATGTGGACATTCAACCATCATTTCCCGTCAAGGTGGACATTAAACCATCATTGCTCCCAAGGCATGACCCGCCATAATCGGTCACGACAATCAAAATGGGACCTTCCCTTGACGGGAGGGTCACGACAATCGGTCACGATAATCGAAATCGACAATCGGTCACGACAATCGAAATTGACAATTGGGATCGATCGATAATCAGAATCGACAAATCGGTCACGTCAATCGGTCAAGGCTTAAGGGAAGGTCACAATCGGTCACGTGGGTGGGCCACCATCAAATCGGTCATAACAATCGGTCACGACAATCAGAATCGACAAATCGGTCACGACAATCGGTCACCGCAATCGGTCACGTGGGTGGGCCACCATCAAATCGGTCATCGCAATCGGTCACTTGGGTGGGCCACCATCAAATCGGTCACCGCAATCGGTCACGACAATCGATCACGACAATCGGGATCGATCGATAATCAGAATCGACAAATCGGTCACGTCAATTGGTCAAGGCTTAAGGGAAGGTCACAATGTGGACATTCAACCATCATTTCCCGTCAAGGTAGACATTAAATCATCATTGCTCCCAAGGCATGACCCACCGTAATCATTACATACATCATGGAGTAATCACACATTGCAATGGACCTCATATACATCACATTCGACCCCACACAAAGGCCCCACCTACATCTCATTGAGCCTCACTCATGGCCCTACACATGGGTCTCATATGCATCAAATGGACCACGTATCTAGGCATCGGCTACATCAAATGGGCCACGCGTCATGGGCCTAATACATATCACAATGGGCCTTGCCCATAGGCCTCGAATACATCACAATGGGCCTTGCTCATGGGCCTCATATTCAAGCAGGTGGGCCCCATCATATGGGCCATTAATGCATCTTAATGGGCCACGACCCATGGGCCTCATATACATCAAGTGGGCAGGTGTCCACGGCCGCACCAATGGGCTTCATATACATCAATTGGGCTGCATCAATGGGCCGCACTAATGGGTCTAGTGCATATCACAATGGACATCAAATACGTATTAAGGTATACCCTATGATCTGGACGGTATGGGTGACACAGATGGCTAGACAGTTTGGATACAACACGTACCTCAAGGTAGGCCACACGTCCAAGAGGCGGACGGCAGAGATATACAATACATGCATCAATGATAGGCCCCACATGGCACCATCCAGCGATGGACGGTGTAAACATAGAATACATATATCAAGGTGGGCCGCATTGCATGAGATGGACCACATGGATAACAAATACATCACGGTGAAGCTCATGGCACCGTCTAAACATTGCCTTTGTAAATCAGCACTGTCCAAACATTGTCCAACACCATCCAAACATTTTGGATGGTGTGGATATGAAACATACATCAAGGTGGGGTCAACAACACCGTCCAGCTCAATCTGGACGGTGTAGATGAAAACCCGTACATCATGGTAGGTCCACACGTCCCACGTGTGGACGATGGACATACAGTACATCATTAAGGTAGTTGGATCAACATGGTGCGTCCAGCACCGTCCCATGCTGGACGGCGTGGACAACACACACGTGCCACATCAGCTCATCGTCCTTGCCTTTGGACGGCTGGATGAAACCATACATCATGGTGGCCCAGGGAGTCGCGTGTGGTGCTCCAGCCAATCCACTTCCATCCCACGTCCCCGTACAGATGGATGGAGTGGATATAAAATAAATATATCAAAGTGTGCCCACCCGTTTGGCAGATGGACAGAGTGGATAACACATATGCCACAGGGGTCCCACCGTCCTGGTACATGGACGGTGAGGATGTAACGCATGCATCATGGTGGGGCCCACACGCGTGGTCCACCATTTAAACGAACGGACGGTTTAGATTACATCTGTGATCAGACCATCAGCTCAGGGCTGGAGTAGGTACCTCTAGCCCATCCGTTTCTAATCAAGGTGGTCCAACGTGGGTGGGCCACCATCATATAACTTATATTATATATAAATATTACTATAACATTTACACACACCATCAGATGGATGGCTAGAGAAGCACGTCCATCACGGTGGCTTTACAAGCACCGTCTAGATGGACGGTGTATGTAAAGCACATGCATTTAAGTGGCCCACACAGGTTGCTGACGTAAGTCAGTGGTGGGACCCACTGGGTAAATGTGATATATACATATCATATATTATATATAATATTGTATTATTTACTTATTTATTGGACCCTGGCCTGCTGGCCACCGTCCAGATGGACGGTCTGCGTGCAAAACGAATGCATCAAGGTATGGCCCACCGTCCTCCAATATGTACAGTGTAGACCAAACATAGACATCACGTGTGGCCCCATGCATGAACGGCTTGGATGCACACGTCCAAGGTGTGGGCCCCACATCCAGATGGACGGTACATACATCAAAGTGGACCCCAGGCCAGCATAGATGAAACACTTGCATCATGGCAGGGTAGCACCACTACACCGTCCATACTCCAGCACCGTCCAAATCATTTGGACGGTGTGAACGGGACAATTACATCATGGTGTGGCCCACATAAGTTGGTGGCGTCAGTCCAGCAGCTGTTGCTGCTGGCCCACCGTCCAGATGATGGATGGCTAGGATATAATACATATAACACGGTGGTCCAACGCTGGCCAAAACAGATGGATGGTTTAGATGTCCGAACAAATCAGGTGGGCCATGCATCGCTACAAGAGAGAGAGAGTTAGAGAGACGTGCGTAGCGGAGGGAACCCGCCACTATGGGCCCCTCTATACAATGCATAGCATACATCATGATGGGTCCCACCAATGTAGACCCTTAAATCACAAAAAGATAAATACAAGATCACCCACCTATGATCTCTTCTTCCTTCTTCCGCCAACACGATCTAGAGCTCTAAGGGGACGATTTCAATGGTCGAGATGTTCTTTGGATGGTGGAGATGGGAGGTAAGGAGTGGGCCACACAAAGCTCTCTCATGGAGCTCTTCGTGGGTGTTGTTTGAAAAAAAATGGAAAGAGAGAATGAGAGAGAAAGAGAGGTGATGGGAGAGAAGTGATGGGAGAGAGGGATGGTAAGTGATGGGAGGGTGTACTTTGTTGTAAGAGAAAGTTGACTTTTGGGGAGGGTGGTTGTACTTGGGGATGGGATGGAGTGATGGGTTGTACTTTGATTGATTGATGCGACGTGTCGTAGAGATTCTCTCGAAATTGCAACCTGCTGCATTTTCTTCGAAATGAACGTGGGCCCATATCTCCTGGCCCGGGTATCGGTTTGGTGCGCGAATCGCAGCGTTGGAACCGCGACGATGGCGCGGTCGCAAGGGTACAAGTCTCAAGTCGCACTGACTCTGATATTTGGGATATGACTCAGGATCACACGTAAATGCCGGTAACAGATCGCAAGTCTCCGGAATTCCACTGAGAGGATGCGGAAGCCTACGGAATGGTACGACCTAGGATATGGGCCTTACACAGATGGGCCACAAGATTCGTTAAAGTGGGCCTCAAGTGGGAGCTTGGATTACATCTAAAATCATTTTAATAGTTGCAGGTGCAACATGTGTATCACTATACACTATCATTATATAGGGCATATGGATCACTAATGATGATAAGAACTGTCCAAACATTGTCCATATAAATCTACACTGCCCAAACATTGGATAGCACCATCCAACATTGTCCAGCACTGTCCCAACATTGTCCAGCACCGTCCATCACTATCTGGACAGTGTGAATGAAATAAATGCATCATAGTGGTGTCCCACCGTCCCACATCCAGATAGACGGCATGGATTACAAAACATGTATCATGGTGAGGTCCTCACAGATGAGTGGATGGTGTGGATTTAAACCCATACGTTAGTGGGTCCCACGGAACTTGAGAGGTCAAGACAACAGCTATATAGGTGGGTCCCACATGGGAGTGGCTCACCCAAACACTCTTAATATAATATATTATATTATATAATATTATATATATAACCAATGTAATATATATATATATATATTATATATAATATATATATATATATATATATATATATAAAAGAAAAGGGCTGATCAGATCCACCGTCCAGGCCCTGGACGTCTGGACGGTGTGGATGCTACACATCTAGATAAGGTGGGCCCCACAAGCTACCATAGTGGGTCCATGTCCAATGGATGGACGGTACACATATCACAGTGGACCACACTTGCACGATGTGGATTCAAAACATACATCATGTTGGGTACAAATGACGGTGTGGATACAAATCATACAGCGAGGTGGGTCCCGATCGTCCAGAACGGACGGACTGCTGGAATATAAAACATATATCAAGGTGGGTCCACAATTGACGAACGGTGTGGATTTTGCATACATCTCGGTGGTCCCCACCATCCAGAACACTGGACGGTGTGGATGGAAGGCACATGCATCAAGGTCAGAGGTCCCACGGACCTATTAACCGGCGGTTTGAATATAACACATACCTCAGGATGGGGCCAACGTCAGCACAACAGGTGGGTGCTGCTGGACGGTCAGGATGTTGGTGGCACCACATGTGGGTGCCACACACACCAGCGAGCCCCATCAGTAAAACAGATGTACGGCGTGGTGTACACATGCGTCACGGTGGCCTGGCACCATCTAGCTAATCCAGTACCATCGAGAAGTCTGGACGGTGGGGATGAAACAAATGCATCATAGTGGGTCCCACCTGCACGAGCAAGGGTGGCCCACATCCACCAAATGGATGGACGGTTAGGATAAAACAATGCATCAAGGTGGGTCCCACGTGGGACCTGCCGTACATACATATACGTTATATATATATATATATATATATATATATATATATATATATATATTATATATATTATTATATTTTTGTTGTTTATGGTCAGCAGGGCAATAGCGTCCAACGTCCATTGATGGACGGCTGGATGAAATTCATACTTGCAGGTGGGCCCCACCCTCACATGATCCACACGTGTGAGGTGGCCACATCCACAGAAAATGAACGGAAAGTGCGGATATACACGTACATCACAGTTGGGGGCCACAGCACTGTCCAGTATGGTGTCATCATAGTGACCTACACACATAGCACCGTCCAGATGGATAGTGCAGATCACATACATCATAATGATCACCCACTGTCTAGGGAGATGGGTAGTAAGGATATAAAACACATACCTCATGAAGGACCTACAGAGCTTGTTGTCGTCAATGGCAGCTCTAGCTCCGACAGCAATAGATGAGCTGTTTGGATAAAAACATATCTTATGGTGAGGTCCACCATTCCGGCCAGTGGACAGCGTGGATACATACATCATTAAGGTGGGGTCCACATGTCCAGGGACTGGATAGTGTGGACAGGAACATTCATCAAGGTGGGTCCCACAATATGTATGCGTGGATCAAGTGGACCACACCCATTATGAGAGAGAAAGAGAGAAATAGGGAAAAAGAGAGAGAATCAGTGGAAATGGGAGGGACCCCGCCACTATGGGCCCTCCTTATACAATGCATACATCAAGATGGGTCCCACCATATGTGGGCCCTCAAGTCATAAAATCACCCACCTATCCTTCTTCTTCCCCCTTAGCCTTCCGATGCTCCAAAAGTGCTTCTTCAATGGTAGAGATGATGATCCAAGGGTGGAGATGGGAGATAGGGAGGTAGGGAGTGGGCTACACATGGCTCTTCTCATGGCGAGCTTGGATGTTTCCTCCCTTGGAAGTTGCTTGGGAGAGTGAGAAAATGAGAGAGGGAGGAGTGGTGATGGGATGAAAAGGGATGAGTTCTCTTGACTTTGGTAAGAAAAGAATTGGCTAAGCATGGGTTGCTTTGACTTTGGATTAAAGAGGTATGGGTGTGGGATGGATTTGTATTTGACTAGTACATTGATTGATTGATGTGAAATGTTGTAGAGATTTTCTCAAAATTCGCAACGCACGGCGTTTTCCTTGAACTGAATGCAGGCTAACATCTCTTGACCTGGGTACCGCCTCGGTGCGTATTACGCGGCGTTGAACCAGCGGTGACGACGCTGTCGCAGGGGTGCAAGTCTTAGGTCGGCTGACTCAGGAATACAAGATGGAACTCAGGGTTACGGGCAAATGCCAAAAACAGATCGTGGGTTACCGGGATTCGACTAAGAGGACCGCGGAAGCCTACGGAACGATATGGGCTAGGATACGAGTCTCACACTTGGACAGCTCGGCACGAGCCCTCAGCGCACACGGTGTGAACTGCATAAAAAATAAATAAATTATCATTGGATAGAGAAGCAGAACGAAGAACAAAAGATTTCACTCTTACCTTGAGGAGCATCCTCATCATCTTGGCGAGCGTCTGCTCCATGGAGGACTCAAAGAGGCCGGCGAAATCCTCCTTAGTCCTCTGGCGACTCGCCTAATGGAGGATTCCTTTGACGCTCTGGAGGAAGCCCATCCTCTCTCCCTCGGACGCCTCCCCGCTGGGGGGCTCATCCCTTCCCATTCCTCTCTCCTCTTAAGGACCTGTTCTGCAACAGGTCCTGGCTTGGAAACCTCCTGAGGCTCGAGTGAAATTGCCTCCACCACCTCCGTACCCTCGTCCGCGATGTCCATGACGGTCGGAGGAGAAGTCTTTTACAAGACCTCGTCTCTGGGTCTAGCGCTTTCAGATCCTTGATTCGAGCCTCCGAGCTCGGTCCAACTCCTGGATGGTGCGCGAGGAAAATTGAAGGAGCACAAATGGTCAGAAAACACATTAAAAAAGTTCAGCCAACTAAGAAGGAAAATAATCAGTGCCAAGTCACCTAGCTCGGAAAAGGCCCGGGGAACAAGAGGTACAAATGGCTCCGACACGACCATCTCCCAGCAACCGCAAGCCCAAAATCACTGATCCCTCCAGTGTTTGTTAGAGAAAGGTGGGTCGATTATTAGAGTTCCTCCTTTCCTCTGCCAAGAGCAGAAGTAATACTAGTCGGGCTGCTAAGGATTCAGCTGCACTTGGTACAAATGGAGGAACTCATTAATGGTCAGCGCTAGCTGATCCATCTCAGCCCACAGGACTGCGCAACTGAACAAGTCCCTCCACCTGTTAGGAACTATTTGCCCCGGAGCCAGACCGAGAGAGCCCAAAAGACGCCGAGCAACATCCTGCAGCGGTAAATGGAGGCCGCACTGTAGTGCGACCTGAAAAATCATGACCACCTCGGGAGGGGGTCGGTCTGGCAGTTCCTTCGGCCAAGGAAGGCTAAGGCCGATAGAGGCAGAGATATGATATCCAACCCGGATCTGAAGCAGGTCGTCCTCAGTCAAAATGGAGGGTACTGACCCCCTCGATCCTTCCTCGACTGTGGCTTTTTCAGCTGCGATTTCGTCGACCTCCTCGGCTTCAACATCCTCGTTTACAGCTGGGGAGTTGGGCCTGCCAGGATCAGTTTCTATCACTGCCCCCCGCCTACGAGACAAGTCAAATGCCCCAGCAAATGCCACCGGCCTCTGTGTCGGGGACTCCATTACCCTTTGTGAATGCTGGAATGCAGCATCAGCACTGGCTGCCATCTCCGCTAGCAACATGGGTGGTTTCGAAGTGGCCCAGAAGCTACTCGTTCCACCCTCGTCACTGTACACTCCCTCTCGAGGACTTACAGAGCCTGACATTATTCAAAATTAAATGAAAGGAAGGGAGAAAAATGCTAACCGGAGTTTACAATGATGACCGGAAAACACAAAGAGGGCAGAGAAAACGAAAGGCAGAGAACAGAAAAGAAGATGCGAGAAAATGGGAATGATTCGGAGGTTAAGGCGTTCCTTTTATAGTTGCGCCACGTAGCGTACGCATTAAATGAGAAGCCGACTCGATGCCTCTTCGAACTCCCCAGTCCGACACATGGCGTCACACCACACGCCGTACGAATCTGCCGTTAAAAGCCCTACCACGCATCCAATGCTCATTCGCCCCTCCGCTGAGACGATGGCCTCTCACTCGTGCGGCTTTGAGAACTGAACCGACGCGTGTTCAGGACGAGGTAGTCTGCTTCGATATTCGAGCTAGTTGTCATGCCAGCATTAAACGCTCAATCATAAGCTCGGACCACGCATAATCCGACCCAACACCGATCTACCCCTCGGCCTTTATATGTCGGCACAAGGAGTAGGGGGCTCACTGTTGGGGGAAAATATTATAAGTCAGATGAGTCGGCTTATGGAGTGAACCAATTATACTGACATGACTCGGACTCTTCAAGCGCTGAGCCTAACCGATGCCCATATGTCCAGAGCGCCGAAAGGAGAGACATGGCCCGGGCTTTCTAATCACCGAGCCTGCCCAGAGCCTACATGTCCCGAGCCAAAGGGCGAGACCTCCACGGAGGCCAATACACCTTTAAAGACACTCAAGAGGTCTTTTAGAGGTGACGTCAAGCTGACTCTATACATCAATCGACTACAAACCGAGCCTTGGCCCTGCATCAGCCCAAACATCTTATAGGTTGGCCATGGGTCAGTCGTTAGTCAGACGCCCAATGTAAGCCATCCGAATATACCAATGTTCGAGATCAGTGAATGGTCGGCCAAGCCTCGATCAGCCAACTCTCGACTATTATTACCTCTTACGAAATTAGAGCGAGTCAAGAAGGCGGCTAAATCTCTTTCCGATATCTTAGGAGGATAAACTCCGATCCTGAAAATTTAGAGGATCAAAGATCTTAATATCCTCGAAGATATCGATCAATCCCTTCAGGGAAAGTTTTACATGCAATGGGATTACGTTACCTCTATAAATAAGAGGTTCAACTCACTGTAAAAGGTATGAAAAACAGATCCATTCCTCACCCCTAAATTCAAACTGTTAGACCTAGATTCCAGGCCTGACTTAGACATCAAAGGGTCCCCTGAACTAGCTAGGGTCTCCTTTGTCTTCTTCCTATGCAAGCACCAGGTAATCACGTGTAGAAAGGGCCGGGGGAGTAGCCAAAAACTGCATCAATAGGTCCACTCGAGATTTGGATCTACTTCATTTTAAGGCTTATCCAGATAAATGAATTAATGGCACGGATATAAAATATATACATTAAGGTAGGCTCCATGGCAAGGTACACCCAGATCCATAGCTCGACTGGTAGACTGAGTGGAGATACCACGTTTCGACACTTGAGGTCTTGGTATCGATCCCTAGTTGGGGTGGCTAACATGGAGTGTGTGTACTGACATGGGTGTATACTAACAAGCTAACCAAAAAAAAAAAAAAAAAAACCTCTCAATAAATGTCCACAAATCCGATAGAAAAAAAAAGGCCCCACGGCAAGGGCCACACCATCTTGGGTGAGGACAGCGACGCACTTATTCCACCCCCCAGACCACACAGATCAGATGAGATGGACTTGGAGACCAACCACGAATCGTGCGGAGAAAGACGGTAGTCTAACAGACCACGTGGTGGGTCCCAGTCATGCGTTCCCTATGATACAAAACCCAAAAAAACATAGCAAGTTGTAACGTCTCGAAAAATTTCGTATAAAGACCCGAGTACCACCTCACGCAGACATCACTCAGGATCAAATCCTTTAGGAATTAGACAAAATTAACTAAGTGCTAAACTAGATTAGCTACGAAATCCACTTGATCCACTTTAAATACGATCTGCAAGACCCAAAACTTGTAGAATCATTGACGCTAAGTTACCCTAAAATCTAGGATCAATCTCATTACCCAGTTGCTCTCGGGAGCACATTGAAACTCCATATCGGATCTGGACCGCACGTCGAAAGTCCAATTACTACGAAATTATATAATTAAGACCACCATGCTGGACTTGACCACCACCTCAGAAATCAAGTCTAGATAGTGTCCCAAAGCCATTCGCTTGAGCCTGGAGCCAAGAGTGTGAGAAAACGTGGTTTCCTTTAGAAATTAAATCTAATTTAAGTAATCTAAGACGTATCGCTTGCGGGCCAGATATAAGCAATCAGACCGTCAAAATCTGACCCAAATACACCCTCGTATCAGAGGAAATTTCCTACACAGGCCAGCGTACTTGTGGCCCTGATCGGTGATCATGGACCGTTGAACTGAAACTGGTCCGCCACGGGCGATCGGTAAACCCGATCAAACCGAAAGCTCAGCTTGACCTAGATCCAATATAAGGGAGCTTAAGTCCGACCTTAGGCTCAAGGGGGGGCTCCAGAAGTGCTCCATTGAGCTGAAACAAACGCACTTAGGCTATAACCTAAGTATACCTTGGCCCTAGGGCCATTTCCATCAGTTTTAGGCCTACATAAGGACCTTAAACCCTCTCTCATTCGCTCCATACGAATTTGGGAAAAACCCTAGGAGAGAGAAGAGAGTAAAGAGAGAGAAGTGAGAGTGAGGTTGGAGTCACTCCTGGGAATCGATCCCTGCTATTCTACGTGTCTATCCATCACTACCAAATCGTTATTCTAGCGATTCTGACTTCGTTCTTAGGTAAGAAAACCTAACCCTAATCTATTCTAGGGTTTCAATTGTTACAAGTGGCGAGATAACTGACTTAACTCATGCTATAGGTTGATGTACCATCGTTGTAGAAGCCTTAGAGTTTCTAGCGAATTCGTTACGCTTTTATGGCGTAAAGTGCGGACTATAGATGTATAGGTTATGGTTTTCAAAGCTTTCAATGTCAGATAATGATGGATTCCTAATGTGGATGTTATTTCATATGCAAAATGTGATGTTTGTTTTGCGTTTCAGTTATATATGAATTTTGTGGAGTTTAGTGTATTCTGTGTATTTGTAGAAAATACCGTGAAAGTGTGTTTGCCATGATTAATTACTGTGTGTATATGCTAGTTATATGTGTAATAACTCCTCAGCGAAAGGATTCGCCCTAATACATGTTTTGGCCAGCATACGTAATGTGTGTTTATAAGTGTAGTCTAAGTGTTTGTAAAAATGCTTGTATGAGTAAGTACTTATGAGATAGTGCTTTAGGTGGGTGTTGAGATAGGATTCTCAACTTCCATAGGGATGTGTATGATTTCCTCCATGCAAGTTGTTTAGTTTAATCGCTTACTTATGAAATGTAGGTGTTTGGATTTCCTGTTTTAAGTTGTGTTTTATAACATGCTTGTTAACATGTTTGAACTACTTGGTTACTGGTTAAGGATTGAATGTGTTTGGGACTACATTATAGTCCAAGAAATTGGTAACAGGTTTTGAGTTCGTGGCTGAGATTCATTCGCCACATAGGACGTGTTTAATGAACTCGAGTTGTGCGTTGATCGTCGGCAGTGGTTAGGCCACACGAAGTGCTTACGCACTTCATGTCGATCGATACGATGTGCTCTCTTATTAGTCGAGCTCACTAAGTAACCCGATTTGTCTATTATATGTTCACCATGTATGGACGCTATTGTTTGAACCTAAGGTACCGAACTCACCAATGAAACCCCGTTCAACCATGGTACCTAGATCCGCTAAGACTCATGAGCCGGACATGGTGGTATGGGACACCGTGGTCGAGCTGTCGGCCTACACTGGGGCGACGAGCCTCCCCGTACTGACCAGTCAGCAACATCGTCTCGTGAACCGAATACGGTGGTTTGGGACACTGTATTCGAGTTGTCGGCCTACACTGATTTGGTGACAAGCCCTTTGTACTGACCTCGAGCATACTCTGAACCTGCGTAGGGGCGACGAGCCTTTCCGTAGTAACCAGAGTATACACTATGCCTGTACTGATTTGGCGACGAGCTCATTACAACGACCTAGAACCGCAACATCGTATGAGATTTACTAGGACTGATGACCCTAGAATGGATCCTTGTTTGGGAATGATATAAGGGAGGTACCTTAGTTTTCCAATCCTGCTGTATGAAAAGGGCTAATAAAAAACTTGGTAATCACGCTCATAACATCGCACTGCATGTGCCCCGGGTTGAAGAGCACAGAGGGAAGAAAGCATGCCGCGACCGTAAGATGGTGTCGCACGAGGGAGTGTAGGCGAGGGCATACATCATGACTACATTTCATCCTTCCATTAATAAGAGTATCTATGATTGTTTGATTATACTGCTTTATCATTACTACTTGACTGAATTGATAACATGTTAACCTTTACTCTATGATTCCACTGAGTTGATCACTCACTCTCACGTTCTGGGACGGTGTTTTGAACACCCACCAGACTCTGTTTTAGATGCAGATGATGATGCATCTCAGGAGACGGAGCCTGATTACTATGACGATCAGGACGAGTTCTCTTATATGCAGTTCTCCGGCGGCTTCGCTTAGGCTATCCATATTGACGGGGCTACATGGATTATCATTGTAGTTGTACTGTTTGACATTTTGATTTTTGAGACTATTACATGTATATGGTAACTTAGTGTTGTATTCATACTCTGGAGACCGATCGTGATCTTTTGACTTATATACGTTTATTTATATCTTTCAGTCTTCCGCTTGTGTTTTACAACTTGATCTGGAGTATGAATTACTGTTTTGGTATAATCTCACTCATGATTAATGCACTGACACAGACAACATTTAATCATAAGCACATATGTTGCATAAGTGATGTTTTGGAACTCGAGATTTGAGTTGCTACTCGACCCCCGATTTTAGGGTGTTACAAGTTGGTATCAAAGCATGATTTGGATTAAACCGGACCTAGGTTATGGTCACACGCCGTACACTGACGCAAATTCAACTTAGGTGGGTGCAAGAAAATGTAGAAACAGTCATACGAGTCCTGGCTTCACCAATTGGTGAAGTTTACCGAAAACGATCGCCGAGATCGGGTCCGAACTCTCCCATGATCACTTAAAGCGACCCCAAATCACTCCTAGACCATCAAACGATGGGTCTAGACCACAAATTACCCCATCCCAGCCTTCAAAAATCCCTATGTGCAGCTGTACATCAGAATCATGCCCGAAAGGACCCGAAATGAAGCAAACTGGAGACGGGGGTCAAACCAAGCAAGCCCAGGGGGACCCAAGGCGGGCCCCGCATGTTTTTGGACCAAGGGGGGGAGGACCTCACCTAAAGGGCGAGCCCTCGCCGGAAACTCCAGAGACCGGCGAGGCCTCGCCGCCAAACGAGCTTGGCCGGGCGGGCCGGCTCGGGCCGACGAGTTTTGGGTGTTGTGTGGCCCACTAATCCAAGGTTTTTCATTTTAAACCCATCCTAGGTCGCCCCTCCTTCACAAACTACCACTCCAAGCTTTCCCTTTTCTTCAAAACTTCTTGTTTCTCTCTCAAATCGCCCCACCAAGCGTTTTCTCTTCCATTTTCGTGCGCCCTCTCCACTACCCTGCTGTAAACCCTTCTCCATTGCTGCCTACCCTCTTCATTCTCTCTCATTTGAGCTCTTAAACCCCCTATTTGAGGCTCAAATTCGTGTAAACCCCCTCACCCATCCCATCTCTTCATTTTCCTTCTTTAACCCCTGTCATTTGAGCCTTGACACACCCTTTGGAGGCACAAATTCGTGGAGACCTATAGACTCCAACCCTTTTCTCCATTTTCTTCACTTTTCCATGGCTCTATTCGAGGTTATTACGGCCATTTTCTCAATTTCCACCATTCTTTCTCTCATGGGAAAGAGAAAGGGTGTTGTGGATGAAGCCGGGCCTAGTCGCCCCACTTGTTCAAGGAGACCGAGAGGGGTCACTGCAAGCACGGGCGTTGAACGTGAGATACGGACTAAGCATGAGCTTGATCCCCAGGCTCCCCTTGAAAGGATTCTTCTTGCGGAAATGTCTCATGGTAGGTTTCATGACCGTAGGGTCCTTTTCAAAGCTCATGTTGACAAGAAGCTCTTCAGGGAATATCTGTTGATGGAACGCTTGGAGGAAGCCAGGTGGTGCCCAGTGTTTGAAGGAAAATATCGTGCAAATGTGGGCACTGTCCGAGCATTTTATTCCCATATTCGAGAGCCTATGCTGGATCCCTTGCAGTTCAAGATCCCATTCGGAAGAGATCGGGAGGCCACAATTGATGCTGGCCTGATAGCTCGACTCATGGGAATATCGTTTAACCAAGTCCACGCGAGCAAGAAGAATCTGAAGAGTGCATGTGAAAGGGATCGTCGTACGCATTTCCTTTGTAGTCGAATGGTGCAATGACAGCCAAACAATAGCCTCCTAGCGTCAAACATGACGGATGATTTTTGCCTACTCCACCATATCTGCACGTTTAATGTGTACCCCAGGTGCGGCAATCGCAGTGAGTGCACACGCCTGATGGTAAATTTTCTATACCAAGCAGGGCAGGGAGAGAAGTTGTGCGTGCTTACGTATATTTTGCGACAAATAGTGCTTACCGTATGCTCCAATAGAAGGACTGATTCGCTCCCCTTCAGCCGGCTTATATGCAAGATTGCACGTGAGTTCGGCTACAGTCTTGGGGCAGAACTCCCAGTGCCACAACATTTCATCGACGAAACTACTCTCAATCAGATGAAAATCGGGCCACGGCAGCGGCAAACCCGACTTGATGAGAGTGAGGATGAGACGGCTAGTGAGGAGTATGAAAGCGAGGAGGAAAGCAGGGAAGAGATAGAGGAGGAACAGGAAGAAAACGAGGAGGCCCAGGATATAGAGGAGAGCTCTCCTCCTACGCCACCGGAGCAGGATACTGATCGGGTTGCTAGGGATGCCCGTTTAGCTCGACTTGAAGAGGGTCAGGCTGTCCTACGACAAGATCTTATGGATCTTCGAGGCCTTGTGAAACACAAGTTTAAGAAGGTGACTCGCACTTTAAAGTCTATCCTGTGCTGCTTGCATGATAAGGGTGCCCCTCCTCTGTCGCCAGACTCGGATGCCTAGTCATCCATGTCGTTGTCTTGCAACTTGTTTTGGTTACTGCTTTAGGTTATGTTTGTGTTCATGTTGATGGGCCGACATTAGAGAACATGCAAGTAGTTTGGGAATTTGTGGATATGTTCAGGACAATCCTTGGATTACCTCCTCGGCGCAAGATCGATTTTACTATTGATCTTTTGCCTGGTGCGACCCCCATTTCATTACCTATGTATCGGATGCCTACATGTGAGATGGAGGAACTGAGGGAATAGATTAATGAGCTGGTAGAGAAGGGCTTCATACGACCTAGTGTGTCTCCTTGGGGAGCACCTGTGTTGTTTGTCAAGAAGAAGGATGGGTCGTTACGATTATCTATTGATTACAGCAGGTTGAACCAATTGACCGTGAAGAACAAGTATCCTTTGCCCAGGATAGACGATCTGTTTGATCAGTTGAAAGGGGCGCGATACTTCTCGAAGATTGATCTACAGTTAGGGTATCATCAGTTGTGCGTCAGGGATGAGGACGTGCAGAAGACGGCCTTCAGGACTAGTTTTACGCATTACGAGTTCCTCGTGATGTCGTTCGGTCTTACGAACGCGCTGGCCGTGTTCATGGATTTGATGAACCGGGTATTTCGGCCATTTCTATACCGATTTATCATCATGTTTATCGATGACATCCTGATATACTCTGCGAGTCAGGAAGAGCACGAGAACACTTGCAAGCAGTCTTAGATACTCTGAGGAAGAACCAGTTGTTTGCATAGTACAAGAAGTGCTACTTCTAGTAGGAGGAAGTCAAGTTCCTAGGATATGTGGTGTCCAAGGAAGGGATAGCGGTGGACCTTGCTAAGGTAGCCGCGGTTCAGGACTGGAAGAAGCCTGATTCAGTTACTGAGGTGAAGAGTTTTCTTGGTTTTACGGGGTACTACCGACGATTCATTTGAGATTTCTCGAAGATAGTCAGACCGTTGTCTCAGTTGACACAGAAGGATCTGAAGTTTGCCTGGAATGAGAAGGTGAAGGCAGCTTTTCAGGAGCTGAAGGACAGACTGACGTCCGCCCCTTACTAGTATTGCCAGAGCAAGGGGTCAAGTATATGATATACACCGACGAGTCTCAGGTTGGTTTGGGTTGTGTCCTTATGCAGAAGGACAAGGTGATCGCATATGCCTTGAGATAGTTAAGGAAACACGACGAGAATTACTCTACACATGGCTTGGAATTAGCAGCCGTCATCTTTACACTGAAGCTCTAGAGACATTACCTCTACGGAGAGGAGTTCGAGCTTTTCTGCTACTACAAGAGCCTTCGCTATATATTCACTCAGCGGGACCTGAATATGAGGCAGCGCCGATGGATGGAAACCTTGAAGGACTTCAAGTTCGAGGTCTCCTACCATCCTGGCAAGGCTAACCTTGTGGCAGATGCATTGAACCGCAAGAAGGCTATAGCATTTGCGGCTCCGCTAATGGTAGCAGAGTGGGATATGGTAGAATTCGTGCGGGACTTCGAGCAGAAACTCACCGTGGAGGAGCCATTCGAGAGTGTCACGCACATTGGGTGCGGTCACTTATTGATGATAGGATTATCGAGACCCAGAAGGGCGATGCGCGATTGTCAGAGCTTCGTGAGCAAGCTAGCGATGACAAGGACTCCTAGTGGAGAGTTGGCATAGATGGGGGCCTACGATACCGTGGCCGCCTATGCATCCCAGACATTCATGACTTGAGACAGGAGATTCTCGAGACTGTCTACAGATCGAAGCTTGCAATGCATCCTAGTAGTACGAAGATGTATCAGGACATGAAGAAATCGTATTGGTGAGATAATATGAAGGCTCATATAGTAGAATATGTCTCCCGTTGTCTCACGTGCCAGCAGGTCAAGGCTGAACATCGCCGACCTCCTGGACTACTTCAGCCCATGCCCATAGCTGAATAGAAGTGGGACTTCATCTCTATGGATTTCATATCGGGGCTGGCGAAGACGAGGAAGGGTTATGACTCTATTTTGGTGATCGTGGACCGGTTAACAAAATCGGCTCATTTCCTCCCGATTAAAGTCTCAAACTCTGCAGACGAATTGGCCAGGCTGTACATCAAGGAGATAGTGCATCTGCATGGAGTTCCCTTGGAGATCGTGTAAGACCGAGACACGATTCACGTCCATCTTCTGGACTTGCATCTAAGAGGCGATGGGTGTGAAGTTGAAGTTCAGTAACGCGTTCCACCCACAGAGTGACGGGCAGATAGAGCAAGTGAATCAGATTTTGAAGGATATGCTGCGAGCTTGTGTTTTAGACTTCAAGGACAGTTGGGATGACTGTCTCCCATATGCAGAGTTCGCCTACAATAACAGTTTTTAGGGGAGTATTGGCATGGCTCCTTATGAGACCTTGTATGGGCGCCCTTGCCGAGTACCGCATTGCTGGGCAGAGGTTGGCGAGCACAGCTTGATTGGCCCAGAGTTAGTACATGTAACATCCTAGATTTTTGCCAACCTGGGATTAGACGTCCTTAGGCGGTGGGTCGATCCTAACCCCTTATTAACTTGTCAGAACTGAATCCCACAGTCTAAAATCGCTCATTAACCCATTTCCTTCACAAATCCCACCCTTCACCACCTTGCTCTTTAATCTTTCTAAGTACTTTCATCCTAGACACTAACTTAAACTAGATAAGTAGTATAACTCGGATCACTTTATATACAAACTACAAAGGCCCAGGTACCACCTAGACAGAAATCTTACAGGACTAAATCCTTTAGAAATTAAGCGAGATTTAGCTAGTGTTAAACTAAAGTGCGTGTGAAATTATCACCAATCACTTAAATACGATCTGCAAGACCTAAAAGTTGTAGAATCATTGACGCTAGGTTAGCCTAAAATCTAGGATCAATCTCATTACCCGGCTGCTCTCGGGAGCATCTCGAAACTCCGTATCAGATCTGGACCGCACGTCGGAAGTCTGACTAACACGAAGTTAAGGAATTAGGACCACCTCGCTAGGTTTGACAACCATTTCAAAAATCAAATCCAGACAGTGTCCCACCGCTGTTCGCTTGAGTCTAGAGCGAGGGAGTGTGAAAACACTTGATTCCTTTACAAAATAAATATCTTGAATAGTAATCTGGCACGTGTCGCTTGCGGATCAGTTTTAAGCAACCAGACCGTCAGAATCAGACCAAATTACACCCTCGGATAAGGAGAAATTTCATACACATTTACATGTACTCGGAATCTCCGATCGAGATCCGCTGACCGTTGAACTGAAACTGGTCCACCACGCGTGATCTGAGAACCCTACTGGAACGAAAACTTAATAGAATCTAGATCCATTGTCGGTGAGCTTAAGTCCGACCTTTGGCTCAAGGAGGCCCGCCAAAAGTCCTCCGTTGAGCTGAAACAGATGCCTTTTAGACAAAACCCAAGTATACCTTGTTCCCAAGTTTATTTCGGTGAGTTTTTAGACTATATAAGGACCTTAGAACCCTCTTTCTCACAGCCATACGAATTTGAGATTTGAGAGAGAGAAAAGAGAGAGAAAGTGTGGGAGCAGTGGGAGATTCTTCCTGCCACTCTTCCCTGCCGCTATACGAGCTACACCGCTTTCTAATCGCTTTCCCGGCGATTCCAGCTCCGTTTCTAGGTAAGAAACCCTAACCCTAATCTGATTTGGGCTTGGGTGGTTGTAGGTTATGAAATAGCTAACCTATTTCGTTCTATAGGTTGCCAAACTGCCGAATACGGAAGCTTAGCAAACCTATCGACTTCGTTACGATTCTACGACAAAAGGTGCGGACTTTAGGTGTATAGGTTATGGTTTTCAACGCTTTCAATGTCAGATAATGATAGATTCATGATCTGCATGCAATTGTACATGTACAAAGTGTTGTCCGTTTTCTGTTTCGATTAAAGATGAAAAATATGGAATTCTACATACTCTAAGTATTTGTAGAAAGTACGGTATACGTATAAATTTTGGAAATGTGTTTGACATGATTATTTGTTGTATGAATATATTATATATGGATAAATTACTTGTTTGGCGAAAGGACTCGCCCTAATACATGTTTTAGTTATATACAATATGTATGTTGAAATTGTGTATCCTAAAAAGTACCGTATACGTACAAATTTTGGAGATGTATTTGCCATGATTATTTGTTGTATGAATATATTATACATGGATAAAATACTTGCTTGGTGAAAGGATAGCCCTAATACATGTTTTGCTAACATACACCATGTATGTTGTAATAGTGTATTCTAAGTGTTGTGAAAATGGCTGAATGAGTATAGAATTCTCATTCGTGCTCGCCATGACTAATTGTCATAGATATATGGTTGTTGTATTGGCGATACCCCCTTTTGACGAAAGGATTTGCCCTGAATCAAGCCACGACCGCTATACGCTATATATATTGAAATGTGTAGCCCAAGTGTTTGTGAAAATATTCAAATGAATATGGAACTTGGATTCCTACTTTCTATGACTATCCGTCATGGGTGTACGCGTGTTATGATTGGGGCAACTCCCTAGTGAAAGGATTTGGCCTAATACCAATGTGATCAACATATGTCATGTATGTTGATGTATGTAGTCTAAATGTTTGTTGAAATGTCTGAATGAGTAGTAGTTAGTAAATTGTAATGTTTAAGGGTGTTGAGATATGATTCTCAACTTCTTTTAACTGTGTATGTTTTCCTTGGATAGTTGTGTGAATAGGAATTGAATATGTACAAACTCATGCTTGTGTTGTGCCTTATAACATGCTCAACTGCTTTTATAGTTTTATTTATGTGATGCATATGTTTAAATTCATGTTAAGTTGTATGATCCGTCATGGGTGATGGGGGAGTGGAGCAACGAATGTGTGCAACAACCCTGGCAGCCCTAAACGGATAATACCAGACTTGATTGTATGATTTGAATCTTGATCCATTACTGCTTTACCTATCTGCAATTGAATGTGATTGGGGCTATTGTATAGTCCAGGCAATCGGTAACGGGATTGAATTCATGGCCGAGATTTAGTTGCCACGGGAGATGTGTTCGACGAACCCGAGTCGTACTTCGGTTGGCGATAGTGGTTAGCCACACGAAGTGTTTATGCGCTTCATATCGTTCAACTTGTTGTGCGCTCGAGCTAGCCGAGCTCGTCAAGTAACCTGATCTGTCTTATGTATGTTCACCCTGTTTGGACACCTCTGCTTGAACCTAGGGTACCAAACTTACCAGTGGAATCCCTTTTAACCATGGTATCTCGATCCGCTAAGACTCATGAGCCGGGCATGGTGGTATGGGACACCGTGGTCGAGCTGTCGGCCTACGCTGGGGCCACGTGCCTCCCCGTAGTGACCAGTGAGCAACCAAACTCATGAGCCGATTATGGTGGTATGGGACACTATATTCGTGCTGTCGGCCTACATTGATAAGGTGATGGGGGAGCGGTGCAACCTTTGTTCGTAACAGCCCTGACAGCCCTTTGTAGTGACCTCGAGCATACTCTGAAATCGCAGTGCGCCTTAGGGTGTGCCGCGGTATATAGAGTATGAACTAGGCCTGTTTCTGTATTGTTATGAATCGTTTAAGGGGTGATGGGGGAGTGGTGTAACCTTTGTGCGTAACAGCCCTGGCAGCCTCTGTAGTGACCTAGAAAACACACCATCGTCTGATATTAACTAGGACTGACGACCCTAGAATGGATCATGTTTGGGAATGATACAAGGGAGGTACCTTAGTTTCCCAATCCTGCTGTTTGAAATGGACTAATTAAAAACTCGGTAATCATGCTCATCATGCATTGCATATGCCTGGAAGATGTGGAGCACTGTGGGATGAAAGCATGCCGCGAGCGTGAGATGGTGTCGCATGAGGGAGTATGTCGGTGAGGGCATCCATCATACCTGCATCCATACTTGCATTAATAAGAGTAGCTAGGAGTGTTTGACCTTACTACTTTATCATTACTGCTTGACTGTGTTGATAACATGTTAACCTATGCTTTATTGTTCCACTGAGTTAGCTACTCACTCCCACCTTACTAGACGGTGTTGTACACATCAACTAGATTTGTTGAGTTTCAGGTGATGGCGATGCTTGTGAAGCAGAGCCGGATTACTTCTATGATGATAGGAGGAGTTCTCCTATCTGTATCTCTCTGGCAGGTCAATGAAAACTTGATATTGTATTGACGGGGCTATGGTACTTGGGATAGGAGACATTACACTTCCTTACATTTGGTATATTTTAGAACTGTACTTGTAATTATTTAACCTGGTAATGTTATCACACTCTGGAGACTCATCATAGTTTATATATTTTATCTATCTATCACAATCTTCCACTTGCAAATTTAACTATCTCTGGAGTATGATATGCTGTTTTGGCTTAATCTCACTCATGTTCAATGCACGAATACAGTCACCATTCAATCATCATTCATTTTGTTGCATAAGTGATGTTCTGGAACTCGGGAGTTGAGTTTATGCTCGACCCCCAATTTTCAGGGCGTTACAGTACATGCGACCTCAGAGAAGATCGATATTATCAGGTGTCGACTTCTTATAGCACAGAGCAGACAGAAGAGCTATGGCGATACGAGGCGGCGACCACTAGAGTTCGAAGTTGGGGACCATGTATTGCTCCGAGTTTCCCGCATGAAGGGAGTCCTGCATTTTGGCAAGAAAGGAAAACTTACGCCGCGGTTCATTGGCCCATTCCAGATATTAGACCGAGTGGGTGTGGTGGCATACCGTCTTACTTTACCCACATCACTTGCAGGCGTGCACAACGTATTTCATGTATCTATACTGAAGAAATACATTCCTGACCCTTCTCACATTATCAAGTGAGAGCAGGTACAGTTGACGAGGACGCTACATATGTACTGCGTCCGACGCGTATTCTAGACAGGAAGGAGCAGGTGTTGCGTAGTAAGGTCATCCCACTTGTAAAGGTACTGTGGACGCATCACACTGAGGAAGAGGCTACTTGGGAAACTGAAGAGGTCAGAAAGAACTACCCTAAGATTCTCGAGGAGTACGAAAAGGTACTAATTTCAAGGACGAAATTTTTCTTTAAGGGGGGTAGATTGTAATGTCTCGAAAAATTCCGTACAAAGACCCGATTACCACCTCAGGAAGACATCACTTAGGATCAAATCCTTTAGGAATTAGACAAAATTAACTAAGTGTTAAACTAGATTAGCTACAAAATCCGCTTGATCCACTTTAAATACGATCTGCAAGACCCAAAACTTGTAGAATCATTAACGCTAGGTTACCCTAAAATCTAGGATCAATCTCATTACCCAGTTGCTCTCGGGAGCACATTGAAACTCCGTATCGGATCTGGACCGCACGTCGAAAGTCCGATTACTACAAAATTATATAATTAAGACCGCCTTGCTAGACTTGACCACCACCTCAGAAATTAAGTTCAGATAGTGTCCCGAAGTCATTCGCTTGAACCCGGAGCGAAGAGTGTGAGAAAACGCGGTTTCCTTTAGAAATTAAATCTAATTTAAGTAATCTGGGACGTGTCGCTTGCTGGCCAAATATAAGCAATCAGACCGTCAGAATCTAACCCAAATACACCCTCGGATCAGGAAAAATTTCCTACACAGGCCAGTGTACTTGTGGCCCTGATCGGTGATCGTGGACTGTTGAAATGAAACTGGTCTGCCACGGGCGATCGATAAACCCGATCGGACCGAAAACTCAGCTTGACCTAGATCCAACATAAGGGGGCCTAAGTCCGACCTTAGGCTCAAGGGGGGGATCCGGAAGTGCTCTGTTGAGCTGAAACAGACACACTTTGGCTATAACCTAAGTATACCTTGGCCCTAGGGCCATTTCCATCAGTTTTAGGCCTATATAAGGACCTTAAACCCTCTCTTATTCACTCCATACGAATTTGGAAAAAATCCTAGGAGAGAGAAGAGAGTAAAGAGAGAAAGTGACAGTGAAGTTGGAGTCACTCTTGGGAATCGATCCCTGCTATTCTATGTGCCTATCCATCACTACCAAATCGCTATTCCGGTGATTCTGACTTCGTTCTTAGGTAAGAAAACCTAACCCTAATCTGTTCTAAGGTTTTAATTGTTACAAGTGGCGAGATAACTGACTTAACTCATGTTATAGGTTGATGTACCATCGTTGACGAAGCCTTAGAGTTTCTAGCGAATTCATTACGCTTCTGCGGCGTAAGGTGCGGACTATAGATGTATAGGTTATGGTTTTCAAAGCTTTCAATGTCAAATAATGATGGATTCCTAATGTGGATGTTATTTCACATGCAAAATGTGATGTTTGTTTTGCGTTTCAGTTATATATGAAATTTGTGGAGTTTAGTGTATTCTGTATATTTGTAGAAAATACCGTATACATACGAAATATAAAAGTGTGTTTGCCATGATTAATTATTGTGTATATATGCTAGTTATATGTGTAATAACTCCTCAGCGAAAGGATTCACCCTAATACATGTTTTGGCCAACATACGTAATGTATGTTTATAAGTGTAGTCTAAGGGTTTGTAAAAATGCTTGTATGAGTAAGTACTTAGGAGATAGTGCTTTAGGTGGGTGTTGAGATAGGATTCTCAACTTCCTTAGGGATGTGTATGATTTCCTCCATGCAAGTTGTTTAGTTTAATCGCTTACTTATAAAATGTATGTGTTTGGATTTCCTGTTTTAAGTTGTGTTTTATAACATGCTTGTTAACATGTTTGAACTACTTGGTTACTGGTTAAGGATTGAATGTGTTTGGGACTACAGTATAGTCCAGGCAATCGGCAACAGGCTTTGAGTTCGTGGCTGAGATTCATTCGCCAAGTAGGATGTGTTTGACGAACCCGAGTCGTGCGTTGGTCGTCGGCAGTGGTTAGGCCACAAGAAGTGCTTACGCACTCCATGTCGATCGATACGTTGTGCGCTCATATTAGTTGAGCTCGCTAAATAACCCGATTTGTCTATTGTATGTTCACCATGTATGAACGCTATTGTTTGAACCTAAGGTACCGAACTCACTAAT
Organism: Magnolia officinalis; assembly: GCA_021015155.1. Taxonomy (NCBI): domain Eukaryota; kingdom Viridiplantae; phylum Streptophyta; class Magnoliopsida; order Magnoliales; family Magnoliaceae; genus Magnolia; species Magnolia officinalis. The sequence continues at coordinate 52,119,724 of JAJHSJ010000007.1, forward strand.
GAAACCCCGTTCAACCATGGTACCTCGATCCGTTAAGACTCATGAGCTGGAAATGGTGGTATGGGACACCGTGGTTGAGCTGTCGGCCTACACTGGGGCGACGAGCCTCCCCGTACTGACCAGTCAGCAACATCACCTCGTGAGCCGAATATGGTGGTATGGGACACTGTATTCGAGCTGTCGGCCTACACTGATTTAGTGACTAGCCCTTTGTAGTGACCTCGAGCATACTCTGAACCTACATAGAGGTGATGAGCCTTTCCGTAGTAACTAGAGTATACACTAGGCTTATACGGATTTGGCGGCGAGCCTATTGCAACGACCTAGAACCGCAACATCGTATGAGATTTACTAGGACTGATGACCCTAGAATGGATCCTTGTTTGGGAATGATATAAGGGAGGTACCTTAGTTTCTCAATCCTGCTGTATGAAAAGGACCAATAAAAAACTTGGTAATCACGCTCATAATATCGCACTACATGTGCCCCGGGTTGAAGAGCACAGAGGGAAGAAAGCATGCCGCGACCGTAAGATGGTGTCGCACGAGGGAGTGTAGGTGAGGGCATACATCATGACTATATTTCATCCTTCCATTAATAAGAGTATCTAGGATTGTTTGATTGTACTGCTTTATCATTACTACTTGACTGAATTGATAACATGTTAACCTTTGCTCTATGATTCCACTGAGTTGATCACTCACTCCCACGTTCTGAGACGGTGTTCTGAATACCCACCAGACTCTGTCTTAGATGCAGATGATGATGCAACTCAGGAGGCGAAGCCTGATTACTATGACGATCAAGACGAGTTCTCTTATATGCAGTTCTCTGGCGGCTTCGATTAGGCTATCCGGATTGACGTGGCTACAGGGATTATCATTGTAGTTGTACTGTTTGACATTTTAATTTTTAAGACTATTATATGTATATGGTGACTCAGTGATGTATTCATACTCTGGAGACCGATCGTGATCTTTTGACTTATATGCATTTATTTATATCTTTCAGCCTTCCGCTTGTATTTTACAACTTGATCTGGAGTATGAATTACTGTTTTGGTATAATCCCACTCATGATTAATACACTAACACAGACAACATTTTATCATAAGCATATATGTTGCATAAGTGATGTTTTGGAACTCGAGAGTTGAGTTGCTACTCGACTTCCAATTTTCAGGGCGTTACATGGGTGCCAACTGATGGATTGCCACCGGACCATACTCGCCCCAAAACGCAAGCATCCAAACATTCCAACGCTTGTCGGCACGTGTTTGAGCTGAATCTTAAATCCTCTTATCTAGAAGTGAATTTGCTGGTGTGACTCACAGCAGCTATATAGTTGCTGTATTGACGTCGGCAAGTTTTATGGGTCTGATCATGAGGTATGTGTTATATCCAAACCGTTAATCCATTTGGGTCTTAAGGCTTGAGACGATAAATAAGACAGATCTAACTATCAAGTGGACCACACTGCAAAAAATAGTGGGAAATTTAACGTCTACCATTGAAACCTGTTTTTAGGGTCACGGAAGTTTTGGATCCATATGAAAATTGTTTTTCCTCTTCATTCAGGCATTTGTGACCTTATTAACAAATTGGATTGTAAATAAACATTATGGTGGTCCTAAAAATTTTTTAACAATAAAAATCATTATCTCTAATATTATTTATGACGTGGTCAAGACAGTCTTTAGATATAATTCTTTTTTTTAGATAATGCTCTAAAATAACCTCTAAAAATCTACAAATGATATAGATATAATACATGACTACGAGGCATGTAACTTTGATCTCCTTTAATCCGTTCGTACTACTTGGAGCCCAGAGCGTCAGTGCTCGTCTTCGCACGACACATATCTACAATAGCTATATAACGTGACACCTGGCCGAGAAAATTGCCCAGTGGGAATCCGTGTTTAGGACACATACGTAATTATAGGAAGGGAAATTGACCGTACTCGCCTCGAAGTTTGCGCAAATTACCTCGAACGCTACGACACTCCATATATTCCTTAAAGCGCCTTTGACTTCTTTTAGAGTTTGTTTCGGGACGAAAATGCCCTTGACCTTCGTTCAGTAGTAGCACGGTTTTCTAGGGACTAAGAAGTTACGTAGTATTTAATGCTAGTAAAGTGATGTATACGGAACCCTTTTTGTGCGTGGGAAAGGACTAAACTCGTGGGGGCCATATTGATGTATGTGTATAATCCATGCTGTCCATCCTTTTTACCGTGTCATTTTAGGGCTAGGTCCCAAATATCAGCTTGATTCAGAGCTCGCGTGGGTCACATAATAGAAAACAATGGTGACAATAGAACCCACTGTTGAAACTTTCCAGGCTTACCGTGATGTTTGTGAAGTGGACATTGCCCAAGTTAGGATTTTTTGGGCCCACACCGAGATGGCCGACATGGTGGACGGAACAGATCTCTCCATTTATGGCATTGGGCTATTGTATCAATGACTATCCTTTCATTTGGCAGTAAAGGAAGTAAACATGTAACAACTGCGACCCATATAACATGGGAACCACGACCCATATAGCATTATAACTACGACCCATGACAACCACGACCCATATAATATTATAACTATGACCCATGACAACCACGACCCATATAACATGAGAACTACGACCCTTACTACATTACAATCACGACCGTTGCCACATTACAACCACGACCCATGTTATATGGGCCTTGTTTAGCATGTTATATGGGTCTCAGTTGTATGGGTCTTGGTTAGCATGTTATATGGGTCGTGGGTCTTGGTTAACATGTTGTACGGGTCTTGATTAGCATGTGTACGAGTCTTGGTTAGCATGTTGTATGAGTCTTGGTTAGCAGGTTGTATGGATCTTGGTTAGCATGTTGCCTGGCGCTTGGTTAGCATGTTGTGTGAGTCTTGATTAGCATGTTGGTTACCATGTTGTCAAGGTCTTGGTTAACATGTTGTATGGGTCTTGCTTAGCATGTTATATGGGTCTTGATTAGCATGTTGTATGAGTCTTGGTTAATATGTTGTATGGATCTTGGTTAGCATGTTGTATGGGTCGTGGTTGTCATGTTGAATGGGTCTTGGTTAGCATGTTGAATGGGTCTTGGTTAGCATGTTGTATAGGTCTTGATTAGCATGTTGTATGGGTCTTGGTTACCATGTTGTATGGGTCTTGGTTAGCATGTTGTATGGGTCTTGATTAGCATGTTGGTTAGCATGTTGCATGGGTCTTGGTTAGCATGTTGTATGGGTCTTGGTTAGCCTGTTTTATGGATCTTGGTTAACATGTTGTATGGGTCTTGATTAGCATGTTGTATGAGTCTTGGTTAGCATGTTGTATGGGTCATGATTAGCATGTTGTTTGGGTCGTGGTTGTCATGTTGTATGGATCTTGGTTAGCATGTTGTATGGATCTTGGCTAGCATATTGTGTGGGTCGTGGTTGTTATGTTGTCTAGATCTCAGTTAGCATGTTGTCTAGGTCTTGGTTAGCATGTTGTATGGGTCTTGATTAGCATGTTGTATGAGTCGTCATTAGCATGTTATATGGGTCTTAGTTAGCATGTTGTATGGGTCTTGGTTAGCATATTATATGGGTCGTGGTTTCATGTTGTATGAGTATTGGTTAGCATATTATATGGGTCTTGGTTAGCATGTTAGCACAAATATTAGCCTGATCCAGCATTCATATGGGCCACAAAATTGAAAATATATATTGATGATTGTTGAAACTTTCTGTGCTCATTGTGATTATTAGAAGTTGACACTGCTTAAGTCAGGACTTTTTCGACCCATGGCGAGCTGGCCGACAAGGTGGATGGATCAGATAACCTCATTGTAGGCCATAAGCAATGGTACCAATGGTTTGGTAGAAGAGGAAGTGAACACATTGCAAACAACGATTTATCTAACATGATAACCACGATCCATGCACATGACAACTACGACCCATGTAAACCAAGACCCAAATGGGCCCAAATTGATGTATGTGTATAATCTATACCACCCATCCTTTTTGTCATGTCATTTTATGGGCAGGTCACAAATATCAGCTTGATTTAGTGCTCGTGTAGGCCACAAAATAAAAAATATTGGTGACTGTTGAAACTTTCCATGCTCACTATGATGTTTGTTAGAAGTGGAGATTGCCCAAGTCAGGACTTTTTAGGCCCAAGGCAAGCTGGCCGACAAGGTGGATGGATCAAATCACCCCATCGTGGGCCATAAGCTACGATACCAAAGGTTTAGTAAAAGAGGAAGTGAACACGTTGCAAACCACAACCCATGAAACATGACAACCACGATCCATGCACATGAAAATTATGACCCATGCAAACCACGACCCAAATGGGCCCACATTGATATATGTGTATAATCCATGTCGCCCATCCTTTTTACAGTGTTATTTTAGGGGTAGGGCACAAATATCATCCTGATCCAGCGCTCGTATGGGCCACAAAATGGAAAACCATAGTGATTGTCGAAACTTTCCAGGCTCACCTTGATGCTTGTTAGAAGGGGACACTATCCACTTTAGGACTTTTTGGGCCCTCGACGAGCTGGCTAATAAGGTATATGGATCGGATCACTCCATTTTGGGACCATTTACGCCGTAGTTTGCATGGGTCGTAGTTGTCATGTTGCATGGGTCGTGGTTGTCATGTTGCATGGATCATGGTTTGCAACGTGTTCACTTCCTCTTCTACCAAACCATTGGTACCATAGCTTATGGCTCACAATAGGGTGATCTGATCCATCCACCTTGTCGACCAACTTGCCATGGGCCCAAAAAGTCCTGCCTTGGGCAATGTCCACTTCTAACAAACATCACAGTAAGCGTGGAAAGTTTCGACAATCACTAAAATTTTATATTTTATGGCCTACACAGGCGCTGGATTAGGCTGATATTTGTGCCCTGCCCATAAAATGACACGGCAAAAAGGATGGGTGGCATAGATTATACACATACATCAGTTTGGGCCCATTTGGGTCGTGGTTTGCATGGGTCGTGGTTATCGTGTGCATGGATCGTGGTTGTCATATTGGATGGATCGTGGTTTGCAATGTGTTCACTTCCTCTTCTACCAAACTATTGGTATCATAGCTTATGGCCAACGATGGGGTGATCTGATCCATCCACCTTGTCGGCCAGCTTGTCGTGGGCCCAAAAAGTCCTGACTTGGGCAGTGTCCACTTCTAACAAACATCACGGTGAGCGTGGAAGGTTTTAACAGTATCCAATATTTTCTATTTTGTGGCCCACACGAGCGCTGGATCAGGCTGATATTTGTGCCTTACCCCTAAAATGACCCTGCAAAAAGGATGGGCGGCATGGATTATTCACAAACAACCACGACCCATATAACTTCACAATCACGACCCATATAATTAATATGACAACCTCGACCCTTGCTACATGACATCAATGATCCATATAAAGGGTCGTGGTTCACATGCACAATGGATCGTGATTGATATTTGACCCTACCTCTAAACTGACACAACAAAAAAGATGGGCGGCATGAATTATTTGACCCTACCTCTAAAATTATACAACATGCTAATCAAGACCCATACAACATGATAACCAAGACTCATACAACATGACAACCACGACCCATACAACATGATAACCAAGACCCATGCAACATGTTAATTAAGCCCCTTACAACATGCTAACCAATACCCATACAACATGCTAATTAAGACCCATACAACATGCTAATCCAGACCCATACAACACGTTAATCAAGACCCTTACAATATGACAATCACAACCCATACAATATAACAACCACGACTCATATAACATGCTAATAAAGACCCATACAACATGCTAATCAAGACACATACAACACGCTAACCAAGACCCTTACAACATGACAACTACGACCCATACAACATAACAACCACGACCCATACAACATGTTAATCAAGACCCATACAACATGCTAATCAAGACCTATACAACATGACAACCACGACCCATGCAACATGCTAACCAAGACCCATACAACATGCTAAGCAAGACCCCTACAACATGTTAATCTAGACCTATACAACATATTAATCAAGAACCATACAACATGCTAACCAAGACCCTTACATCACGCTAACCAAGACCCTTACATCATGACAACCACGACCCATACAATATGACAACCACGACCCATATAACATGTTAAGCAAGACCCTTTCAACATGCTAACTAAGACCCATACAACATGTTAACCAAGACTCATACAACATGCTAACCAAGATCCATACAACAGGCTAACCAAGATACATACAACACGCTAACCAAGACCCTTAAAACATGACAACCACGACCCATACAACATGTTAATCAAGACTCATACAACATGCTAATCAAGACCCATACAACATGACAACCACGACCCATGCAACTTGCTAACCAAGACCCATACAACATGCTAACCAAGACCCAAACAACATGCTAACCAAGACCCATATAACATGATAATCTAGACCCATACAACATGCTAATCAAGACTCATACAACATGCTAACCAAGATCCATAGAACATGCTAATCAAGACCCATACAATATGCTAACCAAGACCCATACAACATGCTAACCAAGACCCATACAACACGCTAACCAAGACCCTTACAACATGACAACCACGACCCAATAACATGCTAACTAAGACCCATACAACATGCTAACCAAGACCCCTAACTAAGATCCATACAACATGCTAATTAAGACCCATACAACACGCTAACCAAGACCCTTACAACAGGACAACCACGACCTATACAACATGACAACCACGACGCATACAACATGCTAACCAAGACCCATACAACATGTTAACCAAGACCCAAACAATATGCTAATCAAGACCGATACAACATGACAACTACGACCCATACAACATGCTAACCAAGTCCCATAAAACATGCTAACCAAGATCCAAACTACATGCTAAGCAAGACCCACATAACATGCTAATCTAGACCCATATGACATGCTAACCAAGACCCATACAACATGCTAATAAAAACCCTTACAACATGCTAACCAATACTTATACAACATGATAACCCAGACTCATACAACATGCTAACCAAGACCCATACAACATGCTAATCAAGACCCAGACAACATGACAAGCGCGACCCATACAACATGACAACCACGACCCATACAACATTCTAACCAAGACCAATACAATAGGTCGTGATTGTCATGTTGTATGGGTCTTGGTTAGAATGTTGTATGGGTCGTGGTTGTCATGTTGTATGGGTCTTTATTAGTATGTTGTATAGGTCTTAGTTAGCATGTTCTATGAGTCTTGATTAGCATGTTGTATGGGTCTTGGTTAACTTGTTGTAAGAGTTTTGATTAGCATGTTGTATGGGTCTTGGTTAGCATGTTGTATGGGTCTTGATTAACATGTTGTATGGGTCTAGATTAACATGTTATATGGGTCTTGGTTAACATGTTGTATAGGTCTTGGTTAGCATGTTGTAAGGGTCTTGGTTAGCATGTTGTATGGGTCCTGATTAGCATATTGTATGGGTCTTGGATAACATGTTATATGGGTCGTAATTGTCATGTTGTATGGGTCGTGGTTGTCACGCTGTAAGGGTCTTGGTTAGCGTGTTGTATGGGTCTTGGTTAGCATATTGTATGGGTCTTGGTTAGCATGTTATATGAGTCGTGGTTGTCATATTGTATGGGTCGTGGTTATCATGTTGTAAGGGTCTTAGTTAGCGTGTTGTATAGGTCTTGATTAGCGATTTGTATGAGTTTTGATTAGCATGTTGTATGGGTATTGATTAACATGTTGTATGGGTCTTGGTTAGCATGTTGCATGGGTCTTGGTTAGAATGTTGTATGGATCTTGGTTGTCATGTTGTATGGGTTTTGATTAGCATGTTGTATCATTTTAGAGGTAGGGTCAAATAATCCGTGCCGCCTATCCTTTTTGTTGTGTAATTTTAGAGGTAGGGTCAAATATCAACCACGACCCTTTGTAGATAAAAACCACGATCCATTGTGCATGTGAACCACAACCCTTTATATGGATCGTGGTTGTCATGTAGCAAGGGTCGAGGTTGTCATATTAATTATATGGGCCGTGATTGTGAAGTTATATGGGTCGTGGTTGTCATATTATATGGGTCATGGTTGTTTGTGAATAATCTATGTCGCCCATCCTTTTTGCAGTGCCATTTTAGGGGTAGGACACAAATATCTGCCTAATCCAGCGATCGTGTGGGCCACAAAATAGAAAATATTGGTGACTATTAAAACTTTCCACACTCACTGTGATGTTTGTTAGAAGTGGACACTGTCCAAGTCAGTACTTTTTGGGCCCACGGCAAGCTGGCCGACAAGGTGGATGGACCAGATCACCTCATCGTTGGCCATAAGCTATGGTACCGATAGTTTGGTAGAAGAGGAAGTGAACACGTTGCAAACCACGACCCATCCAACATGACAACCACGATCCATGCACACGATAACCACGACCCATGCAAACCACGACCTAAATGGGCCCAAATTGATGTATATGTATAATCTATGCCACCCATCCTTTTTGCCGTGTCATTTTATGGGCAGGGCACAAATATCAGCCTAATCCAGTGCTTGTGTGGGCCATAAAATATAAAATTTTAGTGATTGTCGAAACTTTCCACGCTCACTTTGATGTTTGTTAGAAGTGGACATTGCCAAAGGCAGGACTTTTTAGGCTCATGGCAAGTTGGTCGACAAGGTGGATGGATCAGATCACCCTATTGTGAGCCATAAGCTATGGTACCAATGGTTTGGTAGAAGAGGAAGTGAACACGTTGTAAACCATGATCCATACAACATGACAACCACGACCCATGCAACATGACAACTACGACCCATGCAAACCATGACGTAAATGGTCCCAAAATGGGGTGATTCGATCCATATACCTTGTCGGCCAGCTCGTCGAAGGCCCAAAAAGTCCTAAAATGGATAGTGTCCCCTTCTAACAAGCATCAAGGTGAGCCTGGAAAGTTTCGACAATCACCATGGTTTTCCATTTTGTGACCCATACGAGCGCTGGATCAGGATGATATTTGTGCCCTACCCCTAAAATGACACTGCAAAAAGGATGGACGGCATGGATTATAAACATATATCAATGTGGGCCCATTTGGGTCGTGGTTTGCATGGGTTATAATTTTCACGTGCATGGATCGTGGTTGTCATGTTTCATGGATCGTGGTTTGCAACGTGTTCACTTCCTCTTCTTCTAAACCTTTGGTACCGTAGCTTATGACCCACGATGAGGTGATTTGATCCATCCACGTTGTCGACCAGCTTGCCTTGGGCCCAAAAAGCCCTGACTTGGGCAATCTCCACTTCTAACAATGGGCAATCTCCACTTCTAACAAACATCACAGTGAGCATGAAAAGTTTCAACAGTCACCAATATTTTCTATTTTGTGGCCTACACGAGCGCTGGATCAGGCTGATATTTGTGCCCTGCCCATAAAATGACATGACAAAAAGGATGAGTGGTATAGATTATACACATACATCAATTTGGGCCCATTTGGATCTCGGTTTGCATGGGTCGTAGTTGTCATGTGCATGGATCGTGGTTATCATGTTAGATAAATCGTTGTTTGCAACGTGTTCACTTACTCTTCTACCAAACCATTGGTACCATTGCTTATGGCCTACAATGAGGTTATCTGATCCATCCACCTTGTCGGCCAGCTCGCCATGGGTCGAAAAAGTCCTGACTTAAGCAGTGTCAACTTCTAATAATCACAATGAGCATAGAAAGTTTCAACAATCATCAATATATATTTTCAATTTTGTGGCCCATATGAATGCTGGATCAGGCTAATATTTGTGCTAACATGCTAACCAAGACCCATATAATATGCTAACCAATACTCATACAACATGACAACCACGACCCATATAATATGCTAACCAAGACCCATACAACTGAGACCCATACAACATGCTAACTAAGACCCATACAATATGCTAACTACGACCCATACAACATGCTAATTAAGACCCATACAACATGCTAACCAAGACCCAGACAACATACTAACCGAGATCCAGACAACATGATAACCACGACTCATACAACATGCTAACCAAGACCCATACAACATGCTAACCGAGATCCATACAACATGCTAATCAAGATCCATATAACATGCTAACCTAGACTCATACAATATGCTAACCAAGACCCATACAACATGCTAACCAAGACCCATACAACATGCTAACTAAGATCCATACAACATGACAACCATGACCCATACAACATGTTAACCAAGACCCATACAACATACTAATCAAGACCCAGACAACATGCTAATCAAGACCCATACAACATGCTAAACAACATTCTAACCAAGACCCAGACAACATGCTAACCAAGACCTAGACAACATACTAACCAAGATCCATACAACATGCTAACCAAGACCCATACAACATGCTAATCAAGACCCGTACAACATGCTAACTAAGACCTATATAACATGCTAACCAAGACCCACGACCCATATAACATGCTAACTAAGACTCATACAACTGAGACTCATATAACATGCTAAACAAGGTCCATATAACATGGGTCGTGGTTGTAATGTGGCAACGGTCGTGATTGTAATGTAGTTAGGGTCGTAGTTCTCATATTATATGGGTCGTGGTTGTCATGGGTCGTAATTATAATGTTATATGGGTCGTGGTTGTCATGGGTCGTAGTTATAATGCTATATGGGTCGTGGTTCTCATGTTATATGGGTCGCAGTTGTTACATGTTTACTTCCTTTACTGCCAAATGAAAGGATCGCCATTGGTACAATAGCCTGTGGCAATCAATGGGGAGATCCGTTCCGTCCACCCTGTTGGTCATCTCGGCATGGGCCCAAAAAGTCCTGACTTGGGCAATGTTCACTTCTAACATACATCACGGTAAGCCTGGAAAGTTTCAACAGTGGGTTCTATTGTCACCATTATTTTCTATTATATGACCCACGCGAGCTCTGAATCACGTTGATATTTGGGCCTTAGCCCTAAAATGACATGGTAAAAAGGATGGACGACTTGGATTATACACATACATCAATATGGGCCCCACGAGTTTAGTCCTTTCCTACACACAAAAAGGGTCCCATACACATCACTTTACTAGCATTAAATACTACGTAACTTCTTAGTCTCTAGAAAACCGTGCTACTATTGAACGAAGGTCAGGGGCATTTTTGTCCGAAACAATATCCAAAAGCTGTCAGAAGGCCCTTTAGAGAATATATGGAGTGTCATGACGATCGAGGTAATTAACCCAAACTTCGAGGCAAGTACGGGCAATTTCCCTGGTAAGAAAACAGAGAGGGCAATTTCGTCAATCCAACATCTATATAAACCCACCCCAGTGTATTTTTTCGCTCTCTCAGTACCAGCTCGTCTGAAACTGCCATTTTCTCCGATGAAAAGAATGCCGGAAAAACCACACCCGAAGATCCCTAAAAGACGAAATACCACTCTCTCTCTATGAGTTAATCTAAATATCTTCTTACAAGCATGTCGTTCTTCAACACGGCGTTCCTCAACAGCGAGCTCTCAAAGCCGACGTCCATCTTCGGCCTCCGTCTTTGGGTCGTGATCGGGATCTGCGTTGGCGCATTCATTGTCCTCATCCTCTTCCTCCTCTCCCTCTGCATCACCTCCCGACGCCACAAACCGCCGAACCTAGCCACCGCCTCTGCAGCGGCCCCCTCCCCCGTCGTGTCAAAGGAGATCCAGGAGGTCGTCCACGTGGCGGCGACGGTACCCGAGATCCAGATCGATATCGGGAAGGCCGAGCATCGGATTGTGTTCTCGGACCGGCCTTCGTCACAGGCGAGTGGGGAGAGCCGGTCCACGACGGCGACTGACTCCGCGTCGATGGCGGGGGGGCCGCCCGAGGTTTCGCATCTCGGTTGGGGGCATTGGTACACGCTGAGGGAGCTGGAGGACGCAACGGGTGGGCTGGCGGATGAGAACGTGATCGGAGAGGGCGGGTATGGGATAGTTTACAGTGGGGTATTGTTGGATAATACGCAGGTTGCTGTGAAGAATCTATTGAATAATAGGTATTGATCGATAGTACCTAATTTTTTGTTTTTTGTTTTTTTTTTTCTCTCTCTTTTATACACACACACCACACACACACACACTTTGTGGGTGGATTGGTTGATGTTCATTGATTTATATGGGAAAGATGGTCATTTTCTTTTCTTTTCTCCGGATTCATGCGATTTTTTAGTTTTTTAGTTTTCTTTTTTTTTTTTTTTTTTCGGTGGGTAATCTGGTGAATTTGAACAGTGTGTTGAGTAGAGGAGCTAACCTAACGATTTCTAGCAAAAGAAGCTCCCCTGTTTTGAGATTTTTATGATTTTTATTTGGGTTTGAACAGGAAAGCACTTTTAGTTGTCTGGTAACTTGGTAATTTCTAACAAAACAAACCGCATTGGCTGGATGATTTGTTTATTCCATTGTTTGAGATTTCTAGAAGTTGAAGGTTGGAATTTTACACGTTGTATTGCTTTTTTTTTTTTCCTTTAATTTTTCGTTCTTACACTGATTGAGATTTATTGTAATGGAATTTTAGAACTGTAGTTGGCTTTGCGCAGTAGAAGATGCTGAATTATGGGTAGGAAATTAGTGATTTGTAGGAAAAACATGCTGATTTATGGCTTAAAATTTTTTATTTCCATGTGCCTATCTTTCTGCTTTTACACTTTTTTATATGTGATACTGGGTTGGTGAAGATACTTTTTGTATCTCCTTTTCTTATCTTTTGTTGATTGGGAAGTGCTGAATAGTGACCCAAAATAAATTCTGTAAAGCATTTCTTTATTTGTATGATGGAATTAGTCAAACCTATTTAGATTTTCCCCCATTTCTTGCCTCTTGTATGTTTCCATCAATACATCATTTGAGAGGTTGGCTTGCATACATCCGGATATCGGGACTCTAGCTGTTGTATTTGGGCCTTTCTCAATGACACAATTTGTTTATATGTGATATTGGGTTGGTGAAGATACTTTTTGTGTTTCCTTTTCTCTTCTTTTGTTGATTGAGAAGTGCTGAATAGTGACCACTCAAGAAATTCTGTAAAGCATTTCTTTATTTGAATGGTGGAATTAATCAAACTTGTTTAGATTTCCCCCCATTTCATGCCTGCTGTACGTTTCCATCAATACATCATTGAGAAGTTTTCTTATATTTGGGCATTTCTCAATGACACAATTCGGTTATTTGATGCTGCTCTCCTTGCATGGGATGCCAAAGAAAAAAATGAAGAAAAAAGAAAATAAAATAAAAGAAAAGAAACTCTCAGGTTGAATATTTTAATCCATTGATCATGCAAAGGTTATTGTGATGGTTCATGTTCAACGCAAGAGAGCCAAATTATTGAAGGGTTGAAATAATCCGATTGAGAAATTTTATTTGCGTCTTTCCATTGTAGAAAGCAAGGGTTGTCATATAAATGGTTTGGATAATTGGAAGATGACCCAGAATCAAAGACTAAAGTCCCGACTTATCTAAATCTCCATCATTGAGTACATGCCCAATTCATTAATTTACTGGTTTGTGTTTTCCTCCTTGTTTTTATTGAAGCTTCTTTACTCTCTCTCTCTCTCTCTCCTCTCTCTCTCTCTCTCTCCTCTCTCTCTCTCTATATATATATATATATATATATATATATTATATATATATATATATATTGTGCTTTAGAATGTATTGATTTGATAATGGGTACCCAACTATGTATATCTTCGAAGAAGAAGAAGAAGAGCGTCAATTTCAATATTGGTTTGGTATTCTTTCTGCATTCTGATGTTGTCATCTTCTCTTCGCTTGCTTGGGAATTCACGAACTTACTCTTGAGAGTGATGAATGATTAGGGGTCAAGCTGAGAGGGAGTTTAAAGTGGAGGTTGAAGCAATTGGGCGTGTTAGACACAAGAATCTGGTTAGGTTGCTTGGGTACTGTGTTGAGGGAGCTTACAGGTATCTGACTATTTATATTCGGCATGCATGTCTTCTTCCTCTTCTTCTTCTTTTTACTTTTCATGAATTTGTGTAACTTTTACCACTTGTGACAAATAGTATCACGTTACTTTTTTTAAGTAGTGATTTTTCAGATCAGAAATACCAAATTGTTTTTAATTTTAGATTTCGATCAGAGGGTTTTGTGGTCTGAGGTCCTTTTTTTTTTTTTTTCCAGGATGCTTGTTTATGAGTATGTAGACAATGGTAATCTAGATCAATGGCTTCATGGAGATGTAGGGCAATTCAGCCCTTTAACATGGGATATTAGGATGAACATCATTCTTGGAACAGCAAAAGGGTATGTAGATATTGTCCTGTCTTTTCTACTGGTCTCAACAGCTAGGAAAATGAATCTGTTTTTATTTATTTTTAATGAGAATTTTGTAAACCTACCAACCTCAATGTGAATGCTCTCTGCAGCTTGGCCTATCTTCATGAAGGCCTTGAACCGAAGGTTGTCCATCGGGATGTAAAAGCCAGTAACATACTACTTGATCGTCAATGGAATCCGAAGGTCTCTGATTTTGGGCTTGCAAAGCTCTTATGTTCTGAAAGGAGCTATGTGACGACTCGTGTGATGGGGACATTTGGGTTAGTTCACTTGTTTAACTTCACCATACACTTTGCTTCTATTTGCTTGTGGATTTCGTATCCTTGTTCAAACTTTTTATGCAATGCTTCTCTTTTCTCAAGTCTGTGACTTCAGTGCTAATTCATGGTTCTGTAGCTATGTTGCGCCAGAATATGCAAGCACTGGTATGCTGACTGAGAGAAGTGATGTATATAGCTTTGGAGTGCTGATCATGGAGATAATAACTGGGAGAAATCCTGTCAACTATGGTCGACCACCTGGAGAGGTTAAATCTCAGATTTTTATTTATTTTTAATGGTCTTATTGTATTTGAGATGGATTTGGAGTTGTTGAACTGAGTTGAATTGGAAATGGATTGGCTTTCAGGTGAATTTGGTGGAGTGGTTGAAAGCCATGGTTGGAAACCGAAACTCGGAGCAAGTACTGGATCCCAAGATTGCTGAGAAGCCTTCTTCAAAAGCTCTCAAACGGGCTCTTCTGGTTGCTCTACGGTGTGTAGATCCAGATGCACAGAAGCGGCCCAAAATGGGGCAGGTGATCCACATGCTTGAAGTGGATGATTTGCTGTTCCGTGAAGTAGGCTCTCCCTTTCTTGCGAATCTAAATCAAGAAGTTAAAAATCATTAATTAAAAAAAAATAAATCTTGCAAGAGCTTGTTTCTTGTTGAATTGTTTCTGATTCCGATTACAACTCATTTACATGTAAACCATTTGCAGGACTGTCGGATAGGGCTACGTGATCTTCCGCATGAAAGCCAGGTTGCTAGATTGATGGATAAGCAGTCAGATACAAGTGGCAGAGAAGGTGGCAGCTCAGATGACAAGGGGGAGACAACATGAAACAAAGAGGTGACTCAAAATTCAAGTTTGAGGTTTCGTAAGCTCTTTGATTTCATCCATTAATTTTTTGGGCCATTTCATAATCTCGAGAAATGCGTGTTGCTGAATCATATCTGGCCTTTCAATTGTATTCTACTTTCTTCACCTTGATAATCTTTTTTGTAGCTTGTTCATTTTTGTCAATGCATTGTAACATAGAGAAAGTGAATTTTTTCTCATTAATAATCCCATCATACTTTACATAGCCAGAAATGTTAAACTAGTTAGGATATTATTAGGTTGTTCTTGTCCCTGAATCCATGGTTAATAATCAAGTTCTTGTTTTTGTACATTTTACTTCCACCATTCTCTTATTAGGGCCTGTTTGGATGCAAACTCAAAAAGGGCATTTGATTTGAGCCAAACCCCAGTTTGCATTATGTTTGAATGCACTTTGCAAAACCGATCTCATCCAACACTTGGCAAAATAGCCACCACAAAGTCTGAGGACTGAAAGGTAGGTGTGAAAACTCCTTTTGTGGAATGGGCCCTTAGTTTTGTTGATAACCTTATGAACCGGATCTGGCTTTATAGGTCTACTAGCCTGAGTCAGTCTCTCCTTTCATTGCCGCGGTGTGGCCATTTCATTGGTAGGGTGGGCCAATTTTCATTTATAAGGTAGGATGCCAGTGATGGACGCAGTTGAATTAAATGCCCTTACACATGCCAACGTTGCATATTTGTTCTAAATCTGGGTTTTTCTTCAGGTGGCCCCACTGTAGCCCCCTCTGACCCAAAAAAGAAAAAAGGTTTGTTTCTTAAATAGGTGGGTCTATTTCATTAATAATGATAACCAGCTGTTAGAGGCATCTTAAAAAGATTTTCCAGTTATCTCTCGACAATCTGTCTTTTATAACCTCCCAATAATGGTGATCTTGCGATGGTTAAGTATCAAGGGTTTTGATGTTTTGATAGTACATGAGAGGCGGCGGAAGTAGAGGCGGAGAAATGAGAGACGGAACCAGCGGCGGAACTAGAGGCGGAGAAGATGTGGACCTTAACAGCGGTGGAGACGTGGAAGATGAGGAAGATGCAGACAATAGCAAGATCAAAACAGGAGAAATGGAGGCAGAGAGTTACAGAAACCATTCAGAAACGGCTGATGGGAGAGGTATATGGAAACTCGTTTCCAAAGGGAAGAAGATAAAAATCGTTTCCAAAGGGAAGAAGATAAAAAAAAGAAACGTGACTTGGATAGCTATCCAACCCTATTTGTTAGAGGTTTTCCAGAAGGTTGGCTTCCCATCAATTTCTCACGAGTTTTCGGTAAGTCTGGAGTTGTGATGGATGTTGTGAGGCCGAGACACAAGATCAATGAAGACTACAGGGGGTTTGTGTTAGTAAGAATGAGTTCAGAGAGCGAACTATCCAGGGCGATTCAGATTTTACATGGCGAAAGTTTCGCAGGTGTAAATATGATAGTTCAGAGGGCAAGGTTTGGACCGGAACTCAAGCATAAAAATGGAGGAGCCCACAAACAAAAGAGAGTTCCGGCAGTGCAAAGTGACATGAACTTAGCGCGTTTTTGGAACACCATCTTTTAAGGAGGTTCTCACAACATCAAAAGAATAAAGAGCGCATAGAGACATCATCAAATCGAAATAAGGTACAGGGAAGAGAAGAGGAGGTAGAAGAGAAAGGGGAAGTTCCCTATCTGAACATCAAACAAGATATGTTGGATAGATCAAGAATCGAACTAAGAGATTCTGTCATGGCTATCACCAAGGAAGGGGCATCAATAGCACAAGTTAGGGTATGGATCGATGAATGCTGCAGGCTCACCCCTGAGAGCTACATCATCAAACCAATAGGCTTTAATGAACTTTGGATCAGGATGAGTCCAGGATAAAATCTGGATGTTCTGGTCATGGCGAGTGCCCTACACAAAGACGGGCCGATCACTATCATTCAGAAGTGGGAAGAGTTCTTTGCGTTTGGGTTTGAAGACGTCTGGTTACTCATTTGGTCGGTTCCTCTGGAACTTTGAAACGGGGATTTCTTCATTTTAGTAGCTTCCAGGTTGGGTAACTTCATCGAAATGGATTCAAAAACAAAGATCGGAGAGGAGATGAGGGTGATAAGAGTAAGGGTAAGAAGAAGTAAGGGAGAGTTTTTGCCTCCCTACATTCAAATTCTGGCTGATGGAAGAAAGCTTCTCCTTCCGATTCAACAAGAGAGGCAAGATGCACCCATTCCCAGATGGGGAGACATCTGGAGGTCCAAAAGCCCAGAGACCTCGTCGGTTGCAGCAAGGGAAGACTGTGTTGCCGTCGAAGGTGTTCTCCTCCCATGCTCGGGAGGAGCACCTTTCTCGTGCGTCATAAAGTATTCGTGTACTACTGGAGCACCGAATCCTTCAATAGACATGTGTTGCGACCCAGATGGGAGAAGGGCCTTCGAGTGTCGGGAAGATAATATCGGCCTTACACACATCACTTCGTCCTTAGAGGACGACATGACACATGTTAGGAGTAGGAGAATTGATTTTACTCTCGCTCTTAACATGCGAATGGAGGAGATTTTGCCACGTACGCTCCCTATCTTGGGAGTTCGAGACCTACATCAGAACCCAGGACTTAATGCAGCCCGTGGCAGCTTCGCAAGGACAAGTGTCAAGAACCAGTAGGGTCGTTAGGCTCGGGAGCCGAACAGTCTGGAGAATCGGAAGGTTCGAGAGCTGAAGAGTCAGGAGCCTCGGAGGGTGCGAGAGTCGAAAAATCAGCTCGTCACTCCAGTGATGGCTCGGAGTCGAAAAGGTGCCTTGTTCCTGGGTTCAGCCTTCAGATGGGTGCTTTGGAAGCATACTTGATTTTCGATAAGCACAAAGCCGTTGGTTCCGAAGCCCAACGCTGGGAGATTTAGCCACGTGTCGATGATTATTCTCTACGGAAATATCAAAGCAACAAATGCATTCCATCTTCGCTCTTTCTTTTATCTCAGAGAAGAGATCCCACATAACTGATTCGATCTAGCCAGCCAACCGAAGCTTTTACCGTCGCATTCTCCATGGAAGGCGTTGATCTGTCGGAATGCGACAGAGACTTCCATTCATGGTCTTCAGAATGCAACGACTCCCCTGAATGTCTATCACCACGCTCCATGATAGCTTCAAAGGACTTATCAGACAAAGGCCTCCTAACGCTCTTTCAGGAAGATAATGGCGAGGGAATCACAGAAGCAGTGCCTCTACAAATCAGAGCGGGAACATCTTCAGAAGATAAAGGGGCGACTCAATTGGGTAGGATAGACCTCCAAGATCAAAGGGCAAAGATTGTTAACATTATACAAAAGAAGAAGTGGATAAGAGATGCTATGGGACACGTTGGTAGGGCCATATGATTATCTTTTGGAGATTATCTAGAAGATTCCGTAGCTCTATTCCATTGCATTGAAGCTCGCGGGCGACCTTTGATAACAGCCAGAGCTCCTAAAAGATCCCCCTCGAAGCCAGCAAGCAATAGGGAGCTCCACAGTCTACAACCGAGTCCTAACTCGTCCAATGGGGTATATTTGGGATATGCCAGATGAGGATCACGGGGCAGGTCAGTTTCATAAATGAAGATTATTTCTTGGAATGTTAGAGGGGTGAGTTCTAGACAAAAGAGAAAGATAATCAAAGACATTTGTGGGAGAAGCAAATTAGATGTTATCTGCTTTCAGGAAATAAAGGTTCAGAATTTTAATGATAACTTATGGGTACGCTTTAGAAGGAAAAAGATGTGAAGTGGGTCACCTTAGACGCCATAGGAAGTGCAGGGGTTATTTTGGTGGCGTGGAATTCGTCATCCTGGGCCCTTCAACAAACCTGGAGCGGAACATTTTCTGTATCGATTATCCTCAAAGAGGTATGTTTTGATTTCAGTTGTCTTATTACTTTAGTATATGGCCTTAACCAAGAAGACAGAAGAAAACTGTTCTGGGAGGAATTGAATAAAGCTAGACTCAAGTTCAGTGGGCCTTGGTGTATAGGGGGAGACTTCAACGTGATAAGATTCGCTGAAGACAAATCAAACGGGGGCAAAGTTTCAAGCACCATGCGCACCTTCTCGCAATTGATCGATGATCAGGAACTGGTGGACCTCCTGCTGATTGGGTCCAGATTCACTTGGTCATATGGAAGGGCAACCCTGATTCACCCAAGGCTGGACTGCTTCCTTGTCTCGGCAGACTGGGTCGAATCCTTCCCTTTGGTTTCTCAATCTCTCCTGCCGAGAACCACTTCAGACCACAGTCCACTATTCCTGAACGCTGAGTATCAAAATTGGGGGCCAACGCCGTTCAGATTTGAGATTTCTTGGTTGAAGATAGAGGGTTTTCAACAACTGATCACAGAATGGTGGACAAGGTTCAAAGTAGAAGGGTTTGCGGGTTTCAGGTTATGCAGAAAGTTGAGACTCCTTAAGAGAAGATCAGGGAGTGGAAAAAAATTGATCTCAGAAAAAGGGAGTTGGAAATGACTGAAATTCTTGTTGAATTATAGTTGATCGATCGTAAAGCTGAAGAAACTCAGATGTCAGTAGATAGTTGGTGCAGAAGAACTTGGCTAATTCAAAATTACACGGTCAGGGTGTTAGAAGAAGAAGTCTCTTGGAGACAAAAATCTCGGAGTAAATGGATCAAAGGAGACAAAAGTACAAAATATTTCCACAGTATTGCAAGCGCTCGTGCAAGAAAAATAGGATTAGCAGTCTAATGGTGGATGGGGTGGGTACAGAGGAAAAGCAATGTATTTTAGAAGAGGTAGTTCGTTTGTTTACAAATCTGTTTCACAATGAAGGATGGCAAAGACCCAAGCTTGACCATTTGCACTTCGATCGTATTTCTAAGGATCAAGCCAGGGGCTTGGAAACTCAATTCTCACTTGAAGAAGTTAAAAGGGGCAATAAATGCACTGGGAGGAGATAAGGCTCCTGGCTGGCCCTGATGGCTTTCCGATAATATGTTCTTCCAAACATTTTGGGAAGTGTTAAACGAAGATGTTATGGCGTTCTTTACCGAATTTCACGATAGAGGTTGTCTATCCACAGAGCTAGGGTCATCCTTCATAGATCTTATTCCAAAGATTTCGGGAGCTGACGCTGTAAAGGACTTTAGATCGATTAGTCTTCTAGGTGGGTCGTACAAGATTTTGGCAAAAGTGTTGGTGACTTGGCTAAGAGGGGTCCTCGACAACATAATATCAGAGAACCAAAGTGCTTTCATTCCGGGAAGGCAAATAATTGATTGCGCCCTCATTGCGAATGAATGTCTGGATTCAAGTCAGAAATCTGGATCCAAGGGTTTTCTTTGCAAGCTCGACATAGAGAAAGCCTATGATCATGTAGATTGGAACTTCTTCCAATATATGATGCATCAAATGGACTTCGGGGTTAAATGGAACATCTGGATAGGGGAATGTTTAAGATCGGCTTTCTTTTCGATCGTACTCAACGGATCACCAAAAGGTTTTTTCAGCAATTTGAGGGTCTTTGTCAAGGAGATCCATTGTCCTCATTTCTCTTTCTTATAGTTGGGGAGGCCCTATCCAGAACGTTGAGAAAAGGCCAACAAGTAGGTATCATAAGTGGCTTCAGGGTTAAAGGAATGGACAATCTAATATCCCACATACAGTTTGCAGATGATACTCTTTTGTTTTGCGAAGCAGATGTCGAAAAAATCAGCAACATGCGTACTATAATTCGGTGCTTCGAGGCAACATCGGGCCTCAAAGTCAATCTGGAAAAATCTAAGATGTTCAGTGTGAATGTGGAGAAAGAAGAACTTCATCAGTTTGCTGATTTCTTTGAATGCTCGACAGGGATTCTTCCCACCACCTTTGTTGGGCTTCCCCTCTGTATAGGTAAGCCCCCGAAGTTTTTATGGGCCAAAGTAATAGACAAATTTGAAACATACTTAGCTAGATGGAAATGTAAATACTTGTTGTTGGGTGGCCGTCTCATGTTGATCAAATCGGCGCTGTCGAATCTTCCCTTATATTTCATGTCACTCTTTAAATGTCCGGTTTCGATCCTAGCAACTCTTGAAAGATTACGGCGAGATTTTATGTGGCATGGAAAGGAGGAGAAGAAATTTCATCTAGTACAATGGAAGGGGGTGTGTAAACATGTTCAACAAGGTGGTGCAGGGATAAGACATCTTAAACACATGAATCGTGCTCTCTTGGGTAAATGGACCTGGACGCTAGGAACGGAAAAGGGGACTCTTTGGAACACATTAATTAAGTGTAAGTATGGTAGTTTAGTG
Source organism: Magnolia officinalis (assembly GCA_021015155.1). Lineage (NCBI taxonomy): Eukaryota > Viridiplantae > Streptophyta > Magnoliopsida > Magnoliales > Magnoliaceae > Magnolia > Magnolia officinalis. Next base: position 52,141,528 of record JAJHSJ010000007.1, read on the forward strand.
GGAGGATGGGGGACCAAGGACTCCTCAGTTTACAGTGCCTCTACTCTTTGGAAAGATATTTTATCTGTCAAGAAAGAGGTTCTTAAAGGCATCGGTTTTGTCATAGGAAAAGGAGAAAACATTCAGTTTTGGGAAGACATTTGGGCGGGAGAGGTGGCTCTAAAAGAGGTTTTCCCTAGTATTTTTTGGCTTGCTCTAGATCGGCACATTTCGGTTGTAGAAAGCTATTCCATTTGTGGCTAACAAATTATATGGAACCCTATCTGTTGAAGAAATTTGCAAGATTGAGAGATGGAAGAACACATGGCTCTTCTTATGTGCATCAACAGGGGTAGGCCAGATCAGTCGGGTGCATACAGGTTAGTATGGAGATTCAACCGAGCTGGGAAATTTTCTATCAGTTCATTACATAGCTTCCTTGCTTCCAATCCCACCTCCCCAGCTGAAACAATGACAGATTGGCTATGGAAATACAAAGTTCCCCAAAAGATAGCGGCCTTTGGCTGGTTGGTGGGTAAGAAGAAGGTTCTGACTATAGATAATTTGAGGAAAAGGGGAATGATAATCACAAATGTCTGTCTTTGCTGCATGGCAAACAAAGAATTGGTGGATCATCTTTTTATTCACTGTCCCTTCAGCAACTGGGTTTGGACAGTAATCTTGAAGTCTTTTGGGGTTTTATGGTCTTTTCCCGACTCGAAGGATAGGTTGCTCAAAGCGTGGCATGGTTCAAGTCTAGGCAAGGAAAAGAATACAGTTGGAGAATGGCTCTCCCGGCGGTTTGGTGGTCTATATGGGAAGAAAGGAATGGAAGGTGCTTTAACGATATCTCCAATTCGGTAGAGTCTGTCATCATTAGAGTCCATCAATGTATTGTAGAGTGGGCTTCTATTTTTGTAAACTTGAAGGAGTGTAATCTGTTATGTATGGGTGGGTAACCGTTCTGCTTCTATTTTCTCATTCCTGTTGTTCGCTTTTTCTTTATATATAAAGTAATCGTTACCTCTCAAGAAAAAAATGATAACCAGCTGTTGACATTCAACTTACATGCAAACAGCAGCTTATTAGCACTGGCTATGGGGACCATCCGAAGAACAGTCTGGTCTTTCATGCATGACTGACGCTGACATGTGTGGGGGCAGATGCTTGTGCGTAACTAGCACAGGCCCTCTTTTAATTAGATCATATTTGGAGGTCTATATTAATACATAAACAGCCATGGCTCTTTATTTATTTATTTAATTTTTAATTTTTAAATTTTAATTTATTATTATTATTATTATTATTGTTTTTGTTTTTGTTTTTAGTTTGGATTTGGATTATTAGTTGGGCAGTCAACTTCTACACTGCCAGTGGGCCAGGAAGGTTTGATTTTCATTGTTCGAAGCTAGCAATGGGCCATGCCAGAATATGCCTTTGTTTGGAAAGTGGGGCCTCAAACCAGTTCAGACCCACCAATCATGGCAACCCTTGACTACTAACGCGGGAGCATGCCTCTGGTTTCCATTATGCAAGAAATTCTAGGTCCACAATTCCTGGACTTGAGATTTCCCTGCTCCTACGTCATCCTGGCCGTAGGTGGACCAGTTATGGTTGAAAGTTTGCCAAAAGCAAGGTGACTCATTTTCAACTCACTAGACTGACTCAGCCGTGAAGGTCTCTAACTCAGTCACTTTAGTAGGCTTTATGATGCAGGACATGAAATTCAAATATGATATGCAAGATTTCAGGCTTAAGATCATACTAATTCAAAACGATCCATATTAATTCCACATCATACACAAAAGATCAAGTATTCAAACAAGGGGAATCTATACGAGTCCAAGCCTACACATGATAGGATTGGATCAAGTAAAATTATAGACCAAACGATGCTCAAAGATAAGCAGTAATCATCCATACATGCACAACAAGCAGTCTCTAATCCAAGGGATTTTCCAATTTTAATTCAAGGAACCCTAGGATGAGAAAAGGGAGAAATAAGTTAGGGATAATGTAATCTAGGGTTAAGGTTATGAAAACATGTATGAAAATGGAGAAAATAAGGAGGAAACCTGAACCTGGAATAGTCTGCGTGTGCGGACAACAACAATGGCCCAGGCGCACGTGCGTGTGATCACGGCCGCACGTGTGGGGCCCACTATTCCGAAAAAAGCCACCTTGGCCCTGGCCAGCCAGGGATGGAATCCAAAACCCCCAATTGTCAGCTCGATCCGATGCACGGTTTGTGCATGGTGCTCCGTCGAAGTTTCAGCCCTCCTGTAGGCCCAGATTCTGAAAATTTGCTGTAGAGAGAAAAACGGTTGCAACTATTGATAGATTTGCAGATGGAATGTTTGTAGGAGGAGAAATATGGATGGAAGAAGATGAGGGCGAATCGGGATAAATGTGGCTTCACATCACAGTAGTTAGCCCTTCGAAGAAGGGAGGGCTTCGCACCTAATAAGGTTTTTATAACTTGGAAAGGATCAGGAAAACACAACAATTTTTATTAATCTTCATTGAATTAAAAGAACTACAAGGGGTGCCTATTTATAAGAAAACCCTATACCTCAAAACTCGCGCCATGGGCGCAACCTATTACTTGACGATGAAGTAAACTAAAATAAAAACCATTTAAAGAAATCTAAAGCGTTCATGATGTTTTAAATACTATAAATAAGTAAAACCTAAAGTATGAACTTAATCCGACTAGTGGGCCCCGATCATGAGATCCCATAATGGGCTTTACATGATTATCAGGCCCACTCTAATGAACCAAAACTCCATCTTCTAAGTAGGAGGCCCTCCCTAGACGTCGTCATCGAACCAGATCGATGGTGGGCTTTTCCTCTCATTCCGTACATGCGTAGGGGGCGGCGTGCGTGCGCATGATGTCCCCATCAATTTGATGCATGACATAAAATTCAAATATGATATGCAAGTTCTCAGGCTTTAGATCATACTAATTCAAAACAATCCATATTAATTCCACATCCTACACAAAAGCTTAAGCATTCAAATAAGGGGAATCTGCACGGGTCTAAGCTTACACATGCTAGGGCTGGATCAAGTAAAATTATAGACCAAACAATGCTCAAAGGAAAATAGAATTCAGCCACACATGTACAACAATTAGTCCCTAATCAAAGGGATTCTCTAATTTCAATTAAAGGAACCCTAAGGTGAGAAAAGGGGCAAATAAGTTAGGGATAATGCAATCTAGGGTTAGGGTTATGAAAACAAGTATGAAAATGGAGAAAATAAGGAGGAAACCTGAACCTGGACTAGTCCGTGCGTACGGACAACAACAATGGTCTAGACGCACGTGCGTGTAATCACAAGCGTACATGTGTGGGGCCTACTATTCAGAAAAAGGCCACCTTGGCCCTGGTCGGCCAAGGATAAACTCCAAAACCTCCAAATCTTAGCTCGATCTGACGCACGGTTTGTGCGTGGTGCTCCATCGAAGTTTCAGCCCTCCTACAGGGCTAGATTCTAGAAATCTGCTATAGAGAGAAAAACGGCTGTAACTATTGATGGATTTACAAATGGAATGCTTGTAGGAGAAAAGAAATATGGATGGAAGAAGGTGGGGACAAATCGAGATAGATGTGGATTCGCACCACGGTAATTAGCCCTTCGAAGAAGAGAGGGCTTCGCACCCAATTAGGTTCTCATAACTCGGAAAAGATCAGGAAAACGCAACAATTTTTATTAATCTTCATTGAATTAAAAGAACTACAAGGGGTGCTTATTTATAAGAAAATCTTATACCCCAAAACTCGCGCCTGTGCGCAACCTATTACTTGACGATGAAGTAAACTAAAATAAAAACCAATCAAAGAAATCTAAAGCGTTTATGATGTTCTAAATAATATAAATAAGTAAAACTTAAAGTATGAAATTAATCCGACTAGTGGGCCCCGATTATAAGATCCCATGATAGGCTTTACTTGATTATCAGGCTCACTCTAATAAACCAAAACTGTCTTCTAACTAGGAGGCCCTCCCTGGACGTCGTCATCGAGCCAGATTGAGTGTGGGCCCTCCCTCTCTTTCCTTACGTGCGTAGGGGGCGACGTACGTGGGCGTGATGTCCTCATCAATTCTCTCCGGCTGCGAAGATTTAGCCACTGACAATATAAAACTCATGAACCAATCCAAGATGTTAGGATCAAGTCTTTAAAGCTCATCCTTAATGAGTCACATGCTGTCTGAAGCTGGGCGTGACTTCCATTTAAACATGTACTTTTGAAACCCGCCGTCCGACGTTGAATCTATCTGATAGTCTAGGATATCTTCTATTGCCTCTCTGTGTGTGAAGGATAGGTATGAGAGGTAGAGGCCAGGAAAAAAGGTCGGAAAGAGTAGGTATGGGAGGTGGAAGCTGAAAAAATGGGCTGGGACGAGTAGGTATGGGACGTAGAGGCTGAGAAAATAGGTCGGAAAGGGTAGGTATGGGAGATAAAGGCTGAGAAGATGGGTCGGGAGGGGGCCATGGATCAAGGGAAAGGTCTGGGGAATTGGATGGTTAGGCAAAAGGCTGGACAATGCATCAATGACTCCTTGAAATGCAACTATACTACAAGAAAAACGGGCAAAGGTTACGGCCAAAAACCGTAGCAAAATACCTTTTGCTACAGATATGATCCGTAGCATGTCCGTTGCTATTGGTGGGGTAGCTAAAGATCTAGCTACGGACTATATCCATAGCAATAGATACTAATCGCTACGGATATAGTTCGTAGCAATAGATACCAATACCTACGGATATAGTCCGTAGATACCAATAGCTACGGATTATATCCGTAGCAATACCTTTAGCTACCCGACCAATAGCGATGGATGTACTACGGATCATATCCGTAGCAAAATGGATTTTATCCGTAGCAATAGATACCAATTGCACCAATAATATCCGTAACAATAGATGCTAATAGCTACAGACAAAAGCCGTAGCTATAGCTATGGATTATATTTGTAGTTATTTTTTTAAAAATTGTAATAATACGACCTGTTTCGATTGCAAGAACCTGTTGTGATTGATAACTCATCTAAGCTTAATGCTGATAGAAATAGTACATAAAAGGCAATTAGAAAAAAATGAAACCATGCGTTTATTACGAATAACAATCAAATCATACAATGCATCATACATTCACATTTCTAAATAAACAATACTTCACTTTACTCAACCTATCATAAGAATTACAACTAAGGCGTGCCCTCATGTGAAAGAAACAAATACGTTCCAACACAGTAAACACCCTCCATATGCATTCAATAATGCTCACAGTTTTACAGAATTTTCTTCCTTTAGATGGTCAATTTCAGCAAATGCAGAAGATAGAGCTTCTTCTTTCTTTAAAACTACAGATGTAACTTCTGTGGACTTCGACAGAAGATCACTTTCAAGTTCTGAAACCCTTCCCTTGAGAAAATGAATTTCATCCTCCACTGACTTCTTTAGTTTGTCAGCCTGTATAAAATAACATTTGTAGACACAATCAAATAAGCATGCCTTTGTACACATCTCAAAAGGAAGAAAGATAAATAATAATAATAATAAAAAAAAAAACACACTTATATATGAAGAAATAAAAAATGTACCTACAAATCTTCCAAACTATGGCAAAATCCAACATGAGTAATGTGTTCAAACCTAGGATGAACTTTTAAACTCAAAACGTAGGTTGAAGTTAAGGTTATAGGTTTAGGTTTTAGGTTTAGGTTAAGGTTATAGGTTTAGGTTATAGGTTTAAGTTAGGTTTAGGTTTAGGTTATAGTTATAACTTTAGGGAATTGAAAATAAGTTAAGGTTTAGGTTTAGGAAATCGGGTTTGGGTTCGGGATCGGATTTAGGTTTGGGTTTTCAAGTTTAGGTTTAGGTTTAGGTTAGGGAGTTGAGATTAGGATTAGGTGTAGGTTTAGGTTTAGGAATTTGAGAATACATTTAGGTTTTAGGTTTAGGTTTAGGTTTTGAGGTTTTAGGTTTTGAGGTTATAGGTTTAGGTTATAGGTTTAGGTTTTAGTTTAGGTTTAGGTTTAGGTTTAGGTTTTAGGTTTAGGTTAGGTTATAGGTTTAGGTTTAGGTTTTAGTTTAGGTTTAGGTTTAGGTTTAGGTTTTAGGTTTTAGGTTAGGTTATAGGTTATAACTTTAGGGAATTGAAAATAAGTTAAGGTTTAGGTTTAGGAAATCGGGTTTGGGTTCGGGATCGGATTTAGGTTTGGGTTTTCAAGTTTAGGTTTAGGTTTAGGTTAGGGAGTTGAGATTAGGATTAGGTGTAGGTTTAGGTTTAGGAATTTGAGAATACATTTAGGTTTTAGGTTTAGGTTTAGGTTTTGAGGTTTTAGGTTTTGAGGTTATAGGTTTAGGTTATAGGTTTAGGTTTTGAGGTTTTAGGTTTAGGTTTAGGTTTTGAGGTTATAGGTTTAGGTTATAGGTTTTAGTTTAGGTTTTAGGTTTAGGTTTAGGTTTAGGTTTAGGTTAAGGTTAGGTTATAGGTTATAAGTTTAGGTTATAGGTTATAGGTTAAGGTTTAGGTTATAGGTTTTGGTTTAGGTTTAGGTTTAGGTTAAGGTTTAGGTTTAGGTTATAGGTTATAGGTTATAGGTTTAGGTTTAGGTTTAGGTTATAGGTTAAAGCTTTAGGGAATTGAGAATAGGTTAAGGTTTAGGTTTAGGAAATCGGGTTCGGGTTTGAGATCGAGTTTAGTTTGGGTTTTCAAGTTTAGGTTTAGGTTAAGGAGTTGAGATTAAGATTAGGTGTAGGTTTAGGTTTATGGATATGAGAATACATTTAGGTTTTAGGTTTAGGTTTAAGTTTTAGGTTTAGGTTATAGGTTATAGCTTTAGGGAATTGAGAATAGGTTAAGGTTTAGGTTTAGGAAATCAGGTTTGGGTTCAGGATCGGGTTTAGGTTTGGGTTTTCAAGTTTAGGTTTAGGTAGGGAGTTGAGATTAGGATTAGGTGTAGGTTTAGGTTTAGGGATTTGAGAATACATTTAGGTTTTAGGTTTAGGTTTAGGTTTAGGTTTTAGGTTTTAGGTTTCGGTTTAGGTTTTAGGTTTAGGTGAAGGTTAGGTTATTGGTTATAAGTTTAGGTTATAGGTTACAGGTTAAGGTTTAGGTTACAGGTTTTGGTTTTGGTTTAGGTTATAGGTTTAGGTTTAGGTTTAGGTTTAGGTTATAGGTTATATGTTATAGTTTTAGGGAATTGAGAATAGGTTAAGGTATAGGTTTATGAAATCGGGTTTGGGTTCGGGATCAGGTTTAGGTTTGGGTTTTGAAGTTTAGGTTTAGGTTAAGTAGTTGAGATTAGGATTAGGTTTAGGTTTAAGAATTTGAGAATACATTTAGGTGTAGGTTATATGTTATAAGTTATAGGTTATAGCTTTAGGGAATTGAGAATAGGTTAAGGTTTAGGTTTAGGAAATCAGGTTCGAGTTTAGGTTTGGGTTTTCAAGTTTAAGTTTAGGTTTAGATTTAGGTTAGGGAGTTGAGATTAGGATTAGGTGTAGGTTTAGGTTTAGGGATTCGAGAATACATTTAGGTTTTAGGTTTAGGTTTAGGTTTTAGGTTATGGGTTAAGGTTATAGGTTTTGGTTTAGGTTTAGGCTTAGGTTTAGGTTTTAGGTTTAAGTTAAGGTTATAGGTTTAGGTTTAGGTTATAGGTTATAGGTTATAGCTTTAGAGAATTGAGAATAGGTTAAGGTTTAGGTTTAGGAAATCGGGTTCGGGTTTAGGTTTGGGTTTTCAAGTTTAGGTTTAGGTTTAGGTTAAGTAGTTGAGATTAGGATTAGGTGTAGGTTTAGGTTAAGTAGTTGAGATTAGGATTAGGTGTAGGTTTAGGTTTAGGGATTTGAGAATACATTCAGCTTTTAGGTTTAGGTTTTAGGTTTTAGGTTTAGGTTTAGGTTTAGGTTTAGGTTAGGTTTAGGTTAGGTTTAGGTTTAGGTTATAGGTTATAGGTTATAGGTTATAGTTTTACGGAATTGAGAATAGGTTAAGGTTTAGGTTTAGGAAATCGGGTTCGGGTTCGGGATCGAGTTTAGGTTTGGGTTTTCAAGTTTAGGTTTAGGTTAAGTAGTTGAGATTAGGATTAGGTGTAGGTTTAGGTTTAAGGATTTGAGAATACATTTAGGTTTTAGGTTTAAGTTAAGGTTATAGGTTTAGGTTAGGTTTAGGTGTAGTTTATAGGTTATAGGTTATATAGGTTAAGTTGGTTAGGTTTTAGGTTTAGGTTTTTGGGTTTGGGGTTTGGGTTTGGTTTAGGTTAAGGGTGTGGTTCTTGCAAATACAGATATAAACACGGCCTGGTCCAATTGGCCAGACCCTTCCAATGCTGTCCATAGAAAATGTACAGCTTCATCATGGTCATAACAGCGGTTCCCACCTTCCAGGGACCCTCGCTCAACATCTGGATAGCTCCGACGCACATCCGGATCTGCTTCATCAATTTCGAGATAATATATAAACATGGGTCTGTCCAAATGGCAATGCCACCCATATTGTTGTCCATAGGAAATGGACAGCTTCGTTATGGTCATAACAACGGTTCCTACCTTCCAGGGACCCCCCACTCAACATCCGGATAGCTCCGACGCACATCTGGATCTACTTCATCAATTTCGAGATAATATATAAATATGGGCCTGTCCAAATGGCCAGGCCACTTCATCAATGAATCATATAGTATGAAGGAAAGAAGACTCACCAATTTAGCTAGCAAGGAGAGAAAGTGTGAGTGCTTGGAATGTCGTCCTTTCTTTGAATAATGGATGCATATTCCACAATGCAATCTGAGAATGAGTAAGTTTTTTAGTTTCTCCGACAATGCATATGGGCACAGATTTACATATAAAGATTTTAAAGATTGTAAAGCAGAGTAAATGATTATATTAACTTCCAAGTATCAATTAAGAAGAAAAATGTAAATGATGATGGAAAAGAAATCTCGATATATTAAATTATTGAAGGACAATGAGACATACTAAGACTACAGGTGCCCAGAGAAAGATAACTGCACCAATGTTGTACCTAGTTGCATTGACAGAACAAAAAAAATTATATGAATGAAATGACAAAAAGCTAGGATATCATGGACCAAGAGGAAGATGAGTACCCTCAAGAAAAAACTCATGCCAAGCATATTTAATGCGACGAACTTTCATTATGTCTTTGGTTGGCTTCACCAAAGGTTTTATCTGCACTAGCAGGACAAATTAATAAACAACACCAATAAAACAGAAATTTACTTGGATGTAAAAGCTGAATGCCAATTTGCAACATAGAAGAAAGAAGCAACCTCAAAAGCTCCCCCTTTATGAATGCCGAATGGGGATCGTAATTTTCCATAATGTTGACAATATATTTTCAGCAGAGAAAGAAGCAACCTCAAAAGCTCCCCCTTTATGAAGTCCATGTTGGGAGATTGGCAGTTTGCAATCCTATCATCAATCCATTTATTTATGGCTGCAGTATTTCCACCAACTAGTGGGCCGGGAAAGGATTGCTAGCAAAAGCATGAAAATAATCACAAGCGCCACTCCCAATGCTTGCAGAATGATGTGTTTATAGGGAAGGGACATGATATTTCAGGTTTGAATGTTTTCATGCAGTTACATTTTTATCCCACCATTAGAAGTTTACAAAGACAAACAAGAACTCCTGAAATTTTGCAAGATTTTCACAGAATGATCAAGAAATGAGATAAGTAGCCATACCCGAGAAGCTTCTTCCCTACAATATAACCAAAGATGAACCCCAAAAAGAATTTGAATTCAAAGATACAATACACAGGCAACTAGTCAGTCAAAACAAGAAGTACATAACCACACAACTAGAATGTCATCCAAGTACTCAAATTCAATAAAAAAAAAAATCAAACTTGAGACAGTTTTCTCTATCTTTCTCTCTCTAACTTCCAAGAGTGGTAGAGCTTCAAGCCAATCATTGATGCTACTAAGAAAGCAAAGGTGCCTACGCTTGCACCTGCACACAGAAGCCTAGAAACATCCCTGTTAAGTTAACTTGTTCACCATTACCACCAGCCACTTTCCCCTCAAACAAAGTAATTTGATTCAGTCCAACATCTCTTCCCTTGCCAACCTATTAAAGTCAAGTAAGCAAATATTCCAACACTATAAACACATCACAGGATAATTAAAAATTATAGTCAGGGTCCCACCCGCATCACAAGATCTAGGGTCGCAGCTAACTCATGTCCGACATTTTTAACTTCACCAACAATTTTTCAACTGGGACCACAACTCAACTGGCGGTGACCGAGGTTGCCTTGCTATGGACAAACCATGCCCTAAAATCTCATTCGCTTCAATGTCCAACTGAGTTGGGTCAAAACAGCAAGAAGGGAGTAGATTTATTAAAATTTCATTGGTCCTATTTATTAAAATGGAATTATAGGAGATCCACAGTATGTATAATATACTCGGTTTTCAATTTTGTACAAGTGACCCGTGGTTCAGTAGTCCCATACATTGGAGCATCATAAGAGACCACAGTGAGGCAGGAAATCTTAACAGATTGCACCTATTCTTAAACATTTGTTCAAATTGGAATGATTAGATGAAACAGACATTTGTCTAGATTTAAATGTTCCCTCCACAAAACATCTAAAACTTCAGACCAGAGGATGATAAAAAAAGCAATGTATAACCATATCCTATTACAAAGCAGATTATATAGTCATATAGCAGCACCCATGTCAAAATTTATATATCATATCCTCCGTTCATTCGAATTGCTAGAGTAGACCTGTTAGCAACATATAACAACAAAGGGGAATGTTCAGTTTGGAAGTCTTGGCTATCCATCAAGTTGTGGCAGATGATGTGTTGCCACAGCTCGGCAGACCATGCATCTGGTTTTCCCCGTCTGCCCAAGATACAAATTGTGTGGTTTGGCAATCTGTTCCTTTTTTTTTTTTTTTTTTTTTTCAGGATGTTATATCCAAATAGGCCATAAATCTAGCCGAAGGTAAGTGGACTGAAACATGCACCATGTTGCAAGTCAGACCCAGTCTGTCTATCTTGAGGATCCCACCATGCTCTGTCACAAGACTCAGGCCTACCAACTCAAAAGGTAGGCAACCAATTTTTATTGGTCGTCAACTAGTTTTGTTAACTGTGGCCCACCTATTTTGTTAATCAATCTGAATTTTTTTTGGAAGAGCATCCACATCTACACTTTGATACACCTGAAAATCTTGCATAGTTTGGATCAATAGAGTCATTTGCACATGTAAATCATCATGCTTTGCCAGATAATCAAATAACTCAAAAAAGGAAAAGGAGGAGCTTGCCAATCTTACAGCATCTAATTCATCCATGGAGAGGACCAAGGACTGCACTAATATGATCAAGTGACTAAAAAATACAGTAAAAACGTTCCATAATTTCAAGAAAAGTCGGATGATCATACAGTACAATATCAATTCAAATTCTTCATATATGAAAGATGAACATGGCATTTTGAAGAAATTCCAGAAAGATTCATGATTTAAAAAAAAAAAAAAAAAAAAAACATATACCTATATACCCACCAACCATACGCTCATAACTATGATGTGCTACATTTCAAAAAGGCAAAAGACATCATAAAATTTCTCAATGAAACATACACTTGAAATAGTATCTCACCTGGAATTATTGTTTCAACCCGGTAGTTCATAGCTAACAACAACCAGTTAGACATATCCAATGAGGAACATTGTGGGGATGTTCCAGCCACAATGTGGCCAAAGTGTGAACTATTGAGACCACCAAAAGTCATGATTTTCAAGCCACAGTCCATACGAACCAATGCATAAGTGGGACAAATGGGAAGGCTCCAAGGCCTCCCAACTTTACATGTGCAACAAAAATTTTACTACTACTTCCAAAGGCCTAGTTAAAATGGTCAGGAATATGAATAGAAATTCTGCTTCATGCTTAGTAGCCAAGATGGTTACGACACCCCATATTAGAGCACAAGTCATGGACTCAAGTCCTTTTGTTGTAGACATTTCAATCTGGCCTCAAATGATATGTAATCCTACCATCTAAAAAAGACAAAAGAGAGGGCTTAAGTCCATTTCATATATAAAACTTTGAATGATGTTCTGTGTGGCTGTGACATGTAAAACAAAATGGCTCAAGTATAACAACTATAAGCCAAAGAGAAGATAGGTAGCAAACACACCATCTCAGCGTAGGAAGCAAAGGTACATGGAATTCTATGAGATCTTTCACTATTTTTTTTTTTTATATTCACAATAGTTAAAACATATTTAATTCATCAGAATACTAAATGTACGAGAAAGGAAAGGAAAAAAGAAAACACATCTACCATCAAAGGAATCCACGATCAATGTTACAACCCAATTTGCAACAATAACAATAATATAAGTGTATATTAATAGACCGGAGATAAAGTGATATAAAGTGCTATATAGAAAGTAATATGTATCAAAACCTTAAAAAACTAACGAGTCCTTATGTTTTCCTTATATGTTTGGCAATCTCTGCCCTTGTTTTGACAAACTTCTCTTTTTATCTACTAAATTTCATGAATTGTCAAAGAAAAATCCAAAAAGAGATGTTGGTGGGTACAAACCATTTTTTTCAGAGTTGAAAGCCACATCATGGAGGCTGTTAGCAACAACAATCTTGACATGGAAATTGTTAACTTCAGGAATAAGCACAGATTTCACAAACATGTCTTTATTTTTCCATCCTACATTTAAGTCAATCAAGTCGGAAAACACATGATCAATAACAGTGGTTCTTAATTTGTGAATATCATTATAACTATATGGAAATGTTAGATCTAAATTTTTTTATACATAGTAGAATAGGCATGTAAGAAATCTGAACTTCAACAATAAACTTGCATGCGATGTGAAAAGAAAAATGCAAAGAAAGAAGGAGAAGCATCACCGTATACTCCTTCAACAAAGGTGCAATATGTTTTGGTTGTAGATTTGGCTTAAGATATTTATGGCCATCATTGGTTTTTATGATGATGAGTACACTTGTTCCTCTCTAAGGCTAAAGTACTGTTAAAAGAAAAGCTAATTCCAAAAAAAAAAAAAACATAGAACATTAGAAAAACACATCCAAAACATGCAAATGTTAGGAAAAAAAAAAAGCTTCTATTCTAGAATGTTGGAAGCTACCATTAGGGGCAAGGCTCTAAATGTGTATCGAGTAGTGTGTCATTCATCACTGATATGTGCCATTACCTAGCAGTTTCCAAATGGTAGTTTAAAACTTTTATTATGAGTGCATTCAATATGATGAGTCTATCTCTTACAAAAATCTAATGTGAGGAAGCTTCCTAGCTCAGGTGCCAGTGTCCCCACATGATAGGGATCTCATAAGTTCCTTCAAGCAAAACAAGTTGGGCTACAGAGAAAATCAAACAATGTTAACACCAAAGTAATAGGAGAAATAGCCATTAGAAATTTATCAATCATTCTTACAAAATAAAAAATAAAAAAAATCAGTACCTCCACAATCAATAAATAAGAGAACTATAGAAGTTGAATAAACAACAGATCTACATACAAACCTTATATCTGGAATTGATCTCATAAGAATAGATCTACATCCTTGAATCAATAGATCCCATAGGAATAGATCTACATCCCTGAATCAATAGATCTCATAGTACTAGATCAGAAAGGTTCTTACTTGAAGCAGAGGACCCGTAACATGGTTTTATCCATGAAGGTTCTTGATTGAAGCATTTCTTCAAACAACTAACATAAAATTGTCGGCGGCCATCGACAACAATGGATATGGCTGCTGCTGCCATGGCTAGCCTAAATTCCAGCCATTAAAAGGGAAAGTGAGAGAGACAAAGATGGAGAGAGAGAGAGTACCATCCCTAAATTCCAGCCATTGAAAGGGAGAGAGAGAGAGAAGAATGAGAGAGTGGAGCAGAGATTAGGAGAGAGAGAGGGGGTTCGGGAACGAAGATAGAGAGAAGAATGGGGAACAGAGAGAGAAAGGGAGGAAGATGAGAGAGATGGAGTAGAGATCGGGAGAGTTAGGGTTTGAGAACGGAGAGGAGAGAGAGAGAGAGAGAGAGAGAGAGAGAGAGAGAGAGAGAGAGAGAGGAATGGAGCGATTTTTTGGGTGCGGCTCTGTTTTGAGCGTGCGCCCATTTTTGGGTGTCGATTGGGTAGACGGACCCATGGACGATCCTGTCAAGGGCTTCGTGGGGCCCACCATGATGTATTTGGTTTATCCATTCTGTCCATGAATTTTTATAAATAATTTTAGTTCTTGATGCCAAAATTAAAATATATTGAAGGCCCAAGTGGACCACACCATAGGAAGCACATGTGATTTAATCTCCATGTTTCCTACCGTGTGCTCCACTTGAGCCTTCGATCTAGCTGCGTTTTTGTTTCATGCCATATAACAATATTTAAAAATATATGGACGGCTTAGATAGAATATATATTTTTTTATAAGCCTTATAGAGCCCCTTACACCACTGTTAATTATTAATGGTGTGGCAACCTTTTAACTACTGATTAAAACCGTAGCAAATATAGCTAAGGTTTATATCCGTAGCAAACAAGTTACGTGGTTTGAATCCTTTGCCCCTTTTTCTCGTTGTGCTAGATCCTTCAACATTGAATGTGGAACTAATTCCCATGGAGGGTGGAAGATTTGCCACATACGCATTGAGACCGTTTCGTTTTATAATTTTAAAGGGTCCAACGCTACGTGTGTATAACTTACGAATGGCCCCCGGAGGATACCACTCGGGCCTGATGTGGATCATCATAGAGTCCCTTACATTGAATTCCTTGAAACATTTATGCTAGTCTGCAGAAAATTTGTAATGTTCATTACTAGTAATGATCTTCTGCCGGATTTCTTAATGCCATGAATGAATGTGATGCACAAAAGACTCTGCAGGCTCTAAAGACCTATGGGACAGTGAGATATGGACAAGATCAATAGGTTTCTCAGGTTTATAACCAGTAACGACTTCATAAGGACTGAGACCTGTGGACATATTGACAGAACTATTAAACGCAAACTCGGTTGTAGGTATTACAGTGTCCTATGTTCTGGTATGCTCTATATCCCTCATAGGGGAGACTCATCTAGTAGATCATCAGGACAGACATCATGATACTCATCCACTATCGGAATGCCCTCAGTGGGTAACTCTACATTAGCCTTTGTTGCACTCTCTCCAGCCACAAGGCTGCATATGTTGTACCCCTCAAAATAGTGGTCTTGATGTCCCTTATGGGGTGGGTGCACGGGTGCACGCCCATAACTGATTCCTTAGCCAACCTTATTCATTGGTCTATCCTCCTGGCCACCTACATGAGATTGGACATCCACCCCAATGGTGGGGTTTGTCCCGATGGAGGCCTTTAGTTGGGTAATGCGCACATCAAATTGATCAAAGCGTTGGTCTATATATTGTTCCCAGTGCTTAACTAAAGACTTGATCTGCTGGGATAGTTTGTTTAATGACTCTAGCAGTTGCTCCATATTTAGTGTAGGGTGTAAGCCAAAACTATGACCCGTACGTGTGGGCATACACTTGCTAACTCCACCTAAGGACTTTCTATGACGACTATATGCAACTAAATAGGACTAAATGATCCTATGAGACTATATGAGGGGAACTACGCAGTGTTACTAAAATCCAGCAACATAGTTGTCGAAATAAGGGAATAACAGAAGTTATAGCAATGTGAATTGCTAACTTCCCGCTAACAAAAATTTCAGCAACTAATATAAAGGATTACAGCCTTTTAACAGCTATATGTGATAAACTGGATGCATGAAGGTCTCAAACAAACTAACCCTAACATGTAATGTATTCCCCTATAAGAACCCTAGGCTCTGATACCAAATTTAATACGGGACATGAAATTCAAATATGATATACAAGATCTCAAGCTTTAGATCATACTTATTCAAAACAATCCATATCAATTCTACATCTTACACAAAAGCTCAAGCATTCAAACAAGGGGAATCTGCACAGGTCAAAACCTATACATGCTATGGCTGGATCAAGTAAAATTATAGACCAAACGATGCTCAAAGGGAATAGAATTTTGCCACACATGCACAACATTCAGTCCCTAATCCAAGGGATTCTTCAATTTCAATTCAAGGAACCCTAGGGTGATAAAAGAGGGAAATAAGTTAGGGATAATGCAATATAGGGTTAGGGTTATGAAAACAGGTATGAAAATGGGAAAAATAAGGGGGAAACCTGAACTTGGAATAGTCCGTGCATGCGGACAGCAACAATCGCCCAGACGCACGTGCGTGTGATCACAGCCGCACGTGTGTGGCCCACTATTCAGAAAAATGCCACCTTGGCCTTGATCGGCCAATGATGGATTCAAAAACCTCCAAATCTCAGCTTGATTTGATGCACGGTTTGTGCGTGGTGCTCCGCCGAAGTTTTAGCCCTCCTACAGGGCCAAATTTTGAAAATCTGCTGTAAAGAAAAAAATGACTGTAACTATTGATGGATTTGCAGATAGAATGCTTATAGGAGGAGAAATATGGATGGAAGAAGGTGGGGGCAAATCGGGATAGATGTGGCTTCGCAGCACGGTATTTAGCCCTTCGAAGAAGGGAAGGCTTCGCACCAAATTAGGTTTCATAACTCGTAAAGGAGTAGGAAAACACAACAATTTTTATTAATCTTCATTGAATTAAAAGAACTACAAGGGGTGCCTATTTATAAGAACACCCTATACCCCAAAACTCGTGCCACGTGCGCAACCTATTACTTGGCGATGAAGTAAACTAAAATAAAAATCAATCAAAGAAATCTAAAGCATGTTCTAAATAATAAAATAAGTAAAACCTAAAGTATGAACTTAATTCGACTAATGGACCCTGATCATGAGATCCACATGATGGGCTTTACTTGATTATCAGGTCCACTCTAATGAACCAAAACTCTATCTTCTAACAGGAGGCCCTCCCTGGACATCGTTATCGAGTCAGATCGACGGTGGACCCTCCCTCTCCATCCGCACATGAGTAGGGGGTGGCATGTATGCGTGTGTGCACGTGATGTCCCCATCACTTTATTGCAAAAATGCTTTTTTTAAAAAAAATTTTATTCGGGTTTGACGCCTAGGTCGTCCCGGGAGTAGGGGTGAATGCTTGTGTATGTTGCCAAAGAGAGAAAGAGAGAGAGTTGACTTAGTGAGTGGACCTGGTTCAGTCGGTTGCATACCAAGCTTTGGTGCCTTGCCCCGGATGCGAATTGCCTCGCCCTGTAGGTGTGGTCCTTTGTGATGTTTGTGAGAAATCCACCTTGTCCATCCGTATTGCCAGGTCATGTTAGGACACGAGCTAAAAAATAGGCGGATCCAAAACTCAAGTGGCCCACACCAACAGGAAAGTGGGGAGTGAAATGCCTACGTGGAAACCTTCCTAGGTCCACCGGGATGTTTATATGTCATCCAAACCCTTTATAAGGTCATTCCCATTGGGATGAACTGAAAACATAACCTGATCCAAAACTTTTGTGGCCCTATAAGACCCGTATCTTAGCACGTACTGTTCCGTAGGCCTTCGCGGTCCTCCTGATTTAATTTCGGCGACCAGCGATCAGTTATTGGCATTTGCGTGTGATCTTGAATCGTGTCCCATATATCAGAGTAGGCTCGACCCGAGACTTGTACCCTTGCGACCGTGCTGTCGCCGCGTCTCGCGCGCCGAGGCGATACCCAGGCCAGGAGATGAGGGCCCACGTTTATTTTGAGGAAAAAATATTGCATTTTGTAATCCCAAGAGAATCCATCACATCAATCACCTCACTTGTCAAAAGTACACCCATCACTTAACCCATTACTCTATCCCATCCCCAAGTAAATGGTGGGTGATTTGTTTGGATTTGATGATTTGAGGGCCCACATATGGTGGGACCCATCTTGATGTATGATTTATATCAAAGAGGGGCCCATAGTGGCAGGGCCCCTCCGCTACTCCGATCTCTCTCTCTCTCTCTCTCTCTCTCTATCTCATTTGTGATGACCGTGTGGGCCACCTGATTTTTGTGTTCCATCCAGCCATCTAGCTGGGACGGTGGAGCCCACTTGATTTATGTGTTTCATCCACACCGTCCAGACTATCTGGACGGTGTTGGACTATTCGACGGTGCTGTAGTGGGCCACCCCGATGATGGATGTGTTGTTCCATGCCGTCCATCTGACGGCTATGTGGGGTGCACCGTGATGCATATGTGATCCACACCATCCATCTATCAAGTGGACCACACTACAAAAGTAGCACGAGATTGAATGTTTACCATTGATACCCTTTTTGGGTCACAGAAGTTCTGGATCCATATGAAATTTGTTTTTCCCCTTTATTCAGGTCTTCGTGACCTTATCAATAGATTGGATGAAATAAACATTATGGTGGGCCCCACGTGGGACCCACCTTGGAGTATGTATTGTATATCCACTCCGTCCATCTGTC
Source organism: Magnolia officinalis (assembly GCA_021015155.1). Lineage (NCBI taxonomy): Eukaryota > Viridiplantae > Streptophyta > Magnoliopsida > Magnoliales > Magnoliaceae > Magnolia > Magnolia officinalis. The sequence goes on from JAJHSJ010000007.1 coordinate 52,160,006, forward strand.
CAGTTGGGACGTGGACGCCCCACAGTGATGTATGGGTTGCATCCCACCGTCCAAAGGCAGGGACGGTGGGTAGCTATGATGTATGTGTTTTATTCATGCTGCTTTGTAGCTGTGGGACCCACACACATGTGGACTCCACATGATGCATGTGTTTATCTGGGCCGTCCATCTAGACGGCCAGGAACCTACAACTGTCGAATTGACGCAACAAGTTCTGTACGTCCACCTTGATGTATGTACTCCATGCCATCGTACCATCCATCCATTTGACAGTTGTTGGCCCACCCCATACGTGCTACACGTGTGAGGGGTGGGGCCCACCTTGTCTGCTTATGTGTTCTGCCCAGACCGTCCAAATGTCTGGATGGGTCTTGGACCACCTTGATGTACGTGTTTTATCCATGACCGTCCATCCATTTTGCTAGTGGGTCCCACACGTGTGGACCCACCTGCCACGTCGGACCCACTCTGATGTATTTATTTTATATTATCCACACCATCCAGATTGTGCTGGACGATGCTGAATAATGTTTGGACGGTGCTGGATAATGTTTGGGTGGTGCTGATCATCAATAGGGTGCCACGTGCCCCATAGAATGATGTGTACAGTAATACACATGTTACACCTGCAACTATTGAAATAATTTTAGATGTAATCCAAGCTCCCATCTGTGAGGTTCACCTTGATATATTTTGTGGCCCATTCGAGAGGCCCACTTTGATATACTTGTGGCCCATCTGTGAGGCCCACCTTGATATATTTGTAGCCAATCTATGAGGCACATTAGTGCGGCCCATTAATGCAGCCCACTTGATGTGTATAAGGCCCATTAGTTTGTCTCATTGATGCAGCTCACTTGATGTGTATAAGGCCCATTAGTGCATCCCATCGATGCAGCCCACTTGATGTATATGAGGCCCATGTTTGAGGCCTAATATGATGTATACCCGGCCCATGTGTTGGGGTCCGATGTGATGTATTTACGGCCCATATACTGAGGCCCATTATGATGTATATGCGGCCCATGAGTGAGGCTTGATGTGATGTATTTATGGCCCATGTGCCGAAGCCCATTGTGATGTTATGCAGTCCATGAGTGAGGCCCATAGTGATGTGTATTAGGACCTTGTGTGAGGCCATGGGCCCATGATACATTTGGCTCTATGTGGGCCACTCCTTGGGAGCAATGATGGTTTAATGTCCACATTGATGGGCGATGATGGTTAAATGTCCACACTGTGACCTTCCCTTAGGCCCTTTGTTATGTCGATTACCTATTCCGATTGTCGAGGCCGATTGCTGAGGTCGTTCTGATTGTCGATTCCGATTGTCGATACCGATTATGAGTATGTGACAACATAACATCATGATACATGCCCATACGTATCATCTGCATGTTTATTATGAGATGTGGTTGACTATTGCATATGTCATTAGGCATGTTGTTATGAGGCTCCCTAATAGGCAGAGATTGTCTCACTTGAACGCATGGTATGCGCAGGATTGATGCATGACTGGATTGTATGACTCATGCATCTTGCATTGTGTGTTGTGATTACTGTACTCCCTAGCGACATCAGGGCTGTAGCCTCCACAGACATGTCGTGGATGGCTAGATGAGACAGAAAATGTTTGGTTCGAGCATCTGGGCACTTTGGATGTCCGTGGGTGAAAGTCCCTAAACCTCTGTGGCCAGGAGACGCCCCAACGTCCAGACAGAGTGGATACATGAGTGCCCGAGTGCCGAATACTAGTAGGTCGAGTCTCCCACTATGTCATGGTCGGTTGGGAGCGGATGTGGCCTTATCCGCCCGAGTGAGGCGGCTGTAAGTTAGGCTGAGTTTGACCAGCTCCCAAATGGGTCCGCTATCGACAAGCTGGGTAGGCATTAGTATACTACTGGTAGGCGGGTAATGAGGTCTTTTCCACTTGTTGGGCTACGCGACCGGAAGGGGCGGCAGCCAGCTTGGAGTGTACTAGACTCCGGTGATGATCCTAGAGATGTACGGTACTGATATGTGGACTAATTGATCTGAAGTTGCATACTCATTCATTCATTCATTCATTATCCACTCGGGCTGGTGGTGTACAACTAATTGTTGTGTACCTTCATAATGGCAAGGATTTCGCTTAGGAGGCACGACTAACCTGAGATCAGGAGTCTACTACATTGAGTCTGGCTATCCAAATTTTGGTATGGGACTGGTTTGGATAGAAGTCCCTTGTGATGGACCCCATAGCTTGTGATACTAAGTACTATTATCCCGACTTCACTCCAGCTTGGTCATTTCATTCACACCGCATATTGCATTGCATCCGTAGCATTTAGCATTCTGGGTTGCGTGCATCGATATGGCCGTTGCATTCATGCCTTGCGTCGAATAGCCTTGGTACGGCTGATGACACCCATGGACTTACTAGTATATTTTCGCTTACTTTGATATTTTTTGATTTGTGACTTGCCAGTATTTTCGCTTACTCTGATATTTGCGTGCTTGACACTTTTCTTATGCACACACTTTCACCACTCTCTAAGTTTTCTATAAGCTTATGCACGATAGATGCATTCAGGTGGCGTTAGGTTGCAGTAGTGTTGAGCTTGGAGCATGTAGCTGACTTCTGGAGCTTTGATTTCGATATACATATTTCCCCTTCAGCATTGTATTCAAATGTTTATATTAGTGGATATATGATGATGATGTTGCCTTTGTGATTTGGGTAAACTTATGGTTATGCTTATTACAAGATAAAAGTATGTTGGAAAATCCTCTTTGTAGGATCACAAGATTGGAATCTGGCGTATGGTCGATGTGAGCAGAGAATGGGGTACTGCGGAGGCTGTCGGCAACGATTCGGTGATCGAGAATTTTATGAGCCCGATTTTTGAGTTTGGGGCGTGACATAAGTTAGTATCATAGCATAACTTGGGAATACCTGAAGATAACATCACATATATGCTGATAACTACCCTGCACTCTATGATGGTTGAGAACCTAGAATGGTTAGATCCCTGAGTTTAGATAACTTAGAAATCTTTTGATATAGCTCCCTGTCGTTGAGATTATGAGGTTGCTTAGTGTTCCAGTCTTGATTGTTTTTGACCGAGATCCGAGGTTCATAGGATCACCATAGTGTTGATGATGCGTCTTAAGAGGGCGAGGTTAAGATTTGAGAGCGCTATCTTCATCCTTTAGTAGATTGATTGTGCCTTGACTTATATACTTGATGATGTTTCCTCTTCCCTTGTTTGTTCTGTAAATTTCGAGGATGAAATTTTTATTAGGTGGGAAGAGCTGTAAGACCCGTATCCTAGCCCGTACTGTTCTGTAGGCCTTCGCGGTCGAATTCCAGCGACCCGCGATCTGTTATCGACATTTGCGTGCGATCCTGAGTCATGTCCTGTATATCAGAGTCGGCTCGACGCGAGACTTGTACCCTTGTGACCGCATCGTCGCCGCGTCTCACGTGCCGAGGCAATACCCGGGCCAGGAGATGAGGGCCCACGTTCATTTCGAAGAAAAACATCGCGTTTTGTAATCCCAAGAGAATCCATCACATAAATCACCTCAAATGTCAAAAGTACACCCATCACTTAACCCATTACTCTATCCCATTCCTAGGTCAAAAGCAACCCCAAAAAGTCAACTTTCCATCACTTTACCCATCCCTCTCCCCATCACTCCATCACTCACATCCATCCATCCTCTCTCTCTCATCTCTCTCTCTCTCTCTCTCTCTCTCATTTCAAACTCCGTCTCCCAAGCAACCATGAGAGAGGTGGACATCCAAGGGAGAGAAGCTAGGTGAGGCCCATCTTCCTACCTCCCATCTCCACCATCCAACCATCTAATGTCCATCATCCTCCATCAAAGTCGAAGCCGAGGAGTTAGGGATTTCATCAGACCAAGAAGAACGAAAATGGTGGGTGATTTGTTTGGATTTGATGATTTGACGGCCCACATATGGTGGGACCCATCTTGATGTATGATTTATATCAAAGAGGAGCCCATAGTGGCGGGGCCCCTCTGTTATTCCGATTTCTATCTCTCTCTCTCTCTCTTGTGATGACCGTGTGGCCCACCTGATTTTTTTTGTTCCATCCAGCCATCTAGCTGGGACGGTGGAGCCCACTTGATTTATGTGTTTCATCCACACCATCCAGACTTTCTGGAAGGTGTTTGACTATTGGACGGTGCTGTAGTGGGCCACCCAGATGATGGATGTGTTGTTCCATGCCATCCATCTGACGGCTATGTGGGGTGCACCGTGATGCATTTGTGATCCACACCGTCCATCTATTAAGTGGACCACACTGCAAAAGCAACACGAGATTGAACGTTTACCACTGATACCCTTTTTGGGTCACAGAAGTTCTGGATCCATATGAAATTTATTTTTCCCCTTTATTCAGGTCTTCGTGACCTTATCAACAAATTGGATGAAATAAACATTATGGTGGGCCCCACGTGGGACCCACCTTGGAGTATGTATTGTATATGCACTCCGTCCATCTGTCCAGTTGGGACGTGGACGCCCAACAGTGTTGTATGGGTTGCATCCCACTGTCCAAAGGCAGGGACGGTGGGCAGCTGTGATGTATGTGTTTTATTCATGCTGCTTTGCAGCTGTGGGACCCACGCACGTGTGGACTCCACATGATGCATGTGTTTATCTTGGTCGTCCATTTAAATGGCCAGGAACTTACAACTGCTGAATTGACGCAGCAAGTTCTGTAGGTTTACCTCAATGTATGTACTCCGTGTTGTCCTACCATCCATCCATTTGGCAGCTGTGGGCCCACCCCACACGTGCTGCACGTGTGAGGGGTGGGGCCCACCTTGTCTGCATATGTGTTATGTCCAAACCGTCCAAATGTGTGGACGTGGACTTGGACCACCTTGATGTACGTGTTTTATTCACGACCGTCCATCCATTTTGCTGGTGGGTCCCACACGTGTGGACCCACCTGCCATGTTGGACCCACCTGCCACATTGGACCCACCCTGATGTCTTTATTTTATATTATCCACACTGTCTAGATTGTGCTAGACGGTGTTGGATAATGTTTGGACGGTGCTAGATACTGTTTGGGTGGTGTTGATCATCATTAGGGTGCCACGTGCCCCATAGAATGATGTGTACAGTGATACACATGTTGCACCTGCAACTATTGAAATGATTTTAGATGTAATCCAAGATCCCATCTGTGAGGCCCACCTTGATGTATTTTGTGGCCCATTCAAGAGGCCCACTTTAATATACTTCTGGCCCATCTGTGAGGCCCACCTTGATATATTTGTAGCCCAGCTATGAGGCCCATTAGTGCGACCCATTGATACAGCCCATTTGATGTGTATAAGGCCCATTAGTGCGGCCCATTAATGCAACCCACTTGATGTGTATAAGGCCCATTAGTGCGGCGCATCGATGCAGCCACCTGATGTATATGAGGCCCATGTTTGAGGCCCAATATGATGTATGCCTGGCCCATGTGTTAGGGCCCGACGTGATGTATTTATGGGCCATGTGCCGAGGCCCATTGTGATGTATATGCGGCCCATGAGTGAGGCCCGATGTGATGTATTTATGGCCCATGTGTCGAGGCCCATTGTGATGTATATGCAGTCCATGAGTGAGGCCCATAGTGATGTGTATTATGTCCTTGTGTGAGGCCTTGGGCCCTTGATACGTTTGGCTCTATGTGGACCACTCCTTGGGAGCAATGATGGTTAAATGTCCACATTGATGGGAGATGATGGTTAAATGTCCACACTGTGACCTTCCCTTAGGCCCTTTGTTATGTCGATTACCTATTCTGATTGTTGAGGCCGATTGCTGAGGTCGATTCTGATTGTCGATACCGATTATGAGTATGTGACAACATAACATCATGATACATGCCCATACGCATCATCTGCATGTTTATTATGAGATGTGGTTGACTATTGCATATGTCATTAGGCAGGTTGTTATAAGACTCCCTAATAGGCGGAGATTGTCTCACTTGAGCGCATGGTATGCGCAGGATTGATGCATGACTGGATTGTATGACTCATGCATCTTATAGGATTGATGCATGACTGGATTGATCGACTAGCCGGGTAGGTATTGATATACTACTGACAGGTGGGTAGTGAGGTCTTTTCCACTCACTAGGCTGCGTGGCCGGCAGCTGCGGCAGCCAGCTTGGAGTGTACTAGACCCCGGTGATGATCCCAGAGATGTACGGTTCTAATATGTGGACTTATTGAGCAGGAATTGTATACTCATTCATTCATCATTCCCTATCCACTTGGGCTGGTGGTACGCAACTAATTGTTGTGTACCTTCGTAATGGAAAGAATTTTGGTTGGCGCGACTAACCTGAGATCCGGAGTCTATTACATTTAGTCTGACTATCCAAATTTTGGAATGAGACTGGTTTGGATAGAAGTCCCTTGTGATAGACCCCATAGCCTGCGATACTACGTACTATCATCCCGACTTCACTCCAACTTGGTCATTTCATTCGCACCGCATATTGCATTGCATCCTTAGCATTTAACATTTTGAGTTGCCATATTCCTGCATTGATATGGCTGTTAGCATTCATGCCTTGCATCGCATAGCCTTGGTACGACTAATGACACTCATGTACTTACCAGTATGTTTCCGCTTACTCTGATATCTTATGATTTATGACTTGCCAGTATTTTCGCTTACTTTGATATTTGTGTGCTTGACATTTATCTTGCGCACACACTTTCACCACCCTCTAAGCTTTCAATAAGCTTATGCACGATTGATGCGTGTAGGTGGCGTTAGGTTGCAGCAGCGTTGAGCTTGGAGCATGTAGTTGACTTCTTGAGCTTTGATTTTGATATATGTATTTTCCTTTTATCATTGTATTCAAATGTTTCTATTAGTGGATATATGATGATGATGTTGCCTTTGTGATTTGGGTAAACTTGTGGTTATCTTATTACGAGATAAAAGTACGTTGGAAAATCCTTGTAGGATCCCAGGATTGAAATCTGGTGTATGGATGCTGGGAGCCGAGAATGGGGTACTGTGGAGGCTATCGGCACCGAATTCAGCGATCGAGAATTTTACGAGCCCAGTTTTTGAGTTTGGGGTGTGATAATGAATGTTTCAACAAGTTTCCTGTGGTGTGGTCCCACTTAAATCTAGAGTTGTACCTTATTTATGTGCGTTCCCACTAGAGGCAATTCGAGAGGGACACATAGTTCCTGTCCGTTCCCATGAGAGTCAATTCAAGAGGGACATGTAGTTCTCGTGCGTTCCCACGAGATCCAATTTGAGAGGGATACATAATTGTACGAGACCTCCGCTCTGTATTTGAGATACTCTAAAATACTCAAAGAGGATCGTGCGGTGATACAATAAGTTATGCCATGTCATTTATAAAGTAATGGTGGTCAAAGGACAACGTGGTCGAGATAATAGGAAAGCCTAGACTGGTGATTAGGACATGTAATTAGTTTAACATAAAGTTTCAAGAAAGTCATGTAGTGTTGAAACAGTAGTGGGTTTAACATAAAGTTTTGAGAAAGTCATGTAGTGTTGAAACGATTATAGAAACCGTTAAAATATGAGAATCATTTAGATGATCAATTTAAGGCTATAAATAGCAAGAGAATTTAATCAAATCATACTATTGATGCAGTTTTCCGGTTAGCCTTCCCTAGACTTTCGAGTACCTTCACAGTGAGCAGACAAAGGAGACCCTGGCTAGCACATGGGACCCTTCGATACCTAAGTCAGGTAGGGAATTTGGGTCTAGTCGAGTAAGGGGTTTTATGCTAAAGATTGTGCATACCTTTCATCATTGGAGAGACTCTTATTTATAGGTGAGGGGTGATGGCGTAGAGGAGATCTCCTTGTTTAGCATGGGTGTGTTGTAGTAGGATTCAAATCCCGTACATGTCGCAAGAATCTCCTAAGATTCTTAGCTAGGATCTCAGGTGGATCCGTATTGTGGTCGATTTCCTATATCTTCAGCTGGGATCTTGGATAGATGTTGTCAGGGTCAAGCCAGAACTAGCAGAAGAAGGGTCGTGCTGACTTGACGCCTTTGGCGAGCAACAATTAAGTTTTCTTTGGCATATGGCTGACCTACTGATGAGAGACCGAGCTCGACCTAATCTCTGGTCTTCTGACCTACTGATAAGAGACTAAGCTCGACCTTCTCTCTAGTCTTCCGACCTACTGATGAGAGACCGAGCTCAACCTCGTCTCTTACTCGGTCTGGGGCTAGGGGTCGAATCTTTAATTGTATTTGTCGTTTATCCGACCCGGCGAAGTACACAAATTCCTGACCCGACCTTATCTTTTTGGTTGATTCATTTCCCCCACAACAGTAAGCCCCCTACTTTCGAGGTCACATAATGGGCTTGACAAGTTGGGCAGTTTAGGTCAGGTTGGATTTTGCCGCTTATTAATGTGGAGTAAGGCGGTGTGCTTATGATTCGAGGTATATTCGTAATCATGATACGCTGCGTTTAAGGTGGCGTGTCATGGCTCGAGGTCACGTGTGCTGTCAAGATGCCATTTAGGTGTATGGGTTCGTGATGTGTGACTTGTCCTCGGTTGTGGAGCTGTACAACGAGTGGTTGCATTCCACGTGTCTGAGAGGGAATGTTGAGGAGCCATTTTTCGACTGCGCATTGAATGCGAGCATTAAGTGTTCGAGGAGACCTTTCCTTTGATTAAGTAGGCTTATAAGTGGTGGGTCTTGGGGAGGTGTCCCATGATTACGTGTTTTCTGCCAATTGATTAAGGTAATCTCACTCATCACTGGCCTCCTTGTTCATAAATTCACTGTTACACATCATCTCTACAAATTGGCGCATTAGCAAAGTTAATCCATTAAAGAAAAAGCTTACTGTCCACCAAATTTCGTAGCCATCATGTGGACAGGAATTTGTGAGATCTTTGAACCTTTCCTAGTATTGGAAGGTCTCTTCCTCTTTCTGGGCAAAGTTCATGATTACCTTCCTTAAAGTGTTAGTTTTATAAAATGGGAAAAACTTTTTGAGAAATTCCCGGGTCATCTCGGTCAATGTGCCAATAGATCGTGACTTTAAGGAGTGTATCCACGTCTTAGCCTTCTTCTTCCATGAAAAGGGAAACAATTTGAGTCGCACTGTGTCCTCAGACACGTTTGGAAAGTATAATGTGGCAACTATCTCATCAAACTCTTTGATGTGCAAGTATGAACTTTCAGAGTCTAGTCCATGGAATTTAGGAAGGAGATGTATCACTCTAAGTTTAACATCCACGTTTCTTGCATTAAGTGAAAACACCATGTAGGAAGGTGTACTCACTCCTGCCGGTTGTAAATAATCTCGCAAAGTAATAGGCGGGGGAGCATTATGCACCTTATTCTCATCTTGAACCTTCAACTGGAGGTTGAGGTTGATTGACAACAATTACTTCAATTAACTGAGAGGATATCAGTGAAGCTACCGGGGTAGTGAACTCGGTAGGTTTTACGCACGATGTTGGCCATAGTAACTCTCTGAAGTTCACGGGGCTCACAAGGCTACCTTAAGGGGTACCAAATCCAAGGCTGTCAGTCCATTGATAAAGGGGTAGCTTGTTTTGAGGACCCATCCCCATGAGTTTCTACTGAAATCAAGCCAGGAATCTGGGGGGTCTTATGCATGGTTGGCCTATCTATGGACGAGCCAAAGTGCGTACACTGCAGCCCACTTTTTTTTCGCCTGCAAGGTCTAACCCATTCACGGGAGGGCATTTTCTCTTACCATCTCCCATGACGCTATCAGAAGCTGTATAGACAGCATTGGTCTTATGTGTGGTTGGCCATATAGGCGCACTCTGCTGCCGTAAATGATAAATTGCCATTGTTGATAATATTCCGATAGTATTTACATTTAAAATAATGTATCGGCTTGACGATTCATCGATTTGGTGATAATAAGCAATAGTACCAATTTAATGGCAATAGCGATATTTGGCGATTGTAGTAATCGTTGGCGATAATAATTGGCGTTTGACGATAATCAACGACTATATCAATTTGGCACAGATAATCTTGATATACTTGAGAATTGTCTTTCATTCATATATGGAAAAAAATACATGGCATTGCCTTTTGAGGCTTTTTCATCATTCTTCTTGTCTTGCCCCCTTTTGATTGGGACAAATTATTTTGATAATCTTCGGAATCAAAATCTCGACGACCTTCAAGGTTGATGTATTTTGATGAAATAGGCATTGACGGGTATACCGATACCTTGTCCGTTCTAGTCGACAACTTGATATGCTCCGTTCGAGTATACTTCGGTTATTACATATGAACCATCCCATTTAGGGTTGAATTTTCACCTGTTCTACGAGTGACCACTATATGTCTTTTCAACATCAGTACCATATCACCTTTCTTGAAGGAGCGATGTTTGACTTTTTTTAAATCAAAGGTAGTGGAAATTCTTGCCTGATATAGTTCCAATCGCTGTTGGGCCACTAGGTGTTTTTCTTTAAGCATATCTAACTTGGTTAGCCTTATTTTGGCATTTTCATTATCTGTAATAGATTCATGTACTGCCACCTTGAGTCACGCGACTTACATTTCGATAAGGATGACAACTTCGACACCATATACCAACGGAGTAGCTTTTGTCGTGGCACGATGAGTAGTTCTGTAAACCTACAGAGCTTCTTGTAGCTTTTCATCCCAGTCTTGCTCATTTTCCATGAAAGTTTTCTTCAAAACTTTTACAATCGTCTTATTAAAGGCTTTAGCCAATCCGTTGGCTGGCCGATAGTAGGGCGTCGAGAACAAATACTGAGTGCCAAATTTCTGGCATAATTTCTTCATACCCCTGTTCTTAAAAGGAGTGTCATTGTCAGTGATGATCTTTTTTAGAATGCCATGGCGATATATAATCACAAGTCGAATGAAATTTATGACATCTTTCTCTTTAACATTTCGCAACGCTATTGCTTTAGTCCATTTGAAGAAATAATCTGTTGTTGCCAAAATATATTGTAGTCCTTTAGACAAAGGCAGATTGATAGGACTGATGACATCAAGCCCCCATGTTGAGAAGGGTCAAGAAGCTACTGATTGGTGAAGATCTTCAGGGGGTACATGTATGACATCGCCATGCACTTGACATTCATGACATCGCTTTGCGTAAGCGATCGCATCTTTGAACATTGTAGGCCAATAATATCCTATTCGATGTACCCGATGGAATAAATTTTGACCGGCTTGATGGGCCCCACATTCACCTGAATGAGCTTCTTTTAGTATATGGCTTGCTTCCTTTTTATTCATGTATCTTAACAACATCTCATTATAAGACCTTTTATAGAGCACATCATTGCACATAATGAACATCTTCGATTTTTGCTTGATCTATATTTCTGCGATGGATCTTCTGGCAAGATATCATATTTGAGATAATCAACAAATGGCTGGCGCCAATCATCTATAGTGATCTCTAAACATGATACAGGAAGCGCTTCTACATTTTCATCGATGATTTTTTACGATGGTAAAAATCTTCTTTCTTCGATCGTTACCTAAAGAGGACTCTGATCAGGACAAGATAAAGTTACAGCTAAGCTAGCTAATGTGTCTGCCCTTACATTCTCACATCACGGTATATGCTTGATTTCAATGTTATGAAACTGTTCTAGTAATTGTTGTGCTTGTCAACAATAGGCAAGAGTTCTTACTTCCTTATCTCGAATTCTGTCGTCTATCACTAATTTGGAGTCGCCGAATATCAACAACACTTTTATCTCCATTTCTTGTGCTATTTCCATTCCTATAATGAGAGCTTTATACTCGGCCTCATTATTAGTACATGTTGTACCTAATGTGAAGGAATATGGCAGCAAATCGCCCTGGGGGCCGATAAATATCACTCCAACACCTGCTCCTGAAGTTCGAGAGGCACCGTCAATATACATTTGCCATGAGTTAGGCGATTCAATCATCATTACTTATTCGTCTAGGAAATCGTCAGTGATTATTTCGTCATCAGACACAGGGTGGGCTGCTTAAGAAGTCTGCCACTACTTGCCCTTTTACTGCTTTTAGGGTTTAGGGAGATTGTATATTTTGAAAGCAACAACATCCATTTAGCCAATCTTCCTGACAACATCGGTCTTGTCATTAAGAATTTTATAGGATCGACTCGTGAGATTAGAATTATGTTGTGAGAAAGACAGTAATGCCTTAATTTCTGCACCGCAAATACTAATGCTAGGCACACTTTCTCAATGGGTGAATAATTGCATTATGCGCCTATTAGTGTCCGACTTAGATAGTAGAGCACAATTTTCTTCCCTTGTTCATTCATATGTGCCAATAGAGCTCCTAGAGAATTCCCAGCTGCAAAGATATATAGAATGAGGGGTTTGCCTTTCATAGGAGCTGCCAATACCCGGGGCTGCTTCAACAACTCTTTGATAGAGTCGAATGCATTCTAACACGACTGATCCCATACCAATTCTATTCCTTTCTTCATTAAATGAGCAAATGGCTGACCTCTTCTAGTCAGATTGGAGATAAAGCGTTAGATGTATGCTAGCTTTCCTTACGAGCTTTTTAGTTCCTTCAATGTTTTCGGCGGCAACATATCCTAGATCGCTATGATTTTCCCAGTGTCAATTTCGATTCCCCTGTGTCTGGTGACAAAATCAAGGAATTTTCCTGACGAAACGCCGAAGGCGCATTTAGCCGGATTCATCTTTAGTTGTTTCTTTCTGAGCCGATGAAAAACCGAGGTTAGATGTTCACGGTGTTCTTCATGATCGTTCGATCTGACTACCAAATCATCAACATAGCATTCCACGTGCTTGTGCATCATATCTTGAAATATACTCCGCGCTCTCTGATACGTTGCACCGACGTTCTTAAGACCAAATGACATAACTTTATAACAATAGATTCGAAGAGGGTTCTGAACGTTGTAGCCTCTTCATCTTCTGGAGTCATCTGTATCTGATTATACCTAACATACCTGTCCATGAAGGACATGATAACGTACTTTGTCGTATTATCAATTAGCAACTCTGTTATTGGCAACGGGAAATCGTCTTTTGGACATGTCTCATTCAAATATCTAAAGTCGACGCATACCCTGATTTGTCCACTTTTCTTTTTAACCGAGACAATATTCGATATCCATTTAGGATATTTAACCTCTCTGATGAAATCGACCTGAATTGATTTGTTTACTTCTTCCTCTATCAGAGGTATTAAAATTGGATGGAATCGCCTCTGAGCCTGCTTGATTGGCTTCTTATCTTTGGAGATGTTCAGTCGATGCATTGTTACTGACGGTTATAGGCCTGGCATTTCTGCATATGTCCAAGCACACACATCTTTATTTTCCTTCAGGAGCTTAATATACCGATCAACTTCTTGTTTAGAAAGGCTCGCATTTATAAATGTATTTCGCAACTCTCATTCTGTACCTAAATTTATTTCTCGCAGGGTATCGATCGTCGGCTGTCCCTCGTCTTCTATTTGCTTTGGAGTTATTTCCGAATGCTTAACTATCTTAAAATCTGTTTCTTGATCGATTACTGAACTTGTCGTGATCATGTTTACTTGCGTTAAGGGAGACAACGCTCCTAATCCATGGGATTTATCTCATTTTTCTTCATTCACTTCAACTGGGATCTGAATGCCTCTTTCGTTACTCATTCCAGTCGGTTCTTCGCAATGATCTTTCTGTTGACAGGGCTATACCTTTCTAGGTCTTATGATGTCAATTTTCCACAATTCACTTTATTGTCAGTATTTTCTTCTGCCTTTGCTTCTGATGGTGCATAAAATTTGATAGGCTCAGGATTCTTCAATCTGGACTTAACATGAAATCTTTTAGGCATAGGTGGGAATGGCTTATTCCTCTCAGCATATGGCAACGACATTGTATAATTTGACTGTCAAACTTCCAGATGTTCGGGTGACAATAATGTTAGTGAGGGTTGTCTTGATGTCTCAAGTGCTTTGTACAAAATAAAATTTCTTTTTCATGTTCACTTTTCCAGACAACTCCATTTTTTCAACTTTATTTTCTATCGCCTTTGTCTGATTGTTTTTTGTGTCGTCATTCTCTTTATCTTCACTTGAAAATTCCTTATAGTAGCTTGCATATGAGAAAAAGGATTCCACCACCGTATACGGTCTTACATCGGCCATCACTTTATATTGGATCCCATCTTGCAATATTCTAAACATTGGTGTAGGGTAGACGGTATAGTGCCATATTGATGCATCCACGGTCTTCCCAAGAGGAGCTTATATGTTGTTACCGCATTGATAACATGGCAAACAACATTTGTCGTCAACTCTCTTATTTTTAATGTCAGTGTGATTTTTCCAAGTGCACGTTGTCTGTCTTGGTTAAAGCCCTGTATCATCATTCCGCTAGGGCGTAAATGGGAGCGGTGGTATCTGAGTTCATTCAACACTATTAATGGCAATAGATTTATCACAGACCCATTGTCTAACATTATTCATTTGACCTACTTATTGCGAATATGGCCCACGATCATTAGTGGTCTGTTATGCTCCCTGTCGCATGTCAGATCATCATCGGAGAAAGAAACAATGGACATACAACTATTCCATGCTTCTGGTTCTATGCTTTCCATCTCAACAAGCAGTGCTTTTCTAATATCGTTATCAGATAATGCTCGAATTAGAGTATGTCGAAAGTCCTCTGATAATCGCAGCGCATCATATACACTTAATCAAGCTAGTATACCCTTCAAATGGCTCACCATATCATAAGTTACTTTTTCAGCTTTATTCCTTTCTTCTTTTTCGTCATCATCGTGATGCGTTTTGGATGCTTCTCCCTCTGTTATTTCATATCTTTGTTTCTGGAGGGGGCTTGTCACTCTTTTTCTGGATTGAAGTGTGATTACTGCCGCTTTGCATGGACTATCTGAAGATCTGGTAGTACTTGCACTGCAGTTCTCTTTCTTCTTGGCCTCTGTTCTTTCACACACCATTTCTCGAGCAGACAATACATTCATTGTCGCTCTTCTATTCCTTTCTTCCTCCTTTCGTATCACAATCTCACCTTGATTTATCATCCTTTGCAATATATTCTTTAATGTGTAACAATTATTCGTAGGGTATCCCGACAGGCGATGATAGTGACAAAAAATTATTTCTTTGGTTTTGTCTGCCTCTTCGGGATGTTTAGACAGAGGCAACTCAATCATCGCAGCGACCAACAACTGATTCATCATAGGTACGATGCCTTCTCTTTTAAACGCGTATCCTTTGTGAGAATTAAGGTGTCTGGGTCTTTTGTCACCCACTCTTCCTTTATAATGATTCGTATCTTCTCTCATCTCTATCTTTCGTCTATCACGTAGAACGTCAATTTTCTTTTCTTAGTCGACGACATTTGTCATTGGTCTGTTTTGTACCATTCTGCCCGTCTTGTTCTAAAATGTTGGCATTTTCCTCTTCATCAATTCCAATGCATGGGCGTTTGTGGCTATAGGTCGCGAAAGGTCCTTATGTCGGCACTTGTAAGTCCAAATTTGATTCCCGGTTCCATGGAATTTAGACGCATTATTACTTTCTCTTTTTCTTCGGGCAGTTGCCTGCATGATGCCCCTAAGGTCTTCCATCGGTCAATGAATTTCTCAACAGGCTCAAGCTAGTTCTGTAATACTGACATCCTGATCAGACGAGAAGAAATTTGACATAAATGTGTCTTGCATCTGCTCCCAAGTTCATATTAAAAGTGCCCTTGTTTGTCAATATACGTGAGTGTTGAGTCAGTCAGTCAAGTGAACCCTAAGTTGAAGAAATCAATTCAACACTCATCAAGATGAAGGCATAAGATTGTGCTTATACGGTAAACTAAGCCTCATCCACCCAAAACAAACCTTGACAGGTATATGCCCTTACAAGAACCTAACTTACCCTTGACTTCTTTTGAAAACTTCTAGTTAGATTGGGTTACTTTTTGAACTGAAGAATCCTGAACCTAACTTACCCTCGACTTCTTATGAAAACCTAACTTACCCTCTTTGGGGAGTATCTGTTATTGGAGCGCCTGGGTGAGGCTGGTTGGGGCCCTGTGTTTGAGGGAAACTATCGTGAGAATGTGTGTACTGTCCAAGCTTTCTATGCCCACATTCGAGAGCCTACGCTGGATCCCTTACAGTTCAAGATCCCATTCGGAAGAGATCGGAAGGCCACAATTGATGCTGGCCTGATAGCTTGAATCATGGGAATACCGCTTGGCTAAGTCCACGCGAGCGAGAAGAATCTGAAGAGTGCACGTGAAAGGGATCGCTGTACACGTTCCCTTTGTGGTCGACTGGTGCAATGGCAGCCAAACAATAGTCTTCTGGCGTCAAACATGACGGATGATTTCTGCCTACTCCACCATATCTGCACATTTAACGTCTACCCCAGGTGGAGCAATCGTAGTGAGTGTATGCACTTGATGGTAGACTTTTTATAATAAGCGGGGCAGGGAGAGAAGTTGTGCATGCCTACATATGTTTTACGACAGATAGTTCTTACCGCACGCTCCAATAGAAGGATTGATTCACTCCCCTTCGGCAGACTCATATGCAAGATTGCACCCGAGTTCGGCTACATACTTGGCGCAGAACTCCCAGTGCCGCAACATTTTATCAATGAGACTACTCTCAATCAGATGAAAATCGGGCCATGACAACGACAAGCCTAACTTGAGGAGAGTGAGGATGAGATAGAGAGTGAAGAGGAAGAGAGTGAGGAAGAAGGTGGAGCTGAAATAGAAGAGGAAGAGAGCGAGGAAGAAGAGGAGGCCCAGGACACGGAGGAGAGCTCTCCTCATACGCCACCGGAGCAGGACACTGATTAGGCTGCTAAGGATGCCCGTTTAGCTTGACTTGAAGAGGGTCAAGCTGTCCTACGACAGGATCTTATGGATCTTCGTGGCCTCATGAAGCACAAGTTCAAGAAGGTGACTCGCACTTTGAAGTATATCCTGTGCTGCTTGCAGGATAAGGGTGCCCCTCCTCCGTCGCCAGACTCGGATGCCTAGTCATCCATGCCGTTGTCTTGAAACTTGTTTTAGTTACTGCTTTAGGTTATGTTTGTGTTCATATTGGTGGGCCAGTAGTGTCGTAGTTAGTAGAATGTTTTCAGTGTTCGAAGCTTTGGTTGTATTAGCTCACATGCATCTTTTGTCATGATTCATGTAACTCTGTATTCCATGTATTATGACAAATTTTGGTGAATGAAATGCATGCAATCCCTTTTACTATGAAGTGTGTAGAATGCTTAAAGGATTGTGTATTGTTATACTACATCTTACACAAATTGCACCCTATGTCATATAGGGCATGCCACGGAAGGTCAAGCGGAGCACGACACGCCTCGCACTTACTGGTTCGATGGATCAAGCGCCTCCTCGATGTGATGGTCATACGGACCCCGGTGTGGGCCCTGTTCGTGAGACTATGCCTGAGTCTCAGCCATCTACTGGTCCTGCAGTTGGGCCGCCACCTTACACACCACCGGTTCATGAGCAAAACCGTGCATCTTCTTCGATGCAGCATGTGCCTCAGTCAGCCCCACCTATGGATAGGTTAGAGCAGTTATTAATGATGATGCATCAGCAGCAGGTGCAGCATCAGCAACAACAGTAGCAACTTTTGGCCACTATTGCAGGGGCCCTAGCTCAGGATGAGAGTGCGATTCCACCTTCACCATCTGTACACCTTACTGAGCCTGTAGGGCCTTCCGCTCAGGATGAGGGTGTGCCTCCCCCTACACCTGTTGTATCCCTATGGGGAATCTGGGTACGAGTGGTCTCCTTGAGCGATTCCAACGCTTGAGGCCTCCTACCTTTACGGGTTTTCACAGACCCAAGGAGGCCGAATATTGGCTCGACCGCATCTCCAAGATGCTGAGAATGCTACATTGTACAGAGCAGGTCGAGTTGACCACCTTTATGTTTGAAAAGGAGGCTAGCTTGTGGTCGGATAGTATTCTGCGGACAGTTGCAGTTGGCTATATATGGACATGGGCAGCTTTTGAGTTCCGTTTTCATGAGAAGTACTATCCCCAGATGTACCAGCATGAAAATGAGAATGAGTTCTTACGCCTCAGATAGGGAGGCATGACAGTGACAGAGTACGAGTACCGGTTTACAAAGTTGGGCAGATACGTCCCTACTATACTTCCTAACGCGCAGATGCGGATACGGCGTTTCGCCAAGGGCCTGCGACCTGACATCCGGTCGAAGATGTGTTGTGTTAGTATACCCTCCTATACTGAGCTAGTATACATGTCTATGCGGGCAGAGCAGGACGGGGATCGATTGACATGTTCTCATGGGGCTATGGTTATTAGACCACGACCAGATATGCTGAGCAGACCTTTCTTTGGTAAGAGGCCCCGTATCGACTCTCCTCCCAAGATTGCTGCACCATTAGTTTCGATGAGGCGTCCGGGTGTGACATGCACTTACTGTGGGAGACCAGGTCATGCTGTGGAGAGCTGTTTTGCACGTATGAGAGACGGTGGGTTTTCACCACCACAGAGGATCAACCACCAGGTTCCCCAGGCCATTTCAGCACCACCCATATGGACAACACCTGTACATCCATCCTTCAGGCCCCCTTCACCTCGATTTAGGCCGCATCAGCGACCTATGGTGCCTTAGCCCAACCGACCTTAGTAGGCACGCGTTCATGCACTTACAGCGGAAGAGCCAGACACAACACCTTCGACACCTATGGCCTTCGAGGTCACTGCACATGTCCAAGGTACTCCTGTCTTCTTATTAGTAGACACTCGGTCCACTACCTCCATCATTTCCTATACAGCAGTTAAGCGTCTAGCTTTACATATTACTCTCACGAAGCGAGTGAGACTCACTACTGCTACAGGGACTTTTTCGGATGTCACGCGGATGTATGAGGATTGCTCAGTATACTTGGGTAGCAGGACAGTATTCGTTGACCTCATTGTCGCCCCACTATGGTACTACGACATTATCCTCGGTATGGACTGGCTCACTGAGATGAAGGCAAAGATTGATTGCGATAATCGGGTCATGACAGCCAAAGGACCTAATGACATGGTCTTTACTTTTCCAATGCAGGTTAGTTGGTCATGTCATGTTGGATGTTACACTGTTTTACTAGAGCATGTTGATGGGCCGACATTAGGGAACATGCCAGTAGTTCAGGAATTTGAGGATGTGTTCAGGACAATCCCTGGATTATCTCCTCGGCGCAAGATCAATTTTACTATTGATCTTATGCTTGGTGCGACCCCCATTTCATTACCCATGTATCGGATGCCTCTATGTGAAATGGAGGAACTGAGGAAACAGATTGATGATCTGGTAGAGAACGGCTTCATACGACCCAGTGTGTCTCATTGGGGAGCACTTGTGTTGTTTGTCAAGAAGAAGGATGGGTTGCTACGATTTTGTATTGATTACCGCAGGTTAAACCAATTGACCGTGAAGAACAAGTACCCTCTGCCCAGGATATATGATCTGTTTGATCAGTTGAGGGGGACACGGTATTTCTCGAAGGTTGACTTACAGTCAGGGTATCACCAGTTGTGCATCAGGGATGAGGACGTGTAGAAGACGGCTTTCAGGACCAGTTTTGGGCATTATGAGTTCCTTATCATGTCGTTCGGTCTTACGAACGCGCCGGCTGTGTTCATGGATTTGATAAACCGGGTATTTCAGCCATTTCTATACCGATTTGTCATCGTGTTTATCGATGACATCCTGATATACTCTGCGAGTCGGGATGAGCACGAGGAACACTTACAAGCAGTCTTAGATACTCTGAGGAAGAACCAATTATTCGCACAGTACAAGAAGTGCGACTTTTAGAAAGAGGAAGTCAAGTTCCTGGGACATGTGGTGTCTAAGGAAGGGATAGCGGTGGACCTTGCTAAGGTAGCCGCGGTTCAGGACTGGAAGCAGCCTGGTTCGGTTACTGAGGTGAGGAGTTTTCTTGGTTTGGCGGGGTACTACCGATGATTCATTCGGGATTTCTCGAAGATAGTCAGACCGTTGTCTCAGTTGACACAGAAGGATCTGAAGTTCGCCTGGAATGAGAAGGCGGAAGTAGCTTTTCAAGAGCTGAAGGACAGATTGACGTCCGCCCCTGTGCTGGTATTGTCAGAGCAAGGGATCAAGTATATGATATACACCGACGCGTCTCGGTTGGTTTGGGTTGTGTCCTTATGCAGAAGGACAAGGTGATTGCATATGCCTCAAGACAGTTGAGGAAACACGAGGAGAATTACCCTACGCACGACTTCGAGTTAGCAGCGGTCATATTTGCATTAAAGCTCCAGAGACATTACCTCTACAGAGAGGAGTTCGAGCTTTTCTGCGACCACAAGAGCCTTCGCTATATATTCACTCAGCGGGACTTGAATATGAGGCAACGACGATGGATGAAAACCTTGAAGGACTTTAAGTTCGAGGTTTCCTACCATCCTGGCAAGGCCAACCTTGTGGCAGACGCGTTGAGCAGCAAGAAGGCTATAGTATTTACGGCTCCGCAGATGATAGCAGAGTGGGATATGGTAGAGTTCATGCGAGACTTCGAGCAAAAACTCATCATGGAGGAGCCATTTGAAAGTGTCGCGCACATTCGGGTGTAGCCACTTATTGACGATAGGATTATTGAAGCCCAGAAAGATGATGAGCGACTGATTAAGCTTAGAAAGCTGGCTAGCGATGATGAGGATGCCGAGTGGAGGGTTGGTACGGATGGGGGCTTACGTTACCGTAGCCGCCTATGCGTCCTAAATCTTCATGGCTTAAGACAGGAAGTCCTCGAGGCTGCACATAGTTCAAAATTGGCAATGCATCCTGGAAGCACGAAGATGTATCGAGATATAAAGAGATCGTATTGGTAGGACAACATGAAGCTCCATATAGCAGATTATGTGTCCCATGGTCTCACCTGCCAACAAGTCAAGGCAGAGTATCGCCAACCTCCTGCACTACTTCAGGCCATGCCTTTAGTAGAATAGAAATGGGATTTCATTTCCATGGATTTCATCACAGGGCTACTGAAGACGAGGAAGGGATATGACTCTATTTGGGTGATCGTGGACCATCTAACGAAATCAGCTCACTTCCTCCCGATTAAAGTCACAAATTCTACAGACAACTTGGCCAGGCTGTATATCAGGGAGATTGTACGTTTGCATGGAGTTCCTTTGGAGATCGTGTTGGACCGAGACATGCGATTCATATCCATCTTCTGGACTCGCATCCAGGAGGCGATGGGTGTGAAGTCGAAGTTCAGTACCGTGTTCTACCCACAGACCGACGGGCAGACAGAGCGAGTGAATCATATTTTGGAGGATATGCTGCGGGCTTGTGTTTTGGACTTTAAGGACAGTTGGAATGACTGTCTCCCATATGCAAAGTTCGCTTACAATAACAGTTTTCAGGCGAGTATTTGCATGGCTCCTTACGAGGCCTTGTATGGGCGCCCTTGCCGAGCAATGCATTGCTGGGCACAGGTTGGCGAGCGCAGTTTGATTGGCCCAGAGTTAGTACAAGCGACCTCAGAGAAGATCTACATTATCAGGCATCAACTTCTGACGGCCCAAAGCAGACAGAAGAGTTATGCCAATACGAGGCGGCGACCGCTTGAGTTTGATGTTGGGGACCATATATTCCTCCGAGTTTTCTCTATGAAGGGAGTTATGCGTTTTAACAAGAAAGGGAAGCTTACACCGCGGTTCATTGGCTCATTCCAGATATTAGACCGAGTGGGTGTGGTGGCATACCGTCTTGCTTTACCCATACCACTTTCTAGTGTATACAACGTATTTCATATATCTATGCTGAAGAAATACGTTTCTGATCCTTACCACATTATCAGATGGGAACAGGTGCAGTTGAGCGAGGACACTACATATGTACTGCGGCTGACGCGTATCTTAGACAGGAAGGAGCAGGTATTGTGTAGCAAGGTTATCCCACTGGTGAAGGTACTGTGGACACATCACACTGAGGAAGAGGCTACTTGGGAGACAGAAGCTGAGGTCCGTAAGAACTACCCTCAGATTCTCGAGGAGTACGAAAATGTACTAATTTCGAGGATGAAATTTTTCTTTAAGGGGGGTAGATTGTAATGACTCGGAAAACTTCGTACAAAGACCCGAGTACCACTTCAGGCAGAAATCACTCAGGATCAAATCCTTTAGGAATTAGACAAAATTAACTAAGTTGTAAACTAGATTAGCTACGAAATCCGCTTGATCCACTTTAAATACGATCTGCAAGACCCAAAACTTGTAGAATCATTGACGCTAGGTTACCCTAAAATCTAGGATCAATCTCATTACCCAGTTGCTCTCAAGAGCACATTGAAACTCCGTATCGGATCCGGACCGCACGTCGAAAGTCCGATTACTACAAAATTATATAATTAAGACCGCCTTGCTGGACTTGACAACCATCTCGGAAATCAAATCCAGATAGTGTCCTGGGGCTATTCGCTTGAGCCCAGAGTGAAGTGTTTGAGAAAACGTGGTTTTCTTTAGAAATTAAATCTAATTTCAGTAATTTGAGACTAGTCACTTGTGGGCCAGATATAAGCATTCAGACCGTCAGAATCTGACCTAAATACACCCTCGGATCAGGAGAAATTTCTCATACATGGCAGTGTACTTGTAACCCTGATCGAGTTTCGGTGACCGTTGAACTGAAACTGGTCCACCACATGCGATCTGGAAACCCAATTGGAACGAAAACTTAACTCGACCTAGATCCATGGTCAGA
Organism: Magnolia officinalis; assembly: GCA_021015155.1. Taxonomy (NCBI): domain Eukaryota; kingdom Viridiplantae; phylum Streptophyta; class Magnoliopsida; order Magnoliales; family Magnoliaceae; genus Magnolia; species Magnolia officinalis. Next base: position 52,182,803 of record JAJHSJ010000007.1, read on the forward strand.
GAGCTTAAGTCTGACCTTTGGCTCAAGGGGGGATCCGGAAGTGCTCCGTTGAGCTGAAACAGACTCCCTTTGGCTATAACCTAAGTATACCTTGGCCCTGGGGCCATTTCCATCAGTTTTAGGCTTATATAAGGACCTTAAACCCTCTCTCATTCACTCTATACGAATTTGAGAAAAACCCTAGGAGAGAAAAGAGAGTAAAGAGTGAGAAAGTGAGAGAAAAGTTGGGGTCACTCTTGGGAATCGATCCCTGCTATTTTACGTGCCTATCCATCACTACCAAATCGCTATTCCGGTGATTTTGACTTCGTTCTTAGGTAAGAAAACCTAACCTTAATCTGTTCTAGGGTTTTCAATTGTTGCTAGTAGCAAAATGGTTGACTCAATTCGTGCTATAGGTTGGCATTCTATCATTGACGAAGACTTAAAGTCTCTGTCAAATTCGTTACGCTTCTACGTCGTAAGGTGCAGACTATAGACATATAGGTTATGGTTTTCAAAGCTTTCAATGTCAGATAATAATAGATTCCTAATGTGGGTGTTATTTCACATGCAAAATGCGATGTTTGTTTTGCGATTCAGTTATGTATGCAAATTGTGGCGTTTAGCGTATTCTGTATATTTGTAGAAAATACCGTATACGTACAAAATATGAAAGTGTGTTTGCCATGATTAATTACTATGCGTATATGCTAGGTATATGTGTTATAATTACTTGGCGAAAGGATTCGCCCTAATACATGTTTTGGCCAACATCCATTATGTATGTTAATAAATGTATTTTAAGTGTTTGTGAAAATGCTTGTATGAGTAAGTACTTAGATGATAGTGCTTAGGGTGGGTGTTGTGTAACGCCCTGAAAATCGGGGGTCGAGCAAAGCTCAGCTCCCGAGTTCCGACGCATCACTTATGCAACACAGATAATGATGATTATGATGAGAGCATTGAAACATGAATGGGATTATACCAAAACAACATATCATACTCCAGAGACAGTTAAATTTCAAGTGGAAGACTGTGATAGATAAATAACATATATAAACTATGGTGAGTCTCCAGAGTGCGTTAATGTTACCAGGTAAAATAATTACAAGTACAAGTCCAATTTATACGAAAAGTGTAAAGTCATCTAGACAACATCCCTGTACCCCGTCGATCAAGACACGGCTCGCATGAAGCCGCCAGAAAATAATACATACGAGAAAGCATCCTCGTCGTCAAAGGTCAGGCTCCGCCTCAAGAGTAGTGTCGCCATCTGCAATCAAACAAAGTCTGGTGGGTGTGTACAACACCGTCCCGTAACGTGGGAGTGAGTGATCAACTCAGTGGAACAGTAAAGCATAGGTTAACATGTTACAAATTCAGACAAGCAGTAATGATAAAGTAGTACAATCAAACACTCCTAACTACTCTTATTAATGCAAGTATGAATGCAGTCATGATGCATACCCTCACCGCATACTCCCTCATGCGACACTATCTTACGTTCGCGGCATGCTTTCATTCCTCAGTGCTGCACATCTTCCAGGCACATGCAATGCGATGATGAGCATGATTACCGAGTTGTTATTAGTCCATTTCAAACAGCAGTATTGGGAAACTAAGGTACCTCCCTTGCATCATTACCAAACATGATCCATTTTAGGGTCGTCAGTCCTAGTTAATCTCATACGATGGTGTGTTTCTAGGCCGCTGCAAGGGCTGCAAGGGCTGTTACATGGAACCGTTACACCACTCCCCCATCACCCTTTTAACGGTTCATCACTAAATTGATACAGGCCTAGTTCATACTCTATTCACCGTGGCAAAACTCGTCGCCTCACCACAAATTCAGAGTATGCTCGAGGTCACTATAAATGGCTCATCACCAATCAGTGTAGGCTGACAGCTCGAATATAGTGTCTCATACCACCATAATCGGGTCACGAGTTTGGTTGCTCAATGGAAACTACGGGGAGGCATGTGGCCCCAGCATAGGCCGACAGCTCGACCACGGTGTCCCATACCACCATGCCCGGCTCATGAGTCTTAGCGGATCGAGGTACCATGGTTAAAGGGATTTCACTGGTAAGTTTGGTACCCTAAGTTCAAGCAGAGGCGTCCAAACATAGCGAACATACATAAGACAGATCGGGTTGCTTGACGAGCTTAGCTAGCTCGAGCGCACAACAAGTTGAACGATATGAAGCGCATAAGCACTTCGTGTGGCCAACCACTATCGCCAAGCGAAGTACGACTCGGGTTCGTCGAACACATCTCATATGGTGAATGAATCACAACCACGAATTCAATCCCGTTACCGATTGTCTGGACTATAATCATAGCCCCAAACACAATTAATCCTTATTCTGAAGCATATAAAGTAAAGTAGAATATACAAAGTAATTCAAGCATGTTATAATGCATGTTATAAAGCACAATATAAATAGGAAATACAAACACATATATTTCATAAGTAAGCGGTTAAACTAAACAAACAACATGGAGGAAATCACATACATCTCTAAGGTAGTTGAGCATCCTATCTCAACACCCTATTAAACTTAGTTCGTCACACAATTTCTCACACTAGCATTTTAGCAAACACTTAAACTACACCACTCCAACATACATGACGTATGTTGATTTCAACATAGAATAGGACAAATCCTTATAGCAAGGAGTTGTCACATACACATCAATCATGTTCTGACATTCAATACATTAGGCAGGCATAAATCATAAATCCATATTTATTTAGTCATTTCAATAAACACTTTAAACTACATATATCAACATACATGACGTATGTTGATCACATAGGTATAAGGCCAAATCCTTTCACTAGGGAGTTGCCTCAATTATAACACGCGTGTACCCACGACGGATAGTCATGGCAAGCAGGAATCCAAGTTCCATGTTCATTCAGTCATTTCCACAAACACTTGGGCTACACGTTTTAGCATATATAGTGTATATTGGCCGTGGCGTGATTTAGGGCAAATCCTTTCGTCAAAGGGGTATTGCTTATACAACAATCATGTATCCATGACAATTAGTCATGGCAAGCACAAATGCGAATTCTATACTCATTCGGTCATTTTCACAAACACTTAGAATACACTATTTTAACATACATAGTGTATATTAGCAAAAACATATATTAAGGCGAACCCTCTCGTAAAGTAAGTGTTATACACATATATAATATGTTCATACAACAAATAATCATGACAAACACATTTTCAAAATTTATACGTATACGGTACTTTCTACAAATACCTAGAATACACAAAATTCCATATTCTTCGTATTTAATCGAAACAGAAAACAGACAGCACTTTGTATATGTGCAATTGTATGCAGATTATGAATCTATCATTATCTAACATTGAAAGCGTTGAAAACCATAACCTATACACTTAAAGTCCGCACCTTTTGTCTTAGAATCGTAACGGAGTCGATAGATTCGCTAAGCTTTAGTATTCGGCAGTTTGGTAACCTATAGAATGAAATAGGTTAGCTATTTCATAACCTACAACTATCAAAACCCCAAATCAGTTTAGGGTTAGGGTTTCTTACCTAGAAATGACGCCGGAATCGACAGGAAAGCGATGAGAATGGAGTGGTGAAGCTTGCAGAGCGGCAGGATCAGGTGGCAGGGAGATGCTCCCACAACTCCCACACTTTCTCTCTCTTTTCTCTCTTCTCTCCTAGGGTTTTTCTCAAATTCATATGGCTGAATGAGAGAGGGTTTAAAGGTCCTTATATAGCCTAAAACCTCACCAAAATAGACTTCAGGTCAAGGTATACTTAGGTTATATCTAAAGTGAGCCTGTTCCAGCTCAACAGAGCACTTCTGCTGGGCCCCCTTGAGCCAAAGGTCGGACTTAAGCTTACAGACTCTGGATCTAGGTGGAGTTAAGTTTTCATTTTAGTCGGATTCCCAGATCATGCGTGGCGGACCAGTTTCAGTTCAACGGTCAGCGGATCTCGATCGGAGATTCCGAGTACATGGATATGTTTGGGGAAATATCCCTGATTCCGAGTACATGGACATATCCTCATTCTCTCTTTCCCATTAAAGTTCATCATTCAATCCTTTGCACAAGAATTTACTCTTATCTTTATTACTTAGATTGAATTATGAACTCTAGCATTCATTGAGTTTTCAGCAACATCCTTCATATGAAAATCATTGTGGTAAAACTCTTGAATGCTTAGCTCATGGAAATCTTCTCTATGTGTTTAAATCATATCATTTATATAGAGAAAAACAATCAAACCCTAAACCTCATAACCTCAGAGTTGAAGACTCTTCATCAACATAGAAGATCTTCAAATTGTGTGAGAAAGGGGCTCACTCACTTATTTGTAAGTATAAGGAGTCCATTGAGTCTGAAGCCCCTTCCTTGTGTAGGATTGAGATTTAGAGTTTGAGTGAAAAACTTACCAAGACCTTTTCATAGGGCCTCCGATGGGAGAATACATTGTCCTCATGTAGGACGTGTTAGCCTTGTGTAGGCATAAGTTGCCTTGTGTAGGCTCCTGAGTGTGTCCTTGTGTAGGACTCGTCGCCTTGTGTAGGCACCTAAGGTAACCTTATGTAGGTCCCTTAGTTAACCTTTTGTAGGTTATGAAGGTTCATGGTTAACCTAATTTAAAACCATTAGATGGCGAAATCCGGTACCCTCTAGGAGAGAGCGCATCCGCCGGGAGTGGAGTAGGCAAGTAGCTGAACCACTATATATGATCATGTTTGGGATTGCTTTTTGTGCATTGGTTTAATTGTTTTTATATCTATCAAATGATTATTATGATGCATGATTTAGTAAATGTATAAGCAGTGATAGGAATCACATCCCACACACTATCACATACACTATTTTTATAGGCTTGTTTCTTTACATGTAAATCGTGTGTAAGCCTATGTGTTTTGGACCCTCTATTGGCCTGGATGCCATATAATTACTTTGCCTTACTCATCTTGATTAAAGTTAGGCATTGTGTGTTGTTATAAGATAATAATTTTTTAAAAGTCCTATTCACCCCCCTTTAGGACACTTGGACATACTTCCATACTTCAGTAATAACGGTTCTACCGCAATTTCACATATTGATTTTGGTGCTAGATTTGAATACCATAGGAACGCTTTCCATGTTAAAGAAGAGTCAAACAATTGCAAGCAATATTGTGGGACAGTAGAAAAGTTACCCATAATCGTGATGAAATGCATAAGATACTCTTCTGGAGATCCGTCTCCATTGAATTTCTGAAAATTCGAGTGTTTGAAGTTGGCTGGGAACGACACATCTTCCACTTCCCTGGGATATGACATTCTATACCGAAATCTTCCAGAATGCACCCGTTCTCTCTCAGTTCCGACAACTTCTGTTATCACTTGCCGCATCTCGTCCTGTGTTATCGCCCTCGTCGCAGGACCAGATCCATGCGAACCCGCTCTGGATGGTTGCAATCCTTCGGGTTGTTGATCATGGCCATTCATTGTGGCTATCACGGTAGGGGCTACAATTTGAGGCACATTATGTGTAAGAGTGGCTAAGGCCTCTCAGAGGCTCCTATGAGCCCAACGGTTTGGGTTAGCCCACTAGGTATCCCTAACATAAGTGGGGCCCCAACGGTTTGGGTTAGCCTACTAGGTTAATAGTGGAAATGGGCTTAACGATGGGCCCTAGGGAGGTTTACAATGGTGGACATTTAACCACCATTGTCCTATGGTGTGGTCCATTTGGGATTGGAATTAGAACCACAACGGGGCCCTCGGCCCTTAAAGTATCCAGAAGGACAGATGGATAGTGCGTGTGTATCACATACATCATGGTGGGCTTGCATAAGGCGGTCCATGGTCCTCTTAAATGAATGAATAGTGCGCATACAACACACACATCATGATGGGCCTCACACATCAACATGGGCCTCATCACATCTCAATGGGCCTGACACATCGCAGTGGTCCTTAAGCATCACAATGGGGCACATACATCCCAATGAGCCTCATACATCAAATGGGCCACATACATCTCAATGGGCCTCATGCATCACAATGGGACACATACATCCTAATGGACCTCATGCATCAAAATGGGCCACATACATCTCAATGGGCCTCATGCATCACAATGGACCTCATATATAGCAGGTGGGCCTATAAGATGGGCCCCACTAGATGGCAACGTAGATATAAAATACATACATCCGGCAGGCCAACTGTGCGTCCAACCAATGGACGGTCTGGATAAAACACATAATGGTGGGCCTGCTACTGCTGGACGGTGTGGATAAAATACACATCACGGCGGGCTTGCTGCTGCTGAATGGTGCAGATACAACATATACATTAGGGTGGATCCCATTGTCCCCTGCTGGATGGTGGAGATACAACATATACATTAAGGTAGGTCCCACCGTCCCTTACTAGACGGTGGAGATACAACATATACATTAAGGTAGGTCCTACCGTTCAGCTGTTGGACGGTTGGAATGAAACATATACTTCAAGGTGGGTCCCACCATGCCTTGTTGGACGGCGTAGATACATCACATACGCCAGGTGTCCCACCGTCCACCTGCGGACGGTGCCGGACATAATATACATCAGGTGGGGTCCATGTATGTGGCCCACCATCTTGGATTAAGCTGATCTTTATGTTTTCCTTTCAACCAGGTCTGTCCAAAACGGACAGCCAAGTGGGCCCTACTGGACGTGGCTGGGCGTTGGATAAGACACACATCAAGGTGGGGTCCACGTGGGTGAGCCACCCCACTCCACGATTAAGCTAATATTTGTGTTTTCCCTTTATCTAGGCCTGCCTGAAAATAGGAAGCAAGGATGGCAGCAAGGTGGGTCCCGGTTTTGACAGTAATGTTGTCCCACCAATGGGATAGCATAGACGAAACTCATGCATCAAGGTGGCCCATCAACAGGGGGAAAGAGAGAGAGAGAGAGAGAGAGAGAGAGAGAGAGAGAGAGAGAGAGAGAGAGAGAGAGAGAGAGAGAGAGAGAGAGAGAGAGAGAGAGAACGTGTGTGTGAGGGAGGAGCTCCTCCACTGTGAGCTCCCCTCTAAGTATTACAACACATACATCACATGGGTCTCACCACATGTGGGCCCTCAAAATAGCAAATAAGGTGGGGATACCATCCCCACCATAAAATCAAGGTCTAGATGACCACTATAAATAGATTATCAAATAAACATCATGGTGGGGTCCATGGAGATTGGCCCATGGATTTACATATATGAATCATGGTGGGCCATTGGCCACACCTTGGGTCCCAAATAAGATCCATACCATTAATCAGCAGGCCCCACTTGGCCTATCATAAAAAACCACAATCTAATCCTATGAACACCCACTTATTGCTCCTCTTCTTGGCTCCTTGGAATCCTTAGCTCCTAGGCTTACACTTTAATAGAGGATGATGAAGGTTGAAGGGTTGGATGGTGAGATTTGGGGTAGGAAAGTTGGTTATGATCTTGGGCTCTTTTCTCTCCTTAGGATTTTCTCTCTTGGTTACTTGGGATTTGGGTAGAGAAATGAGATGGGATGGAGTGAAATGAGAGAGGAGTGGTGTTGTGCAAGATGAATGATGGTTGTGTAAGGAGAGATGGGATGAGAGGTATGGGGGTGTAAGAGGAGTGACATGAGAGTTGACTTTTGGATGAGAGAGGTATGGGTTGCCAAGCTTTGTTGGTAAGAGAGGGATGGGTTATTATCTTGGTGGGAAGAGAGGCTTGGGTTGAGTGATGGGTTGTACTTGATTGATTGATGGGAAAGGCATGGGTAGAGATTCTCTAGAATCTCTCAGAATTCTCAACGAGCGGCGTTTCCTTGAGATATACGCAAGCCCACAACTCCTAGCCTGGGTATCATATTGGTGCGCAAGATGCGGCGTTGGAACCGTGGCGATGACGCGGTCGCTAAGGTATAGGTTTAGAGTTGAGTCAACTTAGATCTACGAGATGCGGTCGCACGCAATTGCTATCTACAGGTTGCAGGTTGCCGAAATTTGACGAGGAGGATCGCGGGATTCGGTGGAATGGTACAGTACCAAGATATGGGCCTTACTCATGTTCTTCATTAATAGAAGCATGGAATGCTTGTTTGAGTGATGAACACAAGGAAGAGGGCATGACTCTCAATGGAAAAGAGTTTTAGGCTATAGATTAGGTTTGGGATACATTAGAGTCTCTTGAATGCCAAAATTCATCATTTTCGTAAAGATCTGGATGTTATTTTTATAGGGAAAAAGTCCCAGTGGATCTTTAACGGCTAGTTTTCGGTTCTACCGAGGAGTCTTTCAGTCGAACCAAAATTTGTTTAGTTGGACCGAATTTTATCTCGGTTGAACGGAATTAACTCCAAAACTTGATGGACAGTTTTGGGCTATTTCGGTCGTATTGAAGGTGCCATTTGGTTAGACTGAGTCCAACCGAATAGAGAAAAATTTTCCTATTAAGTTTTTGTCCTGCAATAGCCACGTTTGGTAGAACCAAAGGTTGCTATTTTTCAATGTATGTTTCACCAACTTTAAACCTCTAAGGCCAAATTTAATGAGATAGGAAATATGAACTTTATGGCTTAAGGGATGCTCAGAATGGAGTTTCCTATTTGGGTCAAGATCATCTAGAGTCTATAGGGTTGTTTTAGGTCAAGGGTTAGTGTCACCAAGGCCACTTGTTTACCTGTACTTGTCACCTTGATGCTTCAGCTCCGCTATGTCTTCGATCTTCACTTTTCAAAGGCTGAACCAACTTTATGACACGATGACTCACGTGATTGACAAACCAGAGTGCAAAAAGAGTGCGCTAACAATTTCATGGTTCCCAAGGGAATTGTGTTTGGACACATAATTTTGTCTAAGGGAATTGAGGTAGATAAGGTAAAAATCGATCATATCTCTAACCTACTTCCACTTAAGAGCGTACATGACGTGCGATCCTTCCTAGGATACGCCAGATTCTATAGACGATTCATAAAGGACTTTAGTAATCTCTCTCATCCTTTATGCAATCTACTTCAAAAGGATGTACCATACGAGTGGACTGAACAATGCCAATAAGCTTTCACTAAGCTCAAGGGCACGTTAACTACCACACCTATCATGCAGCCACCCGATTGGAGCATTTTTTTGAGATTATGTGCGATGCATTTGACTATGCTATTGGGGCGGTGTTAGGCCAGAGAAGAGAAAAGAAAAGAAGCCCTACGTTATGCACTATGCAAGTAGAACTCTAAATTCTTCCCAAGTGAACTACTCTACTATGGAGAAGGAACTCTTAGCTGTAGTGTTCGCTTGGGAAAAATTTAGGTTCTACCTGATCGGATCTAAGATCATCATCTACACAGACCATACGATACTAAATTATCTTCTTTCTAAGACGAATGCCAAGCCCCACCTAATAAGATGGATCCTCTTACTCCAAGAATTTGATATTGAAATACAAGACAAAAAAGGAGTAAAAAATGTAGTGGCCGTCCACCTTTCTCGAATTGACCTTCCTGATTCCCTTGAGCCGACACTGATAAACGATATGTTCCCTAACGAATAATTATTTAAACTCTCCCAAGTACCTTGGTTTGCTGACATTTTAAATTATCTTGCTACAGGTTTCACACTGACATATTGGACTGCGCAAGATAAGAAGAAATTCTTTGCCGAGGTATGCAAGTTCTTTTAGGATTATCCTTATTTGTTTAAATATTTCTCAGATCAAATTTCAAAGAGATGTGTGCCAGACAATGAACATCAGAGTGTCATCTCCTTTTGTCACTCTTAGGCCTATGGTGGTCACTTTTCTGCTAAAAAAACTACGGCCAAAATTCTGCAGTGTGGCTTTTACTGGCCCACTTGTTCAAAGATACTCATGATTTTTGCAAAGCTTGTGAGTGTTGTCAAAAATTGGGAGGATTGTCTCAAAGAAATATGATGCTGCTAAACCCAATTCTTATCATTGAAGCATTCAATTACTGGGGCATTAATTTGATGGGGCCATTCCCCCAATCCTTTGGAAATACTTACATTTTATTGCTAGTAGACTATGTCACTAAGTGGGTCGAAGCGATCCTGTGCCGGAATAATGATTATAAAACGGTGATTAGATTCTTAAAAGAAAACATAATTTCCCAGTTCGGAATGCCTTGGGCCATCATTAGTGATGGAGGTTCACACTTTTGTAATATGCCATTTGAGAACTTAATGAAGAAATATGACATCTCTTATAAGGTGAGCACTCCATACCATCTGTAGACAAGCGGACAAGCTAAGATTTTCAATAGAGAAGTTAAGCAAATTCTGAAAAAAAAAATGGTTAACCCTGACCATAAGGATTGGTCAATCCGCTTGACCGATGCTTTGTGGGCTTACCATACAACTTTTAAGACCCCCATCGGAATGTCTCCCTTTAGACTCGTCCATGGGAAAGCTTGCCACTTGCTTGTAGAGTTAGAACATGGAGCTTACTGTGCTATAAAAAATCTAAATTTTAACTTGGACAATGTTGGCTTGTTGCGCGAACTTCAATTGAATAAACTCGAAGAAATTTGAAACGATGCATACGAGAACTTGAGAATTTACAAGGACAGGATGAAGGTGTTTCATGATCGGAACATCCTTCAGAAATCATTCACATCTGGTCAAAAAGTCTTTCTATACAATTCTCAGTTACATCTTTTTTTCAGGAAAACATTGATCTCATTAGACCGGCCATTTCATTGTTACTACTGTTTATCCTCATGAGGCTGTCGAGATAAAGAATCTAGCGAATGACAATGTTTTCAAAGTAAATGGACATTGTCTCAAGCCATTTGTTGAGAAGTTTGATTCAGAGGACATATCCATGCCTCTGACTGATCCTGCGTACCAGGATTGACTCCTAGTCTGGTGGAGGTGTAGTTAGGTTTATTGCTTTCATAGGATTTAAAATTAGGATAGTTTGATTTCAGTTTTCTTAATCTTCGTGTTAACCCATTTACATGTTAAGAACTTTGGAAAAGCTTCAATTCTCCTTCTTCAGGTATTATCTTTCCATCACTTCCCATTTCTTTTCTTTGTCTCATGTGTATTGCATGCTCATATCTTTTACATTGAGGACAATGTTGGTTTTAGGTTGGGGGTGTGGATTAGGTAAACTAATTAGTGTTTTTTTTTTTTTTTTTTTTTTTTTAAGCAAAAATTGTGAAAATTTTTAAAATTTTCAAGTTAAGAACATGTTTGGGAAATGATAATTTGTGGAATTAAGAGTGTTAAGTGTGATGGTAATATAGAGATTGAACTTTGAATTGTTTGAGTTTGATCAACTGAGTAGACTATCGTCTAAATTTTTACATTTAATTTATTAAGAGGAAGTTTGAATATCATGTTAATCTAAGTAACACGCTACATTCAAATTACATTATGTGAATTGTACTAGAATTTCTCATTGATAAATATTGACAATTAAGTCTGGAGAATTTTATCCACCTTAAAAAGATGAAAAGAACCAGTTAAAAAATAGAGATATCAACAAAAAGGTCATGTATGATGAAAAGACTGGAAATGAATGAAAAGTCTAAAAAGAATGAATAAATAAAAGAGACCGTCGATATAAAATCAAAAATTGGAAAAAAAAAAAAGAAAATGTGATAAGTTCAGAATCAGTACTTGATTATTCAATAAAACTTGAGGTGATGAGCATGGCTAACATTATGAAATAGTAGTATGTTATGGAAAGTAAATAGAATTCATTAAGCACATTGGAAAATTTTGATATATAAACTTATGCTCTTAAATGATTGATAAAGAAACTTTTTGATTGATTGCTCATGTGATTCAGCTTTAGGTTTTTAAAATGCACTCTCACTTCTTTACATTGTACTCCTTCATACTTGATTGTACGAAAGATGGTTTTTTTAAAGTGATTTGAACATTAAAGATTGAAGATCACTTTACTCATGTTTTGCTCGAGGCTAGCAAAATGCTGGTTGGGGGTGTGTTAAGTGTGAAATATTGCATATTTCTCTTATTTATACCTTGATTTTGTAAACATGATTGTACTTAATCGATTTAATTATGCATGTTTTCATATGCGAGGTGATTTCGAGAGCTTAAAATGAAATTGATGCCAAAAGGAAGATCTATGCTCAAAAGATTACTTAATGAAGATTCGAAGATTTGGAAGTCATTAATGAACAATTCACATGTCAAAGATCCAACAAAACCAAGTGAGGAATGAAGAGAATCAAAGATTTAAAGTGAGGAAAAGGAATCCTAAAATTGTCCTGAAAACAAACATATCCTGAAATTGTCCTACAAATGCATATTTTGAAATTCCGAGTACTTTTGGAAAACTACGCAGAGTGCGTAAATTTGAGGCGGTTTAAACTCTGAGTCTATTTTGGGAAACTGTGTAAAGTGCGTAAATTTGATTCGATTTCTAGATATTTTTAACTCATTGCGAAAGTTGGAGTTCCACAACTATAAATAAGACTCCCTAGGATGCCTCAGAGCATCTTCTATAGTTTGGAAAGGTCTTAAGGAGAATAACACAAGGGTGGAGCAGCCGCTAAAGAGTTTTTATTCTTCCCTACTTTATTTTCATGCTTTGTTTAAGAGATATTGGTTTCAATCATGTCTATGGTTGGTTAAACCTCTTAGCTAGGGCTAAGAGGTGAAGCTTGTAACATGTTTGGATGTTTATTTTTCGTTGATTCTTATTTTTATTGAACTTCATTGATTTCCAGTTTGATATTAAGGGAATATTTTCAGTTTTCTCTATGATTTATTGTGACTAAAATTATAATAGATGCTGTGATAGCTTTGGATATCTTCTTTTCCTATTTTTAGATAATGAGATTGGTAAATCCCGTTGTTCACCATCGTCTCCTGGGCATGGTAGGGTGATGGAATCCCTTCCAATCATCACAATTCTCCTCCATTGAGAATTTGGTCAATGAAAAGTTTAAATTTGATTTAAATTGATTTATCTTCCAATTAGATAGGATATGACTCCAATTCTAATTGTGTTCCTTGAATCAAGGTAGCATCTTGATAGCTACAAGTGGATCCTTGGCACCCTAGTTCCTACCTTTAAATTCATAAGTTTTAATCAACATTATTCACCATTACTCTCAAGTGGTGTCTAATCCTGTAATGGATAGATAGCCCTTCGATCAGTCCTCCTTCACTTAAGAGACGTCGAGTGTTATCACGGACCCACTTGGGCATGAAACACTCTCAATCTAACCTAACCTTAAAAAGAAAGAAACTTAAAACAATAAGAAATCTAAAAATAGAAACATAGAGATTTAGAAAGAAGTTACCAAATTAGAAGTTTTTATGTTAAGATCCTACAAAACAGAAAGATATGTTAGTTTATAAAAATAATTCAGAAAAATTTTGAACCTAAAAGTAAAAAGTAAATAAACCCTAATTTAACCTAATTCCAAAACTAATCAATTTCAGAAAAATGCAACCGTTAGTCCCTGGCAACGACGCCAAAAACTTATTCACAACCCCAAGTGTAGGGTTGAGATGTAGTAATAATCTCGATGAGACTGAGGTCGAATTCACAAGGACTAAACTCGTGTGCTTTTGAAAAGAACTAGAAGAAGATGTGAATCTAAATCTGGAAATTTAAAGAGAATAATTGTGAGCGATTGTGAAAACTATTAATTAAAGGTGGGAATTAGGGTACTAAGGATCCACTTGTAGCTTCTCAAGATGCTACCTTACTTGATTCAGGAAATCCAACTAGAATTGGAGTCCTATCCTATCCAATTGGAAAAGAGAGATAATCGAATCTCTGAACTTCTCATGAACCTAATCTCGACGGATGAGAATTGTGAGGATTGGAAGTGATTTCATCATCCAACCATGCCCAAGGGACAATGGCAAACAACAGGATATACCAATCCCATAACCAATCATAGGAGAATTGTGTAGATTAGGAAGGATTCCATCGCGCTACCATGCCCAAGAGACGATGGTGAACAACGGGACTTACTAATTTCACAATCTCAAATAAGGAAAAGAAAATATTCAAAACAATTGCAGATCAATTGTAATTTGTCACAACAAACCATTAAAAACTAAAAATATTCCTTAATAAAGAACTAGAATCCATAAGGTTCATTAAAAGCATGAATCAAAGCAAAGCAAACATCCCAATCACGCTACAAGCTTCACCTCTTACCCCTGGCTAAGAGGTTTAGCCAACCATAGATATGATTAAACTAAAATCTCTTAAGAAAAGCATAAAAACAACTAAGGAAGAAGAAGAAAGACTCCCGGATGGCGGATCCACCCTTTTGCTCCACTCCTTAAACCCTAGAAGATGCCTATGAACATCTTAGGGACTCCTATTTATAGTTGTGAAACTCCACCTTTCACACCGAGTTGGAAAAATCAGGAAACCGCCTCAAATTTATGCTGTCTGCGCAAAATTTGCTTAACCCTTGACTAGTCGAGGGCAACCTTCGACTGGTCAAGGGTCACCTTCGACTGGTCAAGGATCGCATGAATTTAAAAGTTCATGTTACTGGAGTTCGAGCTGAAGGTTCTTCAACTAGTCAAGGGAGAGCTTAGACTGGTCGAATGAGGGCGTAGACTAGTCAAAGAAGGTAAATTTTTAGGATTCCTTTTCTTCACTTCAAGTATTCGATTCTCTTCATTCCTCACTTGATTTTCTTGGATATTTGGCATGTGAATTCTTCATTTTTGGTCTTCTAAGATCCAATCTTTGGCTTGGTGATTCTATAGCATCAAATCCATGCTTTTAATATTCTTTTCAATCTAAGCTCTTAGATTCACCTTGCAACACAAACATGTATAAAATATACCATTAAGTATTATCATGTTCATAAAACCAAGATATAAATAAGGGAGAATATGCAATATTTGACACTCAAAACACTCTCTAACCAACATTTTACTAGTCCTGAGCAAAACATGCATGAAATAATCTTCCATCTTCAATGTTCAAAACCTTTTTCAAAAAATAATCTTTTATACAATCAAGTATGAATGAGTAGAGTCAAGATGGAGAAGTAAGATTTTGAAAACCTAGAGCCGAATCACATAAGAAATCAATCAAATAAGTTCTTTATCAATCATTTAAGATCATAAGTTCATATATCAAGTTTTTCCAATGTTCTTAGTGAATATCAACTTACTTCCCATAAACATAGTATCATTTCATACTGTCAGCCATGTTCATCATATCCGGATTAGGTGAAAACTCAAGTACTGATTCTGAACATATCCCCTTTTCCTTCTTGTTCTAGTTTTTGAATTTATATCGATGGTCACTCTTATTCATTCTTTTTCAGACTTTACATTCTTTTCAAAGACCTTGTCACACCCCAAACTCAGAAACCAGGCTCACAAAATTCCTGATTACCGAATCCGGTGCCAACAGTCTCCATAGTATCCCATTATTGGCTTCCAACGTCCATACGCCAGATTCCGATCCTGGGATCCTACAAGGAGGATTTTCAACATGAATTTGTCTCATTAGAAGCATAACCACAAGTATACCCAAATCACAAGAACAACATCATCATCACATATCCACTAATATAATCATTTGAGTACAATGCTAAAAGGGAAATACATGCATATAATAAAATCTTCATAAAACTCGGACGCACGCTCCTACTCCAGTTCGACTGCAACCTATCATCAACTACACGCATCTATCGTGCATAAGCTTACAAAAATCTTAGAGGGTGGTGAAAGTGTGTGAGCAGTATCTGCGTGCTCAAAATGTAATATTAGAGTAAAAGGAAATACTGGTAAGTCCATAAAATATCATCAACCTTATCCAAGATATGCGATGAAAAATTGTAGTAAGTCAATGTCATATACTGAGAAAGTATTGTAAATCGGCTATGTAATGTGGAAACATAATAAACCAGATATCGGATATTGAGGATGCAATATAATATGTAATTCGGAAGAGCTACAAATACCATCAGCCTCATCTAGGTCATATAAATGCAGAAACATAGCAACCCAAAATGTCATATGCCGAGGATGTAATGCAATATGCAATATGTGGTGCGAATGAAATGACCAAGCTGCAGTGTGAAGTCGGGATGATAATACGCGGTATCGCACACTATGGGGCCTATCACAAAGGACTTCTATCCATACCAGTCCCATACCTAAATTTGGATAGATATAATCAATGTGATAAGCTCCTGATCTTAGGTTAGTCGCGTGCCCCAACCGAAATCCTGGCCATTGCGAAGGTACACATAACAATTAGTTACGCACCACCAGCCTGAGTAGATAGTGAATGAATGAATATAATGTTGAATATGCAACTCCTACTCCACAAATCAGTATTGTACATCTTTGGGATCATCACCGGGGTATAGTACACACCAAGCTAACTACCGCCCCTATAGGCCACGCAGCCCAGCGAGTGGAAAAGATCTCACTACCCTTTGCCAGCAATATACCAATTTCTACCCGACTCGTCAATAGCGGACCCATTTAGGAGCTGGTCGGACTCAGCCTAGCTATGCCTACTCCCTCAGGCAGGTAAGGACACACTCCCTCCTAACCGACCATGACACATTGGGAGACACAGCCTCCTGGTATTCGGCACTCAAGCACTCATGTATCCACTTAGTCTCGACGTTGGAGCATCCTCTGGTACCAAGAGGGTTTAAGAATTTTTCACCCAGGGCCATCTATGGTAGTCCAATGCTAATAACAGATTTTCGGTGTCCCATTTGGCCATCCATGATATGCCTGTGGAGGATACGATCTTGATGTTGCTAGGGCATACAGTAATCACAACACACAATGCAAGATGCATGAGTCATACAATTCAGTCATGCATCAATCCTACGCATACCGTGCGCTCATGTGAGATAACCTCAACCTATCAGGGAGTCTCATAACAAACATGCAGATGATGCGTATGGGCATGTATCATGATGATATGTTGTTACATACTCATAATCGGTATCAATAACCGACATTAACAATCGACTTCGACAATGTGGACATTTAACCAAATTGCCCCCCAAGGAATGGCCACATAGAGCCTAACATATAGTGGACTCATGGCCTCACACAAGGGCCTAATATACAATACGATGGGCCTCACTCAAGTGCTTAATACACATCACGATGTGCCTCTCAAATGGGCCTAGTATACATCAAAATGGGCTCCATTGCCTGGCCCTTAAATGCATCACAATGGGCCTCATCACATAGGTCTCATATACATTACATTGGGCCTTAAACATGGACTGAATACACATCACAACGGGCCTTAAACACGGGTCAAATACACATCATAATGGGACTCAAATACGGGCCGTATATACATCATACGGGTCTCAACAATCAGCCTCAGCAATCGAAATTGGCCTCGGCAATCACCCTCGACAATCAGAATCGGCCTCGATAATCGAAATCGGCCTCGATAATCGACTTATACAATCGACCTCAACAATCAGAATCAGCTTCGGCAATCGAAATCGGCCTCAACAATCGACCTCGACAATTGGCCCCAACAATCACCTCGATAATCAGAATCGATAATCAGAATCGGCCTCGACAATCGGAATCGGCCTCGACAATCGAAATCGGCAATCAGAATCATCCTCGACAATCGAAATCGGCCTCGACAATCACCCTTGACAATCGGAATCGGCCTAAAAAATTGGCCTCTACAATTGGAATTGGCCTTAATAGTCGGAATTAGCCTCGACAATCGGAATCGGCCTCAACAATCGGCCTCGACAATCGGAATCAAAATCGGCTCAACAATTGGCCTCGACAATCGGAATCGGCTTCGACAATCGGAATCGTCTTCGATAATCGGAATCGGAATTGGCCTCAACAATCGGCCTCGACAATCGGAATCGGCCTTGATAATTGACCTTAACAATTGGAATCGGCCTGAGGGAAGGTCGCAATGTGGACATTAAACCATCATTGCCCATCGATGTGGCCATTTAACCAACATTGCTCCCAAGCAGTGGCCTATATAGAGCCAAACATATAGTGGGCCCATAGCCTCATGCAAGGGCTTAATACACATCATTATGGGCCTCACTCATGGGCTGCATAAGCATCTCATTGGGCCTCGCTCATGGACTTCATGTACATCACAATGGGCCACAATACATGGGCCAAAAAATACATCTCATTGGGCCTTACCAAATGGGCTGAAAATACATCACAATGGGCCACGACATATGGACTGAGTATACATCTCAATGGGCTACTACCCATGGGCCTCAGATACAATAAGTGGGTCGCATCAACGGGCCGCACCAATGGGTCTCATATACATCAAGCGGACCGCATCAATGAGCCTCATATACACAACAGGTGGGCCCTACTCACGGGACTCAAATACATAACATGTGGGCCCTACACATGGGTCTTATTCACATCAAGTGGGCTACATTAATAGCCGCACTAATAGGCCTCATAGATGGGCTACAAATATATCAAGGTTGGCCTCACAGATAAATTTTAATGGGCCACAAGTATATCAAAATGGGCCTCTCGAATGGTCACAAAATACATCAAAGTGGGCCTGATGAATGGGTCATAAAATACATCAAGGTGGGCCTCACAGATGGGCCACAAGTATATAAAAGTGGGCCTCTCAAATGGGCCACAAAATACATCAAAGTGGGCCTCACAAGTGGGGGCTTAGATCACATCTAAAATCATTTCAATAGTTGCAGGTGCAACATGTGTATCATTGTACACTATCATCCCATGAGGTACATGGCCCACTAATGATGATCAACACAGTCTAAACAATGTCCAGATAAATCAGCACCATCCATGCATTTTCCATGTAAATCAGCACTATCCAAACATTTTCCATGTAAATCAGCACCATCCAAACAATGGGCAGCACCATCCAAACAATGGACAACATCGTCCATCATAATCTAGACGGTGTGGATTATAATAAATAAATCAAGGTGGGTCCCACAGAATTTGGTGACGTCAATGCATAGCTATATAGCTGGTGTGGGGATCCCAACCAGTCCGTCCAGCAGGTGAGTCCCACATGAGGCCCACCACATACATATATATATGTGTGTGTGTATATATATATAATATTATTATTATACATACAGCAGGTGAGATATACTACTATATATATAATATAATATTATTATATATACAACATGTAAGATATACCACCGTCCCACGTAAATGGACATAGTGGATAAAAGGCACGTGTATCAAGTGGGTCCCACCGTCCTAACATGGATGGTGTGGATATAAGATACATACATTACGGTGGGTCCCACTGTCCCTGCTGGGCGGTGTGGATGCCACACGCGCCACACACAAGCCCAACAGATGGATGGTTGATGAAACACTTACATCAAGGTGCTCCAGCAACACCGTCCTTTGCTAGACGGTGTGGGAGCAACCCATACATCAGATAGGTGGGCCCTACAGATAAAGGGTGTAGATAAAACACATACACCTTGGGTGGACCCTACTGTCCCACATGCTGGACGGTGGTGATGCCACACGTACATTACAGTGCGACCTACCCACATCATCCATCCCAAGCAGCAATGTCAGGTGCTAGCGCTGGCAGCGGTAGCAGCCTAAAACGCTGCCCACCCAGCGTCAATATATATATATATATATATATTGCTGGTAGAGCCCACATGGGAGATCATATCCGTCCAACAGTTGGCCACCTCACGATGGGGCCCCAAGGAGCTTCGAAATAAGCTAATATCTGGTTAAAAAAATTTATCTAGGCCTGTCCCAATGGACAGGCAACAAGGTGGGACCTAACGCGTGGGCGGTCTGAATCAGGTGGGCCACATGTACATCAAGAAAGAGAGGGAGAGAGAGGGAGAGATCAGTGAGAAGAGGAGGGACCCCGCCACTATGGGCCCTCCCTATACAATGCATACATCAAGATGGGTCCCACATGTGTGGGCCCTCAATTCATCAAATCCAAAAAAAAATCACCCACTGTTTGCTTCATCTTGGACTTCTCCTCATCTTTAGCTCTAATGGAACATTATCAACGGTTGAGATTGATTATAGAGGGTGGGATTGGATGGTAGGAAGGTGGGCCACACCTAGCTCTCTCATGGAGCTTGGACGTCCACCCTTGGGAGTGGGTGTTGTGAGAAATGGTAGTGGGAAGTATGAGTTGGTTTGAATTTGGTGCAAAGGTGGAATGGGTGGGGAGAGAGTGTTGACTTGGGGTAAAGAGGGAATGGGTGCATGTACTTAGGATAGGGTGAGGTGGCATTGGGATATGGAGGGTGTACTTGACTTGATTGATGTGACGGGTCGTAGAGATTCTCTCAGAATTTGTAACGCACGGCGTTTCTTCGGAATGAACTCGGGCCCATATCTCCTGGCCTGGGTACCGCATCAGCGCGTGAGACGCGGCGTTGGAACCACGGCGACGGCGCGGTCGCAAGGATACAAGTCTCGGGTCGAGCCGACTCGGATTGACAGGGTACGACTCAGGGTCGTGCGCAAATGCTGATAACAGATCACTGGTCACCGGAATTTGACTAGGAGGATCGCTGAAGCCTAAGGAACGATATCGGTTAGGATACGGGTCTCACAAACCTTTTTCATTCTTTTTAGAATGTTGTCATTCTTCATTCTTTTCATTCTTTTTCATCATTCATGACCTTTTTGTCGATCTCCTATTTTTTAACTAGTTATTTTCTTCTTTTAAGGTGGCTAAAATTCTCCAGACTTGATCTCACCATCTATTAATGATTCACATACTAACAATCAGAAATTCTAGCACGACTTACAGAAGTTAAATTGAATGTGTCTTTGTGATTTAGATTAACATGATATTCAAACTTCCTTATAGTCAATTAAATGCAAGAACCTTACGTAATAGATTACTTAGTTGATCAAACTCCAACAATTCAAAATTCAATTTCTATCTTGTCATACTCAAAGCATCCCTATATACACAAATTATCAATTTCTAAATAGGTTTTATCTTGAAAAATTGAAAATTTTCCACAATTTCCATAAATTTTGCTCAAAACTAAGAGAATGTTGATTAGTTTACCTAATCCACACCCCCAACCTAAAATCTACATTGTCCTCAATGTAAAAGATATAAGCATGCAATGCATACGAGACAATGAAAAGAAGGGAGAAGTGATGGAAAGGTAATACCCGAAGAAGAAATTTTTGAGGCTTTTCCAAGGATCTTAATGTGAAGATGGGTTAGCCAAAATATGAAACAAACAGAAAGCAAACTATTATAATCCTAAATTCCATGAAAGCAATAAACTTAACTACACCTCCATCAGACTAGGAGGTCAGTCTTGGTAAACAGGATCAATTAGAGGTATGGACATGTCCTCTGAATCAAACTTCTCAACAAATGACTTTAAATGATGTCCATTGACTTTAAAAGCATTGCCATTGTTAACCGAGAATTGTACAAAATGACTTTTTGACCAGTCAAGAATGATTTTTGAAGGATGTTCTTGTCATGGAACACCTTCATTCTGTCCTTGTAAATTCTCAAGTTCTCATACGCATCATTCTGGATTTCCTCGAGTTCATTTAATTAAGGTTTACGTAGTGAGCCAGCGTTGCCCAAATTAAAGTTCAATTTTTTAATGGCCAAATAGGCTCTATGTTCCAAGTCCACAGGTAAGTGACATGCCTTCCCATAGACAAGTCTATAGGGAGACGTTCCAATAGGGGTCTTAAATGCGGTACGATAAGCCCATAAAGCATCGGTTAAGTGGATTGACCAATCCTTGCGATCAGGGTTAACCATTTTCTCTAAAATGTGTTTAATCTCCCTGTTGGAAATTCCAGCTTGCCCAGTTGTTTGTAGGTAGTATGGATTGCTCACCTTGTGAGATATGCCATATTTCTTCATTAAGTTTGCAAATAGCTTATTACAGAAGTGTGAACCTCCATCACTAATGATGGCTCGATGCGTTCTGAATCGGGAAAGGATATTTTCTTTTAAGAATTTAATGACTGTTTGATGGTCATTGGTCTGGTATGGGATCGCTTCGACCCATTTAATGACATAGTCTACTACTAATAAAATATATAAATTTCCAAAAGATAGGGGGATTGATCCCATGAAATTGATGCCCCAACAATCAAATGCTTTAATGATGAGAATGGGGTTCAAAGGCATCATATTTCTATGGGACAATGCTTCGAATTTCTGACAGTGCTCACAAGCTTTGCAAAACTCATGAGTGTCCTTGAATATAGTGGGCCAGTAAAAGCTGCACTGTAGAATTTTTGACGTGGTCTTTTTATCAGAAAGGTAACCACCACAGGCCTGAGAGTGACAGAAGGAGATAACACTTTGGGGTTCATTATTTGGCACACATCTCCGTAGAATTTGATCTAGACAATATTAAACAAATACAGATCATCCTAGAAGAATTTGCGTACCTTAGTGAAGAATTTTTCTTATCTTGTGCAATCCAGTGTGTTGGTGTGAAACCTGTGGGAAGATAATTAGCAATATCAACAAACCAAGGTGAGTGGGAGAGTTTAAATAGTTGTTCGTCAGGGAACATGTCGTTTATAGGTTCCATCGTAAGGGAAGCAGGCAGATCAAGTCGTGAAAGATGGACAACCACTACGTTCTCTACTCCCTTTTTATCTTTTATTTCTATAGCAAATTCTTGGAGTAGAAGGATCCATCTTATCAAGTGGAGCTTATCATTATTCTTATAAAGAAGGTACTTGAGCACCGTATGATTAGTATAGATAAAGATTTTAGATCTAATAAAATAGGATGTAAATTTGTTGAAAGAGAATACTATGGCTAAGAGTTCCTTCTCCATAGTAGAGTAATTCACTTCGGTGGGATTTAGAGTTCTACTTGCATAATGAATGACATAGGGCTTCCTTTCTTTTCTCTGGCCTAATGTTGCCCCAATAGCATAGTCAAACGCATCACACATAATTTCAAAAGGAATGTTCAGTCGGGTGGCTGCATGATAGGTGCGGTAGTTAACATGCCTTTAAGCTTAGAGAAGGCTTTTTGGCATTGCTTAATCCACTCATACGGTACATCCTTTTAAAGTAGGTTGCACAAAGGACGAGAGGGGTGACTAAAGTCATTTATCAATCTTCTGTAAAATTTGGCGTGTCTTAAGAAGGATCGCATGTCTTGTATGCTCTTTGGTGGAGGTAGGTTAGAGATAAGATCAATTTTAACCTTATCTACGTCAATTCCATTGGATGAGATGATATGTCCAAGAATAATTCCCTTACAAACCATGAAATGACACTTCTCCTAATTTAGTACTAAATTTGTTTCCTCACATTACTTCAGCACATTTTTCAAATTTTCCAAACATTTGTTGAACAATGGACCAAAGACAGAAATCGTCCATGAAGACCTCTAAATATTGCCCCACCATATCAGAAAAAATACTCAACATACATCGTTGTAAAGTAGCATGAGCATTACATAGTCCAAATGGCATCCTTCGGTAAGCAAAGGTGCCAAAGGGACATGTTAATGTGGTCTTTTCTTGATCTTTAAGAGCTATCTCTATCTGGTTGTAGCCCAAATATCCATCAAGGAAGAATAGTATGAATGACCAGCTAACCTTTCCAATTGTTGATCAATGAAGGGAAAAGGAAAGTGGTCCTTCCTCATGACGGTATTCAAGTTCCTGTAGTCAATTCACATTCTCCAACCGGTGGTGACCCTAGTTGGCATGAGTTCATTATCGACATTGGCTATGATGGTGATTCTGGACTTCTTAGGAACCACCTGAGTTGGACTCACCCATTGACTGTCAGATATAGGGTAGATGATACTCACATATAACACCTTAACCACTTCCTTCATGTTTGGATTTAATCTACGTTGTGGTTGCCAGGAGGTCTTCGCATTATCCTCAAGATGAATGCGGTGAGTACAAATTAAAGGGTCAATTCTCTTGAGGTCCACAATCGACCATCCAAGGACCCCTTTATGCTCAATGGGAGTAGAGATAAGCATACTCTCCTGTTCTTGCTCCAGGTGGGAAGAAATCACCACCGGGTATGTCTCATCTTGACCTAAATAGACATATTTCAAATTAGTGGGTAAAGGTTTTAGGTCAAGCTTTGGCGCTTTGAAGCTAGACGATAGAAGCACTTCATTAGTTTGAGGCAATTCTTCAAATTGTGGACTCCACTAGTTAACCTCAAGTACCGGCGCAGTATTAAGCATGCCATCCATCTCCCTAATCGTATCATCATCCAAATTGGGGGAGTGTGCCAAGCACGTCTCTAGAGGGTCAGAGGATAAGGTCAGAAGAGTTATATCTTCCACGAAAGAGTCAATCATGTTAATGTCGTGGGCATTGTCGTCATCTTCTACCTGCTTGCTCATATTGAAAAAGATATTGAGCTCCAATGTCATATTCCCAAAAGACAAATTCATGACTCCATTCCTACAATTAATGATTTTATTTGATGTGGTAAGGAATGGGCTGTAACGACTCAAAAATTTCCGTGCAATGGCCCGAGTACCACCTCAGGTAGAAATCACTTAGGATCAAATCCTTTAAAAATTTGACAACGTTAATTAAGTGCTAAACTAGATTAGCCATGAAATCTGTTTGAATCGCTTTAAATATGATCTGCAAGATCCAAAACTTGTAGAATCATTGACGCTAGATTACCCTAAAGTCTAAGATCAAACTCATTACTCGACTGCTCTCGGGAGCACATTGAAACTCCATATCAGATCCGGACCACACATCGAGAGTCCGAATAATGTGAAGTTAAAGACTTAGGACCACCTCGCTGGGCTTGACAGCCATCTCGGAAATCAAATCCAGACAGTGTCCCATGACTGTTCGCTTGAGTCC
Source organism: Magnolia officinalis (assembly GCA_021015155.1). NCBI lineage: Eukaryota > Viridiplantae > Streptophyta > Magnoliopsida > Magnoliales > Magnoliaceae > Magnolia > Magnolia officinalis. The sequence continues at coordinate 52,207,645 of JAJHSJ010000007.1, forward strand.
GAAGCGAGGAGTGTGAAAACACTTGTTTTTCTTTACAAATAAATATCTAAAATAGTAATCTGGCACGTGTTGCTTTCGGACATTTTGTAAGCAACCAGACTGTCAGAATCTGACCCAAATACACCCTCGGATCAGGAAAAATTTCATAAACATATCCATGCACTTGGAATTTCAGATCGAGATTCGCTGACCGTTGAACTGAAACTGGTCCGCCACGCGTGATCTGGGAATCTGACTAAAACAAAAACTTAACTGGACCTAGATCCAAGGTTGGTGAGCTTAAGTCCGACCTTTGGCTCAAGGGGCCCCGCCAGAAGTGCTCCATTGAGCTGGAAAAGGCTCGCTTTGGTTATAACCTAAGTATACCTTGACCTTAAGTCTATTTTAGTGTGTTTTTAGGCTATATAAGGACCTTAGAACCCTCTCTCGTACAACTATACGAATTTGAAAGAAACCCTAAGAGAGAAGAGAGAAAAGAGAGAGAAAGTGTGAGAGAAGTGGGAGAAACTCCCTACTACTATCCCCTGCCATTCTACAAGCTTAACCACGCAAGTTTAGTCACTTTCCCGGCGAATCCGACTTCATTTTTAGGTAAAAAACCCTAACCCTAATCTGTTTTGGGGTTGTGAGGGTTGTAAGTTATGAAATAGCTAACCTATTTCATTATATAGGTTACCAAACTGCCGAATACAGAAGCTTAGCAAACCTATCGGCTTCGTTACGATTCTACGATAAAAGGTGTGGACTTTAGGTGTATAGGTTGTGGTTTGTTAGGCCACGTGAAGTGCTTATGCACTTCATGTCGTTCGGTTGATTGTGCGCTCGAGCTAGTCAGGATCGTCAAGTAACCCGATATGTCTAATGTATGTTCACCATGTTTGGACGCTACTGCTTGAACCTAGGGTACCAAACTTACCAGTGAAATCCCGTTAACCATGGTACCTCGATCCGCTAAGACTCGTGAGTCAGGCATGGTGGTATGGGACACCATGGTCAAGCTGTCAGCCTACGTTGGGGCCACGTGCCTCCCCATAGTAACCAATGAGCAACCAGACTCGTGAGCCGATTATGGTGGTATGGGACACTATATTCGAGCTGTCAACCTACACTGATTGGTGACGAGCCCTTTGTAGTGACCTCGAGCATACTCTGAATTTGCGGTGAGGCGACGAGTTTTGCCACAGTGTATAGAGTATGAACTAGGCCTGTATCAATTTAGTGATGAACCGTTAAAAAGGTGACGGGGGAGTGGTGTAACGAATGCGTGTAACAGCCCTTGCAGCCTTTGCAGCGAACTAGAAACACACCATTGTATGAGATTAACTAGGACTGATGACCCTAGAATGGATCATGTTTGGGAATGATACAAGGGAGGTACCTTAGTTTCCCAATCCTGCTGTTTGAAATGGACTAATAACTACTCGGTAATCATGCTCATCATCGCATTGCATGTGCCTGGAAGATGTGGAGCACTAAGGAATGCAAGCATGCCACGAACGTAAGATGGTGTCGCATGAGGGAGTGTGTGTAACGACCTGTAAATTTTCGTAAATTGGGCCGAGTACCACCTCGACCAGAAATCACATAAGATTAAATCCTTTAGAAATTTAACAAAGTTAACTAAGTACTAAACTCTGTTAGTCATGAAATCCATTGGGATCGCTTTAAATACGATCTGCAAGACCCAAAACTTGCAGAATTCGTGACTCTAGGTTACCCTAAAGTCTAGAGCCAAACTCATTACCCGTCTGCTCTCGGGAATGAAACGAAACTTCGTATTAGGTCTAGATCACACATCGGGAGTCCGATTAACACGAAGCTAAGGAACCAAGACCGCCCCACTGGGCTTGACAATCATCTCAAAAATCAGCTCCGACCGATGTCCCACGGCCATTTATTTCGATCCGGAGCGAGGAAGTGTGAAAACACTAATTCCATCCCAAAATAAATATCTGGAATAGTGATCTGGCATCATTCGGTTGCGCGTCAGTATTAAGCAACCTGACCGTCGGAATCAGACCAAATTACACCCTCGGACAAAGAAAAATTTCAGGAACATTTACATGTACTTAGAATTTCTGATCGTGGCCCACTGACCGTTGAACTGAAAGTGGTCCGCCACGTGCGATCTGGGAATCCGATCGAGTCGAAAACGTAATCCCACGTAGATCCATAGATGGTGAGCTTAAGTCTGACGTTTGGCTCAAGGAGGGCCACCAGAACATCCCTTTTGAGCTTGGAAAGTGGCAAAATGCCTATATATGCAGCCACCCTTGAACCTGAGTCTATTTTAGACATGTTTTTGGCTATAAAAGGGGCTTAGAACAGCCCCTCTCACAGCCATACGAATTTGGGAGAAAAACCCTAGAGAGAGAGAAAAGAGAGAGAAGAGCTTGGATTTGTGGGACCACCTTCCTCCTACTGCTTCCACTCATCACACGGCCTACACCGCCTCATTCCTGGCGTTTTCCCGGTGGTATCCATCCCGTTTGGAGGTAAGAAACCCTAACCCTAGGTCTGATTTGAGATAGGATTGTTGTAGCTTATGAAAAAGCTAATCGATTCCGCTCTTTAGGCTAGAAAACTCCCATATACGGAAGCTCCAATACCCTTCCTGATTCGTTGGATTTCCAAGGGCCAAGGTGAGGACTTTAAGTGTATAAGTTACATTTTTCAACACTTTCAATGTCAGATAATGATAGATTCATGATCTGCGTGTAAATGCACATGTACAAAGTGCTTTCCGTTTCCTGTTTCGATTAACGGTGTAGAATATGGAATTTCACATACTCTAGATATACGTAGAAATACCGTATACGTATTTTTTTGGGAAAATGTTTGACATGTTTATTTAATGTATGATTATATAATATGTGGATAAAATACTAGTTTGGCGAAAGAAATCGCTAAAATACATGTTCGCTTGTAAATGCCTAATATGTTGAAAATGTGTATTCTAGAAATACCGCATATGTGCGGATTTTGGAAATACAATTGTAATGATTATTTGCTGTATGATTATGATATACATGGGTAAAATACTCACGTGGTGAAGGGACAACCCTAACACGAAATTTGCTAACATACGTCATGTATGTTGGAATAGTGTATTCTAAGTGTTTGTGCAAATGCTTGTATGAGTACATGTTTATGTATTAGTGCCTTAGATAGGTGCTGATATGGGGTTTCCGACTCCCTTAGAGACATGTAGGATCCCCTCCATGCGGTGGTTCACCACAACCACTCACTTGTAATGTGTACACAATTGCATCCCTATGTGGATGGTGCTTTATCACATGCTTTACAACATGCTTTGTAACATGCTTTACTTCATGTTTTACTTCATGCTTTATAACATGCCTACTAACATGCTTGTATTGCTTGTTTATCATGCTTTACTTCACATGCTATTAATGAAAACTGCTTGAGTTTGGGACTATGTATATAGTCCAAGCATTCGGTACCAGACTTGCGGTTGTGGGTGAGATTCATATCGCCACAAAGGACGTGTCTGACGGACCCGAGTCGTACTTCGGTTGGCGATAGTGGTTGGCCACACGGAGTGCTTTTGCGCTCCATATCGCTCAACTTGTGGTGCGCTCGAGCTAGTCAGGCTCGTCAACTAAACCGAAATGTACTTATGTGTTCACCATGTTTGGTCGTAACTGCTTGAACCTAGGGTACCAAACTTACCAGTGGCGATCCCCGTTTAACCATGGTACCTAGATCCGCTAAGTCGCATGAGCCGGGCATGGTGGTATGGGACACCGTGGTCGAGCTATCGGCCTACGCTGGGGCCATGTGCCTCCCCGTAGTGACCATTGCGCAACCAAACTCGTGAGCCGAATACGGTGGTATGGGACATTGTATTCGAGCTGTCGATACTTCAGCGAGAGCCGAGTACGGTGAGATCTGTACTCGTGCTGACGGGCGACGAGTCCTCCATAGTATCATTGAGTGTACTCCAAGTGTCTGTGATTGGCGACGAGTCTTTCACAGCAACTAGAGTATGAGTTGAGCCGAGTACGGTGAGACCTGTACTCGAGCTGACGGCTAGTGATTGAGCCGAGTACGGTGAGACCTGTACTCGAGCTGACGGCCAGCAATTGAGCCGCATACGGTGAGATCTGTATCCGTGCTGACGGGTGACGAGCCCTTTGCGATGCCTTCACTACGCTTCTCAAACTATAATATCGTATGAGAATAACTAGGATTGACGACCCTAGAATGGATCATGTTGGGAATGATACAAGGGAGGTACCTTAGTTTCCCAATACTGCTGGTTGAAATGGACTAATAAAAACTTGGTAATCATGAGCATCATCGCACCCCATGTGCTTTATAGATGTGGCGCATTGAGGGAGTAAGCATTCGCGAACGTAAGATGATGTCGCTTGAGGGTGGTTTGGCAAGGGCATACAGCATCATGTCATATCATTTTTGCACTTAACGAGAGTAGTTAGAAATGTTTGATTTGTACTGCTTTATCATTACTGCTTGATTGATTTGATAACATGTTAACTTATGCTTTAATGTTCCACTGAGTTAGCTACTCACTCCCACGTTACGGGACGGTGTTTGCAACACCCACCAGACTCTGTCGCAGGTGTAGATGGCGCCTTGGTTTAGGAGCCGGAGCCCGACTTTGATGCGGATCAGGAGGAGTTCTCCTTTATGCAGTATTCCGACGGCTTTGCTTAGGCTGGCTGCATCGCGGGATTTTCAGGGCCTCTCTTGAGGATTGTATTTTGGTTTTTGACTTAGAAACATTACACGTATATTGGTACTTAGTTAGTACTCATACTCTGGAGTTCAGAAAATTTTGTTACTTTACATATTTTGAATATAAAATTTCAGTCTTCCGTTTGCCTTTATACAATTGAACTGGAGTATGAATTACTGTTTTGGTATAATCTCATTCATGTTTATTGCGCTAACTTAGACAACATTTAACCAGCATTGTGTATGTTGCATAAGTGATGCGTTGGAACTCGGGAGTTGAGTTCATACTCGACCCCCGAATTTCAGGGCGTTACAATGTGTGGTGAGGGCATGCATCATGACTGCATTCATACTTGCATTGATAAGAGTAGTTAGGAGTGTTTGATTGTACTGCTTTATCATTACTGCTTGACTGAGTTGATAACATGTTAACCTATGCTTTATTGTTCCACTGAGTTAGCTACTCACCTCACGTTACGGGACGGTGTTGTACACACCAACCAGACTATATCTTAGGTACAGATGAGATGACGACTCAGGAGGCTGAGCCGGACTATGGCGAAGACCAGGACGAGTTCTCATTTATGAAGTATTCTGGTGGCTTTGACTAGACTGTCTGGATCGATGGGATTTACAGGACTTATTTCCTTAGTTGTACTTTTGACATTTTGTTCATAAAATAGATATATGTATATGGTGACTCAGATGGGTTCATACTCTGGAGATTGAGATGGTTTTGTTTCTTTTACATACATATATATACAGTTTCAGTCTTCCGCTTGCCTTTATACAATTGATCTGGAGTATGAATTACTGTTTTGGTATAATCTCACTCATGTTTATTGCTCTAACACAGACAACATTTAATCATCATTATATATGTTGCATAAGTGATGTTTTGAAACTCGTGAGTTGAGTTGCTACTCAACCCTCGAATTTCAGGGCGTTACATGGGCGACCAAGAATGACAGGGATTTGAGTTTTCATTGTTAATACACTTATTTGTACTAATGTCTATCAATCACGTGACTAGTTGTGTCAAGTAGTTGGATGAGTCCTTTGTAAATGAAGACCAATGATGTAACTGGAGCAGAAGCCTAAGCTACAATATCAGATGCTAAAGAAGCTTCTATGATCATGATCTTGCCTATAGATGACTCTAACCTAAATAGGAAAACCCACTTAGGTCATCTATTCAAAGCCAATTCCAAGTTCATACTTTCTATCCTTTTAGTCTTGGCTTTAGGAAGTTCCAAGTTGTTGAATGATTTAATGGATAAGAAGTTAAAACAGGAAAATCTGTCCATATTCGGTAGGAGAAAGTGCCATTGAACAGCACCTTCGGTAGCACCGAAGATGCCTTCGGTATTACCGAAAGTGTCTAAAACAATCGAATAGCTTTCGAAGAAAATTCGGTACCACTGACTGTAAATTCGGTACCACCGACTATGAATTCGGTACCACCGACTGTAAATTTAGTGCCACCGACTCCTACCGATGAACAACTTTCGGTACCACCGAAAGTAACAAAAATCATTCAGCAAACTTCATGATCTAATTTGGTACCACCGAATGATAATTCGGTACCACTGACTATATTTCAATACTACCGAAGGTTCACTCGGTAGCACTAATAACTAATTGTTATAGATCCGTAGGGCCCTTTTCTCTATAAATATAGGACCCAGAACTTTGTAAAAAATATGGATTTAGGCATTTCAGAGTCCCTAGGTTGTCCCAAGTTCAAATCACTCATTCTAGACTCTATCCACATGAGATTCATGTTCTCTTCATTGTGATTCTTCACTCACGAGCATTTAAAGCTCCTATTAATGAAGAACATGATCTCAACCCTCTTCTAGAATATAGAGACTGAACCTATAGGTAAAACCTTAGTTCCATGATACTCTAGAGCATCCATCAGTTAAATCTCTTAGGAAATCCATTCATAACCTTTGTTAGAGATTCAACCATCTCCCATTACCTTGGTTACCTTTTTAGGAACATCATATGCAAGGTTCTTGATCGTGAAACTAAAACAACATGTAAACTATAGCATAGCGATTGGGGGAGAATTAGGGAGTTGATTTAAGCATAAAAGAGTGAAGATCAAGTAACCCAAGAAAAGCTTCAAGAGAGGACTCATTTCGACAAGTAAGTGTCATTTTTAAGAGTATAAAGTTTAGTCGCTATCCTCGTGTAGGATTGAGGCTAAGAGTTTGCTATAGACAAACTCGTGTAGGTGCCTTGTGTGGGACCTTGGTCAGTGGGCCTAAACGTAGGTGCCTTGTGTGAGACCTTAGCCGGTGGGCCTAAATGGAGGTGCCTAGTGTGGGACCTTGGACGTGGGGCCTAAACATAGGCTCTTAGTATAGGACTTTTGCTCGTGTGAAGAGCATAAATTGTTAAGTCCTTTGTGTAGGGCTGTGAAGATTAATGGTGAACCTGATTTAAAACCATTCATAGTAAAATCTGACACACTCTAGGAGAGAGTGCGGTTGTCGGGAGTGGAGTAGGCAAGTAGCCAAACCACTATATATGCTTGTGTTTGGAATTGTCATTTGCGCATCTATTTAATCATGTTTATTTAAGTTTGAATGCTTGATTGTTTATGCATGATTAGATGAATGCTTAAGATTGATAGGTAGCACATTCCACACACAATATCACAACACCATAGGTTAGTTGCTTTATTTGTATATCTTGAATAACCTTTGTGATTGGATCCTCTATTGGCCTGGAAGCCTTTAGAGTTATATTGCCTTACTTTAAACTGAATGATTATTTAAGTTAGGCAATTAAGAGTTTTTAAATAGCTAAAATATTTGAAAAGTCCTCTTCACCCCCCCCCCTCTAGGACATTGTCTCATAGTCATTCTTTAATATCAGTGGTATAAACCGCAATTTCAATTGGTATCAGAGTGAGGTTCCTCTGAAAAAGGTCTAACAACTTAGAGGAGGATCTGAACTGAAGAAAGAATTATGGGCAAAGGAGAGGGAACATCCGTCTCACGACTACCCATCTTTAATGGTACAAACTATGCATATTGGAAGGCCATAATGATATATTTTCTTCAGGCCTTAGATGATGATGTATAGGAGATTGTTGAAAATGGATATATTGCACCAACAGAACAAATTGTTCTCGAGGATGGCACAACGGTCACCAAACCAAAACCAAAGGCCAAATGGACCTAGTATAACAAAGAGATGAGGATGTGTGAAGCCAAAGCCATGAATACAATTTGCTGCGGAGTTTCACAAGAAGTATTTCATTAGATAAGTATGTGTGCAAACTCCAAGGTAGCATGGGAGTAATTAGAAACTACTCATAAAGGAACTAACACAGTAAAAATGTCATGGCTTCAACTCTTAACATCTCAATTTGAACAAATAAAGATGGAAGAAGATGAGATGTTCATGGAGTTTTTCACAAGATTAAATGTTATATGAAACTCCATGGGAGGACTTGGAGAAAGAATTCTTGTATCCAAAATATGCAGAAAAATTCTTAGATCTCTACCGGAACGTTTTGACTCCAAAGTCACTACTATTGAAGAATGTAGAAATATAGAAGAAATGAAGTTTGAAGAACTAGTAGGTTCCCTACAAACCTTTGAATTACACTTCAAACCTTCTACAAAAACCAAGAATAATGCCCTCAAAATTACTAAAGACATGAATATAATAGAGGAAGATGAAAATGAAGATGAAGATGTTGATAAGGAGGTAGCTCTGTTGGCTCAACGGTTCAAAAAATTCTTTAATAAGAACCGTGAGAGACCATACAATAACAAAAGAGTTTAACTAGACCTTAGATGCCAAATGAGTAAAACCTTTAGGCAGTCCAAATAACTCCAATGTTATAATTGCCAAAAGTATGGACATATATCCATTGAGTGTCCATCTAAGAAATCAAAAGGAAAAGCTATGACAGCCACATAGGATGACACAGATGAATCCAATTCTAAAAACAGTGAATCCGAAAGTGAAGATGACCAAAAGTCACTAAAAATACTTGTGGCATCTACCACTGTTTTCATTCCCAAACTGAGAACAAAATAGATGAAAAGCATATAGATATGAAGGATGAGAGCCAAATGTGCAGTCTACTAGCTCACATCACATCTTCCCCTCAAGAATATTGAAAAGTGACCTCGGTGGTCCACTTGAGCTTAATCAACATATCTGAGGATCATGCCTCCTATATAAACATTAAAGTCAAATTAAAGGATTGAGCCTGATGATTGACCAAATTGATATATCTAAGGATTTCTGGCCTCTAAACATTTTGGTGACTTCATGCCGATCATATCATGAACACAATGTGTATATTAAGAAAATCTGTTATAGCAACTTCTGAGTTTAAGGGATACTTCGGTACCACTGAACTTACCTTCGGTACTACCAAAATTGAACCGTGTCAAGTTACTTAAATCCCTCACTGCTCGGTTTTGTTTAGACTATCACCTCTCTTGTTTCTTCCCAAGTTCGGTTGAAGGGCTGTACAACAAAAATCAGCAAAATCTAATGTATCTCCTAGTGCTTTCTCTTTACATCTCAAAAATTAGGATCATTTGCCTTAGGTTTGTCTTCTCCTGATAGGTCCTTTGTCATTCCACTTCATTTCTCCAAATGGAGTCATCACCACCTAGAGAAAATAGATCCAAGATGAAGCTTGATAGAGAAGTATCAACCAGAACTAGACAAAAACTCTGTGTTCCAAAGCGTGGACGATCTTTTAACCAATCGCCTAGACCCTTGTCCTCTTCAAATCCTGACTCTACCAGTCCCATTGCTGATAGATTTTTTAAGAGAATGATTGTATGTGAAAGAAGAGTAGATGTGAAATGTCTTGAAAATTTTAAAGTTCAGGAAATTCTTTCACAACAAGGATGGCTGGAAGTTCTATCGTTTAGAGGGCTAATTAACGAAACCTTAGTCCAATCATTCTTCTCTCATTGCACTCTATCTAAGGGTTTTGAAGTTGACTGCAATGGTCGAATAGTTAAAATTACTCCGTATCGCATTTCAACCCTTATAGGAATACCATTGAGCTCTAAACAACCCACTGAATTAAACCTACCCACTGAAGTAAAAAGGGTTGTTTGGACTAAATTTTTGTGCAATGGGAAGAATGTATCTTGGCATCACAGGAATGCACTATGGGCCACAAAAATGTCCAATGATTATCTTATACTTCATCTGATTTGCATTTCCAACATCTATCCTAGATACAGAAATCATACTAAGCTTACATCATTCATGGTGGAGACCCTATATCACATTGGTAAAGGGGAACCATTATGCCTGCCTACTTTAATATACGATGAAATAGTTTTAGGAGTTGAGTCTAACTTCACAACAATACCTTTCGGACATTTGCAGTGTAGGTTGGCCCATCAATGTGGGTTCAGGGTGCCTAAAGGTGAATCGATATCAGCCCCAGAAATCAATGTGCACAGTATCAGGAAAATGAATCTTTCTTCTATGCATGAAACTGATAATCAAATAAAAGAAGAATTTTCAGACAAGGAGGATGAGATAGTACAGGAAGGCCCAGATACTCCTCTACCAACCTCTGCTCCTACAACTTCTACCTCTCAGAATGATACTGTCGTACAAATCTTGGAGCAATCAAGGTTCGGTGAGCTGAGGAAGTCAATGGAAGAAAGATCTACTCACTCCAACAATCAATGGAATAGATTGTAACACATCTGTCATGCTCCCAAGAATATACTGTTGATAGATCTTCTTAGATTAACTATGTATCAGGATCATTTTTTTGCTATGATTTTTCTTTTGGATAATATATTTTATAGCTGATTTTTTTTTTTTTTTTTTTTTTTAATGGTATATTGATGCATCAATCATCAATTTCCTTGATAACTGATTATCCAAGGAAATTAGAGGACTCTAGCTTTTTGTTATATTGGTATATTTATGGTTGGAACCATATTTTGGAGATAAGTTTATCTGAAGTTGCATATTCATAACTTAATTCTTGCTGAAATATTTCATCTGCTTCGCTTGGTATATCTGAAAAATATGGAACTTCATATGCATACTGTTGAGATTTGTTAATCCTTCCATTAATATTTCTAATATATTATTACAACACAACAATAGTTAAAGACAAAGGCAAGACTCCTGCAACACTCCACTAGATGAACTAACATTTATCATTCTCCTTATTCCAACCCTACTGAAATGGCTATGTCAAACAAAACAATCTTTGTTAGATTAATCAGATCCCTTTTCATCGAACCATATGGGATTGATCTCTGCTTAGGATCAATTGGGTGGTATAACCTATTATACTTTGGAGGAGAGGTTCAGCGCGACCTCATTATCAATTCTTAAATTCTTGTCATGACACGTATGATGACCCTCCATCCATCAGCATCAACTTCATGAACAAAACCAAGGAGATCACTCCTATGGTGCTGAGTCAACTATTACACCTCAGAGTAACACAAATTTCCCCAACTGATTGTCCTCTTAGTCATCTCGAAGTTTGGGGTGAATTAACTCCAGCATTGTCTAATGGTGCCACAGTGCCCCGAAATAAAAGAAACTTCCTCCCAACATCGCATTTGGACTCAACCACCAAAGTATTGCATAACATTTTAAGTACAAATGCATACCCATGTGAAGTTTCTAGATATATGATCTCTCCATTTGTTCTAAATATCCTGTATGACATCTTTCAGGGGATTGAAGTATGCCTACTAACCCTTATCCTGAAATAATTGATCCTAGTCGTCAAGGGTGTTCATTGTACTAGCCTTCCTTTCCCAAGTGTTATCTGTAAACTCTCAAAATTCCTTGGTCTGCCATCTACCCACGATATGTTATATCCTGTCATGTGCTTTACCAAGAAAACTCTAATTCAACTAAATGTGTCTGTAACTGATAAGGGTCAAATATTGCATATCAAACCCCATTTATTGCACGATTTTATGTAAATCATAGCGCCTAATGTCATAATTTAAATGTGTTTTTCACAGGATGAAATAAAAAGCGTGGATTGAAAAAATTATATTAAAAGCGTGAATTTGATGCTCCAAAATTACCAGAGCTCGGGATGGACTCCAGAAAACCAATAATGAAGATTTTACATGCCTGGGATCTGAGGAAAGCAAGCCAAAGGGGCCCGAAAAGGGTCCAGAATGCAAGATCACATAGTTCCCGCTATCCGATCAGTTCGAAACCTCATACATGGGATGAGGGCTATAAATTAACTGTACATATTAAATTTCATCCATTAAAGATCTCGGGAAGTGGGCCAACGGCCAGATCAGCCCCTTAATTCAGTAAGTGGGGCCCACCTGATAGCGGGATATACTTCAACTTTGGTATCAACCCCTTAATTGGAGAGACGAAAAGGATGGACGGTGCAGATCTCTCATAAACATTATAGTGGACACCACACTGTGGTGAGTGTACACCATATACATGAAGCAGAGCCATGCACCGGACGGATGAGGCGGTCAGCGCAGGCGCTGACACGACTCATTCTCTCTCAAATTCAAAAAAACGACTCCCGTTACAGCGTTAACGCCGTCCGGAAATCGGTTGGAGTTGTGGGTCCACAACGTCCATCAAACCATTAATCCGGACCGTCCATCAGGTCTAAATGAAGGCCATGATCACTGCCTAGGTGGCAGAATTGCAAATGGTCATCAGGAATGAAATCCAACCATTCAACAGCTGAACCGACGGTGAAGCAAGATATTTGGTGGCCTAGACCAAAAAGGAGAAACCTTATGTATTTTCGACCAAAATTTCGAGAGAAATTCGGTGAACGGAGCGGATTCCGCTGTGGATTTTGATCACGGACCCCACCATTGTCACAGCGAACCGCGTCCCTGTTTACGCGGCAGCGAACGAATGGACGCTGTCCATTTTTGCGAAGCGTTGTGGGCCCCACCCATGGCCTGTACGGCCGATCCAAACCGTTCATCTTGAAGAGGGCCGCGAGCACTACAAACCCATGCTGATATTCCACTCCCATGCGTACACACGTGCATGATACAGAGGCCACAAAAGGGCTGCCCTGCAACGTTCAAATCAGATCTTTCTGTATTTTCTTCTCTGAGCCGCATCAATGGATAGTCAAAACCACCCATTCTTGACTGAAATTTCGTCCTGAATCCAATGGACGGGGTAGATTTTTCAGAAAATACTTCTGTGGGGCCCACCGATCATGGCTGCGAAAATTTCCATTCCACGTCCTGCTACAACTCTGCCACTTACTCCAGCCTTCCAACAGCTATAAAAGAGGAGTCTTGGACATGGGAAAGGTATTCAGAAATTGGAGGATTTCCAGATCTACAGCAAGGGAGAGAAGAAAGAGAAGAAAGAGAAGAAAGAAGAGAGAGAAATTGGTTTGATTTTTCTTTTATGAATTTTTTTTATCCATCTGTTTAATGGATTTTATGGGTAACTAATCTCTCAGCTAGGGCTGAGATGAAACCCCTAATTTGAACACCCATTGTTCTATGTTAATTTTACTTTAATTAGATTGATTTGTTTCTTTCCCTAGTGTGCTTGATTGTTTTAAATTCTATACTTCTCCATCTATGAACTTTGATCAGAGTCTATGGATGGATGTGGTTTGGATGCTTATTCTAGGTGCTTGTATCTGATCATGAACAGGTTCCTGTAGAGGAAGAAATAGGGTGCTTTAATGAACTGCATATTCCATATGCCCGATTAAAGATATGGGATATGTTCTTCATGGCATTGCTTAAAGGAATTAGACAATCTGTATGCCTGATTAAGGACACAGATTGTGCTTTCTCTAGATAAGTTAGATCAATCTAAATTAAGGTGAATTAACAGACAAAACAAAGGTTAGGACAATTAGGGGTGGATTCGAAAGTCCTAGTGCTCTTTTTCTGATTGAATTTTTTTCCTTATTCTCAATAGTTATTTTTCATAAATTTGTGTTAGTAATTTGCTACATTAATTGCTGAATTAGTTAAGAAGAATTGTGAATTTGAATTGTAACGACCAGTCCTCGTGGGATTCGACCTCGATCTTACCGAGTTTATTACTACATCACAACCCTATACTTGGGGAGTGAACAGTAACTACATTTGAGGAGAATTAAGAATACAGAAGCGGTAAAGAAGCTCAAGACACTCCCATGACCACTGGCTGTTTTAGGCCCGTGTCCTAGTATCTAGTCGTTCCTTAGGATCACACGATCCTCCCCGTCGAATTTCGGCGACCCGTAACCTGTAGACAGCGTTTGCGAACGACCTTAAGTCGCATCCTGTGAACCCGAGTTGACTCAACCCAAGACCTATACCATTGCAACCACGCCGTCGCTGTGGTTCCAACATCTCATCTCGTGAGCCAATGTGACACCTAGACTAGGAGATATGGCTTGCGCAAAATCTTGGCCAAAGACTGCATATTGCTAAGCCACAAGATTCCAGATAAAGTAGATTCTCTACCTAGAGCATCATGAGGATGACATCATCCTAGGCTAGGTAGCCTAGGGTGACATCACCCTAGCCCTTCCTATGCTTGCTAGTCATAATAACAAGCATGCCATGCTCCCTTACACAAGCAATGATTCTTTTACAAACTAATCATTTCTCTCATATACATCCCTCTCTCTCCCTCTCATCTTCCTCATTTTCCTAACAAGAGGAGCTTAGGACGTCCATGAGAGACCCATTACTCTAGCCCCTTCCAAGCTAGATCCCTCTTAATCCAACCATCTAAAACCCATCTCCACCATTGAAGGAGCTCCTTAGAAGCTTGAGAGTTCAGGGGAAGAAGAAGAAGAATAAGAAGAAGAAGAAGAAGAAGAAGAAGAGAGCTGGGTGTACTTTAGGACTAGATTCTTTCCATTTTCTTGCATAAATTACTATATTTTCTAGCATGGGGCAAGTAGGACCTACCAATCAATGCTGAGGATCCTATTTTGACCCGTAGGTGTGGCCAATGGCCACCTTGGCTTGCATGTATGTTTTGATTATCTTAAGGGGCTCATAGTGGCAGAGCCCCTCCTCTAGCCATGTCTCTCTCTCTCTCTCCTCTCTCTCTCCCTCTCTTCATTTATACCTGATGGTCGTGGCCCACCTGATGTGCTCAGTACATCTAGACCATCCAGTAGGTTGGGACGGTCTTGCACTCCAGATTTTTGGACGCAGGTTGGCCCACCATCCTGTCCTATTTTGCATGTAAGTGTAAACACCAATGTTAGCTTGGTCTGATTTGTGTGGCCCATCTAGGAGGGCCCTACCTTGATGAATGTGATGGATAACCACACTGTCTAGTAGTCTTGTGGGCTGTAACGTACAACACCATGCTGATGTCCAAATTCCAGGCCCACTTGTTGACCATCTAGATGGGGTGAAACCATAAATATCAGCTTGATTTTCTCATTGTAGTGGGGTGGTCCACTAACGTGTGGACCCCACCTTGATGTGTGGTTGAGCCCAGAGCACCCAGCCATTAGAGGTCACACTGGAGTGGGCCTTGCAAGGCTGGACAGTCCAACATGTTGGCACCGTTTAGCAGGCTTGGACATTATGAGACAAATAAATATCAGCTTGATGGTTGGCTGGTGGGCCACTCATGTGGACCCCACCTTGTTGTGTACTTGGAGATGCATACCGTCCATTCATTTCTCTATGTTTATGCAGGGCATGGGCCTAACCCAAAGGCAGATCCAATGATTCGATGGGCTGGGACGTGCTAAAATGTCTGTCCAGCAGCTGTCCACCTTTGAAGTATGTGTTTTAACTTCTCCATTCACCCCTTTTGTGGCCCACCTAACTGAGACCCACATCAGATATATGCGTAGCATCTAGGCTGTCCATCTGAGGGACGGGACATGCACAGGCAGTAACCCATCTACTGGACGCCCAGGCAGGCCCAGTGTCCAGCAGGGGCTGGCCATCCATGGCCATAGGCCCACCTTGCTTATGTGTTGTCTAGGCCGTCTAGGACCTTTGGACCTTCCAGCTGAGATTGGGATGCTGCTAGACTGCTAGTCTAGCTGTAGGCCCACCTTGATTTATGTGTTGTATTCAAGCCTTTCATCTGGTGGGGCCCACTGTGATATATATGGGCCACCATGAGTTTTGAGTTTCATCCAAATTGTCCATCTACTAGATGCCCAATAGGCCTAGGTAGTTGGGAGGGCTGGATGTCCAGTAAGGGCCCTATATTACTGCATGTAGTTGTATATTATGAGGCTGTGAGGCCCACTAGGTTGAAGGTGTAATGCATACACACTATACATGAATTTTTCTTCATTGGCCCCATTAGTGCCTTACAAGGCCCACCTTCCACTTATATGAATGAGGACTAGACTGTCCAAATTTCTAGATGTCCAGCAGGCCCAGATGGGCTGGACGTCCAGCCTTAGAGCCCCCTTTGACGCAAGTGTTGTCCATCCATTATTCTGGATTTTATGGGTTGTTCTTGTCATGCCCCGAACTCGGAGACCGGGCTCACAAAATTCCCGATCGCCGAATCCGGCGCCGACAGCCTCCGTAGAACCCCATTCTCGGCTCCCAGCGCCCATACGCCAGGTTCCGATCCTGGGATGCTATAAGGAGGATTTCTAATGATCAATTTGATTCGTAATGAGCATAACCACAAGCATAACCCATGAACAATAACCACAAGAACACCATCACAAAATTCACTATGATAAAAAACTTTGAGTACAAGGTGTATAAAAGGAAATACAAGATACTAAAAATGACAAAAACTCCAAAGGCTTAGCTGCACGCTCCAACTGCGACGAGACTACGGCTGCGTCCTGGCGTCACCTACACGCGCATCAATCGTGCATAAGCTTATGGAAAGCTTAGAGAGTGGGGTAAGTGTGTGCACAATATGAGCGTGCTCAGAATGTAGGGTCAGAGTAATGCAGAATTGTGCCAATGAGTACATGAATGCAGTCACCGTACCAAGGCTAAGCGGTACAGAATATAAATGATATCGGCATTATCAAGGCCATGCGATGCATAATGCAGCTCAAGCATGCCAATCCTCATGTCAATACAGCTCCTCATTAGAGCGTCGATCAGTATGGTTCTCAGTCTGGACAATCACCAGGGTCTAGTACACTCAAGCCAGCTTGTCACCCCTATCCGAACGCACAACTGGGAGAGTGGAAGAGACCTCACTATCCGCCTGCCAATATCGGGCCTGGCTCGTCGATAGCGGACCGATTCCTCAAGCTGGTCAAACTCAACCTAGAAATTGCCCCCTCACTCAGGTGGGTAAGGTCACACCCCTTTCCAACCGACCACGACACAGTGGGAGACGCGGCCTCCTGGTATTCGGCTCTCATGCGCTCGTACATCGACTCGGTCTCGACGTTGGAGTCATTCTCTGGTACCATTAGATTTTGGGATTTTCACCCAGGGACATCTATGACGCCCGTATGCTAGAACCAAACATTTCTGGTATCCAATGCAGCCACCCACGATGTGTCTGTGGAGGCTATGGCCCTAGTGTCACTAGGGCATACAGTAACTACAATCACACAATTCAAGTGCATGAGTCATACTACCAGTCATGCAACAATCCTGCGTAAACCATGCGCTCATGCAGGGCAACTCCGCCTATCAGGGATCCCGTAACAGTCTGCCCGAAGGCATATGCTATGATCAGTCCCCCCTTATCTCAAGCATGCATATGATGCGTATGATCATGAATCATGGGGCAGCACTATACTTATGGTATGATAATGGGCGTTGCTCAAAGTGAAGATGGGCCTAAACGGACTGCAGAGTACAAGTATGGGCCTATTAGTAGGCCTTAAGGAGTGTGACAATGCAGACATTTAACCAACATTATCCTTACAATGTGGACGTCAAACCAATATTGTTCCCAAGGCATAGCCCGCCATAAAGTACCATTACACAAACCATAGGGAATCACACATTGCCATGGACCAATATACATTTCATTAGGCCTCGACCCATAGTCCTCAGATACATCAAATGTGCTGTCTCATATGGGCCTTTCATAAATCAAGTAGGCCGCATTAATGGGCCTTAAGTACATTGCAATGGGTCATGTCCCATGGGCCTTTGAAAACATCACAATGGGCCCTTGAAAACATCAAGGTGGGCCTCAACAATGGCCACAAATACACATCAAGGTGGGCCTCAATAACGGCCACAAGTACTCATCCAGGTGGGCCTCAACAACGGCAAAAAAATACGATAAGGTGGGCCTAAAACACTTGGGCCTAAACACATGGATCAAATGGGCCAAACCACCATTAAAATTCCCAAGGCCCGCCATAATGTATATATTACATAATATAATATATTATGATGATAATATAATATATACATATACATGTACATATTCATATACATATACATATACATATACATAGTATACACCACAAAAACACACACACACACCACACACACACACACACACACCACACACATATAATATATATATATATATATATATATATGGAAAAAAAGCACAATGAGTTCGAGCTGGCGTTCAGCCCCCATGAGGTCCAGCAGTGGGGACCTACTGTTGATGTTTGTCGAACATCTAACCCATCAGTCAGATCACCATTCCATCCTAAGCCTAGGTCTCAAAAATCAAGTCAATCCGTAACTTGTGCAGGCCACACCACATGCAGCAGTGGAGAGGGCCGTGCACCATTTAAAACATTCATAACCATTTCGAGGGCCCACAAAGATGTTGTTTGTAAATCCAGCCCATCCATTATGGGTGTCCCATTTGATTGAGGGTTCAGACCAAGTTGCAAGTGCATGGAAGACTCCAGGTGGGACCCACCGTCCACTGGACGGTGTGCACAAGACACAAACATCACCGTGGGCTCCACCGTCCGCTGGACGGTGGAATACAATACATACATTACAGTAGGCTCCCACCGTCCGCCTGGACGGTGGGGATAAGACACGTACATCACTGTGGGCTTCCACGTGGGGCCCACCGTATTGCTCATATGCCATCTAACCCATCCATACGGTCACACGGGCCTGGATGAATGGAGAAAACAAATTTCAGGTTGTTCCAAAACATCTGTGGTCCCCAAAAGAGTTTCAATGGTAAACGTTCATTCACACTGTTTCCTATGATGTGGGCTACCTGAGCCATGGATCAGGCTGATTTTCGGAGGGGACCCACCTCAGGGGGTGCTCTACCTCATGGACGGTGTGGATACAAAATATACATCATGGCGGGGCCCACGGTTGGAGCCGTGGGACCCTGCCCGTTTCACGCTGACGCTGGCAGCGTGTGTCAGCGGCGTCTGCAGCAGCAGGCGCTGCTGTGTATTTTTATTTTACTTTTTTTTTTTGAAAATTCCTTTGCAAAGGTTTTCACGTGTGGGGCTGGCATCGGAAGCATCCGCCCCACCCAGCGGGTCCCATACTCTATAAGCAATCCATCAAGCCCAATATTGGGCATTTTCCGAGGTGTAGAAGAGTTTAAGTGCATTGAACGTGTGAAAAAATCACTATTCTCAGAGATATGGCCCGCCTGAAAGAGATTGGATCAGCTTAGTTTTTCGGCTCAACGCCTAAAATGGTCCAAAGAAAGGGATAGACGGCGTGGATTAAGCACAAACATCAAGGTGGGGCCTATGTGAGTGGGCCACCAAAAAGTTTGTAAACCAAGCTTATATTAGTATTTATTTTTTTTCCAAACACGTCCAGCATCCTGGACGCTGGACGGAAAGAAGAGCACGTTATAAGAGGTGGGCTCGTTAAGTGGCCACCAAATGATGGGTGGTATGGGTACATTACATCTAAGGTGGGCCCCACTTATAAATGGACTGGCTATAATACAAGCCTTATGGTGGGGTCCATTCAAGTGGCCATACAACCACAAAATCTAAAAAAAAGGAGAGAGAGAGAGAGAGAGAGAGAGGGAGAGGAGAGAAAAAAAAGTGGGACACACGTGTGATGGAGGGACCCCGATACTATGGGCCCTCCCTTGCATTCCATCATACATCAAACGGTAATCAAAGTGGACCATTGGCCACATCTTAGGGTCCCAAGTGAGATCCATACCATTGATCGGTAGGCCTCACTTGGCCCATCATAAAAACATAGAATTCTAGCCTATGGAAGCACCCACCGGTTGATCTCTTCGGTCCGTTGGAAAGCCACCCTCCTTGTGCCCCTCTTTGATGGTGGAGATGGGAAATGGATGGCTAGGATGATGGGTTTTGGAATGGGAATGGTGGGCCACAAATCACTTTTCTCTCACTTGGAAGCTTGGACATGTGAGCTCTTGCTTGGCTTGGGAATGTGGAGAAATGAGAAGGAGAGAGAGGGTTGTAAGGGAGAGAGAGTGATGTGAGGTGATGGATGTGGTACTTGACTAGGTATGGGTGTGTAAGAGAGAGGGTAAGAAAGAGTTGACTTTGGAGAGAGAAAGCATGGGTTGCTTGTACTTGACATAAAGTGATTGATTTGATTGATTTGATTGATTTGACATGTCGTAGAGATTCTATTGAAGTCCGCAACGCGCGGCGTTTCTCTTGAACTGAACGTAGGTCGACATCTTCTAGCCTGGGTATCGGGTCGGTGCGTGAGTCACGGCGTTGGAACCGCGGCGATGGTGCGGTCGCAATGATACAGGTCTCAGATTAAACCGACTCGAATATAAAGGATACGACTTATGATCGATCGCAACGTTGATTATCGGTCGCGGATTGCCAGACTTCGACGGAAATGATCGCAGGATTCATCGGAACAGTACGAACTAGGATACGGGTCTTACAGCTCTCCCCACCTAATAAAATTCCGTCCTCGAATTTACACTACCATCGCAACTAAACTTAACTCATAAGAGAATAGGGAACATAACATTATGTATGATCAAAACACAGTACAACATACATCAAACATCAAAAGACGGGGATGACGCCCATGAATCTCAAGCTCTAACTCTCAAGACGTATCATCCATAAGCAATCTAACAAGATGGTGTAGGGGTCAAGTCACATGAATCATCGACAACTGCTCCTGATGATTGAGGGTCCTGTTGAAAGGCATAAAATCTGCCCTGGGCCTGCTGGCGAGGTGCAGGTCCCCTCTGAGGCCTCTACTGCTGCGGGGGAGGTCCTAGAGGCTGGTGTTGTTGCTAAGGGGGCTTCGGTGGTAGAATCTGCTGTCGCTGCTGCTGCGGAGGTTGCTGCGGTGCTCTAGGCTGCTGTGGAGGCTGTTGTGGTGCTCTCGGCTGCTACTGCTGAGGTCGGGGACACTCCCACCTACGGTGTCCTATCCCACCGCATCCATAGCAAGTGTCAGGAAGCTGTCTCTGAGGTGCTGCTGCTGGGGGTGCCGTCGGTGCTACTAGTGCTCCGGCGGATGGGTGGCTCTTGTATCTCTGCGGTCGTCGGTGCTGTTGGGAGCTACTGGAGGGGGCCTGCCTCTTCTGACCCCTCCTCTGATCTCGGTCGCTCTGTCCGCCGGCCCACTCGGCCTCATAGATCTGAGCCCTCCGCACTACCGCCTGGAAGGTCGGGAGCTCATGTCCAATAACACGGCCTCGAAGACCGTAACGTAAGCCGTTCTCGAAACGGCGGGCCTTGCGCCCCTCATCATCAACCATGTATGGCGCAAACCTCGATAGCGCCACAAAACGGGCCGCGTATTGCGCCACGGTCATGTCCCCCTGCACCAGAGTCTCGAACTCCAGTGCTCTCTGACGTCGAATGTGATTAGGGAAGTACTGCTCCTCGAATCTATCGATAAAGTCATCCCATGTCCAGAGTAATCAGGGTTGCAACACGGGTAACGGAGGTCCACGATGCTCTGCCTCACCTTGGAAAAGGAATACCGCTAACCGAACTCGATGATGGTCGTGCATGACATAGTAGCGAAGATCTTCTCCACATCGGAGCACCATCTCTCTGCGGCAGTCAGATCTGGCTCGCCCTGGAAACTTGGAGGATTAAGCCGTCTGAACTTGCGAAGAAGAGCACTCGCATGCTCTTGCTCTGCCTGCTCTGGCGAAATAACTAGGCGCCTGCCCTGCCCCTGAAGTGCAGCAGTCACAGCCTGTAACATCTGCTGTAATTGCGAGGCACTCACAGGCACGGTCGGATCCGTACCGACATCAGGTGGAGGAACGTCATCCTCAGGAAAGGGAGCAGGGATCTCTGGCGGTAGAACGGGAGGCGCCGGTGGTAAAGCTGGAGCCTCAGGTGGTGGAGCGGGGGTCGAACGGGTAGCTCTCCTGGGCGGCATGTCCTAAGGAAAAGATAAGGCACCAATCAATCTTGAGAATCGCGCACTAATGAACTCAATCGAAAGGTTATGCACTCGGAACCTAATTGTCCTAAGCTCATAGCAAACATGTGATGTTGTTCTCGGTTATTCCCAAGTTATGCTCTGATACTAACTTCTGTCACGCCCCGAACTCGGAGACCGGGCTCACAAAATTCCCGATCACCGAATCCGGCGCCGACAGCCTCCGTAGAACCCCTTTCTCGGCTCCCAGCGCCCATACGCCAGGTTCCGATCCTAGGATGCTACAAGGAGGATTTCTAATGATCAATTTGATTCGTAATGAGCATAACCACAAACATAAGCCACAAACAAAACCACAAGAACACCATCACAAAATTCACTATGATAAAAAACTTTAAGTACAAGGTGTATAAAAGGAAATACAAGATATGAAAATGACAAAAACTCCAAAGGCTCGGCTGCCCACTTCAACTGCGGCGAGACTACGGCTGCGTCCTGGCGTCACCTGCATGCATCAATCGTGCATAAGCTTATGGAAAGCTTAGAGGGTGGTGTGGTGTAAGTGTGTGCGCAATATGAGCGTGCTCAGAATGCAGGGTCAGAGTAATGCAGAATCGTGCCAATGAGTACATGAATGCAGTCAGCCGTACCAAGGCTAAGAGGTACAGAATATAAATGATATCGGCCATATCAAGGCCATGCGATGCATAATGCAGCTCAAGCATGTCAATCCTCATGTTAATACAGCTCTTCACTAGAGCGTCAATCAGTATGGTTCTCAGTCTGAACAATCACCGGGGTCTAGTACACTCAAGCCAGCTTGCCGCCCCTATCCGAACGCACAACTGGGAGAGTGGAAGAGACCTCACTATCCGCCTGCCAATATCGGGCCCGGCTCGTCGATAGTGGACCGATTCCTCAAGCTGGTCAAACTCAACCTAGAAATTGCCCCCTCACTCAGGTGGGTAAGGTCACACCCCTTTCCAACTGACCACGACACAGTGGGAGACGCGGCCTCCTAGTATTTGGCCCTCATGCGCTCGTACATCCACTCGGTCTCGACGTTGGAGTCATTCTCTGGTACCATCGGGTTTTGGGATTTTCACCCAGGGACATCTATGGCGCCCATATGCTAGAACCAAACATTTCTAGTATCCAATGCAGCCACCCACGATGTGTCTGTGGAGGCTATGACCCTGGTGTCACTAGGGCATACAATAACTACAATCACACAATGCAAGTGCATGAGTTATACTACCAGTCATGCAACAATCCTGCGTAAACCATGTGCTCATGCAGGGCAACTCCGCCTATCAGGGAGCCCGTAACAGTCTGCCCGAAGGCATATGCTATGATCAGTCACCCCTCATCTCAAGCATGCATATGATGCGTATGATCATGAATCATGGGGCAGCACTATACTTATGGTATGATAATGGGCGTTGCTCAAGTGAAGATTGGCCTAAACGGACTGCAAAGTACAAGTATGGGCCTATCAGTGGGCCTAAGGGAGTGTGACAATGCGGACATTTAACCAACATTATCCTTACAATGTGGACGTCAACCAACATTGTTCCCAAGGCATAGCCCGCCATAAAGTACCATTACACAAATCATAGGGAATCACGCATTGCAATGGACCAATATACATCTCATTAGGCCTCGACCCATAGTCCTCAGATACATCAAATGGGCCATCTCATATGGGCCTTTCATAAATCAAGTGGGCCGCATCAATGAGCCTTAAGTACATTGCAACGGGTCATGTCACATGGGCCTTTGAAAACATCACAATGGGCCCTTGAAAACATCAAGGGGGGCCTCGATAACGACCACAAGTACTTATCCAGGTGGGCCTCAACAACGGCAAAAAAATACGATAAGGTGGGCCTAAAACACTTGGGCCTAAACACATGTATCAAATGGGCCAAACCACTATTTAAATTCCCAAGGCCCGCCATAATGTATATATTACATAATATAATATATTAATGATATATATAATATATACAATAATAGAAATAATATATACATATACATGTACATATTCATATACATATACATACATATACACACACACACACAGATATATATATATATATATATATATATATATATATATATATATATATATATAATATATATTATATATATAAATGGAAAAAAAAAGCACAATGAGTTCGAGCTGGCATTCAGCTCCCATGAGGTCCAGCTGTGTAGGACCTACCGTTGATGTTTGTCAAACATCTAACCCATTAGTCAGATGCACCATTCCATCCTAAGCCTAGGTCTCAAAAATCAAGTCAATCCATGACTTGTGCAGGCCACACCACATGCAGCAGTGGAGAGGGCCGTGCACCGTTTAAAACATTCATAACCATTTCGAGGGCCCACAAAGATGTGGTTTGTAAATCCAGCCCATCCATTATGGGTGTCCCATTTGATTGAGGGTTCAGACTAAGTTTCAGGTGCATGGAAGACTCCAGGTGGGACCCACCGTCCACTGGACGGTGTACACAAGACACAAACATCACCGTGGGCTCCACCGTCCGCTGGACGGTGGAATACAATACATACATTACTGTAGGCTCCCACCGTCCTCCTGGACGGTGGGGATAAGACACGTACATCACTGTGGGCTCCCACGTGGGGCCCACCGTAATGCTCATATGCCATCTAACCCGTCCATAAGGTCAAACGGGCCTGGATGAATGGCGAAAACAAATTTCAGGTTGTTCTAAAACTTCTGTGGTCCCCAAAAGAGTTTCAATGGTAAACGTTCATTCACACTGTTTCCTATGATGTGGGCTACCTGAGCAATGGATTAGGCTGATTTTCGGAGGGGACCCACCTCAGGGGGTGGTCTACCTCATGGACGGTGTGGATACAAAATATACATCATGGTGGGGCCCACGGCTGGAGCCGTGGGACCCTGCCCGTTTCACGCTGATGCTGGCAGCGTGTGTCAGCGGCGTCTGCAGCAGCAGGCGCTGCTGTGTATTTTTTTATTTTTATTTTTTTGAAAATTCCTTTTTTAAAGGTTTTCACGCGTGTGGCCGGCATCGGAAGCATCCGCCCCACCCAGCGGGTCCCATACTCTATAAGCAATCCATCAAGCCCAATATTGGGCATTTTCCGAGGTGTAGAAGAGTTTAAGTGCATTTGAACGGTGAAAAATCACTATTCTCAAAGATATGGCCTGCGTGAAAGTTGGATCAGCTTAGTTTTTCGGCTCAACCCCTAAAATGGTCCAAAGAAAAGGATAGACGGCGTGGATTAAGCACAAACATCAAGGTGGGGCCTATGTGAGTGGGCCACCAAAAAGTTTGTAAACCAAGCTTATATTAGTATTTTTTCTTTCCAAACACGTCCAGCATCCCTGGACGCTGGACGGCCTAACATACTAAGAGGTGGGCCCCGTTTAAGTGGGCCACCAAATGATGGGTGGTATGGGTACATTACATCTAAGGTGGGCCCCACTTATAAATGGACTGGCTATAATACAAGCCTTATGGTGGGGTCCATTCAAGTGGGCCATACAACCACAAAATCTAAAAAAAAGGAGAGAGAGGGAGAGAGAGAGGGAGAGAGAAAAAGTGGGACACACGTGTGATGGAGGGACCCCGATACTATGGGCCCTCCCTTGCATTCCATCATACATCAAACGGTAATTAAAGTGGACCATTGGCCACATCTTAGGGTCCCAAGTGAGATCCATACCATTGATCGGTAGGCCTCACTTGGCCTGTCATAAAAATAGAATTCTAGCCTATGGAAGCACCCATCGGTTGATCTCTTCGGTCCGTTGGAACGCCACCCTCCTTGTGCTCCTCTTTGATGGTGGAGATGGGAAATGGATGGCTAGGATGATGGGTTTTGGAATGGGAATGGTGGGCCACAACTCACTTTTCTCTCACTTGGAAGCTTGGCCGTGTGAGCTCTTGCTTGGCTTGGGAATGTGGAGAAATGAGAAGGAGAGAGAGGGTGTAAGGGAGAGAGAGTGATGTGAGGTGAGTGATGTGAGGTGATGGATGTGGTACTTGACTAGGTATGGGGTGTGTAAGAGAGAGGGTAAGAAAGAGTTGACTTTGGAGAGAGAAAGCATGGGTTGCTTGTACTTGACATAAAGTGATTGATTTGATTGATTTGATTAATTTGACATGTCATGGAGATTCTCTTGAAGTCCGCAACGCGTGGCATTTCTCTTGAACTGAATGCTGGCCGACATCTTCTAGCCAGGGTATCGGGTCAGTACGTGAGTCGCGGCGTTGGAACCGCGGCGACGGTGCGGTCGCAATGATACAGGTCTCGGATTAAACCGACTCGAATCTAAAGGATACGACTTACGATCGATCGCAACGTCGATTATCGATCTCGGATTGCCGGACTTCGACGGAAATGATCGCAGGATTCATCGGAACAGTACGAACTAGGATACGGGTCTTACAGTTCTGTAACCCCACTATGATATATGTGTCATACACCTTGCCCAACCATTTTATAGAGTATATGGGCTGCCCCATGAGGCCCACCAGGATGCATGTGTTGTATGTCTTTCCTAGCCATTTATTTTCTGGGCTGTGGGCTGCCCCATGTAGCCCACCTTGATGTATGTAGACTATGGGCCGTCCCTTGAAGCCCACCATGATGTATGAGATAATATGTATGCTGCCCATTTATTTTCTAGCTATTGTAAGGGCCATGGGCCCCATTGTGAGATAGTTTTTATAGCGGGCCACACTCTAGGAGGCAATGGTGGTTAAATGTCTACGTTGTAAACCTCCCTGGCCCATTGTTAGGCCCATTCTCATCTTCTGTTAGTGGGCTAACCTAAACCATTGGGCCCCCATTATTGATGGTGCTTCCACCGTGCCTTGTAGATTGGTCAAAGCCATATAGCCCATCTTGTGCTTATTGGGCCCTATAGGAGGCCCAGTTTACTATGTGATGGAGAGTGTGAGGAAGCCCACTCTTTGTACTTAGGCACATCCTCTTGACTTCCCTTATTATATACATTAGACTTACCCATGAGGCCCATTCTTGATATGAGTATGCCATCTAAGTCGTCTACTGATTGTAAGAGAGTACATCATCATCGTTGGATATGCCTAGCAGCGCATCATGATACATGCCCATACGCATGATTTGCATGCTTGTTATGAGGAGTGATTGATCATAACATATGTCATTAGGTTGTTTATGGGACTCCCTAAGAGACGGAATTGCCACACATGAGCGCGTGGTACGCACAGGACTGATGCATGACTTGATAGTATGACTCATGCATCCGGCATTTGTGTGATACGATTACTATTCACCCCAGCGACATCAGGGTTTTGGCCTCCACAGGCATATCATTGATGACAGGATTGGACACCGAAAATGTTTGGTTCTAGCACTAGGGCACTTAGGATGTCCTTGGGTGAAAGTCCCAGAACCCTTATGGTACCAAGAGGATGCTCCAACATCGAGACTGAGTAGATACATGAGCGCCCGAGTGTCGAATACTAGTAGCTCGCATCTCTAACTGTGTCGTTGTCGGTTGGAAGGGGGTGTGGCCTTATCCGCCCGAGGGGTAGGGGGAAAAGCTAAGCTGAGTTTGACCAGCTCAGAAATGGGTCCGTTACTGACGAGCTTGGTTGATATTTGTTGACTACTGTCTAGGCGGGTAGTTAAGTCTCTTACGCTCACTTGGCCGCACGCATGGGGATGGGTAGTCGTTGTGGAGTGTACTAGACCCCAGCGATATTCCAATGATGGACTATACTGATACGAGGATCCACCTTAGGACTAGCATGGTTGCATTGCATCTTGCATATGACACTTGGCCATGTAGGCTTTGCATCGCATAGCCTTTGTATGGCTGATGGTACTCATGGACTATACTAATATGGGGATCCAGCTGAGGACTGGTATGCTTGCGTTGCATCTTGCATATGACATCTGGCCATGTAGGCCTTGCATCGCATAGCCTTGATACGGCTGACAGTATTCATGGACTTGCCAGTATATTCCGCATTACTCTGATGTCGCGTACTTGACACATATATTGCGCACACACTTACACCACCCTCAAAGCTTTCGATAAGCTTATGCACGACCGTTGTGTGCAGGTGATGTTAAGACATAGTAGCACTGAGGCAAGAGCGTGCAGCTGAGCTTCTGGAGTTCTTTCTAACTCTCTTGTATTTCCCTTTATGCATTGTACTCAAAAGTTTTTTATTATAGTGGATATGTGGTGTTGTTGTTGTTTATGTTTGGGTTATGCTTATGGTTATGCTTCTTACGAGAATAAATTCATACTGAAAATCCTCCTTGTAGGATCCCAGGATCGGAATCCAGTATATGGGTGCTGGGAGCCGAGAATAGGTTACGACGGAGGCTGTTGGTGCTGGATTCGATGATCGGAAATTTTATGAGCCCGGTTTCTGAGTTTGGGGCGTGACAGGAGTTGGTATCAGAGTATAACTTGGGAATAACTAAGGACAACATTACGTCTATGCTATGAATTTAGGACGGTTAGGTCCCGAGTTCGTAACCTTCTGATATAGTTCCCGAACGTGTGTGCCTTTGAGAGTTCTCAAGGCTAATAGGCCCCTTGCTCCTTCCTGTAAGACATAGTCCAAGAGAGCGGCCCGAGTGACTCCCTCTCCCCCACCTGAGATTCTTGCTCACCCACCTGAGATTCCCGTTCCCCCGCTTGAGATTCTGCTCCCTCACCAGAGATTCCTGGTCCCCCACCTGAGACTTCTGCACCCACGTCTGAGGGTAGTGCAGCGCCGACTGTGTCCGTGAGTGCTGACCAATTACAGCAAATGTTGCAGGCTGTGATCACCGCCCTCTAAGGGCAAGGCAGGCAACCCACTGAGACGAGAGAACAGACAGAGCAGGAGCGCAGGAGCGCCCTTCTTCGAGACTTTACCCGGCTCGATCCCCGCGATTTCAGGGAGAGCTTCACTCGACTGTGGCAGAGAGATAGCGCTCCCAGGTGGAGAAGATTTTCGACACCATGAGATCTACGACTGATCAGCGGGTCTTGTTGGTAGTGCTTTTACTTGAGGGTGAGGCCGAGCATTGGTGGGCATCGGTCTCTCATACGACAAGGGCTAAGTTCGTAAGGACGTGGGAGGAGTTTGTAGACTGGTTTGACTGGAAGTTTTTCCCTGACCACACCCGACAACAGCGTGCACTCGAATTTGAGACTCTGGTGTAGGGGGATATGACAGTATCGCAGTATGAGGCCCATTTTGTCGGGCTGTCGAGGTTCACGATGTATCTTGTCGATGATGATGGACGGAGGCCCGACGTTCTGAGAACAACTTACGTCTTGGTCTCCGAAGCCATGTCATCGGACACATGCTCCCGACTTTTGAGTAGGTAATGTAGAGGGCTAGGTCTACAAGGGAGAGTGGGCCGATTCGCAAAGGGTTCATGGTCAGAGGGGAGACAAGAAGAGGAAGGCCCCCTCCGATGGTCCCACCAACAGCAGCATCGACCCGAGCAGAGGCGTGTGGCCCGTCCAGCCGCTCGAGCACCATAGGTGGGAGTGTCCCCACCATCAACAGTAGCAGCAGCCGAGAGTGTTATAGTAGCCTCCACCGCAGCAGCAGCGACCATATCCGCATCAGCTGCTGAGGCCCGAGCAACAACCGAGGCAGCAGTATAGGACCCCACAGTGGCAGCCTCAATAGCAGGGACCTCAGAGGGGACAAACACCTCCCTAGTTGGCTCAGGCCAGATTTTGTGCGGCTTAGCAGGACCCTCAGTCATCCAGAGGAGTCATCGAAGGTACTCTTCCTGTTTCTGGATGAATAGCTCGGGTTTTGTTTGATTCTTGTGCATCGTATTCTTTCATACCTGAGGAATTCTGCCGATCGACTAAATTACCAATAAAGTCTGCTCGTGAGGGATTGACAGTGTCAACTCCCTTAGGGAAGATCACAGTGTTAGGCCGATTTTGTTCATCTTGCCCGTTTTGGTTGAGGAGATCTTCTTGCCTATCGATTTGTTCATGTTGCCGATGTCCAAGTTTGATGTCATCCTAGACATGGATTGGCTCGCAGAGTACCACGCCATACTAGACTGCTCCGCAAGGACTGTCAAATTCTATATACCCTGCTTGCCTCAGTTCCAGTTTATAGCCGATCCCATAGGAAAGCAGCTCTCTTATCTGATGTCGTGTGTCGTGGAGGAACCTGTCGTCGTGAGCATCGACCAGTTGCCGGTTGTCTGTGGCTTTCTCGATGTGTTTCAGGAGATTCTGGGATTATCGCCTCGCCGACATATTGAGTATTAGATCGACCTTGTGCCCGGTACAATGCCAATTTCAAAAGCCCCGTATCGTATAACACCGTTGAAGTTGCGGGAACTACAGAAGCAGTTGCACGAGTTACACGAGTTAGGCTTCATCCGTCCGAGTAGTTCGCCGTGGGGAGCGCCCGTAATTTTCGTCAGGAAGAAGGATGGCTCGTTGAGGCTCTACGTGGACTACTATGAGCTCAACAAGGTCACGATCATGAACAAGTAGCCGCTTTTGAGGATCGATGATTTGTTTGATCAACTACATGGTGTGCAGTTCTTTTCGAAGATAGAGCTGCAGTCCGGTTATCATCAGATTCAGGTCCGAGAGGAGGATATCCTGAAGATAGCCTTCAGGACACGCTATGGTCATTTTGAGTTTCAGTTCATGTCCTTTAGACTGACCAATGCACCCGCAGTATTCATGCAGTTGATGAATAAGGTCTTCTATCCATATCTCGATCAGTTTGTTGTAGTATTTATCGACGACATTCTAATATATTTAAGGACTCGCGAGGACCATGAGCAACATTTAGAGATTGCTTTGCAGACCTTCCGTGCTCACCAGCTTTCTGCGAAGCTGGAGAAGTGTGAGTTCTGTCAGGAGGAGGTGAAGTTCCTCGGTCATGTGATGATGAAGCAGGGTGTCGCAATGGACCACTAGAAGATTAATGCAGTGTGTCAGTGGGGCCAGCCCACGAACGTATCTGAGATCCGCTATTTTCTTAGTTTTGCAGGCTATTACCAACACTTTATTGAGGGATTCTCCTGTTTCACAGCACCGTTGACCAGATTAACCCAGAAGGGTGCTGAGTTTGTGTGGAGTGATTCCTGCGAGTTAGCATTTGCAGAGCTGAAGGACTGCCTTACGTCTGCACCTGTCCTCACTCTTCCCTCTGGGAATGAAGGTTTTGTGGTATTTACCGATGTTTCACATGTTGATTTGGGTGCTGTCCTAATGCAACATGGGAAGTCAGTGGCCTACGCATCTCGCTGGTTCAAGGTCCATGAGCTAAACTACTCACACATGATTTAGAGCTTTTAGCAGTCGTCTTCACACTGAAGGTGTGGAGGTATTATCTTTATGAGGTTAGGTTCAAGATCTTCTCTGACTACAAGAGCTTGAAGTATCTCTTCTCACAGTCCGAGTTGAACATGAGGCAGAGATGTTGGATGGAACTCCTGAAGGACTACGATTTTGATCTCCAGTACCACCCGGGAAAGGTAAACGTGGTGGCGAATGTCCTTAGCAGTCAGCCATGACGCCTGGTGGCACATATGATGATTTAAGAGTGGAAGATGCTCGAGAATATAACAGCATATGACTTTGAGTTTGGTCTGCAGTATTGTATCGTACAGTTATCGAGCTTGTCGATTTAACCCTCTCTTGTCGTAAGGGTGATCGTGGCTTAGCAATCAGACGAATCATTACATGATTATTGAATAGAAGCGGCATCTGAGAGTCAGTCAGATTGGCAGATTGGTTCTGATGGTGGACTTCGTTTTAGAGGCTGATTATGTGTCCTGGATGTTCCAGAGTTGCGCAAAGATCTTATGACCGAGGCACATTGATCGAGATTTTCTATCCACCTTGGCTCGACGAAGATGTATTGCGACATGAGGAGGTACTATTTTTGGGCAAGGTTGAAGCGTCAGATTGCCAGTTTTGTGGTCGAGTGTGACACGTGCCTATGTGTCAAGGTCGATCATTAGAGACCCTTAGGTCCGTTACAGCCATTGAGCGTCCCGACATGGAAGTGGGAGCATGTATCCATTGATTTTATTATGGGATTGTCGAGGACTCAGCATGGTCATGACATCATCTAGGTTGTCGTGGATCGTCTGACGAAGTTGGCGCATTTCCTCGCGATTCGTATGACCTGGCCTTTGGACCAACCTGCCAGATTATTCGTTGATGAGATTGTGAGACTGCACAGTGTTCCAGTCTCGATCATTTCTGACCGAGACCCTAGGTTCACATCCAGTTTTGGAGCTTTTATAAGGCTATGGGGTCTACCTTACAACTCAGTACCGCGTATCATCCACAGATCGATGGACAGACCGAGAGGGTTAACCAGATCCTTGAGGATATGTTTCGGGCCTGTGTGATTGACTTCTCAGGTAGCTGGGATGAGCATTTGCTCCTAGTTGAGTTTGCATATAATAACAGCTATCAGGCGACCATTGGTATGTCTCCCTTTGAGGCATTGTATGGCAGACTGTGCAGATCTTCGAGTTGTTGGACCGAGGTTGGAGAGTGCCGTCTCTAAGGTCCCGAGCTTATGCAGCAGATGTTAGAGGTGTAAGTGATAAGTTGTAAATCTAGCACCCTGTATTGTCAAATTTTGTTGTGTCAAACCACTTTGGAGTGATTGACTTGTTTTGATAGATGGGAAGTTCACCTTCAAGTTCAATAGATGGAAATTTCATCTTCATTCGAAGATGAGTTTTAAGTCATCTACATCAACATCAAATGTTATGACTACTTCAAGTAAGTGTGCATGTTCAACTTTCAGATCAAGTTCAAGTTCACCAAGTCCAAGTGTTCAAGTTCAAGTGCATCTCAAGCTCAAGCTCAAGTTCAAATACACTAGCTCAAGCTTAAGTCTCAAGAGCACAAGTTCAAGACACAAGTTCAAGATGCAAGCTCAACTACACGAGATCCAGCTTCATGTACTTCAAAGTAACCTATCTACCGAAGTGACCAATGCTACAAGTTCAATACTCACATTTAAGGTATACATGACCCTAGAAAGACCTTAGGTTTAGGTCATTAATATTGCATATTTAATTTGGGTCAAATACTTAATTTAGGCTTTGCTTCGACTAGTCCAAATCATTGTTCGACTAGTCAAGGCACTAGTTCGACCAGTCCAGAATTTTTACTCAGAAAATTGGATAAGGTTGTTTGGTCTTCGACCAGTCGAGTACCCTGCTCGACTAGTCATGGAGTCTTTGTCACGCCCCAAATTCGGAGACTGGGCTCACAAAATTCCTGATCGCCGAATCCGGCGTCGACAGCCTCCGTAGTACCCCATTCTCGCCTCCCGGCACCCATATACCAAGTTCTGATCCTGGGATGCTACAAGGAGCATTTCTAATAATCAATTTGATTCATAATGAGCATAACCACAAGCATAACCCATGAACAATAACCACATGAACACCATCACAAAATCCACTATGATAAAAAAACTCTAAGTACAAGGTGTATGAAGGGAAATAAAGATAATGATAATAACAAAAACTCCAAAAGCTCGGTTGCACGCTCCAACTGCAGCGAAACTATGGCTGCGTCCTAGCGTCACCTGCATGCATCAATCGTGAATAAGCTTATAGAAAGCTTAAAGGGTGGGGTAAGTGTGTGTGCAATATGAGCGTGCTCAGAATGTAAGGTCAGAGTAATGCGGAAACATGCTGATGAGTGCATGAATGCAGTCATCTATACCAAGGCTATGCGGTGCAAGATATGAATACTATCGGCCATGTCAAGGCCATGCGATGCATAATGCAAGTCAAGCATGTCAATCCACCTCCACATATCAATGCAGCTCCTCACTAGAGCATCAATTCAGTACAGTTCTCAGTCTGGATAAGCACCAGGGTCTAGTACATTCTACGACAGGTTGTCGTCCCTATTCAAACGCACAACTGGGAGAGTGGAAGAGACCTCTCTATCTGTCTGCCAATATCAGGCTCGACTCGTCGATAGCGGACCTATTCCTTAAGCTGGTCAAACTCAACCTAGAAATTGCCCCCTCACTCAGGCGGGTAAGGTCACACCCCTTTCCAACCGACCACGACACAGCAGGAGACGCGGCCTACTAGTATACGGCCCTCGCCCGCTCATGTATCCACTCGGTCTCGACGTTGGAGTCATCCTTTGGTACCATCGGGTTTAGAGATTTTCACCCAGGGATAACTATGATGCCCGTATGCAAGAACCAACATTTTTGATATCCAATCCAGCCACCCACGATGTGTTTGTGGAGGATATGGCCCTTATGTCGCTAGGGTATACAATAATCATGATTACACAAATGCAAGTGCATGAATCACCCTTCCAATCATGCAACAATCCTGCATGCACCGCGTGCTCATATAAGGCAACTCCGCCTATCAGGGAGCCCATAAACAATCCGCCCGAAGGCATATGCTATAATCAGTCACTCGTCATATCAGACATACATATGATGCGTATGATCATGAATCATGGATCTATGCTAAACATGTTATAAAGTGAAGGACTCTCTACATAGCGAAAACGGGCCTAGAGGGCCTACACATTACAAGTATGGGTCGATCAATGGGCCTTAGGCTGAGTGATAATGTGGACATTTAACCAACATCATCCTACAATGTGGACGTCAAACCATCATTACTTCCAAGGCACGACCCACTATAATAGTCAACACATAAACCATGGTAGAATCACGTTATAATGGGCCTCATGTACATCCTATTGGGCCTCGACTCATGGGCCTCCAATACGTCAAATGGGCCCCAAACCATGGTCTCATATATCAAAGTGGGCCTTAGTGGGCGGGCCACAAACACATTAAGATGGGCCTCAACAATGGCCTTAAAATAATCTCCAATGGTTGGACGGTTTGGATGAAGAGTATGGTCCACATGATAAATAGATCGATCTTATTTTCTTTGGTCTCAAGCCTAAAAAAAACTATACTTTAAAATGGCTAGACGGCTTGGATGCAACCCATGCATCACGGTGGATCCCATAGAGATGGAAAGGATGGACGACACAAATGAGATACTGTAACATCCCGGATTTTCGCCAACCTGGGATTAGATGTCCTTAGGCAATGGGTTGCTCCTAACACCTTATTATTTCATCAGAACTGAATCTCACAGTCTAAAATCGCTTCGGAACCCATTTCCTTCACAAATCCCACCCTTCACTACCTTATGCTTTCAATTTTTCAAAGCACTTTCGCTCTAGACACTAACTTAAACTAGCTAAGTAGTAAAACTTGGATCACTTAATATACAAACTACAAAGGCCTAAGTACCATCTCAACCAGAAAACAATTAGGATTAAATCCTTTAGAAATTTAACAAAGTTAACTAAGTACAAAACTCGATTAGCCATGAAATCCGTTGGGATCGCTTTAAATACGATCTGCAAGACCCAAAACTTGCAGCATCATTGACGCTAGGTTACCCTAAAGTTTAGAACCAAACTCTTTTCCCGGCTACTCTCGGGAATGACTTGAAACTTCGTATTAGGTCTAGACCGCACATCGGAAGTCCGATTAACACGAAGTTAAGGAACTAGGACCGCCTCGCTGGGCTTGACAATCATCTCAAAAATCAGGTCCAGCCGATGTCCCACGGCCATTCGTTTGGATCCGGAGCGAGGGAGTGTGAAAAACACTATTCCCTTTTCAAAATAAATATCTGGAATAGTGATCTGGCACCATTCGCTTGAGCATTAGTATTAAGCAACCAGACCGTCAGAATCAGACCAAATTATACCCTCGGATCAGGAAAAATTTCAGGAACATTTACATGTGCTTGGAATTTCGGATCGTGGCCCACTGACCGTTGAACTAAAACTGGTCCGCCACGTGTGATCTGGGAATCCGATCGAGTCAAAAATGTAATCCCACGTAGATCCATGTGTGGAGAGCTTAAGTCTGACGTTTGGCTCAAGGAGGGCCACCAGAACCTCTCTTTTGAGCTGGAAAAGTGACGAAATACCTATATTAGCAGTAACCCTTGAACAGGAGTCTATTTCGGTGAGTTTTGAGACTATATAAGAACCTTAAACCCTCTCTCATGGCAGCCATACGATTTGGGTTTTGAGAGAGGGAAAAGAGAGAGGAAGTGAGGGAGAAGTGGGAGAATCTCCCTGCCGTCGTTCCCTGCCACCACACGGGCTGCACCATCCCTTTCTTGACGCTTTTCCGGCATTTTCGGCGTCGTTTCTAGGTAAGAAACCCTAACCCTAATCTATTTTGGGGTTTAGACTATTGTAGGTTATGAAATAGCTAACCTATTTCGTTCTCTAGGTTGCCAAATTGCCGAATACGGAAGCTTAGCAAACCTATCAACTCCGTTACGATTCTACGACAAAAGGTGCGGACTTTAGGTGTATAGGTTATGGTTGTCAACGCTTTCAATGTCAGATAATGATAGATTCATGATCTGCATGCAATTGCACATGTACAAAGTGCTGTCTATTTTCCGTTTCGATTAAAGATGAAAAATATGGAATTCTACATACTCTAGGGTATTTGTAGAAAGTACGGTATACATATATTTTTTAGAAATGTGTTTGACATGTTTATTTGTTATATGGATATACGATATATGGATAAAATACTTATTTGGCAAAAGGATTCGCCTAAATACATGTTTTACTTATATACACTATGTATGTTGAAAATACTGTATACGTATAAATTTTGGAGATGTATTTATCATGATTATTTGTTGTAATAATATGTTATACATGGATAAAATATTCGCTTGGCTAAGGGATAACCCTAATACATGTTTTGCTAACATGCACCATGTATGTTGTAATAGTGTATTCTAAGTGTTTGTGAAAATGACTGAATGAGTATGGAATTCTCATTCATGCTCGCCATGACTAATTGTCATGGATTCATGATTTATGTATTGGCGATGCCCCTTTGACGAAAGGATTTTCCCTAAGTCACGACACGGCCAATATACACTATATATGCTAAGATGTGTGGCCCAAGTGTTTGTGGAAATGACTGAATGAATATGGAACTTGGATTCCTGCTTGCCATGACTTTCCGTCGTGGGTGTACATGTGTTATGATTGGGGCAACTCCCTAGTGAAAGGATTTGGCCTAATGCCTATGTGATCGACATATGTCATGTATGTTGATGTATGTTTGTTTAAGTGTTTCTTGAAATGTCTGAATGAGTAGTAGTTAGCAAATTGTAATGTATAAGGGTGTTGAGATATGATTCTCAACCTCTTTTAACTATGTGTATGATCTCCTTTGATAGTTGTGTGATTAGGAATTGAACATGTACAAACTCATGCTTGTGTTGTGATTCATAACATGCTCACTGCTTTATGATTTTAACTATGTAATGCATATGTTTAAATTTATATTTACGTTGTATGATCCGTCATGGGTGATGGGGGAGCGGAGCAACGAGTGCGTGCAACAGCCCTGGCAGCCCTAAACGGATAATACCAGACCTTGATTGTATGAGTTGGATCTTGATCCATTACTGCTTTATCTATCTGCAATTGATTGTGTTTGGGGCTATGATTATGGCCCAGGCAATCGGTAATGGGATTGAATTCGTGGCTGAGATTCATTTGCCACGTGGGATGTGTTCGACGAACTCGAGTCGTGCGTTGCCTGTCGGCAGTGGCTAGGCCACACGAAGTTGTTTATGCACTTCATGTCGTGCAGCTCAACGGGCGATCGTGCTAGTCGAGCTCGTCAAGTAACCCGATCTGCCTTATGCATATTCACCATGTTTGGACGCTGCTGCTTGAACCTAGGGTACCAAACTTACCAGTGAAACCCCTTTTAATCATGGTACCTCTATCCGCTAAGACGCATGAGCCGGGCATGGTGGTATGGGACACCGTGGTCGAGCTGTCGGCCTACGTCGGGGCCATGTGCCTCCCCGTAGTGACCATTGCGCAACCAAACTCGTGAGCCGAATATGGTGGTATGGGACACTGTATTCGAGCTGTCGATACTTACGGCGAGAGTCGAGTATGGTGAGACCTGTGCCCGTGCTGACGAGCGACGAGTCCTCCGTAGTATCTTCGAGTATACTCGAAGGGTCTGTGATTGGCGACGAGTCTTTCACAGCAACTAGAGTATGAGTTGAGCCGAGTACGGTGAGACCTGTACTCGAGCTGACGGCTAGTGATTGAGCCGAGTACGGTGAGACCTGTACTCGAGCTGACGGCCAGCAATTGAGCCGCATACGGTGAGATCTGTATCCGCGCTGACGGGTGATGAGCCCTTTGCGATGCCTTCACTACGCTTCTCAAACCATAATATCGTATGAGATTAACTAGGATTGACGAGCCTAGAATGGATCATGTTTGGGGAATGATACAAGGGAGGTACCTTAGTTTCTCAATATTGCTGTTTGAAATGGACTAATAATAACTTGGTAATCATGAGCATCATTGCACCACATGTGCTTAGTAGATGTGGCGCACTGAGGGAGTTAAGCATTCGCGAACGTAAGATGATGTCGCTTGAGGGTGGTTTGGCAAGGGCATACAGCATCATGTCATTTCATCCTTGCACTTAATAAGAGTAGTTAGAATTGTTTGATTTGTACTGCTTTATCATTACTGCTTGATTGAATTGATAGCATGTTAACCTATGCTTTACTGTTCCACTGAGTTGATCACTCACTCCCACGTTACGGGACGGTGTTTGCAACACCAACCAGATTTGTTGAGTTTCAGGTGATGGCGATGCTTGTGAAGCAGAGCCGGACTACTTCTGTGATGATAGGAGGTGTTCTCCTATCTGTATCTCTCTGGCAGGTCAATGAAGGCCTGATATTGTATTGACGGGGCTATGGTACATGGGATAGGAGGCATTACACTTCCTCACATTTGGTACATTTTAGAACTGCACTTGTATTTATTTAACCTGGTAATGTTATCACACTCTGGAGACTCATCATAGGTTATATATTTTATCTATCTATCACAGTCTTCCGCTTGCAAATTTAACTGTCTCTGGAGTATGATATGCTGTTTTGGCTTAATCTCACTCATGTTCAATGCACGAATACAGTCAACATTCAATCATCATTCATTTTGTTGCATATGTGATGTTCTGGAACTCGGGAGTTGAGTCTATGCTCGACCCCCGATTTTCAGGGCGTTACAGGTACATACCTCATGGTGGGGCCCACACTACTGGAAGGTGTGGACCATAATACATACATGAGTGGGTCCCAAGTAGGACCCACCATAATGTTTATTTTCCACCCAACCTGGGCCCACTGTAATGTTTATTTTGCATCCAATCCTGGGCCCACTGTAATGTTTATTTTGCATCTAATCCTTGGCCCACTGTAATGTTTATTTTCCACCCAAACCTAGGCTCACTGTAATGTTTATTTTGCATCCAATCTTGGGCCCACTTTAATGTTTATTTGCAATCCAGCCTATTCATAAGGTCATGTGGACCTTGGGTAGGGCCCACCGTGATATTTATCTTCCATCCAAACTATTCATAAGGTCACGTGGACCTTGGGTCCACCATAAGTTCACACGGTCAGGGGGTCCACCGTTTGTCACCCAACCTGTTCACAAGGTCACGTGGACAGGGAGCCCACCGTAATGTGGTTCACAAATCCAGTCCACCCATTATGTGTGTCCCACTTGGCTGAGGGTTCAGACCAAATTTCAGCTGCACCTAAATTCCAGGTAGGCCCCACCAAGTGATTTTATATGTTTTAGGCTTGTCCTCACATGATTTTAGACGTTGTGGCCCACCTAAGTTCCGTATACGGCTGATTTTTGGGTGGCCTGTGCCCAGGGGGAGGCCCACCTAATGCACAGTGTTAATGTTCGAAACACATCATGGTGGGGCCCATGGCTGGGGCCGTGGGACCCAGCCCGTCTGCCTGCCGCCATGTAAAGTAGGCGCTGCCTGCGTCTGTCAGCAGCAGCAGCAGTTGTTGTTGTTTATTTATTATTATTTTTAAAAAAAACTCTATTTCTGTGGTTTTTGGTAGGCGGGGCACACCTCAGACAAATCTAGCCCAACCATTGGTCCCTGTGGCTAGATACAAACCCAACGAGTCCAATATTGGACAGGTTTTGGCGTACCGAAACATCAGGGATTATTTGAATGGTGAAGATTTTATTGTACATACTACGGCCAGCTAGAAAGTCAGATTAGCTTGAAATTTCGGCTCAACGCATAAAAAGATATGAGGAAAAGGATAGATGGCGTGGATTGAATACTTAGATCAAGGTGGGGCCTGCATGAGTGGCCCACCATTTCCTTCCCTTTCGTTTCTTCTTCTTTCTTTTTTTTTTGTTAGCTCGTTAGTATACTCACTGTCAGTACACACACTCAACCTTAGTTACCCTCAACACGTCCAACGTCCAGGGACACTGGACGACAGGGATAAACACATCATTGTGGTGGGTCCCACATGGACGTGGTCCACACATCAAGGTGAATCCCACATGCACGTGGCCCACCTGTTAGCTCAATATGATATTTGTGTTTTCCTTCATCTTGGTCGTCCGACGGACCCACTGCAGGTGGGCCTCACGATCAGGCGGCCAAGATCACCTTGCACATGGTGGCCACAAGAAATCACAACAAAGAAAGAGAGAGAGAGAGAGAGAGAGAGAGAGAGAGAGAGAGAGAAAGAAAGAAAGAAAGAAAGAAAGAGAACACCAGTGATATAGAGGGACCCCGCCACTATGGGCCCCTCACTACAATACGTACATCATTACGGGCCCCACAACAAGGGGTCTTTATAAAAATTGAAATCTAACGGTTGATCACCCACCTCTTGGCCTTCTCCTTGTTCCCGTAGGCTTGTAAGCTCATATGCTCGAATTTTAACGGTGTATGATGGAGTTTCTATTGTGGGGATGAGAGATGAGAGGGTGGGCCACACTTGGCTTGGGAGAGAGGGATCTTGCACGTATGGAGCTTGGGAGAGTAGGGATAGAATGAGAAAAAGAGAGGAAAAGATATTAAGGGATGGGTGACATGGTGGTTGTAAGGAAGGGTGATGTGGAGGTATGGTTTAGTTTGATATTTTTTTTGTAAAAAAGGGATAGTTAAGAGAGAGAGAGAGAGAGTTGACTTGTGAAAAGGGAGGGATGGGTGATGTAATTAAGGTATGGTTGTACTTGACTTGTACTTGACATTGATTGATTGATTGATTGATGGGACATGTCGTAGAGATTCTCTCGATATTCGTAGTGCGCGGCGTTTCCTCGAAATGAGCGTGGGCTGACATCTTCTATCCTGGGTATCGGTTCGGTGCGCGAGTCACGGCGTTGGAACTGCGGCGACGACACGGTCGCCAAGTTACGAGTTTCGAATCGAGCCGCCTTCTGTAGGCAGGACTCAGTTTAAGATCGCGCGCAAACGTCGAATACGAGTCGAGAATTGCCGAAATTCGGCCGGAAGGACCGCGGACGCATACGGAATGGTTCGGACTAGGATACAGGTTTTACAACTCTCACCTCCAAATAAAAATTTCTTCCTCAAAATTTACACAATCATCGCAACTAGTCATAACTCATAATAGAAGGGGAAACAAGGCATTGTCATATAAAATCGAAGACAACATACAAATAGAACATATAATCAATCATCAAAGGGATGAGGATAGCGCCCTCGAATCTCGGCCTCACGCTCCCAAGATGCCTTATCAACAGAATGGTGACCCCACTGAACCTTCACCAAGGGAATGACCTTGGTCCAGAGGACCTGCTCCTTTCAATCAAGGATACGAACTGACTACTCAATGTAAGAAGCGTCCTCATGAACCTTCAACTACTGCCAATCAATAACAGGAACGATGTCTGACCCACACTTCCTTAATATAGAGACGTGGAAAACGTTGTGGATGACAGACAACTGAGATGGCAAGGCAAGCCGATAGGGCACAACACCAATGTGCTCAGTGATCTCAAAAGGTCCAATGAATCTTGGGGCAAGCTTTTCCTTCGCTCTAAATCGAACAACACCCTTCATGGGTGAGACCTTGAGATACACATGGTCCCCTACATCAAACTCAAAGGGACGATGCCGGCGATCAGCAAAACTCTTCTATCGGCTCTGAGCTGTGCATATCCTCTGCCTGATGATATCAATAGCCTTTGATGTCTCCTGCACAATCTCGGGACCTTGGAGATGCCGCTCTCCAATCTCGGTCCAACAACTCAGAGATCTACATGGTCTGCCATATAATGACTCAAAAGGAGTCATGTCAATGGTTGCCTGATAACTGTTGTTGTATGTGAACTCAGCCAATCGCAGATGCTCATCCCAGCTACCCCCGAAATCAATCGCGCAGGCCCGAAACATATCCTCAAGTATCTGATTGACCCTCTCTGTCTGGCCATCGGTCTGAGGATGATACGCGGTGTTGAGTTGTAAATCAGTCCCCATCGCTCTCTGAAAGCTCCTCCAGAACTGAGACGTGAACCTCGAGTCTCAGTCAGAAACGATCGAGACTGGAACGCCGTGCAATCTCACAATCACCTCGATGAATAGCCTCGTAAGCCAGTCCCAAGGCCAAGTCGCACGAATCACAAGAAAATGTGCCGACTTTATCAGACGATCAACGACAACGCAGATGACGTCATGACCGTGCTGAGTCCTCAGCAAACCGATGATAAAATCGGTAGGTACATGCTCCCACTTCCACATCAGGACGCTCAACGGCTGTAATAGACTAGGGGATCTCTGATGATCGGCATGTGTCACACTCGCCACAAAACTGGCAATCTGGCGCTTCATCTCTGTCCAAAAATATTGTCTCCTCATATCACGATACATCTTCGTCGAGCCAGGGTGGATAGAAAACCGCGATCGATGTGCCTCGGTCATAAGATCTCTGCGCAACTCAGGAATATCTGGGACACATAACCGGCCTCTGAAGCGAAGTCCACCATCAGAACCAATCTGCCAAACTGCCTGACTCTTAGATGCTGCCTCTGCTCGGTAATCCTGCAACGACTCATCTGTCTGCTGAGCCACGATCACCCTTGAGATAAGAGAGGGTTGAATCAATAGGCTCGATAGCTGAACGATAGAAGATGCAGACCAAAATCAAAGTCGTACTCTGCTATATCCTCGAGCATCCTCCACTCCTGAATCATCATATGTGCCACCAGGCCTCGAGACTGACGACTGAGGGCATCCACCACCACGTTCGCCTTGCCTAGGTGGTACTGGAGATCAAAATCATAATCCTTCAGAAGTTCCATCCAATGCCTCTGCCTCATGTTCAGCTCGAACTGAGAGAATAAGTACTTCAAGCTCTTGTGGTTGGAGAAGAGCTCGAACCTGACCCCATAGAGATAGTGTCTCCACACCTTTAGTGCGAAGACGACTGCTGCCAGCTCCAAATCATGCGTAGGGCAGTTCAGTTCATGGACCTTGAGCTGACGAGACGCAAAGGCTACAGGCCTGCCGTGCTGCATTAGGAAAGGACCCAAACCAATTCGTGAGGCATTGATAAATACAACAAATCCATCACTCCCAGAAGGAAGAGAGAGGACAGGAATGAACGTCAGACGGTCCTTCAGCTCCATAAATGTCTGCTCACAT
Source organism: Magnolia officinalis (assembly GCA_021015155.1). Classification (NCBI taxonomy): domain Eukaryota; kingdom Viridiplantae; phylum Streptophyta; class Magnoliopsida; order Magnoliales; family Magnoliaceae; genus Magnolia; species Magnolia officinalis. The sequence continues at coordinate 52,251,221 of JAJHSJ010000007.1, forward strand.
GCGTCAGTCCAAACAAAATTTGTGCCCTTCCGAGTCAACCTGGTCATCGGGGCAACAATAAGGGAGAAGCCCTCAATGAAACACCGATAGTATCCAGCTAAACCAAGAAAACTATGGATCTCAAACGCAGTCGTGGGTTGGCCCCACAGACGCACTGCCTCAACTTTTGAGAGGTTTCCTGTGACACCCTCCCTCGTCACCACGTAACCGAGGAACTTCACCTCCTCCTGCCAAAACTCACACTTCTCTAGCTTCGTATACAGCTGGTGGGCACGGAGGGTCTGCAAAGCGATCTCCAGATACTGCATATGATCGTCACGGGTCCTCGAATATATCAGAATGTCATCGATGAAGACCACAACAAACTAATCGAGATATGGACGGAAGACCTCATTCATCAACTGCATGAAGACCGCGGGTGCATTGTTCAGTCCAAAAGATATGACCTGAAACTCAAAATGACCGTAACGCATCCTAAAAGCCGTCTTCAGGATGTCCTCCACTCGGACACGAATCTGATGATAACTGAAACACAGGTCAATCTTCGAAAAGAACTGTGCACCCTGCAGCTAATCAAATAAATCGTCTATTCTCGGGAGCGGGTACTTGTTCTTGATCATGACCCGGTTAATCTCGCGGTAATCGACGCAGAGCCTCAACGAGCCATCCTTCTTCCTGACGAAGAGTACCGGTGCTCCCCAAGGCGAATTGCTCGGACGAATAAATCCCATCTCACGCAACTCGTCCAACTGTCGCTGCAGCTCACGCAACTCCATCAGTGTCATACGGTATGGGGCCTTCGAGATAGGCGCAGTACCAAACACAAGACAATCTGAAACTCAATATGACGGTGCGGTGGAAATCCCGGAATCTTCTGAAACACATCGAGGAAATCACAGACCACTGATAACTGATCGATACACAAAGCAACGGGCTTCTCGACTGCGTAAGACATCAAACAAGACAATGGCTCACCTCGGGCTCTGCAACGAACTGAAATTATGGCAAGCCGGGTATAGAGAATGTGACAATCCTCGCGGAACAGTCCATCACGGCGCGGTACTCGGTAAGCCAATCCATGCCTAAGATAACGTCGAAGTCCACCATCGGCAGCACAAACAAATTAGAGGGCAAAAAGATATCACCGACCAGAACGGGGCAAGACGAACAGAAACAGCCCAATACTGTGGTCTTTCCCAAGGGTGTCGATACGGTCAATCCCTCACTAGCAGACTCTGTCGGTAATCCAGTTGATCGGTAAAAATCCTCAGACATGAATGAGTACGAAGCGCCGAAATCAAATAATACTCGAGGCGATGTATTAAGAGATAGGAAGTATACCCTCAACGACTCCTCTGGAAGTCACGAGTCCTGTTGAGCTGCGTAAAATCTAACCTGAGCTAGCTGGGGAGGTGCCTGTCCCCTCGGAGGATGCTACTGCTGCTGATGTCGCTAAGGTGCTCGAAACTGTTGTCTTTGCTGCTGCTGAGGGGGTCTCAGTGGTGGAATCTACTATCGCTGCTGCTGCAGAGGCTGTTTTGGTGCTCTCAGTTGCTGCTGTGGTGGCTACTATGGTGCTCTCGGCTACTGCTACCGAGGTTGGGGACACTCCCACCTACGGTGTGCTATCCCGCCGCATCCGTAACAAGTGTCAAAAAGCTGTCTCTGAGGTGGTGCAGCTGGGGGTGTCGATGGTGCTGCTGGTGCTCTGGCAGATGGGTGGCTCCTGCATCTCTGCAGTTGGCAATGCTGCCGTGAGCTACTGGAGGGGGACTGCCTCTTCTGACCCCTCCTTTGATCTCGGTCAGCCTGCATGCCGGCTCACTCAGTCTCATAAATCTGAGCCCTCCACGCTATTGCCTGAAAATTCGAGAGCTCATGCCCAATGACGCGACCTTGAAGACCGTAACGTAAGCCGTTCTCAAAACAGCGGGCCTTCCGCCCCTCATCATCAACCATATACGGCGCAAACCTCGATAGCGCCACAAAACGGGCCGCGTACTGCGCTACGGTCATGTCATCCTACACCAGAGTCTCGAACTCTAACGCTCTCTGACGACGGATATAGTCGGGAAAGTACTACTCCTCGAATCGGTCGATAAAGTCATCCCATGTCCAAATATGATCAGGTCCTGCGACATGGGTAACAGAGGTCCATCAATGCTCTGCCTCACCCTGGAAAAGGAATACAGCCAACCGGTCTCGCTACTCGGTCGTACATGCCATAGTATCGAAAATCTTCTCCACATCGAAGCGCCACTTCTTAGCTGATGTCGGATCTGTCTCGCCCTGAAATCTCGGAGGATCAAACTGTCTGAACTCTCGAAGAAGGGCACTCACGCGCTCCTACTTTGCCTGAGTTGCAGAAACAACTGGGCGCCTACCCTACCCCTGAAGCGCAGCATTCACAGCCTGCAACATCTGCTGTAACTGCGAGGCACTCACAGGCACGGTCGGATCCGCACCTGCATTAGGTGGAGGAACGTCATCCTCAGGCAAGGGAGAAGGGATCTCTGGCGGTAGAACGAGAGGCGCAGATGGTAAAGCTGGAGTCTCAGGTGGTGCATCGGTGTGCGCTCGTGTCACTCCTGGGCGGCATGTCCTATAGAAAAGATAAGGCGCCGATCAATCTTGAGAATCACACGTTAGGGAACTAACTCGGAAGGTTTCGCACTCAGAACCTAATCGTCCTAAACTCATAGCAAACATGTGATGTTGTTCTCGATTATTTTCAAGTTATGCTCTGATACCAACTTCTGTCACGCCCCGAACTAGGAGACCGGGCTCACAAAATTCCCGATCGCCGAATCCGGCGCCGATAGCCTCCGCAGTACCCCATTCTCGACTCCTGGCACCCATATACCAGGTTCCGATCCTGGGATGCTACAAGGAGGATTTCTAATAATCAATTTGATTCATAATGAGCAAACCACAAGAATAACCCACGAACAATAACCACAAGAACACCATCACAAAATCCACTATGATAAAAAAACTTTGAGTACAAGTAGTATGAAGGGAAATACAAGATAGTGATAATAACAATAACTCCAGAAGCTCGGCTGCACGCTCCAACTGCGGCGAGACTACGGCTGCGTCCTGGTGTCACCTGCACGCATCAATCGTGCATAAGCTTATAAAAACTTTAGAGGGTGGTGTAAGTGTGTGTGCAATATGAGTGTGCTCAAAATGCAAGGTCGGAGTAATGCGGAAACATGCTGATGAGTGCATGAATACAGTCAGCCGTACCAAGGCTATGCGGTGCAAGATATGAATACTATCGGCCATGTCAAGTCCATCGATTCATAATGCAAGTCAAGCATGCCAATCCACCTCCACATATCAATGCAGCTCCTTACTAGAGCATCAAATCAGTACGGTTCTCAATCTGGATAATCACCGAGGTCTAGTACACTCTACGCCACTTGCTGTCCCTATCCGAATGCACAACTGGAAGAGTAAAAGAGACCTTACTATCCGCCTGCCAATATCAGGCTCGGCTCATCGATAGTGGACCTATTCCTCAAGCTGGTCAAACTCAACCTAGAAATTGCCCCCTCACTCAGGCGGGTAAGGTCACACCCCTTTCCAACCGACCATGACACAGTAGGAGACGCGGCCTACTGGTATATGGCCCTCGCGCGCTCGTGTATCCTCTCAGTCTCGACGTTGGAGTCATCCTTTGGTACCATCGGGTTTAGGGATTTTCACCCAGGGACATCTATGCCTCCCGTATGCTATAACCAACATTTACGGTATTCAATCCAGCCACCCACGATGTGTCTGTGGAGGCTATGGCCCTGATGTCGCTAGGGCATACAGTAATCATGATCACACAAATTCAAGTGTATGAATCACCCTTCCAATCATGCAACAATCCTACACACGTCGCGTGCTCATGTAGGGCAACTCCGCCTATCAGGGAGCCCATAAACAATTCGCCCGAAGGCATATGTTATGATAGTCACTCGTCATATCAGACATAAATATGATGCGTATGATCATGAATCATGGATCTATACTAAACATGTTATAAAGTAAAGGACTCTCTACATAGCGAAAACGGGCCTAGACGGCCTACACATTACAAGTATGGGTCTATTAATGGGCCTTAGGGCGAGTGATAATGCGGACATTTAACCAACATCATCCTACAATGTGGACATCAAACCATCATTACTTCCAAGGCATGACCCACTATAATAGTCAACACATAAACCATGGTAGAATCTCATTAAAATGGGCCTCATGTACATCCTATTGGGCCTCGACTCATGGGCCTCCAATACATCAAATGGGCCCCAACCATGGTCTCATATATCAAAGTGGGCCTTAGTGGGTGGGCCACAAACACAGTAAGATGGTCCGCAACAATGGCCTTAAAATAATCTCCAAAATGGTTGAACGGTTTGGATGAAGAGTATGGTCCACATGATAAATAGATCGGTCTTATTTTCTCTGGTCTCAAGCCTAAAAAAAACTATACTTTAAAATAGTTAGATGGCTTGGATGCAACCCATGCATCACGATGGATCCCATAGAGATGGAAAGGATGGACGACACAGATGAGGTACATACCTCATGGTGGGGCCCACACTAATGGAAGGTGTGGACCATAATACATACATGAGTGGGTCCCAAGTAGGACCCACCATAATGTTTATTTTCCACCCAACCTGGGCCCACTGTAATGTTTATTTTGCATCCAATCCTGGGCCCACTGTAATGTTTATTTTGCATCCAATCCTTGGCCCACTGTAATGTTTATTTTCCACCCAAACCTGGGCTCACTGTAATGTTTATTTTGCATCCAATCCTGGGCCCACTGTAATGTTTATTTACAATCCAGCCTATTCATAAGGTCACGTGGACCTTGGGTAGGGCCCACCGTGATATTTATCTGCCATCCAAACTATTCATAAGATCACGTGGACCTTGGGCCCACCATAAGGTCACACGGTCAAGGGGCCCACCGTAAGGTCACATGGTTAGGGGGCCCACCATAATGTTTATTTTGTCACCCAACCTGTTCATAAGGTCACGTGGACAGGGTGTCCACCGTAATGTGGCTCACAAATCCAGTCCACCCATTATGTGCGTCCCACTTGGCTGAGGGTTCAGACCAAATTTCAGCCGCACCCAAATTTCAGGTAGTCCCCGCCAAGTGATTTTATATGTTTTTGGCATGTCCTCACATGATTTTAGACGGTGTGGCCCATCTGAGTTCTATATACCGCTGATTTTTGGGTGGCCCGTGGCCAGGGGGAGGCCCACCCAATGCACAGTGTTGATGTTCGAAACACATCATGGTGGGGCCCATGGCTGGGGCCGTCGGACCCAGCCCGTCCGCCCACCACCATGCAACGTAGGCACTGCCTGCGTCTGTCAACAACAGCGGCAGTTGTTGCTGTTTCTTTTTTTTTTTGAAAAAAACTCTATTTTTGTGGTAATTGGTAGGTAGGGCCCACCTGAGACAAATCTAGCCCAACCATTGGTCCCTGTGGCTCGATACAAACCCAACGAGTCCAATATTGGATAGGTTTTGGCATACCGAAACATCAGGAATGATTTGAATGGTGGAGATTTTATTGTACATACTACGGCCTGCTAGAAAGTCAGATTAGCTTGAAATTTCGGTTCAATGCCTAAAAAGATCTGAGGAAAAGGATAGACGGCGTGGATTGAATACTTTCATCAAGGTGGGGCCTGCATGAGTGGCCCACAATTTCCTTCCCTTTCTTTTCGTCTTTTGTTTTTTTTGTTAGCTCGTTAGTACACTCATTGTCAGTACACACACTCCACGTTAGTTACCCTTAACACGTCCAGCGTCCAGGGATGCTGGACAGCAGGGATAAACACATCATTGTGGTGGGTCCCACATGGACGTGGCCCACACATCAAGGTGGGTCCCACATGCACGTGGCCCACCTGTTGGCTCAATATGATATTTGGGTTTTCCTTCATCTTGGCCGTCCGACGGACCCACTGCAAGGTGGGCCTCACGATCAGGCGGCCAACATCACCTTTCACATGGTGGCCACAAGAAATCACACCAAAGAAAGAGAGAGAGAGAGAGAGAGAGAGAGAGAGAGAGAGAGAGAGAGATAGAACACCGGTGAGATAGAGGGACCCCACCACTATGGGCCCTTCACTACAATATGTACATGATTGCGGGCCCCACAACAAGGGGTCTTTATAAAAATTGAAATCTAATGGTTGATCACCCACCTCGAGGCCTTCTCCTTGCTCCCGTAGGCTTGTAAGCTCCTATGCTCGACTTTTAACGGTGGATGATGGAGTTTCTATGGTGGGGATGAGAGATGAAAGGGTGGGCCACACTTGGCTTGGGAGAGAGGGAGCTTGGACGTATGGAGCTTAGGAGAGTAGGGATAGAATGAGAAAAAGAGAGGAAAAGATATTAAGGGATGGGTGACATGGTGGTTGTAAGGAATGGTGATGTGGAGGTATGGTTTGGTTTGATTTTTTTTTTTGTAAAAGAGGGATGGTTAAGAGAGAGAGAGAGTTGACTTATGAAAAGGGAGGGATGGGTGATGTACTTGAGGTATGGTTGTACTTGACTTGTACTTGACATCTATTGATTGATTGATTGATGAGACATGTTGTAGAGATTCTCTCGATATTCGCAACGCGCGGCATTTTCTCGAAATGAACGTGGGCTGACATCTTCTATCCTGGGTATCTATTAGGTGCGCGAGTCACGGTGTTGGAACCACGTCGACGGCACGGTCACCAAGGTACGAGTTTCGAATTGAGTCGCATTTGGTAGGCATGACTTGACTTAGGATCGCGCGTAAACATCGGATACGAGTTGAGAATTGCCAAAATTTGACCGGAAGGACCACGGACGCATACGGAACGATACGGATTAGGGTACAGGTCTTACAGTCTGGTTTGACCAGTCAAGCAGGACTCGACTCGAACTCTGGTAATGCGAATTTTTCCTACTCGACCAGTCGAGGGTATCCAATCGAGCCAAAAAAATTGAAAATTGGTTTTTCCAAGACCAATCGAGCCGAACCTTAGATCAGTCAAGGAAACTGAATTGCAGCATATAAATAGAGGACATTTCTTAGATTTTATCATTCATTCCAAGTCAATTCAAGCCACCACTCTGAGAGATTTGTCCCCACTATTGTGAAGATATTGTGAGGTATTTAAAATTTATTTTATATAGATTTTTGGTTTCTTAATTTCTTAATCTCTTGATTCCATTCTACTTGATATAAAAGGGAATTTTGCTTTAACCCTTTTTAAGATCCAAGAAATTGAATCCAAGTAGCCAAAGGTTGGATTTAATTTAAAATTCATCTAGATCTAGAACCCCTTCATTTGTGAGATTGAACATTGAACATCTTCATCTACAAAGAAGCAGTTCTACAGGCTACATCGAAGAACATTCTTCAGATAAGTATTGTTTTTAGTTTTTTGTATTTGTTTTGTAAGATTCAGCCAGAAAAATCTCTATTTGTAGTTTTGACTGAGATCAGCTTGGAAACTCTCAGAGTTAGGTTTTTTTATTGTGTAAGCCCATTGAAAAACACATCTGTAAAGGTTTTAAGGTGAACCTTGGAAAACCTTCTTTCTTAGTGAAAGCCAATATCCCATGGGTGTGGATATTAGGAGTAGAGTAGTTGTATGGTTGTTTGCGAACAGTTGGTGTACACACACAAACCACTATAATTCTTGGACTTGTGGTGGATGTTATATTTGTTATATGTGTGTGAATGCTTGTATCTCTTTTATGTGCTTGTGGTGAATGTTATAATAGCTAATTTGTTTCTTTTACCTCTGTATCAGTTTGAGTTTTTGATACTTACCAAAGTTCTAGAAATCAGGTTGTCCTACCATAAACCTTGGTTTTTGGTGTAAGGTTGTCCTTAGAACGACGTTTCTATAAACCTCTCAAGACTAGAGCACTTAAGGTTGCTATTTATTTATGCTATCTGTATTTATTTTTCGCATTTATTTTTATTTGGCATAGTCCTATTCACCCTCCTCTTTAGGACTGAGAGCTTGCCCTTTTCAAGAGGTCATTGATATCATCAACTAGAGGATGCGCACAGCTCAGAGCCGGCAGAAGAGTTTTGTGGATTGTCGGTGTCATCCCCTAGAGTTTACAGTTAGGGACCGAGTGTATCTCAAGGTCTCACCCATAAAGAGTATGGTTCGATTTAGAGCGAAGGGCAAGCTCGCCCCGAGATTTATTGGACCATTTGAGATCACTATGCGGGTTGGCGCAATGGCCTATAGGCTCGCCTTACCACCTCAGTTATCTGGCATCCACAACATTTTTCATGTTTCTATGTTATGGAAGTGTGGGTCAGACACCATTCCTCTGATTGATTGGCAGCCCCTAGAGGTCCGCGAGGATGCTTCCTACATTTAGCAGCCAGTTCGCATCCTTAATCGGAAAGAGCAGTCCTCCAAACTGAGGTCATTCCTTTGGTGAAAGTGCGGTGGGGTCACCATAGTATTGATGAGGCGTCTTGGGAGCGTGAGGCTGAGATTCAAGAGCGTTATCCCCATCTTTTTTTTAATTAATTATACCTTGTATTGTACTTCAATATATATATATATATAATAACATGTTTCCTCCTTCCTTTTGTTCTGCGTGATAGTGTAAATTTTGAGGATGAAATTTTTATTAAGAGGGGAGAGCTGTCAGGCCTGTGTCTTAGTATCTCATCTTTCCTTAGGATCCCGCGATCCTCCCCGTTGAATTTCGACGACCTGCAACCTGTAGACAGCTTTTGCGAGCGACCTTAAGTTGTATCTTATGAACTCGATCGACTCAACCCAAGACTTATACCATTGCAACCGTGCCGTCGCCGCGTCTCATGCACCATGCGACGCCTAGACTAGGAGATAAGGCCCGTGCATAATCTTGGCCACAGACTACGCCTTGCTAGGCCACAAGATTCTAGATAAAGTAGATTCTCTACCTAGAGCCATGAGGATGACATCATCCTAGGCTACCTAGCCTTGGGTGACATCACAATAGCCCTCCCCATGCTTAGTCATAATGACAAGCATGCCATGCTCCCTTACACAAGCAATGATTCTCTTACAAACTAATCATTTCTCTCATATACTTCCCTCTCTCTCCCTCTTATCTTCCTCATTTTCCTAGAAAGAGGAGCTTGGGACATCTATGAGAGACCCATTACTCCAGCCCCTTCCAAGCAAGATCCTAAAATTGCTATGTTAGAAACCCTAAGTTTAGTCAAATTTTAGTGTGTCAAACCAATTCGATTTTGTGTCATGCTTATGTGTTTTATGTATCAAGCTTGTGCTTTGATTTACTTCGAATCTTTGACGATCGTGCTGAATCAATTTTGCCATATCTACGACGAACTTTCTGAGATCTTCAAGCTGAAGAAAGTGTATGAGTTTCAAGTGTTGGTTGAAGACTCAACTTTCAAGAACCCAATCGCAATATTGTGGTTTAAGTTCTGTAACCAGAAATGTCCAAGAACTCAAGTCCTAATTAAAGACTAAGTTCGATACGTTAAGTTCAAGCTTCGAATATCGTAAGAATTAAAGTTTCCGATGTGATCAATAGTTTGATGGTTCACACGTTCTGTATCATAAGTAAGGTATGAATGGCCTAGATTGACCTTAGGGCATGTTATGTTAATTTCATACTTGGTATCGGTCATTTTATAGGTTAATAGGTTGTTTGTTCGACTAGTCTTATCATTGGCTCAACCAATTATAGAGTTTTCTCGACCAGTCCTAGATTTGTTACAATTTTTTAGATTTTTTTTGTTGGTCCTCGACTAGTCCTGAAACTGCTTGATCAGTCAAGTGAGAAGTGCTCGACAGATCGTGCAGGGCTCGACTCAAATTACAGCAAGCAATCTAGCCCCACTCGACCAGTTTTGTGTAGTCCACGACCAGAAGAGCAGGCCACTCAACCAATCGTGTGTAGTCCACGACCAGTCGAGAAGGCCACTCGACTAGTCGTGTGACACACAAGGCCAGTCAACCACTTGCTAAATCTTATCGCACCAGAATTTTCAAAATCTGTTAGACCTAAGGCTAGTCGAAGCGAACCTAAGGCCAGTCAAGTGAACAAATTTTTCACCTATAAATAGCACTCGAATTTCAGAGTTTTCTATTCAATTCTAATTATTTTTAAGCAATCACTCTAAGATAATTTTGTTTTCATTTTAAGCTATTCTGTGCATATTTTAGATTTTTTATAAGTAGCTCTTGTTATTTGATTTTAGATCTCTATTCCAATCTGATTTTAAAAATGGACATTTGATTTACCTTTTCTTGAGATCGAAATCAAATCAAGTTAGCCCAAGTTGATTTAAATTAAAAATCATCTAGACCTAAAACCTTATACACTTGTGGGACTAAACGTTGAACATCTATGTCATCATCAAGTTGGTTCTGCCGAGCTACTTCAAAATCTTCATACAAATGAGTGTTTCCTTTTTTGTAATTTCATTTTGCTTGGATTAGTAGATAAACCAGAAAATCTCATTTGGTTTTTTCTGAGATCAACCAGAAAATCTCAAAGTATGGGATTGTGATTGTGTGAGCCCACTTAAAATACAATTATGAAGGTTTTAGGTGAGCCTTAGAAAACCTATTTGATTAGTAAATGCTAATATCCCGAGGGAGTGGATATTAGGAGTGGAGTAGTTGTGCGGATGTTTTCAGACAGTTGGTGTACACACTCGAACCACTATAATTCTCTGATGTTTGGTGGATGTTTGATTTATTTCTTTATTAATTTCTGGTTTAAGATCGTAGGATGTATTTGTGGATGTGAATGTTGTAATATTTTTTTTAAGCATTGTATGGTGAATGTTGTAATAGATTAGTTCTTATTTCTTTCATTTCCATTTGAGTTTGAGTTTTTGATACTCACCCATGTTCTAGTAAGGTTATCCTGCGATAAACCGTAGGTTTTTGGTGTCAGGTTGTCCTTAGAACCAAGTTTGTATCAACCTCTCAATACTTGATTTTAGTGGTTTCTTTCTATTGTGCTATCAACTGCTTATTTGGTCTTTATTTTCACGTTTTATTTTAAAATTTGGCATTATCCTATTCACCCCCCCCTCTAGGACATTAAACTCAACCTTTTCAAGTGGTATCAAAGCCTAATAACTTGTTTTATTTTTGTTATTTGGATTAAATTCTTGAGCTAATTGATTTGAGCTTTTTAAGATGTCAAATTGTGATAGCCTATTAATCACTAGGCATCCACCATTTGATGGCTCCAATTATGCCTATTGGAAAGTCAGAATGAGGATCATTTTAAAGTCCATGGATGAGAGCGTGTGGCAAGCCACAATGACCAATTGGAACCCTCCTACCACTAAAGTGACTGGTACTGATGGATCTAAAACTATAAAAGTTTCACCTTATTTTTCTTGGACCACTCTTCAGAAAAGTGAGAGTAGTGCCAATGCAAAGGTTTTAAATGCTATTACTTACGCACTATCACCAGATGAATTCACGAGAATTATATCCTGTGATACTGTAAAAAAAGCATGGGATATTTTGGAAATGACACACGAGGGTACAGCAATTGTCAAGAAATCTAAAGTTCAAATCCTCACAACCAAATTTGAGGAAATACGTATGGAAGAAAGTGAAACTTTCATGGACTTCTATACAAGATTATATGACATTGTCAACTCTATGTGGGGTCTTGGTGATAGGATCCTAGAAAGTAAAGTTTGTGCAAAGATACTGCGCTTATTGTAGGATTGATTCAATTCAAAAGTGACTGCGATCTAGGAACTTCGTGATACGGATAATATGAGGCTAGAAGAGTTAGTTGGGTCTCTTCAAACCTATGAGTTAAATTTTTAGGCCCCCAAAGGTAAGTCAATCACCCTCAAGTCTTCTAAAATTATCTCTTGAAAATAGTAATAATTCTGATTTAGAAACTTCTGAAGATGATATGACTCTTTTAGCCAAAAAGTTTTACAAGATTTTCAAGAGTAAAAAGAGGGTTGATTTGTAAAAACCTATTGAAAAGAAAAGATCTAGATCTAAAAATTAGAAATCTCTAAAAGACAGTCAATGCTACAACTGCCATGAATATGGGCATCTAGCAAATAAATGTCCTAAGAAGGACAAGTCTAAAAAGAAAGGTATGTTGGCTACATGGGATGAATTTTCTTGTTCTGAAGTCTCTTCTGAGTCAGAAGATTTTGAAACCGAGTCGGTTAATGATGTTAAATCCCTAATGACTCTAGTTAAGTTCACTTTCTCAGATAATGATGATTCAACAAGCGAAGAAAATCTGGGTAGTGAGCATGAAAATGAAGAAGACCTTCAAGATGCTTATGATGTCCTATACATGGAAAGTTGCAAAATAGCTATAAAGTTAAAACTTTAGAAAGAAAAGTTTTCAAAACTAAAAGAGAATTTTGATAATCAGGTCTTAGAAAAATCACACTTTTCAGATTGTTTTGAAAAAACTAAGTGCGACTTAGATTTCAAAACATTCCAAGTTGAAAACTTAAAATCTGAAAATGAAAAGCTAAAACTAGAAGTCTCTTCACTTTTGAGTTTGAAGGACACATGGAGGTATGCCCAAGGTGATCCTAAATTAGAAAAACTTTTATCTAGATCTAGAAAATGTGGGGATCGATCTGGATTGGGCTATGATAAAAGTATTCCTCCCAAATATAAGAATACTCCACCTAAATTTGTTGAAGGGGAGTCTTCTAACTCAAAAGGGAAAAGTCTGAATCAAAATAAATCTAAAAATACTAAAACTTTTCAAACTTTAAAACCTAAAAGCAATCATATCAACTATAAAAATTAGAATTGTTATAAGGAGCTCTTAAAATCTAACTCAGTGGGTAGGACTTATAACAACTATAAACATAAGAAGACCAACTATGCTCCTAAACCCTAAACTGTAATGAAATGGGTCCCTAAGGTTTCTTATTTCGTTGCCCACACCGCTTTCAAGGCTTTGAGCCATTCAATGTGGTACTTAGATAGTGGTTGCTCCAGACATATGACAGGTGATAAAGGTCTGTTCACGAGTCTTAAAGACATGACTGATGGTTCAGTCACATTCAGTGATAGTAGCAACTGCAGAATTGTTGGCCAAGGTACGGTTCAACTCTTTAACCTTCCTTTATTTGAGAATGTTTTATATGTAGAAGGTTTAAAACATAATCTATTAATCATCTCTCAAATATGCGATAATAATCATAGTATATATTTTACCAACTAAGGGTGTGAAATTTTAAATAAGAATGGTTCTGTAATATTAACTGGTCACAGAACTTATGAGAACTACTACATAGTCAGTGATTCAAGCTCATCTAAGCTATCGTGTTACGTGGTCGAAACCGATGAGACCGAATTATGGCATAAGCACCTAGGACATGTACACTACCGTAACTTGTATAGATTGAGCAAAAGTGAATTGGTAAGAGGTCTACTCAAAGTAAAGAAAGTAGATAAAATATGTGGCGAGTGTCAGATTAGTAAACAAACCAGGAGTGCTCACAAAAAGGTGAACTCCAATGCCACATCTAAACCACTCGAACTTCTCCATATGGATCTCATTGGACTAACTAGAACGGAGAGTCGAGGTGGCAAGAAGTATATTCTGGTCATTGTAGATGACTTTACCAGGTATACTTGGGTAGTCTTCTTAAGAGAGAAATCAGAAACTCTCGACAAAGTAAAAAGGGTACTTAAACGTATCTAAACTGAAAAAGAATCACTAGTCACTAAGATCCGTAGTGATCATGGTTCTGAGTTTGAAAATAGCAGTTTTGAAAAATTTTACAGTGACCAGGGAATATCATATGAATATTCTGAACCCAAAACACCACAACAATATGGGGTAGTGGAAAGGAAAAATAGAGTGTTTAAAGCAATGACAAATGTAATGCTAAATAGTATGAAGCTTCCTAAAAATCTTTGGGTTGAAACCCTAAATACTGCTTGTTATATAATTAACCGTGTTTATACTAGAAAATCAAATAGTAAAATGACTTATGAAATGTGGTTTAATAAGAAGCCTACTGTCAAATACTTTTGAGTTTTTGGCAACAAGTGCTACATCTTGCGTGACCGAGAAAATCTGGGTAAATTTGACACCAAAAGTGATGAAGGGATATTTTTAGGGTATACTCTAAATAGTCGAGCGTATCGAGTTCTTAACAAGAGGACTGGTGTAATTCAAGAGTCCATTAATGTGGTGATAGATGATCACTTGAATACACCTGTCTCAAGTTCAGAAGATGATGGAGTCCTTTTGTTTGATAAACCAGACTCTTCATCTAGTCAAAATAACATTGAACTGCGAACAGTTAAAGACCATCCATCTGATCAAATCCTTGGAAACCCTCTCACTGGTGTATGCACTCGTAAACAACTAGAAGATATGTGCAACCACGTGTGCTTTACATCTCAGATAGAACCGTCTAACGTAAAATAAGCCCTTACTGATGAAAACTGGATTGTAGCAGTGCAACAAGAGCTCAATCAGTTTGTTAGAAATGATGTTTGGTACTTAGTTCCAAGACCAAAAGATAAACATATTATCGGAACTAAATGGATTTTTAAAAATGAGTCTGGTGAACTTGGTAATATTATTAGAAACAAGGCTAGGTTGGTTGTACAAGGGTACAATCAAATTGAAGGCATTGATTATGATGAGACCTTCGCCCTAGTATCTCGTCTTGAATCAATCAAACTATTTATATTCATTGCATACTTTAAAAAATTCAAAATATATCAAATGGATGTAAAGAGTGCGTTCTTAAATGTCGATTTGCATGAAGAAGTGTATGTTGAACAACTGAAGGGTTTTAAAGACCCTATGCATGCTAATCATGTATATCGCCTAAAAAAGGCACTCTATGGTTTAAAACAAGCTCCAAGGGTATGGTGCGAGAAATTGACTAAATTCTTGTTAAGTCATTACTTTGTTATGGGGAGTGTAGATAAAGCATTATTTGTTAAGAAACATAATGATCATATACTAATAGTACAAATCTATGTTGATGACATTATCTATGGATCTACCTATGCTAACATGACTGTTGAGTTTGCAGATCTTATTCAATCTAAATTTGAAATAAGCATGGTTGGAGAACTAAACTATTTCCTAGGGTTGCAAGTCAAACAGATCCCTGATGGATTCTTTATCTCTCAAACCAAATATGCTCTGAACTTAGTTTAAAAGTTCGGATTTGAGAGTGAGAAAAATTTTGATACGCTAATGAGTACTACTCTAAAACTCTCTAAGGATTCAATAGGTAAAAGTGTGGATCCAAAGTTATATCGCAGTATGATAGGTAGTTTACTTTATTTAACTGCGAGCTGACCTGATATTGCTTTTAGCATAGGAATTTGTGCTAGATATCAATAGACCCTAAAGAGTCCTACCTGATTGCTGTTAAGCACATTTTGCGATATGTCGCTAGTTCAGCTAATCTTGGTCTCTAATATCCACATGATACTAGTGTACAATTAGTTGGTTACACGGATGCTGATTGGGCTGGTAACATTGATGATCGTAAATTGACCAGCGGTGGTTGTTTCTATGTCGGGAATTATTTGGTTTCTTGGCTAAGTAAGAAACAAAGTTCCATATCGCTCTCCACAGCTGAGGCGGAATATATCGTTGCTGGTAATGCATGCACTTAGCTTGTGTGGATGAAGAGAATGCTAAGCGATTACGGAATTGTGCAAGAATCTATGGTTTTATATTGTGACAATTCAAGCGCAATTAATATTTCTAAAAATCCAATTTAGCATTCGCATATTGACATTAGATATCATTATATTCGTGAATTGGTGGAAGATAAGATAATTTCATTGGAATATATTCAGACCAAGAATCAACTTACAGACATTTTCACAAAACCATTCCACAAAAACAAGTTTGCAAAATTGAAATTTGATCTTGGTATGTGCAATATGAACTGATGATTTGTGTCTATTTGTATCATAAAGGATATATTTATTATTTTGAAAATTTTAAATTCAAGTAGATGCAAAATTACAAATTTTCAGTGGTACACGACTAGTCGAGTACACACTAGACCAGTCGTGGAACTCGGGTTTTGGCTTTTATTTGGGAAAAACACATTTTTCTTCACTTTGTTCTTCTTCTCCAACAAGCCCTACTATGACCGGTCGAACCCATCTTCATTTCCTCTTCGATTAGTGCTTCATTTTTCCTTATAAATTTGAGTTCATTGATTTTCCTTTAACTTGATTTTACAACTTGTTTCAAGTTTTATGGTGGTTTGAAAGGGTTTCTACCAAAAAATCCTATTTCCTTCGAATCCTTTCTCTCCTTTTTGCAATCCTTATTTTCCCTGAGTTGTTATTGCTATGGAAGGGTGAAATAGGAAGAGAACCATTCGTGGTCCCTCTTCATCTCGTTCCGCACCCATTTCAGTGCGTCATCTTTGATCACCCAAAGAAGACCTCGAGTATGTGCGGGATATCTGTCATAGGAATGTCATTGTTGAGCATGTTGTTAATGTTAATCATATTGAACGCTTCAACATCATCCCCCTCCTTCAAGCTATAGGATGGGAGAACATATTATCTTGGGGCGGTTTGGCATACCGGTCCATTGCACAGGCTATGTATGCTTGTATTATTGACTTTTCTCAATACAATTTGACATTTATTGTGCCAACTAAAGAAGGTCCGTTCAAAGTAGATCGTCATTTGATTTCATCTATCATGAATATACCTATTGTTGACAACAGAGATCTCATATCTACTTTGACCTCTAGACCTTCTGAGAATGTAAAACATTTGATTACAAGAGTTCTTTGCAACATGGATGCAGAGTGGAACGACAGTATTGCGCTCAGTTCGAAATTTATGTTACCCAGATACAGGGTCCTTCATCGCATTTTCATTTCAAATCTGTATCCTCGCTCAGGTAACAAGACTGAGTTGACTACTTTCATGGCCCATATTATGCATTCTGTTGTGTCTGGTATCCATATGTCTTCCTTCTCTTATCTGTCATCTTATCGTTCAGTTACGTCTCCATCCCGATTATAGCGATATTCCTTTTACTTATCTTATGACTGACCTAGCTACCCATGCTTTGGTAGCTATGCTTATTGGAGAAGGTTTCATTAATCTTCGTCCCTTCAACAATTCAAATATCAACAAAATGAACCTGGACTTGGTACCTGGTCAAGTTGATGGGAATGTTGGAGGAGGTGAAGAAGCTGAAGAAGGTGATGCTTTGCCACAAGAAGATGTAAACATGGATGATTTGTTTAATGAGCTAGATTCAGATTCTGTGGCTGATTCTGATTATCAGCCTTTTGATTTTGATGAGAGACTGCTTTCTCTTGAGGAACAGGTGGCTTAGATTCATGTAACCCAACAATCGTATTTCAAATATATGCGCAAATATATGAGGCGCATCAATAGGGGTTTACATAAAAATGATCCATCTATTCCTGCTCCTTCATCAGGATCTGACTAGTTGTTCTAATTGCTTTGGTTCTGTATTAATTTATTTTAACTCTCTTTATCAGGTCAATGAGTTTGGATGTTAACTACTTGAACTTCTTACCTTTTGTGACATGATACTTGATGGTTATCTTATATTAATCTTTTTATCATGTTCTTTTCTATCTTATTTACTATCTTATTAACTACATTTATTATTTATCATCTATTTTCTTCTATTTGTAATGTTGTGGCAAAAAGGGGGAGAATATTGTGTGGAATAAGCTTAATTTGTAATTGATTTGATAAACTTAATTTGATATGTGGATGAGGAGTTTAATTTGTAAATTTTTTTTCTACAATTTGCTTCTCCTGGTTTAAAGGGAGTAATGGATTACGGGGGAGAGTTGCATGTGTGCACAGATGATGCATGATTCTTTATTGATCATATGTTATTGAGCAATTGTTGACTAAATGGTGTATGATTCTTTATTGAGCATGTGTTCTTATTGAATTTCTATTGCATGACTCGTATTTTTGTTTTGTCACAAATTTAACAAAGGGGGAGATTGAAATTGCTATGTTGGAAACCCTAAATTTAGTCAAATTTTGGTGCGCCAAACCAATTCGAGTTTGTGTCATGCTTATGTGTTTTATGTATCAAGCTTGTGCTTTAATTTACTTTGAATCTTCGACGATTGTGGTGAATTAATCTTACCGATATCTACGACGAACTTGCAAGGATCTTCAAGCTGAAAAAAGTGTATGAGTTTCAAGTGTTGGTTTAAGACTCAACTTTTAAGAACCCAATCGCAATATTGTGATTTAAGTTTTGTAACCGGAAACGTCCAAGAACTCAAGTCCTAATTGAAGACTAAGTTTCATACGTTGAGTTCAAGCTTCGAATATCGTAAGAATTAAAGCTGCCGATGTGATCGATAATTTGATGGTTCACACGTTCTATCTCACAAGTAAGGTATGAATGACCTAGATTGACCCAAAGGCAGATCCAACGCTCAGATGGGTCGGGATGCTGCTAGAATGTCTGTCCAGTAGTTGTCCACCTTTGAAGTATGTGTTTTATCTTCTCCATTCACCCCTTTTGTGGCCCACCTAACAGAGACCAAATCAGATATATGTGTAGTCTAGGCTGTCCATTTGAGGGATGCCACATGTCGGGGTAGCATCCCATCTATTCGACGCCCGGGCAGGCCCAGCATCCTGCAGGGGCTAACCGTCCATGGTCGTAGGCCCACCTTGCTTATGTGTTGCCTAGGCCGTCCAAGCCCTTTGGACCGTCCAACTGGGATTGGGACGCTGCTGGACTGCCTGTCTAGCAACAGGCCCACCTTGATTTATGTGTTGTATTCAAGCCTTACATTTGGTGGGACCCATTGTGATATATATGGGCCACCATGAGTTTTGAGTTTCATCCAAATTGTCCATCTGTTGGATGCCCAGTAGGCCCAGGTAGTTGGGAGGGCTGGACGTCCAGTAAGAGCCCTATATTGCTTCATGTAGTTGTATATTATGAGGCTATGAGGGGCACCAGGGTGGTGTAATGCATACACACTATACATCAATTTTTCTGAGATCATAGGCCCCATTAGTGCCTTGTAAGGCCCACCTTCCATTTATATGAATGAGGACTAGACTGTCCAAATTTCTAGACGTCCAGCACGCCTAGGGGCTGGATTTCCAGCCTTAGAGCCCCCTTTGATGCAAGTTTTGTCCATCCATTATGCTGGATTTTGTGGGCTATTTTGTAAGCCCACTATGATATATGTGTTATACACCTTGCCCAACGATTTTATAGAGTATATGGGCTACCCCATGAGGCCCACCAGGATGCATGTGTTGTATGTCTTCCTTGGCCATTTATTTTCTAGGCTGTGGGCTGCCCCATGTAGCCCACCTTGATGTATGTAGACCATGGGCCGTCCCTTGAAGCCCACCATGATGTATGAGATAATATGTATGTTGCACATTTATTTTCTAGCTATTGTAACGGCCATGAGCCCCATTGTGAGATAGTTTTTATAGCGAGTTGTACTCTAAGAGGCAATGATGGTTAAATGTCCACGTTGTAAACCTCCCTAGGCCTATTCTCATCTTCTCTTAGTGGGCTAACCCAAACCGTTGGGCCCCCATTATTGATGGTGCTTCCACCGTGCCTGTAGATTAGTCCAATCCATATAGCCCATCTTGTGCTTATTGGGCCCTTTAAGAGGCCCAATTTAGTACATGATAGAGAGGGTGAGGAAGCCCGCTCTTTGTACTTAGGCCAATCCTCTTGAATCCCCTTGTTATATACATTAGACTTACCCATGGGGCCCATTCTTGATATGAGTATGCCATCTAGGCCATCTACTAATTGTAGAAGAGTACATCATCATCGTTGAATATGCCTAGTAGAGCATCATGATACATGCCCATACGCATCATTTGCATGCTTGTTATGACGAGTGATTAATCATAACATATGTCATTGGGTTGATTGTTTATAGGACTCCCTGAGAGACGGAGTTGCCCCACATGAGCGTGTGGTACGCACAGGACTGATGCATGACTAGATAGTGTTACTATTACTATTCACCCCAGCTACATCAGGGCTGTGGCCTCCATAGACATATCGTGGATGGCAGGATTGGACACAAAAAATGTTTAGTTCTAGCATTAGGACACTTAGGATGTCTTTGGGTGAAAGTCTCAGAACCCTTATGGTACTAGGAGGATGCTCCAACGTCGAGACCGAGTGGATACATGAGCGCCCGAGTGCCGAATATAAGTAGGTCGCGTCTCCCACCGTGTCATGGTCGGTTGGAAGGGGGTGTGGCCTTATCTGCTCGAGGGGTAAGGGGTAAAGCTAGGCTGAGTTTGACCAGCTTGGAAATGGGTCAGCTATCGATGAGTTGGGTAGATATCGGTTGACTACTGGTGTAACATCCCTGATTTTTGCCAACCTGGAATTAAACGTCCTTCACAAATCTCACCTTTCACAACCTTTTCCTTCAAAGGTAACTAAGTGTTAAACTAGATTAACTACGAAATCCACTTGATCCACTTTAAATACGATCTGTAAGACCTAAAACTTGTAGAATCATTGACTCTAGGTTACCCTAAAATCTAGGATCAATCTCATTACCCGGCTGATCTCGGGAGCATCACGAAACTCCGTATCAGATCTGGACCGCACATCGAAAGTCCGATTAACGCGAAGTTAAACGGTTAGGACCGCCTTGCTGGGCTTGACAACCATCTCGAAAATTAAATCTAGATAGTGTCCCAGTACTATTTGCTTGAGCCCGGAGTGGAGAGTGTGAGAAACATGAAATTAATTAGAAATAAAGTCCAATTTTAAGTAATCTGAGACTTGTCGCTTGCGGACCAAATATAAGCAATTAGACCATCGAAATCTGACCCAAATACACCCTCGGATCAGGAGAAATTTCATACACATGGCAGTGTACTTGTGGCCTTGATCAAGTTCCAGTGACCGTTGAACTGAAACTGGTCAGCCACGTGCGATCGGGGAATCCGACTGGAACGAAACCTTAACTGTACCTAGATCCAAGGTCAGTGAGCTTAAGTCCGACCTTTGGCTCAAGGGGGCCCTCTAGAAGTGCTCCGTTGGATCAAAATGGACTCACTTTGGATATAACCTAAGTATATCTTAGCCTTGGGTCTAATTTGGTGAGTTTTGGGCCTATATAAGGACCTTAAACCCTCACTCTCTCATCCCATACGAATTTGAGAAAAACCTAAGAGGGAGAAGAGAGAAAAGAGAGAGAAAGTGAGCATCTCATTGTCACTCTACCCTGCTGCTATACAAGCTTAACTATCCCTTTCTAATCGTTTTCCCGACGATTTCGACTTCGTTTCTAGGTAAGAAACCCTAACCCTAAACTGTTTTGGAGTTTTGATAGTTGTAAGTTATGAAATAACTAACCTAAAGCATGTTATAGGTTGCCACATCACCGTAGACAGAAGCTTAGCAAATCTATCGAGTTCATTACGCTTCTACGGCATAAGGTGCGGACTTTAGACGTATAGGTTATGGTTTTCAAGGCTTTCAATGTCGGTTAATGATTTATTCTTGACATGGATGTTGTTTCATATGTAGAACATGCTGTCTGTTTTCTGTTTTGGTTATATATGAAGAATATGGAATTTCGTGTATTCTAGGTATTTGTAGAAAATACCGTATCCGTATAAATTTTGCTGATATGATTGCCATGAGTATTTGATGTGTATATATGCTAGTTATGGATGTATGATCTGTTTGGCGAAAGGATTCGCCCTAATACACTTTTTGGCCAACATAGCTTATGTAGGCTAATGTGTGTAGTCTAAGTGTTTGTTGAAATGACTAAATAAATATGGATTTATGATTTATGCTTGCCATATGTATTGAATGAAAGAACATGATTTTTGTGTATGAGACAACTCCTTGATATAAGGATTTGTCCTATTCTATATTGAAATCAACATACGTCATGTATGTTGGAGTGGGGTAGTTTAAGTGTTTGATAAAATGCCTGTGTGAGAAATTGTGTGACGAACTAAATTTAATAGTGGTGTTGAGATAGGCTTCTCAATAACCTGAATGATGTTTATAATTTCCTCCATGTATGTTTACAGTATGATGTCTATTTTTTTTATGAAATGCATATGTGTGGATTTCTATTTAAGTTGTATGATTCCATGAAGGGTGATGGAGGAGTGGTGTAACGATTCTGTACAACAGCCCTGACAGCCCTAAAGCGGATTGTAACGGACCTTTGATTGTATGATTTGCAACATGATCTATTACTGCTTTGAGACTTCATAGGATAACATGTTGTAATTGAATGTGATTGGGGCTATTGTATAGTCCAGGCAATTGGTAACAGGCCTTGAGTTCATGGCTGAGATTCGTTCACCACGTAGGACGTGTTTGACGAACCCGAGCCATACTTCGGTTGCCGACAGTGGTTAGGCCACGCGAAGTGCTTATGCACTTCATGTCGTTCAACTTGTCGTGCGCTCGTGCTAGTTGAGATCGTCAAGTAACCCGATCTGTCTAATGTATGTTTACCATGTTTGGACGCTATTGCTTGAACCTAAGGTACCAAACTTATCAGTGGAATCCCGTTAACCTTGGTACCTCAATCTGCTAAGACTCATGAGCCGGACATGGTGGTATGGGACAGTGTGGTCGAGTTGTCGGCCTACGCTTGGGCGATGTGCCTCCCCGTAGTGACCAGTGAGCAACCCAGACTCGTGAGCCTAATACAGTGGTATGGGACACTATATTCAAGCTGTCGGCCTACACTGCTTTGATGGGTGATGGGGGAGTGGTGTAACGATTCCGTGTAACAGCCCTGATAGCCCTGACCGTACCCGGTGTAGTGACCTCGAGCATACTCTGAATCTGCGGATAGGCGACGAGCCTTCCCGTAGTAAACAGAGTATAAACTAGGCCTATATTGATAAGGTGATGGGGGAGTGGTGTAACGATTCCGTGTAACAGCCCTGACAGCCCTTGCAGCGACCTAGAACCACACTATCGTATGAGATTATCTAGGATTGACGACCCTAGAATGGATCATTGTTTGGGAATGATATAAGGGAGGTACCTTAGTATCCCAATACTGATGATGAAAAGGACTAATAACAACTCGATAATCATGCTCATCATCGCACTGCATGTGCTTAAAAGATGTGGAGCACTGAGGGATGAACGCATGCCGCGGACGTAAGATGGTGTTGAATGAGGGAGTATGTTGGTGAGGGCATGCATCATGACTGTATTTTCATACTTGCATTAATAAGAGTATTTAGAAGTGTTTGACTTTACTGCTTTATCATTACTGCTTGACTGAATTGATAACATGTTAATCTATGCTTTATTGTTCCACTGAGTTGGTCACTCACTCCCATTTACGGGACGGTGTTCCGGACACCCACCAGACTTTATCTGATTGCAGATGGCGACGCTACTCCTGAGGCGGAGCTGGACTTTTGTGTCGACGAGGATGCTTTCTCGTATATGCTGTTTTCTGACAGCTTCATGTGAGCCGTGTCTTGATCGACGGAGTTAAAGGGATGTCGACTAGATGACCTTACACAATTTGGTATATTTTGAAATTATACTTGTAATTTGTTAACCTGGTAACATTATCACACTCTGGAGACCTGCCATAGTTTATATATTGTATATATCTATCACAGTCTTTCACTTGCATAGTTTAATCGTCTCTAGAGTATGATATGTTGTTTTGACTTAATCTCACTCATGTTCAATGCACTAATACAAACAACATTCAATAATCATTCATTATGTTGCATAAGTGATGCGTTGGAACTCGAGAGTTGAGTTTATGCTCGACCCTCAATTTTCAGGGTGTTACAACTATCCAGGTGGGTAGTGAGGTCTCTTACGCTTACTTAGTTGTGCGTATGGGGGATATGGGGATCCAGCTGAGGACTAGAATGCTTGCGTTGCATCTTGCATATGACATCTGGCCATGTAGACCTTACATTGCATAACCTTAGTACGACTGACGGTATTTATGGACTTGCCAGCATATTCCGCATTACTCTGATATTGCATACTCGGCACATATATTGTGCGCACACTTACACCACCCTCTAAGATTTCGATAATCTTTGCACGACTGTTACGTGCTGGTGACGCTAGGACGTAGCAACACTGAGGCAGGAGCATGCAGCTGAGCTTCTGGAACTTTTTATACCTATCTTGTATTTCCCTTTATGCGTTGTACTTAAAAGTTTTTTATTATAGTGGATATGTGGTGATGTTATTGTTTGTGTCTAGGTTATGCTTATGGTTATGCTTCTTACGAGAACAAATCCATGCTGAAAATCTTCCTTGTAGGATCCTAGAATCAGAATCAAGTATATGAGTGTTGGGAGCCGAGAATGGGCTACTATGGAGGCTCTCGGTGCCGGATTCGACGATAAGGAATTTTGTGAGCCCGTTTTTCGAGTTTAGAGAGTGACAGGCTGAGACTCTTGTCGCACCCCAGTGCCTGCACCAAGTCCATTATCAGTCAGCACTAGGCGTCTTCTTCTTCAAAATGATCTAAGTCATCAACTTCTTGAAGGGAAGTCAAATATAGAAGCTTGCCTCCGGCAATGTGAAAATTGACTCTTCGGGATTGAACTACGTCTTAACGTTATTCAACATACTGGAGAACAAATCACGGAATTGCTTCCGTCTCATCGTCCTTATATTCCTACGTATGAGGGTGGATCTTCTAGATGACCATGTCTCTTGTGTTATTGCCGAATCATAATATTTTTGGATAATTATGCCCTTAAGGGCTTGATGGTTTTTGGATGATGGATTATGCTACCCAAACTTGGGGTAGTAATTTTGATGCATCTATGATGATATATTTTTGCTCATGTTGGCTATTCTATTTCATTGTTATATTTCTTCTAACATGGGTTATATCTTTCTTTTAATCACATAATGCTTATATATTTCACAACTCTTCCGTTTTAACTTTACGTGATCGACATGTTCTCTCTCTCTCTCTCTACACTGAATTTCATCATATATTGACTTGCTTCTTAGTAAATCCTTTGCCAATAACTAACAAAAAGGGGGAGAAGAAACCTATCCACCCACAAAAACACTCTGTTGTTTTCTGCATAATACAGGTTGATCTTGGAAGAAACTACGGGGGAGCAACATCTCTATGTTACATATCTAGTCTTATGTTTGAGTTGTAATTTGGTACATCTAACAGCCGGAATTTTTCCCAACCTGGGATTAGACGTCCTTAAGCAATGGGTCGCTCCTAACACCTTATTAACTCGGCAGAACTGAATCCCACAGTCTAAAATGGCTTCTGAACCCATTTCCTTCACAAATCCCACCCTTCACCACCTTGTTCTTTCAAATTTTCTAAGCACTTTCATCTTAGACACTATCTTAAACTAGCTAAGTAGTATAACTTGGATCACTTTAGATACAAACTACAAGGGCCCAGGTACCATCTCAGACAGAAATTACTTAGGACTAAATCCTTTAGAAATTAGGCGAGAATTAGCCAGTGTTAAACTAGAGTACTTGTGAAATTAGCACCAACCACTTTAAATACGATCTGCAAGACCCAAAACTCGCAGAATCATTGACGCTAGGTTACCCTAAACTCTAGGATCAATCTCATTACCAGGCTGCTCTCAGGAGCATCTCGAAACTCCGTATCAGATCTAGACCACACATCGGAAGTCCGATTAACACGAAGTTAAGGAATTAGGACCGCCTTGTTGGGCTTGACAACCAACTCGGAAATCAAATTCAGATAGTGTCCCAGCACTATTCGCTTGAGCTCGGAGTGAAGAGTGTGAGAAATGTGAAATTAATTCAAAATAAAATATCTTGAATAGTAATCTGGTACGTGTTGCTTGCGGATCAGTTTTAAGCAACCAAACCGTCAGAATCAGACCAAATTACACCCTCGGATCAGGAGAAATTTCATACACATTTACATGTACTTGGAATCTCCGATCGAGATCCGCTGACCGTTGAACTGAAACTGGTCCGCCACACGTGATCTGGAATCCCGACTGAAACAAAAACTTAACTAAACGTAGATCCAGTGTTAGTGAGCTTAATCCGACCTTTGGCTCAAGGAGGCCCGCTAAAAGTCCTCCGTTGAGCTGAAACTGCCCCGTTTTGGTTATAACCTAAGTATACTTTGACCTGGAGTCTATTTCGGTGAGTTTTTAGGCTATATAAGGACCTTAAACCCTCTCTCATTGCAGCCATATGAATTTGAGAGAAACCCTAGAGAGAGAAGAGAGAAAAGAGAGAGAAAGTGTGGGAGCAGTGGGAGAATCTCCCTGCCACTCTTCCCTACTGCTATTCATGCTCAACCACTCTGTTCTAATCGCTTTCCCGGCGATTCCAGCTCCGTTTCTAGGTAAGAAACCCTAACCCTAAATTGATTTGGAGTTTTGATAGTTGTACGTTATGAAATAGCTAACCTATTTCGTTCTATAGGTTACCAAACTGCCGTATACGAAAGCTTAGCAAACCTATCGACTACGTTACGATTCTACGACAAAAGGTGAGGACTTTAGGTGTATAGGTTATGGTTTTCAACGCTTTCAATGTCAGATAATGATAGATTCATGATCTGCATGTAATTGCACATGTACAAAGTGCTGTCTGTTTTCCGTTTCGATTAAAGATGAAAAATATGGAATTCTACATACTCTAGGTATTTATAGAAAGTACCGTATACGTACAAATTTTGGAAATGTGTTTGACATGATTAATTGTTGTATGAATATATTATATGTGGATAAATTATTTGTTTGGCGAAAGGACTCGCCCTAATACATGTTGTAATATCTCAAAAAATCGGGGGTCAAGTAGTAACTCAACTCTCGAGTTCCAGAACATCACTTATGCAACATAGATAATGATGATTAAATGTTGTCTACATTAATGTAGTGAACATGAGTGAGATTAAGCCAAAACAGCATATCATACTCTAGAGACAGTTAAATTTGCAAGCGAAAGACTGTGATAGATAAATAACATATATAAACTATGGTGAGTCTCCAGAGTGTGATGATGTTACCAGGTTAATTAATTACAAGTACAATTCTAAAATATACCTAACGTGAGGAAGTGTAATGTCTCTTATCCCAAATATCATAGCCCCGTCAATACAATACCAGGTCTTCATAGACCTGTCAGAGAGTTACATGTAGGAGAACTCCTCCCCAACATCATAGTAGTAGACCGGCTCTGCTTCATAAGCATCGCCATCACCTGAAACTCTATAAATCTGGTTGGTGTGTACAACACCATCCCGTAACGTGGGAGTGTGTGATCAACTCAGTGGAACAGTAAAGCATAGGTTAACATATTATCAATTCAGTCAAGCAGTAATGATAAAGCAGTAAAATCAAACACTCCCAACTACTCTTATTAATGCAAATATGAATGCAGTCATGATGTATACCCTCACCACACCCTCCCTCGTGCGACACCATCTTACGTTCGCGGCATGCTTTCATCCCTCAGTGCTCCACATCTTCCAGGCACATGCAATGCATGATGAGCATGATTACCGAGTATTTATTAGTCCATTTCAAACAGCAGGATTGAGAAACTAAGGTACCTCCCTTATATCATTCCCAAACATGATTCATTCTAGGGTCGTCAGTCCTAGTTAATCTCAGACGATGGTGTGTTTTCTAGGTCACTACAAAGGCTACCAGGGCTGTTACACACAAAGGTTACACCACTCCCCCATCACCTCTTTAACGATTCATCACTATACAGAAACAGGCCTAGTTCATACTCTATACCCCGCGGTAAAACTCTAAGGCTCACCGCAATTTCAGAGTATGCTCGAGGTCACTACAAAGGGCTGTCAGGGCTATTACGTACAAAGGTTACACCACTCCCCCATCACCTTATCAATGTAGGCCGATAGCACGAATATAGTGTCCCATACCACCATAATCGGCACACGAGTCTGGTTGCTCACTGGTCACTACAGGGAGGCACGTGGCCCCAGCGTAGGCCGACAGCTCCACCACAGTGTCCCATACCACCATGCCCGGCTCGTGAGTCTTAGCGGATCGAGGTACCATGGTTAAAAGGGATTTCACTGGTAAGTTTGGTACCCTAGGTTCAAGCAGTAGCATCCAAACATGGTGATCATATATTAGACAGATCGGGTTACTTGACGAGCTCGGCTAGCTCGAGTGCACAACAAGTTGAACGACATGAAGTGCATAAGCATTTCGCGTGGCCAACCACAATGGCCAACCGAAGTACGACTCGAGTTCATCGAACACATCTCACGTGCCAAATGAATTACAGCCACGAATTCAATTCTGGTACCGATTGTCTGGACTATAATCGTAGCCCCAAACACAATTAACTGTAGATGATAAAGCAGTAGTGGATCGAGATTCAACTCATATAATCAAGGTCTGGTATTATCCGTTTAGGGCTGCCATGGCTGTTACACGCATTCGTTACACCACTCCCCCATCACCCATGACGGATCATATAACATAAACATGAATTTAAACATACACCTTACATAAATAAAATCATATAATCATTTGAGCATGTTATGAAGTACAACATAAGCATGAGTTTGTACATATTCAATTTCTAATCACACGGATATCTAAAGAAATCATACACATAGTTAAAGAAGTTGAGAATCATATCTCAACACCCTTAAACATTACAATTTACTAATTACTACCTATTCAGACATTTCAACAAACACTTTAAAATACATACATCAACATACCTGACATATGTTGATCACATAGGCATTAGGCCAAATCCTTTCACTAGGGAGTTGCCCCAATCATCACATGCGTACACCCACGACGGATGGTCATGGAAAGTAGGAATCCAAGTTCCAAATTCATTTGAACATTTCCACAACCACTTGGGCTACACATTTCAACATATATAGCGTATAGTGGTCGTGGCGTTATTCAGGGCAAATCCTTTCGTCGAATCACCAATACAACCATCATATATCCATGACAATTAATCATGGTGAGCACAAATGAGAATTCTATACTCATTCAGTCATTTTCACAAACACTTAGAATACACTATTACAACATACATGGTGTATGTTAGCAAAACTTGTATTAGGGCGATCCTTTCGCCAAGCAAGTATTTTATCCATGTATAATATATTCATACAGCAAATAATCATGGCAAATACATCTTCAAAATTTATACGTATACGGTACTTTCTAGAATACACAATTTCAACATACATAATGTATATAAGCAAAGCATGTATTAGGGTGAGTCCTTTCGCCAAACAAGTAATTTATCCACATATAATATATTCATACAACAATTAATCACGTCAAACACATTTCCAAATTTTGTACATATACGGTACTTTCTACAAATACCTAGAGTATGTAGAATTCCATATTTTTCATCTTTAATCGAAACGGAAAACAGACAGCACTTTGTACATGTACAATTGCATGCAGATCATGAATCTATCATTATCTGACATTGAAAGCATTGAAAACCATAACCTATACATCTAAAGTCCGTACCTTTTGTCGTAGAATCGTAACGGAGTCGATAGGTTTGCTAAGCTTCCGTATACGGCAGTTTGGCCACCTAGAGAACGAAGTAGGTTAGCTATTTCATAACCTACAACCATCAACACTCCAAATCAGATTAGGGTTAGGGTTTCTTACCTAGAAACGTCGCTGAAATCGCTGAGAAAGCGATAAGAATGAGGTGGTTAAGCACCTAAGGCAGCAAGGAAGAAAGACAGGAAGGATCTCCCAAACTCTCCCACTTTCTCTCTCTTTTCTCTCTCTCTCTAGGGTTTCTCTCAAATTCGTATGGCTGCAATGAGAGAGGGTTTAAGGTCCTTATATAGCCTAAAAACTTACCGAAATAGACTCCAGGTCAAAGTATACTTAGGTTAGAACCAAAGCGGGTAAGTTTCAGCTCAACGGAGGACTTTTAGCGGGCCTCCTTGAGCCAAAGGTCGGACTTAAGCTCACTAACACCGGATCTACGTGGAGTTAAGTTTTTGTTTCGGTCGGGATTCCAGATCACGCGTGGCGGACCAGTTTCAGTTCAACGGTCAGCGGATCTCGATTGGAGATTCCGAGTACATGTAAATGTGTATGAAATTTCTCCTGATCCGAGGGTGTATTTGGGTCAGATTCTGACGGTCTGGTTGCTTAAAACTGATCCGCAAGCGAGAGGTGCCAGATTACTATTTGAGATATTTTATTTTGAATTAATTTCACATTTCTCACACTCTTCACTCCGAGCTCAAGCGAATAGCGCTGGGACACTATCTGGATTTGATTTTCGAGATGGTTGTCAAGCCTAGCAAGGTGGTTCTAATTCCTTAACTTCATGTTAATCGGACTTCCAACATGCGGTCCAGATCTGATACGGAGTTTCGAGATGCTCTCGAGAGCAGCCGGGTAATGAGATTGATCCTATATTTTAGTGTACCCTAGCGTCAATGATTTTACAAGTTTTAGGTCTTGCAGATCGTATTTAAAGTGATTGGTGCTAATTTCATAGGCACTCTAGTTTGACACTAGCTAATTCTCGCCTAATTTCTAAAGGATTTAGTCCTGGGTGATTTCGGTTTGAGGTGGTACTTAATCCTGTGTAGCAATGTTTAGTTTAAGTATTGTTCTTCATTACTTAAACTTTAAGATAGTGTCTAATGTGAAAGTTATTAGAAAATTTAAAGAACAAGATGGTGAAAGGTGAGATTTGCGAAGGAAATGGGTTCAAAAGCGGTTTTAGACTTTGGGATTCAGTTCTGACAGGTTAATAAGGTGTTAGGAGTGACTCATCGCCTAAGGACGTCTAATCCCAGGTTGGCAAAAATTCGGGATGTTACACATGTTTTGCTTATATACACTATGTATGTTGAAATTGTGTATTCTAGAAAGTACCGTATACGTATAAATTTTGGAGATGTATTTTCCATGATTATTTGTTGTATGAATATATTATACATGGATAAAATACTTGCTTGGCGAAAGGATAGCCCTAATACATGTTTTGCTAACATACACCATGTATGTTGTAATAGTGTATTCTAAGTGTTTGTGAAAATGACTGAATGAGTATAGAATTCTCATTTGTGCTCGTCATGACTAATTGTCATGGATATATGATTGTTGTATTGGCGATACGCCTTTGACGAAAGGATTTGCCCTAAATCACGCCACGGCCAATATACACTATATATGTTAAAATGTGTGGCCCAAGTGTTTGTGGAAATTACTGAATGAATATGGAACTTGGATTCCTGCTCACCATGACCATCTGTCGTGGGTGCTCACGTGTTATCCATTAGGGCAACTCCCTAGTGAAAGGATTTGGCCTAATACCTATGTGATCAACACATGTAATGTATGTTGATGTATGTAGTCTAAGTGTTTGTTGAAATGTTTGAATGAGTAGTAGTTAGTAAATTGTAATGTATAAGGGTGTTGAGATATGATTCTCAACTCCTTTAACTATGTGTATGATTTCCTTGGATAGCTGTGTGATTAGGAATTGAATATGTACAAACTTATGCTTGTCTTATGCTTCATAACATGCTCAACTGATTGTATGATTTTATCTATGTAATGCATATGCTTAAATTCATGTTTACGTTGTATGATCCATCATGGGTGATGGGGGAGTGGAGCAATGAGTGCGTGCAACAGCCCTGACAGCCCTAAACGGTTAATACCAGACTTTGATTGTATGATTTGAATCTTGATCCATTACTGCTTTATCTATCTGCAATTGATTGTGTTTGGGGCCATGATTATAGTCCAGACAATCAGTACCAGAATTGAATTCGTGGCTATGATTCATTTGCCTCGTGAGATGTGATCGACGAACCCGAGTCGTACTTCGGTTGGCAATAGTGGTTAGTCACGTGAAGTGCTTATGCACTTCATGTCGTTCAACTTGTTGTGCGCTCGAGCTAGCCGATCTCGTTAAGTAACCCAATCTGTCTTATGTATGTTCACCATGTTTGGAAGCCTCTGCTTGAACCTATGATACCAAACTTACAATTGAAATCCCTTTTAACCATGGTACCTTGATCTGCTAAGACTCAAGAGCCGGGCATGGTGGTATGGGACACCGTGGTCGAGCTGTCGGCCTACGCTCGGGCCACGTGCCTCCCCGTAGTGATCAGTGAGCAACTAGATTCGTGAGCCGATTATGGTGGTATGGGACACTATATTCTAACTGTCGACACTTACGGCGAGAGCCGAATACTGTGAGACCTGTATTCGTACTGACAGGCGACGAGTCCTCTGTAGTGTCATCGAGTATACTCTAAGGTCTATGATTGGCGATGAGCCCTTCGCAGCAACTAGAGCATGAGTTGAGCCGAGTACGATGAGACCCGTATTCGAGCTGACGGCCAGCGATTGAGCCGAGTATGGTGAGACCCGTATTCGAGCTGACGGCCAGCGATTGAGCCAAGTATGGTGAGACCCGTATTCGAGCTGACGGCCAGCGATTGAGCCGAGTATGGTGAGACCTGTATTCGAGCTGACGGCCAGCAATTGAGCTGCATACGGTGAGATCTGTATCCGTGCTGACGAGTGACGAGCCCTTTGTGATGCCTTCGCTATGCCTCTCAAACCATAATATCTATGAGATTAACTACGACCGACGACCCTAGAATGGATCATGTTTGGGAATGATATAAGAGAGGTACCTTAGTTTTCCAATACTGCTGTTTGAAATGGACTAATAATTACTCAGTAATCATGCTCATCATTGCACTGCATGTGCCTGGTAGAAGTAGAGCATTGAGGGATGAATGCATTCGCGAACGTAAGATGGTGTCGCATGAGGGTGGTTTGGCAAGGGCATACATCATGACTGCATTCCATACTTGCATTAACAAGAGTAGTTAGAATTGTTTGATTGTACTACTTTATCATTACTGCTTGACTGAGTTGATAACATATTAACCTATGCTTTATTGTTCCACTGAGTTGATCATTCACTCCCACGTTACGGGACGGTGTTGTACACACCAACCAGATTTGTTGAGTTTCAAGTGATGGCGATGCTTATGAAGTAGAGCCGGACTACTACTATATGTTGAGGAGGAGTTCTCCTACATGTAGCTCTTTGACAGGTCTATGAAGACCTGGTATTGCATTGACGGGGCTATGTGTTTGGGATAGAAGACATTACACTTTCACAACTGGGTATTATTCGAAATTGTATTTGTAATTCTTTAACCTGGTAACCTTATCACACTCTGGAGACTTACCATAGTTTTTATATTTTATATATCTATCACAGTCTTACGCTTGCAATTTAATTGTCTCTGGAGTATGATATGTTGTTTTGGCTTAATCTCACTCATGTTCAATGTACTAATACAGACAACATTCAATCATCATTCATTTTGTTGCATAAGTGATGTTTCGGAACTCGAGAGTTGAGTTACTACTAAACCCTCGATTTTTTGGGATGTTACATTACATGATATGTAATCTTTTATTGTTTTGGTGGCTCATGGTATGGATCATGACAGTATCCTAGTATGGGTTGTTTTTGTCACGTAATTGATAAGGGGGGAGATTGTTAGTGCACTTATTTGTACTAATGTTTGTCAATCACATGACAAGTTGTGTCAAGTAGTCGGATGGTCCTTTGCAAATGAAGACTGATGACGCAACTAGAGCAGAAGCCCCGAGCTACAATGTTAGATTCCAAAGAAGCTTCTACGATCAAGATCTTGCCTATAGATGACTCTAATCTAAATAAGAAAACCCACTTAGGTCATCTATTCAAAGCTAATTCTAAGTTCATACTTTCTATCCTTTTAGTCTTAGCTTGACGAAGTTCCAAGTTGTTGAATGATTTAATGGACAAGAAGTTAAAACAGGAAAATCTGTCCATATTCGGTAGGAGAAAGTGCCACCGAATGACACCTTTGGTAGCACCGAAAATTCCTTCAGTATTACCAAAAGTACTAAAACAGTCCAGCAGCTTTCGAAGAATATTTGGTACCATCGACCATAAATTCGGTACCACCGACTCCTACTGATGAACAACTTCTGGTACCATCGAAAGTAACAAAAAATCATTAAGCAAACTTCAGGATCTAATTCGGTACCACCGAATGATAATTCGGTACGACTATGTTTCGGTACTACCAAAGGTTCACTCAATAGCACCGATAACTAGCTCTTATAGATCCGTTGGGCCCTTTTCTCTATAAATATGTGACCCAGAACTTTGTAAAAAGCATGGATTTAGGAATTTTAGAGTCCCTAGGTTGTCTCAAGCTCAAATCACTCATCCTAGACTCTATCCACATGAGATTCATGTTCTCTTCATTGTGATTCTTCACTCTTGATCATTCAAAGCTCCTATCAATGAAGAACATGATCTCAAGCCTCCTCTAGAGTATAGAGACCGAACCTATAGGTAAAACCTTAGTCTCCATGATACTCTAGAGCATCTATCAGTTGAATCTCGTAGGAAATTCATTTATAACCTTTGTTAGAGATTCAACCATCTCCCATTACCTTGGTTACCTTTATAGGAACATCATATGCATGGTTCTTGATAGTGAAGCTGAAAAAACAAGTAAACTATAACATAGCGATCGGGGAGCATCGGAGAGCTAATTCAAGCACAGAAGAGCGAAGATCAAGTAACCCAAGAAAAGCTACAAGAGAGGACTCATTCTGACAAGTAAGTATCATTTTTAAGAGTCCAAAGTTTAGTCTTTATCCTCATGTAGGATTGAGGCTAAGAGTTTGCTAACAACAAACTCATGTAGGTAACTTGTGTTGGACCTTGACCGGTGGACCTAAACGTAGGTGCCTTGTGTGGGACCTTGGTCAGTGGGCCTGAACGGAGGTGCCTAGTGTGGGACTGAAAAGTCTAAGCTAAGAGTCCTAGAGGTGGGGTGAATAGGACTATGCCAAATTAAAAATTAAATGCGGAATTTAAACAAATATAAATAAAAATAACACTTAAACAATCCCACAATGCAAAAATGTAAAACAACCTCAAATGTACAAGTATTGAGAGGTTGATACAGATGTTGTTCTAAGGACAACCTTACACCAAAAACCAATGGCTTATGGTAGGACAACTTGATTCCTAGAATGGTCTGTGCATTAAAATCTTAAATTGATACATAGGCATAAAGAAAAGAATAGCAAAGAAAGAAACTAAGCTATTACAACATTCCCACACTTGCGTGAAAAGGATTACAACATTCTCCACAAATGCATAAATGGAAATTACAACATCCACACAATGTAATAATCAATTAATCAATCAATCAATCACCACAAGACCAGAAGTTAGAGTGGTTCGCTTGTGTGTACACCAACTGTTTAGAAAAACAGCCACACAACTACTCCACTCCCAATATCCTCACACAGTGGATATTAGCGTTCACTATGAAATAGGTTTTTCAAGGTTCAGCTAAAACCTTCACAATTGTGTCTTTCAAGTGGGCTTACACAATTAAAAAAACCCCACACTCTGAGTTTTCTGGATCACCTCAGACAAACTAAAAGAAAGAGATTTTTCTGGCACAATCTCAAATAAACCAAAAGAATAGATTTAAAAACAGTAAAATACTTATCTAGATATTCTCCTTTCTTACAGCCCGGTAGAACCAATTCGGAGTAGAAGTTCAACATAGATGTTCAATGTTCACACTCACTTATGAAATGGTTCTAAGTGCTAAATGGATTTTAGATTAAATCACCTTGGGCTTGCTTGATTTGATTTTGATTCCAGGAGAGGGGAAAATAAAAATCCCTTCTTTAAAATATGATTGGAATATAGAATAAAAAAAAATCAAATACAAAAAACTGATTGAAGAGAATATTAAATGAACACTAAATAGCTTAAGAATATCACTAACTTACCGCTCAGAGTGGTGTCTTGATTTTGCTTGAATTATATACCACACTCTGAAAATTATGCTCTATTTATAAGTGCAGAAATTGTTCACTCGACTGGCCCAGAGGTCGGCTCGACTAGTTGAAGGACATACATACATTTGAAATTTTGGGTGCGATAAGATCAGGCCATTCCATGACTGGTCGAAGGACCTGCTCAACCGGTCGAGTCTTGTCCACTACTAGTCGTGTGGGACTCATTTTAGTTGCTGGACTTTGAGTCAATCTTGCTGGACTGGTTGATCACTGTTCACTTGATTGGTCGAGCAGTCTCCAGGACTGGTCGAGGCAATAACAAAAAATTTTGAAAATTAGTAACAAACTTAAGACTGGTCGAAAAATTTCTTGGATTGGTTAAGCCAGTACTCGGACTAGTCGAACATAGTATATGACTAGTTGAAAAATAGACTATGTACTTATAAAGTGACCTAATTAAATTATGTATTCAAAATGACCTATCGTATGGTCAATCTAGGGTCATTCATACCTTATAAGCGATATATAAACATTGAATCTTCTTTTGCTTCAGTTGATAGTTGGTTTTTAAAGTTCACGAAGCTTGATATCTTGACATATGATGAAGCTTGAACTTGTGACATTTTGAAGCTTGAATTTGAAATACATTGAAGCTTGAGCTTGAGGTACTTGAGTTGTACTTCACCTTGAGCTTTGAGTACCAAAGTAAAGACTATTGTCTTGCCTTAGATGAAGCTTTGAAACCTTGAACTTGAAAGCTTGAAGGAGTAAACTATGTATATCTCTTGATCTTGCATTTGAAGTTCTTGAGGTAAAGAACTTTGTTCTTGTATATGAGATGCACAGTCTTGAATATGTAGATGAGCTACACAAGACACATATTCCAAGAGGTTTTGACACTGCAAAATTTACAATTATAAGAGCTAGAAAATATAACACGTACAATCTCCCCCTTTGTCAAATTTGTGACAAAACGCACTTTATAATAAGATAAGCATAACACGCACAATAAAGAATCATGCACCAGTTTTACTCTGGTCAAAGAATCATGCACCACTTATATACAGGTTAAAGAAATATGCATCAATACTCCACATCAATACTCTCCCCCTTACTCCCCCTTACAATAAAAAAATGGTTACCTATCAACAATTCCACATTTCCAATTCCAAATTTCACAAGCATGAAGCATGATAAAACTCTCCCCCTTTTTGTCACAACATGACAAGGAAAAAACTAATAAATGATAAAGGAAGTGGATAAATAAGGAAGTAAATAGAAGAGTAATGAAAAAGAAGTGCATATAAGATCAAGATTACCAAGTAACTAAAATCATAAGAAAGCATGTTCAAGCATGTCCAAGCCCATAAAACAAAAGAAATTCAAGTATCTTAAAAGTTATTACAAACCACATATGCCAATACTAATTTGAACCCGATGAAGGAGCAGGTATGGTAGGATCAATTTGATGAAGTCCCTTATTAATGTGTTTCAGATACTTGCGTATATATTTAAATTGCAAGTCATGGAACACATTCATACTTTTAACCTTCTCCTTAAGTGAGCGCAAACGCGCATCAAAGTCAGATGGCTGATAATTAGGATCATCGG
This sequence comes from Magnolia officinalis, assembly GCA_021015155.1. NCBI lineage: Eukaryota > Viridiplantae > Streptophyta > Magnoliopsida > Magnoliales > Magnoliaceae > Magnolia > Magnolia officinalis. The sequence continues at coordinate 52,288,748 of JAJHSJ010000007.1, forward strand.
CAGAATTGTATTCGATTTCATCAAAAATATCATCCATATTGATATCATCTGGAGGCAAATCACCCTCTTCTTCATTTACGGCATTAGCTCCACCAGCACCCACATTTACGGCATTAGCTCCACCAGCACCCACATTAACTTGGCCGGGGGCCAACTTCAAATTCATCTTGTTAATATTTGAGTTGTTGAAGGTTCAGTGGTGAATGGGCGCTTCTCTAACAGGCATAACCACTAAACTATGGGTGGCTAACACAGTCATAAGATAAGTGAAGGGAATGTCACTGCGACTAGGATAAAGACAGAATTGAATGATGAATGACAAATTAGAGAAGGAAGACATATATAAGTTCCAGAAATGATGGAATGAAGAATACGAACCGTGAATGTAGTACGTTCGGTTTTGTTACCAGATAGAGGATAAACATTAGAAACAAAAATCCTATGAAGGATTCTATATTTAGGTAATAAAAACTTTGAGGCAATCGCATTTCCAGCAGTATTTCATTCCGCATCTATATTGCATAAATGTAACGCCCTAAAAATTGGGGGTCGAGCAAAGCTCAGCTCCCGAGTTCCAACTCATCACTTATGCAACATAGATAATGATGATTATGATGAGTGCATTGAAACATGAGTTGGATTAAGCTAAACGACATATCATACTCTAGAGTTAACATAATTAGGCATGCGAAAGACTGTGATAGATATATACAATACATAAGTATTTCACAATTTCCATAGTATGAGTATGTTACCAGGCTGAACATATACATGTGTTATTTCTAATTTGTGTCAAATACCAAAAATATAAAGTGTTCAACTAAATCATATAGCCTTGTAATCCCGTCGAATCAGCACGAGGTCTATATACACCTGCCTGATAACTGCATGAAGAAGAACTCCTCATCATCATAAAAGTCAGGCTCCGCCTCGCAAGCGTCGCCATCATCTGCAACAACAACAGAGTCTGGTTGGTGTTTAAAACACCATCCCAGAACATGGGAGTGAGTGATCAACTCAGTGGAATCATAGAATAAAGGTTAACATGTTATCAACTTAGTCAAGAAGTAATGATAAAGCAGACATATCAGACATTCCTAGATACTCTTATTAATGCAAGGATGAAATGTATTCATGATGCATGCCCTCGCCTGCACTCCCTCGTGCGACACCATCTTACAGTTGCGGCATGCTTTCTTCCCTTTATGCTCTTCAACCTGGGGCACATGCAGTGCGATGTTATGAGTGTGAGTACCAAGTTCTTATTAGTCCTTTTCATACAGTAGGATTGGGAAACTAAGGTACCTCCCTTATATCATTTCCCAAACAATGATCCTTTCTCGGGTCGACAGTCCTAGTCAATCTCATACGATGTTGCGGTTCTAGGTCGCTGCAAAGGGTTCGTCACCTGATCAGTGCAAGCCTAGTTTATACTCTTGTTGCTACAGAAGGGTTGTCGCCTCCACGTAGACTCAAAGTACACTTGAGGTCACTACAAAGGGCTCGTCACCTAATCAGTGTAGGCCGACAGCTCGAATACACTGTCCCATACCACCATGTCAGGCTCATGAGTCTTAGCGGATCAAGGTACCAAGGTTAATGGGGTTTCCATTGGTGAGTTTGGTACCTTAGGTTTAAGCAGTAGCGTCCATACATCGTGAACATACATCGGGTCAATCGGGTTACTTGACGAGCTCGATTGGTACGAGCACACCTCGAGTTGATCGACATGAAGTGCGTAAGCACTCCGTGTGGCCTAACCACTGCCGACAACTCTAGTACGGCTTGGGTTCGTCAAACACGTCCAACGTGGCGAATAATCTCAGCCACGAACTCAAAGTCGGTTACCGATTGCCTAGACTGCTTCATAATCCCAACCACACTCAATACCAACAAGAATTCATGTTAGATAATCAGGCAGTAAGTAATTTAAATCCTGCAACCATTCGGGCATTTTATGAAATATAATATAAACATGAATTCACACATATGCATTTCATAAGTAATCAGACAATATAATATAAGGTACATAGAAGGATTTATACGCGTAGTTAAGGTAGTTGAGAACCTTATCTTAACACCCATAGATAGTACAAGTCACCAAATACTTACTCATACAGACATTCTATCAAACACTTATACTACACATATTAACATACATGACATATGTTGATTTTTAACATATACTTGGACAAATCCTTCCAACAAGGAGTTGTCACATATACAACCATCATGTACATGCATTCCATAGCCATGGTAGGCACAAATCATGATTTCATATTCATTCAGTCATTTCAACAAACACTTAGACTACACCGTTCAACATGCATGACATACATCGGTCATAACATGTATTTGGGCGAATCCTTTCGCCAAGGAGTTGCTACATGCATAACTAGTATATACACACGGCAATTAATCATGGCAAACACACTTTCAAATTTCATACGTATACGGTACTTTCTACAAATACAGAGAATACGTTAAACTCTACATAGTTCGTATATAACTGAAACGCAAAACAGACATCACAATTTGCATGTGAAATAGCATCCACGTCAGGAATCTATCATTAACCGACATTGAAAGCTTTAAAAAGCATAACCTAAACGTCTATAGTCCGCACCTTTCGTTGGTAAACGAGTAACGGATTCGGTTTAGACATTAAGTCCTTGCTACGGCACCAGAACAACCTATAACAGGGAATAGGTTAGCTATTCTATCATCTGTTCTATTTGAGTTGCTACAACAGGTTAGGGTTAGGATTTCTTACCCAAGTACGTTGTCAAAAATGTGGGATTTGCGATACAGACATGGTAAACAAGTGCGTTAGTAGCGGGATCAAATCCGAGGAAGAAGCGCCTACTCTCTCTCCCACTTTCTCTTTCTTTCCTTCCCTTTTTCTCTCATCTCTTTCTTAGGGTTTCTAAATTCGTTGGTATGGGATGGGAGAGGGTTTAAAGCCCTTATATAGGCCCAGAACTGATGGGAATGGCCCCAGGGCCAAGGTATACTTAGGTTATAGCCAAAGGAGGCTTGTTTCGATCCAACAGAGCACTTTTGTAGGCCCTTTTTCTATGTGCGGTCGGACTTAAGCTCCCTAACATTAGATCTAGGTCGAGTTAAGTTTTCAGTCCGATCGAATTTATAGATCGACCGTGGTGGACCAGTTTCAGTTCAACGGTCACTGATACTCGATCGGGGCCACAAGTGCACTGGCATGTGTGGGAAATTTCCTCCGATCTGAGGGTGTAATTGGGCTAGATTCTGACGGTTAGAATCCTTATCACTTGCCCGCAAATAGAACGACTCAGATTACTTAAGTTTGAGTTTAATTCTAAAGATATTCGCGTTTCTTACACACTTTGCTCCGGGCTCAAGCGAATAGCTTCGGGATACTATCTGGATTTGATTTTTGAGGTGGTGGTCAAGTCCAGTAAGGCGGTCATAAGTGTTTAGTTTCGCGGTAATCAGACTTTCGACGTGTGGTATAGGTCCGATATGAAGTTTCGTGATACTCCCGAGAGCAACTGGGTAATGAGATTGTTCTTATGTTATAGGGTAATGTAGCGTTAGTGGTTCTGCTCATTTTGGGTCTTGCAGTTCGTATTTAAAGTAGTTCAAGCTAATTCTACTGATTGTTCAGTTTAGTACTTAACTAAAGTGTGCCGTAATTACGACAAAATAAGGTCCTAGGGCAATTCTACGCCCTTTTCTGGCACTTTTAATTAGTATATTATTTTAATTATTTTTTTAGTAGTTCAACATCAAGTCTACTTCATCTCTACCAAATTTTATTAGGTTTTTTGTTGTAGAAAAATTCTAATAATTCTAGAAGCAGCAACTGTCCAAACTGATAATTTTCAGATAATTATCACAACGACCTATATTTAACTATATTAAATAATTTATTATATTTTTTACTTATTTTTATATGAAACTAGACTCATCAAGCTTCAATCTGTCTTTTGAATGACTTAAATCAGAGTTATAATGGGGAAGATATGATTTTTCAAAGTCGAACATATATTGTAAAAATTTTCTTCCAAAAATGGGCCGCCGACCCGACCGGGCCCGCTGTACGGACGAGGCCTCACTGAAGCGGCGAACCCCTCACCGGTCGCTATCTTATCTGGGGTGGTTTCGCCACCCGATATTTGAAATGGGTGTATTTTGTAAACCAGGATGAGTTATTTGACGTGCAATATATATTTTTGGGTAGGAGAAGCTGGTCTATCCAACTAGCCTACTTATTTTGTGAGATTCCAAAAGGTTAATGGCTAAAAACCCATTTTATTTATTTATTTACTATTTACAGTAAATTTTAATTTTTGTTCTTCCTCACTTAAACTTTAGGATTCATGTCTAATATGAAAGTAATTAAAAAATTTTGGAGAATAAAGTGGTGAAAGGTGAGATTTTGAAGAAAATGGGTTAAAAAGGGATTTTGGACTTTGAGATTGAGTTTTGAGAAATTAATAAAGTGTTAGGATCGACCAATTGCCTAAGGACATCTAATTCCAAGTGGTAAAAATTCAGGGTGTTACAATAAATCTCTAATGAGAATTCGCTTCTCAGTTTCAGACGGTTTTGCCACTAAAGCGCTAATGGGAATACCTTCGTCATTGATAGATATATCCATTAATTTAGAGATAAGATGACGGTTCACATTAATTGGATCTTTTCTGGTTGAGATAGTGAATGTCAGATTTTCAGTAGAAAAATCAGTAATGCAAGCATACAAAGCTTGCGCAATGGACTAGTATATCGGCCCATCCCAATGTAGTATGTTATCCCATCATACAGACTGAAGTAGAGGAAGGATATCAAACGGAGCCAAATGATCAACATTAACAGGCCGTTCTACTATAACTTGCGCAAGCGAATATCCCACACATAAGGAGGATCATCTTCGGACAACCGAAGGTGGCACATTGTGATAGGAGTCGACCGAGATGAAGAGGGCCTAGGAGATCCTTTCTTCTTGGTTCTACCTTCCATTTACAACAAAGATATCAAGAAAAGTGGAGATTGCAAAAGAGGTAAAGTGGGTTTCTAGTATATCAGATTTTTGAGTAGAAAACCCCAAAAATCAACATCAAACATGAAATAAATCACATAAATGATGAAAAAGGAAATGCAAAGGACTTGAATCTACAAGAAAAATGAAAACAATGCACTAACCATGAAGGAATCGAAGATTAGTTTGACCGGTTGACGATGGGCTCATTGGAGAAGATAACTCAAATGAGGAAAAAGTGATTTTTCTCCCAAATAAAGCACCAAACCCGCGGTTCACGGCTGGTCGAGTACATGCTCGACCGGTCGTGCCACGACTGGTCGAGTATGTACTTGACTGGTCGTGCACAACCCAGAATGTGCAATTTTTCATAAAATTTGAAATTTAAACATTTCAAAAGAATAAATATATATATTATGATACAGAAAGACATGAATTATCAATTCATATTGCACATACCAAGATCAAATTTCAATTTTGTAAACCTGCTTTTGTCGAGCGGTTTTGTGAATATGTCAGCTAGTTGATTCTCAGTAGGAATATAATCGAAGGAAATTGTCTTGTCTTCCACTAATTCACGAATAAATGATATCTAATGTCAATATGCTTGGTTTGTGAATGTTAGATTGGATTTTTGAAGATATTAATTGCGCTTGAATTATCACAATATAAAACCATAGAATCTTTCGCAATCCCATAATCACTTAGCATTCTTTTCATCCAAACAAGCTGAGTGCATGCATTACCTGTAGTAATGTATTCAGCCTCAGTCGTTGAGAGCGATACAGAACTTTGTTTCTTACTTAACTAAGAAACTAAACAGTTCCCTACATAGAAACATCCACAACTAGTTGATTTTCGATCATCAATGTTACTAGCCCAATCAGCATCCGTGTAACCAGCTAATTACATAATAGTATCATGTGGATACCAGAGACCAAGATTTGCTGAACTAGCGACATATCGTAAAATTCGCTTAACAGCAATTAAATGTGACTCTTTAGGGTCAAATTGATATCTAGTGCAAATTCCAACACTAAATGCAATATCAGGTTGTAACGCCCCAAAAGTCGGGAGTTGAGCAGAAGCTCAACTCCCGAGTTCCAACGCATCACTTATGCAACATGGATAATGATGTTTAAATGTTATCCATATTAGTGCATTAAACATGAGTGGGATTGTACTAAAAAAGCATATCATACTACAGAGATAATTAAGTTAAGCAAATGGAAGACTAAGTGTAACGCCCTGAAATTCGAGGGTCGAGTAACAACTCAACTCTCGAGTTCCAAAACATCACTTATGCAACATAGATAATGATGATTAAATGTTGTCTGTGTTAGTGCAATAAACATGAGTGAGATTATACCAAAACAGTAATTCAGACTCCAGATCATTTGTATAAAGGCAAGCAGAAGGCTGAAACTGTATATAATTGTATGTAAAAGAAACAAAACCATCTCAATCTCTAGAGTATGAACCCAACTGAGTCACCATATACATGTATCTGTTTTACGATCAAAATGTCAAAAGTACAACTAGAGAAGTAAGCCCTGTAAGTCCCATCGATCTACGCAGTCTAGGCAAAGCCACCAGCATACTGCATATATGAGAACTCGTCCTGGTCCTCGTCGTAGTCCGGCTTAGCCTCTTGGGTCGTCACCTCATCTGCACCTAAGACAGAGTCTGGTTGGTGTGTAAAACACCGTCCCATAACGTGGGAGTGAGTAGCTAACTCAGTGGAACAATAGAGTATAAGTTAACATGTTATCAAATCAGTCAAGCAGTAATGATAAAGCAGTACAAACAACATTCCTAAGTACTGTAATTAATGCAAGGATGAGATGCGATTGTGATACATGCCCTCACCGACATACTCCCTCATGCGACACCATCTTACGTCCGCGGCATGCGTTCATTCCTCAGTGCTCCACATCTTCCAGGCACATGTAATGCAATGATGAGCATGATTACCGAGTTGTTATTAGTCCATTTCAAACAACAGGATTGGAAAACTAAGGTACCTCCCTTGTATCATTCCCAAACATGATCCATTTTAGGGTCGTCAAACCTAGATAATCTCATACGATAGTGTGGTTCTAAGGTGCTGCAAAGGCTGCCAGGGCTGTTACATGCAATCGTTACGCCACTCCCCATCATCTTTTTAACGGTTCATCACTAAATTGATACAGGCCTGGTTCATACTCTATACATTGCGACAAAACTCGTCGCTTCACCGCAAATTCAGAGTATGCTCGAGGTCACTACAAAGGGCTCGCACCAATCAGTGTAGGCCGACAACCCGAATATAGTGTCCCATACCACCATAATTGGTTCACAAGTTTGGTTGTTCAATGGCACTATGGCGAGGCTCGTGCTGACATACTCACAACAACACGAAACCCCAACGTAGGCCGATAGCTCGACCACAGTGTCCCATACCACCATGCCCGCTCATGACTCTTAGCAGATTGAGGTACCATGGTTAACGGGATTTCACTGGTAAGTTTGGTACCCTAAGTTCAAGCAGTAGCGTCCAAACATGGTGAACATACATTAGACATATTGGGTTACTTGACGAGCTTGACTAGTTCAAGTGCACAATCAACTGAACGACATGAAGTGCATAAGCATTTCGCGTGGCCTAACCACGGTCGCCAACGAAAGTACGACTCGGGTTCGTCATACACATCCTACGTGGCGAAATGAATCTCAACCACGAACTCAAGTCTGGTACCGATTGTCTAGACTATAATCATAGTCCCAATCGCAATCAATCCTTATTTAGAGCATGTGGAGTAGAGCATAATAAACAAAGTAATTCAAGCATGGTAACAAACATGTCATAAAGCATATTATAAAGCACAATGTAAACAAGAAATACAAACACATATATTTCATAGTAAGCGATTAAATTGAACAACCATCATGGAGGAAACCATATACGTTTCAAAGGTAGTTGAGAATCCCATCTCAACACCTACCAAAAGCATGATTATCTAAACACTTACTCTTACAAGCATTTTCACAAACACTTAGAATACACTATTTAACATACATAGTTTATATTAGCAAAAACATGTATTAGGGCGAACCCTCTCTCCAAGTAAGTGTTATACACATATATAATATGTTCATATAGCAAATAATCATGGCAAACACATTTTCAAAATTTATACGTATTCGGTACTTTCTACAAATACTAGGAATACAGTATATTCAACATAGTGACTGTATAACCGAAAAGCGAAACGGATAGCACTTTGTACATGTGCAATTACATACAGATCATGAATCTATCATTATCTGACATTGAAAGCGTTGAAAACCATAACTTGTACACCTAAAGTCCACACCTATTGTCGTAAAACTGTAACGAATTCGATAGGTTTGTTAAACCTTCGTATACGGCAGTTTGGCCACCTATAGAACAAAATAGGTTAGCTATTTCATCACGTACAACTATTAAAGCCCCAAATCAGCTTAGGGTTAGGGTTTCTTACCTAGAAACGAAGCTGAAAATCGCCGGGAAAGCGATGAGAAGTGAGTGGTGAAGCTTGTGTAGCAGCAGGGAAAAAGGGTAGGAAGAATCCTCCCACAACTCTCTCACTTTCTCTCTCTTTTCTCTCTTTTCTCTCCTAGGGTTTTTCTCAAATTCGTATGGCTGAATGTGAGAGGGTTTTAAGGTCCTTATATAGCCTAAAACTACACCAAAATAGACCTAAGGTCAAGGTATACTTAGGTTATATCCAAAGTGGGGCAGTTTCAGCTCAACGGAGGACTTCTAACCGACCCCTTGAGCCAAATGTCGGACTTAAGCTCACCAACCTTGGATCTAAGTGGAGTTAAGTTTTCGTTTCAGTCGGAATCCCAGATCACACATGGCGAACCAGTTTCAATTCAACGGTCAGTGAATCTCGATCAGAGATTTCGAGTACATGGACATGTGTATGAAATTTTCCCTGATCCGAGGGTATATTTGGGTCAGATTCTGACGGTCTGGTTGCTTATAAATTGTCTGCATGCGACACGTCCCAGATTTCATAAATTTGTATTTTACTTTTAATTAATTTCACATTTCTCACACTCTTCACTCCGGGCTCAAGCGAATAGTGCTAGGACATTATCTGGATTTGATTTCCGAAATGGTTATCAAGCCCAGCGAGGCGGTCCTAAATCTATAACCTCGTATCATTCAAACTTTCGATGTGTGGTCCAGATCTGATACGGAGTTTCAATGTGCTCCCGAGAGCTATCGGGTAATGAGTTTGATCCTAGATTTTAGGGTAACCTAGCATCAATGATTCTACAAGTTTTGGGTCTTGTAGATCATATTTAAAGTGATTCAAACGGATTTCATGGCTAATCTAGTTTAGCACTTAGTTAACTGTGTCAAATTTCTAAAGGATTTAATCCTAAGCGATTTCTGCCTGAGGTGGTACTCGGGTCATTGTACGGAATTTTCCAAGTTGTTACAATCTACCCCCCCTTAATGAAAAATTTCGTCCTCGAAATTAGTACCTTTTCGTACTCCCCGAGAAGCTGAGGGTAATTCTTTCGTATCTCGGCTTCTGTCTCCTAGGTAGCTTCTTCCTCTGTATGATGCATCCACAGTACCTTCACGAGTGGAATCACTTTACTGCGCAACACCTGCTCCTTCCTGTCTAGGATACGCGTCGGACACAGTACATATGTAGCATCGTCGCTCAACTGCACCTGCTCCAATGGATGATGTGTGACGGATCAGGGACGTATTTCTTCAGCATAGATACATGAAATACGTTGTGCACGCCCGTGAGTGGTGTGGGCAAAGCGAGATGGTATGCCACCACTCCCACTCAATCAAGTATTTGAAATGGGCCAATGAATCACGACGTAAGCTTCCCCTTCTTCCCAAACCAAAGAACTCCCTTCATAGGGGAAACTCTGAGGAATAAATGATCTCCGACCTCGAACTCAAGTGGTCGCTGCCTCGTATCGGCGTAACTCTTCTGCCTGCTCTGCGCTGTAAGAAGTCGATGCCTGATAATGTCGATCTTCTCTGAGGTCGCCTGTACCAATTCCAGCCCAATCAAACTGCGTTCGCCAACCTCAGCCCAACAATGCGACGCTCTGCAAGGACGACCATACAAGGCCTCATATGGAGCCATACCAATACTCGCCTGGAAGCTGTTGTTGTACGCAAACTCTGCATGATGAAGAAAGTCATCCCAACTGTCCTTGAAGTCCAAGACACAGGCCCGCAACATATCCTCCAAAATCTGGCTCACCCGCTCTGTCTGCCCGTCGGTCTGAGGGTGAAACGCAGTACTGAACTTCAATTTCACACCCATCACTTCCTGGATACGAGTCCAGAAGATGGACGTGAACCGCGCGTCTCTGTTCGACACGATCTCTAGGGGAACTCCATGCAGACGCACAATCTCTCTGATGTACAGCCTAGCTAGCTCGTCTGTAGAGTTCGTGACTCTGATAGGGAGAAAATGGGCCGATTTGGTCAACCGGTCCACAATCACTCAAATGGAATCATGTCCCTTCCTCGTCTTCGGTAGCCCCGATATGAAATCCATGGAAATGAAGTCTCACTTCCATTCAGCTATGGGCATGGGCTAAAGGAGTTCAGGAGGTCGGCGATGCTCTGCCTTGATCTGCTGACATGTGAGATAACGTGAAACATACTCGGCGATATGAACCTTCATATTGTCCCACCAATACGATCGCCTCATGTCCTGGTACATCTTCGTGCTACTAGGATGCATCGCAAGCTTCGATTTGTGGGCAGTCTCGAGAAGCTCCTGTCTCAAGTCATGAATATCTGGAACGCATAGACGGCCACGGTATCGTAGACCCCCATCTGTGCCAACTCTCCACTCGGAGTCCTCGGCGTCGCTAGCTTGCTCTTGAAGCTCAAACAACCGCTCATCGCCCTTCTAGGCCTCGATAATCCTATCATCAATAAGTGGTCGCACCCGAATGTGCACGACACACTCAAATGGCTCCTCCACGGTGAGTTTCTACTCAAAGTCCCGCACTAACTCCAACATATCCCACTCTGCTATCATCAACGGAGCCGCAAATGCAATAGCCTTCTTACGTTTCAACGCATCTGCCATAAGGTTGGCCTTGCCAGGATGGTAGGAAACCTCAAACTTGAAGTCTTTCAAGGTCTCCATCCATCGGCGCTGCCTCATATTCAAGTCCCGCTGAGTGAATATATACTTAAGGCTCTTGTGGTCGCAGAAAAGCTCGAACTCCTCTCCGTAGAGGTAATGTCTCTAGATCTTCAATGCAAAGATGACAGCTGCTAACTCAAGGTCGTGTGTAGGGTAATTTTCCTCGTGCTTCCTTAATTGTCTCGAGGCATATGCAATCACCCTGTCCTTCTGCATAAGGAGACAACCTAAACCAACGCGAGACGCATCAGTATAATAGTGTACTTGACCCCTTGCTCTGGCAATACTAGCACAAGGGCGGACGTCAGTCTGTCCTTCAGCTCCTGAAAAGCTGCTTCTGCCTTCTCATTCCAGGCGAACTTCAAATCCTTACGCGTCAACTGTGACAACGGCCTGGCTATCTTCGAGAAGTCCCGAATGAAGCGTCGATAGTACCCTGCCAGGCCAAGAAAACTCCTCACCTCGGTAACCGATCCAGGCTGCTTCCAATCCTGAACTGCGGATACCTTAGCAAGGTCCACTGTTATCCCATCCTTGGACACCACATGTCCTAGGAACTTGACTTCCTCCTGCCAGAAGTTGCACTTCTTATACTGCGCGAACAGCTGGTTCTTCCTCAGAGTATCTAACACCGCTCTCAGGTGCACCTCGTGCTCTTCCCTATACATGGAATATATCAGGATGTCATCAATGAATACGATGACGAATCGGTATAAGAATGGCCGAAATACCCTGTTCATCAAGTCCTTGAACATGGCCGGTACATTCGTAAGACCGAACGACATCACCAGGAACTCGTAATGCCCAAAACAGGTCCTGAAAGCTGTCTTCTGCACGTCTTCATCTCTGACACGCAACTGGTGGTACCCTGACTGCAAGTCGATCTTTGAGAAATACGTTACCCCCTTCAACTGATCAAACAAATCATCTATCCTGGGCAAAGGATACTTGTTCTTCACAGTGACCTGGTTCAACCTACAGTAATCAATACACAACCGTAGTGAGCCATCTTTCTTCTTCACAAATAATACAGGTGCTCCCTAGGGAGACACACTAGGTCGTATAAAACCCTTCTCTATCAGCCCGTCAATCTGGTTCCGCAGTTCTTCCATCTCACACGGAGGCATACGATACGTCGGTAAAGAGATGGGTGTCGCATCGGGCGTAAGATCAATGGTGAAGTCGATCTCGTGCCGAGGTGGCGACCCAGGAATCGGTTCAAACACGTCCGCAAAAGCCGAACTACAGGCGTATCCACAAGCGTCGGAACATCAATAGCCTCTAATGAAGAAGCATAACATCGTAATTGAGTAGCGTGACTGACCTGAACAGGAAAAGTAAAGGCCGTGCCATCAAGTCCATAGGCTGTCACCACCCTAGTCTCGCAGTCGATCTCTGTTCGTATCTCAGTGAGCCAATCCATACCGAAGATAACATCGTAATGGAATAGGGGGACGATGATTAGATCAACTAGTATCACTCTGCCACCCAAGTCTATTGGGCAGCCCTCACACATATGAGTAACTTCTGATGAAGTCCTTGTAGCAGTGATAACCCTCACTCCTCTCATAGGAGCAGTAACTAAACCCAGTCGCTTGACTGTCGTGCATGAAATCATAGAGGTAGTGGACCCAGTGTCCACCAATAAGAAGACGGGAGTACCTTGGACGTGTGCAGTGACCTCGAAGGTCATAGGCGCTGAAGGTGCAGTCTCTGGTTCCTCTGCTGTAAGCGCATGAACATGCGCTTGCTGCGATCGGTTAGGCTGAGGTACCATGGGCTGTTGAGGCGGCATGAAGCGAGGTGCGGGTGGTATGAAGGACGGATGTGCAGGTGCCATCCAAAGTGGTAGAACCGATAGAGCCTGTGGGCGAGGACGATCAATCCTCTGCGCCGGTGAGAACCCGCTATCCCTCATCCACGCAAAACAGCTCCCAGCAGGATGACCCAGTTTTTCACAGTATGTACAGGTCACAACAGGGTGCCTCATCGAAACCACTGGCGCTGCGATCCTGGGAGGCGAATCAGCACGAGGCCTCTTGCCAAGGAAAGGCCTGCTCAGCGCATCCGGTCATGGCCTAGGCATCATAGGTCCAGGAGCACGTGTCAAGCGGTCTACATCCTGCTCCGCCTGAATAGTCATATGAATCAACTCCGCATAAAATGATATACGGATGCAGCACATCTTCGACCGGATGTCAGGTCGCAAGCCCTCAGAGAAGCGTCAAATCCGCATCTGCTCATCAGCAAGTATAGTCGGGACAAAGCGGCCCAACTCAGTAAAGCGATGCTCATACTCTGTAACTGTCATGCCTCCCTGTCTGAGGTGCAGAAACTCATTCTCCCTCTCGTGTCGGTAGGCCTGAGGATAATATTTCTCGTGGAAATGGAACTCAAATGCTGCCCAGGTCCACACATATCCCACTGCGATGGTCCGCAGTATGTTGTCCCACCATAAGCTAGCCTCCTTCTCGAACATGAAGGCGGCGAACTCAACCTGTTCAGCCTCAGAATAATGCAGCATCTTCAGTATCTTCGAGATGCGGTCTAACCAGTACTCAGCCTCCTCGGGTCTGTGAGATCCCGTAAAAGTCGGAGGCCTCAAGCGCTGAATCACTCGAGTAGACCGCGAGTACCCACGTCTCCCATAGGGTACGCAACAGGTGTGAGTGGAGACACATCCTCATCTTAAGAAGGAGGCTCTGTAGGCTCAGCAGGACGTGTAGATGGCGAAGGTGGAGTCGCACTCCCACCCTGAGATGATAAGACCGCAAGAAGCTGCTGGTGCTACTGCTGCATCAGCATCATCATCTGCTCAAACCTGTCAGTAGGTCGAGTAGCCTGCGGCTCATACGGTGTCGGAAAGGATGCCCGGTTCTGCTCGCGAACTGGGGGTGTATAAGGTGGCAGTCCACCAGTAGGACCAGCAGAAGGCTGATCTGAGCCTAAACCTCGGTCCATAGGACCACCTCTACAGGAAGGAGTCTGGTCCATCAAGTCAGTGAGCAAGAGGGGTGTCGTGCTTCTCATATAATACCATGACATGCCCTATACAACATAAGGTGCAACGCATGTAAGACGAAGTATAGCAACACAATACCCAATCACCTAAGCATACCACACACATCATAGCAAAAGAAGCGGCATGCTTTTCATTTACCAAAATTGTCACAATACATGGATAACATCGTTACATGAATCATGACTGAAGATGCATGTGAGCTAATTACAACCAAACTTCAAATACTTTAACATACTACTAACTACTACTACATCCATCAACATGAAAACATAAACTGCCTAATGCGGTAACCAAAACAACTACAAGACATCAGTGTGGATGGCTATGCATCTGAGTCTGGCGATGGAGGAGGGGCATTCTTGTCCCGTACACAACACAGGATGGTCTTCAACGTGCGAGTTACTTTCTTGAACTTGTTGTTCACGAAGGCCCGAAGATCAACAACATCTTGTCGTAGGGCAGCCTGACCCTCCTCAAGTCGGGCTATGCGTCGCTGCCTGAGCAGCGTCCGACTCTGGTGCTCCAGGAGGAGAACTCTCCTCAGTATCCTGAGCCTCTTCTTCTTCTTCCTGTATCTCATCACCGCTTCCTTCTTCGCTCCCTGCCTCGAGGTCAATACTCTCCTCACCTACGCTATCCGACTCTTCTCCAGACTCGTCGAGTCAGGCTTGCCGTTGTCGAGGGCCGATCTTCATGTTGTTAAGCGTAGCCTCACTTATGACCTGGACTGGCGCAAGGTCTTCCATGTTAAGTCTATAGCCGACATCTCGAGCCATCTTGCATATCAAGCGGCTAAATGGGAGCGAGAGGTCGTTCCTGACAAATCGAACGACCTGAACTATCTGAAGTAGGACGAACGTGGGGAGGCACAAGTTATCCCCATGTCCAATCCTGTATAGGAAGTCCACCATCAACAGAGTACACTTCATGCGGTTACCCCACCGTGGATACACATTATATGTGAAAATGTGGTGAAGAAAATGGAAGTCATCTGTCAACTTCGACGACGCAAGACAGTTTCCTCCCGTCTAAGAAACCCGTCGACCACAAAGGTATTATGTACGGCGATCCCTTTCTCGCACACTCTTGAAGAAGTTGTCATTAGGAAGCACTTCACCATGTGGGATCTTCATGATCCGAGCCATCTCAACCACAGTAATTGTGAGCACTATGCCCCTCACAGAGACAGTGAATTGAAGAGGCTCCAACGATGGGTCTATGATATGGGCGTAGAAGGCACGAACCGTGTTCTCACGTGTAGGAGACTCACCTTCAAATATAGGACCCCATTCAATCTCCACCAAGCGGTCCATCATCGCGTGTAGCCCAAACATCCTCTCATCCACGTGAGCTTCAAACACAATCTTACGGTCAGCAAAACGACCGTATTCGAAGCCTATCGGAAAAGCATTTCTGATAGGAAGTTGGGGATCTAGGTCTCGCTTCGACCTATACTCCCGAACTGTGCTAGGGCTGGCTTCAACGTCCACTCCTCTCCTCGAACGGGTTGGACGGCTAGGCCCAACTTCATCTGCGGCAGCCTTTCTTTTCCCCATAAGAGAAAGGATGGCAGAGACGGAGAAAATGACTGAAATAATGGTGAAGAAAGCCATGGAAAGTGAAGATAAGAGAGAGAAAGGGTTGTTCTCTTTGCTTCTCCACGAACTTGGGTCTCAACAGTGTTTGTAGAGGCCCAAACGACCAGGGTTTAAGAAGAAAAATGAAGAGATGAAGTGGGGTAGGGGGTGTGCACGAATTTGAGATGAAATGGAGAGTGTATGAGCTGAAGTGAGAGAGAAATGGAGAGGATAGGGATGTAGGGTTGCTGTGAACAAAGGAGAGGGATGGGTTGTGACCGAAATAAGAGTTTTAACGATTGGGAGGGAGAGATGAGAGAGGAGGCAGCAAGTTGGAGGGCTTGGAAGGGTAGAAATGAGGAAAGGGGGCAAATGAAATAGAAATAGGGGCCCCCACGCGATTTTGCAGGCCCCACACGTGTCTTGGGGTCGGGTCGACCCTGACCAGACCTGGCCCAACTAGACTCGACACACCCGACCGCGGTGACCAAGGTTCCGTCGTGGTCCGATGGGTCGGGCACGGCACCTCCACGGTAGGGCGGTGTTCACCACCCTCCCAAGGTGCCAAAGACACCCTGGGTCTGTCCTGGGTCCCTCTGGATTAGCGCGGGGAGGCGCACGACTCTATTCCATTCCAAATTCGAGTAGTTTTGAGAAGTCTCTAATTTAAATTGACATTTACTGAGTTTTAACAGTTGGGGTTGGGTGGATTGTGATCTAGACCCGTCAATAGACAGCCTAGAAGTGTTTTAGAATTGACTCGTGTGACCAGGGTTGGGTATAGACTCGATTTCGGCGTTCGTTTTAGTGAACTTTGCCGTTGGACGAAACTAGGATGCCTAAGACTGTTACTACATCGTTTTCACACCCTCCTATGTCAAAAAGCGTCAGCATACATCGTGGGAACATAACTCAGGTCCGGTTTAATCAAAATCATGCTCTAATACCAACTTGTAACACCCTAAAATTCGAGGGTCGAGTAGCAACTCAACTCTCGAGTTCCAAAACATCACTTATGCAACATAGATAATGATGATTAAATGTTGTCTGTGTTAGGGCAATAAACATGAGTGAGATTATACCAAAACAGTAATTCATACTCCAGATCAACTGTATAAAGGCAAGCAGAAGGCTGAAACTGTATATAATTGTATGTAAAAGAAACAAAACCATCTCAATCTCCAGAGTATGAACCCAACTGAGTCACCATATACATGTATCTGTGTTTACGATTAAAATGTCAAAAGTACAACTAGAGAAGTAAGCCCTGTAAGTCCCATCGATCCAGGCAGTCTAGGCAAAGCCACCAGCATACTGCATATACGAGAACTCATCCTGGTCCTCGTCTTAGTCCGGCTCAGCCTCCTGAGTCGTCACCTCATCTGCACCTAAGACAAAGTCTGGTTGGTGTGTACAACACCGTCCCATAACGTGGGAGTGAGTAGCTAACTTAGTGGAACAATAGAGTATAAGTTAACATGTTATCAAATCAGTCAAGCAGTAATGATAAAGCAGTACAAACAATATTCCTAAGTACTGTAATTAATGCAAGGATGAGACGCGATTATGATGCATGCCCTCACCGACATACTCCCTTATGCGACACCGTCTTACATCCGCGGCATGCATTCATTCCTCAGTGCTCCACATCTCCAGGAACATGCAATGCGATGATGAGCATGATTACCCAGTTGTTATTAGTCCATTTCGAACATCAGGATTGGGAAACTAAGGTACCTCCCTTGTATCATTCCCAAACATGATCCATTCCAGGGTCGTCAAACCTAGATAATCTCATACGATAGTGTGGTTCTAAGGCACTACAAAGGCTGTCAGGGCTGTTACACGCAATCGTTACACCACTCCCCCACCACCTTTTTAACTGTTCATCACTAAATTAATACAGGCCTAGATCATACTCTATACACTGCGATAAAACTCGTCGCCTCACCGCAAATTCAAAGTATGCTTGAGGTAACTACAAAGGGCTCGTCACCAATCAGTGTAGGCCGACAGCACGAATATAGTGTCCCATACCACCATAATCGACTCACGAGTCTGGTTGCTCAATGGACACTACGGGGAGGTTCGGGCTGACGCATTCGCAACACTACGAAACCCCAGCATAGGCCGACAGCTTGACCACGGTGTCCTATTCCACCATGCCCGGCTCATGAGTCTTAGCGGATCGAGGTACCATGGTTAACGGGATTTCACTGGTAAGTTTCGTACCCTAGGTTCAAGCAGTAGCATCCAAACATGGTGAACATATATTAGACTTATCGGGTTACTTGACGAGCCTGACTAGCTCGAGCGCACAATCAACTGAACGACATGAAGTGCATAAGCACTTCGCATGGCCTAACCGCTGTCACCAATGGAAGTACGACTCAGGTTCGTCAAACACATCCTACGTGGTAAAATGAATCTCAACAACGAACTCAAGTCTGGTACCGATTGTCTGGACTATAATCATAGTCTCAATCACAATCAATCCTTATTCAGAGCATGTGGAGTAGAGCATAATAAACAAAGTAATTCAAGCATGTTAACAAACATGTCATAAAGCATATTACAAAGTGTTGATGTTAAAATCTGCATCGCCCTCCACTCCTTGGGATGACCCTGGTCCTGCACAAAGGGTGAGCAAAGGAGACCCTGGCTAAGCCGGAGGACCCTCCGATGCCTAAGTCAGGCGAAAGGAATCGAGGTCTAGTATTGAAAAGCAAAGGGAGAGTGCCAGATGTTGCGTACCTGTAGCAGTAAGGTCTTCTCATATTTATACTTAACTACCGAAGGATCTGGGTCCGATGATCACAGCACGATTCCCTCAATCAAGGAGATTTTCGGATCATGGAGATATCGTATGCAATCCAAAGATCATACCTGTAAGCAACATAATCGCCCACGTCTCCTTAGAACGGTTTCTAAGTTCGGCTTGAGGGACGTCCGCCTTTGAAGGTGGGCTCGGCTCGGCGCAGTTGATGGCGACCATCATGGTCCGAGCCGATCCCCCCTTCGGTTATATAGGAATATTGCCTTTCGGGGGCAGACTCTGCCTCGTACAATTGTGATAACAATGGCCTCGGCAGACTCCCAAGTGAAGGATGTCAACCTCAAGCTTGTGTCAACGAGTGTGGTTTACAGTCCGCGCGGACAATAGATGGGTCGGAGGGCACACCCTTTTCGTTTCATACTCTGCCGGGCCAAATGCCTGGACCTTTATGGCGTTTATTCTCGGGTCGGCCAAGGGGTTGGAGCTTCCACCTTTGTTATCTAAACTGAGTTGTTATCTGCTCGTCATATCGGATCAGAGTACTGCCAGGCACTGTAGTTGTAAGGGACTCGGATTTCCCCACTCAGATTTCCCATAACAGAAGCCCCCTACTCTTCGAGGGCTGTTAGGGGCTCGGAGAGTAATCATACGAGATACCGAGTACCTCAAAACCCCAGCAGTTTGAATCATCACGTTTGCAGGATTTCCCGCCCATGGATTGACGCGTGACATGCACGCTGCGACAGTTAATTCTCCGAATCGTCGTCCGCTTATGGGCTGCTGCCACGTATGCCTGTCATTACTCAGACGTCTTTTCCCTTACTCGAAGCACGCCGCTTGACAGAGCCCGAGCCAATGGGATGGTGCCATGTCTGCTCCGAATGAAATTTACGCCGATTCGGCTGCGACCATCATTGCCAGTAATTAATGCGCCAACGCAGCCGAGCCTATATAATCCCTCTTCCGAAAACTTAAGGTTCACTTCCACACGTTGTGTTGAGCTGATATCGGAGGAGGTGATTTTCGGCGAAGGTGATTCCGTTCGTTCCGAATTTTTCGTTAGGCGATTCAGACCGGTCGAGTATTTCCGGCAGGAGCGATTTCCGGTGAGTCTTCTCGTGCTTCCTCGCTCTCCCTTCTTTTCCAAGATGTCATCATCGGACCTGGAGTCTGTGCGAGGCTACGGTAATGACTCCGAATATGAAAATTCAGATAGCAGGGCAGGGGCCTCCGAAGGGCCTTATGAAGCGGTGCCCCTATACCCTCCACCTCGAAGGCAAAAAGGAACTGGGGCTCGGACCCGCAAAACTAGCACAAGGAAGCCCATCCGACTTCCCCAAACTACCGCTGCTGAGGTTGTCGGGATGCCTGCGGATGTGTGGGCATCTGAGGTGGTCCCAGGGGGTTTCGTGCTATCCGAACCCCAGATAGAATGGATCCAATCGGAGTTCCAAATCCTGAATTCCGTTCAGATAAGGGCCCCTGGGGCACTTGAAACTGCTGGTGCACCGACTGAGGGGGAAGTCGCCATTTTCCTATGTGCGCTTCAATGCGGGATTCGTCTTCCCCTGCACCCCTTCGTCCGATCCATGATTGCCCGCTTCGGATTAGCCCCCGGTCAGCTGACCCCCAACGCCTGGAGAGTACTAGTCTCTTCCTTCATCATATGGCGGCTGGTCGGGAATTCTGAGCTGACCCCAAAAGAATTGATGAGCCTGTACTTAGTCAAGCACGATAGCAACGAACCGTGGTATTACTTCGCGACTCGAGGCAGTAAGGGGTCAGGACTGGTTTTGAATCTTCCGTCATCCAATAAAGACTGGAAGAACAAGTGGTTCTGGGCCGCGGGCGAATGGGAAGCTCCGGCGTCTGAGATCGGGTCTCTGTCGGTCCGGGTTCCGACCCTTTTTCAAAAACCAGGTCGGACTAGTTACCTTCAATCTTGTCTTTGTTTTGTCAGTCGGTCTGAAATCTTTGTTCCTTGTTACGACAGCTTTTCCCAGGGGGACACCGCTCCTCGACTCCAACCAGAGGAATCAGATCGCCAAGGCGAGGGCTCGATCGGGGGAGCTGCACTCCTGGTCAGTTCTGATCACCGCTGCCAACCTTCAGTCATCTGGACTGTACAAGTCTTCAGCCCTCCCGACTTCTTTTAGTAAGTATTCTGCCTATTTATTTCAGGAGGATGGGATTTGTCTTTTTATATCACTAATTCTCCGTTTGTGCAGGCATGGCCGAGGCGTCCGGTTCTCGGAGGAAGAGGGCAGTCCCGACGGTAGAAGAAATGCTGAAACCCGCGACCCGGACAAAGACCACTGTTCGGAGGAGGCAGGTGACCCCTTGCGGGAAAAATCCTCCCGGTCTGAGGTCCGTGTCCAGGCATCCGACTGCCGCAGCGGCTGTGATCGCTTCTACGGCTGCGACAGCTAGCCCGACCCCGACTCCCGCCCCAACTGCTCCAACAGCTGCACCTACTGCAGCTGAAACTCCTGCGATCACCGTTCCTGCCCCGACGATCGATGCTGCGCCCCCCGCTGGGGAGGTTCGTCCAGAGGCACATTATGTTGCCATTCCCTCATCATCCGAGCAGGAGGAGGCTGTTCGGATGGCTGATGCCATGATAACTCCTCCCAAAATCGGTGATGGCGTCAAGGTCGAGGTACAGGCCTCTGCTGGCAGCCAGACCAGGGCCGGGAGGCAGGGGGATCGACCCAGGCGGGGCCGAGTGGCACTCGGTACGAGCCGGGCTTTCACATGTCCTGCTTGGTCGACTAGGTGGCCAAGTACGCTCCGGAAGAGGAGATCGCCGATCTTCTTTCCAAGCCCGACGATGCCTTCCTAAAGGAATTCGCAGCAGTCCTCTACAAGGTACCTTTTAGTTTCTTTATACCCTGCTTCCGTATGCTTATTTCTGCACATACTTAACTCCCGTCTTTTCCGTTATTCAGTCTGTTCCAAGGCTCCTCGTGGCTTGGGAGGGGGTGCGCGAGCGTCGAAAGATAGACGCGGAGGTTGAGACACTCCGGGCCGAGGTGGGAATCCTCCGAGATGAGACGACTTCTCTTCGGTCTGAACAGGACGAACGGAGTCGGCAGGTGGCAGAAGGGAAGGCCCGGAGCTCCATTTACAAAGGACGGTAACTGACCTTGAGGCGAAGGGGCTGCGCTTGCAAGGGGCGGTAGAGAATCTGACAGCTCGATGCGATGCTGCGACCATCGAGTTGACCCGATCCCGGGCCCATGCAGACACGCTAGCCCAGGAAAATGCCCGTCTGGTCAGAGCCCTTGACCAGGCTAGGATTGAGGCTGTGGAGGAATTATCCCGACCAGTCGTCCAAGCCAAGGAGGCCTAACAGGCCGAGGATAAAGCTTCGCTGGATGAGGCCATAGCTGCAGCGCTGGAAGCCTACAAGACGTCCAAGGAGAGGGACGCCGAAGCCGCCCAGTTTTATAACCTTGGCTATGACGATTGCGTAGAAGCAGTTCTGGGTTTATATCCCGGCCTCGACCTCGATTCCTTGCTGCTTGGAGAAGAGTCACCTGTGGGTGAAGTCCGACCGGATCAAGCCCAGGATACCCAAGCCCCTCCGCCGCCTGCCTAACTTTTGACATATATTTTTCATGTATTTTTTGTAACTGGTTAGACCACTTGTTGATTGGTCTCTTTATTTTGGAATGAACTAATTTTAAGCGAAATCTCGCGTATTGTTGATTGTGGACTTGTATGATTGGCGATTTGATTTGCTCGGACTCTTTGTTGAGTCATTTTCTTTTTAGTTGCCGAAATTTTGTCGAGTGCCTGAGGCTCTAGTCTGATCCTTACAGGATCGGTTCGCTCTGCACTCGGCGAAGG
This sequence comes from Magnolia officinalis, assembly GCA_021015155.1. Taxonomy (NCBI): domain Eukaryota; kingdom Viridiplantae; phylum Streptophyta; class Magnoliopsida; order Magnoliales; family Magnoliaceae; genus Magnolia; species Magnolia officinalis. The sequence goes on from JAJHSJ010000007.1 coordinate 52,311,168, forward strand.
TCGTGTATTGGAGGTGCCGACTCTTCTGTTGGGAAGTCGGATGGCTCCTTCCCCATTTTTTTTAGGGGAGATGCCTTTGTCGATATTGGTCCGACTCCACCGTTGGGTGAGTCGGATCGCCTCTTGGCCTTTTCCCCTCGTTTAAGGGGAGATGCCTTTATAAAAATTGACTCATTCATGCAAGAATGGAGAATTTTATTGAGAGCCTTGAAGGCTAGTCGCTTGATGGCGTACATTTATTCATGGCCTTTAAAGCTCGCCGCTCGGAAGTTATCCCATTAAGGGTAATATACTTTTAGGTGCTCGACGTTCCAGGGGTGGGGGAGCTGTCGACCCTCGAGGTCCTCCAAATGATAGGAGCCTGGTTTGGTTGACCGTATGACCCGATAGGGACCTTTCCAGTTCAGTCCAAGTGTTCCAGCCCCCGGTTCGGCAGTATTCTGGAATACTCGGCGAAGGACTAGATCCCCTGGTCGGAACCGTCTAGTCTTGACTTTCGAATTGTAGAATCGCGCTACTTGTTGATGTCGCGCGGCGACTCGGAGCTTCGAAATATCTCTCGCCTCTTCGAGTAGATCCAAGTTTGAAGAAATCTGCTCGAAATTCTCTCCTTCTTGGTAGCCCTCGACCCGAGCGGTGTGGAGACCAATTTCTACCGGCACCATCGCCTCCGAGCCATAGGAGAGCGAGAATGGAGTTTCTCCTGTTGAGGACTGAGCTATGGTCCGATAGGCCCAGAGGACGAACGGAAGTTCCTCGGCCCAATTGCCTTTCGCTTTTTCCAGCTTTGTTTTGAGATGGTGCTTGATGACTTTGTTGACCGCTTCCACCTGTCCGTTCGATTGGGGATGTCGGGGAGAAGAATACGCATTCGTGATGCCGAGTCCCTGACACTGTTTCAGAATTTATCGTTGTCGAACTGTCGCCCGTTGTCAGACATGATGGTTCGTGGAATCCCAAATCGACAGATTATGTTTTTCCAAACAAAGTCGATCACCTTTTGCTCCGTTATCTTGGCTACGGGTTCGGCCTCGGCCCATTTGGTGAAGTAGTCGACAACGACGATTGCAAACTTGACCTGCCCTTTCCCTGTGGGTAAGGGGCCGATAATGTCGATTCCCCATTGGGCGAACGACCAAGGGCCGCTCATGGGAGTCATTTCTTCAGCAGGCTGCCGCGGCACACTCGCGAACCTCTGGCATTTATCACATTTACGGATGTATTCTTTTGAATCTTCTTTGATAGTAGGCCAAAAATCCCTTGTCGGAGTATCTTCAGAGCCAAGGCTCGGCTACCCAAATGATTACCACAAATCCCTTCATGAGTTTCGCGTATGACGTACTCCGCTTCATCGGGCCGGAGATATCTCAGATAGGGCTGAGAGTGTCCTTTTTGTATAGGATGTCGCCCAGGACGATGTATCGGGCCGCTCGGACTCTAAGCCTTTTGGCTTCCAGTCTATCCGAAGGGACCTCACCTGTTGTGAGATAGATCAGAATTAGATCTATCCAGCTCGAACTTGCCTGAACTGGGTTGACTTCCTTCTGTTGTCCGCCGATACTTGGCTGCTCTATGAATTCGATAGGAATAACTCGAGGGATCTTATTCTCTAGGGCTGACCGAGCCGTGCCAGAGCATCGGCCCATGTATTTTTTGTTCTCGGGATCTGATGAATCGTGCAATTCCAAAATTTCTCGATCAGCTTCCTCGCTTCATCAAGGTAGGCAATCATCCTTGTTTCTTTGGCTTCATATTCAGTAGAGATGTGGTTTACCATAGCTGAGAATCGCATTTAACTTGAAGAGACTGGACTCCAAGACTTGCCGCCAACCTGAGCCCGGCCAACAGAGCTTCATATTCTGCTTCGTTGTTTGAGGCTTTGAACCCCAACCTGATTGCGTATTGGATGGCCGTTGAGTCAGGTGCGACCAGGACGATCCCGGCCTCGGCCCCGCGAGCGTTGGACGATCCGTCTACGTAGAGGGTCCAACCCGGATCTGATGCTGCTTTCGGGCCATCCGAAGTGACGGCCGGACTCGCTCCGGCCTCGGCGCTGATCTCTCTGGTGCTTGTAGTAAATTCGGTGATGAAGTCGGCCACGGCTTGACCTTTGATGGCAGTTTTCTGGCGAAACTGAATATCGAACTCACCAAGTTCTATGGCCCACTTAGTCATCCGACCTGACACTTCCGGCCTCTGCAGAACTTGTCTGAGAGGGGAGTCGGTCAGGACAATTATCGAGTGAGCTTGGAAATATGGTCGCAACCTCTGAGCTGAAATAACGAGTCCGAGCGCTAATTTTTCCAAGGGCGAATATCTCGTTTCTGCCGGCACCATTGCTTTGCTCACATAATAGACAGGGTATTGCTTACCTCCGACTTCCTTAATCAGAGCCGAGCTGCCAGCTGAAGTTGAGACTGCGAGATAGAGGAACAAGGGTTCGCCTTCTTCAGGTTTTGACAGTATAGGCGGTGAACCTAGATACAGTTTCAACTGTTGGAAGGCTTGCTCGCATTCTGGTGTTCATTCTGCCTTCTTATGACCCTTCAACTACTGGAAGAAGGGGAGGCATTTGTCCGTTGCTTTGGAAATAAAGCGTCCGAGTGCCGCGACTCGGCCCGTGAGGCATTGAATGTCCTTGATAGTTCGAGGCGAACTCATATCGAGGAGCGCTCTGATCTTCTCGGGGTTCGTTTCTATTCCTCTCTGACTGACTTGAAAGCCGAGGAATTTTCCAGAGCTGACTCCGAAAATGCACTTTGTTGGATTCAGCTTCATCTGGTATTCTCGAAGGATGGTGAACGTTCCTCCGAGATCTGTCAGATGATCGCTGGATTTACTGCTTTTTGCCAACATGTCATTGACATATACCTCCATCGAGCGCCTGATCTGTTCGGAGAACATCTGATTTACTAGCCTTTGATATGTCGCCCCAGCGTTCTTCAGGCCGAATGGCATAACCCGGTAGCAGTAGAGTCCTTTGTTTGTGACAAAGGTAGTCTTCTGCTTGTCCGAGGGGTGCATCGCGATTTGATTATATCCCGAATAGGCGTCCAGGAAGGAGAGTAATTCATACCCTGCCGTGCTGTCCACTAGCTGGTCGATCCGAGGTAGCGGGAAGCTGTCCTTTGGGCATGCCTTATTTAGATCTGAGTAATCAACGTAGACACGCCATTTCTCGTTGGTTTTCTTTACCAGGACCACGTTCGCAATCCAATCGTGGTAATGTACTTCTTCAATGAACCCGGCGTTGAGCAAGACGGAGACCTCGTCGGCTATTGCCTCGTATCTTTCGGCATCGAATGGTCGCCTTTTCTGCTTGACGAGTTTGTGGCCCGAATCCACATTCAATCTGTGGACCATGACTTCCGGGGAAATTCCGGGCATATCTTGATGAGACCATGTGAAGACGTCCTTGTGTTGTCGGAGGAACGTCATGATTTCGAGCCGCTGCTGGGGGTCCAGTGACGTTCCGAGCTGGACCGTTCTGCTCGGATCGGTCTCATCAAGTGGTACTTTCTCTAGATCTTCCACGGATGATTCTTCTGCAGGCCCCAGGGGTCTAAAACATTGACAGAGTGCGTTTGCTTGACCCCCCCTTCTTTACCGCCATCGCATAACATTTTCGGGCCTCTCGCTGGTCACCTCGGAGGTAACCTATCCCGCCTTCGGCGGGAAATTTCATCATCAAGTGGTAGGTAGAGACAACAGTTCTCATTGCGTTAAGAGAGGGTCTACCCTAGATATCATTATGCACAGATGGCACATTGACCACCAAGAAGTCCACCATAAGTGTGACTTGATGCTGTCCTTCTCCTGCTGTCATGGGGAGGAAATGGCCCCTTCAGAGATCACTCTCTCCCCGGCAAAGCCGTGTAGGGGGGTTTTCACCGGTCTAAGGTGAGACCGCGGAATTCCCATTTTTTCGAAAGCTTCGGAGTAAATTACGTCGGCTGAGCTTCCTGTGTCAACCAGAATGCGGTTTACTTTGCGGTTGGCAATGGTCATAGTGACTACTAGGGCATCGTCGTGAGGGTGCTGAATTCCGCGTGCGTCCTCCTCCGTGAACGTCAGCGAGCACGGGCTGACTAGAAGTTCTTTACTGGGTCGTTTGGTTAAGTTGGCGTGGTGTTCAGGTCCGAGATTCTTGGAGTGAGCCTTCCATGCTCTATTCGAGTCCCCTCCACCGGACAAGCCTCCGAATATTGTGCGAATTTCGGCAGGTTCTTCCATGGCATTGTTTGGTTACTCCCGTCCTCTTTCTTTCCTCCGATCGGACTTTCCTTCCTTTTGGTACTGACATAAATGACCTTTGTGACCGTGGTCCCGGTGGAATCGGCAGTATTTACGCTTATCTCGATGATCCGGGTCGGCCCTCATGCACACAGGCCAGTTCAGCAATTTCTCTCCTCGGATGTCCAATAGAATCTGTTCGGCGGAGGTGTTAAGGGGGGCGTAGGAACGAAATTTCCCTTCAGGCCTTCGGCTCGGGCGACGATCGCGAGGGGTGCGGTCGTCGGTCCTCTTACCGGGCGAGAGAGGATTATCGTTCCTGGGCCTCTTTCCCTTATCATTTGGTTCGGCCACCTGAGCGTTCTTTCTCGCATTGGTGAATTCCTCCGCGTTAGTATACTTCTGTGCTCTGGCCATGAGTTCGGCCAACGTTTTCGGTGGGTTTTTCCCAATGGAGAAGGTAAACTTCCCCTCTTTGAGACCGCTGAACATGGCGGCGAGCGCCATTTTATCGTCAAATCCTCCACCGATAATGCTTCTTCATTGAAGCGAGTGATGTAGTCCTTCAGCGATTCTTTCGGCCCTTGCTTGATGGTCAACAGGTGAGTATTGGGCTTCCGACTTCTCTTACCGCTGATAAACTGGGTAAGGAATAGTCAGCTTAACTCCGCGAAAGAACCAATAGAGTTCAGCTTTAGCTGCCGATACCAATTCCGAGCGGATCCAGCAAGTGTGATCGAAAACCCTCGGCACATCATTGCATCTGTTGCTGTCTGGATCTGCATCTAGGAGCGATAGGCCTCTACGTGCTCAGACGGGTCCCCTGAACCAGAATATTGGATGACAGGAGGTATTCGGAATCTCTGAGGCATCACCTCGCCCATTATTTCCGCGCTGAAGGGCGGTTTAGTCTCTTCCATCATGGCTTGGACGGCAGCAGGGACTGACGTCAACTGCTGCTTTTCGACTGCTAAAATCTTATTGTTGAGCTCTTCGACGAGTTCTTCAAAGCGCTTCTCCCACGAATCTCTGTTCTCGGCCGTTATCTCCCAGATATTTTCCCTATCCGGAGATCTTCTTTCCCTTCTTCGTTCTAACCGGTGACCGAGGTCTGACGTTGCTAAGGCTGAAGTGGCCGAAGCGTTGGTCGGAGCTCTCGTTGCGGCATTCCGGGCTGACGGTCGGACTTGGGCAGGGAGCGGAGGCTGATCTGATATATGCTCCGGAGGAAGTGGGGATGCCTCGACCGCACACTTCTCGACGTGGAATGAGCTTCCAGATTCGGGGCCACCAGCCCGCTGATGGGACCTTGTGCCGGAGGCAATTGCGGTTCCTGCTGCTGCTTCATCCTATTCACTTCGTCACGCAGGGCTTGTATCTCGCTTTGCATGTTGCAATACTTGCTCTCCCGATTCCGGGAGCGCTGAGATGTCCTGGAGTGGATTCCTCGTGGAGTAGTGAAGAGGAACGAGTTTGCTCGTTCGGTGCTGGCTCCGCTGCTGCGGCTTTCTTCTTTCTTCTCGCCATTATTCAAAGAAAGGAACCTGACTTTTTGTATCAGTTTTCCACAGACGGCGCCAAAAAATGTTGATGTCAAAATCTGGATTGCCCTCCACTCCTTGGGATGACCCTGGTCCTACACAAAGGGTGTGCAAAGGAGACCCTGGCTAAGCCGGGGGACTCTCCGATGCCTAAGTCAGGCGAAAGGAATCGAGGTCTAGTACTGAAGAGCAAAGGGAGAGTGCCAGATGTTGCATACCTGTAGCAGTAAGGTCTTCTCGTATTTATACTTAACTACCGAAGGATCTGGGTCCGATGATCACGGCACGATTCCCTCAATCAAGGAGATTTTCGGATCATGGAGATATCGTATGCAATCCAAAGATCATACCTGTAAGTGACATAATCGCCCACGTCTCCTTAGAACGGTTTCTAAGTTCGGCTTGAGGGACGTCCGCCTTTGAAGGTGGGCTTGGCTTGGCGCAGTTGATGGCGACCATCATGGTCCGAGCCGATCCCCCCTTCGGTTATATAGGAATATTGCCTTTCGGGGGCAGACTCTGCCTCGCACAATTGTGATAACAATGGCCTCGGCAGACTCCCAAGTGAAGGATGTCAACCTCAAGCTTTGTCAACGAGTGTGGTTTACAGTCCGCGCGGACAATAGATGGGTCGGAGGGCACACCCTTTTCGTTTCATACTCTGCTGGGCCAAGTGCCTGGACCTTTATGGCGTTTATTCTCGGTCGGCCAAGGGGTTGGAGCTTCCACTTTGTTATCTGAACTGAGTTGTTATCTGCTCGTTCGTATCGATCGGATACTCTGGAGATACTGCCTGGCACTGGAGTTGTAAGGGACTCGGATTTCCCATAACACAAAGCACAATGTAAACAAGAAATACAAACACATATATTTCATAGTAAGCGATTAAATTGAACAACCATCATGGAGGAAATCATATACGTTTCTAAGGTAGTTGAGAATCCCATCTCAACAGCTACCAAAAGCATGATTATCTAAACACTTACTCTTACAAGCATTTTCACAAACACTTAGAATACACTATTTTAACATACATAGTGTATATTAGCAAAAACATGTATTAGGGCGAACCCTCTCGCCAAGTAAGTGTTATACACATATATAATATGTTCATACAGCAAATAATCATGGCAAACACATTTCCAAAATTTATATGTATACGATACTTTCTACAAATACTAGGAATACAGTATATTCAACATAGTGATCGTATAACCGAAAAGTGAAATGGACAGCACTTTGTACATGTGCAATTACATACAAATCATGAATCTATCATTATCTGACATTGAAAGCATTGAAAACCATAACCTATACACCTAAAGTCCGCAACTTTTGTCGTAGAACCGTAATGAATTCGATAGGTTTGCTAAACCTTCGTATACGACAGTATGGCCACCTATAGAACGAAATAGGTTAGCTATTTCATCACGTACAACTATCAAAACCCCAAATCAGTTTAGGGTTAGGGTTTCTTACTTAGAAACGAAGCTGGAAATCGCCGGAAAAGCGATGAGAAGTGAGTGATGATGCTTGTGTAGCAGCAGGGAAAAAAGGTAGGAAGAATCCTCCCACAACTCTCTCACTTTCTCTCTTTTCTCTCTTCTCTCTCCTAGGGTTTTTCTCAAATTCATATGGCTGAATGTGAGAGGGTTTTAAGGTCCTTGAATAGCCTAAAACTACACCAAAATAGACCTAAGGTCAAGGTATGCTTAGGTTATATCCAAAGTGGGCCAGTTTCAGCTCAACGGAGGACTTCTAGCGGGTCCCCTTGAGCCAAAGGTCGGACTTAAGCTCACCAACCTTGGATCTAGGTGGAGTTAAGTTTTCGTTTCAGTCAAAATCCTAGATCACGCATGGCAGACCAGTTTCAGTTCAACGGTCATTGAAACTCGATCAAAGATTTCAAGTACATGGACATGTGTATGAAATTTCCCCTGATCTGAGGGTGTATTTGGGTCAAATTCTGACGGTCTGGTTGCATACAAATTTTCTGCAAGCAACACGTGCCAGATTTCATAAATTTGTATTTTACTTTTAATTAATTTTACGTTTCTCACACTCTTCACTCCGGGCTCAGGCGAATAGCGCTGGGACATTATCTGGATTTGATTTCTGAGATGGTTATCAAGCCTAGTGAGGCGGTCCTAAATCTATAACCTCGTATCATTCAGACTTTTGATGTGCAGTCCAGATCTGATACGGAGTTTTAATGTGCTCCCGAGAGCAGTCGGGTAATGAGTTTGACCTAGATTTTAGGGTAACCTGGCGTCAATGATTCTACAAGTTTTGGGTCTTGCAGATCGTATTTAAAGTGATTCAAACGGATTTCATGGCTAATCTAGTTTAGCACTTAGTTAACTTTGTCAAATTTCTAAAGGATTTGATCCTAAGCGATTTCTACCTGAGGTAGTACTCGGGCCATTGTACGGAATTTTTCGAGTCGTTACACTGAGATAGGTATATAATGTATATAAGTGTTTATCAATCCCCAGAGTATGAGTATGTTGCCTGACTGAATATATGCATGTGTTGATCTAAAATTTACAAAATACAAAAATGTAAATTTCCAACTAATCCTCATAGTCCCTGCAATCCCATCGATCAGTACATGGTCTACATAGACCCGCCTGATAGCTGAATGTAGGAGAATTCTTCCTCCTCGTCTATGAAATCCCAATTAGCAGCGTAGACATCGTCGCCACCTGCATCTACAACAGAGTCTGGTTGGTGTTTTAAAACACCGTCCCAGAGTGGGAGTGAGTAATCAACTCAATGGTACTATAAGGCAAAGGTTTACATGTTATTAATTCAGTCAAGCAGTAATGATAAAGCAATACAATAATCATATCCTAAGTACTCTTGTTAATGTAGGAATAGTATGCTATAATGATGTATGCCCTCGCCTGCACTCCCTCAGTGACATCATCTTATGATCACGCATGACAAACTCCCTAAACGTGTGCTTCCTCGCAAAACACATGCAATGTGGTGCATGATCGTTTTAGCCAAGTAATTATTTAGGCTTATTCATACAATAGATTCGGGAAGCTAAGGTACCTCCCTTTATATCATTTACCCAAAAGATGATCCATCTAGGGTCGTCAATCCTAGTTAATCACATACGATAGGCAAGTTATAGGGCAACATCACCCCTAATTGAAAAAGCAGTGGATCGGCAAGTTCAGGTCGCTACGAGAGACTCGTCACCTCAATATAGGCCTAGTTTATACTCAAGGTCACTACGGAAAGGTTGGTCACCTTAGCGTAGGCCGACAACTCGAATATAGTGTCCCATACCATTGTATTCGGCTCACGAATTTAGGTTGCTCACTAGACACTACGGGGAGGCTCATCACCCCATTATAGGCGACGGCTCGACCACGATGTCCCATACCACCATGTCCGGCTCATGGGTCTTAGCGGATCATGGTACCAAGGTTGAAACGGGCTTTACATTGGTAAGTGGTACCTTAGATTCAAGCAATAGCGTCCATACATGGTAAACATACATTAGGCCAATTGGGTTACTTGACAAGTTTGATTGGTACGAGCGCATGCGAAATTAATTGACATGGAGTGCATAAGCACTCCACGTGGCCTAACCACTGTCGACAATATTCGTACGACTCGGATTCATCGAAAGTATCCAATGTGGCGAAATGAACTTGGCCGCTAAATCGGGAATCGTTACCGATCGCCTGGACTATGCAGTAGTCCCAAACATACTCAAACGCAGCAGGTGGATACATGTGATATTGTAACGTCCTGAAAATCGGGGGTCGAGCATAAACTCAACTCCCGAGTTCCGACGCATCACTTATGCAACAAAATAAATGATGATTGAATGTTGTCTGTATTAGTGCATTGAACATGAGTGAGATTAAGCCAAAACAACATATCATACTCCAGAGACAGTTAAATTTGCAAGCGGAAGACTGTGATAGATATATAAAATATATAAATTATGGTAAGTCTCTAGAGTGTGATAAAGTTACCAGGTTAATTAATTACAAGTACAATTCTAAAATATACCAAATGTGTAAGGTCATCTAGTCAATATCCCAGAAAGTCCCGCCGATCAGGACACGGCTCATAGGAACCCGCCTGAAACTGCATAAAGGAGGAATCCTCCTCAACCTCATAAGAGTCCGGCTCCGCTTCATAAGCATTGCCATCACCTGAAACTCAACAATTCTGGTTGGTGTGTACAACACCGTCCCGTAACGTGGGAGTGAGTGATCAACTCAGTGGAACAATAAAGCATAGGTTAACATGTTATCAATGCAGTCAAGCAGTAATGATAAAGCAGTATAATCAAACACTCCTAACTGCTCTTGTTAATGCAAGTATGAAATGCAGTCATGATGCATGCCCTTGCCAAACCACCCTCGTACGACACCATCTTACGTTCGCGGCATGCTTGCATCCCTCAGTGGTCCACATCTTCCAGGCACATGCAGTGTTATGTTATGAGCATGATTACTGAGTTATTATTAGTCCTTTTCATACAACAGTATTGGGAAACTAAGGTACCTCCCTTATATCATTCCCAAACAAGGATCTTGTCTAGGGTCGTCACTCCTAGTTAGTCTCATACGATATTATGATTTGAGAGGCATCATAAAGGCATCACAAAGGGCTCGTCACCCGTCAGTATGAATACAGATCTCACCCTATGTGGCTCAATTGCTGGCCATCAGCTTGAATACAAGTCTCACCGTACTCAGCTCAATCGCTGGCTGTCAGCTCGAATACAGGTCTCACCGTACTTGGCTCAACTCATGCTCTAGTTGCTGCAAAGGGTTCATCGCTAATCACAAACTTTAGAGTATACTCGAAGACACTACGAAGGGCTCGTCGCCTATCAGCACGAATACAGGTCTCACCGTATTCGGCTCTCACCGTAGGTGTCGACAACTCGAATATAGTGTCCCATACCACCATAATCGACTCACGAGTCTGGTTGCTCACTAGTCACTACGGGGAGGCATGTGGCCCCAGCGTAGGCCGACAACTCGACCACGGTGTCCCATATCACCATGCCCGGCTCATGAGTCTTAGCGGATCGACGTACCATGGTTAACGGGATTTCAATGGTAAGTTTGGTACCCTAGGTTCAAGCAGTAGGGTCCAAACATGGTGAACATACATTAGACATATCGAGTTACTTGACGAGCCTGACTAGCTCGAGCGCACAATCAATTGAATGACATGAAGTGAATAAGCACTTCGTGTGACCAAACCACTGTCGCCAACGGAAGTACGACTCGGGTTCGTTAAACACATCCTACGTGGCGAAATGAATCTCAACCATGAACTCAAGTCTGGTACCGATTGTCTGGACTATAAACATAGTCCCAAACTCAACCAATCCTTATTTAGAGCATGGAGAGTAAAGCATAATAAACAAAGTAATTCAAGCAAGTTAACAAGCATGTCATAAAGCATGTTATAAAGCATTATATAAACAAGAATACAAACACATATATTTCATAAGTAAGCGATTAAAGTAACAACTCACATGGAGGAAATCATATACGTCTCTAAGGTAGTTGAGAATCCCATCTCAACACCTATCTAATGCACCATCATCCAAGCACTCACTCTCACAAGCATTTTCACAAACACTTAGAATACACTACTTCAACATACATAGTGTATATTAGCAAAACATGTATTAGGGCGAGTCCTTTCGCCAAACAAGTATTTTATCCATATATCTCATATCAATACAGCAAATAATCATGGCAAACACATTTCCAAAATTTATACGTATACAGTACTTTCTACAAATACCTAGACCAGTCGAAGACGCGATCTGCTCACCTATAAATAGAGCACGAATCTCAGAAGAATTAACGGAATTAATTAATCCATTCAGGTCAATCTTCGTCAAACTTCTGAGAGATAATTTTGTGCTCCATCTAAGCTAAGTGTGCTTATTTAATATTCTCTTTCTTTAGCTTTATTTAATTGATTTTATTTCTGCTATTCCAATCTAATTTAATAAGAGGAATTGTTATTCCCTTTCTTTGAAATCAAAATCAATTAAGGCCAGCCCTATTTAGTTTAATTTAAAATCTATTAGAAATAAAACCATTGTAATTGAGTACTGGACATTGAACTTGGACATTTAATCATCTACTCTGACTTGGTTCTACTGGGCTGCTACAACGAAGGAGATAATCAGGTATTTTACATTTAATTGTAAATTCCTTTCTGTTTTAGTTTCTTTCAAGATTTGCCAAAAAAATCTTGTTGTATTGGTTATCTGAGGAGAGCCAGGAAAACTCAGAAGTGGGTTATTTTTTTTTTTTAATTGTGTAAGCCCACAGATAAAGACAAAATTGTAAAGGTTTTGGGTGAACCTGTGAAAACCTATTTTGTTAATGAATGCTAATATCCCCTGTGTGAGGATATTAGGAGTGGAGTAGCATTCTGTGTGGCTGTTGTTTAACAGTTGGTGAACACACAGGCGAACCACTATAATCCCTTGTGTTGTGGTTGAATGATTTATACTTCTAATCTTTAATTATTTATTTGTGGGAAGTATGTATGGTGGTGAATGTTGTAATCATTTAATTCGAGCATTGTGGGAATTTTGTAATAGTTTAGAATTTATTTTCTGTCATTCCTTTATCAGCTTGATATTCAATTTCCTTTAAAGTTGTTCCAGCAAGGTTGCCCTGCCATTTTTATGGTGTATGGCTGTCCCTAGAAAAATACATTTGTGATTATAATTTATTTTAGTTCAGTTTGTGTTTATTTCTGTATTCCTCTTTCGTTTGAGATTTGATATAAAGATCTTTCTAGAAATAAGGTTGTCCTACCATAAACTCTGGTTTTGGTGTAAGGTTATCCTTAGAACAACATTTGTATCAACCTCTCAAAATCTGAATTTTGAGGTTGTTTTACTTTCCTACATTGTGATTTATTTTGGCTATCATATTCTTTTTAATTCCACTGTTATAAGTTTTATTTGGCATAGTCCTATTCACCCCTCCCCCCCCCCCCCCAGGACATATAGCTAGGCCTTTTTAAGTGGTATCAGAGCCTAATAACTCTTTTTTTAATTCTTGGATTTAATTCCTGAGCTAACAATTTAAGCTATTTTAGATGTCAAATTTTGATAGCCTTTCAGTCACTAGGCCTCCACCCTTTGATGGCTCCAACTATGCCTATTGGAAAGCCAGAATGAGGATCTTCCTCAAATCAATGGATGAGAGTGTGTGGCAAGCCACAGTGACTGAATGGAATCCTCCTATCATGGAAGTTACTGGGGTTGACGGTTCAAAATCTATGAAAGTCACACCATATTACCAATGGACCACAATTCAGAAAAGTGAGAGTAGTGCAAATGCTAAAGCACTAAATGCATTCACTTGCGCACTATCACTGGATGAGTTCAAAAGAATCATTTCCTGTGATACTACAAAGCAAGCTTGAGATATATTAGAAATGACACACGAGGGTACTACAATTGTAAAAAAATCTAAAGTCCAACTCCTCACAACTAGATTTGAAGAAATTCATATGGAGGAAAATGAAACGTTTATAGACTTTTACACTAGATTGAATGACATTGTAAACTCAATGTGGGGTCTTGGCGATAAAATCCTAGAAAGTAAAGTGTGTGTAAAGATATTACGCTCACTTCCTGAACGGTTCAATTCTAAAGTAACCGCGATCCAGGAACTTCGTGATACGGATAATATGAGGGTAGAAGAACTAGTTGTTTCTCTACAAACCTACGAGTTAAACTTTAAAGCTCCTAAAGGTAAATCTATCGCACTAAAATCTTCTAAATGTAATTCAGAAGAAAATTCTGTTTCAGAAGATTATATGGCTCTTTTAGCTAAGAAATTTTACAAGATTTTCAAAAGCAAGAAAAGGGTTTATTTTCAAAAATCGAACAATAAAAAGAAGTTTAGACCCAAATCTCGAAAATCTTTGAAAGATAGTCAATGTTACAACTGTCAAGAATATGTGCACTTAGCAAATAGATGTCCTAAAAAGGACAAACCCAAGAAGAAGGGTATGTTGGCTACATGGGATGAATCATCTGATTCTGAAGCTTCTTCTGAATCAGAAGATTCTGAAACTGAGTCGGGCAATGAAGTTAAACCTCTTATGACTCTAGCTAAATTCACATTTTCAGATAATGACTCAACAAGTGAAGAAAATCTGAGTAGTGAATGTGAAAATGAAGATGATCTTCAAGACGCTAACAATGCCCAATATAAGGAAAGTTGTAAAATTGCTGACAAACTTAAACTTCAAAAAGAAAAGTTTTCTAAAATCAAAGAATGTTTTGAATCACTTGTCTTAGAAAAATCACAAATTTCAGATTGTTTTGAAAAATCAAAATGCGATTTGGAATTCAAAAACTCCCTAATTGTTAATTTGAAATCTGAAATTGAGAAACTCAAAAATGAAGTATCTTCTCTTCTAAGTCTAAAGGACACATGGAAATATGCCCAAGGTGATCCAAAGTTAGAAAAACTTTTATCCGGATCAAGAAAATGTAGCGATCTATCCAGGTTGGGCTATGATAAAAATTTATCTCCTAAACAAAAGTATACTCCTATATTTGTAAAAGGAGAGTCCTCAAACTCAAAAAGGAAAAGTACTTATCAAGGTTTTTCTAGAAATTCAAAAACTTTTCAAAAACCTAGAAGCAGTCATGTCAACATTAATCAGAAACGAAATCCACTAGCTGAAAAGATAGTTGATTTACTCAACGAGCTCTTAAAATCTAACTCTATAGGTCATTCTTACAACTATAAACAAAAGAAGACCAACTATGTTCCTAAACCCAAAACAGTTATGAAATGGGTTCCTAAAGTTGTCTGCTTGGTTGCTCACACTGCTTTCAAAGCAACAAGCCATTCAAAGTGGTACTTAGACAGTGGATGCTCCAGGCATATGACAGGTGACAAAGCTTTATTCACAGATCTAAAAGATATGACTGATGGTTCAATCACATTTGGTGATGGTAGCAACTGCAAGATTATAGGCCAAGGTACGGTTCAACTTTTTAATCTTCCTGTGTTTAAAAACGTTTTATATGTTGAAGGCTTAAAACATAACGTGCTTAGCATATCTCAAATATGTGATAATAACCATAGTATTCGGTTCTCTAATCAAAGCTGTGAAATACTAAACAATAAAGGTTCTGTAATATTAATTGGACGTAGAACGTCTGAAAATTGCTATATTATTAGCGAATCCAGCTCATTTAATCAAACATGTTACATGGTCCATACAGGCGAGACTGATTTATGGCACAAACGTCTTGGACATGTACATTATCGAAATTTATATAGATTGAGCAAACGAGAACTTGTAAGAGGTTTACCCAAACTTCAGAAATTAGATAAAATATGTGGTGAGTGCCAGATAGGCAAACAAACAAGAAACTCACACAAAAAGGTCAATTCAAATATCACATCAAGACCACTCGAACTCCTCCACATGGATCTAATAGGACCTACCAGAACGGAAAGTCGTGGTGGGCAAAAGTATATCCTAGTAATAGTTGATGACTTTACCAGATTCACATGGGTAGTCTTCTTAAGGGATAAATCTGAAACCCTTGAAGAAGTAAGAAAAGTTCTCAAAAGGATTCAAACTGAAAAATCTTATGAAATCAGTAAGATTCGTAGTGATCATGGATCTGAATTTAAGAATAGCAATTTTGAGAAGTTCTGTACCGACCAAGGAATATTACATGAATTCTCTACTCCCAAAACTCCACAACAAAATGGAACTGTGGAAAGAAAGAATAGGGTGCTCCAAGAAATGGCTAATGTCATGTTGAATAGCATGAAGCTCTCTAAAAATCTTTGGGCTAAAGCAGTCAACACAGCTTGCTATATTATTAACCGAGTCTACACTAGCAAAGATAATAATCAAACGACTTACGAATTGTGGTTCAATAAAAAGTCTACTGTCAAATACTTTCGAGTTTTTGGTAGCAAGTGCTATATTTTACAAGATCGTGAAAATTTGGGAAAATTCGATACGAAGAGTGATGAAGGAATTTTTCTAGGATATTCCTTAAACAGTCGAGCTTATAGGGTTCTGAACAAAAGAACTGGTGTGATTCAAGAGTCCATCAATGTTATCATTGATGATCACTTAAACACGCCAATCCCTAATTCAGATAATGATGAAGTTCTAATCATTGATAAACCCGATTCTTCATCGAATCAGACTGATTCTGAGTTGAGGACTGTTAAAGATCATCCAACCACACAAATTCTTGGAAACCCTCTCACCGGTGTTCGCACCCGTAGACAACTTGAGGATATATATATAATTATGTATGCTTTACATCCCAAATAGAACCATCTAACATAAAAGAAGCTCTTGCTGATGAGAACTGGATTGTTGCGATGCAAGAAGAACTTAACCAATTCATAAGAAATGATGTTTGGTATCTCGTACCAAGACCTAAAGATAAACACATCATTGGAACAAAATGGATTTTCAAAAATAAGTCTGACGAGCGTGGAAATATAATTAGAAACAAGGCTAGACTAGTGGTACAAGGTTATACTCAAATTGAAGGAATTGATTTTGATATAACTTTTGCACTAGTAGCACGTCTTGAATCTATCAGACTATTTATATCCATTGCATGTTTTAGAAAGATAAAGATCTATCAAATGGATGTGAAAAGTGCTTTTCTAAATTGCGATTTACATGAAGAAGTCAATGTTGAACAACCAATGGGTTTTGAAGATCCCAAAAATATTAATCATGTGTATTAGTTTAAAAAGGCACTTTATGGATTAAAACAAGCACCTAGGGCATGGTATGAGAAACTAACAAAATTTCTTTGAAGTTATAATTTTCAAATGAGATCTGTTGATAAAACTTTGTTTGTTAAAAAACATAATGATCGTATCTTAATGGTACAGATTTATGTTGATGATATCATTTATGGATCAACTTGTACTGACTTGACTACTGAGTTTGCAGATTTGATGAAATCACAGTTCGAAATGAGCATGGTTGGGGAATTGACTTATTTCCTTGGATTGCAAGTAAAGCAACAACCTAAAGGAATATTCATTTCTCAATCTAAGTATGCTTTGAATCTAATCAAGAGATTTGGATTTGAGAATGACAAGAATTTCAATACTCCTATGAGTACTACCCTGAAACTCTCAAAAGACTCTAATGGTAAAAATGTTGATTCAAAACTTTATCGGAGTATGATTGGTAGTTTGTTATATTTAACTGCTAGTAGACCTGATATTTCTCTAAGTGTTGGTATTTGCTCACGATATCAATCTGATCCAAAAGAATCTCACTTGATTGCTGTCAAGCGGATTATTAGATATGTTGCAAGTACGGTAAATCTCGGTCTCTGGTAATGTAAGTGCTATTATTTATATCCCTGTCTGTTGTCAAATTTGTGGTGCTAAATCACTGTTATATAACTTGTATACGTGAAGTTCTCTCAAAGATCAGCATTCATGAACAAGCAATGCTCACAAGTTCGAGGATCAATCTTGACTGCAAGAACTGCTCACAAGACATGACTCAAGCTACAAGACTTGAGAAGAGTACAAGGCAGTTTGTAAAGAACTCAAGACACTTTCCAAATTGAGCTACATCAAGATTTCAAGATTGAACTACATCAAGACTTCAAGGCTCATACTTCAAGGTCACTAGTTCCTAATGTTTCAATGTCCTTACTTCATGGTTGAGGTTTGACTGACCTTAGGTTGACCTTAGAAGTAGGTCACTTTGGATACTAAATCGAATGTTTATTTTACATAAGTTTGGTCTGTTCTTCGACTAGTCCTAAGCCTTCTTCGACTAGTCCTAGAGTTGCTTCGACCAGTCTAAGAAATTCCTTGATCAGTCGTGAGTTTGTTACAAAAATCGGATAATTGCTGTTAGGCTTCGACTAGTCCAGGAATCTGTTCGACCAGTCGAAGGAACAGTGTCGACTGCATCTTCGACCAGTCAAAAGTCTTCGACTCAAAGTCCAGCGATGATTTTTAACTTCTTCGACCAGTCGTAGAACGGTCAAAGTTTATCGCGCCTGATTTTTCAAATATCTGTTATTGCTTCGACTAGTCGAAGATCTCTCTAGACCAGTAGAACATGCGATCTGCTCACCTATAAATAGAGCACGAATCTCTCAAGAAAATATAGAATTAATTAATCCATTCAAGCCAATCTTCATCGAACTTCTGAGAGTTAATTTTGTGCTCCATCTAAGCTAGGTGTGCTTATTTAATATTCTCTTTCCTTAGCTTTATTTAATTAAGTTGTTTCTGCTATTCCAATCTAATTTGATAAGAAGAATTGTTATTCCCTTTCTTTGGAATCAAAATCAATTAAGGCAAGCCCTACTTGGTTTAATTTAAAATCTATTAGAATTAGAACCATTGTAATTAAGTACTGGACATTGAACTTGGACATTCAATCATCTACTCTGACTTGGTTCTACCGAGCTACTACAACGAAGGAGATAATCAGGTATTTTACATTTAATTGTAAATTCCTTTCTGTTTTGGTTTCTTTCAAGATTTGCCAGAAAAATCTTGTTGTATTAGTTATCTGAGGAGAACCAGGAAAACTCAGAAGTAGGGTTTTTTTAATTGTGTAGGCCCACAGACAAAGACATAATTGTAAAGGTTTTAGGTGAACCTGGGAAAACCTATTTTTATTAGTGAACGCTAATATCCCCTATGTGAGGATATTAGGAGTGGAGTAGCATTCTGTGTGGCTGTTGTTTAACAGTTGGTGAACACACAGGCGAACCACTATAATCCCTTGTGTTGTGGTTGAATGATTTATACTTCTAATCTTTAATTATTCTTTTGTGGGATGTATGTATGGTGGTGAATGTTGTAATCATTTAATTCAAGCATTGTGAGAATTTTGTAATAGTTTAGAATTTATTTTCTGCCATTCCTTTATCAGCTTGATATTCAATTTCCTTTAAAAGTTGTTCCAGCAAGGTTGCCCTGCCATTTTTATGGTGTATGGCTGTCCCTAGAACAATACATTTGTGATTATAATTTATTTCAATTCAGTTTGTATTTATTTCTGTATTCCTCTTTGGTTTGATATTTGATACAAAGATCTTTCTAGAAATAAGGTTGTCCTACCATAAACTCTGGTTTTTGGTGAAAGGTTGTCCTTAGAACAACATTTATATCAACCTCTCAAGATCTAAATTTTGAGGTTATTGTACTTTCCTACATTGTGATTTACTTTGGCTATCATATTCTTATTAATTCCGCTGTTTTAAGTTTTATTTGGCATAGTCCTATTCACCCCCCCCCCCCCCCTCTCTAGGACATATAGCTTGGCCTTTTCAAGTGGTATCAAAGCCTAATAGCTCTTTTTTAATTCTTGGATTTAATTCCTGAGCTAACGATTTAAGCTATTTAAGATGTCAAATTTTGATAGCCTTTCAGTCACTAGGCCTCCACCCTTTGATGGCTCCAACTATGCCTATTGGAAAGCCAGAATGAGGATCTTCCTCAAATCAATGGATGAGAGTGTGTGGCAAGCCAAAGTGACTGAATGGAATCCTCCTATCATGGAAGTTACTGGGGTTGACGGTTTAAAATCTATAAAAGTCACACCATATTAACAATGGACCACACTTCAGAAAAGTGAGAGTAGTGCAAATGCTAAAGCACTAAATGCAATCACTTGCGCACTATCACCGGATGAGTTCAAAAGAATCATTTCCTATGATACTGCAAAGCAAGCTTGGGATATATTAGAAATGACACACGAGGGTACTACAATTGTCAAAAAATCTAAAGTCCAACTCCTCACAACCAGATTTGAAGAAATTCATATGGAGGAAAATGAAATGTTTATGGACTTTTACACTAGATTGAATGACATTGTAAACACAATGTGGGGTCTTGGGGATAAAATCCCAGAAAGTAAAGTGTGTGCAAAGATATTACGCTCACTTCCTGAACGGTTCAATTCTAAAGTAACCGCAATCCAGGAACTTCGTGATACGGATAATATGAGGGTAGAAGAACTAGTTGGTTCTCTAGAAACCTACGAGTTAAACTTTAAAGCTCCTAAAGGTAAATCTATCGTACTAAAATCTTTTAAATGTAATTCAGAAAAAAATTCTGATTCAGAAGATGATATGGCTCTTTTAGCTAAGAAATTTTACAAGATTTTCAAAAGCAAGAAAATGGTTGATTTTCAAAAATCGAATGATAAAAAGAAGTTTAGACCCAAATCTCGAAAATCTTTAAAAGATAGTCAATGTTACAACTGTCAAGAATATGGGCACTTAGCAAATAGATGTCCTAAAAAGGAGAAACCCAAGAAGAAGGGTATGTTGGCTATAAGGGATGAATCATCTGATTCTGAAGGTTCTTCTAAATCAGAAGATTCTGAAACTGAGTCGGGCAATGAGGTTAAAGCTCTTATGACTCTAGCCAAATTCACATTATCAGATAATGACTCAACAAGTGAAGAAAATCTAAGTAGTGAATGTGAAAATGAAGATGATCTTCAAGATGCTTAAAATGCCCTATATAAGGAAAGTTGTAAAATTGCTGTCAAACTTAAACTTCAAAAAGAAAAGTTTTCTAAACTCAAAGAATGTTTTGAATCACTTGTCTTAGAAAAATCACAAATTTCAGATTGTTTTGAAAAATCAATCTGTGATTTGGAATTCAAAAACTCCCTAATTATTGATTTGAAATCTAAAATTGAGAAACTTAAAACTGAAGTATCTTCTCTTCTGAGTCTAAAGGACACATGGAAATATGCCCAAGGTGATCCAAAGTTAGAGAAACTTTTATCTGGATCAAGAAAATGTGGCGATCTATCCGGGCTGGGCTATGATAAAAATCTACCTCCTAAACAAAAATATACTCCTCCTATGTTTGTTAAAGGAGAGTCCTCAAGCTCAAAAGGGAAAAGTACTTATCAAGATTTTTCTAGAAATTCAAAAACCTAGAAGCAGCCATGTCAACTTTCATCAGAAACGAAATCCACAAGCTGAAAAGATAGTTGATTTACTCAAGGAGCTCTTAAAATCTAACTCTATAGGTCATTCATACAACTAAAACCAAAAGAAGACCAACTATGTTCCTAAACCCAAAACAGTTATTAAATGAGTTCCTAAAGTTACCTGCTTGGTTGCTCACACTGCTTTCAAAGCAACAAGTCATTCAAAGTGGTACCTAGACAGTGGATGCTCCAAGCATATGACAGGTGACAAAGCTTTATTCACGGATCTGAAAGATATGACTGATGGTTCAGTCAGATTTGGTGATGGTAGCAACTGCAAGATTATAAGCCAAGGTACGGTTCAACTTTTTAATCTTCCTGTGTTTAAAAATGTTTTATATGTTGAAGGCTTAAAACATAACTTGCTTAGTATATCTCAAATATGTGATAATAACCATAGTGTTCGGTTTTCTATTCAAAGTTGTGAGATACTAAACAATAAGGGTTCTGTAATATTAACTGGACGTAGAACGTCTGAAAATTGCTATATTATTAGCGAATCTGGCTCATCTAATCAAACATGTTACATGGTCCATACAGACGAGACTGATTTATGGCACAAACGTCTTGGACATGTACATTATCGAAATTTATATAGTTGAGCAAACGAGAACTTATAAGAGGTTTACCCAAACTTCAGAAATTAGATAAAATATGTGGTGAGTGCCAGATAGGCAAACAAACAAGGAACTCACACAAAAAGGTGAATTCAAATACCACATCAAGAACACTCGAACTCCTCCACATGGATCTGATAAGACCTACCAGAATGGAAAGTCGTGGTGGAAAAAAGTATATCCTGGTAATA
The DNA here is from genome assembly GCA_021015155.1 of Magnolia officinalis. NCBI lineage: Eukaryota > Viridiplantae > Streptophyta > Magnoliopsida > Magnoliales > Magnoliaceae > Magnolia > Magnolia officinalis. The sequence goes on from JAJHSJ010000007.1 coordinate 52,332,780, forward strand.
GTTGATGACTTTACCACATTCACTTGGGTAGTCTTCTTAAGGGATAAATCTGAAACCTTGAAGAAGTAAGAAAAGTTTTCAAAAGGATTCAAACTGAAAAATCTTCTCAAATCAGTAAAATTCGTAGTGATCATGGATCTGAATTTGAGAATAATAATTTTGAGAAGTTCTGTACCGACCAAGGAATATTACATGAATTCTCTACTCCTAAAACTCCACAACAAAATGGAATTGTAGAAAGAAAGAATAGGGTGCTTCAGGAAATGGCTAATGTCATGTTAAATAGCATGAAGCTCTCTAAAAATCTTTGGGCTGAAGCAGTCAACACAACTTGCTATATTATTAACTAAGTCTACACTAGCAAAGATAATAATAAAATGGCTTACGAATTGTGGTTCAATGAAAAGCCTACTGTTAAATACTTTCGAGTTTTTGGTAGCAAGTGCTATATTTTACGTGATCGTGAAAATTTGGAAAAATTAGATACGAAGAGTGATGAAGGAATTTTTCTAGGATATTCCTTAAACAGTCAGGCTTATAGGGTTCTGAACAAAAGAACTGGTGTGATTCAAGAGTCCATCAATGTTGTCATTGATGATCACTTAAACACACCAATCCCTAATTCAGATAATGATGAAGTACTAATCATTGATAAACCCGATACTTCATCGAATCAGACTGATTCGGAGTTAAGGACTGTTAAAGATCATCCAACCACACAAATTCTTGGAAACCCTCTCACCGGTGTTCGCACCCGTAGACAACTTGAGGATATATGTAATTGTGTATGTTTTACATCCCAAATAGAACCATCTAATGTAAAAGAAGCTCTTGCTGATGAGAACTGGATTGTTGCGATGCAAGAAGAACTCAACCAATTTGTAAGAAATGATGTTTGGTATCTCGTACCAAGACCTAAAGATAAACACATTATTGGAACAAAATGGATTTTCAAAAATAAGTCTGACGAATGTGGAAATATAATTAGAAACAAGGCTAGACTAGTGGTACAAGGTTATACTCAAATTGATGGGATTGATTTCGATGAAACTTTGCACCAGTAGCACGTCTTGAATCTATCAGACTATTTATATCCATTGCATGTTTTAGAAAGATAAAGATCTATCAGATGGATGTGAAAAGTGATTTTCTAAATGGCGATTTATATGAAGAAGTCTATGTTGAACAGCCAATGGGTTTTGAAGATCCCAAAAATACTAATTATGTGTATCGGCTTAAAAAAGCACTTTATGGATTAAAACAAGCACCTAGGGCATGGTATGAGAAACTAACGAAATTTCTTTTAAGTCATAATTTTCAAATGGGATCTGTTGATAAAACTCTGTTTGTTAAAAAACATAATGATCATATCTTAATGGTACAGATTTATGTTGATGGTATCATTTATGGATCAACTTGTACTGACTTGACTATTGAGTTTGCAGATTTGATGAAATCACAGTTCGAAATGAGCATGGTTGGGGAATTGACTTATTTCCTTGGATTACAAGTAAAGCAACAACCTGAAGGAATATTCATTTCTCAATCTAAGTATGCTTTGAATCTAATCAAGAGATTTGGATTTGAGAATGGCAAGAATTTTGATACTCCTATGAGTACTACCCTGAAACTCTCAAAAGACTCTAATGGTAAAAATGTTGACTCAAAACTTATCGGAGTATGACTGGTAGTTTATTATATTTAACTGCTAGTAGACCTGATATTTCTCTAAGTATTGGTATTTGCGCAAGATATCAATCTGATCCAAAAGAATCTCACTTGATTGTTGTCAAGCGAATTATTAGATATGTCGCAAGTACTGTAAATCTCGGTCTCTGGTATCCTCATGAGACTAGTGTCCAATTAGCTGGGTACTCGGATGCTTACTGGGCTGGTAATCTAGATGATAGAAAATCAACCAGTGGTGTTTGTTTTTACATTGGAAATTGTCTAGTTTCCTGGTTTAGTAAGAAACAAAATTCTATATCACTTTCAACAGCTGAAGCTGAGTATATCGCAGCTGGTAATGCATGTACACAGCTTGTTTGGATGCAAAAAATGCTAAGTGATTATGGAATTAAACAGGATTCTATGTTATTACATTGTGATAATTCCAGTGCGATAAATATTTCAAAAAATCCTATTCAGCATTCTCGTACTAAGCACATTGACATTAGATTTCATTCTATAAGGGAATTAGTAGAAGAAAAAGTTATATCTCTAGAATATATTCCTACCGAAGATCAACGAGCTGACATTTTCACAAAACCTCTTGATAAAAGCAGGTTCAAAAAGATGAAGTTTGATCTTGGCATTTGCATTTTAAAATGATTATTTATGCCTACTTGTATCATAGTGTATATATTTGCTAGATTGAATTCCAATTTTTGTATAATTTGCAAGAAATATGAATTTTTGGACATTCTTTGACCAGTCGTGAGTATACTCGACCAGTCGACCTTCGACCGGTCGTAGATATCCACAACCAGTCGTAGATCTTGGGAATCACTTAAAATTTGGAGATTTTTTCTTTCTTCCTCATTTCGTTTTTCCTCTCTAAGGAGCCGAGCTTCAACTTGTCGAACCCATCTTTCATGTTCTTCAAGGTTAGTGTTCCAATTCACGTTTTTCTTGCAGATTTTTGTCTAGATTGTTTACTTTTCAAGCTTTAAGCTTTGTATTTTGGATTTCATTGAGAATTGGGGTTTGGATTTTGAAAAATCTGTTTTGAGGAAACCCACTTCTCAATCCTTTGCAACTTCTTATTTCCTTGATATCCTTGTTGCAAATGGCTTCTAGAGGTAGAAAAACTACTTCCCGTGGTCCTTCTTCTTCCTCCAGATCGACCATTATCTCTAAGTGTCATCTTCTTGTTCCCAATGATGATCCATCTTATGTTAGGGACATTAGATTACGTAATGTTATTGTTGAACATCCTGTTGATGTTAATCATATTGCAGCTTTTGACATCCTTCCTATGCTTGAAGCTGTAGGTTGGGTTAACTTATTACATTGGGGTGGGCCAGTATACCGGTCCATTGTCCAATCCATGTTTGCATGTATTAGTGCTTTTTCGCAGGATAATTTAACTTTTAAAATATCTACTAGAGAAGGGCCTTTTGACATTGATCGTCATTTAATTTCAACCCTTATGGACATTCCTGTGAATGATGAGGGTATTCCTATCCATAACTTAACTGATAAACCCTCAATGTCTGAAAAACGCATGCTCACTAGAGATTTGTGCAACATGGATGTTCAATGGATACAAAAAGGGAATGCTCTTCTCGCAAGGTATTTGTTACCCAAGTACAGAATTCTCCACAAAATCTTTGTGTCTAATCTGTATCCTCGTTCGGGTAATAAAACTGATTTGACTTCATTTATGGCTCGTGTTATCCATGCTATCTCCAAAGGTACTCAGATTTGTTTACCATCCTTAATCTGTCATTTCATTCTTCAGTTTAGACTCCATCCTGGTCATAGTGACATTCCTTTTGCCTATTTAATGACTATATTGGCTACACATATGTTAGTCGATATGCCGGTTGATGAGGCACCAATCCATCATCTGATCTTCAACAATACTAATATCAATAAGATGAAGCTGGATCTACTTCCTGAACAAGGTGGTGGTTGTGGTGGTGGTCATGAAGAAGCTGGTGATGACATTAATATGGATGACATTTTTGAGGAACTGGATTCTGACTCAACAAATGATCCAGATTTTGAACCATCTGATGTTGATGCTCGTCTGAGTGCATTAGAGGATAAAGTTGAGAATATAAATGTAAAGATGGAAAACATGTCTGTTGCTCGTGATTTACAATTCAAGTACATGCGCAAATATCTTAGGCGATTGAACAAAGGCATGCACCAACTTGATCCCTCTATTCCTGCTCCGTCATCTAGTTCTAGTTCTGATTAGTTTATACGGGACTTTTGGTCTATAATAACTTTATAACTTAGCACTTGGTTGACTGATTTTGAGTTGGATATTATCTATGTTTTATGCTGGATATTTATACTATGTGAAGCTATGCTGAGCATCTTTATCTCTGTTTTGCTATAATCTCATAACTCCTCATGTTTACTCTCATATATCCCTTTATTTAGTTCTCCTTTATTGTTGTTTCCTTTGTCATATTGTGACAAAAAGGGGGAGAATGGTTTGTTCTTAACGATGTGATTGTGAGAGGAGTAACATTAGTTATGTTACCCAGGGGGAGTATGTTTGAACTAGTTGAATAAAACTGGTTGAATGTTAAATGTTGAATTTTGAATATTGATTTGTAGGTAAGCCAGTTGATATGAATTGGTTCATATCTCTTTGACCAGTTGTTTTACTTTATGTTTATCTTGGTTATGTGTTTTGTCACGAATTTGACAAAGGGGGAGATTGTAAGTGCTATTATTTATATCCCTGTCCGTTGTCAAATTTGTGGTGCCAAAATCACTGTTATATAACTTGCATACGTAAAGCTCTCTCAAAGATCAACATTCATGAACAAGCAAAGCTCACAAGTTCAAGGATCAATCTTGACTGCAAGAACTGCTCACAAGACATGACTCAAGCTACAAGACTTCAAGAAGAGTACAAGGCAGTTTGTAAAGAACTCAAGACACTTTCAAGATTGAGCTACATCAAGATTTCAAGATTGAACTACATCAAGACTTCAAGGCTCATACTTCAAGGTCACTAGTTCCTAATGTTTCAATGTCCTTACTTCATGGTTGAGGTTTGACTGACCTTAGGTTGACCTTAGAAGTAGGTCACTTTGGATACATAAATCGAATGTTTATTTTACATAAGTTTGGTCTGTTCTTCAACTAGTCCTAAGCCTTCTTCGATTAGTCCTAGAGTTGCTTCGACCAGTCTAAGAAATTCCTTGATCAGTCGTGAGTTTGTTACAAAAATCGGATAATTGTTGTTAGGCTTCGACTAGTCCAGGAATCTGTTCGACCAGTCGAAGGAACAGTGTCGACTGCATCTTCGACCAGTCGAAAGTCTTCGACTCAAAGTCCAGCGATGATTTTTAAGTTCTTCGACCAGTCGAAGGTGACCTACGACCAGTCGAAGGAGACCTTCGACCAGTCGTAGAACGGTCAAAGCTTATCGTGCCTGATTTTTCAAATATCTGTTATTGCTTTGACTAGTCGAAGATCTCTCTAGACCAGTCGAACACGCGATTTACTCACCTATAAATAGAGCACAAATCTCTCAAGAAAATATAGAATTAATTAATCTATTCAAGTCAATCGTCGTCGAACTTCTGAGAGATAATTTTGTGCTCCATCTAAGCTAAGTGTGCTTATTTAATATTCTCTTTCCTTAGCTTTATTTAATTGATTTTGTTTCTGCTATTCCAATCTAATTTGATAAAAGGAATTGTTATTCCCTTTCTTTGGAATCAAAATCAATTAAGGCAAGCCCTACTTGGTTTAATTTAAAATCTCTTAGAATTAGAACCATTGTAATTGAGTACTGGACATTGAACTTGGACATTCAATCATCTACTTTGACTTGGTTCTACCAGGCAGTTACAACGAAGGAGATAATTAGGTTTTTACATTTAATTGTAAATTCCTTTCTGTTTTGGTTTCTTTCAAGATTTGCCAGAAAAATCTTATTGTATTGGTTATCTGAGGAGAACCAGGAAAACTTAGAAGTAGGGTTTTTTTAATTGTGTAAGCCCACAGACAAAGACACAATTGTAAAGGTTTTGGGTGAACCTGGGAAAACCTATTTTATTAGTGAACGCTAATATCCCCTGTGTGAGGATATTAGGAGTGGAGTAGCATTCTGTGTGGCTGTTGTTTAACAGTTGGTGAACACACAGGTGAACCACTATAATCCCTTGTGTTGTGGTTGAATGATTTATACTTCTAATCTTTAATTATTCTTTTATTAGATGAATGTATGGTGGTGAATGTTGTAATCATTTAATTCAAGCATTGTGAGAATTTTGTAATAGTTTAGAATTTATTTTCTGCTATTCCTTTATCAGCTTGATATTCAATTTCCTTTAAAAGTTGTTCCAGCAAGGTTGCCCTGCCATTTTTATGGTGTATGGCTGTCCCTAGAACAATACATTTGTGATTACAATTTATTTCAATTCAGTTTGTATTTATTTCTGTATTCCTCTTTGGTTTGAGATTTGATACAAAGATCTTTCTAGAAATAAGGTTGTCCTACCATAAACTCTGGTTTTTGGTGAAAGGTTGTCCTTAGAACAATATTTCTATCAACCTCTCAAGATCTAAATTTTGAGGTTATTGTACTTTCCTGCATTATGATTTACTTTGGCTATCATATTCTTATTAATTCCGCTGTTATAAATTTTATTTGGCATTATCCTATTCACCCCCCCCCCCCCCTCTAGGACATATAGCTTGGCCTTTTCAGGTATCCTCATGAGACTAGTGTTCAATTAGCTGGGTACTCAGATGCTGACTGGGCTGGTAATCTAGATGATAGAAAATCAACTAGTGGTGGTTATTTTTACATTGGAAATTGTCTAGTTTCCTGGTTTAGTAAGAAACAAAATTCTATATCACTTTCAACAGCTGAAGCTGAGTATATCGCAGCTGGTAATGCATGTACACAGCTTGTTTGGATGCAACGAATGCTAAGTGATTATGGAATTAAACATGATTCTATGTTATTACATTGTGATAATTCCAGTACGATAAATGTAACATCCCGAAAAATCGGGGTTCGAGCATTACTCAACACCCGAGTTTCCAGAACATCACTTATGCAACATAGATAATGATGATTAAATGTTGTCTGCATTAGTGTATTGAACATGAGTGAGATTAAGCCAAAACAGCGTATCATACTCCAGAGACAGTTAAATTGCAAGCGGAAGACTGTGATAGATAGATAACATATATAAGCTATGGTGAGTCTCCAGAGGGTGATAAGGTTACCAGGTTAAAAAATTACAAGTATAATTTCAAAATATACCAAAGGTGTAGTGTCATCTAGTCAACATCCCTGTAACCCCGTAGATCAAGGCACGACTCACATGAAGCCGCCAGAAAATAACATACGCAAGAAAGTGTCCTCATCGTCGCAGAGGTCTGGTTCCGCCTCACAAGCATCGCCAACACGTGCAGCTACAACAGGGTCTGGTTGGTGTTTAAAAACACCGTCCCGTAACGTGAGAGTGAGTGATCAACTCAGTGGAACAATAAAGCATAGGTTAACATGTTATCAATTTAGTCAAGCAATAATGATAAAGTAGTAAAATCAAACACTCCTAACTACTCTTATTTAATGCAGGTATGAAATGACATGATGTATGCCCTTGCCAAACCACCCTCATGCGACACCCTCTTCGTTCGCGGCATGCTTTCATCCCTCGGTGCTCCACATCTTCCAGGAACATGCAATGCATGATGAGCATGATTATCAAGTTATTATTAGTCTATTTCAAACAGCAGTATTAGGAAACTGAGGTACCTCCCTTGTATCATTCCCAAACATGATCCATTCTAGGGTCGTCAGTCCTAGTTAATCTCAGACGATGGTGTGTTTTCTAGGTTGCTGCAAGGGCTGTCAGGGCTGTTACACGGAATCGTTACACCACTCCCCCATCACCCTTTTAACGGTTCATCACTATACAGATACAGGCCTAGTTCATACTCTATACACTGCGGCAAAACTTGTCGTCTCACCGCAATTCAGAGTATGCTCGAGGTCACTACAAAGGGCTGTCAGGGCTGTTACACGGAATCGTTGCGTCACTCCCCCATCACCTTATCAATGTAGGCCGACAGCATGAATATAGTGTCCCATACCACCATAATCGGCTCACGAGTCTGGTTGCTCACTGGTCACTACGGGGAGGCATGTGGCCCCAGCGTAGGCCGACAGCTCGACCATGGTGTCCCATACTACCATGCCCGGCTCATGAGTCATAGCGGATCGAGGTACCATGGTTAAAAGGGATTTCACTAGTAAGTTTGGTACCCTAGGTTCAAGCAGTGGTGACCAAACATGGTGAACATACATTAGACAGATCGGGTTACTTGACGAGCTCGGCTAGCTCGAGTGCACAAGTTGAACGACATGAAGTGCATAAGCACTTCACGTGGCCAACCACTATCGGCAACCGAAGTGCGACTCAAGTTCGTCGAACACATCTCACATGGCAAATGAATCACAACCATGAATTCAATTCTGGTACCGATTGTCTGGACTATAATCATAGCCCCAAATACAATCAATTTCAGATAGATAAAGCAGTAGTGGATCAAGATTCAACTCATACAATCAAGGTCTGGTATTATCCGTTTAGGACTACCAGGGCTGTTGCACGAAATCGTTACACCACTCCCCCATACCCATGACGGATCATATAACGTAAACATGAATTTAAGCATATGCATTACATAGTTAACATCATACAATCGGTTGAGCATGTTATGAAGCACAATACAAGCATGAGACAGAAAACAGACAGCACTTTGTACATGTGCAATTGCATGTAGATCATGAATATATCATTATCTCACATTGAAAGTGTTGAAAACCATAACCTATACACCTAAAGTCCGCACCTTTTATCGTAGAATCGTAACGAATCCAATAGGTTTGCTAAGCTTCCGTATTCGGCAGTTTGACAACCTATAGAATGAAATAGGTTAGCTATCTCATAACCTACAACTATCAAAACTCTAAATCAGTTTAGGGTTAGGGTTTCTTACCTAGAAACGGAGTTGGAATCACCGGGAAAGCGATTAGAACGGAGTGGTTAAGCGCCTAAGGCAGCAAGGAAGAAAGGCAGGAAGGATCTCCCACAACTCTCCCACTTTCTCTCTCTTTTCTCTCTCAAATCTCAAATTCGTATGGTTGCCATGAGAGAGGGTTTAAGGTCCTTATATAGCCTAAAAACTAACCGAAATAGACTCCAGGTCAAAGTATACTTAGGTTATAACCAAAGTGAGCTGGTTTCAGCTCAACGGAGGACTTCTGGCGGGCCTCCTTGAGCAAAAGGTCGGACTTAAGGTCACCGACACCGGATCTAAATACTATTAAGTTTTTGTTCCAGTAGGGTTCTCAGATCACGCGTGGCGGACCAGTTTCAGTTCAACGGTCAGCGGATCTCGATCGGAGATTCCGAGTACATGGATATGTGTATGAAATTTCTCCTGATCCGAGGGTGTAGTTTGGTCTGATTCTGACGGTCTCGTTACTTAAAACTGATCCGCAAGTGAGAGGTGCCAGATTACTATGCAAGATATTTTATTTTGAATTAATTTCACATTTCTCACACTCTTCACTCTGAGCTCAAGCGAATAGCCGTGGGACACTGTCTGGATTTCATTTCCAAGATGGTGGTCAAGCCCAGCAAGGCGGTCTTAATTCCTTAACTTCATGTTAATCGGACTTCCGACGTGCGGTCCAGATCTGATACGGAGTTTTGAGATGCTCCCGAGAGCAGCCGGGTAATGAGATTGATCCTAGATTTTAGGGTAACCTAGCGTTAATGATTCTACAAGTTTTGGGTCTTGCAGATTGTATTTAAAGTGATTGGTGCTAATTTCACAGGCACTCTAGTTTAACACTAGCTAAATCTCGCCTAATTTCTAAACGATTTAGTCCTGAGTGATTTCTGTCTGAGGTGGTACCTGGGCCTTTGTAGTTTGTATATAAAGTGATCCAAGTTATACTACTTAGCTAGTTTAAGATAGTGTCTAGGGTGAAAGTACTTAGAAAATTTAAAGAACAAGGTGGTGAAGGGTGGGATTTGTGAAGAAAATGGTTTGAAAAGGGATTTGAGGCTTTAATCGAGTGTTTGAGAAGTTAAACCGGTGTTAGCATTGACTCATCACCTAAGGACGTCTAATTCCAGGTTGGGAAAAATCCGGCCTATTACAATCTACCCCCCTTAAAACAAAATTTCATCTCCGAAATTGGCTAAGGGTAATAAAGAAAGATTTAATTATTTCCTTTGCCTAAGTTTTATTGATTTCGAGTTTCTGCGCCTGGTAGGGTATATACAAGCCTGGTTCATTTTAGTCTACCCCCCTTAAAACTTATTTCTTTATCCATTTCTCATACCCTGATGGTTTGCTACAATTTATTTCTTTACCATTTGGAGTCTGGACGACAATCCCCAATAATTTAGAGTAAGATAGTTGTTTTCATTGTTTGACCAACATGGAGAGACAACTATAGTGGGCTTAATCCTGATACATCGATCACCTACCGGGCTAGGGTAGGAAGCTCATCATATCCCTTCCGAATCCTGGTGGATCCCGGTCTTCTGCTCGGCCAAGCAGTGAGTCCATTGGTAGTTGCCCAGGATTGAGAATTGGGTCAAGCCGCGAATGTTTCGCAGTTGTATATTTTAGTAACTCCGTAGTCCGATCACTCTAGAAACGTAGGGAATGTCCATCATTGAAAGGCTTAACTTGTCTATGTCTAAGGTTACCCTTTAGGTCTTAGTCTATGAGAGTCCTTGTTATTATCTATGTCCAAGGAAAAGGTGAATCAAATCTTACTAGATGATCCTAAAATGGTTTCTCATAGTAGAACTTGCTAGGGCTTCTATAATGTTCGTATTCAACGAGTACAGTTTCGATCCTGGGCCAGTGGGGTAGGGTCCACCACGCTTTCGCTGCGCCACTCAGATCAAAGAGGACGTATAAACTGACTTAACTAGATTAGGCTCATAATGTTCTACCCCCCTTAAAACTTATTTTTTTCACCCTCAAGACTCAAGAGCAATGTCCTGATCCGTATGTTGGAACAAGGTGTAATTTTAGGACCTACTCTTGACATGAAATGGAAAATACATTGGTCTGCCTTTCTTCGACGATGTGTACAATGACATTGATACCTATGGTCATAGAAAGCTAAAGATGATGGGTATTGTGGTTGATTTCAGGGGCAGGTGTGAGTTTGAGGCAAGATGCCTAATTCTACCAAGGGGTTTTGTCGCGGTCCAGCCTTATCCTATTTAATCATGTCTAGCTTAATAGGCAGGCCATCTTTCCACATTCATAAGCACAATACGTATGCCGACATGGCATGCGATTTGGGACCTAATTCCTAACTGTCTGTTGCCCATTTGGGCAATTCCTTAGGCCTAAAAGACAAAGTCTCTATTGGTTATATACTCCTAACACTTCTCAAGAACAAAGTTATAAACTATTAGTTGCAAATGGTCGGGCCAACACGAAAAGAAAGTTGTGTAGTGGGTCTGAGTTAGTTAAGCCGAATAACTAAGTCTATTATTCAATTGGCTTAGCATAATTAATTAGTCTTTTACTTTCCTTAGCCTAACCAGTAGTCTAGTCTTAATTTAGGAGTAGCGGAAATCCATAGGTGAGTCCAAAGTCTATGCTTATACGCTAGATGATTTCACTTCATTTCTAATACAAGGAAGGGTTTTATCACCTAGGGTCAAAGTTGTCTAATTGGAATTGAGTTACCTAAAGTTGAATTTAACTACGCCCGAGCATGTCACACATGCTCATACCAGCTAAAAGGGTCCTAAGGTTCACATTATTAATTTGTTGGATTTCCTATACGGTCAGGTCTGTCGAAGCACCGCTCTAGGTCCAAAACTCCAAGGGTCTATTTGTCAAACAACCATTTACTCTAAAAGCTTAAGCTATCAGAGTGTGGTGGGTTAATGTATATCAAGGGACTTTATCACTTCAACACTATTCGGCCAGTGGTCTTAAGCCGTACTAAATGGGACTGTATTACTAATCCTACCTCAGGATTGGGAATGACTTGTTTGGTAGGAGGGTGGGTGGGTTAAAAATAGATTTTACAGGCTTTAGAAAATGAGCCTTGGGTTGGAAAGTGTGAGATGGGATTTCCAAATCCCAGGATAATGAATTTCTAAGTGTTATTTGAAAGGAAATCTCAAAATTTACTTTTAATTGCATACATTCCAAACACGGTATTGGAAAACATGGGATACACCCATCAAGGGACCATACCTACACATACATTTATTATTACTTATACAATTCTATTCACCTAACTCACCTAATGCAGTTTGGCCGAACGGACCCAAAAGGGAGAAAAGGGGCTGGCGTTTTGGTTCTCCATAGATTTGGTTCTCATCAGGGGTTGTAGAGGCCCAACTGACAAGGAGTAAAGAAAGGAAAATGAAGAAATGGATGGGTTAGAGGGCTTGCCCAATTTTGAGCTTCAAATGGGGGGTGTGGGAGTCCAAATGAGGGAAACGGAGAGGGTAGGGAGGTAAGGATTGTTGTGGATGGTGTATATAAAAAGGTTGTGGTCGAAAATGGGAGATGAAACGATTGGAAGGGAGTTCGGAGAGAAAAACAGCATGTTGGAGGGCTTGGAAGGGTGAAATAAGAGAAAGGGGGGTAAAGCGATGTGAAATAGGCCCCCCCCAGCAATTTCGCATGCACCACACGTGCCAGGGGGTCAGGCCGACCATGACCAGACCCGGCCCGACCTGTACGACCAAGCCTGACTGCGGTCGACCGCAGTGACCGTGGTTCCACCGCGGTCCGCTTTGCCCGGCGTGCTGCCGCCGTAGTTGGGTGGTGTTCTCCACCCTCTCAAGGTGCCAAATGCACCCTGGGTCCACTTGGTTCCCCCCCGGATTGACGCATGTGGCCCCCGACTCTGTTTCGAGTCGTTTCGGGTCAAATCGGACGTATCTTGCAATCTGAAAAGAGTTATCTGACATAAAATATATGAATTTGGGGTAGAACGAGCTAATGAAGCCAACCAACCCCGCTATGCTAGGTTGTGCAGCCCGAAATTATGAAAAAAACCTCCGATTGACGGTCGTTTCCCCGTTTCAATTTCATTTTACTAAAATAGTAGTCTTAGTTTGATTATTCTTCATCTGTTGGGCTTTAAGAGTTACGCCATTGTGAAAAGGGCTTGGAATAATTAGGAGAACGGTTTGGTGAAGTCAAATAGGACACTTACTATTTTTGCCTGAAAACCTTGTGCACTAGTAGACATCACGACCTTATAGTAAGTCACGAAATCTAGGAGTTTTAGTTATAGTTTGATTTTGATTTCTTTCCCATTAATTGGTATCCCTATTTAAAAGGGTTGTGAACTCGTTGTTAGTCATTCATTAATAAATTTCAAATTTATTAGAATTTATTTCTATTTTCTGCTTTCTTTCCTCGTGGATTCGAGAAGTCTCTGTGAGGAGTTTAGAGAAGCTCCGAGGATTCGGAGTAGTTATCCTCATCACATTTATCCCGTATTCTACGAATTTTCAAAGGTTGGGGTGAGGTGGATTGTAATCTAGACTCATCTATAGACGGCTTAGGAATGTTTTAAGGTCGACCCGTGCGACCATGGTTGAATACGGACTCAATTTCGGCGTTCATTTTCAGTGAACTAGCCGTTGGATGGAACAGGGATTCCTAAGACTGTTTCTACATTCCGTCGCTCCCTCCTAATTCAGAGTGCATCAGCGTGCGTCGTGTGACCATAACCCAGGTCCGATTTAATCCAAATCATTCTCTGATACCAACTGTAACATCCCAAAAAATCGGGGGTCGAGCATAACTCAACACCCGAGTTTCCAAAACATCACTTATGCAACATAGATAATGATAATTAAATGTTGTCTGCATTAGTGTATTGAACATGAGTGAGATTAAGCCAAAATAGCATATCATACTCCAGAGATAGTTAAATTGCAAGCGGAAGACTGTGATAGATAGATAACATATATAAACTATGGTGAGTCTCCAGAGTGTGATAAGGTTATCAGGTTAAAGAATTACAAGTATAATTTCAAAATATACCAAAGGTGTAGTGTCATCTAGTCAACATCCCTGTAACCCCGTAGATCAAGGCACGACTCACATGAAGCCGCCAGAAAATAACATACGCAAGAAAGTGTCCTCATCGTCGTAGAGGTCTAGCTCCGCCTCACAAGCATCGCCAACACCTGCAGCTACAACAGGGTCTGGTTGGTGTTTAAAAACACCATCCCGTAACGTTGGAGTGAGTGATCAACTCAGTGGAACAATAAAGCATAGCTTAACATGTTATCAATTCAGTCAAGCAGTAATGATAAAGCAGTAAAATCAAACACTCCTAACTACTCTTATTTAATGTAAGTATGAAATGACATGATGTATGCCCTTGCCAAACCACCCTCATGCGACACCCTCTTCGTTCGCGGCATGCTTTCATCCCTCAGTGCTCCACATCTTCCAGGCACATGCAATGCATGATGAGCATGATTACCGAGTTATTATTAGTCCATTTCAAATAGCAGTATTGGGAAACTAAGGTACCTCCCTTGTATCATTCCCAAACATGATCCATTCTAGGGTCGTCAGTCCTAGTTAATCTCAGACGATGGTGTGTTTCCTAGGTTGCTGCAAGGGCTGTCAGGGCTGTTACACGGAATCATTACACCACTCCCCCATCACCCTTTTAACGGTCCATCACTATACATATACAGGCCTAGTTCATACTCTATACACTGCGGCAAAACTCGTCATCTCACCGCAATTCAGAGTATGCTCGAGGTCACTACAAAGGGCTGTCAGGGCTGTTACATGGAATCGTTGCACCACTCCCCCATTACCTTATCAATGTAGTCTGACAGCACGAATATAGTGTCCATACCACCATAATCGGCTCACGAGTCTGGTTGCTCACTGGTCACTACGGGGAGACACGTGGCCCCATCGTAGGCCGACAGCTCGACCACAGTGTCTCATACCACCATGCCCGGCTCATGAGTCTTAGCGGATCGAGGTACCATGGTTAAAAGGGATTTCACTGGTAAGTTTGGTACCTTAGGTTTAAGCAGTGGTGACCAAACATGGTGAACATACATTAGACAGATCGGGTTACTTGACGAGCTCAGCTAGCTCGAGCACACAATAAGTTGAACGACATGAAGTGCATAAGCACTTCGCGTGGCCAACCACTATCGCCAACTGAAGTACGACTCGAGTTCGTCGAACACATCTCACGTGGCAATTGAATCACAGCCATGAATTCAATTCTGGTGCCGATTGTTTGGACTATAATCATAGCCCCAAACATAATCAATTGCAGATAGATAAAGCAGTAGTGGATCAAGATTCAACTCATACAATCAAGGTCTGGTATTATCCGTTTAGGACTACCAGGGCTATTGCACGAAATCGTTACACCACTCCCCCGTTACCCATGACGGATCATATAACGTAAACATGAATTTAAGCATATGCATTACATAGATAAAATCATACAATCAGTTGAGCATGTTATGAAGCACAATACAAGCATGAGTTTGTACATATTCAATTCCTAATCACACAGCTATCCAAGGAAATCATACACATAGTTAGAGGAGTTGAGAATCATATCTCAACACCCTTATACATTACAATTTACAAACTACTACTCATTCAAACATCAACAAACACTTAGACTACATACATCAACATGCATGACATATGTTGTTCACATAAGTATTAGGCCAAATCCTTTCACTAGGGAGTTGCCCCAATCATAACACGCGTACACCCACGACGGATAGTCATGTAAAGTAGGAATCCAAGTTCCATATTCATTTGAACATTTTCACAAACACTTGGGCTACACATTTCAACATATATAGCGTATAGTGACCGTGGCTTGATTCAGGGCAAATCCTTTCGTCAAAGGGGGTATCGCCAATACAACAATCATGTATCCATGACAATTAGTCATGGCGAGCACGAATGAGAATCCTATACTCATTCAGCCATTTTCACAAACACTTAGAATACACTATTACAACATACATGGTGTATGTTAGCAAAACATGTATTACGGCTATCCTTTCGCCAAGCAAGTATTTTACGCATATATAATTTATTGATACAACAAATAATCATGGCAACCACATCTCTAAAATATATATGTATACGGTACTTTTTACAATACAGTATTTCTACATACATAGTGTATATTAGTAAAATATGTATTTGGGCGAATCCTTTCGCCAAATAAGTATTTTATCCATATATCTTATATTCATACAACAAATAATCATGTCAAACACATTTCCAAAATTTATACGTATACCGTACTTTCTACAAATACCTAGAGTATGTAGAATTCCATATTTTTCATCTTTAATCGAAACAGAAAACAGACAGCACTTTGTACATGTGCAATTGCATGCAGATCATGAATCTATCATTATCTGACAATGAAAGCGTTGAAAACCATAACCTATACACCTAAAGTCCGCACCTTTTATCGTAGAATCGTAACGAATCCAATAGGTTTGCTATGCTTCCGTATTCGGTTTCTTACCTAGAAACGGAGCTGGAATCGCCGGGAAAGCGATTAGAACGGAGTGGTTAAGCACCTAAGGCAGTAAGGAAGAAAGGCAGGAAGGATCTCCCACAACTCTCCCACTTTCTCTCTCTTTTCTCTCTCTCAAATCTCAAATTCGTATGGCTGCCATGAGAGAGGGTTTAAGGTCCTTATATAGCCTAAAAGCTAACCGAAATAGACTTCAGGTCAAAGTATACTTAGGTTATAACCAAAGTGAGCTGGTTTCAGCTCAACGGAGGACTTCTGGCGGGCCTCCTTGAGCCAAAGGTAGGACTTAAGCTCACCGACACCGTATCTACATACTATTAAGTTTTTGTTCCAGTAGGGTTCTCAGATCACGCGAGGCGGACCAGTTTCAGTTCAACGGTCAGCGGATCTCGATCGAAGATTCCGAGTACATGGATATGTGTATGAAATTTCTCCTGATCCGAGGGTGTAATTTGGTCTGATTCTGACGGTCTGGTTACTTAAAACTGGTCCGCAAGCGAGAGGTGCCAGATTACTATTCAAGATATTTTATTTTGAATTAATTTCACGTTTCTGATACTCTTCACTCCGAGCTCAAGCGAATACCCGTGGGACACTGTCTGGATTTGATTTCCGAGATGGTTGTCAAGCACAGCAAGGTGGTTCTAATTGCTTAACTTCGTGTTAATCGGACTTCCGACGTGCAGTCCAGATCTGATACGGAGTTTTGAGATGCTCCCGAGAGCAGTCGGGTAATAAGATTGATCCTAGATTTTAGGGTAACCTAGCGTTAATGATTCTACAAGTTTTGGGTCTTGCAGATCGTATTTAAAGTGATTGGTGCTAATTTCATAGGCACTCTAGTTTAACACTAGCTAAATCTCGCCTAATTTCTAAACGATTTAGTCCTGAGTGATTTCTGTCTGAGGTGGTACCTGGGCCTTTGTAGTTTGTATATAAAGTGATCCAAGTTATACTACTTAGCTAGTTTAAGATAGTGTCTAGGGTGAAAGTACTTAGAAAATTTAAAGAACAAGGTGGTGAAGGGTGGGATTTGTGAAGAAAATGGTTTGAAAAGGGATTTGAGGCTTTAATCGAGTGTTTGAGAAGTTAAACCGGTGTTAGGATTGACTCATCACCTAAAGACGTCTAATTCCAGGTTGGGAAAAATCCGGCCTATTACAGTAAATATTTCAAAAAATCCTATTCAGCATTCTCGTACTAAGCACATTGACATTAGATTTCATTATATTCGGGGAATTAGTAGAAGAAAAAGTTATATCTCTGGAATATATTCCTACCGAAGATCAACGAGCTGACATTTTCACAAAACCTCTCGATAAAAGCAGGTTCAAAAAGATGAAATTTAATCTTGGCATGTGCATTTTAAAATGATTATTTATACCTACTTGTATCATAGTACATATATTTGCTAGGTTGAATTATAATTTTTGAATAATTTACAGGAAATATGATTTTTGGACATTCTTCGACCAGTCGTGAGTATACTCTACCAGTCGAACTTCGATCGGTCGTAGATATCGACGACCAGTCGTAGATCTTGGGAATCACTTAAAATTTAGGGATTTTGCTTTCTTTTTCATTCCGTTTTTTCTCTTTAAGGAGCCGAGCTTCGACTTGTCGAACCCACTGTTCTTGTTCTTCAAGGTCAATGTTCCATATACGTTTTTCTTACAAATCTGTGTCTAGATTGTTTCCTTTTCTAGCTTGAAGCTTTCTATTTTGAATTTCATTGAGATTTAGGGTTTGAATTTTGAAAAATCAGTTTTGAGTAAACCCACTTCTCAATCCTTTGCAACTTCTTATTTCCATGTTATCTTTGTTGCAAATGGCTTCTAGAGGTAGAAAAACTACTTCCCGTGGTCCTTCTTCTTCCTCCAGATAGACCATTATCACTAAGCGTCATCTTCTTGTTCCCAATGACGATCCATCTTATGTTAGGGACATTAGATTGCGTAAAGTTATTGTTGAACATCCTGTTGATGTTAATCATATTGCACCTTTTGACATCCTTCCTATGATTGAAGCTGTAGGTTAGGTTAACTTATTACATTGGGGTGGGCTAGCATACCGGTCCATTGCCCAATCCATGTTTGCATGTATTAGTGCTTTCTCACAGGATGATTTAACTTTTAAAATATCTATTAGAGAAGGGCCTCTTAACATTGATCGTCACTTAATTTTAGCGATTATGGACATTCCTGTTAATGATGAGGGTATTCCTATCCATAACCTAACTGATAAACCCTCAATTTCTGAAAAACGCATGCTCACTAGAGATTTGTACAACATGGATGTTCAATGGACACAAAAAGGGAATGCGCTTCCCGCAAGGTATTTATTACCCAAATACAGAGTTCTCCACAAAATCTTTGTGTCTAATCTGTATCCTCGTTCGGATAATAAAACTGACTTGACCTCGTTTATTGTTCGTGTTATCCATGCTATTGCTAGTGGTACTCAGATTTGTTTACCATCCTTAATATGTCATTTCATTCTTCAGTTTAGACTCCATCCTGGTCATAGTGACATTCCTTTTGCCTATTTAATGACTGTATTGGCAACACATATGTTAGTCGATATGCCGGTTGATGAGGCACCTATCCATCATCTGATTTTCAACAATATTAATATCAATAAGATGAAGCTGGAATTACTTCCTGAACAAGGTGGTGGTGGTGGTGGTCATGAAGAAGCTGGTGATGACATTAATATGGATGACATTTTTGAGGAACTGGATTCTGATTCAACAAATGATCCAGATTTTGAACCATCTGATGTTATTGCATGTCTAAGTGCATTGGAGGATAAAGTTGAGAATATAAATGTATAGATGGAAAACATGTCTGTTGCTCATGATTTACAATTCAAGTACTTGCGCAAATATCTTAGGCGATTGAACAAAGGCATGCACCAACTTGATCCCTCTATTCCTGCTCCGTCATCTGGTTCTGGTTCTGATTAGTTTATATGGGATTTCTGGTTTGTAATAACTTTATAACTTAGCACTAAGTTGACTAATTTTGAGTTGGATGCTATCTTTGTTTTATGCTGGGCATTTGTTCTATGTGAAACTATGCTGAGTATCTCTATCTCTGGTTTTTGCTATAATGTCATAACTCCTCATGTTTACTCTCATATATCCCTTTATTTAGTTCTCCTTTATTGTTGTTTCCTTTGTCATATTGTGACAAAAAGGGGGAGAATGGTTTGTTCTTGACGATGTGATTGTGAGAGGAGTAGCATTGGTTATGTTACTCAGGGGGAGTATGTTTGAACTAGTTGAATGAACTGGTTGAATGTTGAATGATGAATATTGAATATTGATTTGCAGGTAAGCCAGTTGATATTAATTGGTTTATGATTCTTTAACCAGTTGTTTTACTTTATGTTTATCTTGGTTATGTTTTTGTCACTAATTTGACAAAGGGGGAGATTGTAAGTGCTATAGTTTATATCCCTGTCTGTTGTCAAATTTGTGGTGCCAAAATCACTGCTATATAACTTGCATAAGTAAAGCTCTCTCAAAGATCAACATTCATGAACAAGCAAAGCTCACAAGTACAAAGATCAACCTTGACTGCAAGAACTGCTCACAAGACATGACTCAAGAATACAAGACTTCAAGAAGAGTACAAGGCAGTTCGTAAAGAACTCAAGACACTTTCAAGGTTGAGCTACATCAAGATTTCAAGATTGAACTACATCAAGACTTCAAGGCTTAAACTTCAAGGTCACTTGTTCCTAATGTTTCAATGTCCTTACTTCATGTTTGAGGTTTGACTGACCTTAGGTTGACCTTAGGAGTAGGCCATTTTGGATACATAAGTCAGATGTTTAATTTACGTGAGTTTGGTCTGTTCTTCGACTAGTCCTAGGCTTTCTTCGACTAGTCTTAGCTTTGCTTCGACCAGTCTAAGAAATTCCTCGATCAGTCGTGAGTTTGTTACAAAATTTGGATATTTTCTGTTAGGCTTCGACTAGTCCAGGAATCTGTTCGACCAGTCGAAGGAACAGTGTCGACTGCATCTTCGACCAGTCGAAAGTCTTCGACTCAAAGTCCAGCGATAAAATTCAGGTTCTTTGACCAGTCGAAGGAGACCTTCGACCAGTCGTAAAACGGTCAAAGCTTATCGCGCCTGATTTTTTCAAATATCTGTTAATTCTTCGACTAGTCGAAGAGCTCCCTAGACTAGTCGAAGACGCGATCTGTTCACCTATAAATAGAGCACGAATCTCAAAAGAATTAATGGAATTAATTAATCCATTCAAGCCAATCTTCGTCAAACTTCTGAGAGATAATTCTGTGCTCCATCTAAGCTAAGTGTGCTTATTTAATATTCTCTTTCTTTAGCTTTATTTAATTGATTTTGTTTCTGCTATTTCAATCTAATTTGATAAGAGGAATTGTTATTCCCTTTCTTTGGAATCAAAATCAATTAAGGCAAGCCCTATTTAGTTTAATTTAAAATCTATTAGAACTAGAACCATTGCAATTGAGTACTGGACATTGAACTTAGACATTCAATCATTTACTCTGACTTGGTTCTACCGGGCTACTACAACGAAGGAGATAATCAGGTATTTTACATTTAATTGTAAATTCCTTTCTGTTTTGGTTTCTTTCAAGATTTGCTAGAAAAATCTTATTGTATTGGTTATCTGAGGAGAGCCAGGAAAACTCAGAAGTGGGGTTTTTTTTTTAATTGTGTAAGCCCACAGACAAAGACACAATTGTAAAGGTTTTGGGTGAACCTGTGAAAACATATTTTGTTAGTGAACGCTAATATCCCCTGTGTGAGGATATTAGGAGTGGAGTAACATTCTGTGTGGCTATTGTTTAACAATTGGTGAACATACAGGCGAACCACTATAATCCCTTGTGTTGTGGTTGAATGATTTATACTTCTAATCTTTAATTATTTATTTGTGGGACGTATGTGTGGTGGTGAATGTTGTAATCATTTAATTCAAGCATTGTGGGAATTTTGTAATAGTTTAGAATTTATTTTCTGCTATTCCTTTATCAGCTTGATATTCAATTTCCTTTAAAGTTGTTCCAGCAAGGTTGCCCTGCCATTTTTATGGTGTATGGTTGTCCCTAGAACAATACATTTGTGATTACAATTTATTTTAGTTCAGTTTGTGTTTATTTCTGTATTCCTCTTTGGTTTGAGATTTGATACAAAGATCTTTCTAGAAATAAGGTTGTCTTACCATAAACTCTGGTTTTTGGTGTAAGGTTGTCCTTAGAACAACATTTGTATCAACCTCTCAAGATCTGAATTTTGAAGTTGTTTTACTTTCCTGCATTGTGATTTATTTTGGCTATCATATTATTTTAAATTCCGCTGTTATAAGTTTTATTTGGCATAGTCCTATTCACCCCTCCCCCCCCCCCCCCCCCCCCCCCCCCCCCCCCCCCCCCCCGCCCCCCCCCCCCCCCATCTAGACATATAGCTAGGTCTTTTCACCCTTTAGTCATGAGACGAGTCCCATTGCTATGTATGAGGCCCATAGTATATGTGAGGCCCAATTGTGAACAGGTAAGGCCCG
The DNA here is from genome assembly GCA_021015155.1 of Magnolia officinalis. Taxonomy (NCBI): domain Eukaryota; kingdom Viridiplantae; phylum Streptophyta; class Magnoliopsida; order Magnoliales; family Magnoliaceae; genus Magnolia; species Magnolia officinalis. Next base: position 52,354,630 of record JAJHSJ010000007.1, read on the forward strand.
TGAGATGAGGCCCATGTGATGTATTTGAGGCCCTTATGTGAGGCTCATTGTGATGTAAATGAGGCCCTTATGTGAGGCCCAGTGTGATGTAAATGAGGCCCTTATGTGAGGCCCAATGTAATGTAATAGAGACCCAAGTATGAGGCCCATTGTGATGTAATTGAGATCCAGTTATGTGGCCCATTGTGATATAATTGAGGCCCATGAGTAAGGCCCATTTATATGGCCCAGTTGGTGAGGACCATTATGACGTATGAGATGCCCAATGTAATGTACAAGAGGCCCATGTGATGCGGCCCATTTTGATGTGTATTAGATACATGTGATGCGGCCCATTGTGATGTGTATTAGACACATGTGATGCAACCCATTGTGATGTATTTAGGACCCAGGTATGAGACCCAATGTGATCTATATGAGGCCCATGAGTGAGGCCCAATGCGATGTATATAAAGCTCTTGTGTGAGGCCCATGGTGATGTATATGAGGCCCATTGTGACGTGTGATTCTACCAGGATGCATGTAATGATGTTTATGATGCCCATCCATGTTCTTGGTTAATATTAAACGGGCCATGCCTTGAGAGCAATGATAGTTTAATGTCCACGTTGTATGAGCAATGATGGTTAGATGTCCACATTGTTACTCTCCATAGGGCCCGTTGTTAGGCCCATTCTCATCTCCCCTTAATGGGCTAACCTAAACTGTTGGGCCCTCATTGATGATTATATTACCCATCTTTTCCTTGATTAGTCTATCCAAATTCATTGGGCCCCCATTTAATAGTGATGCTTTCCACTATACCCATAGGACCACCCAAGCCTTGGATCCCATCTTGTGTTTGTACCGAGCTTTCTATAGGGAATGTGGTCACCTTGGTCTTATTAGGCCCTTAGGAAGCCCATATTGTTACGTGATAGAATGGGCAAGGAAGCCCTCTCCTTATTCTTATTCTTAGGACCATTCTTGATAGGAGTAGGCCATCTACGCCCATCCTTGAAATGAGGAGAGAACATTGTCACCATAGATGAAAGGATCAATGGTATCAGGTTTGGTATATCCACTGTTGACGACCGATCCTCATGTTATAGATTACATTTGCGGTTCTTCTATGAACCCCGTCATATGTATAGGCCGATTATCGATTACGACTATGATTGGTATACACACTAAGTATGTGTTAGCATAATATTGTGATTGTATGAGGCCTATTGTGACTATGTGAGGCAGATCGCGATTATATGAGGCCCATTGTGTGATTGTATGAGGCCCATTGTGATTATATGAGGTCCATTGCGATTATATGAGGCTCGTTGTGATTATATGAGGCCCATTGTGATTGTGTGAAGCCCCTTATATGTGCAAGGCCCAATTGGGATGTGTAAGACCCACCATGTGCATGTGATTGTGTGCACGCCACTCATTCATTATTACAGGCCATGGGCCGCCTTATACAGGCCCACCATGATGTACGTGATTACAATCATGCTTAGTATACTTCATGATACATACCCATACGCATCATTTCCATGTTTGTTATGAGGAGTGATTAAACATGACATGTGTTATTGGGCTAATTATTTATGGGACTCCCCGAGAGACAGAGTTGCCCCACATGAGCGCGGTACGCGTAGGTTTGATGCATAACTGGATGGTATAGCTCATGTGTCTCGCATTTTGTGACATAATCATTTGGTGCCCTAGCGACTCAGGGTTGCGGCCTCCACAGGCATATCGTGGATGACCAGATGGAAAACTGAAAATGTTTGGTTTGAGCATATGGGCACTTTGGATGTCCATGGGTGAAAGTCCCTAAACTCTTGTGGCTAGGGGATGCTCCAACGTCTAGACCGAGTGGAAGACATGAGCGACGAGTGCCGAATACCAGGAGGTCGCGCTTCTCATTGTGTCGTAGTCGGTTGGGAGGTGGTGTGGTCTTATCCACCCAAGTGATGGGGCTGTAAGCTAGGCTGAGTTTGACTAGCTCACAAATGGGTCCCCTATCGATGAGTGGGGCCGATATTGACAGGCGGGTAGTGAGGTCTTTTTCACTCGATGGGCTGTGCAGTCGGTAGGGACGCTAGCTAGCTTGGAGTGTACTAGACCGCGGTGATGATCCTAGAGATGTACGTTACTACACTCGGGTTGGTGGTGCGTAACTAATTGTTGTGTACCTTCCCAATGACCAGGATTTTAGTTGGGGCACGTGACTAATCTGAGATCAGGAGTTTACCACATTGAGTCTAGCTATCCAAATTTAGGTATGGTACTGGTTTGGATAGAAGTCCCTTGTGATGAATCCCATAGCCTACGATACTACGTACTATCATCCCGACTTCACACTCCAGCTTGGTCATTTCATTCGCACCGCATATTGCATTACATCCACGGCATATGACATTTTGGGTTGCTATGTTTCTGCATTTATATGGCCTATATGAGGTTGATGGTATTCGTGGACCCGTCAGGATTTGCGTATTGCATTACATCCTTAGTATATGATATTTGGCTTACTATGTCTCCGCATTGCATAGCTGATCTACATTGTTTCCTCTGTATATGATATTAGCTTATTATGTTTTGCATTGCATGGCCTGTATAAGGCTGATGGTAATTATGGACTTACCAACATATTTTTGCATTGCTCTGATATTGCATACTTGACACTTACTTTGCGCACATACTTACACCACCCTCTAAGCTTTATATAAGCTTATGCACGATAGATACGTGCAGGTGGTGTCAGGTCGCAGCAGCGTCGAGCTCGGAGCGTGCATCTGTCTTCTGGAGCTTTGATTATCGATATATGTATTTCCCTTTCAATGTTGTATTCAATTGTTTATATTAGTGGATATGTGATGATGATGTTGCCTTCGTGATTTGGGTAAACTTGTGGTTATGCTTTTTACGAGATAAATGTACGTTGAAAAATCCTCCTTGTAGGATCCCAGGATTGGAATCTGACATATGAGCGCTGGCAGCCGAAAATGGGGTACTATGGAGGCTGTCAGCACCGGATTCAGTGATCGAGAATTTTGTGAGCCCGGTTTCTGAGTTTGGGGCATGACAGAAGTTAGTATCAGAGTATAACTTGGGAATACCTGGGGATAACATCACACGAGGTTTTGCTTAAAGTTGAGCCTCAAGATTAGCGAGCCCACCATTCTAATTCCATAGAGAACACATCATTACGGACCACAAAGCGGTCTTTCTACCATCAACAAGTTAGGTCTAATCATAATCAATTAACCCAACATACGTCTCAAGTTCACACGCATAAGGGCCACATAATTAGTATAGTTCACAAGTCCAAGTGACCATATAATTAGATGAGTCTACGTGGTCCCGTGGACACTCAATTGTCATAAGTTCATATGGTTGACTAGATGCACAATGCCACTCTACTTGTCATAATAAAGGATTTAAGGTCACATGGTTACTTATTTTTACTACACCATAACTCATACATTATGGGCAACCACTTTATTAAACTTTCACATGGTCAGCGGCCAGTACCACAATTTCACATAGTTTAGTATATATATGATTATTATCATGATCTAGAGTCCATATTTCAAAATATCCAAACATAATTGAACAATCATAATCTTACACACGAATACAAGGCTACATTAATTATGCTAAGTCTTAGGCAATAACCACCTCACACTTCACACGGCTAATAATCTGGGTTTAGAGTCACATGATAAACCGACCAAGGGCCACTTATAGTTTAACAGTCCTTACTTCTTCTTTACTTATGAGTTGAATGTAGGGATGATATTCGTGCCACATAATACTGAGTTGAGGACCACTCTATTATCAAGTTGTGTAATCCTACCTATATCATAATTCTCATGACTAAGAAAATTTGCACGTACAACCCGATTGTTCATGGTTTAGGTAACCATGGCTATGCCCATAAGCACGTGGTCATATCATTGGGTGGCCACCAATTCCACCTGATTTCATGTAGTTGGTTGGCCTTATGTGCATTTCACATTCATACAGTTAGATGACTACATATACTCCACCATTGCCTATGATTAGGTGGGCATACATACATCAAATACCCACGTGATTAATGGGCCAAACAGGTATATCATACCCTCACACCACTAGAGTCTATATATTTGTATAATTGAACATGTTTAAGGGTTTAAACACAAGTTGCATGATCCTATTACTTGGGGCCGCACTCCAACCAAAGTGCCAAGTGGTCAAGGGTTGTCCACTCATTATATAATTATCTAATCTAGGGCAACAACCCAATCTCACATGATCTAGGGCAACAACCCAACCCCACATGAATTAGGGTAGATAGCACATCACATGATTATGTGCTGGTAGACCACTCATGCCGCACAATTTTATGTGGTTTAAGACATCATATACATTACAAGTTCATATGGCTTAAAGACTGCCCGAGGATCACTGGATTTCATGGTTAGGGACCGTAAGTTCACATGTTAGTGATCACCTAATTTTAACAAAGATCCGGACCATTCACATATCACATTTGCAAACAATCCAATTTTGCATAATTAATGGGCCAACAATCCATGGTGGGCCTGGGGCTTAAAATCAAGTAAATTTATGGCTTGTGTGGGCCATACCACACACAAAAGTTAAGAGGGTTACCCTCTATTAAAATATTAATAATCATTTGTTGGGCCACCGAGGCGTGGTTCACGAATCCAGCCCATCCATGATGTGTGTCCCACTTGGTTGAGGGGTCGGTTCAAGTTTCAAATGCATCTAAATTTCAAGTGGACCCCAACAAGTGCTTTTATATATTTAACCTAGTCATCACATGATTTTTAATGGTGTGGATGGTGTGGGCCACCTAAATCCCATGTACGACTGATTTTTGGGGTATCCCATTTTTTAAAGGGAACCTATCAAATGCACGGTGCTGATGTTCGACATACATCATGGTGGGGCCCATGGTCCCTGCCTTTATTTCAAGCAGCATGACACTGGCATCAAGTGGCATCCAACCCTCTTGCTTATATTTCTTAAAATTTATTTTTTTTATTTTTCTGAGGTTTTTCATAGTGGGACCCACATCAAGACGATTCACTCCATCTACTGGGTTCCCTAACTCATGACAGGTTTAATGAGCCCAATATTCAGTATATTTAGGCGTTCAGAGACATCACAGCCGGCCCTGATAGATTCGATAGTAAATATTACTTTTAAAATGGATTTTGATGGTGTGGCCTACCAGAGATTTGGATTGGCTTCATTTTTCGGCTCAAGGCCTAAAATGAGCTTGGAAATTGGATGGACAGTGTGGATCAAATACATACATCTTGGGGGGGGGGGGGGGGGGGGGGGGGGGTGGGTGTCGTGGTCCCACAGCCCTGTCCCTCTCAACAAGTAACTGGGACGCTGCGTCAACGTCCACCCTTATATATATATATATATATATATTATTATATATATTAAATTATGTGTGCACGTGTGTGCATGGGTGTGTGTGTGTGTGGCCAGCCCAATGGGCCACACTTGGACTGTTTGGATGGCATACAAATATTCTTGTGGGGCCCACTATTAATGGGTCCCACATGAAGTCTATAACAATTCAATTTTATATATTTTCTTCTAAAGATCCACACCATTAATCATATTATTAGCATCATTATAATTATCTTCACCATCAATCATATTATCTTCATCATCCACACTACCTCTAACATTAGAGCATCATCTTCACCATCCATAAACATAATGAAAACAAAATAAGAATGAGTGGGGAGGGTGTACTCACCTGGATGGATTGGATGGATGGCTGAGATGGATGGAAGTGATGGGGTAGATGACCCACCAAGATCACTCCTCTCTCTCTCTCTCTTATGCAAGGAAAATGGTGAAAATGTTGAGGATTAAAGGGGTATTTGTAGAGAATTTGTTAAAATTGTGGTTAGGTTAGATTAATGTGGTTATGATTAGCTTAGTCAAGGATTATGGTAAGTAATACATGATTGGGACTTAATGGTGGATTAAATGAGACATGGGGTGGCATGGCATGATGACATCATGCATAAGATGTTGTATGGAGAAGGGTTGACTTTGGGGTACACATGAGAGGGGTGGTATAGGTGTGTGACATCACACACATGGGTAGAGATTCTTTCACCCATGTGTGGCATGGTGCATGGCATGTGTTGTGCATATGGCGCCATACGCACATCATATACCAATGATTCTTCGCGGCATATCTCACTAACGGAGCGTCGTATAGATGCACAAGTGGTACCTCCACCATCACGGTAATGGGGCGATCGATATGAAATACGTTTCAAAGCCTTGGGGTTCCGGTCAGTCGGGTGTGCACTATGCACGGCTAGTTCAGGTTTGCCAAGGGCGCAATCATCATGCACATAGGCATAGAAAATGGTATGGAATGGACGAGGTCTTACAGAGATGGTCCTCTAGGTCTTCTATCTGTATATCACTTGCATCATCTGTACGGTTGGAGAGGGTTAACACCCTACTCATAGTGATGGTTATCCTTCAAGATTAACAATGATTCAAGAGATTCATAAAATCAATGGAAGGGTTCTGATACACCTCGTACTCCACTGCTACAAGGGGTATCAACATATGTAAACAATATACATGAGATGCATGCCTAAGACAGTGTGTGCGGCTCATCATACATAGTGATCATCACAATGTGGAATATATTTTACAGAAAATCTGACTCGATCGACATCCCATAACTATGGATATTCGCCGGTATGTCCAACGATACTATGGATTTACGTGAACACCTCGAGGCGTTACAACGCATGAGTGGGATGAATTACATGACATGATTTGTTCATGGAGGGACTATTTGCAACATCCAATCTCGAAAGTGATGTAACACGCATTACGAATTACTTACATTGATTTGTGCACCACTACCCAAACCTATAGAATTATGCATCGACCAAGAAGGTCTTTACCCAGAGCGCATTACGTCCATGATATAATAATTGAATTACTAGTTGTGATACCTCTTAACACATCACTTACACTTATAGAGAATATAAGTCAAATCATGGGGGTTCTGGAATATCAAGATACATGCCCAAGCCTTAAAGGTAAATAGCGTAAGGCTAGTAAAGTGAGGAAGAGAGTAGCAATGGCTAACTCACAAGAAGAGAGTGACAGTGGTCAACTCAATAAAAAGAGAGTAGCAATGACTAACTCAGCAAATAGAAGAGTGGCAATGAACAACTCAATAACAAGGAGAGTGGCAGTGGCCAACTCAATAAAGAGAAGAATAGGAAGGGGTAACTCAACAAATTGATAAAGGCAAGGGCAAGGCCTGTATCCATCACTCCATATAAATTCATAAAGATCACTTGAAATTAACTTCATATCATGATTCCCAAAAGGGTAGATAATTGTTGATGATAAATTAAATAATTACATGAAGCAAATTACGAGAGCATGTAAAAGGCAAGGTAATTCCATCAACTTAAATTAACGACAACTTTATGGAAAAAACTTCATATCCATTCAGAAAGGCCATGAAGTGTGAAATCATACTTTAACCACTATTCCCCAAAGATAAATAGTTGGTGTTGATAGATTAAGCAAATACAAGGAAGTTCACAGTGTCATGAAAGCATATAAATGTCAAGATAATATCATCTCTAAATTAAGTAAGCTTAAAGGACAAAAACCCTCACCTTTGATGTTGAAGTGTCTTCTCATCTTATTAAAACCTAGTGTGTGCACTTTAAATTCAACTTCAACCATATATTACACCAATTATATGATTAGGGCTTAATCCGGGGTTTCACCTTCAAACTAATTATTATTTAAATTAAAACTTAATATAAACCTTCATGTCAGTGGCTAACTTACCTTGATCTGCACCTGAGTATTGGCCCAAAAATGGGTTTAATGCTAATCTTTCACTGAGTTAACTCAGCCATGACTTGGATCTAGACTTGCTATTGTGATTTGGTGAGTCACTGCGCAACACAGGTACGCATGTTTCTTCCCATTTCTTCTTCTTCTTCTTCACATTCTTTTCCTTTTCTTCTCTCCCTTCTCTCTTGTTTTCTAATTTAACCAAGACTCAACCCAACTCGTCGGTGAGTTGAGGCATTGAGTTGAGATAGCGCGGAGAGTACTTCAGTGAGTCTCAGCCGAGTCAACTGGGTTTGACACGGCGTGGTGCAACACCACGACATGAAATCTCTCATTTTCCTCTTCATCTTTCTCTCTCTCTCTCTCTTTCTCTTTCTCTCTATCTCTCTCTCTCTCTCTTCTCCCACTTTTTTCTCTCTTCTCTAATTCTCTTTTGCTGGCTAGGTACATTCTCCAGTAGTAGGTGTGGAGGTTTTTATAGGTTGTAGGATTTTCTAGATTCTTAATGCATAATTCCTACGCGGTTGCTATTGCGTAACATCAGAAAACAACGCAGCATGATCGGTGACCACAGGGATCAGATCTCCTTCCAGATCCTTTATCTTTTCTTCTTTCATTTATAAATTAGATCATATCTAGATGTGCTTCGTATAATGTCTTGGATCTCCCTATGGAATTAGCGACATAAGGCAGAAGTCTGTGAGTTGGGACGGTTTCTTGGGTGAGAGAGATGGCCTAATCTAATGGTGGATCATCGATCAGGGTTTCTTTTATTGATCCGTTTGTTGGAATTTGTTCGAGTGGGTCTTGGGTAGCTCGTGGACCCCAATGATCAAATGTTCAGATGCTTCTCGTTGGTGGTTTCACAATGGATTCCTCTGCAGCTTACGCGGACATCCGGGAAGTCCGGAATCTCCATCGTGATAGGATTTTCTTTTGATTTTCCCAGAATCTCTGGAGTGGTCGGAATTCCCATCTCTAGGGACTAGATGGCTAGGATATGAGTTGGGTTCCATAGTTCGGGTGCGGAGGTTGCTGATATTCTCGAAGAGTCCTCTTGTGGAGGGAGTCTTTTCTCTCATCATTGTGGAGATCTCCTTATTTTCCAGCCTTCTCTAATTAGAGTCGGATCTCGCCCGGACATGTATTGGATGGCTGAGAAGGTTTTCATCCATTGGTTGGCATTACGTAGGCGCATGTTATTAGGACACGAAAATGAAGTGCCATCCATTTTTCAAGTTGCACAGTCCACTTGTAATGGGGTTTGTGTCCGTGTGAAAGACCACATTCATGTGATTCGGCCTAGGTTTGGTTCGAACCCAACCCAGCTACATAATGGATGGCTTGGATCATCCATATGGATGGTGATGGTGGGCCACAGGCGTCGTAAACGGATGCATGTCCATTCGAGTCACGAGCAGTGGGAAAAGGAGGAATCCTCCTTCGTTCGAATTTCATCGAGTTAAACCCAGTTTGACCGTGAGTTTGGCTCGGTGCTCCGCTGCCTTATATGCACTACGCGCACACACACTCTGTAGGGTGGGGTCCACCATGATGATTTTGATATATCTGTCCCATTCATCATGTTTTGTGGGTCCCATTAAGATGCCTGGCCAAGGATGGGGCAGATCCTAAGCTTAGGTGGGCCATACCTGAGTGAATACATGTTTTAACTCTGGATCTTACTGATGTAAGGGTTGAACTTTGGCATGGTATAAAGATTCTCATTAAACGGATTGTGAGAACCTTGTGATCTAGAATTCAGGGGTCTAGGTGTTGAGTGTCAAATATTGCATATTCTCCCCTATTTATATCTTAGTTTTATGAACATGATAATACTTAATTGTATATTTTATACATGTTTGTGTTGCAAGGTGAATTTAAGAGCTTGGATTGAAAAGAATGTTAAAAGCATGGATTTGATGCTCAAGAATCACCAGGCCAAAGATTGGATCTTAGAAGACCAAAAATGAAGAATTCACATGCCAAAGATACAAGAAAACCATGTAAGGAATGAAGAGAATCGAAGACTTGAAGTGAAGAAAAGGAATCCTAAAAATTTACCTGCTTTGACTAGTCTAAGACCTCCTTCGACCAGTCTAAGCTCTGCCTCGACTAGTCAAAGAACCTTCGACTCGAACTCTAGCAACATGAATCCTCGACCAGTCGAAGGTTGTCCTCGACTAGTCAAGGGTTACTCAGATTTTGCGCAGACTGCAAAAAGACAGTTTCCGGATTTTTCCAACTTGGTGCGAAAGTTGGAGTTTCACATCTATAAATAGGAGTCCCTAGGATGTTCCTAGGCATCTTCTAGGGTTTAAAGAGTGGAACAAAAGGGTAGAGCCACCATCTGAGAGTCTTTATTCTTCTTATTTAGTTGTTTTTATGCTTTTCTTAAGAGATTTTAGTTCAATCATGTTTATGGTTGGCTAAACCTCTTAGCTAAGGCTAAGAGGTGAAGTTTGTAACGTGTCGGGATGTTTGCTTTGCTTTGATTCATGTTTTTATTAAGCCTTATGGATTCTAGTTCTTTATTAAGGAATATTTTTAGTTTTTAATGGTTTGTTATGACAAATTACAATAGATCTACAATTGCTCTGAATATCTTCTTTTCCTGATTTGAGATTGTGAAATTAGTAAGTCTTGTTGTTCATCATCGTCCCTCGGGCATGGTAGGGTGATGAAATTCTTCCTAATCTTCACAATTCTCCTATGATTGGTTGTGGGATTGGTATATCATGTTCTGTGCCATTGTCTCCTGGCGTGGTTAGATGACGGAATCACTTCCAATCCTCATAATTCTCATCCGTTGAGATTAGGTTCATGAGAAGTTCAAAGATTCGATTATCTCTCTTTTCCAATTGGAAAGGATAGGACTCCAATTCCAGTTAGATTTCCTAAATCATGCAAGGTAGCATCCTGAGAAGCTACAAGTGGATCCTTAGCACCCTAGTTTCCACCTTTAATTGATAGTTTTCACAATCACTCACAATTACTCTCTTTAAATTTTCAGATTTAGATTCACATCTTCTTCTAGTTCTACTTCTAGTTGTTTCCAGATGCACACAAGTTCAGTCCTTATGGATTTGACCTCGGTCTCATAGAGATTATTACTACATCGCGACCCTACACTTGGGGTTGTGAATAAGTTTTTGGCGCTGTTGTCGGGGACTAACAGTTACATTTTTCTGAAATTGATTAGTTTTGGAATTAGGTTAAGATTAGGGTTTATTGACTTTCTATTTTTTAGGTTAGATTTTTTTCTGAATTATTTCTAGAAACTAACTTATCTTTCTATTTTGTAAGATCTTAACATAGAAACTTCTATTTTGGTAACTTCTTTCTAAATCTCTCTCATTTTATTTTTAGATTTCTTATTACTTTAGGTTTATTTCTTTTTAAGATTAGGTTAGATTCTGAAATTGAGAGCTGAGAGTGTTTCATGTCCAAGTGGGTCCGTGATAACACTCGATGTCTCTTAAGTGAGGAGGATTGATCGAAGGGTTATCTATCTATCAGAAGATTAGATACCACTCGAGTTCCTCAGAGTTAATTGAAGTGATGGCTGCCAATCAATCAGCCAATCAACCTGCAATTCAACCTCAACCTCCGGTTGAGGAAGTTCAAGATGAGAACAAGGTGCATCAAGCACCCCCGCCTCGTACTTTACAAGATTATTTACAACCAGCGGGGGTGAGCACACCTTCATGCATGATTTTTCTAGAAAATACATGACATATAGATATCAAGCGAAGAGTGATCTAACTCTTTCCAAAATTCCATAGACTTAAATATGAAAATCTATACTTACACTTGAAAGAGTTTGATGAGATCATAACCACTTTATATTTTCCCAACGTGTCCAAGGACACGGTCAGGCTGAAACTCTTTCCCCTTCTCTTTGAAAGAGAAAGCTAAGATGTGGTTGCACTCATTATGTCCATGATCTATTGGTAGATGGAATGACATGACAAGGGAGTTCATAAAGAAATTCTTCCCATATCATAAGACGAACACCCTTAGAAAATTGATCAAGAACTTCGCCCAAAAGGAAGACGAAACATTCTTCCAATGTTGGGAGCGGTTCAAGGATCTCGTCAGTTCATGCCCACAACACAGTTTTGAAATGTGGCACATAACAAGTTTTTTCTACAATGGGCTGACATCTTCGATGCGCCAAATGGTTGAGACAATGTGCAATGGGGAATTCATGAACAAAGAGGTTAATGATGTGTGGGATTATTTTGACAAGCTTGTTGAAAACACACAATCATTGGACAACTCACCAAAACCTAACACCACTTCTAAGCCTACTCAATCAAAGGATAGGGGAAGAATATATCTTCTAAAAGAGGACGAAGATATAAATACTAAAGTGGCTAATCTCATAAGAAAACTTGAGGCTATGGAACTTAAGAAGGATAAGGCTAAGGAATCTGTTTGTGGTATTTGTGCTTGCAACATTTACACAACTGAAAATTGTCCAACAATACCTGCCTTTCTAGAGGTACTGAATGAGCAATCTAATGCCGTGAATAATTACCAAAGACCTTTCAGTGGACCCACTTCAAATATATATAATCCTAATTGGAGAAATCATCCAAACTTCATTTGGGGGAATGGACAAACTGCTATTCCTCAAGGATTCCCTAACCAATTCCTAAATCAAGGGAAATCTCAGGAGGATCCGATCTTAAAACATATCCAAAATTAAGAGCTTTTTAATCAGGGTATGCTCTAAGCCTTTCAAAACCTTACAAAGACTATACAAGGGCTTGAGACAAACAAATCAATTGGGGAAAAGGGGACCCTTCCGGCCCAACCTCTCCCCGATCCAACATCGCAATACGAGGTCAGTGACCCAAGCTCTTCAAATCAGATGGAGCAAGCTAAATCTATCACCATTCTTAGGAGTGGAAAGACCATTGACAAAACCATTCCAGTTAGGGCTGAAAAACCTAAGGACCCGGAAGAGGACAATAATGATAGATCTAGTACTACTCCACAAGATTTAGAACTATAACCTCAAGGAAAACTAATTACATCATTCCCCCAACGGTTGATTGCACCAAAACCTCTCTCTAACTCTCGGGACATTCTAAAGGTGCTTAAACAAGTGAAGGTCAACATTCCTCTACTAGATGTCATTAAACAAATACCTTCATATGCAAAATTTTTAAAAGATTTATGTACAACCAAAAATGGCAAGATAATTCAAAAGAAAATCTTTTTAACAGAAAAAGTGAATGTCATCCTAAAGCAAGATGCGCTACAAAAATACAAAGATCTTGGTAGCCTAACCATCACTTGTGTTATTGGGAACTACCAGATTAAGCACACAATTCTTGACTTAGGAGCAAACGTAAACCTGATTCCTTACTCGGTCTACAAACAACTAGGTCTAGGTGAATTAAAACCCACCCGGATCACATTATAACTTACCGATCATGCAGTTCGTGTGCCGAGAGGGATAATTGAGAACGTGTTGGTCCAGGTTGACAAATTCTACTATCCAGTAGATTTTATCGTCCTGGATACTTAACCCATAGTGGATATGAGTGAAATTACGGTTTATACCGCTGATACTGAAGAATGAATATGAGATAATGTCCTAGAGAGGGGGGGGGGGGGGATAAGAATTTTCAAATATTTTGCCTATTTAAAAACTCCTAATTGCCTAACGTAAACAATCATTCAGTTTAAATTAAGTAAGGCAATATAACTTTAAAGGCTTCCAAGCCAATAGAGGATCCAATCACAAAGGCTATTCAAGATATACAAATAAAGCAATTATCCTATAGTGGTGTGACCTTGTGTGGAATGTGTAAGTGCTATATTGTATATTTACCACCCTTAGTTGTCAAATTTCGTTCTGACAAACCACTTTGGATTGATGGACCTGTACAAGTGATGGAAAGTTCACCTTCAAGTGAAGATGTGCTACATTCAAGTCATGGAGTATTGTTTCAAGTTCAAGTACGACTTTAAATTCAAGATCAAGTCAAAGTGCTAGCTCAAGTGCAAGTTCTAGACCTAGTTCATGTGTTACTTTAAGTCTATATGTTAGCTCAAAGGCACTACATGGACAAGATCAAGTTCAAGATTTTCAAGTGTACAAGATCATGCTTCAAGAACTTCAAGTACAAGATCAATTGGAAGCAACTGAAGTTACATGGTTCAATGTTCCACTTTCAGGTATATATGACCCTAGAAAGACCTTCGGATTAGGTCATTAATATTACATATTCTATATGGGTTAATATACTTTTTATAGGCTTTGGTTCGACTACTCTTATCCTATGTTCGACTAGTCTAGGCTCTGGTTCTAGTAGTCCAGGATTTGTCTTGACCAGTATAGGAAATAACTTTATATTTCAGAATTTTCTGGTGGGGTCATGACCAGTCGAGCACCCTTCTCGACCAATCGTAGGAACAGTGCTCGGCCAATCGAATAGGTCTCAACTCAAACTCCACCAACCATTTTGAGCTCCACTCGACCAGTCGAGGGTCGGTTTAATCGATTGCGCCAGAATTTTTGAAATTTGGTTTTTCTCAGGATCAGTCGAGAGAGACCTTACACCAGTCGAAGGAACCGTTTTTCTTCCTATAAATAGAGGTCTTTTCTCAGAGTTTTTTATTCATTCCAAGCTAAATGAAGCCACCATTCTGAACTTAAGTCCCCGTGATTGTGAAGCTATTGTACGGTAATTTAAGATTCTTTTATAGCTTTTTTTATTTATAATTTATTGATCTCTTGCTACTTCAATATGATTTTATAAAAGGGAATTTTGATCTATCTTTTTTGAGATCCAAGAAATTTCATCAAAGTAGTCCAAGGTTGAATTAATTTAAAATTCTTTTAGACCTACAACCATTCCATTTGTGTGATTGAACATTGAACATCTTTGTCTTCAAAGAAGTGGTTTATTGGGCTACATCGAAGAAGACTCTTCAGATAAGTATTTTATATTTTCTGTATTTAGTTTGTGAAATTAGCTAGAAAATCTCTATTTTTGGTTTTGACTGAGATCAACAAGAAAATCTCAGCACAGGGCTTTTGATTGTGTAAGCCCAATTGAAAAACACAACTGTAAAGGTTTTAAGGTGAACCTTGGAAAACCTTCTCTCTTAGTGAAAGCCAATATCACGTGGGTTGTGATTATTGGGAGTGTAGTAGGTGTGGATGTTTGCGAACAGTTGGTGTACACACCGAACCACTATAATTCTTGGAGTTGTGGTGGCTGTTGTATGTGATGCATATATGTTGAATGTTTGTATCTCTTTCATGTGCATATGGTGAATGTTGTAATAGTTAGATTTCTTTTTATTGCTTCTTACTTTGGTTTGAGTTTTTTATCCTTACTGAGTTCAAGAAATCAGGTTGTCCTACCATAAACCTTGGTTTTTGGTGTAAGGTCGTCCTTTGAACAACGTTTGTATCAACCTCTCAATACTATTACAATTGAGAATGTTATTTATTTCAACTATCAGTTTTTATCTTCCGCATTTAATTTTTTATTTAGCATAGTCCTATTCAACCCCCCCCCCTCTAGGATTGAGAGCTCGCCCTTTTCTAGTTGTATCAAAACCTAATAGCTCACTCCCTTGGATTTATTTCTAGAGCTAATCGATCTAGAGCTTTCAATATGTCAAAATTTGATAGCCTGTCAATTACTAAGCCGCCACCATTTGATGGCTCCAACTATGCTTATTGGAAAGACAGGATGGGGATCTCTCTAAAATCCATTGATGAAAGTGTGTGGAAAGCAACGGTTACCAAATGGAAACCACCAATGTCTGAAGTTCTAGGCATGATGGAACTAAGTCTATGCAAATATCGCCTTATTATTTATGGACGCACCTCAGAAAAATGAGACTAGTGCAAATGAAAAGGCTTTAAATGTAATCACTTGTACACTATCACCTGATGAGTTCAAAAGAATTATATCTTCTGATATTGCTAAACAAGCTTGGAACATCCTTGAAATGACACAGGAGGGAACAACTATAGTAAAAAAAAGTCTAAAGTTCAGATCCTCACCACTAGGTTTGAGGAAATTCGTATGGAAGAAAATGAATCATTCATGGACTTCTATACGAAACTAAATGACATATTTAACTCTATGTGGGGTCTTAGAGACAGTATCCTAGAAAGCAAAGTCTGTACAAAAATACTGTGTTAACTTCCTAAGAGATTCAATTGCAAGGTGACTGCCATTCTGGAACTTAGAGACACAGATCAAATGAAGGTTGAGGAACTTGTTCGTTCACTTCAAACTTATGAGTTGAATTACAAAGCTCCATAAGGTAAGTCTATAGCTTTTAAATCATCTAAATCTATTCCTCAAGATAGTAATGTTAGTTCTGATTATGAAAACTCAGAGGATGATATGACTTTATTCGCTAAGAAGTTTTATAAGATTTTTAAAAGTAAGAAGAGAGTTGATTTTCAAAAACCCTTTGAGAAGAAAAAGAGGAAATCTAAAAACTGGAAATCTCTAAAGATAGTCAGTGCTTCAGCTGCCATGAATATGGGCATTGGCAAGTGAGTGTCCAAAAAGGGACAAGCCAAAGAGAAAAGGCATGTAAGCCACATGGTATGAATCATCCAACTCTGATGCCTCTTTTGAGGCGGATGAAGCAGAACCCAAAACTTCAAATGAAGTTAAGGCTTTAATGACTCTAGCCATAGTCACTTCCATAGATAGTTGCAATTCAGATAGTTGCAATTCAACTGAATATGAAAATTTGAGTGTCCCTAAAAATGATAATGAAGATGATCTTCAAGATGCCTATAATGCCCTATATAGGGAGACTTGTAAGATTGCTGTCAAGCTAAAACTTCAAAAAGAGAAATTTCTGAAATTAAAAGCGGATTTTGAAAATTCCATTTTAGAAAAGTCGCATATTTCTGATTGTTTTAAAAAAGCAAAATGTGGCTTAAATTTCAAAACATCTGAACCTAAAAAATTAAGATCAGAAAATGAGAAACTAAAACTTGAAGTTTCTTCCATCTCGAGTTCAAAGGATACATGGAGGTATGCACAGGGAGACCCTAAACATGAAAAGTTATTACCCGCATCTAGAAAATGTGGAGACAGATCGGTTCTGGGTTATGATAAACACATGCTTCTGAAAACTAAGAGTGTATCTCTTACAGTTGTTAAAGAAAATCCTCTAACTCAAAAGGAAAGGGCTTGAATCAAAACAACTTTAAAATCTAAAAACTTTTCAAGCTCCTAAAGTTAATAATGTCAGCTTTAGAAAACAAAATTATAATCCTTTAGCTGAAAAAATTGTGGACTTACTCAAGGAGCTTCTCAAATATAACTCAAATATGAGAGTTAATAGTTATTATAAGTGAAAGAAAACCAACAGTGCTCCAAATTCTAAAACTACAATGAAATGGTTTTCTTAAGGTTACTTGTCTGGTTGCTCACACCGCCTTCAAGGCTTTGAGTCAATTAAAGTGGTACTTAGACAGTGATTGCTCAAGACACATAACAGGTGACAAAGATTTATTCACCAACTACAAAGAAATGACTGATGGCTGAGTCACATTTGGTGATGGAAGCAACTGCAAAATAATTGGCCAAGGTACGGTTCCACTTTTTAACCTTCCTCCTTTTGAAAATATTTTATTTGTAGATAGTCTTAAGCACAATCTTTTAAGTATTTCTCAAATCTGCAATAACATGCATAGTGTTAAATTTACTAATCAAGGATGCGAGATCTCAAATGAGAAAGGTTGTGTGATATTGAATGGTGATAGAACATCTGAGAATTGCTATATCGTAAGTGATTTTAGCTCGTCTAAATTATCTTGTTACATGGTCCAAACCAATGAAACTGAATTATGGCACAAACCCCTTGGACATGTAAACTACCGGAATTTATATAGACTAAGCAAAGCTGATCTTATTAAAGGTCTACCCAAATTGAAGAAAATGGATAAAATATGTAACGCATATCAAATCGGAAAACAAACAAGGAGTAGTCACAAGAAAGTAAACCCCTTTACCACATCTAAACCTCTTGAACTTCTCCACATGGATCTTATAGGACCAACCAAATGGAGAGTAGAGGTGGTAAGAAGTATTTCTTGGTAATTGTGGATGATTTTACCAGATTTACTTGGATAGCATTTATGAGAGAAAAATCTGAAACCCTCGATGAAGTTAAAAGAATACTTAAACATATTCAAACTGAAAAAAGAAATGAATGTTGCTAAGATCCGAAGTGATCATGGATCGGAGTTCGAAAATAGCAGTTTTGAGAAGTTCTGTAGCGATCATGGTATATCGCATTAGTTTTCAGCTCGTAAGACACCTCAACAAAATAATGTTGTTGAAAGGAAAAATAGAGTGCTACAAGAGATGACCAATGTAATGTTGAATAACATAAAGTTACCTAAAAATTTATAGGTTGAAGTTGTTAACACTGCGTTATATACAATAAATCGTGTTTACATCAGAAAATCAAAAGATAAAATAACTTATGAACTTTGGTTTAACAAGAAACCTACAGTTAAATACTTTCGAGTTTTTGGAATAAGTGCTACATTTTGCGAGTCCGCGAAAATTTAGGGAAGTTCGACACTAAGAGTAATAAAGGGATATTCCTAGGGTATGCACTGAATAGTCGAGCGTATCGAGTTCTCAACAAGAGAAGTGGTGTCATTCAGGAGTCCATAAATGTGCTTATTGATGATCACCTGAATACACCATCTACTAGTTCAAAAGATGATGAAGTCAATATAATTGAAAAATCTGACTCCTCATCTTGTCAAATCAATACTGAACTACGATCAGTCAAAGACCATCGTACTGATCAAATTGTAGGCAACCCTCTCAGTGGTGTGCGTACTCGAAGACAATTGGAAAACATATGTAATTATGTGTGTTTTACTTCCCAAATTGAGCCGGCCAACGTAAAAGAGGCACTCACTAATGAAAATTGGATGGTTGTCATACAAGATGAACTGGATCAATTTATTAGAAATGATGTGTGGTATTTGGTTCCTAGACCATCTGACAAACATATAATCGGAACCATGTGGATCTTTAAAAATAAATCTGATGAGTTAGGGAACATAATCAGAAACAAGGCTAGACTGGTTGTACAAGGTACACTCAGATTGAAGGAGTTGATTATGATGAAACCTTTGCCCCAGTAGGTCGTATTGAATCCATCAGATTATTCATATCCATTATATGCTTTAAAAAGTTTAAAATTTACTAAATGGATGTTAAAAGTACATTCTTAAATGGCAATCTACATGAAGAGGTCTACGTTGAACAACCTAAGGGTTTTGAGGACCCTAAATACTCTAATCATGTGTATCACCCTAAAAAGGCACTTTATGGGTTGAAACAAGCTCCTAGGGCATGGTATGGAAATTTGACTAAGTTCTTACTAAGTCATAATTTTATTATAGGGAGTGTTGATAAGACTCTTTTTGTTAAAAATATAATGAACCTAGTAGTACAGATATACATGGATGATATTATCTATGGTTCTACTTGCAATAACTTGTCTACTGAGTTTGCAAAGCTGAAGAATTTTAGATTCGAAATGAGTATGGTGGGAGAATTGAACTACTTTCTAGGGTTACAGGTTAAACAACTAGAAGATAGTATCTTCATTTCTCAAACCAAGTACACCTTAAACCTAGTTAAGAAATTTAGATTAGAAAACGGTAAGAAATTCAATACTCCTATGAGTATGACTCTCAAGGTCTCGAAGGATGAAACATGTAAAAGTATAGATCTTCGGTTATATCGAAGTATGATTGGTAGCTTACTATACCTAACTGCAAGTCATCCTAATATAGCATTCAACATAGGTATCTGTTCTAAATATCAATCAGATCATAAGGAATCTCATCTATTTGTTGTCAAGCGCATAATTAGATATGTTGCAAGTACGGCTAATCTAGGTCTTTGGTATCAATGTGATACTAATGTTCAATTAGCTAGTTATGGACGATGACTGGGCTGGGAACATAGTTGACAAAAAATCTACCAGTGGTGGATTCTTTTATGTTAGAAATTATTTGGTATCCTGTCACAGCAAGAAACAAAGTTCCATATCATTATCTACAACTGAGGCTGAATACATTGCAGCCAGAAATTCTTGTACCCAGCTTGTATGGATGAAACGGATGCTTAATGATTATGGTATTGCACAAGATACATTGATTTTGTATTGCGATAACTCCAGCACAATTAATATTCTAAAAATCCCATCCAACATTCCCGTACGAAGAATATTGATATTCAGTATCACTATATCTGGGATTTAGTTGAGGTTAAAGTTATTTCGTTGGAATATATTCAAACGAAAAATCAACTTACAAACGTATTTACTAAACCTCTTGACAGAAATTGATTTTCAAAATTGATAATGGATATTGGTATGTGTAATTCTAATTGAGCTTATCATTTTGTAGTTTCATGTTTTATTTGTTATATTTTTGTGCAAATAATTGGTGTAAAATAAATAAAAAAATTTGAATAAAAAATTGTATTTTTTTTGTTGCTTGCACGACTGGTCGAGCACATACTCGACTAGTTGTGGCGCGACGGGTCGAGCATGTACTTGATCGGTCGAGTTGCGCGATTGGAGTCCCTTTATGAGAGAGAAAAATCACTTTTTTCACCATTTTCCCTTCTTCCACATCCGGCCCTTCTCCGACTCGTCGAACCCACCTTCAATTAGTGCTTTGTAAGTGCTTCATTTTTTTATTTCCTTCCATATTTGGGTTCCCATTTCCTTCCATATTTTTTATTTCCTTGCATTTCTCTTGATTTGTAAGGGTTTTAGCTCAAAATCTGATTTGCTTCAAACCCCATCTTCCATTGTTGTTTTTCTTGCTTTGTATCTTGCAATAGAAGGTCACTCGAAGAAGAAAGCTACTCGAGCTTCCTCTTCTCGTTCTACACCTATTAGGGTACGAACCCTTCGATCACCCGAGGAAGATCTCCAATATGTATGAGATTTTTGCACTCGAGAGATCATTGTTGAATGGATCGTCAATTCAAATCACTTGGCTCAATTTCAACTTCTTCCCATCCTAGCGGTTGTAGGTTGGGAAAACATTTTAAATTGGGGTGGACCTGCACACCACTCCATTGCACAAAGTATGCTTGCTTGTATGAGCGA
Source organism: Magnolia officinalis (assembly GCA_021015155.1). Classification (NCBI taxonomy): domain Eukaryota; kingdom Viridiplantae; phylum Streptophyta; class Magnoliopsida; order Magnoliales; family Magnoliaceae; genus Magnolia; species Magnolia officinalis. Next base: position 52,375,669 of record JAJHSJ010000007.1, read on the forward strand.
CGTATCACTTGAAAATTTGACTTTCACAATTACCTTTAGGGAAGGCAATTTTCAAGTTGATAGGCACATAATTTCAAGTTTGCTAGACATTAATGTGAATGATGACGGTATATCCATACCAACTTTAGCTGATCGATTGAATGAATTGGAAAGACGTTTGGTAACTCGTAAATTATGTAACATGGACTCAGAATGGAATGATGGAAATGCGCTTCGGGCCAATCAAATGCTACCCAAATACAAGGTCTTGCATCACATTTTTATTGCAAATGTCTATTCGCACTTTAGAAACAAAGTCGAGCTTACTTCATTCATGGCTCGCATTTTACATTCCGTTGTGTCTGGTATTCCCATCTGTCTTCCATCTTTGGTATGCTACATTATTATTCAATTTCGTCTTCATCCGGGCCACGAATATATTCCCCTTGCCTATTTGATGACCACCTTACCCATGCACTGCAATATGGTTATGGCTCCTAGTCAAGCTTCGGTTCTCCCCTTCGACAACTCAAATATAAACAAGATGAACCTAAAGCTGAATCCAGACCAAATGGATGTGGGAGCAGAAGAAGTTGGTGAAGAAGATGCATTGCCAACGGAGACCATGATGGAAGATATATTTAGTGAACTTGAATCTGACGATGTCGAAGTGGATCCTGATTTTCAGGCGCCTCAGTTTGATGAGCGTCTTTTCTCTTTCGAAGAGAAGGTGGATGCCTTGAAAGTTTCTCAAGACAATTTGAACGAGAGTAAAAAATCATCCATGAAATATATGCGAAAATACTTTCATCGCATTACCAGAGGACTCCATCAGATTGATCCATCTATTCCTCCGTCTTCTTCTGGATCAGATTAGTGATCTTTATCTTTACATTTTAGACATGAATAACTTGGATTATGACTTTATATTTAACTGGACTTGTATGACTGCTTGATATTTTGGATGCTTAACTTTATGACACTTATTATCCTATCTTCATGTTAAACTCTACTTACTTTTTTTTTTTTTTCCTATTCTATTGCTATTATCATAATCACATCTATGACTGTTTACTATTAATATCTTCCTTTGTCAAGTTGTCACAAAAAGGGGGAGAGTTTTGTAGACTTTGTGGTTATGGAAGTTTGATTGGTGTAGTATGGTGTAGAGGAGTGCATTTTTTTTGTGGATATGTGTATTTGTTAATACAAGTACTCTATAACAAGTCACCAAGCTCAAACTGAGGGGAGTATATTAAGGGGGAGTTTTTTATGAAAAGGAATTGTGAACTTGTGCATTATGTATATATAGGTTGATCTTTCAAGTTGGGTTTTGTCCCAAATTTGACAAAGGGGGAGAATGTAAGTGCTATATTGTATATTTAACACCCTTAGTTGTTAAATTTTGTTATGACAGACCACTTTGGATTGATGGACCTGTACAAGCAATGGAAAGTTCACCTTCAAGTTGAAGGGATGGAAAGTTCACCTTCAAGTGAAGATGTGCTACATTCAATTCATGGAGTATTGCTTCAAGTTCAAGTACGACTTCAAATTCAAGATCAAGTCAAAGTGCTAGCTCAAGTGCAAGTTCGAGACCTAGTTCTTGTGTTACTTCAAGTCTATATGTTAGCTCAAAGGCACTAACATGGACAAGATCAAGTTCAAGATTTTCAAGTGTACAAGATCATGCTTCAAGAACTTTAAGTACAAGATCAATTGGAAGCAACTGAAGTTACATGGTCCAGTGTTCAACTTTTCGGTATATATGACCCTAAAAAGACCTTAGGATTAGGTCATTCATATTGCATATTCTATATGGGTAAATATATTTTTTACAGGCTTTGGTTCGACTAGTCTTAGCCTAGGTTCGACTAGTCCAGGCTCTGGTTCGACCAGTCTAGGATTTATCTCGACTAGTCCAATAAATAACTTTAAATTTTGAAATTTTTTGGTAGGGTCACAACCAATCGAGCACCCTTCTCGACCAGTCGTGGGAACAATGTTCGGCCAATCAAATAGTGCTCAACTCAAACTCCAGCAACCATTTTGAGCTCCACTCGACCAGTCGAGGGTCGGTTTTATCCGATCGCACCAGAATTTTTGAAATTTGGTTATTCTCGGGACCAGTCGAGAGAGACCTTACACTAGTCGAAGGAACCGTTTTTCTTCCTATAAATAGAGGTCTTTTCTCAGAGTTTCTCATTCATTCCAAGCTAAATGAAGCCACCATTCTGAGAGTTAAGTCCCTATGATTGTGAATTTATTATACGGTAATTTAAGATTCTTTATAGCTTTTTTGATTTATAATTTCTTGATCTCTTACTACTTGAATCTGATTTTATAAAAGGGAATTTTGATCTATCCTTTTTGAGATCCAAGAAATTGAATCAAAGTAGCCCAAGGTTGAATTAATTTAAAATTCTTTTAGACCTACAACCCTTCCATTTGTGTGATTGAACATTGAACATCTTCATCTTCAAAGAAGTGGTTCTACCGGGCTACATCGAAGAAGAATCTTCAGATAAGTATTTTATATTTTCCGTATTTGGTTTGTGAGATTAGCTAGAAAATCTCTATTTTTGGTTTTGACTGAGATCAGCTAGAAAATCTCAACGCAGGGTTTTTTATTGTGTAAGCCCAATTGAAAAACACAACTGTAAAGGTTTTAAGGTGAACCTTGGAGAACCTTCTCTCTTAGTGAAAGCCAATATCATGTGAGTTGTGATTATTAGGAGTGGAGTAGGTGTGGATGTTTGCGAATAGTTGGTGTACATACCGAACCACTATAATTCTTGGAGTTGTGGTGGATGTCGTATGTGATGTATATGTGTTGAATGTTTGTATCTCTTTCATGTGCTTGTGGTGAATGTTGTAATAGTTAGATTTCTTTCTATTACTTCTTGCTTTGGTTTGAGTTTTCGATCCTTACTGACTTCAAGAAATCAGGTTGTCCTACCATAAACTTTGGTTTTTGGTGTAAGGTTGTCCTTTGAACAACTTTTGTATCAACCTCTCAATACTATTACAATTGAGATTGTTATTTATTTCAGCTATCTGTTTTTATATTCCACATTTTATTTTTTATTTAGCATAGTCCTATTCAAACCCCCCGCCCCCTATAGGACTGAGAGCTCATCCTTCTCAAGTGGAACCAAAACCTAATAGCTCACTCCTTTGGATTTATTTCTATAGCTAATCGATCTAGAGCTTTCAAAATGTCAAAATTTGATAGCTTGTCAATTACTAGGCCACCACCATTTGATGGCTCCAACTATGCTTATTGGAAAGACAAGATGAGGATCTCTCTGAAATCCATTGATGAAAGTGTGTGGCAAGCAACAGTTACCAAATGGAAACCACCAATGTCTGAAGTTCTAGGCATGATGGAACTAAGTCTATGTAAATATCGCCTTATTATTTATGGACACACCTCAGAAAAATGGGAGCAGTGAAAAGGAAAAGGCTTTAATTGCAATAACTTGAGCACTATCACTTGATGAGTTCAAAAGAATTATATCTTCTGATACTACTAAACAAGCTTGGAAAATCCTTGAAATGACACAGGAGGGAACAACTATAGTAAAAAAGTCTAAAGTTCAGATCCTCACCACTAGGTTTGAGGAAATTCGTATGGAAGAAAATGAATTATTCATGGACTTCTATACGAGACTAAATGACATATTTAACTCTATGTGGGGTCTTAAAGACAGTATCCTAGAAAGCAAAGTCTGTACAAAAATACTACGATTACTTCCTAAGAGATTCAATTCCAAGGTGATTGCGATTCAGGAACTTAGAGACACAGATCAAATGAAGGTTGAGAAACTTGTTCGTTCACTTCAAACTTATGAGTTGAATTTCAAAGCTCCATAAGGTAAGTCTAAAGCTCTTAAATCATCTAAATCTATTCCTCAAGATAGTAATGTTAGTTCTGATTGTGAAAACTCAGAGGATGATATGGCTTTACTCGCTAAGAAGTTTTATAAGATTTTTAAAAGTAAGAAGAGTGTTGATTTTCAAAAACCCTCTGAGAAGAAAAAGGGGAAATCTAAAAACTAGAAATCTCGAAAAGATAGTCAGTGCTTCAACTGCCATGAATATGGGCATTTGACAAGTAAGTGTCCAAAAAGGGACAAGCCAAAGAGAAAAGGCATGTTAGCCACATGGTATGAATCATCCAGCTCTGATGCCTCTTCTGAGGCGGATGAATCAGAACTCAAAACTTCAAATGAAGTTAAGGCTTTAATAACTTTAACTAGAGTCACTTCCATAGATAGTTGCAATTCGACTGAATATGAAAATTTGAGGAGTGACCCTGAAAATGATAATGAAGATGATCTTCAAGACCCTATGTAGGGAGAGTTGTAAGATTGCTGCCAAGCTAAAACTTCAAAAAGAGAAATTTCTAAAATTAAAAGAGGATTTTGAAAAATTTGTTTTAGAAAAGTCACATATTTCTGATTGTTTTAAAAAAGCAAAATGTGACTTGAATTTCAAAACATCTGAACTTGAAAATTTAAGATCAGAAAATGAGAAACTAAAACTTGAAGTTTCTTCCCTCCTGAGTTCAAAGGATCTATGGAGGTGCCCAGGGAGACCCTAAACTTGAAAAGTTACTATTCACATCTAGAAAATGTGGAGACAGATCGGGTCTAGGTTATGATAAACACATGCCTCTAAAAACTAAGAGTGTCTCTCCTACAGTTGTTAAAGGAGAATCCTCTAACTCAAAAGGAAAGGGCTTGAATCAAAACAACTTTAAAATCTAAAAACTTTTCAAACTCCTAAAGTTAATAATGTCAGCTTTAGAAAATAAAATTATAATCCTTTAGCTGAAAAAATTGTGAACTTACTCAAGGAGCTTCTCAAATCTAACTCAAATGTGAGAATTAATAGTTACTATAAGTGAAACAAAATGTAACATCCCGGATTTTTGCCAACCTGGGATTAGACATCCTTAGGCATTGGGTCAATCTTAACACCTGATTAACTTTTCAAACGCTCAATTCAAAGCCTCAAATCCCGTCTTAAACCATTTTCCTTCACAAATCTCACCTTTCACCACCTTGTTCCCTAAATTTTCTAAGTACTTTCACATTAGACACTATCTTAAAGTTTAGGTAATGAAGAACAATACTTAATCTAAACATTACTTCAAAGGACTAAGTACTACCTCGACCAGAAATTAATTAGGATTAAATCCTTTAGAAATTTAACAAAGTTAACTAAGTGCAAAACTCGATTAGCCATGAAATCCGTTGGGATCGCTTTAAATACGATCTGCAAGACCCAAAACTTGCAAAATCAGTGACTCTAGGTTACCCTAAAGTTTAGAACCAAATTCATTTCCCGGCTGCTCTCGGGAATGAAACGAAACTTCGTATTAGGTCTAGATCGCACATCGGAAGTCCGATTAACACGAAGTTAAGGAACTAGGACCGCCTCACTGGGCTTGATAATCATCTCAAAAATCAGATCCAGCCGATGTCCCACGGCCATTCGTTTCGATCCGGAGCGAGGGAGTGTGAAAAACACTATTCCCTTTGAAATTAAAATATCTGGAATAGTGATTTGGCACCATTCTCTTGCGCATCAGTATTAAGCAACCTGACCATCAGAATCAGACCAAATTACACCCTCGGATTAAGAAAAATTTCAGGAACATTTACATGTACTTGGAATTTCGGATCGTGGCCCACTGACCGTTGAACTGAAAGTGGTCCGCCACGTGCGATCTGGGAATCCGATCGAGTCGAAAAAGTAATCCCACATGGATCCATGTGTGGTGAGCTTAAGTCTGACGTTTGGCTCAAGGAGGGCCACCAGAACCTCTCTTTTGAGCTGGAAAAGTGACGAATATCCTATATTAGCAGTAACCCTTGAACCTGAGTCTGTTTTGGGGATGTTTTTGGCTATAAAAGGGGCTTAGAACAGCCCCTCTCACAGCCATACGAATTTGGGATAAAAACCCTAGAGAGAGAGAGAGAAAAGAGAGAGAATAGCTTGGGATTTGTGGGAGATCTTCCTCCTGCTGCTTTCATTCATCACATGGCCTACACCGCCTCATTCCAGGCGCTCTCCCGACGGTATCCACTCCGTTCTAAGGTGAGAAACCCTAACCCTAGGTCTGATTTGATGTAGGTTGGTTGTAGGTTATGTAAAGGCTAACCGATTCCGCTCTTTAGGCTAGAAAACTCCCGTATACGGAAGCTCAACGACCCTTGCTAATTCGTTGTGATTCCAAGGGCAAAGGTGAGGACTTTAAGTGTATAAGTTACGTTTTTCAACGCTTTCAATGTCAGATAATGATAGATTCATGATCTGCATGCAATTGCACATGTACAAAGTGCTTTCCGTTTCCTGTTTCGATTAATGTTGTAGAATATGGAATTTCACATACTCTAGGTATACGTAGAAATACCGTATACGTATTTTTTTTGGAAAAATGTTTGACATGTTTATTTAATGTATGATTATATACTATATGGATAAAATACTAGTTTGGCGAAAGGAATCGCCGTAATACATGTTCACTTGTAAATGCTACGTATGTTGAAATTGTGTATTCTAGAAATATCGTATATGTGTAATTTTTGAAAATGCAATTGTCATGATTATTTGATGTATGATTATGCTATACATGGATAAAATACTCACTTGGCAAAAGGTTAGCCCTAACACGTATTTTGCTAACATACGACATCTATGTTGTAATAGTGTATTCTAAGTGTTTGTGAAAATGACTGAATGAGTATAGAATTCTCATTCGTGCTTGCCATGACTAGTTGTCATGGATTCATGATTGATGTATTGGCGATACTCCTTTGACGAAAGGATTTGCCCTAAGTCACGCCATGGCCAATATACACTATATAGGCTAAAATGTGTGGCCCAAGTGTTTGTGTAAATGGCGGAATGAATATGGAACTTGGATTCCTGCTTGCCATGACTATCCGTCGTGGGTGTACGCGTGTTATGATTGGGGCAACTCCCTAGTGAAAGGATTTGGCCTAATGCCTATGTGATCGACATATGTCATGTATGTTGATGTATGTTTGTTTAAGTGTTTCTTGAAATGTCTGAATGAGTAGTAGTTAGCAAATCATAATGTATATGGGTGTTGAGATATGATTCTCAACCTCTTTTAACTATGTGTATGATCTCCTTGGATAGTTGTGTGATTAGGAATTGAACATGTACAAACTCATGCTTGTGTTGTGATTCATAACATGCTTAACTGCTTTATGATTTTAACTATGTAATGCATATGTTTAAATTTATATTTATGTTGTATGATCCGTCATGGGTGATGGGAGAGCGGAGCAACGAGTGCATGCAACAGCCCTGGCAGCCCTAAACGGATAATACCAGATCTTGATTGTATGAGTTGAATCTTGATCCATTACTGCTTTATCTATCTGCAATGGATTGTGTTTGGGGGTATGATTATGGCCCAGGCAATCGGTAACGGGATTGAATTCGTGGCTGAGATTCATTCGCCACGTGGGATGTGTTCGACGAACTCGAGTCGTGCGTTGCCTGTCGGCAGTGGCTAGGCCACACGAAGTGTTTTTATGCACTTCATGTCGTGCAGCTCAACGGGCGATCGTGCTAGTCGAGCTCGTCAAGTAACCCGATCTGCCTTATGCATGTTCACCCTGTTTGGACGCTACTGCTTGAACCTAGGGTACCAAACTTACCAGTGAAACCCCTTTTAACCATGGTACCTCGATCCGCTAAGACGCATGAGCCGGGCATGGTGGTATGGGACACCGTGGTCGAGCTGTCGGCCTACGCTGGGGCCATATGCCTCCCCGTAGTGGCCATTGCGCAACCAAACTCGTGAGCCGAATACGGTGGTATGGGACACTGTATTCGAGTTGTCGATACTTACGGCGAGAGTCGAGTACGGTGAGACCTGTGCTCGTGCTGACGGGCGACGAGTCCTCCATAGTATCTTCAAGTATACTCCAAGGGTCTGTGATTGGCGACGAGTCTTTCACAGCAACTAGAGTATGAGTTGAGCCGAGTACGGTGAGACCTGTACTCGAGCTGATGGCTAGTGATTGAGTCGAGTACGGTGAGACCTGTACTCGAGCTGACGGCCAGCAATTGAGCCGCATGCGGTGAGATCTGTATCCGCGCTGACGGGTGACGAGCCCTTTGCGATGCCTTCACTACGCTTCTCAAACCATAATATCGTATGAGATTAACTAGGATTGACGACCCTAGAATGGATCATGTTGGGAATGATATAAGGGAGGTACCTTAGTTTCCCAATACTGCTATTTGAAATGGACTAATAATAACTTGGTAATCATGAGCATCATCGCACCGCATGTGCTTTGTAGATGTGGCGCACTGAGGGAGTTAAGCATTCGCGAACGTAAGATGATGTCGCTTGAGGGTGGTTTGGCAAGGGCATACAGCATCATGTCATTTCATTCTCGCATTTAATAAGAGTAGATAGAATTGTTTGATTTGTACTGCTTTATCATTACTGCTTGATTGAATTGATAACATGTTAACCTATGCCTTATTGTTCCACTGAGTTAGCTACTCACTCCCACGTTACGGGACGGTGTTGTACACACCAACCAGATTTGTTGAGTTTCAGGTGATGGCGATGCTTGTGAAGCAGAGTCGGACTACTTCTATGATGATAGGAGGAGTTCTCCTATTTGTATCACTTTGGCAGGTCAATGAAGACCTGATATCGTATTGACGGGGCTATGGTACTTGGGATAAGAGACATTACACTTCCTCACATTTGGTATATTTTAAAACTGTGCTTGTAATTATTTAACCTGGTAATGTTATCACACTCTGGAGACTCATCATAGTTTATATATTTTATCTATCTATCACAGTCTTCTGCTTGCAAATTTAACTGTCTCTGGAGTATGATATGCTGTTTTGGCTTAATCTCACTCATGTTCAATGCACGAATACAGTCAACATTCAATCATCATTCATTTTGTTGCATTAGTGATGTTCTGGAACTCGGGAGTTGAGTTTATGCTCGACCCCCAATTTTCAGGGCGTTACACAAAACCAACAGTGTTCCAAAACCCAAAACTACAATGAAATGGGTTCTAAAGGTTACTTGTCTGGTTGAACACACCGCCTTCAAGGCTTCGAGTCAATCAAAGTGGTACCTAGACAGTGGTTGCTCAAGACGCATGATAGGTGACAAAGATTGTCACGCCCCAAACTCGGAAACCAGGCTCACAAAATTCCCGATCGCCGAATCCGGCGCCGACAGCCTCCGTAGAACCCCATTCTCGGCTCCCAGTGCCCATATGCCAGGTTCCGATCCTGGGATGCTACAAGGAGGATTTTTCAGCATCCGTTTAATTTGTAATAAGCATAACTAAAGGCATAACCCACAAACAACAACCAAAAACTCCATCACATTTCCACTATGATTAAAAACTTTACAAGTACAATGAGCATGAAAGGAAATACAATGAGAATGGACAAAAAACTCCAAAAGATCTGCTCTGCGCTCCTGCCTCAGCGCTGCTGCGTCCTCGCGTCACCTGCACGCAACGGTCGTGCATAAGCTTATAGAAAGCTTAGAGGGTGGTGAAAGTGTGTGTGCGCAAGGTAGTAATGCAGTATGCAGTGTCAGAGTAATGCGGAACATGCTGGTGAATCCATGAATACCACTAGCCGTACCAAGGCTATGCGATGCGAGGCATGAATGATATTGGCCATACCAAGGCCATGCAATGCGAGATGCAACTCAAGCATACAAATCCTCATCTATATCCACATATCAATACAGCTCAAATCTGGGATATCACCGGGGTCTAGTACACTCTAAACCAGATTGCCGTCCCATCGCGCGCAATAAGGTAAGTGGAAGAGACCTCACTACCCGCCTGCCAATATCGGGCTCGGCTCGTTGATAGCGGACCCATTCCTTGAGCTGGTCAGACTCAGCCTAGCATTGCCCCCTCCTCTCGGGCGGGTAAGGCCGTACCCCCTTCCAACCGACCACGACATAGTGGAAAGTGCAGCCTCCTGGTAATCGGCCATCGGCGCTCATGCACCCACTCGGTCTAGACGTTGGAGCAACCTCTTGGTACCATAAGGGTTTAGGGACTTTCACCTAGGGATATCTATAGCACCCCATGTAGAATAAGATTTCCGGTATCCAATCCTGCCAACCATGATACGCCTGTGGAGGCTATGACCCTGATGTCGCTAGGGCGTACAGTAACTACATCACACAATGCGGATGCATGAAACACACTATCCAATCATGCAACAATCCTGCGCGTCTCGTGCGCTCATGTGGGGCAACACCGCCTAACCGGGAGCCCCTAAACAACCTGCCCGAAGGCACATGCTATGATCAGTCACTTCTCATGCCAAGCATACATATGATGCGTATGATCATGAATCATGGAACTATACTACACATGTTATAAAGTAATGAGCTACTCTTGCAACACGAATGGGCCTAGACATGGACGGCCTACACACAACCAGTACGGGTCTATCGATGGCCCTAGGGAGAGTCATAATGTGGACATTTAACCAACACTATACCCGCAATGTGGACGTCAAACCAACATCGCTCCCAAGGCATTATCTGTCGTAAACATCATTACATAAACCATGAAGGGATCACACATTGCAATGGACCTTAGGTACATCCCATTGGGCTTTAAATACATCGAATGGGCCGTGTCACATGGGCCTTATATTCATCAAGAGGGCCACATCAATGGGCCGCACCAATGGGCCTTAAGTGCATTGCAATGGGCCTAACCTCATGGATCATAAGTACATCAAATGGCAACATCGAATGGGCCTCATATGTACATCGAATGGGCCCTAACCCATAGGCCCTAACACATCTCGATGGGCCTTAACCCCTGGACCTTTAAGTATATCAGGTGGGCCTAATCATATGGGCCTCTTGCATATCAAGGTGGGCCTCAATAACGGCCACAAATGCATCAATATGGGCCTAATCACATGGGCCTCTATAAATACAAGGGTGGGCCTCACTCAGACATCAAAATGGGTCCACAGAAGGTTAGATCTGCCCCATTCTTAACTCACGCCAAAAATGATATTTCAAGATGGATACTCGAATCGAACGCCACATGTACATCAAGGTGGGGCTCTCATGCGGGCCTACCAAAATGTATATTTATATACGTATATATATCCAATATAATATAGATATATAGTATATATATAATATATGTAAAATATAACATATATATATATATAAGTATATATATATACTCACACACACATCACACACACAACGCACACACGCACGCACACATGCACGCACACACACCTCACATGCACACACGCACGCACACACCCCACACCCACCGTCCACTGAACGGTGGGGAAACACAAACATTACAGGGGCTCCACCGTCCAGCGGACGATGGAGTACAACACATACATCACCGTGGGCTCCCACGTGGGGCCCACCGTAATGTTTACATGCCATCTAACCCGTTCATAAGGTCACAAGGACCTGGACGAAGGGGAAAAACAAATATCAGGTTGATCCAAAACGTCTATGGCCTCAAAAATTTCAATGGTAGGATTCAATTCTCACTGTTTCTTGTGGTGTGGGCCACCTGAGTCTTGGATGCATCTGAAATTTGGAGGGGACCTGCATCAGGGGGTGGCCCACCTTATGGACGGAGTGGATACACAAAATACATCATGGTGGGGCCCACGGCAGGGGCCGTGGGTTGGCCCTGTCCGTCCGCCCAAACCACGCATGCAGCGCCTGCGCCCTCCTGACACGGCAGAGGCAGCAGCCTTTGCTTCTTTTCTTTTTTTTTTTTAATTTCTGTTTCCTTGCAAAAAATGGTATGCGGGGCCCACTACCTGAAGATCTAGCCCGCCCATTGTGTTCTCGGGCCCGGAATGCATCCAACAAGTCCAAGGTTCAAATTTTTTTGGTGTGTAGATAAGGCAAGGTGGGCCCTGGAAGCTTTGAACGGTAGAATATACCATTTCCTATGGTACGGCCCGTCTGAGTGTTGGATCGACCTCATCTTTCGGCTCAACGCTTGAAACATCCTTGTGGAGGGGATGGACGGCGTGGATTGAACACATACAACTAGGTGGGGCTTATACACGGGAGCCACCCAAAATCTTAGAAAGAAGCTGATATTTGTGTCTTTTCTCCAGCCACGTCCAGCATCTGGACGGGTTGGCGCACACATGCATTGAGGTAGGCCCCACTTGGGTGGGCCGCCAAATGAATGGATGGTGTGGGTACAACACATTTAGAGTGGCCCCACCGGTGAATGGCTTGGATAAAGTACATATGTCATGGTGGGGCTCATTTCAAGTGGACCACACAACTAAAACATGATAAAAGGAAAGAAATGAAATAGAGAGAGAGATAGAGAGTGAGAGAGATAGAGAGAGGTCGGTGAGTATGGAGTGACCCCGCCACTATGGGCCCCTCGTTCAAAATTACACATTATGGACCCTTGATCAAACAAAATGCATGAAAAACCATGATCTAAGATCACCCACCGCTTCCTTCTTGCTCCCTCGGCTTGCCGGTCTCCTTGTGCTCCTCTTTGATGGTGAAGATGAGAAATGGAAGGCTAGGATGAGAGGTGAGAGGGTGGAGAGGTGGGTCACACTTGTGGCTTGGAAGGAAATGGGGAAGGGCTCATACGTATGGGGTTTTTCTTGCTTGGAGAATGGATTTGCAAATGAAGAGAGAGAGGGTGTTGTAAAGGGAGAGAGAGAGATGGGTGATGTTTGATGTGGTGGTGATGGGTGTAAGGCAACTTTTTGACTTTTGTGGCCAAATGTGTAAGAAAGGCATGGGTGTTGTAAGAGCTTTTTGACTTTGGGGTTGCTTGGGGAAGAGTGTGAGTGATGTGTACTTGACCCTTGAGATTGATGATTGATGGATTGATGGATTGATGTGACACATCGTAGAGATTCTCTTGGGTTTTGCAACGCGCGGTGTTTTCCTCGTACCGAACGCTGACCCACGTCTCTTGATCAGAGAGTCGGATCAGCGCGCGAGTCGCGGCATCGGAACCACGGCGACGGTGCGGTCGTAATAGTACAAGTCTCGGGATGAGTCGACTCGGGTTGACAGCGTGTGAATCAGGGTCGCGCGCAACGCCGGTTAAGGGTCGAAGGTTGCCGAAATTCGACCGGGAAGACCGCGGAAACCTACGGAACGGTACGGTCTAAGATACGGGTCTTACAAAGATTTATTCACTAACTACAAAGAAATGAATGATGGCTCAGTCACATTTGGTGATGGAAGGAATTTGAAAAATAATTGGTCGTACGGTTCAACTTTTTAACCTTTCTCCTTTTGAAAATGTTTTATTTGTAGAAGGTCTTAAGCACAATCTTTGAGAATTTCTCAAATCTGCGATAACATGCATAGTGTTAAATTTACTAATCAAGGATGCGAGATCTCAAATGAGAAAGGTTGTGTGATATTGAATGGTCGTAGAACATCTGAGAACTGCTATATCGTAAGTGATTTTAGCTCGTCTAAATTATCTTGTTACATGGTCCAAACCAATGAAACTAAATTATGACACAAATGCCTTGGACATGTAAACAACCGGAATTTATATAGACTGAGCAAAGCTGATCTTATTAAAGGTCTTCCCAAATTGAAGAAAATGGATAAAATATGTGGCACATGTCAAATCAGAAAACAAACAAGGAGTAGTCACAAGAAAGTAAACTCATTTGCCACATCTAAACCTCTTGAACTTCTCCACATGGATCTTGTAGGACCAACCAAACTGAGAGTAAAGGTGGTAAGAAGTATTTCTTGGTAATTTTGGATGATTTTACCATATTTACTTGGGTAGCATTTATGAGAGAAAATTTTAAAACTCTCGATGAAGTTAACAGAATACTTAAACATATTCAAACTGAAAAAGAAATGAGTGTTGCTAAGATCCGAAGTGTTCATGGATCGGAGTTCGAAAATAGCAATTTTGAGAAGTTCTATAGCGATCATGGTATATCGCATGAATTTTCATCTCATAAGACACCTCAACAAAATGAGGTTGTTGAAAGGAAAAATAGAGTGCTACAAGAGATGACCAACGTAATGTTGAATAACATGAAGTTACCTAAAAATTTATAGGTTGAAGCTATTAACACTGCGTGTTATATAATAAATCGTGTTTACATCAGAAAATCAAAAGATAAAATAACTTATGAACTGTGGTTTAACAAGAAACCTACAGTTAAATACTTTCGAGTTTTTGGAAGTAAGTGCTACATTTTGCGAGACCACGAAAATTTTAGGAAGTTCGACACTAGGAGTGATGAAGAGATATTCCTAGGGTATGCTTTGAATAGTCGAGCGTATCGAGTTCTCAAGAAGAGAAGTGGTGTCATTCAGGAGTCCATAAATTTAGTTATTGATGATCACCTGAATACACCATCTACTAGTTCAGAAGATGATGAAGTCAATATAATTGAAAAATCTGACTCCTCATCTTGTCAAATAAATATTGAACTACGATCAGTCAAAGACCATCCTACTGATCAAATTGTAGGCAACCCTCTCACTGGTGTGCGTACTCGAAGACAATTGGAAAACATATGTAATTATGTGTGTTTTACTTCCCAAATTGAGCCGGCCAACATAAAAGAGGCACTCACTGATGAAAATTGGATAGTTGTCATGCAAGATGAACTGAATCAATTTGTTAGAAATGATGTGTGGTATTTGATTCCTAAACCATCTGACAAACATATAATCGGAACCAAGTGGATCTTTAAAAATAAATCTAACGAGTTAGGGGACATAATAAGAAACAAGGCTAGACTAGTTGTACAAGGGTATACTCAGATTGAAGGAGTTAATTATGATGAAACCTTTTCCCCAGTAGCTCGTATTGAATCCATCAGATTATTCATATCCATTGTATGCTTTCAAAAGTTTAAAATTTACTAAATGGATGTTAAAAGTGCATTCTTAAATGGTGATCTGCATGAAGAGGTCTACGTTGAACAACCTAAGGGTTTTGATGACCCTAAATACTCTAATCATGTGCATCGCCTTAAAAAGGCACTTTATGGGTTGAAACAAGCTCCTAGGGCATGGTATGAAAAATTGACTAAGTTCTTATTAAGTCATAATTTTATTATAGGGAGTGTTTATACAACTCTTTTTGTTAAAAATATAATGAACACATACTAATAGTACAGATATCCATGGATGATATTATCTATGGTTCTACTTGCACTAACATGTCTACTGAGTTTGCAGAGCTGATGAAATCCAGATTTGAAATGAGTATGGTGAGAGAATTGAACTACTTTCTAGGGCTACAGGTTAAGCAACTAGATAATAGTATATTCATTTCTCAAACCAAGTACACCTTAAACCTGGTTAAGAAATTTATATTTGAAAACGGTAAGAAATTCAATACTCCTATGAGTACGACTCTCAAGCTCTCGAAAGATGAAATAGGTAAAAGTATAGATCCTTGGTTATATCAAAGTATGATTGGTAGCTTACTATACTTAACTGCAAGTCGTTGTGATATAGCATTCAACATAGGTATCTATGCTAGATATTAATTAGATCCTAAGGAATCTCATTTAATTGCTATCGAGAGCATAATTAGATATGTCGCAAGTGTGGCTAATCTTAATCTCTAGTATCAATGTGATACTAATGTTCAATTAGCTAGTTTACGGATGCTGACTGGGCTGGGAACATAGATGACAAAAAATCTACCAGCGGTGGATGCTTTTATGTTGGAAATTATTTGGTATCCTAGCACAGCAAGAAACAAATTTCCATATCGTTATCAACAACTGAGGCTGAATACATTGCAGCCAAAAAATCTTGTACCCAGCTTGTATGGATGTGTAACATACCAGATTTTTGCCAACCTAGAATTAGACGTCCTTAGGCAATGGGTCGCTCCTAACACCTTACTAACTTGTCAGAACTCAATCCCAAAGTCTAAAACTGCTTTTGAACCTATTTCCTTCACAAATCCCACCCTTCACCACCTTGTTCTTTAAATTTTCTAAGTACTTTCACATTAGACACTATCGTAAAGTTTAGGTAATGAAGAACAATACTTAAACTAAACATTGATACAAAGGCCCAGGTACCACCTCAGATAGAAATTACTCAGGACTAAATCCTTTAGAAATTAGGCGAGAATTAGCCAGTGTTAAACTAGAGTACCTGTGAAATTAGCACCAATCACTTTAAATACGATCCGCAAGACCCAAAACTTGTAGAATCATTGACGCTAGGTTTTCCTAAAATATAGGATCAATCTCATTACCCAGCTGCTCTCAGGAGCATCTTGAAACTCCGTATCAGATCTGGACCGTACACTACCAGAAAAATGGGCAAAGGCTACGGATAAAATCCGTAGCCATAGCCCTATGGCTGCGGTTTTCGTCCGTAGCACGACCGTAGTCGTAGGTGCCATAACAATAGGTCTGGAACCTATAGCTACGGATTTAATCCGTAGCTATAGGTTACAACAGTTACGGATATAATCCGTAGCAATTATATTTGTAGCGATAAGCATAAACAGCTACAGATATTATTTGTAGCTAAAAGTCCATAGCAATATGCCAAATTTAATAATGGCTACAGCTCTTAGATAACCGGCTACGGTCAATATCCATAGCTATTTTGTACATTAAAAAAATATGTATAATCATTTGTTCATTCAATTACCACCTGCATAATCATTCATTCATTCCATTACAATCAATTACAATAATTCATTCATTCAATTACAATCATTCATTCATTCAATTACAATCCTTCATTCAATCAATTACAATTACAATTATAATTACAATCAATTACAATCTTTCATTTAATTAATTACAAATTTGCGAGAATTATGAGAATCTTGTGCAGATGGATTGTGCCTTGGTCTCAAAATGGAATACCTATCTTGGCTTCCCTCTCCCACCTTTTGTTCATGCTAACGTCCACCTATGTGAGAGGGTCCATTGTCTTTAATGTCAGAAGTAGCAATTGATGGTTCATCCCTTTTGTACATAGAACTCTCGTAAGGTACCTACACATTTATTATAAAAACTTTTAGTAGCAATTAAGAAAAATAACTAATAAGGAAACAGGAATCTAAAGGAAAAAGGAAAACACAATCAAATAAAATAAGAAAGCACAATTTACAAAAAAAAAAAAAAAAAAAAAAAAAAATTCAAAACTTACAGATTTATGAGAATTATGAGAATCTTGTGCAGGAGTGTGCCTCGCTCTTAAAATGGAATACCTATCTTAGCTTCCCTCTCCCACCTTTTGTTCGTGCTGGAGTCCACCAATGTGAGAGTGTCCATTATCATTAACATCAGAAGTAGCAATAGATGGTTCATCCTTTTGACCCTCATAAGATGGCTACACATTTGTTATAAAAAGTTTCAATGGCAATTAAGAAAAATAACTACTAAGGAGAGAGCCTTGAAGAGACTCTAAACTACTCAAAACCTTGTCTGTATACTCAACTGTATGGGTATAATCAGCAATATGGTTTCTACAGATGACTCAAATATAGAATACAATTATTGTATATTAACCGCCAAAGGCGTCTAACTGAACCAATGAGCCCACAAGTCAAATGGTCCATTAGATGGGCCACCAAATAAGATCTAAGAGACCCACAAATAATGCTCATAAAAAAAAAAAAAATAATAATAAAACACATTAAAAAACTGAAACTTACAGATTCGCAAGGATTTGTAGTGTGGTTTTATAAAGAAAATGTTGCGTAGAATGGCTATAATATTCTTGACCGTTCAATCAATGCCACATGGTTAACCTATAAAGTATAACTAGAAAGGTTCTTGGGAAGTCTCTCATCTTCTACTCAATAGCTTAGTTATTGCTTAAAGAGGAGGCTGGCTCATTCACAAAGTGAGTGCAGACTTACATATGCATGTTCTATGTTTAGAGAAGAAATTAGGCTGAAAATGCACTATTGATTCCTATATGAAAGGAGTGTACTTCCAAAACACACTATCACAGCACTATGTGTTATAAATGCTCACGTATCAAGAAGAAGAATAGTAGAGAGTTAACCTGGGCTTGGCTTTTCTAGACACAATCATGGGGAGTTCTCATTAAAAGAAATTAGAGAGGACCAGTTTGGACCAAGCATGCTACCTGTCGGGCCCCAAACCCAGGCAAACCAAGAAGCAATGAGATTAACCAAAGAGTCCAAACATGACCTCAAATCTCACAATCACATCTGTCTACACTTTCCCAGTCACCAGACAATGCAAAAGAATGTGATTAATGGATTCTTCAGCTTTATATCATAAAACACACCTGTCTGAAGTGCTTAAACCACACCTCTGAAAGTTATCCATGGTCAGAATTTTCTTACAGCAGCTAACCAGGCTAAAGCCTTCACCTTTAAATGAAGCACACCCTTCCAAATCCTTGAGAATACAAATTCCTTCCGTCGAACCCCCTACCAAGAGCTCCAACAAGAGATTTTGCAGAGTAACTCAGCCTTGGGAGCTGAGAGTAAAAATTTTACAGCCAGAACTTGTAAGTGGAATTTAAACAAATTGAAAATAGGGGAAAAGGCGAGTACACAAAAGATTTCATCGTCTTTCAGATTCCTTCTAAAGGTGACATTCCACACAATATTATTGCAAACATGCTGAAACAACTGCTTCACCAAAGCCTCCTTTCTGTGATGAACCAACATAAAGATCTTCAAAACTCTTAGCAAGCACTCCTCACACCATAAATCTTCCCAAAACCTCTGTATGACACTAGTACCAACTCTGAATATGAAAAAAAGGGTACCTATTTCCCCATGAATCAATAATATTATTGGCAAGTAGATATATTTCAGATTTCCTTTGCTCAAGATGCACCAAAAAGTGTACAAGATGGCAACAAAGTGTAGGCAGAACATATGCTAGATTCTTTTCAGACAATATGCCAGCAACTGATATGGCAAACTCTCAAACATCAAAATCCTATGGCATGGAAAAGAAGAAGGAAAAAAAGATAGTGAACACGCCCCTATGTTCATAAACATTTTTCAAATAAAGATAACAGTTCAAATGCTTATAGAAGAGCCATTGGCAGGTTGTGCCAAAAATTATACCTCATCAAAAGAAAATCATTATACAAGTAATTACACAAGAAGAACTTCAAAATTTTAAAGATAGACAAGCATACCTCACAACTCAAGAAGAACTTCAAATTTTTAAAGAGAGACTTACACTCTCTAGTCTCCTTATCTTCTTCTTCATCCTTGCTAGAGGCCCACAAGATGAGTGGGACTTCTGATGAATGGTAAAGTTTGCACATTTTCTAATATCAATAGCAGGTTGGCCCATAAGATGCAAAATGGAGAAATTGAGAAATTTTCAAATATGACATACTCGTTTGAGTTTGGGTGATTTATAACAGCGAAAACTAAGATGGGGTTGTATTATGAATATCAAATCCTAAAACAGTTACTATTAGAAAAAAAAGAAAAAAGAAATGTGAATATCCAGCAAAGGATTATAATAAGCCTGTCAAAACAATAAACTGGTGAGATATCATAAACTCAAATCTTTGCTAGTGCATTTTTCTACTCTAAGACGAGCATGGTCTTTGACAGGCCGACTTAGACCAACTCATTCTATCGATGAATAAGTCATGACTCGCCAATTTTAGGGGCCGACAAGTTCCAGTCGGGCCTATTTCACCACTGACTCGTGGTGTCACGCTCGACCTTATAGGAACATTTCCCACACACACACATAGAGTGACATTACCATGAGTCAGAATATTGAAGAGGTACTCTCCAGTGCATGTGACATAGTACTTACTTGATTGTCCATTTTCGGAAAGGGAGTTTGTCACCCAAGATATATGGAGTTTCATTACATAATGACAATATAGAGAAGCATCTCCACTTGTGCAAGTCACAGCAGCTGCCCACTTGCCATCAGTCCTCCCTTACCTGGGCTTGGGACTGTCCGACGTATCACTTCCTAACATTTAAAAAAAAAAAAAAGGTAAAAGAAAAACCAGCACAAACCATAGTTCAATTCAGTTGAAAAAGAAGCAGCAAATACCTACAGGAGATGGATATCTCTAGATAGAACAACTTTTTGGGTGATGGCATGTCCTTCGAGTTGAACTACTTCAAGAAACTAGATGTATTTTCCATCAACAAAGAAAACAAATCAATGCAAAAATAGACAAATAAAATAAAAATAGGGAAGTCACATTATGAATACAAACTCAAGAGAGTTGCCACATTTCTCCTCAGAGATTCCTAGAAATTTTCTATAACTAAAATTTCAATAAAAAGAAAGATGCACTTTTCATTTAAATAAAAAATAAAAAAATAAAATCAATAATGCTGTTAACAAGAATGTCTATTGTTAATACCTTGAATTTGTTTTGATGAAGGGGAATCCAAACTCTGAAGTTTCTCTACATCAGACCATGTCTTAGTGAAAGATGCACTTTTCATTTTTATTTTTTTTTTAAATCACTAATGTTGCTTATGACAATTATGGGAAAACATACAATGAGAATGAGGCAACTTACCTGATGAAAGTTGTGAATTAATCTATTTTGATCAATAGTTGGTTGAGGGACAGAATGATTAGCGTGCTCAACCCATTTTGAGATTCCTCTCACAAACTCTTCTTTAGAGCGTTGATTATCGTTCGACGTATCAAACTCATCCATAACCTTTTTCGCAGCATCATCCCAATCTAAATCTATCTCATCAAATTTGATTCCAATGATCAGTGTTGTTAACCCGCGAATTGATAAAAATGTGTTGTTATCCTCATCGATTCTCTTAAATAATCTATAATTACAACAGGAAAGAAAATAAATATCAAACATGTATAAAAAGATGTTGAAAAATGCAGAAAGAAAGTATTTGGGGAACTAACTTCTTTATGACATCTGTGTCAGGCTGATCATCTTCTTTGAGGAGCCTTCCTAGAGCGGCTTCCGAGTGCACGTGCCTTAAAATTCCTACTATTACATGCTTATGTTTTGCATATGCTAGTCTTCTCTTCTGAATCCAGGGCTAAAAGACCTGGGCAAGTGTCAAGAAGAAAGCCATCAGTCTCAAACACATTACAGTCCCACCTGGGCTCTCAGATCTGACAATGGCACATGCTCACATCGACACCATTCACAAGCACATTACAGTCCCACTTAGTAATCTGGTATTGATTCCCAATACCAACTATAAAATGCACACACTAAAGGGCAAGCAAAGCATGGTAGGGTGATGGAGGGGTAGTTGTTAGGCAACTACATGGTAATCTGGTATTGATTCCCATAACAACTACTACATGTACACATCAAAGGGCAATCAAGCATGGTAAGGCCATGGAGGGGTAGTTGACAGGCAAACCGCTAGGTAAAAAGCACCTTGGCATGTAAAACATCAAGCCAACTCAAAATAGCAGGGAACCCATTGATGAGTGATTGTCGAATAGGACTCACATGCCGACATGGTCAGTCACCAGGCCATAACTTAGAACCACTGCAATACCATATGAATTTCCTTGAGCCAGGTGATATCATTATCAATGATTGAAACGTTGGATATTTCTTAACCATGCAACATGAATATGCTACAAACAAGAAGAACTGAAAAGAAGCAAGGCAGATTAAGAACTGAGTCACCTTGGAGATTGTGAGAGCAGGGCTCCACTGCTCCTTCAGAATGTCGAGGCAGATGCTACCGTTACTGTTGATGTTTGAATGCAAAATTTTGGTACGGAAGGCAACCTGAATATTGGATAGATTCAATCCTCTTAGTTTCTCAAAATTGAAAATAGGAAACTGACAAAATCTCATTGCAATTGTCACATTAGTCTTCCTCAAGATAATAGATCAAATTGAATGTTAAAGAACTTTTACCACTGCATAAACTACAATAATAATATTTTAAAAAAAAAAACATTTGACATCAGCGACAACAACTTCATGGAAGGTGAGAAACAAGGACAATATCCTTTCAAGATATAAATAATAAGAGGCAACGACAAATAAAACAGGACTTTTTTTTTTTTTTTTTTTCTTTTTGGTTAGCACAGTAGTACACACACCCCACTGTTAGCCACAACAACAAATAGAGCAGGACTAGCCACACCCAATTTGACTTACATCATCCACCATGGAATTTGCTTCTCAATGGAGTAAGCTAAAGGAGAAAGACCATTTATTTCAGTAAAGAAACTTCCACTTCATCCTGAATAAATAAACCAACCTATCCAAAATAAATATATTCTATGTTTTTCCTTCTACCAAGATCTGGATGTCAGTACATGCCAAAATTGTCTCCTAGTTAAAACTTCAAATGTTACAAATATTCCTGATTTCAAAGTTTCCTTAAGCATATAACCTTTTCCTATCCCCTAAACTTCAAAACCCACCTTTCTTCATTCAAGGTCCCCAACTGCTCACTAAAATGAGAGATCAGCAGTAGTCACCTTGGGAGGCTTGAAGGGATAATCATCTAACCCATGGCATGGATAGCTCCATAGAGCAGATTCCATTATTAAATAAAGGCAAAGTTTACCTGGTTAGTCAGTTCATCATCTCACTCTGCATGGAGGCATGCACTTCGACTAATACATGCTTAAATTGAAGAAATAACAAATTTTTTTGTCATTACTTACTACAAGGAGTACTAGCCAATAGAGATGATACCTAAGAAAAGTGCGAAAGGTTTTCCTAGTCTCGACTGGAATTCAGGATGAAATTGACACCAACAAAGTAAGGATGACTTGGCAGTTCAAGAATCTGCAGAGCAAAAATATAGAAAAATAATAATAATAACCAAGGGGACCAAGCCCTATCCATACACGACTGGGCCACAACCATTGCCACTCCTATTCAATCATACACATGGGATAATTGTCCCGCAATCTAGACCGTCCAAATTGCTGATACAGCATAACCCAAAAAGAGAAAAAAGAAGCTGTGTGTGTGACGTCCACTTAATCCATCATTTTACAGTACATACACCCAAAAATCGGGTCAATCCAAAGCTCAAGTGAGCCACACCACAGTGAAAGGTATGGATGGGGGATGCCTGACATTGGAACTGGGGCCTCCCATTATGTTTGTATGTCATCCAACCCATTCATAAGGTGACTCTATCCCACATCGAGAAAACCAAATATAAGGTTGACCTAAAATTTCGATAAGCTGAAAGGTGGTCTCAATGGTAAGCATCCTAATCTACCTTTTTTTTTTATCTCATGGCGTGGCCCACTCTGTATAGAACAGTGGCAGTTCAAATCTTCACATGTCCCATCCAGGTGACAATAGCAGCTGGGCATGAGAATCCTGGAGCAACAACCATTAACTTAGTATGAAAGCTTCAAGAAGGCTCTGTGCTGTTTGCGTCTGATCAGGTGTCCCAGATATGATGACCATCCCATCTCTTATACCAGGACGTGGATCATTATGCTAAGCTGACTGCAGAGATTGGTGAGAAAATACAGATTGTTGGTGATGATCTACTCGTCACCAACCCTAAGCATGTGGAGAAAGCAATCAAAGAAAAGGCCTGCAATGCCCCTCTGTTAAAGGTGAACTAAATTGGGTCTGTCACTGAGAGCATTGAAGCTGTAAAAATGTCCAAACAGGCTGGTTGGGGTGTGATGGCGAGTCACCGTAGTGGTGAAACAGAGGATACGTTCAATGCAGATCCCCTTCTAGAGTTATGGAGGTGAAGATCTTAAATGAGTGGGTTTCTTTAAAAAAAAAAAACTCAATCCAATTCCACAAAAAAAAAAGACAGCAATACGAATATTCAAAAGAGAAAAAAAAAAGAAAAAGAAAATCATTCTTGCATACCTAAAATGGACCCGGATTATGGCGTCAGAGAGGGATGTCTTCGTGAGATAGAGAGAGAGGGGATGGTTAGAGAGAGGAGAGGGGTTCGTGAGAGGGGAGAGAGAGAGAGAGAGAGAGAGGAGAGAGAGAGAGAGAGAGAGAGATGGATGCGGGTGGGGGCGGAATGGGTTTTTTTCCCAGAGGAGGGAGATGAAAATTTTTGTGCGAGGGGGGAAATGAAAGAGGGCAGGTTTCGTGCGAGGGGGGAAATGAAAGAGAGCAGCGCGGGATGAGTTTCCGCTTTAAAAGCTGCTACGGTCCTTTTACGATTTTAATCTGTAGCTAAAAGTCCCATGGCCGTAGCCGTTCACCGCACATCCACTTTCACACTATTTTAACGGTGATGAACGGCCCTCTCAAGGGCTGCTTTATGGGATCCATCATGATGTATTTCATATATCCACTCCATCCATTAATTTTTAATTTTTTTTTATAGGGAATGACCCCAAAATATATGCAATTCGAAGGTCAATTTAACCACACCATTGATCAATGGTAGGTATTTAATCTCCACTGTTTCCAACCGTGTAGTCCACTTGAGCCTTCGATCTACTTTTTTTTTTGGGCTCTTGCCCGAAATGCTCTTTAAAAATAAATAGACGTATTAGATGGAGCACAAACATTTTAATGTGCATCGTAAAGTCCCTTATAGGGCTGTCCCATGTTGTAGGTGCGAGGGGTGGTGTTAGCTTTTAGCAACAGTACGATTATTTTTAGCTACAGATTTAAGCCGTAGTAATATAGCTACGGTTTATATCCGTAGCCAAAAGCTAGCATAGTCCGTAGCTTTTATCATTTTTTTAGTAGTGGTACATCGGAAGTCCGATTAATAGGAAGTTAAGGAATTAGGACCGCCTTGCTGGGCTTGACAACCATCTCGAAAATCAATTCCAGATAGTGTCTCGAGGCTATTCGCTTGAGCTCGAAGCGGGGAGTGTGAGAAATGTGAAATTAATTCAAAATAAAATATAAATTTATGAAATCTTGCACCTCTCGCTTGCTGATCAGTTTTAAGCAAATAGACCGTTAGAATCAGACCAAATTACACTCTCCGATCAGGGATATTTCCCCAAACATATCTATGTACTCGAAATCTTCGATCGAGATCCACGAACCGTTGAACTGAAACTGGTCCGCCATGCGTGATCTGAGAAGCCAACTGAAACGAAAATGTAGCCACACCTAGATCCAGTGTTAGTGAGTATAAGTCCGGCCTTTGGCTCAAGGAGGCCCGCCAGAAGTCCTCCGTTGAGCTGAAACAAGTCCGCTTTGGTTATAACCTAAGTATACCTTGACCATAAGTCTATTTTAGTGAGTTTTTAGGCTATATAAGGACCTTAGAACCCTCTCTCTCACAGTCATACGAATTTGAGAGAAGAGAGAAAAGAGAGAGAAAGTGTGGGAGATGTGGAAGCATCTCCCTGCCTTGCTTCCTTGCTGCTATCCATGCTTAACCTCTTAATTCTCATCGCTTTTCCGGCGATTCGGGCGTCATTTCTAGGTAAGAAACCCTAACCCTAAACTGATTTGGGGTCTTAATAGTTGTAGGTTATGAAATAGCTAACCTATTTTATTCTATAGGCTACCAAACTGCCGAATACGGAAGCTTAGCAAACCTATTGTACTCGTTTCGATTCTACGACAAAGGGTGCGGACTTTAGGTGTATAGGTTATGGTTTTCAATGCTTTCAATTTCAGATAATGATAGATTCATGATCCGCATGTAATTGCACATGTACAAAGTGCTGTCTGTTTTCTGTTTCAATTAAAGTTGAAGAATATGGAATTTTACATACTCTAGGTAGTTGTAGAAAGTACCGTATACATATAAATTTTGAAAATGTGTTTGCCATGATTATTTGCTATATTAATATATTATATATGGATAAAATACTTATTTGACAAAAGGGTTCACCCTAATACATGTTTTTGCTAATATACACTATGTATGTTAAAATAGTGTATTCTAAGTGTTTGTGAAAATGACTGAATGAGTATAAACTTCTCATTCGTGCTCGCCATGAATAATTGTCATGGATATAAGATTGTTATATTGGTGATACCCCTTTTACGAAAGGATTTGCCCTGAATCACGCCACGGCCACTATACGCCATATATGTGAAAATGTGTAGCCCTAGTGTTTGTGGAAATGACTGAATGAATATGGAACTTGGATTCCCACTTTCCATGACTATCCGTCGTGGGTGTACACGTGTTATGATTGGGGCAACTCCCTAGTGAAAGGATTTCGCCTAATGCCTATGTGATCAACATATATCATGTATGTTGATGCCTGTATTTTAAAGTTTTTGTTGAAATGTCTATATGAGTAGTAGTTAGTAAATTGTAATGTATAAGGGTGTTGAGATAGGATTCTCAACTACCTTAGTAATGTGTATAATTTCCTCCATGTTGTTCGTTTAGTTTAACCACTTACTTATGAAACGTATGTGTTTGAATTTCCTGTTTGCATTGTGTTTTACAACATGCTTGTTAACATGTTTGACTTACTTGTTTATGTAATTCTGCTCTGATTACTTCACATGTTTAAGTTGTATTTCATAAAAATTCGTGAAGGGTGATGGGGGAGCGGTGCAACGAGTGCGTGCAACAGCCCTAACAGCCCTAAGCGGATATTATCAGACTTTCATTGTATAATTTAAATCTTGATCCGTTACTGCTTTAACTATCTGCAATTGATTATGTTTGGGGCTATGATTATAGTCCAGGCAATCGGAAAAGAAAATGAATTCGTGGCTGAGATTCATTTGCCACATGAGATGTGTTTGATGAACCCGAGTCATACTTCGGTTAGCGATAGTAGTTGGCAACACGAAGTGCTTATGCACTTCATATCATTCAACTTGTTGTGCGCTCGAGCTAGTCGATCTCGTCAAGCAACCCGATGTGTCTAATGTATGTCCACCATGTTTGGACGCTACTGCTTGAACCTAGGGTACCAAACTTACCAGTGAAATCTCTTTTAACCATGGTACCTTGATCCGCTAAGACTCATGAGCCGGGCATGGTGGTATGGGACACCGTGGTCGAGTTGTCAGCCTACGCTGGGGCCACGTGCCTCCCCGTAGTGTCCATTGAGCAACCAGACTCGTGAGCCGATTATGGTGGTATGGGACACTATATTCGTGTTGTCGGCCTACATTAAAAAGGTGATGGGGGAGTGGTGCAATGATTGTGAGCAACAGGCCTGGCAACCCTTTGTAGTGACCTCGAGCATACTCTAAATTTGCGGTGAGGTGACGAGTTTTGCCGCAGTGAATAGAGTATGAACTAGGCCTGTATCAATTTAGTGATGAACCATTAAAAGGGTGATGGGGGAGTGGTGTAACGGTTCCAGGTAACAGCCCTGACAGCCCTTGCAATGACCTAGAAACACACCATCGTATGAGATTAACTAGGACTGATGACCCTAGAATGGATCATGTTTGGGAATGATACAAGGGAGGTACCTTAGTTTTCCAATACTGTTGTTTGAAATGGACTAATAACAACTCGGTAATCATGCTCATCATTGCATTGCATGTGCCTGGAAGATGTGGAGCACATAGGGATGAAAGCATGCTGCGAACGTAAGATGGTGTTGCATGAGGGTGGTTTGGCAAGGGCATACATCATGATTGCATTCATACTTGCATTAATAAGAGTATTTAGAATTGTTTGATTGTACTGCTTTATCATTACTGCTTGACTGAATTGATAACATGTTAACCTATGCTTTATTATTCCACTGAGTTAATCACTCACTCTCACATTACGGGACGGTGTTCCGAACACCCACCAGACTTTGTCTGATTGCAGATGGCGACGCTACTCCTGAGGAGGAGCCTGACCTTTATGACGACAATGATGCTTGTTCGTATATGCTGTGTGCTGACGGCTTCATGCGAACTGTGTCTTGATCGACGGGATTGTAAGGGTGTTGACTAGATAACACTACACCTTTGGTGTAATTTGAAATTGTACTTGTAATTATTTAACCTGGTAACTTTATCACACTATGGAGACTCACCATAGTTTATATATTTTATCTATCTATCACAGTCTTCCGCTTGCAATTTAACTATCTTTGGAGTATGATATGCTGTTTTGGCTTAATCCCACTCGTGTTCAATGCACTAATGTAGACAACATTCAATCATCATTCATTTTGTTGCATAAGTGATGCGTTGGAACTCGGGAGTTGAGTTTATGCTCGACCCCCAATTTTCAGGGTGTTACAAGATGGTATCAAAGCATGATTTAGATTAAACCGGACCTGGGTTATGGTCACACGACACACACTGACGCACTCTAACTTAGGAGGGAGCGATAGGATGTAGAAACAGACTTAGGTTCTCCAATTTCGTGAAATACCACATTTGGATGAGATCAACTGTAGAGATTGGACCCGTAAGCCTCGATGATTGCATGAAATGATCCCGGAACACTTCTAGACCGTGAAACGATGGGCCTAAATCACCATCCACCTCATCCCACCCATTGAAAATCAGTAGAATACGGGATAAACGTGATAAGGATAACTACTCCGAATCCTCGGAGCTTCTTTGGACTCCTCACAAAGACTTCTCGAATCTACGAGAAAAGAAAGCAGGAAATAGAAATAAATTCTAATAAATTTGAAATTGATTAATGAATGACAACAAAAGAGTTCACAACCCTTTAAATAGGGATACCAAGTAATGAGAAAGAAATCAGAAACAAACTACAACTAAAACTCCTAGTATTCGCGACTTACTATAAGGTTGTGATGTCTACTAGTGCGCAGGTTTTCGGCCAAAAATAGTAAGTGTCCTATTTGGCTGCACCAAACCGTTCTCCTAATTATTCTAAGCACTTTTCACGTTGGGCGCAACTTTTAAAGCCCAACGGATGAAGAGTAATCAAACTAAAACTACTATTTATAGTAAAGACGAAATTGAAACAAGGAAACGACCATCGATCCAAGGTTTTTTCACAATTATGGGCTATGCAACCCGACGTAGCTGGGTTGGTTGACTTCGTTAGCTCGTTCTACCCCAAAATCATATATTTTACGTCAGATAACTCATTCCAGATTGCAAGATATGTCCGAAATTGCCCGAAACTACCCGAAATGGAACGAATCGGGGTCGGGGGCCTACCCACATTAATCTAGGGGTACCCAGGGTGGGACCCAGGGTTTTTTGGGGCCTAGGGGGCAGGAAGGTCTCGTCCATGGGGCGAGCCCTCATGATCTGGACAGTTGGTTGGCGAGGCCCTCGCCTGGTCGGCGAGGCCTCGCTGGTTTTCGGGCCCGGCCGGGCAGGCCGCTCAAGCCAATGGCCTTTGAGGTCGAGTGGGACCCCATGGTATATGGTCCATTCGGTAAAACTCCCCCAAACTAGTACTTCCTTCACAAAAATCCCCTCCAAGCTCTCCCTTTCCCTCAAAAATCCGATTTTCTCTCTCTAACCTCCCTTCTAATCGCACATTTCGTTGTTTTCTGTTAAAACCCGCACCACTCCATCGTTTGCAGCAACAACCACCCTCTACCCTTTCCATTTTCTCTCGGTTGAGCTCCTACACCCCCTCATTTGAAGCTTAAACTTGTGTAAGCACTCAACCCAATCCATCTCTTTGTTTCCTTTCCTTAAACCCTGTCCATTGGGCCTCTACAACGTCTGTTGAGGCTCCAATCTGTGGAGAACCAAACCTCCAGCCCTTTCTCTCCCTCTCTCTCTATATCACTTTTCATTCACTTTTCCATGGCTCTATCTGAGCTTGGTACGGCCACCTTCTTGGATGTCTAGCTATCCATATGTTGTCTTGTAGTTTGCATGGGTTACCGTCTTTAAGTGAGTTTAGGTGGATAGAATTGTATAAGTAACAATAAATGTATGTGTAAGATATGGTCCCTAGATTGGGTGTATCCCATGTTTTCTAATGCCATGTTTGGAATGTATGCAATGAAAAATATGTCCTGGGTTTTCCTATTACACTTAGAATCCCTCATCCTGGGATTTGGAACTCCCATCTCACACTTTTCCAACACCAAGCTCATTTTCCAAAGTCTATAAAATTAATTTTTATCCCACCCACCCTCCTACCAAACATGCCAGTCCCAATCCCGAGGAGGGATTAGCAAAACCATCCCATTTAATACAACTTAAGACGACTGGCCAAATAGGCCCTTGGAGTTTTAGACGTAGAGCGGTGCTCTTAAATTTCGACAGACATGACCGTATAGGAAATCCAACAAATTTATAATGTGAACCTTAGGACCCTCTTAGCTGGTATGAGCATATGTGAAATGCTCGAGCGTCAAGTACAGACAACTCAGTTCCAATTAGATAACTTTGACCCTAAGTGATAAAACTCTTCCTGTATTAGAAATGATGTGATATCATCTAGTGTATGAGCATAGACTTTGGACTACACCTAAATTAAGACTAGACTACCGGTTACATTAGAGAATGCCAGAGACCGATAGATGTAGCTAGGTCAAATCAATACACCTCTTTGATCTGGGTGGCGCAGCGAAAGCATGGTGGACCCTACTCCACTGGCCCAGGATCGAAACTGTGCTCGTTGAATACGAACATTATAGAAGCCCTAGTAAGTTCTACTATGAGAAACCGTTTTAGGATGATCTAGTAAGATTTGATTCACCATTTCCTTGGACATAGATAATAACAAGGACTCTCTTAGACTAAGACCTAAAGGGCAACCTTAGACATAGACAATTTGAGCCTTTCAATGATGGACATTCCCTACGTTTCTAAAGTGATCGGACTACGGAGTTACTGAAATATACAACTGTGAAACATTCGTGGCTGGACCCAATTCTCAATCCTGAGCGACTACCAATGGACTCACTGCTTGGCCGAGCAGAAGACCAGGATCCACCAGGATTCGGAAGGGATACAATGAGCTTCCTACCCTGGCCCGGTAGATGATCGATGTATCGGGATCAAGCCCAATATAGCCATCTCTCTGTGTTGGTCAAACAATGAAAATAGCTATCTTACTCTAAATAATTGGGGATTGTCGTCAAGACTCCAAATAGGTAAAGAAATAAATTGTAGCAAACCATCAGGGTATGAGAAATGGATAAAGAAATAAGTTTTAAGGGGGGAAGACTAAAATGAACCAGGCTAGTATATACCCTACGCAATAAAGCTTAGGCAAAGAAATAATTAAATCCTTCCTTATTACCCTTAGGCAATTTCGGGGATGAAATTTTATTTTAAGGGGGTAGATTGTAACATCCCGGATTTTTGCCAACCTAGAATTAGACGTCCTTAGGCAATGGGTCGCTCCTAACACCTTATTAACTTGTCAGAACTCAATCCCAAAGTCTAAAACTGCTTTTGAACCTATTTCCTTCACAAATCCCACCCTTCACCACCTTGTTCTTTAAATTTTCTAAGTACTTTCACATTAGACACTATCTTAAAGTTTAGGTAATGAAGAACAATACTTAAACTTAACATTGCTACAAAGGCCCAGGTACCACCTCAGACAGAAATTACTCAGGACTAAATCCTTTAGAAATTATGCGAGAATTAGCCAGTGTTAAATTAGAGTACCTATGAAATTAGCACCAATCACTTTAAATACAATCTGCAAGACCCAAAACTTGTAGAATCATTGATGCTAGGTTACCCTAAAATCTAGGATCAATCTCATTACCAGGCTGCTCTCAGGAGCATCTCGAAACTCCGTATCAGATCTGGACCGCACGTCGGAAGTCCGATTAATAGGAAGTTAAGGAATTAGACTGCCTTGCTGGGCTTGACAACCATCTTGGAAATCAATTCTAGATAGTGCCCCGAGGCTATTCGCTTGAGCTCGGAGCGAGGAGTATGAGAATTGTGAAATTAATTCAAAATAAAATATAAATTTATGAAATCTGGCACCTCTCGCTTACGGATCAGTTTTAAGCAACCAGACCGTCAGAATCAGACCAAATTACACCCTCCGATCAGGGATATTTCTCCAAACATATCTATGTACTCAAAATCTCCGATCGAGATCCACTGATCGTTGAACTGAAATTGGTCCGCCACATGTGATTTGAGAAGCCGACTGAAACGAAAACATAGTCATACCTAGATTCAGTGTTAGTGAGCTTAAGTCCGACCTTTGGCTCAAGGAGGCCCGCCAAAAGTCCTCCGTTGAGCTGAAACAGGTCTGCTTTGGTTATAACCTAAGTATACCTTGACCATAAGTCTATTTTAGTGAGGTTTTAGGCTATATAAGGACCTTAGAACCCCCTCTCTCATAGTCATACGAATTTGAGAGAAGAGAGAAAAGAGAGAGAAAGTGTGGGAGATGTGAGAGCATCTCCCTGCCTTGCTTCCCTGCTGCTATCCATGTTTAACCGCTCCATTCTCATCGCTTTTCCGGTGATTTCGACATCATTTCTAGGTAAGAAACCCTAACCCTAAACTGATTTGGGGTTTTGATAGTTGTAGTTTATGAAATAGCTAACCTATTTTATTCTATAGGCTACCAAACTGCCGAATACGGAAGCTTAGAAAACCTATCGTATTCGTTCCGATTCTACGACAAAAGGTGCGGACTTTAGGTATATAGGTTATGGTTTTCAATGCTTTCAATGTTAGATAATGATAGATTCATGATCTGTGTGCAATTGCACATGTACAAAGTGTTGTCTGTTTTCTGTTTCAATTAAAGATGAAGAATATGGAATTTTACATACTCTAGGTATTTGTAAAAAGTACCGTATACGTATAAATTTTGAAAATGTATTTGTCATGATTATTTGCTGTATTAATATATTATATATGGATAAAATACTTATTTGGCAAAAGGGTTCGCCCTAATATATGTTTTTGCTAAATTACACTATGTATGTTAAAATAGTGTATTCTAAGTGTTTGTGAAAATGACTAAATGAGTATAAAATTCTCATTCGTACTCGCCATGACTAATTGTCATGGATATAAGATTGTTGTATTGGCGATACCCCTTTTACGAAAGGATTTGCCCTGAATCACGCCACGGCCACTATACGCTATATATGTGAAAATGTGTAGCCCAAGTGTTTGTGGAAATGACTGAATGAATATGGAACTTGGATTCCCACTTTCCATGACTATCCGTCGTGGGTGTACACGTGTTATGATTGGGGCAACTCCCCAGTGAAAGGATTTCGCCTAATGCCTATGTGATCAACATATATCATGTATGTTAATGTATGTATTTTAAAGTGTTTGTTGAAATGTCTATATGAGTAGTAGTTAGTAAATTGTAATGTATAAGGGTGTTGAGATAGGATTCTTAACTACCTTAGTAATGTGTATAATTTCCTCCATGTTGTTTGTTTAGTTTAACCACCTATTTATGAAACTTATGTGTTTGAATTTCCTGTTTGCATTGTGTTTTACAACATGCTTGTTAACATGTTTAACTTACTTGTTTATGTAATTCTGCTCTGATTACTTCACATGTTTAAGTTGTATTCCATAAAAATTCGTGAAGGGTGATGGGGGAGCGGTGCAACAAGTGCGTGCAACAGCCCTAACAACCCTAAGCGGATATTATCAGACTTTGATTGTATGATTTAAATCTTGATCCATTACTGCTTTAACTATCTGCAATTGATTGTGTTTGGGGCTTTGATTATAGTCCAGGCAATCGGAAATGAAAATGAATTCGTGGCTGAGATTCATTTGCCATGTGACATGTGTTCGACGAACCCGAGTCGTACTTCGGTTGGCGATAGTGGTTGGCCACACGAAGTGCTTATGCACTTCATATCGTTTAACTTGTTGTGCGCTCGAGCTAGTCGAGCTCGTCAAGCAACCCAATGTGCCTAATGTATGTTCACCATGTTTGGACGCTACTGCTTGAACCTAGGGTACCAAACTTACCAGTGAAATCCCTTTGAACCATGGTACCTCGATCCGCTAAGACTCATGAGCCGGGCATGGTGGTATGGGACACCGTGGCCGAGCTGTCGGCCTACACTGGGGCCATGTGCCTCACCGTAGTGGCCAGTGAGCAACCAGACTCATGAGCCGATTATGGTGGTATGGGACACTATATTCGTGATGTCGGCCTACATTGATAAGGTGATGGGGGATGGTGCAACGATTGCGACCAACAGCCCTGACAGCCCTTTGTAGTGACCTCGAGCATGCTCTGAATTTGCTGTTAGGCGACAAGTTTTGTCGCAGTGAATAGAGTATGAACTAGGCCTATATCAATTTAGTGATGAACCGTTAAAAGGGTGATGGGCGAGTGGTGTAACGGTTCCGCGTAACAGCCCTGACAGCCCTTGCAGCGACCTAGAAACACACCATCGTATGAGATTAACTAGGACTGACGACCCTAGAATGGATCATGTTTGGGAATGATACAGGGGATGTACCTTAGTTTTCCAATACTGCTGTTTGAAATGGACTAATAACAACTCGGTAATCATGCTCATCATTGCATTACATGTGCCTGGAAGATGTGGAGCACTGAGGGATGAAAGCATGCCGCGTACGTAAGATGGTGCCGCATGAGGGTGGTTTGGCAAGAGCATACATCATGACTGCATTCATACTTGCATTAATAAGGGTATTTAGAATTGTTTGATTGTACTGCTTTATCATTACTGCTTGACTGAGTTGATAACATGTTAACCTATGCTTTATTGTTCCACTGAGTTGATCACTCACTCCCACGTTACAGGACGGTGTTTCGAACACCCACCAGACTTTGTCTAATTGCAGATGGGGACGCTACTCTTGAGGCGGAGCCGGACCTTTATGACGACAATGATGCTTATTCGTATATGCTGTGTGCTGATGGCATCATGCGAGCCATGTCTTGATCGACGGGATTATAAGGGTGTTGACTAGATAACATTACACCTTTAGTATAATTTGAAATTATACTTGTAATTATTTAACCTGGTAACTTTATCTCACTCTAGAGACTCACCATAGTTTATATATTTTATCTATCTATCACAGTTTTCCGCTTGCAATTTAACTGTCTCTGGAGTATGATATGTTGTTTTGGCTTAATCCCACTCATGTTCAATGCACTAATGTAGACAACATTAAATCATCATTCATTTGGTTGCATAAGTAATGTGTTGGAACTCGGGAGTTGAGTTTATCCTCGACCCCCGATTTTCAGGGCGTTACAGGATGAAACAGATGCTTAATGATTATGGTATTGCACAAGATACAATGATTTTGTATTGCGATATCTATAGCACAATTAATATATCTAAAAATCCCATCTAGCATTCCCGTACGAAGCATATTAACATTCGGTATCACTATATCCGGGATTTAGTTGAGGATAAAGTTATTTCGTTGGAATATATTCAAACGGAAAATCAACTTACAGATGTATTTACTAAACCTCTTGACAGAAATTGATTTTCAAAATTGATAGTGGATATTGGTATGTGTAATTCTATTTGAGCTTATCATTGTGTATTTTCATGTTTTATTTGTTATATTTTTGTGCAAATAATTGGTGTAAAATAAATAAAAAATTGTATTTTTTTATTTTGTTGCTTGCACGACGGGTCGAGAACATACTCGACTAGTCGTGGCTCGACGGGTCGAGCATGTACTTGACCGATCGAGCTGCGTGAATAGAGGCCCTTTATGAGAGAGAAAAATCACTTTTTTCACCATTTTCTCTTCTTCCACATTCGGGCCCTTCTCCGACCCGTCGAACCCACCTTCGATTAATGCTTGGTAAGTACTTCATTTTTTATTTACTTCCATATTTGGGTTCCCATTTGCATTTCTTGCTAGATTTTGGTGTAGATTTGAGGTTTTCTCTTGATTTGCAAGGGGTTTTAGCTTAAAATCTGATTTGCTTCAAACCCCATCTTCCATTGTTGTTTTTCTTGCTTTGTATCTTGCAATAGAAGGTCGCTCGAAGAAGAAAGCTACTCGAGCTTCCTCTTCTCATTCTACACCTATTAGGGTACGAACCCTTCGATCATCCGAGGAAGATCTCCAATATGTGCGAGATTTTTGCACTTGAGAGATCATTATTGAATGGACCGTCAATTCAAATCACTTGGCTCAATTTCAACTTCTTCCCATCCTACTGGCTGTAGGTTGGGAAAACATTTTAAATTGGGGTGGACCTGCATACCGCTCCATTGCACAAGGTATGTTTACTTGTATGAGCAGTGTATCACTTGAAAATTTGACTTTCACAATTACCTTTAGGGAAGGCAATTTTCAAGTTGATAGGCACGTAATTTCAAGTTTGTTAGACATTAATGTGAATGATGACGGTATATCCATACCAACTTTAGCTGATCGATTGAATGAATTGGAAAGACGTTTGGTAACTCGTAAATTATGTAACATGGACTCAGAATGGAATGATGGAAATGCTCCTCGGGCCAATCAAATGCTACCCAAATACAAGGTCTTGCATCGCATTTTTATTGCAAATGTCTATCCGCACTTTAGAAACAAAGTTGAGCTTACTTCATTCATGGCTCGCATTTTACATTCCGTTGTGTCTGGTATTCCCATCTGTCTTCCATCTTTGATATGCTACATTATTATTCAATTTCGTCTTCATCCGGGCCACGAATATATTCCCCTTGCCTATTTGATGACCACCTTAGCCATGCACTGCAATATGGTTATGGCTCCTAGTTAAGCTTCGGTTCTCCCCTTCAACAACTCAAATATAAACAAGATGAACCTAAAGCTGAATCCAGGCGAAATGGATGTGGGAGCAGAAGAAGTTGGTGAAGAAGATGCATTGCCAACTGAGACCATGATGGAAGATATATTTAGTGAACTTGAATCTGACGATGTCGAAGCGGATCCTGATTTTCAGGCGCCTCAGTTTAATGAGCATCTTTACTCTTTGGAAGAGAAGGTGGATGCCTTGAAAGTTTCTCAAGACAATCTAAACGAGAGTAAAAAATCATCCATGAAATATATGCGAAAATACTTTCATCGCATTACCAGAGGACTCCATCAGATTGATCCATCTATTCCTC
Source organism: Magnolia officinalis (assembly GCA_021015155.1). Taxonomy (NCBI): domain Eukaryota; kingdom Viridiplantae; phylum Streptophyta; class Magnoliopsida; order Magnoliales; family Magnoliaceae; genus Magnolia; species Magnolia officinalis. The sequence continues at coordinate 52,412,551 of JAJHSJ010000007.1, forward strand.
CTTCGTCTTCTTTTCAATTAGATTAGTGATCTTTTTCTTTACATTTTGGACATGTATAACTTGGATTACGACTTTATATTTTGTTGGACTTGTATGACTGCTTGATATTTTGGATGCTTAACTTTATGACACTTATTATCATATCTTCATGTTAAACTCTACTTTAAATTTTTTTTCCTATTCAACTACTATTATCATAATCACGTCTATGACTATTTACTATTAATATCTTCCTCTGTCAAGTTGTCACAAAAAGGGGGAGAATTTTGTAGACTTTGTGGTTATGGAAGTTTGATTGGTGTAGTATGGTGTAGAGGAGTGTATTTTTTTTTTTTGTGGATATATGTGTATTTGTTAATACAGGTACTCTACAACAAGTCACCAAGCTCAAACTGAGGGGAGTATATTAAGGGGGAGTTTCTTTATAAAGAGGAATTGTGAACTTGTGCATTATGTATATATAGGTTGAACTTTCAAGTTGGTTTTTGTCTGAAATTTGACAAAGGGGGAGATTGTAAGTGTTATATTGTATATTTAACACCCTTAGTTGTTAAATTTTGTTATGACAAACCACTTTGGATTGATGGACCTATACAAGCGATGGAAAGTTCACCTTCAATTTGAAGTGATGGAAAGTTCACCTTCAAGTGAAGATGTGCTACATTCGAGTCATGGAGTATTGCTTCAAGTTCAAGTTCGACTTCAAATTCAAGATCAAGTCAAAGTGCTAGCTCAAGTGCAAGTTCTAGACCTAGTTCATGTGCTACTTCAAGTCTATATGTTAGCTCAAAGGCACTAACATGGACAAGATCAAGTTCAAGAATTTCAAGTGTACAAGATCATGCTTCAAGAACTTCAAGTACAAGATCAATTGGAAGCAACTGAAGTTACATGGTCCAGTGTTCAACTTTCAAGTATATATGACCCTAGAAAGACCTTAGGATTAGGTTATTCATATTGCATATTCTATATAGGTTAATATACTTTTTATGGGCTTTGGTTCGACTAGTCTTATCCTATGTTAAACTAGTCCAGTCTCTGGTTCGACCAGTCTAGGATTTGTCTCGACTAGTCCATGATATAACTTTAAATTTCAAAATTTTTTGGTAGGGTCACAACCAGTCGAGCACCCTTCTCGACCAGTCATGGGAACAATGCTCGGCCAATCGAATAGGGCTCAACTCAAACTCCAACAACCATTTTGATCTCCACTCGACCAGTTGAGGGTCGGTTTTATCCGATCGCGCTAGAATTTTTGAAATTTGGTTATTCTGAGGACCAGTCAAGAGAGACCTTACACTGGTCGAAGGAACCGTTTTTCTACCTATAAATAAAGGTCTTTTCTCAGAGTTTTTCATTCATTCCACGCTAAATGAAGCCACCATTTTGAGAGTTAAGTCCCCGTGATTGTGACGCTATTGTACGGTAATTTAAGATTCTTTTATAGCTTTTTTGATTTATAATTTCTTGATCCTTGCTACTTCAATCTGATTTTATAAAAGGGAATTTTGATCTATCCTTTTTTAGATCCAAGAAATTGAATCAAATTATCCCAAGGTTGAATTGATTTAAAATTCGTTTAGACGTACAACCCTTCCATTTGTGTGATTGAACATCGAACATCTTTGTCTTTAAAGAAGCGGTTCTACTGGGCTTCATCGAAGAAGAATCTTCAGATAAGTATTTTATATTTTCTGTATTTGGTTTGTGAGATTAGCCAAAAAATCTCTATTTTTAATTTTGACTAAGATAAGCCAAAAAATCTCAGCGCGGGGTTTTTGATTGTGTAAGCCCAATTGGAAAACACAACTATAAAGGTTTTAAGGTGAACCTTGGAAAACCTTCTTTCTTAGTGAAAGCCAATATCACGTAGGTTGTGATTATTGGGAGTGGCGTAGGTGTGGCTGTTTGCGAACAGTTGGTGTACACACCGAACCACTATAATTCCTGGAGTTGTGGTAGATGTTGTATGTGATATATATGTGTTGAATGCTTATATCTCTTTCATGTACATGTAGTGAATGTTGTAATAGTTGGATTTCTTTCTATTACTTCTTACTTTGGTTTGAGTTTTTTTATCCTTATTGAGTTCAAGAAATTAGGTTGTCTTGCCATAAACCTTGGTTTTTGGTGTAAGGTTGTCCTTTGAACAACGTTTGTATCAACCTCTCAAAACTATTGCAATTGAGATTGTTATTTATTTCAGCTATCTGTTTTTATATTCCGCACTATTTTTTTATTTGGAATAGTCCTATTCACCCCCCCCCCCCCCCCTTTAGGATTGAGAGCTTGCCGTTTTCAGAATGTGCTACCTATCAATCTTAAGCATTCTTCTAATCATGGATAAACAATCAATCATTTAAACTTAAATAAAGATGATTAAATAGATGTGCAAATGACAATTTAAAATACAAGCATATGAATGGTTTGAAATTAGGTTCACCACTAACCTTCATAGCCCTACACAAAGGACTCAACAATTTATGCTCTTCATATGAGTAAACGTCCTACACTAAGAACCTACGTTTAGGCCCCATGGCTAAGGTCCCTGTAAGTGCTATGTTTTTTAGCTCCTATAATTGTCAAAATTTGTAGTGCCAAAACCTCTTGAAATCTGTGTCTTGTGTAGCTCACCTACATATTCAAGATTGTGCATCTCATTGTAACATCCCAGATTTTTGCCAACCTGGAATTAGACGTCCTTAGGCAATGGGTCGCTCCTAGCACCTTATTAACTTGTCAGAACTCAATCCTAAAGTCTAAAACCACTTTTGAACCCATTTCCTTCACAAATTCCACCCTTCACCACCTTGTTCTTTCAATTTTTCTAAGTACTTTTACCCTAGACACTATCTTAAACTAGCTAAGTATTATAACCTGGATCACTTTATATACAAACTACAAAGGCCCAGGTAGCACCTCAGACAGAAATTACTCAGTACTAAATCCTTTAGAAATTAGGCGAGAATTAGCCAGTGTTAAACTAGAGTACCAGTGAAATTGGCACCAATCACTTTAAATACGATCTGCAAGACCCAAAACTTGTAGAATCATTGACGCTAGGTTACCCTAAAATCTAGGATCAATCTCATTACCCGGCTGCTCTCGGGAGCATCTTGAAACTCTGTATCAGATCTGGACCGTACGTCGGAAGTCCGATTAACATGAAGTTAAGGAATTAGGACCGCCTTGCTGGGCTTGACAACCATCTCAGAAATCAAATCCAGATAGTGTCCCAGCGCTATTCGCTTGAGCTCAGAGCGGGGAGTGTGAGAAATGTGAAAATAATTCTAAATTAAATTCAAAATAAATTAATCTGGCACATGTCGTTTGCGTATCAGTATTAAGCAACCAGACCGTCAGAATCAGGCCAAATTACACCCTTGAATCAGGGATATTTCCATAAACATATCCATGTACTCGGAATCTCCGATCGAGATCCGCTGACCGTTGAACTAAAACTGGTCCACCACGTGTAATCTGAGAACCCTATTGGAACGAAAACTTAATGGTACCTAGATCCATTGTCTGTGAGCTTAAGTTCGACCTTTGGCTCAAGGGGGCCCGCCAGAAGTGCTCCGTTGAGCTAAAATAGGCCCGCTTTGGTTATAACCTAAGTATACCATGACCAGGAGTCTATTTTGGTGTAGTTTTAGGCTATATAAGGACCTTAAAACCCTCTCTCATTCAGCCAAACGAATTTGAGAAAAATCCTAGGAAAAGAGAGAGAAAAGAGAGAGAAAGTTAGAGAGTTGTGGGATGATTATTCCTACCCTTTCTTCCTGCCGCTACATAAGCTTCACCACTCCATTCTCATCGCTTTCCCGGCGATTCCGACGTCATTTCTTGGTAAGAAACCCTAACCTTAATCTGTTTTGGGGTTGTGATGGTCGTAGGTTATGAAATAGCTAACCTATTTCATTCTATAGGTTACCAAACTGCCGAATACGAAAGCTTAGCAAACCTATCGGATTCGTTACGATTCTACGACAAAAGGTGCGGACTTTAGGTGTATAAGTTATGGTTTTCAACACTTTCAATGTCAGATAATGATAGATTCATGAACTGCATGCAATTGTACATGTACAAAGTGCTGTCTGTTTTCTGTTTCGATTAAATACGAAGAATATGGAATTTTGAGTATTCTAGGTATATGTAGAAAGTACCGTATACGTATAAATTTTGAAAATGTGTTTGCCATGATTATTTGCTGTATGAACATATTATATATATGTATAACACTTACTTGGCGAGAGGGTTCGCCCTAATACATGTTTTTGCTAATATACACTATGTATGTTAAAATAGTGTATTCTAAGTGTTTGTTGAAATGACTAAATAAATATGGATTTATGATTTATGCCTGCCAAATGTATTGAATGTAAGAACATGATTGATGTGTATGCGACAACTCCTTGTTATAAGGATTTGTCCTCTTCTATGTTGAAATCAACATACGTCATGTATGTTGGCGTGGTGTAGTTTAAGTGTTTGCTAAAATGCTTGTGTGAGAAATTGTGTGACGAACTAAGTTTAATAGTGGTGTTGAGATAGGATTCTCAACTACCTTAGAAATGTATATGATTTCCTCCATGATGGTTGTTTAATTTAATCGCTTACTATGAAATATATGTGTTTGTATTCCTTGTTTACATTGTGCTTTGTAACATGCTTTAAGACAAGTTTGTTAACATGCTTGAATTACTGTGTTTATTATGCTTTACTCCATATGCTTCTGAATACGGATTGATTGCGATTGGGACTATGATTATAGTCCAGACAATCGGTACCAGACTTGAGTTCGTGGTTGAGATTCATTTCGCTATGTAAGATGTGTTCAACGAACCCGAGTCGTACTTCGGTTGGCGATAGTGGTTGGCCATGCGAAGTGCTTATGCACTTCATGTCGTCCAACTTGTCGTGCGCTCGAGCTAGCCGAGCTCGTCAAGTAACCCGATCTGTCTAATGTATGTTCACCATATTTTGACGCCTTTGCTTGAACCTAGGGTACCAAACTTACCAGTGAAATCCCGTTAACCATGGTACCTCGATCCGCTAAGACTCATGAGCAGGGCATGGTGGTCGGGGACACCGTGGTCGAGCTGTCGGCCTACGCTGGGGCCACGTGCCTCCTCGTAGTGTCCATTGAGCAACTAGACTCGTGAGCCAATTATGGTGGTATGGGACACTATATTCGAGTTGTCGGCCTACACTGATTAGTGACGAGCCCTTTGTAGTGACCTCGAGCATACTCTGAATTTGCGGTGAGGCGACAAGTTTTGCACGGTGAATAAAGTATGAACTAGGCCTGTATCAATTTAGTGATGAACCGTTAAAAGGGTGATGGGAGATTGGTGTAATGAATGCGTGTAATAGCCCTGGCAGCCTTTGCAGTGACCTAGAAACACACCATCGTATGAGATTAACTAGGACTGACGACCCTAGAATGGATCATGTTTGGGAATGATACAAGGGAGGTACCTTAGTTTTCCAATACTCCTGTTTGAAATGAACTAATAACAACTCGGTAATCATGCTCATCATTGCATTGCATGTGCCTAGAAGATGTGGAGCACTGAGGAATGCAAGCATGCCACGAACGTAAGATGGTGTCGCATGAGGGAGTATGTGGTGAGGGCATGCATCATGACTGCATTCATACTTGCATTAATAAGAGTAGTTAGGAGTGTTTGATTGTACTGCTTTATCATTACTTCTTGACTGAATTAATAACATGTTAACCTATGCCTTATTGTTCCACTGAGTTGATCACTCACTCCCACGTTACAGGACGGTGTTGTACACACCAACCAAACTTGTTTGAGTTTCAGATGATGATGATACTGTGACGCGGAGCCTGACTCTTATGAGGATGAGGAGGATTCCTCCTTTATGTTGTTTCAGGCGGGTTCTTCTGAGCCGTGTCGTGATCGACGGGGCTTTCTGGGATATTGACTAGAGGACCTTACACATTTGGTATATTTTAGAATTGTACTTGTAATTATTTAACCTGGTAACGTTATCACACTCTGGAGACTCACCACAGTTTTTATATTTTATATATCTATCACAGTCTTTCGCTTGCAATCTCACTTGTCTCTGGAGTATGATATATTGTTTTGTCTTAATCTCATTCATGTTCAATGCACTAATACAGATAACATTCAATCATCATTCATTTTGTTGCATAAGTGATCCGTTGGAATTCAGGAGTTGAGTTTATGCTCGACCCTCGATTTTCAGGGCGTTACAAGATGGTATCAGAGCATGATTTGGATTAAACTGGACCCGGGTTATGGTCACACGATGCACTCTGACGCACTCTGACTTAGGAGGGAACGACGGAACGTAGAAACCGACTTAGGATTTTTCAAATTCGTCGAATGGTGAAACCGACCAAAATCGACCGCTGAGATTGGGCCCGCACGCACTCCATGATCACGCGAAACGATCCCGAATCACTTCTAAGCGGTCAGTTGACGGGTTTGAGTCGTTCCCTAGAAATGAATTTCCTTAGATTGTGGGTCAACTACAACACCTTACACTTAATCTCAAAGCCTAAAACCCTTTTTTATCCAATTCCTTCAAAATCTCACCCTCCACCACTGTATTCTTCAATTCTTTTTAAGCGCATTCATAATACACACCAATCCTAGGGTATAAATGAAGAAGAACAATACCGAAACTAAAACTTACCATAAATAGGAAATAAATGGATAAAATGGGTTTTGACCCTTAACCTTTTGGAATCTAACCAAATAAATGGGTTATTTGGATAGATTAACTCCTCCTACCCCAAAATCATATGCCGCACATCACATAAACTCATTTCGGTTTATAAATTGGTCCCGAAAATGTCTCAAATGGAGTCTGGGGTCACACTATGAAATTCGAGGGGACCCGAGACAGACTCGGGGTACCATTAGCACCATGGGAGGGTGGTGAACACCGACCTACAGCAGCGGCACCGTGGTTGGTCTGGTGGACCGCGGCAGCACCGCGGTCGACCGCCGTCAGGTTGGGTCAGTCTGATCAGGGTCGGCCCGACCCCTAGACATGTGTGGTGCCCACCAAATGTTGTGAGGTCCCCTGTTTCACGTTTGTTTTGCCTCCTCTCTTCAAAACACCATCCAAGCTCTCCGTTTCTCCATAAATTGTTCTCCTCTCTCTCAAATCTGCCTCCCAATCGCCCAATCCCTCATTTTCGGCCACAATCCATCCATATCCATCATTCACAGCCATCCCTACCTCCCTACCCTCTCCATTCACTCTCATTTGGTCTCCTACACACCCCATTTGAAGCTCAAATTTGTGTAAGCTCTCTAACCCATCCATTTTCTTCCCTTTCCTTCTTCTAACCTGCCTTTTAGGCCTTTACAATCTCTGTTGAGAGTCACGGCCGTGGAGAACCAAAAACTCCAGCCCCCATTTCCCCTTATCCTCATTTTCCATGGCTCTATCCAAGCTTGTACGGCCATTTTCGTGGAGGCCTAATCATCCATACTGTTGTCTTGCAATCTGCATGGGTTATCGTCTTTGGATGTTTTTGTTTTCATGTTGATGGGTGTAGTAGTTGGTAGAATGTTTTAGATGTTTGAGGACGTTTAGGGCCCATTCGGTCAACCGCATTAGGTGAGTTTGGTGGATAGAATTGTATAAGTAACAATAAATGTATGTGTAAGGTATGGCCCCTAGATTGGGTGTATCCCATGTTTTCTAATGCCATGTTTGGAATGTATACAATGAAAAGTATATCCCGGGTTTTTCTATTACACTTAACAATTCCTCATCCTGGGATTTGAAACTCCCATCTCACGCTTTCCCACACAAGACTCATTTTCCAAAGCCTATAAAATTAATCCCCACCCACCCTCCTACCAAACATGCCATTCCTAATCCCGAAGTGAGATTAGCAATGCAGTCCCATTTAAGACAATAGGCCCTAGAGTTTTGGACCTAGAGCGGTGCTCTTAGATTTCGACAAGCCTGACCGTGTAGGAAATCCAACAAATTTATAATGTGAACCTTAGGACCCTCTTAGTTGGAATGAGCATATGTGAAATGCTCGAGTGTCAAGTACAGACAACTCAGTTCTAATTAGACAACTTTGACCCTAAGTGATAAAACCCTTCCTGTATTAGAAATGATGTGAAATTATCTAGCGTATGAGCATAGACTTTGGACTTCACCTATGGATTTCCACTACTCCTAAATTAAGACTAGACTACATGTTACATTAGAGAATGCCAGAGACCAATAGATATAATTAGGTCAAATCAATACACCTCTTTCAGTTGGGTGGCGTAGCGAAAGTGTGGTGGACCCTACCTCACTGGCCCAGGATCGAAACTTGCTCGTTGAATACGAACATTATAGAAGCCCTAGCAAGTTCTACTATGAGAAACCATTTTAGGATGATCTAGTAAGATTTGATTCACCATTTCCTTGGACATAGATAATAACGAGGACTCTCTTAGACTAAAACCTAAAGGGCAACCTTAGAAATAGACAATTTGAGCCTTTCAATGATGGACATTCCCTACGTTTTTAGAGTGATCGGACTACGGAGTTACTGAAATATACAACTGCGAAGCATTCGCGGCTTAACCCAATTCTCAATCCTGGGTGACTACCAACGGACTCACTGCTTGACCGAGCAGAAGACTAGGATCTACCAGGACTAGGAAGGGATACGATGAGCCTTCTACCCTGGTCAGGTAGATAATCGATATATCGGGATCAAGCTCACTACAATTGTCTCTCCGTGTTGGTCAAACAATGAAAACAGTTATCTTACTTTAAATTGTTGGGAATAGTCGTCAAGGCTCCAAATAGGTAAAGAAATAAATTGTAGAAAACCATCAGGATATGGGAAATGGATAAAGAAATAAGTTTTAAGGGGGGGGGGGGTAGACTAAAATGAACCAGGCTAATATATACGCTACGCAATATAACTTAGGCTACCCTACGCAATATAACTTAGGCAAAGAAATAATTAAATCTTTCCTTATTACCCTTAGGTAATTTCGGGGACGAAATTTTGTTTTAAGGGGGGTAAATTGTAACATCCCGGATTTTTGTCAACCTGGAATTAGACGTCCTTAGGCAATGGGTCGCTCCTATCACCTTATTAACTTGTCAGAACTCAATCCCAAAGTCTAAAAATGCTTTTGAACCCATTTCCTTCACAAATCTCACCCTTCACCACCTTGTTCTTTCAATTTTTCTAAGTACTTTCACCCTAGACACTATCTTAAACTAGCTAAGTATTATAACTTGGATCACTTTATATACAAACTACAAAGGCCCAGGTAGCACCTCAGACAGAAATTACTCAAGACTAAATCCTTTAGAAATTAGGCGAGAATTAGCCAGTGTTAAACTAGAGTACCTATGAAATTAGCACCAATCACTTTAAATATGATCTGCAAGACCCAAAACTTGTAGAATCATTAACATTAGGTTACCCTAAAATCTAGGATCAATCTCATTACCCGGCTGCTCACGGGAGCATCTCGAAACTCCGTATAAGATCTGGACCACACGTCGGAAGTCCTATTGACATGAAGTTAAGGAATTAGGACCGCCTTGCTGGGCTTGACAACCATCTTGGAAATCAAATCCAGATAGTGTCCCAGCGCTATTCGCTTAAGCTCGGAGCGGGGAGTGTGAGAAATGTGAAAATAATTCTAAATTAAATTCAAAATAAATAAATCTAGCACATGTCGCTTGCGGATCAGTATTAAGCAACCAGACCGTCAGAATCAGGCCAAATTACACCCTCGGATCAGGGATATTTCCCCAAACATATCCATGTACTCGGAATCTCCGATCGAGATCCGCTGACCGTTGAACTGAAACTCGTCCGCCACGCGTGATCTGAGAACTCTACTGGAACGAAAACTTAATGGTACCTAGATCCATTGTCTATGAGCTTAAGTCCGACCTTTGGCTCAAGGGGGCCCGCCAAAAGTGCTCTGTTGAGCAAAAACAGGCCCGCTTTGGTTATAACCTAAGTATACCTTGACCTGGAGTCTATTTTGGTGTAGTTTTAGGCTATATAAGGACCTTAAAACCCTCTCTCATTCAGCCATACGAATTTGAGGAAAACCCTAGGAAAAGAGAGGGAAAAGAGAGAGAAAGTTAGAGAGTTGTGGGATGATTCTTCTTACCCTTTCTTCCTGCCACTACACAAGCTTCACCACTCCATTCTCATCACTTTTTCGGCGATTCCGACGTCATTTATAGGTAAGAAACCCTAACCCTAATCTATTTTGGGGTTGTGATGGTTGTTGGTTATGAAATAGCTAACCTATTTCATTCTATAGGTTACCAAACTGCCGAATACGAAAGCTTAGCAAACCTATCGGATTCGTTACAATTCTACGACAAAAGGCATGGACTTTAGGTATATAGGTTATGGTTTTCAAAGCTTTCAATGTCAGATAATGATAGCTTCAAGATCTGTATGCAATTGAACATGTACAAAGTGCTGTCTCTTTTCCGTTTTGATTAAATACGAAGAATATAGAATTTTTTGTATTCTAGGTATATGTAGAAAGTACCGTATACGTATAAATTTTGAAAATGTGTTTGCCTTGATTATTTGTTATATGAACATATTATATATGTGTATAACACTTACTTGGCGAGAGGGTTCACCCTAATACATGTTTTTGCTAATAAACACTATGTATGTTAAAATAGTGTATTCTAAGTGTTTGTTGAAATGACTAAATAAATATGGATTTATGATTTATGCCTGCCAAATGTATTGAATGTAAGAACATGATTGATGTGTATGCGACAGCTCCTTGTTATAAGGATTTGTCCTCTTCTATGTTGAAATCAACATACGTCATGTATGTTGGTGTGGTGTAGTTTAAGTGTTTGCTAAAATGCCTGTGTGAGAAATTGTGTGACGAATTAAGTTTAATAGTGGTGTGGAGATAGGATTCTCAACTACCTTAGAAATGTATATGATTTCCTCCATGATGGTTGTTTAATTTAATCGCTTACTATGAAATATATGTGTTTGTATTCCTTGTTTACATTGTGCTTTGTAACATGCTTTAAGACATGTTTGTTAACTTGCTTGAATTACTGTGTTTATTATGCTTTACTCCACATGCTTCTGAATACGGATTGATTGCGATTGAGACTATGATTATAGTCCAGACAATCGGTACCAGACTTGAGTTCGTGGTTGAGATTCATTTCGCCACGTAGGATGTGTTCAACGACTTCGAGTCGTACTTTGGTTGGCGATAGTGGTTGGCCACGCGAAGTGCTTATGCACTTCAAGTCATCCAACTTGTCATGCGCTTGAGGTAGCCGAGCTCGTCAAGTAACCCGATTTGTCTAATGTATGTTCACCATGTTTGGACGCCTCTGCTTGAACCTGGGGAACCAAACTTACCAGTGAAATCCCGTTAACCATGGTACCTTGATCCGTCAAGACTTATGAGCCAGGCATGGTGGTATGGGACACCGTGGTCGAGCTGTCGGCCTACACTGGGGCCACGTGCCTCCCCGTAGTGTTCATTGAGCAACCAGACTCGTGAGCCAATTATGGTGGTATGGGACACTATATTCGAGCTGTCGGCCTACTCTGGTTGGTGACGAGCCCTTTGTAGTGACCTCGAGCATACTCTGAATTTGCGGTGAGGCGACAAGTTTTGCCCCGGTGAATAGTGTATGAACTAAACCTGTATCAATTTAGTGATGAACCGTTAAAAGGGTGATGGGGGAGTGGTGTAACGAATGCATGTAACAGCCCTGACAGCCTTTACAGCGACCTAGAAACACATCATCGTATGAGATTAACTAGGACTGACGACCCTAGAATGGATCATGTTTGGGAATGATACAAGGGAGGTACCTTAGTTTCCCAATACTGCTGTTTGAAATAGACTAATAACAACTCGGTAATCATGCTCATCATCGCATTGCATATGCCTGAAAGATGTGGAGCACTGAGGAATGCAAGCATGCCACGAACGTAAGATGGTGTCGCATGAGGGAGTCTGTGGTGAGGGCATGCATCATGACTGCATTCATACTTGCATTAATAAGAGTAGTTAGGAGTGTTTGATTGTACTGCTTTATCATTACTGCTTGACTGAATTGATAACATGTTAACCTATGCCTTATTGTTCCACTGAGTTGATCACTCACTCCCACGTTATGGGATGGTGTTGTACACACCAACCAGACTTGTTTGAGTTTCAGATGATGGCGATGCTGCCAAGCGGAGTCGGATTCTTATGAGGATGAGGAGGATTCCTCCTTTATGCTGTTTCAGGCGGGTTCTTGTGAGCCGTGTCGTGATCGACGGGGCTTTCTGGGATATTGACTAGAGGACCTTACACATTTGGTATATTTTAGAATTGTACTTGTAATTATTTAACCTGGTAACGTTATCACACTCTGGAGACTCACCACAGTTTTTATATTTTATATATCTATCACAGTCTTCCGCTTGCAATCTCACTTGTCTCTGGAGTATGATATGCTGTTTTGGCATAATCTCACTTATGTTCAATGCACTAATACATACAACATTCAATCATCATTCATTTCGTTGCATAAGTGATGCGTTGGAACTCGAGAGTTGAGTTTATGCTCGACCCCCGATTTTCAGGGCGTTACACTCATGTACAAGAACAAAGGTTTTTACCTCAAGAACTTCAAATGCAAGATCAAGAGATATGCATAGTTTACTCCTTCAAGCTTCCAAGTTCAAGGTTTTAAAGCTTCATCTAAGGCAAGGCAATACTCTTTACTTTGGTACTCAAAGCTCATGGTGAAGTACAACTCAAGTACCTCAAGCTCAAGCTTCAATGTATTTCGAATTCAAGCTTCAAAGTGTCTCAAGTTCAAGCTTCATCATATGTCAAGATATCAAGCTTCGTGAACTTTAAAAACCAACTATTAACTGAAGCAAAAGAAGATTCAATGTTCATATATTGCTTATAAGGTATGAATGACCCTAGATTGACCATAGGATAGGTCATTTTGAATACATAATTTAAATGGGTCACTTTATAAGTGTATAGTCTGTTTTTTGACTAGTCTTAGACTATGTTCGACTAGTCCTAGTACTGACTCGACCAGTCCAAGAATTTCTTCAACCAGTCCTAAGTTTGTTATTAATTTTCAAAAATTTTTGTTATTGCCTCGATCAGTCCTGGAGACTGCTCGACCGGCCGAGTGAATAGTGCTTGACAAGTCCAGTAGGTTCGGCTCAAAGTCTAATAACTAAAATGCATCCCACTCAACCGGTCGTGGAGGTAACTCACCCGGTCATGGAGGCAACTCGACTGGTCGAGCGTGTCCTTCAACCAGTCGTGGAACGGCCTGATCTTATCGCGCTCAAAATTTCAAATATTTGTTGGTCCTTCGACTAGTCAAGCCGACCTCTGGGCCAGTCTAGTGAACGATTTCTGCACTTATAAATAGAGCACGATTTTTAGAGTTTGGTATCCAATTCAAGCAAAATCAAGACACCACTCTGAGAGATAAGTTAGTGATATTCTTAAGCTATTTAGTGTTCATTTAATATTCTCTTTAATTAGCTTTTTGTATTTGATTTTTTTTTTCTATTTTCCAATCATATTTTGAAGAAGGGATTTTTGTTTTCCCCTTTTTTGGAATCAAAATCAAATCAAGCAAGCCTAAGGTGATTTAATCTAAAATCCATTTAACCATTTCATAAGTGACTGTGAACATTGAACATCTACGTTGAACTTCTACTCTGAATTGGTTCTACCGGGTTGCAACAAAGGAGAATATCCAGATAAGTATTTTACTGTTTTGCAAATCTATTCTTTTGGTTTCTTTGAGATTGTGCTAGAAAAATATTTTTCTTTTGGTTTGTTTGAGGTGATCCAGAAAACTCAGAGTGTGGGGTTTTTGAATTGTGTAAGCCCACTTGAAAGACACAATTGTGAAGGTTTCAAGTGAACCTTGAAAACCTATTTCATCATGAATGCTAATATCCACTGTGTGAGGATATTAGGAGTGGAGTAGTTGTGTGGCTGTTTTTCTAAACAGTTGGTGTGCACACAAGCGAACCACTATAACTTCTGGTCTTGTGGTCATTGATTGATTGATTGATTGATTATTACATTGTGTGGATGTTGTAATTTCCCTTTATGCATTTGTGGAGAACGTTGTAATCCTTTTTATGCAAGTGTGAGAATGTTGTAATAGCTTAGTTTCTTTCTTTGCTATTCTTTTCTTTATTCCTCTATATCGGTTTGAGATTTTGATACACAGACCGTTCTAGGAATCAGGTTATCCTACTATAAGCCATTGGATTTTGGTGTAAGGTTGTCCTTAGAACAACATCTATATCAGCCTCTCAATACTTGTACACTTGAGGTTGTTTTACATTTCTGTATTGTGGGATTGTTAAAGTGCTATCTTTATTTATATTTGTTCAAATTTTGTATTTAATTTTTAATTTGGCATAGTCCTATTCACCCTCCTCTAGGACTCTTAGCTTGGCCTTTTCAAGTGGTATCAAAGCCTAATAGCTCACTTTATTTTATTTTTTTGGATTAATTTCCTGAGCTAATTAATCTGAGCTTTTTAAGATGTCAAATTTTGATAGCCTTTTAGTCACTAGGCCTCCACCATTTGATGGCTCTAATTATGCTTATTGGAAAGCCAGAATGAGGACTTTCTTGAAATCCATGGATGAAAGCGTGTGGCAAGCCCCAGTGACCAATTGGACCCCTCCTACTACTGAAGTAACTGGTACCGATGGATCTAAAATGATAAAAGTCTCACCTTATTTTTCTTGGTCTGCTCTTCAAAAACGTGAGAGTAGTGCCAATGCAAAGGCTCTAAATGCAATTACTTGCACATTATCACCGGATGAATTCAAAAGAATTATATTCTATGATACTGCAAAGCAAGCCTGAGATATTTTAGAAATGACACTCGAGGGAACAACAATTGTCAATTAATCTAAAGTCCAAATCCTCACAACCAAATTTGAGGAAATAAGTATGGAAGAAAGTGAACTTTGTGGACTTCTATACAAGATTGAATGACATTATCAACTCTATGTGGGGTCTCGGTGATAGAATCCCAGAAAGTAAAGTCTGTGCAAAAATACTACGCTCACTGCCTGAACGGTTCAATTCAAAGGTGACTGCTATCTAGGAACTTTGTGATACGGATAACATGAGAGTAAAAGAATTAGTTGGCTCATTACAGACCTATGAGTTAAACTTTAAAGCTCCTAAAGGTAAATTCATCGCCCTTAAATCTTCAAAACTTATTTCTCAAGAAAATAACAATTCTGATTTAAAAAATTCTAAAGATGATATGGTGTAACGACCTGTAAATTTCCATACATTGGGTCGAGTACCACCTCGACCAGAAATCACGTAGAATTAAATCCTTTAGAAATTTAACAAAGTTAACTAAGTACTAAACTCGGTTAGCCATGAAATCCGTTGGGATCGCTTTAAATACGATCTGCAAGACCCAAAACTTGCAAAACAAGTGACTCTAGGTTACCCTAAAGTTTACAACCAAACTCATTACCCGGCTGCTCTCGGGAATGAAACGAAACTTCGTATTAGGTTTAGATCGCACATCGGGAGTCCGATTAACACGAAGCTAAGGAACCAAGACCGCCCCACTGGGCTTGACAATCATCTCAAAAATCAGCTCCGACCGATGTCCCACGGCCATTTATTTCGATCCGGAGCGAGGGAGTGTGAAAAACACAAATTCCATCCCAAAATAAATATCTGGAATAGTGATCTGGCATCATTCGGTTGCGCGTCAGTATTAAGCAACCTGACCGTCGGAATCAGACCAAATTACACACTCGGATTAAGAAAAATTTCAGGAACATTTACATGTACTTAGAATTTCTGATCGTGGCCCACTGACCGTTGAACTGAAAGTGGTCCGCCACGTGCGATCTGGGAATCCGATCGAGTCGAAAACGTAATCCCATGTAGATCCATAGATGGTGAGCTTAAGTCTGACGTTTGACTCAAGGAGGGCCACCAGAACATCCCTTTTGAGCTTGGAAAGTGGCGAAATGCCTATATATGCAGCCACCCTTGAACCTGAGTCTATTTTAGACATGTTTTTGGCTATAAAAGGGGCTTAGAATAGCCCCTCTCACAGCCATACGAATTTGGGAGAAAAACCCTAGAGAGAGAGAGAAAAGAGAGAGAAGAGCTTGGATTTGTGGGACCACCTTCCTCCTACTGCTTCCACTCATCACACGGCCTACACCGCCTCATTCCTGACGTTTTTCCAGCGGTATCCATCCCGTTTGGAGGTAAGAAACCCTAACCCTAGGTCTGATTTGAGGTAAGATTATTGTAGGTTATGAAAAAGCTAATCGATTCCGCTCTTTAGGCTAGAAAACTCCCGTATACGGAAGCTCCAATACCCTTGCTGATTCGTTGGATTTCCAAGGGCCAAGGTGAGGACTTTAAGTGTATAAGTTACATTTTTCAACGCTTTCAATGTCAGATAATGATAGATTCATGATCTGTGTGTAAATGCACATGTACAAAGTGCTTTCCGTTTCCTGTTTCGATTAACATTGTAGAATATGAAATTTCACATACTCTAGATATACGTAGAAATACCGTATACGTATTCTTTTTGGGAAAATGTTTGACATGTTTATTTAATGTATGATTATATAATATGTGGATAAAATACTAGTTTGGCGAAAGAAATCGCTAAAATATATGTTCGCTTGTAAATGCCTAATATGTTGAAAATGTGTATTCTAGAAATACCGCATATGTGCGGATTTTGGAAATACAATTGTAATGATTATTTGCTGTATGATTATGATATACATGGGTAAAATACTCACGTGGCGAAGGAACAGCCCTAACACGAAATTTGCTAACATACGTCATGTATGTTGGAATTGTGTATTCTAAGTGTTTGTGCAAATGCTTGTATGAGTACATGTTTATGTATTAGTGCCTTAGATAGGCGCTGATATGGGGTTTCCGACTCCCTTAGAGACATGTAGGATCCCCTCCATGCGGTGGTTCACCACAACCACTCACTTGTAATGTGTACACAATTGCATCCCTATGTGGATGGTGCTTTATCACATGCTTTACAACATGCTTTGCAACATGCTTTACTTTATGTTTTACTTCATGCTTTATAACATGCCTACTAACATGCTTGTATTGCTTGTTTATCATGCTTTACTTCACATGCTATTAATGAAAACTGCTTGAGTTTGGGACTATGTATATAGTCCAAGCATTCGGTACCAGACTTGCGGTTGTGGCTGAGATTCATATCGCCACAAAGGACGTGTCTGGCGGACCCGAGTCGTACTTCGGTTGGCGATAGTGGTTGGCCACACGGAGTGCTTTTGCGCTCCATATCGCTCAACTTGTGGTGCGCTCGAGCTAGTCAGGCTCGTCAACTAAACCGAAATGTACTTATGTGTTCACCATGTTTGGTCGCAACTGCTTGAACCTAGGGTACCAAACTTACCAGTGGCGATCCCCGTTTAACCATGGTACCTAGATCCGCTAAGTCACATGAGCTGGGCATGGTGGTATGGGACACCGTGGTCGAGCTGTCGGCCTACGCTGGGGCCATGTCCCTCCCCGTAGTGACCATTGCGCAACCAAACTCGTGAGCCGAATATGGTGGTATGGGACACTGTATTCGAGCTATCGATACTTCGGCGAGAGCCGAGTACGGTGAGATCTGTACTCGTGCTGACGGGCGACGAGTCCTCCGTAGTATCATCGAGTACACTCCAAGGGTATGTGATTGGCGACGAGTCTTTCACAGCAACTAGAGTGTGAGTTGAGCCGAGTACGGTGAGACTTGTACTCGAGCCGACTGCTAGTGATTGAGCCGAGTACGGTGAGACCTGTACTCTAGCTGACGGCCAGCAATTGAGTCGCATACGGTGAGATCTGTATCCGCGCTGACGGGTGATGAGCCCTTTGCGATGCCTTCACTATGCTTCTCAAACTATAATATCGTATGAGAATAACTAGGATTGACGACCCTAGAATGGATCATGTTGGGAATGATACAAGGAAGGTATCTTAGTTTCCCAATACTGCCGGTTGTAATGGACTAATAAAAACTTGGTAATCATGAGCATCATCGCACCGCATGTGCTTTGTAGATGTGGCGCACTGAGGGAGTAAGCATTCACGAACGTAAGATGATGTCGCTTGAGGGTGGTTTGGCAAGGGCATACAGCATCATGTCATATCATTTTTGCACTTAACAAGAGTAGTTAGAAATGTTTGACTTGTACTGCTTTATCATTACTGCTTGATTGATTTGATAACATGTTAACTTATGCTTTATTGTTCCACTGAGTTAGCTACTCACTCCCACGTTACGGGACGGTGTTTGCAACACCCACCAGACTCTGTCGCAGGTGTAGATGGTGCCTTGGTTCAGGAGCCGGAGCCCGACTTTGACGCGGATCAGGACGAGTTCTCCTTTATACAGTATTCTGACGGCTTTGCTTAGGCCGGCTGCATCGCGGGATTTTCAGGGCCTCTCTTGAGGATTGTTTTTTGGTTTTTGAACTTAGAAACAATACATGTATATTGGTACTCAGTTAGTACTCATACTCTGGAGTTCAGAAAATTTTGTTCCTTTACATACTTTGAATATAAAATTTCAGTCTTCCGCTTGCCTTATACAATCGAACTGGAGTATGAATTACTGTTTTGGTATAATCTCATTCATGTTTATTGCGCTAACTCAGACAACATTTAACCAGCATTGTGTATGTTGCATAAGTGATGCGTTGGAACTCGGGAGTTGAGTTCATACTCGACCCCCGAATTTCAGGGCGTTACAAGTTGGTATCAGAGCATGATTTTGATTAAAACCGGACCTAAGTTATGTCCCCACTACGTACGCTGACACATTATACTTAGGAGGGTGCGCAAGATGATAGAAACAGTCCTAGGGTCTCCCGATTTCACCGTTCGGTGAAATTCACTAAAAACGGGCGGTTTATCGAGTTTGTACTCGATCCTGACCGCACACATGGACTCCAAATCACCCCGTGACCGTCTATTGACGTGTTAAGATCACAATCCACCAAAAATTAGTCGTTAAAAATCAGGAAAAATCAGATTGGTTCAGAAATTCCCCGGAACTGACCGTTCTGGAGCCGAACTGAGGTCGGGGGCCCCCCACGTTAATCCACCAAGGGTCCTGATTGAACCAGGGTGCATTTGACACCCTGGGCACGTGGCAAGGTGGTCCCCACAGAGGTAGCGCGGCTCCGGCCAAGTCCGGCCGCGGCGGCGCCGCGGCTCGGGCGGCTTTCCGGCGTGGTTCCAAGCTTGGGGTTGGTCAGCCCAACCCCCTCTACATCATGGCACGTGCCATTTTGGCATATGGTTGGGATTTAAGGGGCTGGAGCACCCTTCTTCTCATTTCACCCCTCTTTTCAAGCACCTTCACCCCCAAATCCGATTTTTCTCAAAACTCATCCCTCCAAACCTCCAAATCTTCCATTTTTCTTCCACAACTCACACACCCCAACCTTCCACAACAGCCCTAGCCTCCTCCTTTCCCCATTTTCTCAAGTTGGAGCTCTCATACCCCTCCTTGGAGCTCAAAATCGGGTAATCTACTCACCCATTCCACTTTTTTCTTGTTTCTTCTTCATTTCCTACCTCTAGTGCTCCTTCCACACCCATTGGATTGTTGTTTGTGGTGGAACAAAGAGATCAGCCCCTTGTTCCCCCATTTTGTCAATTTTTCATGGCCCTCCTTGGTGTGGTGGCTACCATTTTCTCCTTTTCCTCCATCCTATCTCTCATGGGAAAGAGGAAAACCGCGGCCGATGATGCCGCCCAAGTAGGCCAGCCCATTTCCGAAGAAGATCCGATGTTGGGGCCGGCACAAGCACCGTGCGGGAGTTTAGGTCGAAGCGGGACCTGGATCCTAACCATCCCGTCGGGAATGCTTACCCGATAGGCATGGAATATGGGCGCTTCGCGGGCCGCAAGGTTGTGTTTGAAGCTCACGTGGATGAAAGGGTGTTCGGGCTACACCCACTGATGGATCGCCTGGTGGACATCGGTTGGAACTCTATGTTTGATGGCGAGTCCCCTGCATGTGAGAACACGGTTCGCGCTTTCTATGCTCACATCGTGGACGCATCCGTTGAGCCTCTTCAGTTTACTGTTTCTGTGAGGGGCATTAGACGCATGATTACAGTGGATGAAGTGGCTCGGATCACGAAGCTACCGCGTGGTCAAGTACACCCCAGTGATAACTTCTCCAGAAGTGCGCGGGAAAGGGATCGCCGCACGTGATATCTCTGTGGTCGACGGGTTACTTGGAAGAGAGGAAATTGCATTGCGGCGACAAAGATGGCCGAGGACTTCCGTTTACTCCATCACATTTTCATCTACAACGTGTACCCACGGTCGGGTAACCGCACGGAATGTACTCGGTTGATGGTGGACTTCTTGTACAAGATGGGACATGGGGATGACATATGCCTGCCCACATTCATCCTATCCCAGATAGTTCAGGTTGTTCGTTCTGCCAGGAACGATCTTTCGCTCCCATTTGGCCGTCTGATTTGCAGGATGACTCGTGATGTAGGCTACAGATTGAATATGGAGGATCTTGCACCGGTCCGAGTCATAAGTGAAGCGACACTCAAGAATATGAAGATCGGCCCTCAACAGCGGCAGGCCCGACTCGACGAATCTGGAGATGAGTCGGATAGTGCCGGCGGGGAGAGTGATGAGGAGGGTGGTGATGACATACAGGAAGAAGAACCTGAGGCTCAGGACACCGAGGAAAGTTCACCCCCTGCGGCTCAGGAGTAGGGTATGGATAGAGATGCTCTGGATGCACGTTTGGCCCGTCTCGAGGAGGGTCAAGCCACCTTACAACAAGAGATTGGTCAAGTACGCGCCAGACTTGAAGAGAATGAAGCCTACATGAAGAAGAGTTTTAAGAAGATGTCCCGTACATTGAAGGCCATTCTGTGCTATGCGTAGGACAAGAATGCTCCTCCTCCACCGCCTGCTTCGGATGCTTAGTCATCCATGTTGTTGTATGTTGTGTTTGTTTTGGTTACTGCGATAGTTTTGGGTAGCAGCACAGAGCTCGTCGACCTTATTGTTGCTCCGCTATGGCACTACGACGTTATACTTGGCATGGATTGGCTCGCCAAGATGAGGGCGGAGATAGATTGCGATGCTCGGATCGTGACTGCCTATGGACCTGACGGCACAGCTTTCACGTTCCCAGTGCAGGTCAGTTGGCCCTGTCGAGTTGATTGTTATGCTGCTTTACTTGTGCCGATTGATGGTCCGACACTGGAGGGTACGCCAGTGGTTCGGGAGTTTGTTGGAGTCTTTAAGACTATCCCTGGTTTACCTCCTCGGTGTGAGATTGATTTTACGATTGACCTTACGCCTGGTGCGATGCCCATCTCGTTGCCGACTTATCGTATGCCTCAATGTGAGATGGAGGAGCTGAGGAAACAGATCGACGAACTCGTAGAGAAAGGTTTTATTCGACCTAGTGTGTCTCCTTAGGGGGCACCTGTGTTGTTCGTGAAGAAGAAGGACGGGTCGCTACGGTTGTGTATTGATTACCGTAGGTTGAACCAGGTCACGGTGAAGAACAAGTATCCTTTGCCCAGGATAGATGATCTGTTTGATCAGTTGAGGGGGGTGAAGTATTTCTCGAAGATTGACCTTCAGTCAGGGTACCACCAGTTGCGCGTGAGAGAGGAGGATGTACAGAAGACAGCCTTCAGGAGTACTTCGGGCACTATGAGTTCTTGGTGATGTCGTTCGGTCTGACGAACGCACCAGCCGTGTTCATGGATCTAATGAACCAGGTATTTCGGCCCTTCCTTTACCGATTCGTCATCGTCTTTATCGATGACATCTTGATATACTCCACGAGTCGGGAGGAGCACGAGGAGCACCTGCGAGCAGTATTGGGTACGTTGGAGAAGAACCAGTTGTTTGCGCAATACAAGAAGTGCGACTTCTGGCAGGAGGAAGTCAAGTTCCTGGGACATGTAGTGTCCAAGGATGGGATAGCAGTGGACCTTGCTAAGGTAGCCGCGGTTCAGGATTGGCAGCAGCCTGAGTCGGTTACTGAGGTGAGGAGTTTCCTTGGTCTGGCTGAGTATTACAGACGTTTTATTTGGGACTTCTCGAAGATTACTAGGCCATTGTCTCAGTTGACTCGGAAGGACCTGAAGTTCGCCTGGAATGAGAAGGCGGAGGCAGCTTTTAAGGAGCTGAAGGACAAGTTGACGTCCGCCCCTATACTAGTATTGCCAGAGCAAGGGGTGAAGTACACGGTATATACTGACACGTCTCGCGTTGGTTTGGGTTGTGTTCTGATGTAGAAGGATAGGGTGATTTCGTATGCCTCGAGACAATTAAGGAAGCACGAGGAGAATTACCTAACACATGACCTGGAGTTGGCAGCTGTCATCTTTGCATTGAAGCTCTGGAGACATTACCTCTACGATGAGGAGTTCGAGTTTTTCTATGACCACAAGAGCCTTAAGTACATATTCACACAACGGGATTTGAATATGAGACAGCGCTGATGGATGGAGACCTTGAAGGACTTCAAGTTCGAGGTTTCCTACCATCCTGGCAAGGCGAACCTTGTGGCAGACGCGTTGAGCCACAAGAAGGCGATTGCATTTGCGGCACCGCTGATGATAGCCGAGTGGGACATGATGGAGTTTGTGCGCGACTTCGAGTAGAGACTCAATGTCGAGGAGCCTTTTGAGTGTGTTGCGCACGTTCGGGTGCGGCTACTTATTGACGACAGGATTGTTGAGGCCCAAAAGGGCGATATACGGCTGTCTGAGCTTCGAGAGCAGGCTAGCGACGCTGTGGACTTCGAGTGGAGAGTTGGTTCTGATGGGGGTTTACGATTCCGTGGCCGCCTATGTGTTCCTGATGTGGCTGACTTGAGACGCGAGCTTCTCGAGTCTGCCCATAACTCGAAGCTTGCGATGCATCCTGGTAGCACGAAGATGTACCAGGACATGAGACGGACTTATTGGTGGGATAACATGAAGGCCCACATTGTCGAGTATGTATCTCGATGTCTGACGTGCAGCAGGTCAAGGCAGAACATCGCCGACCTCCTTGACTGCTTCAG
Source organism: Magnolia officinalis (assembly GCA_021015155.1). NCBI lineage: Eukaryota > Viridiplantae > Streptophyta > Magnoliopsida > Magnoliales > Magnoliaceae > Magnolia > Magnolia officinalis. Next base: position 52,435,729 of record JAJHSJ010000007.1, read on the forward strand.
CCCATGCCTATAGCGGAGTGGAAGTGGGACTTCATCTCCATGGACTTCATATCAGGGCTGCCGAAGATGAGGAAAGGACATGATTCTATTTGGGTGATTGTAGACCGGTTGACCAAATCGGCCCATTTCCTCCCTATCAGAGTTACGAACTCTGCAGACGAGCTGGCTAGATTGTACATCAGGGAGATCGTCCGTCTGCATGGAGTTCCCTTAGAGATCGTGTCAGACAGAGACACGCGGTTCACATCCATCTTCTGGACTCGTATCCAGGAGGCGATGGGTGTGAAGTTGAAGTTCAGTACAGCGTTTCATCCTCAGACTGATGGGCAGACAGAGCGGGTGAATCAGATTCTGGAGGATATGTTGCGAGCATGTGTGTTGGACTTCAAGGACAGCTGGGATGACTGTCTTCCGTACGCAGAGTTCGCCTACAACAACAACTTCCAGGCGACTATTGGCATGGCGCCATATGAGGCTCTTTATGGTCGACCTTGTAGGGCACCGCACTGTTGGGCAGAGGTTGGCGAGCGTAGCCTGATTGGCCCGAAGTTGGTCCAGACGACTACAGAGAAGATAGATATTATCAGGCGTCGTTTACTCACAGCGCAGAGCAGGCAGAAGAGTTACGCCGATATGAGGCGGCGACCGCTGGAGTTCGAGGTCGGGGATCATGTGTTCCTTCAAGTTTCCCCTATGAAGGGCGTCCTTCAGTTTGGGAAGAAGGGGAAGCTCACACCGAGGTTTATCGGTCCATTTCAGATACTGGATCGAGTGGGTGATGTGGCGTATCATCTCGCCTTGCCTACACCACTTGCTTCTGTACACAACGTATTTCATGTATCTATGCTGAAGAAGTACGTTCCTGATCCTTCGCATATCATCAGATGGGAGCAGGTACAGTTGAGTGAGGATGCTATGTACGAGCTGCGCCCGACGCGTATCCTTGATAGGAAGGAGCAGGTACTACGTAGCAAGGTCATCCCACTTGTGAAGGTGCTTTGGACACATCATTCCGAGGAGAAAGCTACCTGGGAGACTGAGGCCGAGGTCAGAAAGAACTACCCTCAGATTCTCGAGGACTACGAAAAGGTATAAATTTCGAGGACGAAATTTTTTGTTTAAGGGGGGTAGATTGTAACGACCTGTAAATTTTCGTACATTGGGTCGAGTACCACCTCGACCAGAAATCACGTAGAATTAAATCCTTTAGAAATTTAACAAAGTTAACTAAGTACTAAACTCGGTTAGCCATGAAATCCGTTGGCATCGCTTTAAATACGATCTGCAAGACCCAAAACTTGCAAAACAAGTGACTCTAGGTTACCCTAAAGTTTACAACCAAACTCATTACCCGGCTGCTCTCGGGAATGAAACGAAACTTCGTATTAGGTTTAGATCGCACATCGGGAGTCCGATTAACACGAAGCTAAGGAACCAAGACCGCCCCACTGGGCTTGACAATCATCTCAAAAATCAGCTCCGACCGATGTCCCACGGCCATTTATTTCGATCCGGAGCGAGGGAGTGTGAAAAACACAAATTCCATCCCAAAATAAATATCTGGAATAGTGATTTGGCATCATTCGGTTGCGCGTCAGTATTAAGCAACCTGACCGTCGGAATCAGACCAAATTACACCCTCGGATTAAGAAAAATTTTAGGAACATTTACATGTACTTAGAATTTCTGATCGTGGCCCACTGACCGTTGAACTGAAAGTGGTCCGCCACGTGCGATCTGGGAATCCGATCGAGTCAAAAACGTAATCCCACGTAGATCCATAGATGGTGAGCTTAAGTCTGACGTTTGACTCAAGGAGGGCCACCAGAACATCCCTTTTGAGCTTGGAAAGTGGCGAAATGCCTATATATGCAGCCACCCTTGAACCTGAGTCTATTTTAGACATGTTTTTGGCTATAAAAGGGGCTTAGAACAGCCCCTCTCACAGCCATACGATTTTGGGAGAAAAACCCTAGAGAGAGAGAGAAAAGAGAGAGAAGAGCTTGGATTTGTGGGACCACCTTCCTCCTACTGCTTCCACTCATCACACGGCCTACACCGCCTCATTCCTGACGTTTTCCCGGCGGTATCCATCCCGTTTGGAGGTAAGAAACCCTAACCCTAGGTCTGATTTGAGGTAGGATTATTGTAGGTTATGAAAAAGTTAATCGATTCCGCTCTTTAGGCTAGAAAACTCCCGTATACGGAAGCTCCAATACCCTTGCTGATTCGTTGGATTTCCAAGGGCCAAGGTGAGGACTTTAAGTGTATAAGTTACGTTTTTCAACGCTTTCAATGTCAGATAATGATAGATTCATGATCTGCGTGTAAATGCACATGTACAAAGTGCTTTCCGTTTCCTGTTTCGATTAACGTTGTAGAATATGGAATTTCACATACTCTAAATATACGTAGAAATACCGTATACGTATTTTTTTTGGGAAAATGTTTGACATGTTTATTTAATGTATGATTATATAATATGTGGATAAAATACTAGTTTGGCGAAAGAAATCGCTAAAATACATGTTCGCTTGTAAATGCCTAATATGTTGAAAATGTGTATTCTAGAAATACCGCATATGTGCGGATTTTGGAAATACAATTGTAATGATTATTTGCTGTATGATTATGATATACATGGGTAAAATACTCACGTGGCGAAGGGACAGCCCTAACACGAAATTTGCTAACATACGTCATGTATGTTGGAATTGTGTATTCTAAGTGTTTGTGCAAATGCTTGTATGAGTACATGTTTATGTATTAGTGCCTTAGATAGGCGCTAATATGGGGTTTCTGACTCCCTTAGAGACATGTAGGATCCCCTCCATGTGGTGGTTCACCACAACCACTCACTTGTAATGTGTACACAATTGCATCCCTATGTGGATGGTGCTTTATCACATGCTTTACAACATGCTTTGCAACATGCTTTACTTCATGTTTTACTTCATGCTTTATAACATGCCTACTAACATGCTTGTATTGCTTGTTTATCATGCTTTACTTCACATGCTATTAATGAAAACTGCTTGAGTTTGGGACTATGTATATAGTCCAAGCATTCGGTACCAGACTTGCGGTTGTGGCTGAGATTCATATCGCCACAAAGGACGTGTCTGGCGGACCCGAGTCGTACTTCGGTTGGCGATAGTGGTTGGCCACACGGAGTGCTTTTGCGCTCCATATCGCTCAACTTGTGGTGCACTCGAGCTAGTCAGGCTCGTCAACTAAACCGAAATGTACTTATGTGTTCACCATGTTTGGTCGCAACTGCTTGAACCTAGGGTACCAAACTTACCAGTGGCGATCCCCGTTTAACCATGGTACCTAGATCCGCTAAGTCGCATGAGCCAGGCATGGTTGTATGGGACATCGTGGTCGAGCTATCGGCCTACGCTGGGGCCATGTCCCTCCCCGTAGTGACCATTGCGCAACCAAACTCGTGAGCCGAATATGGTGGTATGGGACACTGTATTCGAGTTGTCGATACTTCAGCGAGAGCCGAGTACGGTGAGATCTGTACTCGTGCTGACGGGCGACGAGTCCTCCGTAGTATCATCGAGTACACTCCAAGGGTCTGTGATTGGCGACGAGTCTTTCACAGCAACTAGAGTGTGAGTTGAGCCGAGTACGGTGAGACCTGTACTCGAGCTGACGGCTAGTGATTGAGCCGAGTACGGTGAGACCTGTACTCGAGCTGACGGCCAGCAATTGAGTCGCATACGGTGAGATCTGTATCTGCGCTGACGGGTGACGAGCCCTTTGCGATGCCTTCACTACGCTTCTCAAACTATAATATCGTATGAGAATAACTAGGATTGATGACCCTAGAATGGATCATGTTGGGAATGATACAAGGGAGGTACCTTAGTTTCCCAATACTGCTGGTTGTAATGGACTAATAAAAACTTGGTAATCATGAGCATCATCGCACCGCATGTGCTTTGTAGATGTGGCGCACTGAGGGAGTAAGCATTCGCGAACGTAAGATGATGTCACTTGAGGGTGGTTTGGCAAGGGCATACAGCATTATGTCATATCATTTTTGCACTTAACAAGAGTAGTTAGAAATGTTTGACTTGTACTGCTTTATCATTACTACTTGATTGATTTGATAACATGTTAACTTATGCTTTATTGTTCCACTGAGTTAGCTACTCACTCCCACGTTACGGGACGGTGTTTGCAACACCCAGCAGACTCTGTCGCAGGTGTAGATGGCGCCTTGGTTTAGGAGCCGGAGCCCGACTTTGACGCGGATCAGGAGGAGTTCTCCTTTATGCAGTATTCTGACGGCTTTGCTTAGGCCGGCTGCATCGCGGGATTTTCAGGGCCTCTCTTGAGGATTGTATTTTGGTTTTTGAACTTAGAAACAATACATGTATATTGGTACTCAGTTAGTACTCATACTCTGGAGTTCAGAAAATTTTGTTCCTTTACATACTTTGAATATAAAATTTCAGTCTTCCGCTTGCCTTATACAATCGAACTGGAGTATGAATTACTGTTTTGGTATAATCTCATTCATGTTTATTGCGCTAACTCAGACAACATTTAACCAGCATTGTGTATGTTGCATAAGTGATGCGTTGGAACTTGGGAGTTGAGTTCATACTCGACCCCCGAATTTCAGGGCGTTACATATGGCCCTTTTAGCTAAAAAGTTTTATAAGATTTTCAAAAGTAAAAAAGAGGGTTGATTTTCAAAAACCTAATGAAAAGAAAAAATCTAAATCTAAAACTTAGAAATCTTTAAAAGATAGCCAATGTTACAATTGTCATGAATATGGGCATCTAGCAAACAAATGTCCTTAAAAAGGACAAACCTAAAAAGAAAGGTATGTTGGCTATATGGGATGAATCTTCCCGCTCTGAAGCTTCTTCTGAGTCAGAAGATTCTGAAACTGAGTCAAGTAATGATGTTAAAGCCCTAATGACTCTAGCCAAGTTCACTTTTTCAGATAACGATGATTCAACCAGTGAAGAAAATCTGAATAGTGATCATGAAAATGAAGAAGATCTTCAAGATGCTTATAATGCCCTATACAAGGAAAGTTACAAAATTGCTGTAAAACTAAAACCTCAAAAAGAAAAGTTTTGAAAACTTAAAGAAAATATTGATAATATAGTCTTAAAAAAATCACACATTTCAGATTGTTTTGAAAAAGCTAAATGTGATTTAGATTTCAAAACCTTCCTTATTGAAAATTTAAAATCTGAAAATGAAAAGCTAAAACTAGAAGTCCCTTCACTTTTAAGTTTAAAAGACACATGGATGTATGCCCAAGGTGATCCCAAGTTAGAAAAATTCTTATCCGGATCCAGAAAATGTGGCGATCAATCTGGATTGGGCTACGACAAAAGTATTCCTCCTAAACATAAGAATACTCCACCCAGATTTGTGAAAGGGGAGTCTTCAAACTCAAAAGGGAAAAGTCCAAATCAAAATTATTTTAAAAATGATAAGTCTTTTCAAACCTTAAAACCTAAAAGTAACCATATCAACTATAAAAATCAAAATCGAAATCCTTTAGCTGAGAAAATTGTTGACTTACTTAAGGAGCTCTTAAAATCTAACTCAGTGGGTTGGTCTTATAACAACTACAAACATAATAAGACCAACTATACCCCTAAACCCAAAACTGTAATGAAATGGGTTCCTAAGGTTACTTGTTTGGTTGCCCACACCACTTTCAAAGCTTCGAGCCATTCAAAGTGGTACCTAGACAGTGGATGCTCTAGACACATGACTGGTGACAAAGGTCTGCTCACTAATCTTAAAGACATGACTGATGGTTCAGTCATATTCGGTGATGGTAGCAACTGCGGAATTGTTGGCCAAGGTACAGTTTAACTCTTTAACCTCCCTCTATTTGCGAATGTTTTATATGCAGAAGGGTTAAAACATAATTTATTAATCATCTCTCAAATATGCGATAAAAATCATAGTGTAAAATTTACTAACCATGGGTGCAAAATTTTAAATAAAAAAGGTTCTGTAATATTAACTGGTCGCAAAACTTCTGAAAACTACTACATTGTGAGTGATTCAAGCTCATCTAATCTATCGTGTTACATGGTCCATATTGATGAAACCGAATTATAGCATAAGCGCCTCGTACATGCACACTACCACAACTTGTATAGATTGAGCAAAAGAGAGTTAGTAAGAGGTTTACCCAAAATACGGAAAGTAGACAAAATATGTGGCGAATGCCAGATTGGCAAACAAAGGAGTACTCACAAAAAGGTGAACTCCAATGCCACATCTAAACTGCTCTAACTTCTCCACATGGATCTTATTGAACCAACCAGAACGAAGAGTTGAGGTGGCAAGAAGTACATAATGGTAATTGTTGATGACTTTACCAGGTACATTTGGGTAGTCTTCTTAAGAGACAAATCAGAAACACTCGATGAAGTAAAAAGGTACTTAAACGTATCCAATTGGAAAAAGAATTATAAGTCTCTAAGATCCGTAGTGATCATGGTTCGGAATTTAAAAATAACAATTTTGAAAAGTTTTACAGTGATCAGGGAATATCACATGAATATTCTACGCCCAAAACACCACAACAAAATGGTATAGTAGAAAGGAAAAATAGAGTGCTTCAAGAAATGACAAATGTAATGTTAAATAGTATGAAGCTCCCTAAATATCTTTGGGCCGAAGCTGTAAATACTGCTTGTTATATAATTAACCACATTTACACTAGAAAAACAAATAGTAAAACGGCTTATGAAATGTGGTTTGATAAGAAGCCTACTGTGAAATACTTTCAAGTTTTTGGGAGCAAGTGCTACAATTTACGTGACCGAGAAAATCTGGGTAAGTTTGACACCAAAAGTGAGGAAGGGATATTTTTAGAGTATGACTGAATAGTCGAGCGTATCGAGTTCTTAACAAGAGGACTGGTATAATTAAAAAGTCCATTAATGTGGTTATTGACAATCACTTGAATACATCTGTCTCAAGTTCAGAAAATGATGAAATTCTTTTAATTAATAAACCAGACTCTTCATCAAGTCAAGATAATATTGAACTGAAGACAGTTAAAGACCATCCTTCTAATCAAATTCTTGAAAACCCTCTCACTGGTGTGCGCACTCGTAGACAACTTGAAGATATGTGTAACTACGTGTGCTTTACATCTCAGATAGAACTGACTAACATAAAAGAAGCTCCTACTGACAAAAATTGGATTGTTGCGATGCAAGAAGAGCTTAATCAATTTGTTAGAAATGATGTTTGGTACTTAGTTCTAAGACCGAAAGATAAACACATTATCGAAACAAAATGGATTTTCAAAAATAAGTCTGATGAACTTAGTAATATTATTAGAAACAAGGCTAGGCTGGTTGTACAACGTTATTCTCAAATTAAAGGCATCGATTATGATGAAACCTTTGCCCTACTAGCTCGTCTTGAATCAATCAGACTATTTATATCCATTGTGTGCTTTAGAAAGTTCAAGATTTACCAAATGTGTGTAAAGAGTGCATTCTTGAATGGCGATTTGTATGAAGAAGTGTATGTTGAACAACCTTTGGGTTTTGAAGACCCTGAGCATGCTAATCATGTCTATCGCCTAAAAAAGACACTTTATGGTTTGAAACAAGCTCCCAAGGTATTGTATGAAAAATTAACTAAGTTTCTACTAAGTCATAACTTTTTAATGGGAAGTGTTGATAAGACATTGTTTATAAAGAAACATAATGATCATATACTAATAGTGCAAATTTATGTTGATGATATTATTTATGGATCTACCTGTGTTAATATGACTGTTGGGTTTGTAGATCTTATGAAGTCTAAATTTGAAATGAGCATGGTTGGAGAATTGAATTATTTTCTAGGGTTGCAAGTTAAACAGCAACCTGATGGTTTTTAATCTCTCAAACCAAATATGCTCTAAACTCAGTTAAAAAGTTCAAATTTGAGAGTGGAAAAAATTTTGATACTCCAATGACTACTACTTTAAAACTCTCAAAGGACTCTACAGGTAAGAATGTAGATCCTAAATTGTATCGCGGTAGGATAGGTAGTTTGCTTTATTTAACTGCGAGTAGACCTGTGTAACGTCTAGGAAAAATCCGTGCAAAGACCCGAGTATCACCTCAAGCAGAAATCACTAAGGATCGAATTCTGTAGAAATTAGACAAAAATTGATTAAGTACTAAACTGAATTAATCGGTGAATTAGCTCGAACCACTTTCTATATGAACGATGCGAGACCCAAAACTATTAGAATCACTAACTTAACATTTCCTAAAAACCCAGGATCAGTCTCAAAACCCAGTTGCTTCGGGAGCGCATTGAAACTCCGTATCGAACCTGGACGTGCGTCGAAAGTCCGATAATCGCGAAACTATACGGTTATGATCACCTTGCTGGGCTTGACAACCATCTTGGGAACTAGCCTAAATAGTATCCATAAATGCACAACTAGAGCCCTGAGTAAAGTGTGTGAGAAACGTGAATATCTTTAGAAAATGAACTCATATTTAAGTAAATTGGACAGTTCACTTGCGGGCAAAAGTTAAGGTTTCAAACCATCAGTTTTTTACCAAACTTTACCAGTGGATCAGGGAAATTTCCCTGCACATGTTAGTATACTTGTTGCCCTGATCGAGTAACGATGACCATTGAACTGAAACGGGTCCTCCACGATCGATCCACTAATCCGATCGAACCAAAATCTTAACCTAGCATAGATCCATTGTTAGGGAACTTTCTCCAGACCGTATGTGAGCAATGGACCTTCAGATGAGCCCCATTTGCTCGAAACGAACACCCTTTGGCTATAACCTAAGTATACCATCGCCATGGGGCCATTTACACCACTTCTAAGCCAATATATAGGCCTTAAACCACCCCTCTCATTCCATACAAATTTTCCTAACCCCATGAGAGAGAGGAGAGAAAAGAGGAGAAAAGTGTGAGGAGAAGAGAGAGAGTTCAGGAGATCGTTACTGGGATTCATTCCCACTGCTCTTCGTGTTGAATCACTATCCCACCATCTCTACACCGTTGAGTCTAGTTTCAATTTAGGTAAGAAATCCTAACCCTAATCTTGTTTTAGGAATCCAAATAGAGGAATCAGTGAAATAGCTAACCTGTTTCATGATTTAGGTAGTCGTTGTGCTGTAAACGGAGACGCAGTGTACGAACCGAGTTTGTAACGAGCAAATCGATAAAAGGTGCAGACTATAAACATTTAAGTTATGGTTTTCAAGGCATACAATATTAGTTAATGATTTATGTCTGACTTGATTGCTGTCACATGACTTTAGTTACGATGTATTCGATAAATCATACATGTGTGTGAACTATGTGAATCTATTATGCATTCCATGTGTTTGTTGAAATGTTTGAATGAAAGTGAAATTATGATTGATGCTTGCCATGACTATTAAGCTAGAATACATGTGTGTTGTGTGCATGACAACTCCTTTATGAAAGGAATTACCAAAATATATGTTATAACTAATTTAGATTGTGTATATGGTATTATATAGTCTAAGTGTTTGATAAAATGTTTGAATGAGAAAGTGTTTGATAAATTTCTTCCAACAAGGGTGTTAAGATAGGATTCTCAACTACCTTGTCCACAGTTATAGTTTCTTCCATATAATGTAATTTGCTACTACGCAATTTACGGTTGAAATGCATATGTATGACTATAGGTTCAATGTGTTCGATGAAATGCTTGAATGAGAAATATATTTAAATTGTCTGTTAAATGCTATTATGAATATCTGTAACATCCCGGATTTTTTCCAACCTGGAATTAGACGTCCTTAGGCAATGGGTCGCTCCTAACACCTTATTAACTTGTCAGAACTCAATCCCAAAATCTAAAACCGCTTTTGAACCCATTTCCTTCACAAATCTCACCTCTCACCACCTTGTTCTTTAAATTTTCTAAGTACTTTCACATTAGACACTATCTTAAAGTTTAGGTAATGAAGAACAATACTTAAACTAAACAATGCTACAAAGGACTAAGTACCACCTCAGACCGAAATCACCAAGGACTAAATCCTTTAGAAATTAGGCGAGAATTAGCCAGTGTTAAACTAGAGTACCTGTAAAATTAGCACCAATCACTTTAAATACGATTTGCAAGACCCAAAACTTGTAGAATCATTGACGCTAGGGTACGATAAAATCTAGGGTCAATCCCATTACCCGGCTACTCTCGGGAGCATCTCGAAACTCCGTATCAGATCTGGACCACACGTCGGAAGCCCGATTAACACGAAGTTAAGGAATTAGGACCGCCTTACTGGGCTTGACAATCATCTCAGAAATCAAATCCAGATAGTGTCCCAGCGCTATTCGCTTGAGCTCGGAGCGGGGAGTGTGAGAAATGTGAGAATAATTCTAAATTAAATTCAAAATAAATAAATCTGGCACATGTCGCTTGTGGATCAGTATTAAGAAACCAGACCGTCAGAATCATGCAAATTACACCCTCGGATCAGGGATATTTTCCCAAACATATTCATGTACTCGGAATCTCCGATCGAGATCCACTGACCGTTGAATTGAAACTAGTCCGCCACGCATGATCTAAGAAGCCGACTGAAACGAAAATGTAGCCATACCTAGATCTAGTGTTAGTGAGCTTAAGTCCGACCTTTGGCTCAAGGAGGCCCGCCAGAAGTCTTCCGTTGAGCTTAAACAGGTCCGCTTTGGTTATAACCTAAGTATACCTTGACCATAAGTCTATTTTAGTGAGTTTTTAGGCTATATAAGGACCTTAGAACCCTCTCTCTCACAACCATACGAATTTGAGAGAAACCCTAGAGAGAGGAGAGAGAAAAGAGAGAGAAAGTGTGGGAGATGTGGGAGCATCTCCCTGCCTTGCTTCCCTGCTGCTATTCATGCTTAACCGCTTCATTCTCATCACTTTCCCGGTCATTCCAGCGTCATTTCTAGGTAAGAAACCCTAACCCTAAACTGATTTGGGGTTTTGATAGTTGTAGGCTATGAAATAGCTAACCTGTTTTATTCTATAGGTTACCAAACTGCCGAATACGAAGGCTTAGCAAACCTATTGGATTCGTTACGATTCTACGACAAAAGGTGCGGACTTTAGGTGTGTAGGTTATGGTTTTCAATGCTTTCAATATCAGATAATGATAGATTCATGATCTGCATGCAATTGCACATGTACAAAGTGCTGTCTGTTTTCTGTTTCGATTAAAGATGAAGAATATGGAATTTTTTCAACTAGTCGAAGAATTAACAGATATTTGAAAAAATCGGGCGCGATAAGCTTTGATCGTTTTACGACTGGTCGAAGGTCACCTTCGACTAGTCGAAGAACCTGAATTTCGTCGCTGGACTTTGAGTCGAAGACTTTCGACTAGTCGAATATGCAGTCGACACTGTTCCTTCGACTGGTCAAACAGATTCCTGGACTAGTCGAAGCCTAACAGAAAATATCAAAATTTTGTAACAAACTCACGACTGATCGAGGAATTTCTTAGACTGGTCGAAGCAAAGCTAAGACTAGTCGAAGAAAGCCTATGACTAGTCGAAGAATAGACCAAACTCACGTAAATTAAACATCTGACTTATGTATCAAAAATGGCCTACTCCTAAGGTCAACCTAAGGTCAGTCAAACCTCAAACATGAAGTAAGGACATTGAAACATTAGGAACAAGTAACCTTGAAGTTTAAGCTTGAAGTCTTGATGTAGTTCAATCTTGAAATCTTGATGTAGCTCAACCTTGAAAGTGTCTTGAGTTCTTTATGAACTGCCTTGTACTCTTCTTGAAGTCTTGCATTCTTGAGTCATGTCTTGTGAGCAGTTCTTACAGTCAAGGTTGATCCTTGTACTTGTGATCTTTGCTTGTTATGAGCTTTGCTTGTTCATGAATGTTGATCCTTGAGAGAGCTTCACTTATGCAAGTTATATAACAGTGATTTTCGCACCACAAATTTGACAACAGACAGGGATATAAACTATAGCACTTACAATGGGGGCCATGGCCCTGAAACAAATAGCTAAATAGTGTGTGTATAATACACACACCATGGTGGGGCCTAGCACTTAAAATCAAGTCAATTTATGGCTTGTGTGGACCACACCATGCACAATAGTTGAGAGATTTACCCTCCATAAAAACATTCACAGTCATCTATGGGGCTCGCCAAGCCGTGGTTCACAAATCCATCCCACCCATTATGTGTGTCCCACTTGATCAAGGGATCAGGCCAAGTTTTAGATGCATTCAAATTTCAGGTGGTCCCAGCAAGTACTTTCATATGTTTTAGCATGACTTCACATTAATGTAGATGGTGTGGACCACCTGAGCTCTGTGTACGACTAATTTTTGGGGACACCGCGCTTAAAGGGAACCCATCAAATTCATGGCGTAGATGTTTGACGTACATCAAGGTGGGACCAATGGTGGGGAACAACGTCCCTACCAACCATTTCAAGCAGCAGGACGCTGCTTGTTACAACGTCCTCTGGGCACTGGCAGCAACAGCATTCAGAGCTGTTGCATATTTTTTTTTTTGTTTTTTTTCTAGGTGGGGCCCACATCAGGACGATCCACTCAGTTTCTCGGATTTTGTGACTCGTGATGGGTCCAATGAGCCCAGTATTCAATATGTTTTGACGTTTGGACACATCGTAGTGGGCCCTAACAGATTTTAACACTACATATCACTGTTTTCTATGATGTGGCCCGCCAGAGATTCAGATTGACTTTATTTTTTTGTATCAACACCTAAACTAAGCTGGGAAGTTGGATGGATGGTGTGGATACAATACATCAAGGTGGGGTCCACGCGAGTTTCACCCACCAGCTTGAAGGTTAAGGTGACCTTCTTCCTCCAGCGTCCAAGCCTATCCAGGATGGACAACGTGGAAAATACATCAAGGTGGGTCCCTTCTATGGACTGTGCATACATCACAGTAGGCCCCACCATCCCAAGCATCTGGATGGTGGGTGAAACTCATACATCAGGTGGGTCCACACGTGTGGCTCACCAGGCTTGGATACAAGCTGACATTTGTGTTTTCCCTTCATCAGGGGCTATCCCAGACGGTCCAGGCAGCCATGCTGCTGGACATCAGCAAGGGGGGCCCAATACATGGACGACTGAGATAAATATATTCATCAAGGTTGGATCCACATAAGTGGGCCACACAGCCCTGGACCAAGCTGAACTTTGTATTTTCCCTTCGTTTAGGCCTGTGTGGCCGACCGGCCATGCAGGCCCAAAACGGTCAACAATATGGTCCTATATATGGGCAACAATGTGGTCCACTAGATGGACAGTGAGGATAAATCTCATACAATCATGGTGGGCCACAAGATAGAAAAAGAGAGATAGAGAGACCCCACCACTATGGGCCCTCCTATGATCACAATACATACATCAAAATAGGTCTCAAATAAGATCCATACCATTAATCGATAGGCCCCACTTAGCCCATCATCAAAACACAAATCTAAGCCTATAAAACACCCACCATTAGATCTTCTTGGTCCGATGGAATGCCAAACTCCTAAGCTCTCTCTTTGATGGAGGTTGATGAAGGTTGGATGGCTAGGATGAAAGATTAGGTGGTAGGGAGTAGGCCACACCTAGCTTCTCCTTACTCTCCTTAGGGCATGGACGGTCACCTCCCTTTGATTGCTTGGGATGGAGTGAGAAATGAGAGAGAGAGAGGAGTAGTGTAAGGAGAGAGAGAGAGAGAGAGAGAGAGAGAGAGAGATGGGTGTGATGGGTGATGGGTGTAAGGAAGGGATGGGTGGAGAGAGAGAGTTGACTTTGGGGATGGATTGTATACTTGGGGATGGGATAGAGTGATGGTTTGAAATAGGATGTGTACTTTACATGTGATTGATTGATAAATGTGATGTCTTGGTAGAGATTCTCTCGTTATTCGCAATGCGCGCGTTTCTTTCAAATATACGTGGGCCCACAACTCCTGGCTTGGGTATCACATCGGTGCGCAAGTCGGGGCGTTAGAACCACGGCGACGACGCAGTCGCTAAAGTACAAGTCTCGGGTCGAGTCGACTCGAGTTGACAGAGTGCGACTCAGGGTCGCATGTAAATGTTATCTATGCGTCGCAGGTCGCCGGAATTCGACCGGGGAGATTGCAGGGGTCTATGGAACGGTACGAGCTAGGATATGGGTCTTATTGCTCTCCCCTCCTAATAGAAATTTCATCCTCGAAATTTACAGAACAGACAAGGGAAGATGAAGGATCATCACATATATATATATATATATATATATATATATATATATATATATATATATATATATATATATGTCAAGGCACAATCAATTTACAAAAGGATGGGGGGATAGCGCTCTCTAATCTCAACCTCGCGCTCCCAAGATGCCTCATCAACACTATGGTGACTCCTACTGAACCTTAGATCCTGGATAAAAAACGATCGAAACTAGGATACCTTGCAGCTTCACCATCTCATAAATGACTAATCTAACAAGATGGTCTTAATGCCTAGTCACGTGAATCGTCGACGATTCCTCCTGACAACTGAGGGTCCTACTGAGTTGCATAAAACCTGCCCTAGGCCTGCTAGGGAGGTGTATGTGTAAAGACTCGGAAAAATTCCGTACGATGGCCCGAATACCACCTCAGGCAGAAATCACTTAGGATCAAATCCTTTAGAAATTAGACAAAGTTAACTAAGTGTTAAACTAGATTCTATATGAAATCCACACGAATCACTTTAAATACGATCTGCAAGGCGCAAAACTTGTGGAATCATTGACGCTACATTACCCTAAAATCTAGGGTCAATCTCATTACTCAGCTGCTCTCGGGAGTACATTGAAACTCCATATCAGATCTGGACCGCACATCGAAAGTCCGAATGATACGAAGTTATAGACGTAGGACCACCTTGCTGGGCTTGATAACCATCTCGGAGATCAAATCCAGATAGTGTCCCACAGGTATTCGCTTGAGCCCGGAGCGAGGAGTGTGAGAAAACCTAGTTTTCTTTACAAATTAAATCAAATTTAAGTAATCTGAGACTTGATGTTTGCGGGCCAAATATAAGTAATCAGACTGTCGGAATCTGACCCAAATATGCCCTCGAATCAGGATAAATTTCATATACATGGCAGTGTACTTGAAATCCCCGATCAATTTTCAGTGACCGTTGAACTGAAACTGGTCCGCCACGTGCGATATGAGAATCTGACTAGAACGAAAACTTAACTCCACCTAGATCTAAGGTTGGTGAGCTTAAGTTCGACCGCACACAGAAAAGGCGCCTCCGGAAGTGTTCCGTTGGATCGAAATGGACCCACTTTGGATATAACCTAGGTATACCTAGACCTTAGGTCTATTTTGGTTATGTTTTAGCCTATATAAGGACCTTAAACCCTCTCTCATTCAGCCCATACAAATTTGAAGAAACCCTAGGAGAGAGAAGAGAGAAAAGAGAGAGAAAGTGTGAGAGAAGTGGGAGGATCTCCCTGATACTCTACCCTGTTGTCATACGTGCTTAATCACCCCGATCTAATCGCTTTCCCGGCGATACTAGCTTCGTTTCTAGGTAAGAAACCCTAACCCTAATCTGTTTTAGGGTTATGATTGTTGCAAGTGATGAAATAGCTAACCTATTTCATGTCTTAGGTTGTCGTTCTGCTAGTGATTAAGACTTGGTGTTTAACTGAGTCCATTACTCGTTTCTACGGCGTTAGGTGCGGACTTTAGAAGTATAGGTTATGGTTTTCAACTCTTTCCATGTCAGATAATGATAGATTCATGATCTGGGTGTAATTGTACATGTACAAACCGATGTTCGTTCTACGTTTCGATTGCGTATACAAATTATGATGTATTGTGTATTCCGTATAATTGTAGAAAATACCGTATACGTACAAATTTTGAAAGTATGTTAGTCATGATTAATCACTGTATGAACATGCTATATATATGTATAATACTAACTTGGCGAAAGGATTCGCCCTAATACATGTTTTTGGTAGTATACACTATGTATGTTGAAAGAATGTATTCTAAGTGTTTGTGAAATTGTGTGTGAGAGTAAGTACTTAGATGATAGTGCTTTAGATAGGTGTTAAGATAGGATTCTCAACTACCTTAGTGATGTGTATAATTTCCTTCATGCAAGTTGTTAAATTAATTGCTTACTTGTGAAATATATGTGTTTGTATTTCCTGCGTGCCTTGTGCTTTATAACATGCTTGTTAACATGCTTGAATTATTTTATTTATTCTGCTTTACTCTACATACTTCTGGTTAAGGATTGAATGTGATTGGGGCTATGTTATAGTCCAGGAGATCGGTAACAGACTTGAATTCGTGGTTGAGATTCATTTCGCCACGTAGGATGTGTTTGACGAACCCGAGTCGTACTTCGGTTGGCGGCTGTGGTTAGGCCACACGAAGTGCTTGCGCTTCATATCATTCAATTGGTTGTGCGCTCGTGCTAGTCGGGCTCATCAAGTAACCCGATCTGTTTAATGTATGTTCACCATGTTTGGATGCCTATGTTTGAACCTAAGGTACTAAGCTTACCAATGGAATCCCGTTAACCGTGGTACCTCGATCTGCTAAGACTCATGAGCCGGGCATGGTGGTTGGGACACCGTAGTCGAGCCGTCGGCCTACGCTGGGGCCACGAGCCTCCCCGTAGTGACCATTGAGCAACCAGACTCGTGAGCCGAATATGGTGGTATGGGACACTGTATTCGAGCTGTCGGCCTACACTGCTTTGATAGGTGATGGGGGAGTGGTGTAACGATTCCGTGTAACAGCCCTGACAGCCCTGACCGTACTCGGTGTAGTGACCTTGAGCATACTCTGAATCTGCGAAGAGGCGACGAGCCTTCCCGTAGTAAACAGAGTATAAACTAGGCCTGTATTAATAAGGTGATGGGGGAGTGGTGCAACGATTCCGTGTAACAGCCCTGACAGCCCTTGCAGCGACCTAGAACTGCATCATCGTATGAGATTATATAGGATTGATGACCCTATAATGGATCATGTTTGGGAATAATACAAGGGAGGTACCTTAGTTTCCCAATACTGCTGTTTGAAATGGACTAATAACAACTCGGTAATCATGCGCATCATCGCATTGCATGTGCCTGGAAGATGTGGAGCACTGAGGGATGAAAGCATGCCGCATGAGGGAGTACGTTGGCGAGGACATGCATCACGGCGGCATTCCATATTTGCATTAATAAGAGTATTTAGGATTGCTTGACTATACTGCTTTATCATTACTACTTGAATGATTTGATAACATGTTAACCTATGCTTTATTGTTCTACTGAGTTAGCTACTCACTCCCACATTATGGGACGATGTTCTGGACACCCACCAGACTCTGTCTTAGATGCAAGTGCCGATGATTCACAGGAGGCTGAGCCTGATTACTATGACGATCAGTATAAGTTCTCCTACATGCAGTTCTCTGGAGGCTACGCTTAGGCCATTCAGATGATGGGGCTGCAGGGTGTATCAGTATAGTTGTAACATTTGGGCATTTTGATTTTTGAAACAAATACATGTATATGGTGACTCAGTAAGGTGTTCATACTCTGGAGACCGATTGTGACATTTTTAGTTTTATATACATCTGTTTACCTCTTTCAGTCTTCCGCTTGCATTTTATAACTTGATCTGGAGTATGAATGACTATTTTGGTATAATCCCACTCATGATTATTACACTAACACCGACAACATTCAATCATAAGCATTTGTGTTACATAAGTGATGTTTTGGAACTCGGGTGTTGAGTTGCTACTCGACCCCCAATTTTCAGGGCGTTACAGTATGTCCCCCCCCCCCAAAAGAAGTTGTTGCTGCTGAAAATGGAGGCACTAATGTTTACGATGCCCACATCTGAAGTAAACGCCCATGAATGGTCTCTGTGGTGGTACTGCTGGCGCTCGAAAGGATGGACGGTTCCTGTGCCTCTGCGGCCATCGACGCTGCTGCTGCTGGGAACTACTAGAGGGGTTCTTCGTCTTCTGGTCTCCTCTATGATCACGGACCCTCTGCGAATCGTTCCATTTTGCCTCATAAATCTGGGCCCTCTGAACTACTTGCTCAAAGGTCGTGAGCATGTGTCCGACGACACGACTCCTGAGGCTAAAACGTAAGTCGTTTTCAAAACGGCTGGCCTTTCGCTCCTCATCATCAACCAAATACGGCGCGAACCTTGATAGCCCCACGAAACCAGCCGCATACTACGCCATAGACAAGAAATCCTCCCATGCACCAATCTTCTGGTCTCTCTACACCAAGGTCTCGAACTTTAACACTCGCTACTGACAAAAGTGGTCGGGGAAGTACTGTTGGTCGAATCGGTTAATGCAATCATCCCATGTCCAAAAGATGTCAGCTCCTGCAACACGGGTGATGAAGATCCACCAGTGCACGACCTCACCCTGGAGAAGAAATATGGCTAATCGGACCCATTGTTATGTCGTACATCCCATCGTATCAAAAATCTTCTCCATCTCGGAGTGTCATCTCTCGACTGCTGTCGGGTCTCGCTCGCCCTGGAAACGTGGGGAATTGAGCTCTCGGAACTCTCGAAGAAGGGCGCTCATGTGCTCCTACTCTACCTAGGATGGCGAAATAATGGGGTGTCTACCCAACCCGTGAAGGGCGGTCGTCACAGCCTGCAACATCTATTGTAGCTGGGAGGCCCTTACGGGTACGGTAAGATCCACACCGGTCTCGAGTAGAGGAGCGACATCCTCAGGATGGGGAGCAGGGGTCTCTGGTGGTGGAGTGAGAGTTGAAGGTGGTGGAGCGGAAGTCGCTCAGGTTTTTCTCCTAGGCGGCATGTCCTATATGGAAGAACAAAGGTGCCTATCAACCTTGAGAACTCTCGAAGGCACGCACGTTAAGGGTCTATAACAGAAGATCACTAAGTTATTCAAACTTTGGGACCTAATCATTCTAAGTTCTCAACAATCATAGAATGTAGGGTAGCTATCAGTAGATTTGTAATGTTATCCTCAAGTATTCCTAAGTTATGCTCTAATACCAACTTCTGTCATGCCCTAAACTCGAAAACCGAGCTCACAAAATTCCCGATCGGTAAATCCGGTGCTGGCGGCTTTCATAATACCCCATTCTTGGCTTCTAACACCCATACGCCAGATTCTGATTTTTGGATCCTGCAAGGAGGATTTTCCAATGTACATTTATTTCTTAAAATGC
The DNA here is from genome assembly GCA_021015155.1 of Magnolia officinalis. Taxonomy (NCBI): domain Eukaryota; kingdom Viridiplantae; phylum Streptophyta; class Magnoliopsida; order Magnoliales; family Magnoliaceae; genus Magnolia; species Magnolia officinalis. The sequence continues at coordinate 52,454,964 of JAJHSJ010000007.1, forward strand.
ATAACCACAAGTTTACCTAAATCACGAAGCCAACATCATCATCACATATCCACTAATATAAACAGTTGAATACGATGCTGAAAGGGAAATACATATAGCAATAATTAAAGCTCCAAAAGACAACTACATGCTCCAAGCTCGACGTTGCTGCGACCTAACGCCACCTGCACGCATTTAGCATGCATAAGCTTATAGAAAGCTTAGAGGTGGTGTAAGTGTGTGCGCAAGGTAAGTGTCAAGTATGCAATATCAAAGCAATGTTAAAACATGTCAATAAGTCCATAATTACCATCAGCCTTATCCATGTTATGCGATGCAAAACATAAGAAGCCAATATCATATACAGAGGAAACAATGTATATCAGCTATGCAATGTGGAGTCATAGTAAACCAAATATCATGTACTGAGGATGCAATGCAATATGCAAATCCTGAAGGGTCCACGAATACCGTCAACCTTATCTAAGACATATAAATGCAGAAACATAGCAACCTGAAACATCATATGCCGTGGATGTAATGCAATATGCGGTGCGAATGAAATGACCAAGTTGGAATGTGAAGTCGGGATGATAGTACGTAGTATCGTAGGCTATGGGGTTCATCACAAGGGACTTCTATCCAAACCTGTCCCAAAGCTAAATTTGGATAGTCATACTCAATGTGGTAAACTCCTGATCTCAGGTTAGTCGCGCGCCCCAACCAAAATCCTAGCCATTGCGAAGGTACACAACAATTAGTTGCACACCAACAGCCTGAGTGGATAGTGAATGAATGAATCAATCAAGTGTTGAGTACTCAACTGTTGCTCAGTAAGTCCACATATCAATATCGTACATCTCTAGGATCATCACCGGGGTCTGGTACACTCCAAGCTGGCTACCGTACCTACCGGCCGTGCAGCCCAGCGAGTGAAAAATACCTCATTACCTGCCTGCCAATATTGGCTCGGCTCGTCGATAACTGACCCATTTGTGACCTGGTCAAACTCAGCATAGCTTACAGCCCCCTCACTCAGGCGGATAAGGCCACACTCCCTCCCAACCGACCACAACATAGTGGGAAGCGTGGCCTCCTAGTATTTGGCACTCAGCGCTCATGTCTTCCACTCGGTCTAGATGTTGGAGCATCCCCTGGCCATGGGAGTTTAGGGACTTTCACCTACGGACATCCAAAGTGCCCATATGCTCAAACCAAACATTTCCGGTGTCCCTCCTGGCCATTCACAATATACCTATGGAGGCCACAACCCTGATATCGCTAGGGCGTCAAATGATCATGTCACAAAATGCGAGATGCATGAGCCTACCATCTAGTCATGCATCAAACCTACGTGTACAGAGCGCTCATGTGGGGCAACTCCATCACTCGAGGAGTGCCATAAACAATCAGCACAATGGCACATGCTATGTTTAATTGCTCCTCATAACAAGCATGCAAATGATACGTATGGGCATGTATCATGAATTATGTTAAGCATGATTATAATCACATAGATCATGGTGGGCCTGTATAAGGCGACCCATGGCCGGTAATAATGAACGAGTAGCGTGCACAGAAGCACATACAAATGATGGGTCTCGCACATCACAATTAGGCCTCACACATACAAGGGGCTTCACACAATTACAATGGGCCTCATATAATCACAATGAGCCTCATATAATCACAATGGGCCTCATATAATCACACAACGGGCCTCATACAACGTGATGGGCCTCACATAGTAACAATGGGCCTCATACAATCACAATGTTATGCTAACACATACTCAGTGAGTATACCAATCATAGTCGTAATCGATATATATATATATATATATATATATATATATATATATATATATATAGCGGGTTTCATAGAAGGACTGCAGATCTAATCCCTAACATGAGGATCAGTCCTCAACAGCGGATATACTAAACCTGATACCACCGATCTTTTCATCTACGGTGATGATGTTCTCTCCTCATATCAAGGATGGGCCTAGATGACCTACTCCTATCAAGAATGGGCCTAAGAACAATGAGTGGGCTTCCTTGCCCGTTCCATCACGTAGCAATCTGGGCTTCCTAAGGGCCCAATAAGCATAATGTGGACCACATTCCCTATAGAAAGCTCAGTACAAACACAAGGTGGGCTCCAAGGCTTGGGTGGTCCTACAGGGTATGGTGGAAAGCATAACTATCAAATGGGGGCCCAACGGATTGGGATAGCCTAATCAAGGAAAATATTGGTAATATAATCATCAATGAGGGCCCAATGGTTTGGGTTAGCCCATCAAGGGGAGATGAGAATGGGCCTAACAACGAGCCCTAGGGAGAGTTACAATGTGGACATCTAACCATCATTGCTCATACAACATGGACATTACACTATCATTGTTCCCAAGGCTTGACCCATTTAATATTAACCTGGAACATGGATGGGCATCATAAACATCATTGAATACATCGTGGTGGAATCACACATCATAATGGGCCTCATATACATCACCATGGGCCTCACACAAGGGCTTTATATACATCGCATTGGGCATCAATCATGGTCTTCATATAGATCACATTGGGCCTCAAATACATCACAATGAGCCACATCACATGTGTCTAATACACATCACAATGGGCTGCATCACATGGGCCTCTCATACATTACATTGGGCATCTCATACGTCATAATGGGCCACACCAAATGGATCATATATACATCATAATGGGCCTTACTCATGGGCCTCAATTATATTGCAATGGGCCACATAACTAGATCTCAATTACATCACAATGGGCCTCATACCTGGGTCTCTATTACATTACATTGGGCATCACACAAGGGCCTCATTTACATCACACTGGACCTCACATAAAGGCCTCATTTACTTCACAAAGGGCCTCCCAAAAGGGCCTCAAATACATCCCATGGGCCTCACATAAGGGCCTCAAATAGGTTCTGGTGAGGTTTTCCAAGCACCCCTGAGATGATCTTTAATACCAATTCAAAGATGGTTTTAGTTTCTACCTAATTAGGGGTTTGGATGAGTCAACTCGTAACTTAGTTGAGAGAGGGATTTCAAATATAAACACCATAGTTTCGGTTTATACCTGGATTGGGACTACTCTACGTTGCTGATGAGGTAGGCTTTCCCTTTCAAGCAGGCAGTTAAAGACACCTCCGGATGAACCATTTCACGTGTCATCACCGAGTTGACTCTGTTTAGTTGTTTAAGCATGTAAATAAATGAATAAGAGAGTCCATTGCAATCTATTATTGGGTTATTCAACTCGGGAATTTTATGTTATCTCCAGGGCCTATTTGGCCAATTTCATACGTGGATTTCTGGAGGTAACTCGGTCGGGTAGAGTTAACTCGTTAGCGAGTTGAGTTTAACGCCATTACTAAGACTGAGATCGGTCTGAGATCCCTGATGGTGCGGTTATGAGGATGCAAATCGACCTCCTTCACTAATCTAGATCAAGGTTTTTACCCTGATGTGTAGGCCTGAGTCGTACCAACTCGTGACTGAGTTGTGAGTGAATGAGAAGATTGACGATCGAGTTAGGTATGGTACCTCAGCAAATGAGCGAGACTGGTTGCAGTAACTGATCAGGGACCGCTTTGAGATGCTGGAAGAGTCCGGACATAGTAAGCTCTGCTCCGAGAATCAGCTGGGATGATGGGTTGGCGCGGGCTGACTCAAACAATTTGGGACGAGATAGGCTAGCAACTGGTCCTACTTCCAAATCTTCTTCTCTCTCTATCTCCCTTCTTCTTTCTCTCTCACTATCTTCTCTCCTTCCTACTCTCTTTCTCTCTCTCTCTCTCTACAGTGAATGACTCAGGCTAGTCGAGCTGCAATTAGACTTGCAACTTGTTCCAACAGCAGGAGACACTCCATCTTTCTCTCTTTCTATTTCCTTTCTTTTTTTTGTTCTTCTCCTTGGGATTCGCCCTAACATGCGGTTACTTATAGCCTTTCCATTTCTGGATGGTTCTACCATTAATCACGAAGATTTGCACGTTGGTTAACGCAAAACAACCGAGAATGGTTGACACCAGGGTCTCATTGTGCCTCCGATCTTGTGCATAGACCCTTGAACTAAACTTTGATGGATATTAGATGGGGTGGGCCACACGATGGACGATTCAGATGTGCGAGATGATCACTTCCACCGGACATGATTTTTCCTAGCCAAATGGGGAAGATGGGTCCCTGATCATGGTGCTTTTTCAGTGGCCGATTAATCCGTTGATCAAGGCCATTAGGGTGGTTCAGATGCCTCTTGGAATGCATGTGGGGTCCACCCAACGGTGATCGAAAGCTGGAGCTTGAACGTGATTAGCCACTCGAAGGTAGTTTGCGCCGATCGACTATCTTATCAATTTCTCGTGATTTTCTCATCTAACTACGAGAATTCTATCAACCCTAAAGGCGACGCCTGTGATTAGTTCAAGAGAGATTTCTAGAAGCCAATGGTCGGCTGGGATGGATGCTTGCTATAAGTGGAAAAATGCTTTCCGCTTTCCGACGAGTAGGGGAGCATTTTTGGAAAATAGTAGGGCTGATAGGGATTTCTTTATGTACATGGCTTCCATCCAATGACTCCCAACGGTCGGATGTGCCAGAGGAGTGGTAGATGTGGATTTACCTTCCCCGTCAGTGTCATTTTCATACACTGCTTGATCGGTCGCTAATAGAGGTGGCACAGTTAGTTTTCAATCACAAATCTTAGCATGGTCAGGGTCGGTGGGACCCTGTTAATCGAATGGACGGTTTGGATTTTGCTAATGTATTCGAAAGGATAGTCATTTGCGTCGACGAACGAACTGTCAGGTTTAAACGTGTGTCGGGTAGGAGTCTGCTTTGAAATTTTAAGGTTTTCAGTTTTTCATCGGGTCAACACTCGTTTGACCCGATGGTATGTTTTGTGCATGGTGTGTGCAAAAAATCTATGCACACACACCAACAGATGTGAGGTCGATGGCGTGATTAGCACTAATCCACGCCATTCATTATTCTCAAGTGGTGTCGAGAGCACTTAAGGTTAAAGATTGCCTGATATCATCATTTTTGGAGTTTATTATTTGGGGTCTTGACATAGTAAAATGGTGTTTATTTTAGTTCTGGTACGATTTTAAAGGTAGACCTGAGCAACTGAGCCACACATTTATTTTAGTGTTTTAGCTACGTTGGTGAGAAGATTAACTAGACTTATGGTTTAGGTGGTCCGAAATAGTAATGGTTAGTGGTGTTGATTATATGATTAGGCTATGTATATGTGCACACTACAATGTAGATATTGGATTACCGATTTTCTTATTTTATAAAGTGGTTGGTGAGTACGATTTTTCTTAAGCTTCAATGGGCTCTCAAAATGACCTTTGACTTGACTCGATGAGAGTTGTGGCTAATGAAATTTTCTAGAATTGTTCATGAGTTGAAAAGATAGGCTCTTCGTAAATTAACTGATGATGATATCTATATTATGTGTCCCCACACGCCTAAATACTTCCTACGGTTAAATGGCAATACCCGAGTACGCGAAAGTATGAGGTGTTACATTGTGATTTGGAAATATTGACGTTGTGTACCTTTTGGAAAAGCATTGTACTTGTAACCATCAGGATTTATAATGGAGGCTGTTATTGATTATGGATCATCATGTTAAGGTATTATTATTATTTTAAAAAAATCAGTAAAAAATCTTCCTTGTGGTGCATCGAACTCGTGACTTAGTGTATGGAAGTCAAGTGCTGGATTTGCGGCATCATGGAAGCTGTCTGTCCCCGGATTTGGGGTGTGACAATCTCCCTATGAAGTATTATACTGAAAGAATAAGAAGATAGTTCTATGATTTAGTTTTATACTTTTGCTGCAAATTCGATAAATGTAATAAGTTCTCATTGAGAGGGCATTTGATTATTCTTTAACTCTGATGAAATAATCAATACAGTCGATTTTATTCTCGTGAATGTTACTTTCATGAATGTATCTAGATGTGATCTAAATGAATGAAAATAATAATAATAATAAGATGCAATTTTTAAAAGCATCCAATTTATACATTATTATCACTTGGTTTTCTCGGGCACGAGTACAAACTTTGGCCGTAAAAATTCAGGATGTTACACTACCTCCACCCAAGAGCATACGTGACGTGCGATCCTTCCTAGAATACTCTAAATTTTATAGATGATTCATAAAGGACATTAGCCACCTCTCTCGTCCTTTATGTAATCTCCTTCAAAAGGATATACCATACGAGTAGACTGAGCAATGCCAGGAAGCTTTCACTAAGCTCAAGGTTATGTCAACAACTGTTCCTATCATATAGCCACCGGATTGGAGCATCCCTTTTGAGATCATGTGCGATGCGTCTGACTATGGTATTGAGGCAGTGTTAGGCCAGAGAAAAGAGAAGAAGCCCTATGTGATTCATTATGCAAGTAGAACTCTAAATTCTGCCCAAATGAACTACTCTACTACGAAGAAGGAGCTCTTAGCCATAGTGTTCACTACCAGAAAACTGGGCAAAGGCTACGAATAAAAGTCATAGCTAAAGATCTATGGCTACGATTTTAGTCCGTGGCACGACCGTAGTTGTAGTTGCCATAGCCATAGGTCTAAAACCTATGGCTATGGATTTAATCCGTAGTCATATATTACAATAGCTACAAATATAATCCCTAACAATCATAGCTGTAGCCAAAAATACCAACATATATGGATAGTATTTGTAGCTAAAAGTAGCCCCGGATCCATAGCAATATGGTTGTCAGATTACCAGCTATGGTCAATATCTATAACATTGCCTACATTTAAAAAAATTATAATCATTCATTCATTCAATTACAATCATTCATTCATTCAATAATGAATCAATTACAATCCTTCATTCAATCAATTACAATTACAATTATAATAATGTTGAAAATACAAATCTTGGTAAGTCTGTGTGCGTTCACATATGGTACCATAGTTAATTAATCACATGGTGAGGATTTCGGTCTATAATCGACTACTCCTTAAATTTTAGCTTACACAAATATTCAGAATTTCCTTCCATTCGCATGGTACCATAGTGATCGCAGTAGAGCTTTCCTAGAATAAGGTTGCAAATGGAAGTTGTGACCTGAAGGAAAAAATAAAAAAGAAATACACATTTCAGCTTGAACCCTATAAGGAAACAAATGTTACTATTTTCATTCATGATTTTCATACCTTACTTCACTGAAAACCTTCACCATCATCAAACTTGAGAGTTAGAAGACCAACAGGATCAAGCTGGATTGAATGACCACAAAATTTGCTTTTAAGATTATAGTCTCCCCAAAATTTCCATCCTCTACCTTCACAGTGGCATGCAACAATCATTGGATAATGACTGACCTATCTTAAAGTAAAATGTCACGCCCCAAACTCGGAAACCAGGCTCACAAAATTACTGATCGCCAAATCCGACGCCGACAGCCTCCATAGTACTCCTTTCTCGGCTCCCGGCACCTATACACCAGGTTCTTATCCTGGGATCCTACAAGGAGGATTTCAAATATGATTTTGATTCAGTATAAGCATAACCATAAGCATAACCCACGAACAATAACCACAAGAACACCATCATACAATCCACTATGATTAAAAACTTTAAGGTACAATGTGTATAAAGGAAAATACAAGATAATAATAACGCAAACTCCTAAAGCTCGACTGCACGCTCCTACTACGGCGAAGCTACGGCTGCGTCCTGACGTCACCTGCATGCATCAATCGTGCATAAGCTTATAGAAAGCTTAGAGGGTGGTGTAAGTGTTTGTATAATATGAACGTGCTCAGAATGCAATGTCAGAGTAATGCGAAATCATATTGATGAGTACATAATTGCAATCAGCCATACCAAGGCTATCCAGTGCAAGATATGAATGTTATCGGCCATATCAAGACCATGCGTTGCGAGATGTAACTCAAGCATGCCAATCCTCATCAAAATCCACATATCAATGCAGCTTATCACAAGAGCATCAAATATCAGTATAGTTCTCATTCTGGATAATTACTAAGGTTTAGTACACTCCAAATGGCATTGTCTCTTTCCTAGGCCCACAGTCCAAGTGAGTGTAAGAAACCTCACTATCTGCCTGGCCAATAGTATGTTAATACCTATCCGGCACGTCGATAGTAGACTCATTCACGAGTTGGTCAAACTCAGCCTAGTAATGCCCCTACTCTCGGGCAGGTATGGCCACACCCCTTTCCAACCTACCATGACACAGTTAGAAACGCGGCCTCCTGGTATTCGGCCCTCGTGTGCTCATGTATCCACTCGGTCTCGACGTTAGAGTCATCCTCTGGTACCATCAGGTTTAGGGATTTTTGCCCAGTGACATGTATGGAGCCCTGATGCTAGAAACAGTATTTTTGGTATCCAATCTAGCCACCCACGATGTGTCTGTAGACGCCACAACCCTGATGTCACTAGGGAACACAATAATCACAATCACTCAAATGCAAATGTGCATGAGTCACGCAGTCTAATCAAACATCAATCATACACATACCATGCGCTCATGTGAGGTAACTCTGCCTATCAGGGAGTCCCATAAACCACCTGCAGTAAGGCATATGCAATGGCCAATCACATCTCATAACAAACATACAGATGATGCGTATGGGCATGTATCTCAATATTATGCTGTCACAAACTCATAATCGGTAACGGTAGTCAGTATCGGCAATTGGCATCGATAATCAACCCCTCTGTAAGGTGGGGTCCATAGATGGATGGCCGATGATGGACCAATTAAAATTAATGGGGCTCAAGCGTTTGGGTTAACCCACTAGAGAATGAATAAGAAGGGCCTAACAAGGCCTAAGGGAAGGTCACAATGTGGACCTTTAACCAACATTGCACCCAAGGAATGACAATCATAGGGCCAATCGTATAATGGGCCCATGGCCTCATACAAGGGCCTAATATACGTCATCATGGACCTCGCTTAAGGGGCATATATGCATCACATTAGGCTTCACTCATGGGCTAATATATACATAACATCGGGCCATATAAAATGGGCCAAATCAAATGGACAAAAAAATGGGCCGAATCACATGGGCCAATTCAAATGGGTCAAATCAAGTGGGCCGATTCAAATGGGCCGAATCAATGGGCCGAGTCAAATGGGTCGATTTGAATGAGTCGATTCAATGGGCTAAGTCGAATGGGCCCAAACCAACCACACCATTCATCTATAGATAGAGATCATTTTAGAGCATTATCACAAAATGAATCATTTCCAAGGATCATCTGGACCATACCACAAACGCAGTGGTGATAATGATTTCCACTATTGAATTCCAGTGGGCCCCACAATAGTATTTAATTTCCATCCAATATGTTCATAAGGTCACAAAGACCTGGTCAGGGAGGAAAAATAAATATTATATTGATTCAAAACTTCTATAACCTAAGGGGTTTTAATGGTAGATGTTCAAATCCACTATTTTTTGTAGTGTGGTCCACTTGATACTATATCTGTCTTATTTTCAGTCTCAAGCCTTGAGACAAGCTCGCTAGTTAGATGGATGGTTGAGATGTAACACATACCTCAATGGTGGGGTCTACGTCCCTAGGCAGTGGACGGTGTAGACATAACACATACGGGGTGGGTCCCACTCGTATAAAATTTTGGACGGTGTGGATAAGAACCATACATCACATGTGGCCCATCCAGCACTGTCCAGAAGTGGACAGTGCGGATATAACACATACGTCAGTAGTGGGTCCCACATAGGTGGGCTGCCCCACATTCTTCACTCTCTATATGTAGTATATTATACTATATTATATTAATTACTATATTTTATATATTTTTATTTTAATTTTATTATTATATTTTTTTGTACGCCAGCCATCCAATGTCCTGGACGGACGGCTGGATGAAGGACCAGGGCATCAGGGGCCCACCATCCTTATCATATGGATGGTGAGAGAAAATCACATGCATCATGGTGGTGCCACGTGGGTGGGCCACCATGATTTGAATTAAGATGATATTCGTGTTTTCCCTCCGTCCAGACCAATGTCTGGACGGTCTGGATGACATAAACAACACGTGGACCCCACATTTTCTTCAGGCTGATATTTGAGTTTTCTTTTCAACTGGGCCCCTCTAAATCCATCTGGACGGTGCCGATTTACATGGGTCCCACAAGGGAATGGCCCACCATAATGTATTTTATATAATAATTTATATTAACTAAATATATATACGTGTGTGTGAGAGAGAGAGAGAGAGTGAGGGCTCCACCGTCCAGCCACCGTCTAGCATGCTGGACGGTGCTAGATGATGTACATACATCATGGTAGTGCCACGTTGTGGGCCACTAGATTTGGATCGAGTTGATATTTATTTTTCCCTTTCATCCGGGCCTGGGTGACTGTCTGATCATGCAGGCCCCAAATCGGGATCAAGGTGGCCCACTTGTTGGACGACATGGATAAAATACACACATCATAGGTGGGTGATTGATCATAGAGAGAGAGAGAGATAGAAAGAGAGAAAGAGAGAGATCGGCGATGACGGAAGACCCTACCACTACGGGCCCCTCTTGGATACAAGCGTACATCAAGGTGGGTCCCATCATATGTGGGCCCTTGAATCATAAAATAAATTGAAAATGTGGGTCCAAGATCACCCACCGTCCACTTCTTCTTGGCTCCTTGGAAAGGTAGTCACCTTAGCATCGATCTCAACGGAAGATCATGAAGTTTTGATGGTTGAGATGGGAGGTGAGAGAGTGGGAAAATGGGCCACACTTGTTTTTGGGAGAGTGAGCTTGGATGTTGGAAGCTCTTATGGGAGTTGAGAGATTGCTTAGAGAATGAGAGAGAAAGAGAGGTGTGGATTGATATGGGATGGGTGGAATGGGTGTTGTAAGGAAGGGGATGGAGAGGTATGGGTTTGTTTGAAATTTTGGTAAAAGAGGGATGAGTAGGGAGAGAGAGTTGACTTGTGGAAAAGAAGGAATGGGCATTTGTACTTGGGATAGGGTGAGGTGGCATGGGGTATGGGTGTTGTACTTGACTTGATTTGATGTGACATGTTATAAATTCTTTCAGAATTCGCAATGCGTGGCGTTTCTTTAGAATGAACACGGGCCCACATCGCCTAGCCCGAGTATCGGATCGGTGCGCGAGTCACGGTGTTGGAACCATGGCAACGGCGCGATCGTTAAGGTACTAGTTTTCGGTAATGCTGACTTTAGTATGAAGGAGTCGGCTTAGGATGGCGCGCAAACGTCATATACAGGTCGAGGGTTGCTGAAATTCGATGGGGAGGACCGCGGAAGCTTACAGAATGGTACAGACTAGGATACGAGTCTTACAGCTCTCCCCTCCAAATAAAAATTTTACCTCAAAATTTACACAATCATCGCAACTAGACATAACTCATAAAGAAAAAAGAAACAAAGCATCGTCAAATAAAATCGGAGACAACATACAAGATACAACATATAATCAATCATCAAAGAGATGGGGATAGCGCTCTCGAATCTCGACCTTGCGCTCCAAAGATGCCTCATTAATAGAATGGTGACCCCACTGAACCTTTACCAAGGGGATGACCTTGGTCCGGAGGACCTGCTCCTTCTGATCAAGGATACGAACTGTCTGCTCAGTGTAAGAAGCATCCTCACTAACTTTCAACGGCTACCGATCAATAACAGGAAGTACGTCTGACCCGCACTTCCTCAACATAGAAACATGAAAAACATTGTGGACGTCAGGCAACTGAGATGGCAAGGCAAGCCGATAGGCCACGATGCCAACGCGCCTAGTGATCTCGAAAGGTCCTATGAATCTTAGGGCAAGCTCGCCCTTCGCTTTGAATCGAACCACGCCCTTCATGAGAGAGAACTTGAGATACACTCTGTCCCCAACATTAAACTCCAAAGGACGATGCCAACGATCAACAAAACTGTTCTGCCGGCTCGGAACTGTGCACATCCTCTGCCTGATGATATCGATGGCCTCTGACGTCTACTGCACAAGCTCCGGACCTAGGAGACGCCGCTCTCTGACCTCGGTCCAACAACTTGGAGATCTGCACGGTCTGTCATATAACACCTCAAAAGGAGTCATGCAATGGTCGTCTGATAGTTATTATTATATGCGAACTTGGCCAATTGTAGATGCTCATCCCAGTTACCCCCGAAATCAATCGTGCAGGTCTGACGCATATCCTCAAGGATCTGGTTGACCCTCTCTATCTGGTCATCGGTCTGCGGATGGTACGCGGTGCCGAGCTGCAAAATAGTCCCCATCGCTCTCTGAAAGCTCCCCCAAAACTGAGACGTAAACCTCAGGTCTCGGTTGGAAACGATCGAGACTAGAATGTCGTGCAGTCTCACAATCTCCTCAATAAATAACTTCGCAAGCCTATCCAAAGACCAAGTCGCACGAATAGCAAGAAAATGTACCGACTTTATTAGGCGATCTATGACAACCCAGATGACGTCATGACCGCGTTGAGTCCTTGGCAAGCCCATAATGAAATCTGTCGATACGTGCTCCCACTTCCACGTTGGGACACTCAATAGTTGCAATGGACCAGGGGGTCTCTGATGATTGGCCTTGACACACTGGCATGTGTCATACTTGACCACAAAACTGGCGAACTAACGCTTCATCCCCACCCAAAAATATTGTCTCCTCATATCACGATACATCTTCGTCGAGATAGGGTGGATAGAAAATCGTGATCGATGTGCCGCGGTCATAAGATCTCTGCGCAACTCAGGAATATCCGGGACACATAATCGGCCTCTAAAGCGAAGTCCACCATCAGAACCAATCTGTCAATCCGTCTGACTCTCAGATGCTACCTCTGCTCGATAATCCTGTAACGACTCGTCTGTTTGCTGAGTCTCGATCACTCTTGTGACAAGAGAGGGTTGAATCAACAGGCTCGATAGCTGAACGATAGAAGACTGCAAACCAAAACTGAAGTCATACTCTGTTATATCCTCGAGCATCCTCCACTCTTGAATTATCATGTGTGCCACTTGGCCTCGCGGCTGACGGCTGAGGGCATCCGCCACCACGTTTGCCTTGCCTGGTTGGTACTAGAGGTTAAAATCATAGTCCTTCAGGAGCTCCATCCAATGCCTCTGCCTCATGTTTAGCTCAGACTGAGAGAATAGGTACTTCAAGCTCTTGTGGTCAGAGAAGAGCTCGAACCTAACTGCATAGAGGTAGTACCTCCACACCTGCAGTGTGAAGACGACTGCTGCCAACTCCAAATCATGCATGGGGCAGTTCAACTCATGGACCTTAAGCTGGCAAGATGTGAAGGCTACAAGCCTGTCGTGCTACATTAGGACAACACCTAAACCAATATGTGAGGCATCAGCAAATACAACAAATCCATCACTGTAACATCCCGAATTTTTGCCAACCTGGGATTACACGTCCTTAGGCAATGGGTCGATCTTAACACCTTATTAACTTGTCAGAACTGAATCTCACAATCTAAAATCGCTCCTTAACCCATGTCCTTCACAAATCCCACCCTTCACCACCTTGTTCTTTAAATTTTCTAAGTACTTTCACATCAGACACTATCTTAAAGTTTAGGTGATGAAGAACAATACTTAAACTAAACATTGCTGCAAAGGACTAAGTACCACCTCAGACCGAAATCGCCCAGGACTAAATCCTTTAGAAATTAGGCGAGAATTATCTCGTGTTAAACTAAAGTGCCTGTGAAATTAGCACCAATCACTTTAAATATGATTTGCAAAACCCAAAACTTGTAAAATCATTGACGCTAGGTTACCCTAAAATCTAAGATCAATCTCATTACCCGACTGCTCTCGGGAGCATCTCGAAACTCCGTATTAGATCTGGACTGCACGTTGGAAGTCCGATTAACACGAAGTTAAGGAATTAGGAACGCCTTGTTGGGCTTGACAACCATCTTGGAAATCAAATCCAGATAGTGTCTCATTGTAATTCGATTGAGTCTGGAGCGAGGAGTGTGAAAGCACTTGATTTTCTTTACAAATAAATATTTCAAATAGTAATCTGGCACCTCTCGCTTACGGATCAGTTTTAAGCAACCAGACCGTCAGAATCAGACCAAATTACACCCTCGGATCAGGAGAAATTTCATACACATATCCATGTACTCGGATTCTCCGATTAAGATTCGCTGACCGTTGAACTGAAACTAGTCCGCCACACGTGATCTGGGAATCCCACTGAAAAAAAACTTAACTCCACCTAGATCCAAGGTTGGTGAGCTTAAGTCCGACCTTTAGCTCAAGGAGGCCTGCCAGAAGTCCTCTGTTGAATTGAAACTGACCCGCTTTGGTTATAACTTAAGTATACTTTGACCTGGAGTCTATTTCGGTGAGTTTTTAGGCTATATAAGGACCTTTAACCCTCTCTCATTGCAGCCATACGAATTTGAGAGAAACCCTAGAGAGAGAAGAGAGAAAAGAGAGAGAAAGTGCGGGAGATGTGGGAGAATCTCCCTGTCATGCTTCCCTGCCACTCCACGAGCTCCACCACTCCGTTCTAATCGCTTTCTCGGCGATTCCGACTTCGTTTCTAGGTAAGAAACCCTAACCCTAATATGTTTTGGGGTTGTATAGGTTGTAGGTTATGAAATAGCTAACCTGTTTCATTCTATAGGTTACCAAACTGCCGTATACGAAAGCTTAGGAAACCTATTGGATTCGTTACGATTCTACGATAAAGGTGCGGACTTTAGGTGTATAGGTTATGGTTTTCAACGCTTTCAATGTTAGATAATGATAGATTCATGATCTGCATGCAATTGCACATGTACAAAGTGCTGTCTGTTTTCCGTTTCGATTAAAGATGAAGAATATGGAATTTTACATACTATAGGTATCTGTAGAAAGTACCGTATACATATAAATTTTGGAAATGTGTTTGCCATGATTATTTGCTGTATTAATATGTTATATATGGATAAAATACTTGTTTGGCGAAAGGGTTCGCCCTAATACATGCTTTTGCTAGTATACACTATGTATGTTAAAATAGTGTATTCTAAGTGTTTGTGAAAATGACCGAATGAGTATAGAATTCTCATTCGTGCTCGCCATGACTAATTGTCATGGATTTATGATTGTTGTGTTGGCGATACCCCTTTGACGAAAGGATTTTCCCTAAATCACGCCACGGCCAATATACACTACTTATATTAAAATGTGTGGCCCAAGTGTTTGTGGAAATGACTGAATGAATATGGAACTTGGATTCTTGCTTGCCATGGCCATCCGTCGTGGGTGTATGCGTGTTATGATTGGGGTAACTCCCTAGTGATAGGATTTGGCCTAATACCTATGTGATCAACATATGTCATGTATGTTGATGTATGTAGTCTAAAGTGTTTGTTGAAATGTCTGAATAAGTAGTAGTTAGTAAATTGTAATGTATAAGGGTGTTGAGATATGATTCTCAACTCCTTTAACTATGTGTATGATTTCCTTGGATAGTTGTGTGATTAGGAATTGAATATGTACAAACTCATGCTCATGTTGTACTTCATAACATGCTCAATTGATTATATGATTTTATCTGTGTAATGCATATGTTTAAATTCATGTTTACATTGTTTGATCCGTCATGGTTGATGGGGGAGTGGAGCAACGAGTGCGTACAACAGCCCTGGCAGCCCTAAACGGATAATATCAATCTTTGATTGTATGATTTGAATTTTGATCCATTACTGCTTTAAATATCTGAAATTGAATATGATTGGGGCTATTGTATAGTCCAGGCAGTCGGTAACGGGATCGAATTCGTGGCTGAGTTTCATTTGCCATGTGAGATGTGTTCGACGAACCCGAGTCGTACCTCAGTTGGCGATAGTGGTTGGCCACACAAAGTGCTTATGCGCTTCATATCGTTCAACTTGTTGTGCACTCGAGCTAGCTGAGCTCGTCAAGCAACCCTATCTGTCATATATATGTTCACCATGTTTGGACGCTACTGCTTGAACCTAGGGTACCAAACTTACCAGTGAAATCCCTTTTAACCATGGTACCTCGATCCGCTAAGACTCATGAGCCAGGTATGGTGGTATGGGACACCGTGGTCGAGCTGTTAGCCTACGCTGGGACCACGTGCCTCCCCGTAGTGACCAGTGAGCAACCAGACTCGTGAGTCGATTATGGTGGTATGGGACACTATATTCGTGCTGTCGGCCTACATTGATAAGGTGATGGGGGAGTGGTGCAACGAATGCGAGCAACAGCCCTGATAGCCCTTTGTAGTGACCTCGAACATACTCTGAATTGCAGTGAGGCGACGAGTTTTGCCACAGTGTATAGAGTATGAAACTAGGCCTGTATCTGTATAGTGATGAATCGTTAAAAAGGTGATGGGGGAGTGGTGTAACCTTTGTGCGTAACAGCTGTAACAACCCTGGTCCTAGTAGTCAGTCACGAGCCCTTAAGCATGTAGACATACATCACGAGGAAGGTGGTGAATGCTAAAAGAGATAGTAGGATACATTATCATCATTCCCATTCTAGATAGAAGTATTAAATTTCGGGGACGAAATTCTCTTTAAGGGGGGTAGATTGTAACACCCCGTACGTTTCGGTCCTCGAGTGTTACCATGAATTTGACCTATTATGTATACGTGTATGGTACCAATCTAGCTAACCAAACCCTACATCCATCCTCCAACACGAATCTGACTAATTAAGAATGATCTTCATCCATAAATCAAGTTATCCGACCGTCGATCATTTGGTTTGATATATGTACATTCCCTTAACTAAACTAGTGAATAACTCTTTATCCATAATGATTTAGATGTAAGTCCTTTTGTAATAATTGCTTAGAAATGAGCATAGAACCATGTAGAACCATCATAAGAACTATGTAGAACCATTAGATTTCAACAATAATTACGAAAATGCCATTACATAGACCCCTGAATTATAGATCACATAGTTCTCATGATCCATTTCATGTGAAATTTTATACTAGGCCTAATTATCATAAATTAACCGTACACATCAAATTTCAACCCTTAGATCACATTAAATTAGCTACTTGATCTCTACATCCGTCCGTACACTTATCAGATCAAAATTTTGATCTGTTCATCTTGCTCACACCATATGAATATGTTTAACCCACCGTTAGAATTACAATATGAGAAACCCACACATGTGAACAAGTCACTCGAATCTAACAATTTACATGTCATACCCTTAATCACTCCAGAAACATACCTTATAACCATCCATTTACGAAACTGACTATACATCCACTGACATACATGGCCAGAGTGCTAACCATAAAGCCCCCTTATTTTTAACAAGTCATCTGACCATCCGTCATGTTTGGATCTACCAAATGGGCCATAAAAACATCATGGAAAATCGATCATCATGAAGATCTTAGGGTTTTGGTCCAAACTGCTCGGTAACTTGTCAATTGGAGGTGTACAAATATTATTTTAGAATTTTAAAATATATTACCTGTTAAAAGAGCATCTTAGTCATCCTCAAGAAATCAAGGCTCAAATTTGGGCAACGAAAAGAGCGCAAAAAATAAAGGCCGCCTGTCAAATCTCATCACATTTGGATGGTGGAGTAGTGAGTTACGGACGGTGGATGTTTTGACAAAATAAAGGGTAAAGTTGTAAATAAGAGGATAACATTTGCATGACACTGTACAGACGAGAATTCCAAATAAGTTTTTAACGGTGAATGTCTTTGAAACTCAGTTGGATCTTGTGGGCCACTTGATTAATGAAATTATTTCAATTTTGATGCCATGTCCTAAAATGATGTAACAAACTGGACAGACGGAGTGGATTCTTTGAGAAATCGTCACAAGGGGACCAACGCAATTAAAATAATTTAACGTAAGTAGGATAGTATGCAAGAGCGATGGTTTTAAGCAGTTTTAAGTGGTGAACACCACCCGCACTTGGACGAGTCATGTGGCTCATCTATGTAACATGATATCAATTTTAAAAAAATAAGCAGTGGCCTTGAATGGGTCACTAGTTAGGCGAAGGGTCTTGATCACGGGAGTGGACCATGGATCGCCAACGAATCAATGCGGTTGGCACTCAATGGTCGTAATAAAGTGATATGGCCCACTTGGACGTTCGATTTGCCCCACCTTTGGTAAAAGGCCGTGGCAAGGTCCACCAAATAGGGTGGACGGGGTGGATTGATCAGGATAGTCCTTGTGGGGCCCGACTTTAACGCATGAGCATGAAGAGTGCGTGCACTCACTGCACACTGGGTTGAAAAACCCACTCAAATCACCTCTGACCGATATTTTCGAAAGAAGGAAATCCCTTCTCTCTCTTTACCGCGCCCAGACGCTTTTGAACGGACGAATACCCGTCCATTTGTAACCGTTGTGGCCCACCATCAGCAGACACGTAGAAGATCTAAACCGTCCATGTTGTAGAGGACCTAAAACCGTGCAAACCCTGCCCAATTTTCCCCACTGTCACTCACACACGTGACCACAAATGCCAGCACAAGAGGGCTGGTTGTGTTTTCATCTTTTCTAAAAATGGAAAATCTGTCTTTCCTCCACGCTGGCAATCCGCGTGAGGATTTTCTCCTTAAATCCCGACCATCCGGTGCAGGAAATCTCAACCGTCCGTTCCCATTCACACGAATTAGGGCTCTTAGCAGAAAACCGACACCGGTTTTGGTTGCGCATGCGGTTTTTCATCTGCCTCTCTGCCACGGAATGAATCCGGGCCATTCGATCTCGATCCAACGGATCTGAGAGAGTCTAGGGCAACTCTAAATGAGTGAGGATCGGACAACATATTATTTTATCTGCTTGCTCCCTACCCTCCAACGAAAACTCGGCCGCCCCTTTCAAAGCTCGAACCCACCGCGAAAATGCCACTAGAGCTTCGTTTTTCCTCTTCTAGAAGCATTGTGTGGAGAAACTAAATGCCCCTGCATTAACAGTTAGAAGGAAATAACCTCCGTTGGGAGACTGCCATTGAAGCCGAAGCTTCTTCCTCGAGAGCATCGCCACTGCTGCCATTGCCACCACCTGATTTTCGGGCTGGAGCTCGTTGGAGATCCAGCAGAAAAGAAAGAAAGGAAGAATAAAAACAGAAAGAAAAGAAAGGAAGAAAACAGAGAAGAAAAAAAAAAGAAAGAAAAAAAAAAGAAGAGAAGAAGGAGAGAAATAGAAGAAGAAACAGAGGTAGGGAGGGAGAGTAGTTGCGCCTGCGTTACACCATGCCTCAGCCGCCCATCTACGTCAACAGTGGGTCCCGATCATGAGGTGCGTTATCTCTCAATCGTCCATCTGGGCGATCAGCCAGCAGGTCACACACCGCATCTAGTGGCTGCTGTATTGGCGTCATGAACAGCAAGTTCTGTGGGCTCCCTTTAATGTATATGTTGATATCCTTGTCGTCCGTGCTATGCACGTGGGGCCCACCTTGATGATGTACATATCCACACCGTCCAGTAGCAGGTCAAATGCTGCTGGACAGTGGGGAAATAACATCCACCGTTGAAACCTTCTCAGGTCTTTGGCCGTTCGTGAGAGGCCCACGACCTGGCCCATTACCTGGGTGGCCCACAACAGTGGGGCCCACCATGCAGGTATTGTATCTTGTCCGTCCAACTGGCGGCCCACCTTGAGGTGGGGGTTCTATCCATACCCTCCAGCCATTTACAGATCATTTTATGGCATTGCAACAGGAATGAAACAGATCCAAATTTCAGGTGGATCCCACCCTGATGCAGGGTTGTGTCCACTCCATGCATCCATTGGGTCCCACATGAGGCCACCATGATTTATGTATTTTATATCTCCACCGTCCACTTGATTGGGACGGTGGGATGCCACCGTGATGCATGTGTTTTACAGCCTCTGTGTGAGCCAACATCATTCAAGTTTCATGTTAAATCATGTCTAACAATGCTAATATTTACTAAATCTCTATGTAATTGGTAACGGTTCAAATCTCATATGCATAGATCCTCTTTGCTTGAACTGACTTAAGTCCAAGACGGTTTAGTGTGGGTGCTAAGTAGCATTTGTGCATATTGGAGTGATTCAAATTGAAGTCATCTTGAATTGACCAAGGTGAGGACTCACCCTTTGAGCTTCCCACTTAAATTCATTAATCTAATCGTAGATGTTGCATTAATCTTTTCCCTTTAGTATCTCCTCAGTCACTTGATTGAACTGCTTAACTAGTTGTGTGAATATTTGAATATGTTGTTATGTTGTGCGCTTGATTTCTATGCTAGATAATGAATACATCTCTTTAATTATAGCAAGTATAGATAAGTGATGATAACATGCGATCTTTAGTCATGCACTGTTAATTAACTGTATATTTGTTGTTCGTGATTGAGTGATGTAATAAATGAAACATGTCATGAACCCATCATCTTGCGGTTTATATTTGACTTACGCAACTTGGATCGCATATATGCCTTACCTGGCTTGGACCGCACATTTGCCCTATGAGGCTTCGATCGCATGTTTGCCCTCCGTGGCTTTAACGGAACAATGATGCCATTTTGTGGCTTGTTGGGTGTGTTCCCATACCCTGCTGTTTCCTAGCCATCATGCGGAGTTCAGTCGTACCATGATTTCCAGGTGGAGCTGAAGTTCGCTTAGCGATTTACTAGCCATCTTGCGGAGTTCACATACGATATGATTTCCGGGTGGTCTAGGGTTTGTATGTTGTTTATCTCTTCATCTGTGGTGTTCATTTGTACCATGATTTTCGGGTGGAGTTGAAGTCCGCTTTGTCGATTTTCTAGCCATCTTGCAGAGTTCACGTACGACATGATTCCCAGGTGAAGTGGGGGTTTAAAGGGTGATTTTCTATTTGCCTTGCGAATTCTACTTGTACCATGATTTCCGGGTGGAGCTGAAGTTCGCCTTGTCGATTTCCTAGCCATCTTGCGGAGTTCATGAACAATGAGATTTCGGGCTTAATAGAAAATCGTACGTTTGATTGTTTGGTTATCTGAACATGTTTCCTTGTACTGTAAGAAACATTACATTTTGCTTATGATGAAATTCTGCTGATTGGATTGACTTTCTTAACATGAGCATGCCTTTGAAATGCCCTGTTTAGCCTACCTAATTTCATGACTTGTAATCTACATTGGATTATGAATGTTGAGTGCGAAATCTTAGAGGGTGCTCCTCACTGCGATAGCCATTGACGCTATCAAACCATAACAGTTGATGCAGGTATAGGACGAGCCGATGTTGTTCACTAGGTTGATGGAGCAGATCGAGTAGCTAGGGAGGTAGACGGGGTCCTTGCGGCCCGCATTAATCTCCACTACTAGTTTATAGACTTAAACTTTCACTTATTTGAACTTTGTTATTTGAGATTGTATAAGTCTTGTATGGGCGCTACATTTAGAATTTTATAATGATCGGAATGTTTTTATACAATGTATGGTTTAATCTAGCTTCGTTGTTGTTAACTCGAATTAATGGTAAACGACTCAAATTTACACTGGATTTCATAAGCTAACAACTCGGGTTTTTGGGAAACGGGTTATATACTTGGGTCCTGAAAACATGGGGCGTTACAACAGCCCTGGCAGCCTTTGCAGTGACCTACAAAACACACTATCGTCTAAGATTAACTAGGACTGACGACCCTAGAATGGATCATGTTTGGGAATGATACAAGAGAGGTACCTTAGTTTCCCAACCCTGCTGTTTAAAATGAACTAATAACAACTCGGTAATCATGCTCATCATGCATTGCATGTGCCTGGAAGATGTGGAGCACTGAGGAATGCAAGCATGCCGCGAACGTAAGATGGTGTCGCACGAGGGAGTGTGTGGTGAGGGCATACATCATGAATGCATTCATACTTGCATTAATAAGAGTAGTTAGGAGTGTTTGATTGTACTGCTTTATCATTACAGCTTGGCTGAGTTGATAACATGTTAACCTATGCTTTATTGTTTCACTGAGTTAGCTACTCACTCCCACGTTACGGGACAGTGTTCCGAACACCCACCAGACTTTGTCTGATTACAAATGACGATGCTACTCTTGTGGCGGGGGCGGACCTTTATGACGACAATGATGCTTGTTCGTGTATGCTGTGTGCTGACGGCTTCATGTGAGCCGTGTCATGATCGACGGGATTATAGGGATGTTGACTAGATGACACTATACATTTGGTATAATTTGAATTGTACTTGTAATTCATTAACCTGGTAACCTTATCACACTCTGGAGACTTACCATAGTTTTTATATTTTATATATCTATCACAGTCTTACGCTTGCAATTTAACTGTCTCTGGAGTATGATATACTGTTTTGGCTTAATCTCACTCATGTTCAATGCTCTATTATAGACAACATTCAATCATCATTTATTTTGTTGCATAAGTGATGCGTTGGAACTCGAGAGTTGAGTTTATGCTCGACCACCGATTTTCAGGGCGTTACAATAACTCCCTGAGGGAAGACTGAGGACAGGAGTGGACGTCAGACAGTCCTTCAGATCCCTGAATGCTTGATCACATGCGTCAGTCCAAACAAAATTTGCACCCTTCCGAGTCAACCTGGTCAACGAGGCTACAATACAGGAGAAGCCCTCAATGAAATGCCGATAGTATCTCGCTAAACCAAGGAAACTGCAGATCTTGGACGCAGTCGTGGACTGGCCCCACCGACGCACTGCCTTAACCTTCGAGGAGTCCACTGTGACACCCTCCCTCGTTACCACGTGACTGAGGAACTTCACCTCATCCTGCTAAAATTCGCACTTCTCTAACTTCGCACTGGTGGGCACGGAGGGTCTACAATGCGATCTCTAGATACTGCATATAGTCCTCACAGGCGTCGATGAAGACCACAACGAACTAATCGAGATATGGATGGAAGACCTTATTCATTAACTGCATGAAGACTGCGGGTGCATTGGTTAGTCCAAAGGACATGACCTGAAACTCAAAATAACCATAACACGTCTTGAAAGCTGTCTTCGGGATGTCCTCCTCTCAGACCTGAATCTGATGATAACCGGAACGCGGGTTAATCTTCGAAAAGAATTGTGTACCCTGCAGCTGATCAAATAAATCATCTATCCTCGAGAGCGGGTACTTGTTCTTGATCGTGACCAGGTTAAGCTCGCAGTAATCCACACAGAGCCTCAACGAGCTATCCTTCTTCCTAATGAAGAGTACCGGCGCTCCCCAAGGCGAACTGCTTAGTCGAATGAATCCCAACTTACGCAACTCATCTAACTGTCACTGCAGCTCCTTCAACTCCATCGGTATAAAACGATACAAGGCTTTCGAAATACACGCAGTACCGGGCACCAGATCAATCTGGAACTCAATATGCCGACGAGGCGTAACCCCGGAATCTCTTAGAACACGTCGGGGACATCACAAACAATCGGTAATTGATCAATACAAGTGGCAACAGGTTCTTCAACGGCGCAGGACATCAAGTAAGACAATGGCTCTCCTTTGGGTTCGGTAACGGTCTGAAACTATGGCAAACTTGGTATGTAGAACGTGACTGTTCTCGCGGAACAGTCCAAGATAGCGTGGTACTCGGCAACCTAATCCATACCCAAGATAATGTCAAAATATGATATTGGCAGCACGTACAAGTCGTCGGGCAAGAAAATCTCTCCCACTAACACAGGGCAAGACGAACAGAAGTGGCCTAATACTGTAGTCTTCCCTAAGGGCATCCATACGACCAACCCCTCTTTAGCAGAGTCTGTCGCCTATCTAGTCGAATGGTAGAATCTCTTAGACATAAACAGGTGTGAAGAACTGTAATCAAATAAAACTCGAACGATGCATGCAGAGACTGGAAGTATACCATCAACAACTCCTCTGAAGGTCTACGGGTCCTGCTAAGCCACGTAGAACCTAGTCTGAGCAGATAGGGAGGTGTCTGTCCCCTCTGAGGTCCCTGGTGCTGCTTCTGCCTCTGCGGCGCCCTGTACTGATGTCTCTACTGCTGCTGGGGCCTCAGTGGCTGAGGTGGTTGTGGTCGCTGCGCGCTGAAAGCTGCTGGTGCAGTCGCTACTGCGCTGAAGGCTGTTGTGGCCCTCTAAGCTGCTGATGATGAGGGCGGGGGCACTCATACACGTGGTGCCCTGTCCCACCACATCTATAACAAGTCCATGTAAACGGCTACTAGGGTGCTGCTGGAGGTGCCACTGGTGCTACTGGTGCTCTAGCAGATGGGTGGATCCTGTGCCTCTGTGGCCATCGATGCTGTTGGGAGCTATTGGAGGGGGCCTACCTCTTTTGACCTCTCCTCTGATCTCGATCGCTCTGGGTGCCGGCCCACTCAGTCTCATAAATCTGAGCCCTCTGTACTACCGCCTGAAAAGTCGGGAGCTCAAGCCCAATAACATGGCCTCGAAGACCGTAACGTAAGTCATTCTCAAAATGGCGGGCCTTTCGCCCTGAATCATCAACCAAATACGGTGCAAACCTCTATAATGCCACAAAATGAGCTGCGTACTGTGCCACAGACATGTCTCCCTACACTAAGGTCTCGAACTCTAGCACTCGCTGCTGACGAATGTGGTCGGGGAAGTACTGCTACTCGAATCAGTTTATAAAATCTTCCCATGTCCAGACGAAATCAGGCCCTGCAATACGGGTAATAGAGGTCTACCAGTGCTCAGCCTCACCCTAGAGAAGAAATATTGCCAAGCGGACCCACTGTTGTGTCGTACATGCTATCGTATCAAAAATATTCTCCACATCGGAGCGCCACCTCTCGGCTGCAGTCAGATCTGGCTCGCTGTGGAAATGCAGGGGATCGAGCTGTTTGAACTCTCGAAGAAGGGCACTCACACTCCTGTTCTGCCTGAGCTGGCAAAACTACAGGATGTCTGCCCTATCCCTGAAGTGCAGCCGTCACAGCCTTCAACATCTACTATAACTGGGAGGCACTCACAGATATGGTCGGATCCGCACCGGTCTCAAGTGGAGGAACGACATCCTTAGGGTAGGGAGTAGGGATCTGAGGGGGTGGAGTGGGAGTCGTATGTGGTAAAGTGGGATCCTCAGGTGGTGTAGCGGGAGTCTTATAGGAAAGAATAAGGATGTCAATCAACCTTGAGAATCTCTCAAATACACGTACATTAGGGAACTAAATCGGGAGGCTACACACTTGGAACCCATTCGTCATAAACTCATAGCAAATATGTGATGTTGTTCTTGGTTATTTCCAAGTTATGCTCTGATACCAACTTCTGTCACGCCCCAAACTTTGAAACGGGGCTCACAAAACTCCCGATCCCTGAATCCGACGCCGACAACCTCCATAGTACCCCTTTCTTGGCTCCCGGCACCCACACACCAGGTTTCAATCCTGAGATCCTACAAGGAAGATTTCAAATATGATTTTGATTCAATAAAAGCATAACCATAAGCATAACCCATAAATAATAACCACAAGAACACCATCACACAATCCACTATGATAAAAAAACTTTAAGATACAATCAGTATAAAGGAAAATACAAGATAATAATAATAGAAACTCCTGAAGCTTGACTACACACTCCTATGGTGAAGCTATGGCTGCGTCCTGACGTCACTTGCAACCATCAATCATGCATAAGCTTATAGAAACCTTAGAGGGTGGTGTAAGTGTGCAAAATATGAATGTGCTCAGAATACAATGTCAGAGTAATGCAGACTCATGCTGATGAGTACAATCCACCGTACTAAGGCTATGAGGTGCAAGATATGAATGTTATCGGCCATATCAAGACCTGAAAGTGCCCTAGTTTGATAAGTTACGTGAGTGTTGAGTCAGATTGTCTACAGAGCCTGATAGGAAGATCAATTCAAGCGTATGCTTCAACCGGATGTGTGCAAGCTCATCACAGGTAAAACTAAAGCTTCACATCGTATGACCCAAAACACCAGGTGAATAAAATCCTTAAAAACAAGTTAGAAATCATAGGGTTTTAAGGTGAGAAAACTTTTTTCAAAATAGAAAAATCTCTAAGTTTTTCTTGCCTTGTCGATTTTATCGGAACACCCTCGATATGATCGACCTGCTCTGTCGATGTCCTCGATACCTTAACAATATTATCGATGTGAGGACCAAAAGTGTCCAACAACTAAATATTCATCTGGACGGATTTATCGATCTATCGATATCATCGATATAAGAACTAAAAATGTCTAGCAGCTAAATACTCATTTGGACTGATTTATCGATATATCGATTCCCCTATCGATATCATCGATATTCAAATCTAGAGTACATCGAAAGTGGCTCGATATGATCGACGGACAGATTTCCGGTGCCCCTGTTTTCTAATGAAAATCTCAAATTCGTTTGATATATCGATGCTCTTCCGATATGATCTGAAATCAAATATTGATAACATCGGAAGTCCATCGATGATATCAATCGTGGGCGCACATTTCTTACAATAGATATTTCAGGTTATTTTTAACTATGATCGCGGGCCTTTCAATAGAATCGATATTCAAATGTCGATGATATCGGCACCAGGTCGATTGCATTGAACAAGGTCATAAACTATCCAGCAAGCTTAAAGACAAATCCACTAGATTTATCTATGCCTCGACTCTGATCTCGATATCATCGACATTCAAATTCTAATGATCTCGATGGTTTCCCAATCATTCATGAAAACCTGAAATATTTCAAAGTCAAGTCTCTCTCATTTTTCAAGTGTCGATGGATCGAACCTATCATCGATGGAATCGGATTTCGAAATCCGATGACATCGACAGTAGTTTTGATTCATCGACCAATTGACAAAGAGTTTCAAAAGCGTATGACATTGAGTTAGCGTCATCGAGTAGACCATCGATGCTATCAAAACTATACGCTCGAAGATATCAAACCTGCTCGATGATATCAAACTCTGTCATAAATGTGACCGTTTTATATCCGTTGGAAATCTTTGCCTATATATAGAGGACTTGTCTTTTGTTGCTGAGAGAGAAAGGAGAGAGAGCTTTTGAGTGTTTCAACTTATATCTTATATCTAAAGCCCTTTCTCTCAAGGGAGTTTATCATCCAATCCACCCTCATCATTGACATTCAATAGAGTGGATTGGGGAATGAACTTCCGCATTTAAGGATCCTCAAGCTACTACCTTAATGGCAAATCATTAAGTTGGGATGCGTTGAATGCATAAGATTGGAATCGCTCTATCTTCCTGATAGGAAAATATTTTGAGAGTAGGATTCCATCTTTACCTTGACCTAACCCGAGGCCGAGTATTGGTATATCATCTTGTGTTACGGATCAAGGGAGCAGAAGACTCTTCGACAACAACGAGGAGGAGATCTTCGGCATTATGCTAAACGGGACTCATCAGCTTATTTGTAAGTATCTAGAGTTCAAGAGGACACTTGTGATCATTTCTTTCTAGGATTGGGTCTTAAGTGGTTCTCACCCTTTGAAGACCTTAAGGAGGCTTCCGGCGGGAGTGTACGTGGTGGGTGCGTTGTATGGACCCTTGCTCTGTGGAGAGCATAAACATCTGGTTAGGAGTGAACCAGTAAAACTCTGGGTTTTAGGTGAACCGTGTAAAACCTTAGGGTTTGAGGTCAGCCGTGTAGAAACCTCTAGTAGGGTCTTATGAAAGATCCTTGGCCAGTGTGCTTAAAAGTGGGTGCGTTGTGTTGACCCTTGCTCGTGAGAGCATAAACAGTCAGCCTCAGTGTAGGTTGTAAAGGTTGAAGGTGAACCTGATTTAAAACCTTAGGTTAGACGTGAACCATTGTGTAACCTCCTTAGTGAAATCTGGTACACTTAAGGGTTGAGTGCGGTTACCGAGAGTGGAGTAGACTCATTATCGAACCACTATAAAAATGACTGTGTTTGAGATTGTTATTCTTATTATTGTGTGATTTACTTTAATAGTTCCATATCTGAACATTTGACCACACTACACACACATACACAGTCATATCCATCATAGGCTAGCTTGCATACTGCTTATCTCGAAAATAGTTTGTGATTGGATCCTCTATTAGGCTTGCAAGCCAGTAGAGTTACATTTGAGTAATCTTGATAACTGTATGATCACAGGATTAGTGAAGTAGGATTTTTAAATAAATCATAAAAACTTTAAAAAGTCCTATTCACCCCCCTCTAAGACATAGTGGCACATTCTTTCTTTAACTAGTGCGGTCTTTACCGTCATTTCAATTGGTATCAGAGCGGGTCTCTCTTTAAAGGCTTCACCGCCTAGAGAGTGATCTTGACTGAAGTTGGGAATATGGCCAAAGGAGAGGGCTCATCAGTCACTAGACCTCCAGTATTTGACGGCTCAAACTATGCATACTGGAAGGCTAAGATGCACTACTTTCTGAGATCTTTGAATCATGACGTTTGGGACATAGTTGAAATCGGATACGTGCCACCAACTGAACAAATCATACTTGACAGTGGCACAACAATCACAAAGGCCAAACCCAAAGAAAAGTGGACAGCATTCGACAAAGAACGGCAAACATCTAAAGCCAAGGCTATGAATGCTATCTATTGTGTTGTGTCTCAGGATATATTCAATCAGATAAGTATGTGTGGGACATCCAAAGAAGCATGGGATTTATTGGAAATAACCAATGAAGGTAAAAGCACTGTGAAGCGATCCAAACTTCAACTCCTGACTTCACAGTTCGAAAGTCTCAGAATGGAAGAGCATGAGACATTTATGGAGTTTTTCACAAAGTTAAATTTAATTTACAACTCCATGGGTGGATTGGGAGAGAAAGTTCAAGTACCGAAAATTTGTAGGAAAATTCTAAGATCCCTTCCGGAACGATTTAATCCCAAGGTTACAACAATTGAGGAGTGTAGGAACATAGATGAAATGAATGTAGAAGAACTGGTAGGTTCCCTACAAACTTTTGAACTACACTTTAAACAAACCCAAAAATCCAAAAACAGTCCTAAAAACTTCAAAGAAAATAATTCATGAGGACAGTGAAAGTGAAAAGGAAGATGAAGATGAAGAAGTGGCTTTGTTGGCACAAAAATTCAGAAGGTTCTTTCAAAAGAATCGTGGTTAGCCTTCCAAAGGGAGAAAGGTGAACTATAAACCTTCGGTAGGCAAATTTGGTAAAAGAACCAAAGAACCACAATGCTACGCCTGTCACAAGTATGGACACCTGTCTACTGAATGCCCAAATAGAAAAACTAAGGGCAAGGCTATGGCTGCCACGTGGGATGATACTGAGGAGTCAAATTCAGAATCTAGTGACTCAGAAAGCGATGGAGATCAGAAATCATTGAAAATACTCATGGTCTCCATTGCTCCAATCATTCCCATAGAATCTGAAAATGAGAGAGAACAGCAAGCCATAGCATCAAAGTAATTAAACTACAAGATGCCTATAATCAACTTTATATCCATAGTATCAAAGTAATTAAAAAACTAGGAATATCTGAGAACAAGAAACAATTGCTGCAAAAAGATTTAGACACAACTATAGAAATCAATACGCATATGATCAGTGATTTACAGTAACATCACTCAGATAATGATAGACTTGAAAGAATTAACACCTTCCTTAAATCTGAGTCTGAAAAACAAAACATACAAGTTGAGCAATTAAAAGATAAAAATATGCTCCTTCAAAATGAAAACCATACACTCCTGTTTAATCTAGAAAAGTCCAGAGGAATTGCCAAGCAAAACTGTCAGTTTTCCCAGAGTGGTGTGAAGTTAGAAAAACTTTTAGGTATGGGAAAATCTGGAAATAACAAGAGTGGCTTAGGATATGAGAAAGTTAGAACCAAAACTTGGTATGGAACACAAATACTTGAAAAATCTAATGCCTCCAGTAGCAACATAAAGACTAATCAAGTAATTGAATCAGATAAGAAAATTAAATCTAATACAAGTAAGAATCCTATCACAAAGTGGATAATTAAAGAAAAGAAGAATTGTCTTGCTACTCACTCAAATCACTTAACAGGCAATGACATTAAGTGGTACCTTGACAGTGGTTGCTCAAGACATGTAATAGGTGACTTGTCCCTTCTTTCTAAATATAAGAATCTTCATAATGGGATAGTCACCTACGGTGATGGAACCACTACTAAAGTAATTGGACAGGGAATCATAAAAGGAATACAGTTGCTTGAAAATGAAAAAGCTTTCTGCATAAAAGGACTGACACATAATCTCCTAAGCATATCTCAAATCTGTGATAATGGGCATGTGGTCAAATTCAACAGACAAGAATGCGAAATCCTAAACCAATCAGGAAAATCAGTAATGAAGGGTCATCACACAAGTAACCACTGCTACATTATCAGAGGCATAGAAAGGACTGATGCCTAGAAGTATTGAGCAAAGAAGGACGAGTCTAGATTATGCATCAAGATCTAGATATTTGCTGAAATGATGCAATTTTGTTGAGCGTCAAATGATATATTTGAGGTTCCTCACATCAATCTTTTGTATATAAACATTCAAATGTTTATAATTTTTTATGTGTACAGTAATTGTACATAATTTTGCTGAGTATGCTATTGATTCACATAAATATTAGAAAGTATACTTGAAGGGTCGAAAAAGAAAAATATTCATCTTCGATATGCCTATCGATCTGTCATTCCCGATTAATCGATCATGGGTCGATATCATTGACATCTCTTCAGAATGTGGAAAGTCACATGATCAGGACTACTATCGAAGTAATTGCCGATAACATCAGATGGTGATCATCGATATAATCGAAAGTAAGTTAGATAAAATCGAAGACTCCCGCCCGATAAAAGGCGATCGAGCCGAAAAATCTTATTTCTTTGAAAAATTTTCTGCTTTGCTCTCTGCTTGAATCCTCGGCCAGAAGACCATTGGCAGGTCCTAGAAGCTTCAAAAGAAATGGATATTACCTTTCCATTTCTTTCACTCCAGAGTCTAATCTCACTTTTGGTCGGGTATTTTCCGTTCTTTTAATTGACCTTCCTTACCTTTGCCTGTCTCTTACACTGAAAAATCATGAACAAAGGGAAAGGTAAGTCTCTTTCTCAGTCTTCAAAAGAGAAAGCGAAACAACCCAGTTTGGATCAACTCACTCCATTGGTGAGACATCCAGCCACTGCCGTGGAACGTCTGGTTCTTAACAGTGTCATCGAGTCTTTTGGTGTAGACCTCCTTCTAGAAGTAATAAGATGACAAAATATTCTAAATCTTGGTGGTATTTATCAAATTGGAATGGTCCATGACTTCCTCAGTAAAGTCATGTTATTTGGGACGATCCACCCTGTGTTCAAGTAGAATTAGTGCATTACTCCAAGCACATCACTCCCATCACCTTGAGTCACCTTTTAGATCTCCAAGTCACACGCATTCTTGTTACCAGTTGAAATCTAAATGGTCTTAGTGTTTGGGGTGAGATAACTCGTGCACTATGTCAGGGAACTACTATTTCTCAGAACGATGATAATTCCCTTCATATTAATCATCTTGGTCCCACTTTTAAAATCCTTCATGACATTTTTGGGTCCAATGTCTATCCGTGTGATGTGAACGGTAATCATTTGTCTCCCTTTGTATTAAATGTGTTGTATGACCTATATCAGGAAGTTCAGGTGTGCCTCCCAACACTTCTTCTTAAGCAGCTAATTCGGGTCATTCAAGGAAATCATCAGGATACACTAGATTTTCCTGTACTCATCTGTAAATTAGCCCATCATGTTGGTATTCCTGCCTCATCTGATAGAGTCTATCTAGAGAAGTGGTTAGATAGTGATTCGGCTCAGGTGGCACAACAACTGTGTCTTCCTTTAGCTCTTCCCGAGAACAGTGCCCCCCTTGTAGTCGGCTGCTCCATATGCTCATCCGTCATATCCATGGGGATCCAACCAAACTCCATTGCTGAGTCCGGAGTCTATCACAAATCGCCGAACTCATCACCTTGAACGTCACCTGCTAAACGATATGGCGAGCATGGAGGAGCAACTTCACAATTGTGAGAGACGTCACACCGTGATTGAAGAAAAAGTCGATTCTCTCCAACAAACAAATCAGCAAGTAGTCGATTTACTCACATGTGGTGATTCGTGAAGACGGTAGAAGCTAATTGTGCTAGTTGTATATCATTTTTTTCGGGTATCTGTGCTTGGGCTTGGTGCTTTTGCTAGGATAACTGTTAATTTGCTACCAATCTTGGGCAGTCTATTTTGGATAGTTGGATAACTTTGGTTTCATTTTGAATATGGCTAAATAAAATTCATATCTTTAATGCCATGATTATATCTTGAGTTCCCCTGGTTTATCAAGTTTCTGATATGGTATGCATGTACTGTCCTTTACTGATTGTTTTATCTGTTATATCGCTGTTGTATTTATTCTACTATGCATCCATATGTTCTGAAATTGATGTCTGTTTGAACTAAGTTAATTATTATACATCAATTGTTCTGCCTCTACCTGATTGGCTCTCTCAAGTATTTTAAGCTTCAGTCAATATCACCTGAGATATCTTTGTTAATGACTGACAAAAAGGGGGAGAACATTTGCAAACACCCTGAATAGAAAATTGCGTATCTATCTATATTGTTGCAGGTGTTAGGGGGAGTAGCTGCATCAAGCAAAGGGGAGTTTACAAGAAAGGGGGAGCAACTACTGGGTGCGTACATGGGTTAGAAAATTGTAAAATTGTGTAAAAGCATGTACGCACAATTAAGGGTGTGTTTGTCAAGAACATTGTAGGGTGTTTTGTGGATTTCGTCATGTAATTGACAAAGGGGGAGATTGAAAGTGCCCTAGTTTGTTAAGTTACATGAGTGTTGAGTCAGATTGTCTACATAGCCTGATAGGAAGATTAATTCAAGCGTCTACTTCAACCAGATGTGTGCAAGCTCGTCACAGGTAAAACTAAAGCCTCACATCCCATGACCCAAAACACCAGGTGAATAAAACCTTAAAAATAAGTTAGAAATCATAGGGTTTTAAGGTGAGAAAACTTTTTTTAAAATAGGAAAATCTTTAAGTTTTTCTCGCCTTGTCGATTTTATCAAAACACCCTCGATATGATCGACCTGCTCTGTCGATGTCCTCGATACCTTAACGATATTATTGATGTGAGGACCAAAAGTGTCCAACAACTAAATATTCATCTGGACGGATTTATCGATGTATCGATACACCTATCGATATCATCGATATAGAAACTAAAAATGTCCAGCAACTAAATACTCATCTGGACTGATTTATCGATATATCGATTCCCCTATCGATATCATCGATATTCAAATCTCGAGTCCATAAAAAATGGCTCGATATGATCGATGGGCAAATTTCTGGCGCCCCTGTTTTCTAATGAAAATCTCAAATTCCTTCGACATATCGATGCTCTTCCGATATGATCTAAAATCAAATATCGATAACATCGGAAGTCCATCGATGATATCGATCGTGGGCGCGCATTTCTTACAGCAGATATTTCAGATTGTTTTTAACTATGATCGGAGGCATTTCGATAGAATCATATTCAAATATCGATGATATCAGCACCAGGTCGATTACATCGGACAAGGTCATAAACTGTCCAACAAGCTTAAAGACAAATTCGCTGGATTTATCGATGCCTTAACTCTGATCTCGATATCATCGACATTCAAATTTCGATGATCTCGATGGTTCCCCGATCATTCATGAAAACCTGAATATTTCAAAGTCAAGTCTCTCTCATTTTTTAAGTGTTAATGGATCGAACCTGTCATTGATGGAATCGGAGTTCGAAATCCGATGGCATCGACAATAGTTTCGATTCATCGACCAATTGGCAAAGAGTTTCAAAAGCGTATGACATTGAGTCCGAGTCATCGAGCAGACCATCGATGCTATCGAGACTATACGCTTGAAGATATCGAACCTGCTTGATGATATCGAACTCTATCATAAATGTGACCATTTTATATCCGTTGGAACTCTTTGCCTATATATAGAGGACTTGTCTTTTGTTGCTGAGAGAGAAAGGAGAGACCTTTAGAGTGTTTCAACTTATATCTTATATCTAAAGCCCTTTCTCTCAAGGGAGTTCATCCTCCAATCCACCCTCATCATTGACATTCAATAGAGTGGATTGGAAATGAAATTCCGCATTCAAGGATCCTCCAGCTACTACCTTAATGGAAAATAATTAAGCTGGGATGCCTTGAATGCATAAGATTAGAATCGCTCTATCTTCCTAATAGGAAAATATTTTGAGAGAAGGATTCCATCTTCACCTTGACCCAACCCGAAGCCGAGTATTGGTATATCATCTTATGTTACCGATCAAGGGAGTAGAAGACTCTTCGTCAATAAGGAGGAGGAGATCTTCGGCATTGTGTTAAACGGGATTCATCAGCTTATTTGTAAGTATCTAGAGTCCAAGAGGATACATGTGATCATTCCTTTCTAGGATTGGGTCTTAAGTGGTTCTCACCCTTTGAAGTCCTCAAGGAGGCCTCCAGCGGGAGTGTACATGGTGGGTGCGTTGTGTGGACCCTTGCTCTGTGGAGAGCATAAACATCTGGTTAGGAGTGAACTAGTAAAACTTTGGGTTTTAGGTGAACCGTGTAAAACCTTAGGATTTGCGGTCAACCGTATAGAAACCTCCAGTAGGGTCTTATGGAAGATCCTTGGCCAGTGTGCCTAAAAGTGAGTGCGTTGTGTTGACCCTTGCTCGTGAGAGCATAAACAGTCAGCCTCAGTGTAGGTTGTAAAGGTTGAAGGTGAACCTAATTTAAAACCTTAGGTTAAAGGTGAACCATTGTGAAACCTCCTTAGTGAAATCCGGTACACTCAAGGGTTGAGTGCGGTTACCGAGAGTGGAGTAGACTCATTATCGAACCACTATAAAAATGACTATGTTTGAGATTGTTATTCTTATGATTGTGTGATTTACTTTAATACTTCCATATCTGAATAGTTGATCACACCACACACACCTACACAGTCATATCCATCATAGGCTAACTTGTATATTGCTTATCTCGGAAATAGTTTGTGATTGGATCCTCTGCTAGGCTTGAAAGCCAGTAGAGTTACATTTGAGTAATCCTAATAACTGCATGATCACAAGATTAGTGAAGTAGGATTTTTAAATAAATCATAAAAACTTTAAAAAGTCCTATTCACCCCCCTCTAGGACAATTGGCATATTCCTTCTTCAACTAGTACGGTCTTTACTGCCATTTCAAAACCATCCGATGCGAGATGCAATTGAAGCATGTCAATCATCATCCAAATCCTCATATTAATGCGGCTCATCATTAGAGCATCAAATATCAGTACAGTTCTCATTATGGATAATTACTGGGGTTTAGTACACTCCAAATGGCACTGCCCCTTTTCCCAAGCGCGCAGTCTAAGTGAGAGAAACTTCACTATCCGTCTGGCCAATAGTTAGCCAATAACTATTTGGCATGTTGATAGCGGACCCATTCATGAGCTGGTCAAACTCAGCCAAGTAATGCCCCTACTCTAGGGCGGGTAAGGCCACACCCCTTTCCAACCGACCACGACACAGAGGGAGACGCATGTAAGTGCTATGGTCTCATGCTCCTTTGGTTGTCAAATTTTGATGTGTCAAAACATCTTTCTGTGTCCTGTGCTTGTATGATGATTTATATGAATTCAAGACACTGTATAAACACTTCAAGAAGCTACATGTTGAAGTCTTCAAGAAGCTGCATGTTGAAGTCTCAAGAAGCTACATGTTGAAGTCTCAAGAAGCTACAATGTTGAAGTTCAAGTCTTAATAAGCAACGCATGAAGTAGTTTTATGTTGATGAAGATCTCAAGTTTAAAGCTACAACAAGTTCAAGTTCTCAAGCCTGATATGGTTCAAAATATCTACATTCGTTGAATGGTTGAAGTTCAATGTCCATACGACATGGTTCAGGTTTGAATGACCTTAGGTTGACCCTTTAAGTAGGTCACTTTGGATACATAAATCAAATATTTATTTTACATAAGTTTGGTCTATTCTAAGACCAGTCTTAGCTCTTGTTCGACCAGTCCTAGCATTGGTTCGACTAGTCCAAGAAATTCCACGACCAGTCCTATGTAGTTGAAGATTTTTCAGAATTTTTGGTACGCCCACGACCAGTCCTGAAGGTCCTTCGACCGGTCGTAGGTGTGGCTTCGACTCGTCCACGACCAGTCGTAAAGCTACTACTCAAAGTCCAGCAACGAAATCTCTGGTCTTGCGACCAGTCGTAGATATCCACGACCAGTCGTAGGTGACCCACGACCAGTCGTAGGCTACTCACGACCAGTCGTTGAACGACTTTCAAAGATCGCGCTTAATTTTTCAAAAATCTGTTAGAGCTACGACCAGTCGTAGGTTTCTAAGACCAGTCGTAGGAGCGATTTTTGTTTCTATAAATTGAACACGAAATTCAGAGTTTTCATACTTCAACTCGATTCAATTCAAGAATTTTCAAGAGATCACTCTGAGATAAGTCTGTGTTTATTTTAAGCTACATTGTGCTTATTTAATATTCCTTTTTGCTAGCTTATTTAATTTGATTTTGTTTCTGTATTCCAATCTTATTTGAAAAGAGGAATTATCCTATTCCTTCTTATTGGAATCAAAATCAAATATAGCTACGCCCAACAAGTAAAATCTAAAATCAATTAGGATTTAGAACCTTATGAATGTGAGTATTGGAAATTGAACTTTGACATTCAATCATCTACTCCGATTGGTTCTACCGGGCTGCTACAAAAAGGAGAAATCCAGGTATTTTACATTTCTGTAAAATTTATTTACCTTTGGTTTTGTTTGAGATTAAGCCAGAAAAATCTCATTATATTGGTTTTGTTTGAGGTTGAACCAGAAAAAATCTCATTGTATTAGTTATCTGAGGAGAACTAGAAAACTCAGAAAAGAGGGGTTTTTGAATTGTGTAAGCCCAAGTGAAAAAGACACAATTGTAAAGGTTTTTGGTGAACCTGTGAAAACCTATTTGATAGTGAACGCTAATATCCCCTGTGTGAGGATATTAGGAATGGAGTAGCTTTTTATGTGGCTGTTGGAAAACAGTTGGTGTACACACAGGCGAACCACTATAACTCTTTGCCTTGTGGATTGAATGCTTGCTTAATCTTTTATCATTCGATTGTGTGGAATGTACAAGTGGATGTGAATGTTGTAACTATTTACATTTCAAGCAAGTGTGGGGATTGTTGTAATAATTTAGATCTTACTTCTGCATTTAATTTCAATTCCTTGCTATTTCATTTACTTATATTAAAATTGAGTCCTTGATCCAAAAGAGGTTCTAAAAATAAGGTTGTCCTACCATAAGCCCTTGTTTATTATGGTGTAAGGTTGTCCTTAGAACTGAATTTGTATCAATCTCTCAATACTTATTTATCAAGGTGATTTAAATTTAGCTTTGTGAATTGATTCATATTGTAAGGCTATTGGTTTAATTTATTTCCGCTAATTTTATTTTAAATTTGGCATAGTCCTATTCACCCCCTCCTCTAGGACATATAGCTTGGCCTTTTCAAGTGGTATCAAAGACTAATAGCTCATTTTTGTTGCTTTTTATTTGGATTTATTTCCTGAGCTAACGATCTAAGCTATATAAAAAGATGTCAAATTTTGATAGCCTTTCAGTTACTAGGCCTCCACCCTTTGATAGCTCCAACTATGCCTATTGGAAAGCCAGAATGAGGATCTTCCTCAAATCAATGGATGAAAGTGTGTGGCAAGCCACAGTGACTGAATGGAAACCTCCTATCATGGAAGTAACTGGTGTTGATGGTTCAAAATCTATGAAAATTACACTGTATTACCAATGGACCACACTTCAGAAAAATGAGAGTGGTGCTAGTGCTAAAGCACTAAATGCAATCACTTGCGCACTATCACCGGATGAGTTCAAAAGAATCATATCCTGTGATACTGCAAAGCAAGCCTGGGATATTTTAGAAATGACACACGAAGGTACATCAATTGTCAAGAAATCTAAAGTCCAACTCCTCACAACTAAATTTGAAGAAATTCATATGGAGGAAAATGAAATGTTTATGGACTTTTACACTAGATTGAATGACATTGTAAACTCAATGTGGGGTCTTGGCGATAAGATCCCAGAAAGTAAAGTGTGTGCAAAAATACTACGCTCTCTTCCTGAACGGTTCAATTCTAAGGTAACCGCAATCCAGGAACTTCGTGATACGGATAATATGAAGGTAGAAGAATTAGTTGGTTCTTTACAAACCTATGAATTAAGTTTTAAAGCTCCTAAAGGTAAATCTATTGCTTTGAAGTCATCTAAAAGTATTACTCAAGAAAATTCAGATTCAGAAAAGTTTGAAGATGATGTGGCCCTTTTGGCGAAAAAGTTTTATAAGATTTTCAAAAGTAAGAAAAGAGTCGATTTTCAAAAGGCAAATGAAAAGAAACGTTCCAAACCTAAGTCCAAAACTTGGAAATCATTGAAATATAGTCAATGCTACAACTGTCAAGAATATGGGCATTTAGCAAACAAATGTCTTAAAAAGGACAGATCCAAAAGGAAGGGTATGTTGGCTACTTGGGATGAATCGTCTGATTCTGAAGCCTCTTCTGAATCAGAAAATTCAGAAACCGAGTCGGGTAGTGAACTTAAGGCCCTTATGACTCTAGCCAAGTTTACTTTTTCAGATTACGATGATTCAACAAGTGAAGAAAATTTGGATAGTGATCATGAAAATGATGAAGATCTTCAAGATGCTTACAACGCCTTATATAAGGAAAGTTGTAAAATTGCTGTCAAACTTAAACTTCAAAAAGAAAAGTTTTTTAAACTTAAAGAATGTTTTGAAACCCTTGTTTTAGAAAAATCCCAAATTTCAGATTGTTTTGAAAAATCAAAGTGTGATCTGGAATTCAAAACCTCCCTGATTGAAAATTTGAAATCTGAAAATGAGAAACTTAAAAATGAAGTATCTTCTCTTCTGAGTTTGAAGGACACATGGAGATATGCCCAAGGTGATCCAAAATTAGAAAAATTATTATCCGGATCAAGAAAATGTGGCGATCGATCCGGGTTGGGTTATGATAAAAACACATCTCCTAAACAGAAGAATACTCCTTCCAATTTTGTGAAAAGAGAGACTTTTAACTCAAAAGGAAAATGTACTAGTCAAGTTTTTTCTAAAAATACAAAAACTTTTAAACCCAAAAGCAGCTATATAAATCAGATTCGAAACCCTCTAGCTGAAAAAATTATTGATTTACTTAAGGAGCTATTAAAATCTAACTCAGTAGGTCACTCTTACAACTATAAACAAAAGAAGACCAATTATTCTCCTAAACCCAAAACAGTACTGAAATGGGTTCCTAAGGTTGCCTGTTTGGTTGCTCACACTGCTTTCAAAGCTACAAGCCATTCGAAATGGTACCTAGACAGTGGATGCTCCAGACATATGACAGGCGACAAAGCACTATTCACCGATCATAAAGATATGACTGACGGGTCAGTCACATTTGGTGATGGTAGCAACTGCAAGATAATTGGCAAAGGTACGGTCCAACTCTATAACCTTCCCTTATTTAAAAATGTTTTATATGTTGAGGGTTTAAAACACAACCTGTTGAGCATATCTCAAATATGCGATAACAGCCATAATGTTAAATTTTCTAATCAAGGTTGTGAAATTATAAACGAAAAGGGTTCTGTAATATTAACTGGTCGCAGAACTTCTGAAAACTGCTATATAGTAAGCAATGGTAGCTCATCTAAACAATCGTGCTACATGGTCCATACCGATGAGACAGAATTATGGCATAAACGCCTTGGACATATACACTACCGAAATTTATACAGATTGAGCAAAAGTGAACTAATTAAAGGTCTACCTAAGATGCAAAAAGCAGACAAGATTTGTGGTGAATGCCAGTATGGTAAACAAACTAGGAGCTCTCATAAAAAGGTGAACTCCAATATCACCACAAGACCACTCGAGCTTCTCCACATGGATCTTATAGGACCAACAAGAACGGAAAGTCGAGGTGGCAAAAAGTACATCTTAGTTATTGTAGATGATTATACAAGATACACTTGGGTTTCATTCTTGAGAGATAAATCAGAAACCCTTGATGAAGTGAAAAAGATTATAAAACGGATTCAAACTGAAAAATGTTCTCAAGTCAGCAAGATCCGTAGTGATCATGGATTCGAATTCGAAAATAGTGGTTTTGAGAAATTTTTTAGCGATCAGGGAATATCGCATGAATTCTCTGCACCTAAAACTCCTCAACAAAATGGAATTGTCGAGGGGAAGAATAGAGTGCTTCAAGAAATGGGAAATGTTATGTTAAATAGCATGAAGCTCCCTAGGAATCTCTGGGCTGAAGCAGTGAATACAGCCTGCTACATTATTAACCGTGTTTATATTTGTAAATCTAATAATAAAACGGCTTATGAAATGTGGTTTGAGAAAAAGCCTTCTGTCAAATACTTTCGAGTTTTTGGCAGCAAGTGCTATATTTTGCGTGACCGTGAAAATTTGAGAAAGTTCGACACTAAAAGTGATGAAGGGATCTTTTTAGGATATTCCTTAAACAGTCGTGCATATCGTGTTCTGAACAACAGGACCGGTGTGATTCAAGAGTCAATAAATGTTGTGATTGACGATCTTTTGAATACACCTGTCCCTAGTTCAGATAATGATGAAGTGCTTATACTTGAAAAACAAGAAACTTCATCAAGTGAACCTAATTCTGAATTAAGGACTGTTAAAGATCATCCAACTTCTCAAATACTTGAAAACCCTCTCACTGGTGTGCGCACTCGTAGACAATTAGAGGACATATGTAACTACGTATGCTTTACATCCCAGATTGAACCGGTTAACGTAAAAGAAGCACTTTCGGATGAAAACTGGATTCTTGCGATGCAAGAAGAACTTAATCAGTTTGTCAGAAATGATGTCTGGTACCTTGTTCCTAGACCTAAAGATAAACATATTATTGGAACAAAATGGATTTTCAAAAACAAATCTGATGAACTTGGAAATATTATTCGAAATAAAGCAAGACTAGTTGTACAGGGGTATACACAAATTGAAGGTATTGACTATAATGAGACATTTGCCCCTATAGCTCGTCTTGAATCAATCAGACTTTTTATCTCCATTGCATGTTTTAGGAAGATTAAAATTTACCAAATGGATGTAAAGAGTGCCTTTCTGAATGGTGATTTACATGAAGAGGTATATGTTGAACAACCTACAGGGTTTGAAGATCCTAAATTTACTGATCATGTGTATCGTCTTAAGAAGGCTCTCTATGGTCTGAAATAAGCTCCCAGAGCATGGTACGAAAAACAAACTAAGTTTTTACTGAGTCATAATTTTCAGATGGGGTGTGTTGATAAGACGCTCTTTGTTAAGAAACATAACGATG
Source organism: Magnolia officinalis (assembly GCA_021015155.1). NCBI lineage: Eukaryota > Viridiplantae > Streptophyta > Magnoliopsida > Magnoliales > Magnoliaceae > Magnolia > Magnolia officinalis. The sequence goes on from JAJHSJ010000007.1 coordinate 52,496,399, forward strand.
ATATTCTAATGGTTCAAATATATGTTGACGATATTATTTATGGATCAACCTGTACTAACATGACTGTTGAGTTTGTAGATTTGATGAAGTCTAAATTCGAAATGAGCATGGTTGGAGAATTAAACTATTTCCTAGGGTTGCAAGTTAAACAACAACCTGATGGAATTTTTATCTCTCAAACCAAATATGCTCTGAATTAATCAAGAAATTTGGATTTGAGAAAGGTAAAAATTTTGATACTCCTATGAGTACAACTTTGAGACTCTCAAAAGACTCTACAGGTAATGATGTGGATCCCAAATTATATCGTAGTTTGATTGGTAGTTTGCTTTATTTGACTGCTAGTAGACCAGATATCGCTTTGAGCGTTGGTATTTGTGCTCGTTATCAATCAAATCCTAAAGAATCTCACTTAACTGCTGTTAAGCGGATTATGCGATATGTCGCAAGTTCTACTAAATTGGGTCTCTGGTATCCACATGAGACTAATGTTCAATTAGCCGGGTACGCAGATGCTGACTGGGCTGGAAACATTGATGATAGGAAATCAACCAGTGGTGGTTGTTTCTACATTGGAAATTGTCTTGTTTCTTGGTTTAGTAAGAAGCAAAGTTCTATATTGCTATCAACAGCTGAGGCTGAATACATTGCTGCTGGAAATGCATGTACTCAACTTGTTTGGATGAAACGTATGTTAAGTGATTATGGAATTACTCAGGATTCTATGATTTTATTTTGCGATAATTCCAGTGCAATAAATATCTCTAAAAATCCAGTTCAACATTCACGTACTAAGCATATTGACATTAGATTTCATTACATTCGTGAATTAGTGGAAGAGAAGGTAATATATTTGGATTACATTCCAACCGAGACTCAAGTTGCGGACATTTTCACTAAACCGCTCGACAAAAGCAGGTTTAATAAATTAAAGTTTGATCTCGGTATGTGCAATTTAAATTGAATTTGCATGATTTGGTGTATCATAATGTACATAAGTTTGATGTTTTATTTGCTTAAATTTGAATATTATTTTAAAAAAAAAATTGCAAATTTTAAGTCGTACTCGACCAGTCGTGAGTGTACACGACCGGTCGAACACTTACACGACCGGTCGTGAAACTCGGGATTTCACTTTATTTTGGGGATTTTGACTTCTCTTCTTCATTTCTTTTTACTCTCCAATGGCTCTAGCTACGACCGGTCGAACCCACCTTCATTGTACTTCAAGGTTGGTGGTTCTTTTGCTATTTTCTTGTTGATTCTTGTTATTAGTGTTCCAAATCACATTCTTGTAGAATCTATTTGGTCGTACATTGCAAGTTTGGGGTTTTATCTTGAAAAATCTGTTCTAATAAAATCCCATTTCTTCTATCTTGCATCTTGTTGTTTCCTTGAAATCCTCCTTTGAAAATGGATGCTAGAGGTAAAAAGAAAACTACTCGAGGTCCCTCTTCATCTAGATCAGCTTCTATTGCACAACGTCATCTTCGCTCTCCCGAAAATGATCCTTCTAATGCTCGGGATTTGCGTATGCGCAATGTTATTATTGAGCGTCCTGTGAATGTTAATCACATTGCTTCATTTGGTATCCCTCCTCTGTTGGAATCTGTGGGATGGGATAACATCTTGCATTGGGGTGGAGCTGCATACCAGTCCATTGCCCAATCCATGTTTGCATGTATCTGTGATTTTTCTCTTGAGAATTTAACTTTTAAAGTTGATACTCAAGAAGGATTGTTTTTAGTGGATCGACATTTGATTGCTGACATTATGGAAATACCTGTCAATGATGAGAGCATTCCAATTCATATTTTACATGACAGTCTCTCAGAATCTGAACGAAAAATGCTTACTAGAGATTTATGTAATTTGGATGTTCATTGGACTCATAAAGGTCATGCACTTCCCTCAAGGTATTTGTTACCCAGACACAGGGTACTTCATAGGATTTTCATCTCAAATCTTTATCCCCGTTCTGGTAATAAAACCGAACTCACTGCTTTCATGGTTCGTGTTTTGCATTCTGTCATCTCTGGTGCAAAAATATGTTTACCTTCTTTAATTTGTCATTCCATTATTCTGTCTCGTCACCATCCAGGACATAGTGATATACCCTTTGGTTATTTATTGACTATGCTGGCAAATCATATGCTCGTGGCTATGCCTACTAGAGAAAAACCCATCCATCATCTCCCTTTTAATAATTTCAATATTAATAAGATGAATTTAGAATTGGCTGATGGCCAAGTGGATGCTGGTAGCAGTGGTGCTGAAGCAGGAGATGCAGGTCAAGCTGGTGATCTTCCTGAAGACGTGAATATGGATGATTTATTTGAAGAACTTGAGTCAGACTCGACTGATGATCCTGATTTTCAGCCTTCTGATTTTGATGAGAGATTGAATTCCCTTCAAGAGCAGGTGGCTCAAATTCGTGTTACCCAAGACACGCAATTCTCTTATCTACGCAAATATATGAGGCGGATTGCTAAGGGTTTACACAAAATTGATCCATCTAATCCTGCTCCCTCTTCTGGTTCTGACCGAATTTTTGATGGGTCTGTAATATTTTTTTTTGTCTGAACTTTACATGCTCACTGACTTTTTGAATTATGCATTATGCTTTCTTGAATCAACTCCTATTTTTATTATCATTGTTGCTCTTCTTCCTTTGTCATTTTGTGACAAAAAGGGGGAGAAGTTTTGGGAACCTTTGACTTTATTTGAATTTAATGATTATGATGTGCTCCTATTACCTATTACTCAGGGGGAGTTAAGCTTCTCAGGGGTAGTTATGGGAGAATGGTGCTAGTTATTACTTATCATATATAACTGTGCATGCTTCTCTATTGTTGAACTTGTGGTGTGTAAGCTTCTCTATTGTTGAACTTGTTGTGTGTACTTATAATTTGGGTGTTTTGTCACAAATTTGACAAAGGGGGAGATTATAAGTGCAATGGTCTCATGCTCCTTTGGTTGTCAAATTTTGATGTGTCAAAACATCTTTCTGTGTCCTGTGCTTGTATGATGATTTATATGAATTCAAGACACTGCATAAATACTTCAAGAAGCTACATGTTGAAGTCTTCAAGAAGCTACATGTTGAAGTCTCAAGAAGCTACATGTTGAAGTCTCAAGAAGCTATAATGTTGAAGTTCAAGTCTTAATAAGCAACGCATGAAGTAGTTTTATGTTGATGAAGATCTCAAGTTTAAAGCTACAACAAGTTCAAGATCTCAAGCCTGATATGGTTCAAAATATCTACATTCGTTGAATGATTGAAGTTCAATGTCCATACGACATGGTTCAGGTTTGAATGACCATAGGTTGACCCTTTAAGTAGGTCACTTTAGATACATAAATCAAATATTTATTTTACATAAGTTTGGTCTATTCTAAGACCAGTCCTAGCTCTTGTTCGACCAGTCCTAGCATTGGTTCGACTAGTCCAAGAAATTCCACGACCAGTCCTAAGTAGTTGAAGATTTTTTGGAATTTTTGGTACGCCCACGACCAGTCCTGGAGGTCCTTCGACCGGTCGTAGGTGTGGCTTCGACTCGTCCACGACCAGTCGTAGAGCTACGACTCAAAGTCCAGCAACGAAATCTCTGGTCTTACGACCAGTCGTAGATATCCACGACCAGTCGTAGGTGACCCACGACCAGTCGTAGGCTACTCACGACCAGTCGTGGAACGACTTTCAAAGATCGCGCTTAATTTTTCAAAAATCTGTTAGAGCTACGACCAGTCGTAGGTTTCTAAGACCAGTCGTATGAGCGATTTTTGCTTCTATAAATTGAACACGAAATTCAGAGTTTTCATACTTCAACTCGATTCAATTCAAGAATTTTCAAGAGATCACTCTGAGATAAGTCTGTGTTTATTTTAAGCTACATTGTGCTTATTTAATATTCCTTTTTGCTAGCTTATTTAATTTGATTTTGTTTCTGTATTCCAATCTTATTTGAAAAGAGGAATTATCCTATTCCTTCTTCTTGGAATCAAAATCAAATATAGCTACGCCCAACAAGTAAAATCTAAAATCAATTAAGATTTAGAACCTTATGAATGTGAGTATTGGAAATTGAACTTTGACATTCAATCATCTACTCGGATTGGTTCTACCGGGCTGATACGAAAAGGAGAAATCCAGGTATTTTATATTTCTGTAAAATTTATTTACCTTTGGTTTTGTTTGAGATTAAGCCAGAAAAATCTCATTGTATTGGTTTTGTTTGAGGTTGAACCAGAAAAAATCTCATTGTATTGGTTATCTGAGGAGAACTAGAAAACTCAGAAAAGAGGGGTTTTTGAATTGTGTAAGCCCAAGTGAAAAAGACACAATTGTAAAGGTTTTTGGTGAACCTGTGAAAACCTATTTGATAGTGAACGCTAATATCCCCTGTGTGAGGATATTAGGAGTGGAGTAGTTTTTTGTGTGGCTGTTGGAAAACAGTTGGTGTACACACAGGCGAACCACTATAACTCTTTGCCTTGTGGATTGAATGCTTGCTTAATCTTTTATCATTCGATTGTGTGGAATGTACAAGTGGATGTGAATGTTGTAACTATTTACATTTCAAGCAAGTGTGGGGATTGTTGTAATAATTTAGATCTTACTTCTGCATTTAATTCAATTCCTTGCTATTTCATTTACTTATATTAAAATTGAGTCCTTGATCCAAAGAGGTTCTAGAATAAGGTTGTCCTACCATAAGCCCTTGTTTATTATGGTGTAAGGTTGTCCTTAGAACTGAATTTGTATCAATCTCTCAATACTTATTTATCAAGGTGATTTAAATTTAGCTTTGTGAATTGATTCATATTGTAAGGCTATTGGTTTAATTTATTTCCGCTAATTTTATTTTAAATTTGGCATAGTCCTATTCACCCCCTCCTCTAGGACATATAGCTTGGCCTTTTCAACGCGGCCTCCAGGTTTTCGGCCCTTGTGCACTAATGTATCCACTCAGTCTCAACGTTGGAGTCATCCTCTGGTACCATTGGGTTTACGGATTTTCACCCAGGGACATCTATGACGCCCCGATGCTAGAAACAATATTTTCGGTATCCAATCCAGCCACCCACGATGTGTCTGTGGAGGCCACAACCCTGATGTCGCTAGGGCGCACAATAATCACAATCACACAAATGCAAATGTGCATGAGTCACGCAGTCCAATCTTGCATCAATCCTACGCATACCGTGAGCTTATGTGGGGTAACTCTGCCTACCAAGGAGTCCCATAAAACCACCTACACTAAGGCATATACAATGGCCAATCACATATCGTAACAAACATACAGATGATGTGTATGGGCATGTATCTCAATCCTATGCTATCACAAACTTATAATTAACAACGGTAGTCGATATCGGCCATCAGCACCAATAATCGGCATCGATAATCAACCTCGATGCAAGGCGGGGTCCATATATAGATGGCCGATGATGGACCAATTAAAATCAATGGGGCCCAAGCTTTGGGTTAATCCACTAGAGAATGATGAGGAAGGGCCTAACAAGGCCTAAGGGAAGGTCACAATGTGGACCTTTAACCAACATTACTCCCAAGGAATGGCACTCATAGGGCCAATCGTATAATGGGCCCACGACCTCATATAAGGGCCTAATATACATCATCATGGGCCTCACTTAAGGGGCATATACACATCACATTAGGCTTCACTCATGGGCTAATATATACCTAACATCGGGCCGTATCAAATGGGCCAAATCAAATGAACCAAAACAAATGGGCCGAATCACATGGGCCGATTCAAATGGGTCGAATCAACTATGCTGATTCAAATGGGCCGAATCACATGGGCTGAATCACATAGGCCGATTCAAATGGGTCAAATCAAGTGGGCCGATTCAAATGGTCCGAATCAAATGGGCCGAATCAATGGGTCGAGTCAAATGGGCCAAATCAATGGGCTAAGTCAAATGGGCCCAAACCAACAACTCTATAGATAGAGATAATTTTAGAGCATTATCACAAAATGAATCATATCCAAGGATCATTTGGACCATACCACAAATGGCAGTGGTGATAATGATTTCGACTGTTGCATTCCATTGGGCCCCATCATCGTATTTATTTTCCATCCAATCTGTTCATAAGGTCACAAAGACCTGAACAGGGAGGAAAAACAAATATTATATTGATTCAAAATTTCTATAACCCAAAGAGGTTTTAATGGTAGATGTTCAACTCCACTATTTTTTGTAGTGTGATCCACTTGATACTAGATCTGTCTTATTTTCAGTCTCAAGCCTTGAGACAAGCTCGCTAGTTAAATGGACGGTTTAGATGTAACACATAGCTCAATGGTGGGGTCCACGTCCCTGGACAGTGGAGGGTGTAGTCACAACACATATGGGTGGGTCCCATGCGTCCAAAATTTTGGACGGTGTGGATAAGAACCATACATCACGTGTGGCCCATCTAGCACCGTGTAGAAGTGGATGGTGCGGATACAACACATACGTTAGCGGTGGGTCCCACATAGGTGGCCGGCCCCACATCCCTCTCTCTCTATATGTATTATATTATAATATATTATATTTTATATATTTTTATTTTTATTTTATTATTATATTTTTTTTGTACGCTAGCCATCCAGCATCCTGGATGGACGGCTGGATGAAGGACCAGGGCATCAGGGGTCCACCGTCCTTATCATATGGACGATGAGAGAAAATCACATGCATCAAGGTGGTGCCACGTGGGTGAGCCACCATGATTTGAATCAAGATGATATTTGTGTTTTCCCTTCGTCCAGACCAGTGTTTGGACGGTCTGGATGACATAAACATCACGTGGGCCACACATTTTCTTCGGGTTGATATTTGAGTTTTCTTTTCAACTAGGCCCCTCCAGATCCATCTGGATGGTGCTGATTTATATGGGTCCCACATGGGAATGGCCCACCATAATGTATTGTATATAATATATTATATAATATTATATATCAACTAAATATATATACGTGTGTGTGTGAGACAGTGAGGGTTCCACCATCCAGCAAGCTGGACTGTGCGAGATGATGTACATACATCATGTTGGTGCCACGTTGTGGGCCACTAGATTTGGATCAAGTTGATATTTATTTTTCCCTTTCATCCGGGCCTGGGTGACCGTTCGATCATGCGGGCCCTAAATCGAGATCAAGGTGGCCCACATGTTAGATGACATGGATAAAATACTCACATCATAGGTGGGCCATTAATCATAGAGAGAGAAAGAGAGAAGAAGAGAGATTGGCAATGACGGAGGGGCCCCGCTACTATGGGTCCCTCTTGGATACAAGTGTACATTTAGGTGAGTCCCATCATTTGTGGGGCCTTGAATCACAAAATAAATTGAAAATGTGGGTCCAAGACCATCCACTATCCACTCATCTTGGCTGCTTGGAAAGGTAGTCGCCTTAGCTTCGATCTCAACAGAAGATGATGAAGTTTTGATGGTTGAGATGGGAGGTGAGAGAGTGGGAAAATGAGCCACACTCATTTTTTGGGAGAGAGAGCTTGGACGTTCAAAGCTCTCATGGGAGTTAGGAGATTGCTTAGAGAATGAGAGAGAAAGAGAGGTGATGGATTGATATGGGATGGGTGGAATGGGTGTTATAAGGAAGGGGATGTAGAGGTATGGACTTGTTTGAAATTTTGGTAAAAGAGGGATGGGTAGGGAGAGAGAGAGTTGACTTGTGGAAAAGAAGGAATGGGCATTTGTAGTTGGGATAGGGTGAGGTGGCATAGGGTATGGGTGGTATACTTGACTTGATTTGATGTGACATGTTGTAGAGATTCTCTCAGAATTCGCAATGTGCGGCATTTCTTCATAATGAACCCGGGCCCACATCTCCTGGCCTGGGTATCAATCGGTGTACAAGTAACGGCATTGGAACTGCGGCGACAACGCAATCACTATGGTACAAGTTTTGGGTCGAGCCGACTTTGGTATCCAGCACTTGGCTTAGGATCACATGCAAATGTTGGATACAGGTTGAGGGTTGCCGGAATTCGACCGGGAGGATTGCGGAAGCCTATGGAACGGTACAGACTAGGATACGGGTCTTACATAAAATATCCAGATACCTCCTTGACTCAAACCAAGTCAACAATGTGAAGTCTTATCAGATTCTAAAACTCATCAAACCAGTCCATTCGACATGTTTCTGAGCACTAGATAAACTAACAATGTCGACCCTGATTAGATTCCCACATATAAATGGAGCCTACCTGCTTAGCTCGTTTCCCAAATACAAAGAGCATTACATCTATGACGTTGCTTTTACTACTTCCATTCGGACCCACTTACTGTTAAAAAACTCTACAAATAACATAAAATTCAAATGAGACAATAAACACATGAGTAAAGATGTTGTGCACAAAGCAAAATTGTGTGAAATTGACACTCAAGTAACCAAAAAGGGACCAGATCCAGTGCCATTGGATGCATGGGAGGTACCTTGCCCCATGTCATTGCTGCACATGTGACATGGACATGGATTAGGTGAGGCAGGGGTAACAGCTTAGTGGGTGAGGCCCTGATCGTCGGGCCCACCTTGATGTATGTGGTGTATATCCACGTCATCCATCCATTTCACCATCTCTTTTTAGAGCATGGTCCTAAAATTGAGGCAGATACAAATCCCAGGTGGACCACACAACAGAAAAGCAGTGGTGATTGAACACCCACCATTAAAAACTTCCTAGATCCACAGTAATGTTTATTTGCCATCCAACCTGTTCATAAGTTCACACAGACTAGGATGAAGGGAAAACACAAATAGCATCTTGATCCAAACTTTCATGGACCCCAAGAAGTTTTTATGGTGGGAATTCAATCCCTACTTGTGTGGCAAAACAGATAAACAATGTGGATATACAACATATACATCAAGGTGGGTCCCACAGTCAGGGCCACACCCACTAAGCTATTAACCCTACACTCAAACCAAGAAAGCATCTCATATCCAATTCCAAATTAGAATTTCCATTTTAGAATTGAAGAGAACTGACCTATGTAGAAGAGAGAAGCTTGGAAAGTTTTGGTGGAGACCTGATTTTTGGAAAGAAAATAATACAATCAATAATTCATAAAAATAAATAACTGGACTGACTGAGTTTTTTTTCATGTCTTTCTCCATTAATATCAGATATCTCATTCTCCACAAGCACATCTTCAGATTTCAACAATACAATGTATGGATTTATGACATGCATACAAGTGGCAATAGAATCAAGCTAGGAAAACTAAATGTATAAATAGATGAACAAATCCAGAAACATACACGCTTCAATAACAAAATAAAAATAAAATTAAAAACTTGAATCAACATGACAAAAAACTTAACATTCAAAAACTTGTCTTTCCAATGCACAAGAAACAAAGCATCTCCTGAAGAAACTGAGTTTTGTTGATTTGATTTGTCTTGACCTTTATGTCCATCTGGAATGCAGTGATGCCATTCTCATTACCAGCAACCTGCAATGCTAAAATCGCAGGTTATAATTTGCATGTTTTGTTTATGAAGTTAGACTTTAAGCACCACAATTAGATACAATCAATGGCTTGCATTTTACAATGAGCTTTAGAGTTAGTCTTAGGACTGTGATCAACAAGAAAGTTCATGGGCCAAACACATTAAGAAAGAGTTTTAGAAGCTATAAATGTCACCTCTTCCCAAGTGCTTGAAGCCAGTGGGTTAAATGAAATGATGCTCCTGTCAGTAACATTGCCATTTGCCAACTATGCTAGAGTAAATGAGAGAGTAGTCTTGATTTTATCATCCTTGTCATCCAAACGAATTGCAACCATAACAGAGAGCAGCTTCAAGGACAAATAAAAACAAAAGATAAACATAATTAAAGATCCTTACTACAGGAAGCGAGAATTCAAACATACATATATTGCATATGCTTTTCTAACTACAAGCACTCTCAAAATTAAGCTCATTGGTTCTCCCCAGTAGCCTTTTGAAATGACCAATATACTATCATGTTATCTTACAATGCCAACATACCCTCATGTTTCTGCCTTCTTAATCTTACTCAAAGACCTAGCAGGTTTTTTTTTTTTTCTGTAAATAGGCAGAACCTCTGATCACCAATACTATGCGAGTAGGAATTGGGATTACAACAAATAGGGAAGAGGCTCAACTCTATACAGTTATTTTGCTAATATGATAAGTTGTTAAGTACAACAGAACGATCAATTTTCGTGATTGCTCAGATGTCTTCCTTCCTAGTCCAAACTCTAGGCATTGAGTCAGAATCATGGGTAAACAATGTTGACAATTTGTAAAAATTTTAAATGGTTAATCCCATTGTACAAAATAGAAACAACTCATTTTATAAACAATTAAATAAACTTCTACCTTTCCTTCATACGAATCAAGACCCTTGTGGCTTCTTCTCTTCCTTAGCATCTTAATTCCTTGGTACAAAATAAAAACTACTGTGTACGAACATGAAAGCTGTAGAAGGAGAGAAACAAGGAGAGCTAATCGAACAAACATGACAGAAATAGATATATAAGAAAAATGGAATTTACATTTATCAAAGCACTAAAGCTTTGAGATAGATATATAAGAAAAGTGGAAACATAAAAGAAAAGTTCACGAAGAAGAAACTTTTAGGAATGGATGATGCACAAAAAAAAAATAATAATAATAAAAAAAATTATACCCTTCGTCCATGAACCCTTCACATAATGAGCAAACCCAAATCCAAGGCATCCGATAGTAGTAGCAACAACAACAACAATAGAACTGTCGAAATCTTCTGCACTTCTAATAATAAATCCACCAAATCTTCTTCGAATTTGCACCACCCTCAAAAGAACAAATCATGGGCTTTCTATCTTTTCCCAAATACAACACAAACATTTTTAAAAATCATTAAATATTTTCCAAAACCACTCAATATTTATGCAGATAATTGGGTGTAACTATCCAAATGGGTGGGTGTAATCACCAATTCCAATTTTAAAAAAGGAAATCAGGAAGAAGATAAAAATCATGATTACCTGAAGAGAAGCTAGATTTCCTAAAAGACCTATGAATCGAAGTGTTGAGACCATCCTGTTTTGGATTCTGGGTGTCTTAAGAAACCAGCTTAGAAGCCCTTTGTATGAGTTCATCAAAGGCCTGGGGCCGTAGAGAGAGAGAGGGTAGGCAGTGGAGTGAGAGAGAGGGTAGGCAGTGGAGCGAGAGAGAGGGAGAGAGATAGGGTAGGAAATGGGCGTGGATGAATTGTTTTAGGCGCAGGCAAATTTTTTAGGCGCGGCGATAAAGACAAATGGTCCTGTGTCAGGGGCTCTGTGGGGCCCACCATGATGCATGTGGTTCATCCACTCCATCCATTTTTAAAAATTTTTATTTTAGTACAACAAAAATGAGATAAATCAAAGCCCAAGTCAACCACACCAGATATAAACGGTAAAGGTTAATTTCCATTGTTTCATACAGTTCAAAGGAGATCAAAAATACATGGCCCCAAAATGATATATTTATCATATCTACACCATTCATCAATATGAGGAGATCGTTTTAGATCCTGATCCTAAAAATGAGTAACTTCAAGGCCTCAAGTAGACTACACCACAAATAGCGGTGAGGACAATAATTCTCACTGTTAAAACATTTCTAGTGCCCACTGTAACGTTTACTTTCATATAATCTGTTCATAAGGTCATAAAGACCTGGATGAAGATAAAAAACAAATATCATATTAATCCAAAATTTCTTTGACAGCCGAAAGGGTTTCAATGGTAGGCGTTCATCCTTCAATGCTTTTTACAGTGTGGTCCACTTGATTTTGGATCTGTTGTATTTTTCAGCTCAACCCTTACGACAATCTCTCCAAGTGGATAGACGGTTTGGATATAACTCATACCTCATGATGGGACTCACATAACTTGGTGACGTTAACACACCAGACATTCAGTGGTGTGTGGTACACTAACCAATCCGCTTCAGCTATTTATTTGGACGGTCCTGTCACAGCTTCGTGGGGGCCACCATGATGTATGTGGCTTATCCACGCCATCTATTCATTTTGGCAACTAGATTTAGGGCATGAAATAAAAATTGAGGTAGATCAAAGGCCCAAGTCAACCACACCACTCCCAAAAAACTTTCAATGATAAGCACATAATTTTTACTGTTTACTATTGTGTGGTCCAATTGAGGCTTTAATTTGCCTCCTTTTTGGGCTTATGCCCTAAAATGAAATATCAAAACATATGAATGACTTAGATAAAACACATACATTATAATGGGTCCCATAGACACCCTTATGGGATCGTCAATCTATAGTTGCGGGACAGTGGGTAGTAGCTTTTAGCTACGAACTAAAGCTGTAGCAATATGGCTATAGATTAAAGCTGTAGCCATATATCCCTATAGTTTGTAGCCTTTGATCATTATTTTTTTTGTTATGGTTCACTTTGGACAAATTTAGGTCCTACTTGATCGGATCCAAGATCATCATTTACATTGATCATGCGGCGCTGAAGTACCTTCGTTCAAAGAATGATGCTAAGCCCCGCTTGATAAGATGGATCCTTCTACACCAAGAGTTCGAGATAGAAATACGAGCCAAAAGGGAGTAGAGAACGTAGTGGCTGACCATCTCTCTAAGCTTGATATTCCTGATTCCCTTGAGCCGACACCAATAAACGATATGTTCCTTGACGAATAATTGTTTAAACTCTCCCAATTACCTTGGTTTGCTGACATTGCTAATTATCTTGCCACAGGTTTCACGCCGACATATTAGACTGCGCGAGATAAGAAAAAATTCTTTGCCGAGGTATATAAGTTTTTATGGGATGATCCTTATCAATTTAAATATTATCCAAACCAAATTCTAAAGTGATGTGTGTTAGAAAATGAACATCAGAGTGTTATCTCCTTTTATCACTCTTAGGCATGTGGTGGTCACTTTTCTGCTAAAAAGACCACGACTAAAATTCTGTAGTGCAGCTTTTACTATCCCATGATGTTCAGAGATACTCATGATTTTTGCAAATCTTGTGAGTATTGTCGAAAATTGGGAGGATTGTCCTAACGAATTAGATGCCGCTAAACCTAATTCTTATCATTGAAACATTCGACTGCTGGGGCACGATTTCATGGGACCATTCCCCCATTCCTTTGGAAATATTTATATTTTGTTAGCAGTAGACTATGTCACTAAGTGGGTTGAAGCGATCCCGTACCGGAACAATGATCATCAAACGATCATTAGACTCTTAAAAGAAAGCATCCTTTCCTGGTTCGAAATTCCTCGAGCCATCATTAGTGATGGAGGGTTACACTTTTGTAATAGGTCAATTGAGAACTTAATAAAGAAATATGGCATCTCTCACAAAGTGAGCACTCCGTACCACCTGCAGACAAGTGGGCAAGCTGAGATTTCCAACAGGAAAATTAAACAAATTCTAGAAAAATCGGTTAACCCTGATTGTAAGATTAGTCAATCCGCTTGACCGATGCTTTATGGGCTTATCGTACAGCTTTTAAGACCCCCATTGGAATGTCTCCCTTTAGACTATTCTATTGGAAAGCTTATCACTCACCCGTGGAGTTAGAACATAGAGCCTACTGGGCTATCAAAAATCTAAATTTTAACTTGAACAATGCTGGCTCGCTACGCAAACTTCAATTGAACGAACTCGAGGAAATCCAGAACGATGCATATGAGAACTCGAGAATTTACAAGGACATGATGAAGGTATTTCATGTTCAGAACAACTTTCGAAAATCATTCACACTGGTCAAAAAGTCCTTATGTACCATTCTCGGTTACATCTTTTTCTAGGTAAGCTTCGATCTCGTTGGACCGGTCCCTTCCTTGTTAGTACTATTATCCTCATGGGGCCGTCGAGATAAAGAATCTAACAAATGGTAATATTTTCAAGGTAAACCGACATCGTCTCAACCCATTTGTTGAAAAAGTTTGATTCAGAGGTGTGTTCATGCCTCTAATTAATCCTGTGTATCAGGATTAACTTCTTAGTCTGATAGAGGTGTAGTTAATTTTATCGCTTTCATAGGATTTAGGATTAGGATAGTTTATTTTTCATAAAGTTTAGTCTTCATGCTAACCCATCTACATGTTAAGAACTTTGGAAAAGCTTCATTTCTCCTTCAGGTACTACCTTTCCATCACTTCTCCTTTTTTTTCGTTGTCTCGTGTGCATTGCATGCTTATATCTTTTACATGGAGGACAATGTAGATTTTAGGTTATGGGTGTGGATTAGGTAAACTAATAAGCATTTTCTTAGTCTTTGAGTAAAAATTTTTAAAATTTTAAAATTTTCAAATTAAAAACCTATTTGGAAAGCGATAGTTTGTGCACTTAAGAATGTCTTGAGTATAATGATATGATAGAGATTGAATTTTGAATTGTTAAAGTTTGATCAACTGAATAGACTATCACTTAAGTTCTTTTATTTAATTGATTAAGGAGTTTAAATATCATGTTGACCTAAATCACAAGACATGTTCAATTTATTTTCTGTGAATTGTGCTAGAATTTTTTATTGTTAGTATGTGAATCATTGATAGATGTTGAGAATTTTATTCATCTTTAAAAGATGAAAAGAACCAGTTAAAAAACATTGAGATCGACAAAAAGGTCATGTATGATGAAAAGACTGGAAAAGAATGAATAAATAAAAGTGACTATCGATATAAAATCAAAAACTGAAAAAAGAAGAAAAATGGGATAAGTTCGGAATCAGAACTTGATTATTCAATCAATCTTGAGGTGATGAGCATGGCTAACATTTTGAAAAGATAGTACTTTTATGGAAAGTTAGTTGAAATTCACTAAGCGCATTGAGAAATTTGATATATGAACTAATGCTCTTAAGTAATCGATAAAGAACCTATTTGATTGATTGCTCATGTGATTCGGCTCTATGTTCAAATTTTCACTCTTGTTTCTTTGGATTCTACTCATTCATACTTGTTTGCACAAAAGATTATTTTCTAAAAGAGGTTTGAACATTGAGAATTGAAGATTATGTCACACATGTTTTGCTTGGGACTAAGAAAATGTTGGTTGGGGGTGTGTGTTGATGTTAAATATTACATATTTCCCCCTATTTATATCTTAGTTTTATGAACATGATAATACTTAATGGGTATATTTTATACATGTTTGTATTGCAAGGTGATTTTGAGAGCTTGGATTAAAAAGAATGTTGAAAGCATGGATTTGATGCTCAAGAATCACGAAGGCAATGAATGGAGCTTAGGAGACCAAGATTGAAGAATTCCAGACTCCAAGATCTAAGGAAACCTAGTGGAGAAGGAAGGAAGTCAAAAGTGCAAAGTACAGAAATTCACAGAATCTAAATTTCATTATTTATATCATCAACCACCGGTTAATAACATTGAAGAATTACAGAAAATCAAGTTTTGTTGCTGGAAAAATTGGATGCAGTTCTCGATGACATAAAAGCCCTATTTGATTGCTCGAAGACCTGCTCAATGACATCAAAGGCAGTTTGATGACATTGAGATTTTTATGAATTTTTGGAGCAACTCATTGGAACACTCTGGACACAATCACACTGCAAAACAGATGAGATGGATGGTTTGATGAACCCGTCCGAACTTGGACAAAAGGCCCACCTTATCATACATGTGACTGGTGTGTCAATGGGTTGGGTCCAAATGCCCGTTGTGCACATTCGCCAATTAACATACATACATACATTTTATGACATGAAGAGTTTCGCACTGCATAACTCTTCATGTCATCGAACATACATTGTATGACATTGAATGTATGTTCGATGACATGAAGAGTTACATAGTGCGAAAAGGCACGACTTCCAGATTCAAGTTATGCTCGACGACATAGAAGGTTGTTCGATTGCATCGAAGGCATTACGTAGAGTGCGTAAATTTGTGGCGGTTTTCAAAGACAGTCGGACAAAGGATATAAATATGGGTTCTTTGAAGAGTTCTAAACATGAATTAGGTTATGAGAAGCAGAGCCAAAGGGTGGAGCAGCCTCCTAAGAGTTTTTCTTCCTTCCTAATTTATTTTTAATGCTTCCTTTTAGGGTTTTAGATCTAATCATGTCTATGGTTGGCTAAACCTTTTAGTTAGGGCTAAGAGGTGAAGCTTGTAGTGTGTTGGGATGATTTTCTTGCTTTAAATCTTGTTTTTCTTGAACCTCATTGACTTCTAGTTTGATTTTAAGGAATATTTTCAGTTTTCAATGATTTATTGTGACTCAAATTACAATAGATGTTGTGATAGCTTTGAATATCTTCTTTTCCTGTTTTGAGATTGTGATATTGGTAAATCCTGTTGCTCACCATCGTCTCCTAGGCATGGCAGGGTGATGGAATCTCTTTTAATTGTCACAATACTCCTTCATTAAGGATTAGATCCATGAAAAGTTTAGAGATTTGATTTAATTGCTTTATCTTCCAATTGGATAGGATAGGACTCCAATTTCACTTGTGTCTCTTGAATCAAAATGAGGTAGCATTTTGATAGTTACAAATGGATCCTTAGCACCCTAGTTGCCACTTGTCAAATGATAGTTTTAATCAACACCAATCACAATTACTCTCTTTTATTCTAGATTTAGATTTATATATTCTTCTAGTTCTATTTCTAATTATTTTCAAAATACGTACAAGTTTAGTCCCTGTGGATTCAACCTTGGTCTCACCAAGTTATTACTACATCACGACCCTACACTTGGGGTTATGAACACGAATCACATGAGCGATCAATCAAATAGGTTCCTTATCAATCACTTAGGAGCATAAGCTCATATATCAAGTTTTTCCAATGTGCTTAGTGAATTCCAACTTACTTTCCATAGAAGTACTATCATTTCATAACGTTAGCCATGCTCATCACCTCAAGATTGATTGAATAATCAAGTGTTGATTCCGAATTTATCTCATTTTTCTTTGTTTTCTAGTTTTTGATTTTATATCGACGGTCACTTTTATTTATTCATTCTTTTTAGTCTTTTTATTCTTTTCATTCTTTTCTAGTCTTTTCATCATACATGACCTTTTTGTCGATCTCTCTATTTTTTAACTGGTTCCTTTAATTTCTTTTTTTAAGGTGGATAAAATTCTCCAGGCTTAATTCTCAACATCTATTAATGATTCCCATACTAACAATCAGAAATTCTAGCACCATTCACAAACATAAATCGAATGTGTCTTGTGGTTTATGTCAACATGATATTCAAACTTCCTCTTAATCAATTAAATAAAAGAACTTAGATGATAGTCTACCTGATTGATCAAACTCCAACAATTCAAAACTCAATCTCTATCTTATCATCATACACAAGGCATTCTTAAAATGCAAATTATCATATTCCGAATAGATTTTTAATTTGGGAAATTGAAATTTTTTAAAAAATTTTGCTCACAGATTAAGGAGACACTGATTAGTTTACTAATCCACACCCCCAACTTGAAACCTACATTGTCCTCAATGTAAAATATGTGAGCATACAATGCACATGGGACAATGAAAAAAAAAAAGAAGGAGAAGTGATGGAAAGGTAGTACCTAAAGAAGGAGAATTGAAGCTTTTCCAAATTTCTCAAAATCAAATGGGTTAGCATGAAGACTAAATAAATTAAATAAACAAACTACCCTAATCCTAAATCCTATGAAAGTAATAACCCTACCTACACCTCTATTAGACTAGAAGGTCGAACCCGATACACATGTCAATCAAAGGTATGAACATATCCTCTGAATCAAACTTCTCAATAAATGGCTTTAGACGATGGCCGTTTACCTTGAAAATATTGTCATTCGTTAGATTCTTTATCTCGACGACCCCATGAGGATAAACAGTAGTAACAATGAAAGGACCGGTACAACGAGATCGAAGCTTACCCGGGAAAAGATGTAACTGAGAATTATACAGAAGGATTTTTTGATCAGTTATTAATGATTTCCAAAGGGTGTTCGGGTCATGGAACACCTTCATCCTATCCTTGTAAATTCTCGAGTTCTCATAAGCATCGTTTCGGATTTCCTCAAGTTCATTTAATTAAAGTTTATGCAGCGAGTCAGCGTTGTTCAAGTTAAAGTTTAGATTTTTGATAGCCCAGTAGGCTTTATGCTCCAGCTCCACTGGCAAGTGGCAAGCTTTCCCATAGACTAGTCTAAAGGGAGACATTCCAATGGGGGTCTTAAATGTTGTATGGTAAGCCCATAAAGCATCAGTTAAGCGAATTGACCAATCCTTATAGTCAGGGTTAACCGTTTTTTCAAAATGTGTTTAATTTTCCTTATGGAAATCTTAACTTTCCCGCTTGTTTGCGAGTTGTATGGAGTGCTCACCTTATGAGAATGAGAGATGTCATATTTCTTCATTAAGTTCTCAAATGACCTATTACAAAAGTGCAACTCTCCATCACTAATGATGGCCCTAAGCATTCCAAACCGAGAAATGATATTTTCTTTCAAGAATCAAATGACCATTCGATGATCATTGTTCCAGCACGGGATCGCTTCAACCCACTTAGTGACATAGTCTACTGCTAACAAAATATAAATATTTCCAAAGGATTGGGGGAATGGCCCCATGAAATCGATGCCCCAGCAATTATATGCTTCAGTGATAAGAATTAGGTTAAGTGGCATCATATTTCAAAGGGACAATCCTCCCAATTTCTGACAACACTCACAAGCTTTGCAAAACTCATGAGTATCTTTGAACATAATGAGCCAGTAAAAGCCGCACTACAAAATTTTATCATGGTCTTTTTAGTAGAGAAGTGACTACTACAGGCCTGAGAGTGACAAAAGGAGATGATACTCTGATGTTCATTGTCTGGCACACATCTCCTTAGAATTTGGTCTGGGCAATATTTAAATAGATAAGGATCATCCAAGAAAAACTTATGTACCTCGGAGAAGAATTTTTTCTTATCTTGTGCAATCCAATATGTCGACGTGAAACCTGTAGCAAGATAATTAGCAATATCAGCAAACCAAGGTAATTGGGAGAGATTAAACTGAAAGTGCCCTGGTTTGTCAAGTTACGTGAATGTAGAGTCAGGGTGTCTACAAAGCCTGATAGGAAGATCAATTCAAGCGTTTGCCTTAACCAGATGTGTGCAAGCTCGCCACAGGTAAAACTAAAGCCTCACATCCCATGACCCAAAACACCAGGTAAAGAAAACCCTTAAAAACAAGTTAGAAATCTTAAAATTTTAAGGTAAGAAAACTTTTTTCGAAATAGGAAAATCTCTTAGTTTTTCTCGCCTTGTCGATTTTATCAAAACACCTTCGATATGATCGACCTGCTCTGTCAATGTCCTCGATACCTTAACAATATTATCGATGTGAGGACCAAAAGTGTCCAACAACTAAATATTCATCTGGATGGATCGATACATTTATCGATGTATCGATACATTTATCGATATCATCGATATAAGCACCAAATATGTCTAGCAACTTCGCAATATATCTGGACGAATTATCGATGAATCAATACACTTATCAATATCATCGATATTCAAATCTCAAGTTTATCGAGAGTGGCTCGATAAGATCGACAGGCAGATTTCCGGCGCCCCTGTTTTTTAATGAAAATCTCAAATTCCTTCAATATATCGATACTCTTCCTATATGATCTGAAATCAAATATCGATAATATTGTAAGTCCATCGATGATATCGATTGTGGGCGCGCATTCCTTACAGCAGATATTTCAGGTTGCTTTCAACTATGATCGGGGGCCCTTCGATAGAATCGATATTCAAATATCGATGATATCGACACTAGGTCGATTGCATCGAACAAGGTCATAAACTGTCCAGCAAGCTTAAAGACAAATTAGCTGGATTTATCGATGCCTCGACTCTGATCTCGATATCATCGATATTCAAATTCTGATGATCTCGATGGTTCCCCGATCATTCATGAAAACCTGAAATATTTCAAAGTCAAGTCTCTCTCATTTTTTCAAGTGTCGATGGATCAAACCTGTCATCAATGGAATCGGAGTTCGAAATCCAATGACATCGACAATTGTCTCGATTCATCGACCAATTGGCAAAGAGTTTCAAAAGTGTATGACATTGAGTCCGAGTCATCGAGCAGACCATCGATGCTATCGAGAGTTTACACTCGATGATATCGAATCTGCTTGATGATATCGAACTCTATCATAAATGTGACCGTTTTATATCCAGTGGAACTTTTTGCCTATATATAGAGGACTTGTCTGTGAGAGAAAGTAGAGAGAGCTTTTGTGTGTTTCAACTTACATCTTATATCTAAAGCCCTTTCTCTCAAGGGAGTTCATCCTCCAATCCACCCTCACCATTGACATTCAATAGAGTGGATTGGGGAATGAACTTCTTCATTCAAGGATCCTCTAACTACTACCTTAATGACAAATCATTAAGCTGGGATGCCTTGAATGCCCAGATGATTGGAACTACTCTATCTTCCTTATAGAAAAATCTTTAGAGAGTAGGATTCCATCATAACCTTGACTCAACCCGAAGTCGAGTATTGGTACATCATTCTGTGTTACGGATCAAGGGAGCAGAAGACTCTTCATCAACAAGGAGGAGGAGATGTTCGACACTGTGCTCAACTGGACTCATCGGCTTATTTGTAAGTATACAGAGTCCAAGAGGACACTTGTGATCATTCCTTCCTAGGATTGGGTCTTAAGTGGTTCTCACCCTTTGAAGTCCTCGAGGAGGCCTCTGACGGGAGTGTACGTGGTGGGTGCGTTGTGTGGACCCTTGCTCTGCAGAGAACATAAACATCTGGTTAGATGTGAACCAGTGAAACTCTGGGTTTTAGGTGAACCGGGTAAAACCTTAGGGTTTGAGGTTAACCTTATAGAAACCTCCAGTAGGGTCTTATGGAAGATCCTTGGCCAGTGTGCTTAAAAGTGGGTGCGTTGTGTTGACCCTTGCTCATGAGAGCATAAACATTCAGCCTTAGTGTAGGCTGTAAAGGTTGAAAGTGAACCTGATTTAAAACCTCAGGTTAGAGGTGAACCATGTGAAACCTCCTTCATGAAATCCGGTACACTCAAGGGCTGAGTGTGGTTAGCAGGAGTGGAGTAGACTTATCGTCGAACCACTATAAAATAACTGTGTTTGAGATTGTTATTTTAATTGATTGATTTGCTTTAATACTTGCATATTTGAATATCTGATCACTCTTCACACACCTACACAGTCGTATCCATCATGAACTAGATTGTATATTGTTTACTCCTTAAGCAGTTTGTGATTGGATCCTCTACCAAGCTTAGAAGCCAGTAGAGTTACATTTGAGTAATCCTGAAAATTGCATGATCATAAGATTAGTGAAGTAAGATTTTTAAATAAATCATAAAAACTTTTAAAAGTCCTATTCACCCCCTCTAGGACATATTGGCATATTCCTTCTTCAACTAGTGCGGTCTTTTCCGCCATTTCATAAATGATTGTTCATCAGGGAACATGTCGTTTATCAGTGTTGGTTCAAGGGAATCGAAAAGATTAAGCCTAGAGAGATGGT
Source organism: Magnolia officinalis (assembly GCA_021015155.1). Lineage (NCBI taxonomy): Eukaryota > Viridiplantae > Streptophyta > Magnoliopsida > Magnoliales > Magnoliaceae > Magnolia > Magnolia officinalis. The sequence goes on from JAJHSJ010000007.1 coordinate 52,517,962, forward strand.
CAGCCATTACGTTCTCTACTCCCTTTTTGTCTCATATGTCTATGTCGAACCTTGGAGTAAAATGATCCATCTTATCAAGTAGGGCTTAGCATCATTCTTAGAAAAAAGGTACTTCAGCACCGCATGATCAGTATAGGTGATGATCTTGGATCCGATCAAGTAAGACCTAAGTTTGTCCAAAGCAAACACTACGAGTAAGAGCTCATTCTCCATAGTAGAGTAGTTCACTTAGGCAGAATTTAGAGTTCTACTCGTATAGTGAATTACACAGGGCTTCTTCTCTTTTCTCTGGCCTAACATTGCCCCAATAGCATAGTCAGACGCATTGCACATAATTTCAAAAGGGATGCTCCAATCGAGTGGCTACATGATAGGAGCGGTAGTCAACATAGCCTTGAGCTTAGTGAAAGCTTCTTGGCATTGCTCAGTCCACTCGTATGGTGCATCCTTTTGAATTAGATTATATAAAAGATGAGAGCAATGGCTAAAGTCCTTTATGAATCGTCTATAAAATTAGACGTGTCCTAGGAAAGATTGCATGTCATTTATGCTCTTGGATGGAGGTAGGTTAGAGATAAGGTCAATTTTAGCCTTGTCTACCTTAATTCCCTTGGACGAAATTATATGTCCAAGCACAATTCTCTTGGGAACCATAAAATGGCATTTCTCCAAATTCAAAACCAAATTCTTTTCCTCGCATCACTTTAACACACTTTTAAGATTTTCGAAACACTCACTGAAGGATGGACCAAAGATAGAGAAGTCATTCATGAAGACCTCTAAATATTGACCCACTATGTCAGAAAATATACTCAACATGCATCTGTGAAAAGTGGCGGGAACATTACATAGTCTAAATGGCATCCTTCAGTAAATGAAGGTTGCAAAGGGACATGCGATTGTTGTCTTTTCTTTATCTTCAAGGGATATCTCTATCTGATTGTAGCCCGAATACCCATCAAGGAAACAGTAGTAAGAGTGATCAGCTAGCCTTTTCAAAATTTGATCAATGAAGAGCAAAGGAAAGTGGTCCTTTCTTGTGACAGTATTCAATTTCCTGTAGTCAATGCACATTCTTTAACTAGTAGTAACTCTAGTTGGCATGAGTTCATTATTGGCATTGGCTACGACATTGATTCCGGACTTCTTAGGAACCACCTGAGTTGGACTCACCCATTGACTATCAGATATGGGGTAAATGATACCCACATCCAACAACTTCAATACCTCAGCCTTAACCACTTCCTTCATGTTTGGATTTAATCGACGTTGTGATTTTCGAGGGGTTTTCGCATTATCCTCAAGATGAATGCAGTGAGTACAAATCAAAGGCTCAATTCCCTTGAGGTCCACAATCGATCATCCAAGGGCTCCTTTATGCTTAATGAGAGTAGAAATAAGTGTACTCTCTTGTTCTTTCTTAAAGTAGGAAGAAATCACCACTGGGTATGTCCCATCTTGACCTAAGTAGACATATTTAAGATCAGCGGTGTTTCAACCATAAACGAAAAGTGTTTGATTTGGGAAATTGTCTCACTTAATAATAACAAAGAGAAAGAATGAGGAGAATAATCATCAAATTCATTCATTTTGAATTCATTACATCCTTTTTACCCCTTGATTCCAAGATAGAATCTTTATAACTAAAAGTACAAGTGCAGAATAAATTCAAATATAAATTTCAGCAGCATTTCAGCTCATATCATTCATGTCTCCATAAGAGATGAGTTATGCGGATCCTCTTCACGCATCATCCTTCATCAATATAATAAAGGAATACTAGAGATCTCTTAAGAAATTTGGAATAAGTTGAGAACTTTTGAGAAACCAACATAATACTGCCTTATAGAGTATCTGCGCAGCTCCTCCCTGAGTTGCACGAGTCAAGGAGTTGTGCGGCCCTGCGCAACTCACTAGGAGTTGTATACTCTTGCCTTATCTTCTACGTCTCTTCTCTCTCCAATACTAGTCATAAGTATCGGTCTTCTGGAAATCCAATCCTTCAAATGAGGGGGTAGGGGGTATTTATAGGCTTCCGCACGTGTGGGCCCTCGAATCACGTGCTGTGGACCCCACTTTGCTCCACTTTGGAAGTCCTAACCCAATCGTCCCTTTAGAGAGTTGCGTGGGTCAGCGCAACTATGATGAGTTGAGCGGTCCGACGCATCTCTCGTTTCAGTGCAACTTATGCTCCGCGAGACTCGTACTCTGTGCAACTTGTTATCTGCGCAACTTTAAGCCATTTCTTCAACCTTCTATTCTTCAATCTTCTTCAATCTTTTACTCTTTGTCTTTAAATAATTTTCATGCTCCAACAAGCCGGGATAGGTCAATTTCTCAAAATTTGGCCTCCACCGGTTAACTTCAAGTACTGACGTAACTTCAAGTAAGGCATTCATATCCATAATCATGTCATCATCTAAATCAAGGGAGTGGGCCAAGAACGTCTCTAGAGGGTCAGAGTATAGAGTCAAAAGTGTTTTATCTTGCACGAAAGAATCTATTAAGTTAATGTCGTGGATATCATCAACATCCTCTGACTATTTGCTCATGTTGAAAAAGATATTGACCTCCAATGTCATATTTCCGAAAGATAAATTCATAATTCCAGTCCTAGAATTAATGATTGCATTTGATGTAGTAAGGAATGGAGGACCAAGAATGATAGAGATTTGAGTGCTCATATCTACAATGGGTTGAGTATCTAAGAAAATAAAGTCTACTAGATACATCCTCAATCATCTCTCTCGGCACACGAACTGAGCAATCGACAAGTTGTAATGTGGTCTGGGTGGGTTTTAATTCACCTAGATCCAATTATTCATATACCAAGAAGGGAATCAAATTAACACTCGCTCCCAAGTCAAGAAGTGCATGCTCAATCTGGTGATTCCCAATTATACAGGTGATAGTTGGGCTACCAGGAACTTTATATTTTTGTGGCACATCTTGCTTGATGATGACACTCACTTTTTCTCTCAAAAAGACTTTCTTTTATATGTTTTGCTGTCTTTTGGTAATGCATAGATCTTTCAGAAATTTTGCATATGAAAAGATTTGTTTAACGACATCTAGTAGAGGAATATTGACCTTTACTTGCTTAAGCACCTCTTGTAAGGCTCGTGTCCTAGTACCACATCGTTCCTTAGACTTCCACGATCCTCCCCTTCGAATTTCAATGACCCACGACCTGTAGACAGTATTTGCGCACGACCTTAAGTCGCATCCCATTGATCTTAGTCGACTCGACCCAAAACCTATACCATTGCAACCACGCCGTCGTCGCGATTCGAACGCCGCGTCTCACACGCCAATGCGATGCCTAGGCTAGGAGTTATGACCCGCGCATAATCCCAGGTGTACACCACGCATTGTAGGACCATAGGATTCCAAGTAGAAAAAGATCTCTACAAGCCATCATTACCATGACATCACCCTACCTAACCTAGCGTACCCTAGCCTAGGATGACATCATCCCTAGCCCACTCATGCCTGACAAGTAATCATTGCTAGCATGCCCTCACTTCTCATGCCTCTTACAAGCCATAATTGCCTCTTATAGCCTACCATTATCTCCCTACACTACCCCTCTCTCTCCCATTCTCTACTATTCTCCTCCATTGCAACCCAACATCCAAGTAAGGGAAGTAGAGAACCCAACACCCCAACCCATCTTACACCCTTGATCTCCCAATCCAACCATTAGAACCTCATCTTCCTCCATTAAAACTGAAGCTTAAGAGCTTGGGATTGCTAGGAAACTTGTAGGAGAAGAGGTGGGTGTTTCTTAGGGTAGATCTCTCCATTTTCATGCATGGGCCAAGTGGGACCCACCAATCAATGGCAGGGATCCCATCTTGGACCCTAGGTGTGGCCAATGGCCCACCTTGAGTTGTATGCATGTACCATGATGGGGCCATTCTCCATGGATCCCATCATGATGTTTCCTTGTTACTCAGCATGTAAGGGTCATCTTGACCCTTGTTTTTTTGGTGAGGATGGCATCCCCACCTTGATTTATTGATTTGAGGGCCCACCCAATCTTGGGACCCATCTTGATGTATGTGTTGTGCACCTAGAGGGGTTCATAGTGGAGGAGCCCCTCCACCACTCTTTTTTTTTTCTCTCTCTCTCTCTATGATGATGTGTGACCCACTTGATGTGCTCAATAGATCCAGACTGTTCGACAGGTGGGACGACCCCACCAGATGGAAGTCATGAATACAACGCATAAATCAGGGTAAGTCCAGCAGCAGGCCCAACCCAGCCTGGACGTCCATAAGGGCTTAGACCCCTAAAAAATACATGAGAAAGGTGGGCACCACCTGGGGACGTCCCACCAAGGGTATGCCACGTCCAGGTGGCCATAAAATGGAGGACACGGTGGTACAACACATCATTAAGGTGGGCCACACTGGAGGGTTGACGGTGGATACAACACATCATTAAGGTGGGCCACACTGGAGGGTTGACGGTCGGCCCTCTTACTAGGCATTGGCCCGGTTGGGGCATTCAATAGGTGGGCTGCTGGCCCAACTATGGTGTCCCATAGATGGACAGCCTGGATACACCACAAATATCTGAGATGAGTCTCAGAAAGGTGGGCCACAATGGAGGTAAAAAGGGAAAGACTAAACACATGCATCAAGGATAGATAATTGTTAGATAGCAAGTTGCTAAAACAAATGTTGCTGGCCTACCTCTGGAATGGGTCCAGGCCTGCCTAATCATGGGAAAATGGGTGGATAAGGTGCATCCTCGACTATATAGGAAGGTGGGGTCCACGTGAGTGGCCCACCAACACAAAAACCCAGCTGATATTTCTGTTTTCCCTCCAAACAGGACTACTAGACTGTCCCAGCTGCTGGACCGTCTAGGCCGCTTGGGCCCAACCCAAAGGCGTCCCACCTAGGACTGGATGGTGTGGATACATTCATCCATCAGGGTGGGGTCCGCACACTGATGTTCCACCCTTCTCTCATCAAAATCAGGTTGAGAAATGAAGCTTAAACTCTACTCAAACAGTCAGTGACATGGGCCTAAAAATCCGGACAACAAGATGTTGCTGCATAGTGCAGCCCATAGATTGCTGACAATAAGAAAATTCATCACATAGTTCAAGATAGGGCCACCTAGATGGGCCACACACACCCAGACCAAGCTTGTGTTTGAATCAAACCTTGCATGTAACATAGGACATCAAGGTGGGCCAGCCTGCGTCCAGATTTTTGAATAGCAGGACCATCCCACCCTGCTGGACGGTCTGAATATGCTGAGCACATCAGGTGGGCCACGTCCATCAAGGAAAAAGACAGAGAAGTAAAGAGAGAGAGAGAGAAGAGGAAGATCGGCCAAAGGGAGGGGCTCCGCCACTATGAGTTCCTTAAAAGATCCAAACCATACATCATGATCATCACATGGGTCCCATGCATGGATGGGCCCTACATCAGAAAATTTGAGGTGGGGATGCCATCCCCACCATGAAACCAAAGGTCTAGATGACCCCTTCATGATCTAGATCAAATAATACATCATGATGGGGTCCATGGAGAATGGCCCCATCATGGCTTGTGCATACAACTAAGGTGGGCCATTGGCCACACCTAGGGGGTCAAAATAGGATCCCCACCATTGATTGGTGGGTCCTACATGCCCCAAGCAAGAAAACCTAGAGAGCTAAGCAAGAAAACAATAAATCAAATCTTAGAAAAGCACCCCACCTATTATCTTCTTCTTCTTCTTCTTCTACCCTTAGGTTCTCTAGCTTCAAGGAAGGTGTTTTAATGGTGATGATGAGAATCTAAGGGCTGGATAGGGAGGGCTTAAGCTTGGAAGGTGGCTGGAAATGGAGGCTGTCTTAAACGTTTGGAGGTCTCTCTCTCTCTCTCTCTCTCTCTCTCTCTCTCTCTCCCTCTCTCCCTCTCTCTCTCTAGCTAGGGAAATGAGAAAGAAGAGAGGGAGGGAGAGAGATGAAAGAGAGATTGATTGCATGTATGACAATGATTACCATGTAAGAGAAGTTAGGCATGCTTGCCACAATTACTAGCATGCTTGGGGGGTAGAGTAGGGTGATGTCACCCCTAGGCTAGTAGCTAGGATGGCATCATCCTAATGATGCTTCCTAGGGAAAGCACATTATCTGGAATGCCATGGCCCCACAACGTGAGGTCCATGGCCGGGATAATGCGGGGACCATAACTCTCAATCTACGCATTACATTGGTGAACGAGACGCGGCATTAGAACCACAATAATAGAGCGGTCGTAATGGCATAGGTATCGAGTTGAGCTGACTCGAGTCTACAGGATGCGACTTGAGGTCACTCACAAATGCTCCATATAGGTCATGGGTCGTCGAAATTTGACGAGAAGGATCGCGGGATCCTAAGGAATGGAATAGTACTAGGACACAAGTCTTACAGTGACTCTGGCTATAATCATCAGGGCTTTTACTTCATTTGAAATTTCTTGTTCTGAATCATCTGACTCAAGAGAACTTTCAGAGCCAGATGATTCATCCCAAGTAGCAATCATATCCTTTCTTTTTTACTTGTCTTTTTTAGGACATTTATTTGCCAAATGCCTGTATTCATGGTAGTTGAAACATTGACTATCTTTTACAAATTATCATGCTTGGGGGGTAGAGTAGGGTAATGCCAACCCTAGGTTGGAAGCCTAGGATGACATCATCCTAATGATGATTCCTAGGGAAAGTAGTTTATCTGGAATGTCATGGCCCCACAACGTGCGGTCCACGGCCGGGATAATGCACGGGTCATAACTCTCAATCTAAGCGTCGCATTGGTACACGAGACACGGCGTTCGAACTACGGCGATGGCGCGGTCGCAATGACATAAGTCTCGGGTTGAGCTGACTCAAGTCTATAAGATACGACTTGAGGTCACTCGCAAACACTAAATATAAGTCTCAGGTCGATGAAATTTGACGGAAAATATCGCGGGATCTTAAGGAATGGAATGGTACTAGGACACAGGTCTTACAGTGACTCTGGCTATAGTCATCAGGGCTTTTACTTTATTTGAAATTTCTTGTTCTGAATCATCTGACTCAAAAGAACTTTCAGAGCCAGATGATTCATCCCAAGTAGCAATCATACCCTTTCTTTTTTACTTATCTTTTTTAGGACATTTATTTGTCAAATGCCCATATTCATAGCAGTTGAAACATTAATTGTCTTTTACAGATTTTCAAGTTTTAGATTTTCCTTTTCTTTTATAAGATTGTTTTTGAAAATCAGATCTTTTCTTATTTTTAAAAATCTTATAAAATTTCTTAGCAAGTAAAGCCATGTCATCTTCTATATCTTCAACATCAGAATTAACATAGTTATCTTTTGAAGTAGATTTGGATGACTTAAGAGCAATGGAATTACCTTTAGAAGCTTTAAATTTTAACTCATATGTTTGAAGAGAACCACCTAACTCCTTACCCTTCATTAAATCAGTGTCTCTCAGTTCCTGAATGGTAGTTACTTTAGAATTAAATCTCTCAGGAAGAGATCGTAGTATTTTAGTACAGACCTTGCTTTTTGGGATTCCATCTCCTCGACACCACATAAAATTTACTATATCATTTAATTTCGTATAGAAGTCCATGAAGGTTTCATTTTCTTCCATATGAATTTCCTCAAATTTTGTAATGAGGATTTGAACTTTAGATTTCTTGACTATAGTAGTTCCTTCATGTGTCATTTCAAGAATATCCCAGGCTTATTTAGCTGTATCACATGAAATGATTCTCTTGAATTCATCAGGTGATAAAGCACGAGTAATAGCATTTAAGGCCTTAGCATTTGCACTACTTTCATTTTTCTGAGGTGTAGTCCATAAATAAAATGGAGTTTCTTTCATAGACTTAATTCCATCACTGCCTAGAACTTCAGACAAGGGTGGTTTCCATTTAGTTATAGTGGCTTGCCACACACTTTCATCAAAGGATTTTAAGAAAATCCTCATTCTGACTTTCTAATAAGCATAGTTAGAGCCATCAAAAGGTGGTGGCCTGGTAATAGACAAGCTATCGAAATTTGACATAATGAAAGCTCTAGATCTTTAAACTCAAGGAACTTAATCCAATAAATTAGCAACTTTGCTCTAATACTGAAATAGCGATGAAGATCGCTTAAGTTGAAGTAGGAATATGTCAATATGTCCTGGAAGGGGGTGAATAGGACTTTTTAAGGTTTTATGTTTGTTAAAAATTCTATTAATCTAATCTTGAGTAGATAGGCATGAAAAGCATCAGGATATCATTAGAGTAACTCAAATGGCTTCCAAGCCAAATTGAGGATCCAATCACAAAACTATTTAAATGATAAACATGAAATGATTTATATTTAATGATGGATGTGACTGTGTGTGAAGTGTGAGCAGTTATGAAGATAGTTAATGAAATCACACAAGTAATCAAAGATAACAATCACGAACATAGTCATTTTTATAGTGGTTCGACTACTTGTCTACTCCACTCCCGGCAGATGCACTCAACCCTTAAGTGTGCCGGATTTCACTAAGGAGGTTTCACAGCAGTTTACCTCAAACCTAAGGTATTGATATACCTATCGATATCATCGATATTTGAATCTCGAGTCCATCGAAGGTGACTCGATAATATCGACAGGCAGATCACCGGTCCCCCTGTTTTCACTTAAGAATATCATATGTGCATCGATATATCGAAGCCCTCTTCGATACCATCGAAATTCAAATCTCGATGACATCGGAAGGCTCTTGATAATATCAGTCATGGGCACGAAGATTTTTAGCAAAATATTTTAGGATAGTTTATCTATGATCGAGGGTCACTCGATCGAATCGATATTCAAATATCGATGATATTGGTACGGTTTCGATGGCATCGAACAGGGACAGAAATTGTTCAGCAAGCTTAAACGAAAATCCCTTGGATTTATCGATGCCTCGACACAACTATTAATATCATCGACAATCAATTTCTGATGATATCGAAGGTCCCTCGATCATTCTTATAAACTTGAAATATTTCAAAGCAAGTCTCTCTCATTTTCAAATGTCGAGGAATCGAACCTCACATCAATGAAATTGGAGATTGAAATCCGATGACATCGACACATGTTTCGATTCCGTCGACCAGCTGGCAATAGGTTTTAAAAGCGTATGACATTTGAGTTTGTGTCATCGAGTGGACCGTCGATGCTATCGAGAGTATACGCTCGATGATATCGATCCCACTCGATGATATTTCTAACTTATTTTTAAGGGTTTTATTCATCTTATATTTTGGGTCATGGGATGTGAGGCTTTAGTTTTACCTGTGACGAGCTTGCACAGATCCAGTTGAGGCGGATGCTTAAATAGATCTTCTTATCAGGCTCTATAGATAATCTGACTCAACACTCACGTAACTTGTCAAACTAGGACACTTTCAATAGGAAGATCGTCAAAGCGTCTACCGCAACCAGATGTGTGCCCGAACTCGCCACAGGTAAATTTAAGCCTTACATCCCTTGTCCCAAAACACTAGGTAATTAAAACCCTTAAAACAAGTTAGAACATCATAGGGTTTTTAAGTTAAGAAAACCTTTTCAAAATCAAAAAATCTCTAAGTTTTCTTGCTTTGTCGATTTTATCGATAGAAAGCTCGATATGATCGACCTGCGCTATCAATGTCCTTGTTGACAAATCGATTTCATCGGAATGAGGACAAAAGTGTCCAGCAAACACTCTCTTCATCCTCCAATCCACCATCATCATTGATATTCAATAGAGTGGATTGGGGAATGAACTTTCGCATTCAAGGATCCTCCAGCTACTACCTTAATGGCAAATCATTAAGCTGGGATGCCTTGAATGCATAAGATTGGAATCGCTCTATCTTCCTGATAGGAAAATATTTTGAGAGTAGGATTCCATCTTCACCTTGACCCAACCCGAAGCCGAGTATTGGAATATCATCTCATGTTACGAATCAAGGGAGCAAAAGACTCTTCGTCAACAAGGAGGAGGAGATCTTCGACATTGTGCTAAATGGAACTCATCAGCTTATTTATAAGTATCCAGAGTCCAAGAGGACACTTGTGATCATTCCTTTCTAGGATTGGGTCTTAAGTGGTTCTCACCCTTTGAAGTGCTCAAGGTGGCCCCCGGCGGGAGTGTACGTGGTGGGTGTGTTATGTGGACCCTTGTTCTGTGGAGAGCATAAACATCTGGTTAGGAGTGAACCAGTAAAACTCTGGGTTTTAGGTGAACCGTATAAAACCTTAGGGTTTGAGGTTAACCATGTAAAAACCTCCAATAGGGTCTTATGGAAGATCGTTGGCCAGTATGCCTAAAAGTGGGTGCGTTGTGTTGACCCTTGCTCGTGAGAGCATAAACAGTCAGCCTCAGTGTAAGTTGTAAAGGTTGAAGGTGAACCTGATTTAAAACCTTAGGTTAGAGGTGAACCATTGTGTAACCTCCTTAGTGAAATTCGGTACACTCAAGGGTTGAGTGCTGTTACCGGGAGTGGAGTAGACTCATCGTCGAACCACTATAAAAATGAGTGTGTTTGAGATTGTTATTCTTATGATTGTGTGATTTACTTTAATAGTTCCATATCTGAACATTTGATCACACCACACACACCTACACAATCATATTCATCATAGACTAGCTTGCATACTACTTATCTCGAAAATAGTTTGTGATTGGATCGTCTACTAGGCTTGGAAGCCAGTAGAGTTACATTTGAGTAATCCTGGTAACTGCATGATCACAGGATTAGTGAAGTAGGATTTTTAAATAAATCATAAAAACTTTAAAAAGTCCTATTCACCCCCCTCTAGGACATATTGGCAAATTCCTTCTTCAACTAGTGCAGTCTTTACCTCCATTTCAATTGGTATCAGAGCGGGTCTCCCTTTAAGGGCTTCACCACCTAGAGAGTGATCTTGACTGATGTTGGGAATATGGCCAAAGGAGAGGGCTCATCAGTCACTAGATCTCTAGTATTTGACGGCTCAAACTATGCATACTAGAAGGCTAGGATGCACTACTTTCTAAGATCTTTGGATCATGATGTTTGGGACATAGTTGAAAGAGGATACATTCCACCAACTGAACAAATCATACTTGACAGTGGCACAACAATCACAAAGCCCAAACCCAAAGAAAAGTGGACGACATTCGACAAAGAAAGGTAAACATCTGAAGCCAAGGCTATGAATGCTATCTACTATGCTGTATCCCAGGATATATTCAATCCGATAAGTATGTGTGGGTCATCCAAGGAAGCATGGGATTTATTAGAAACAACCCATGAAGGCACAAGCAATGTGAAGCGATCCAAACTTCAACTCCTGACTTCACAGTTCGAAAGTCTCAGAATGGAAGAGCATGAGACATTTATGGAGTTTTTCACAAAGTTAAATATAATTTGTAACTCCATGGGTGGATTGGGAGAGAAAGTTCCGGTACTGAAATTTTGTAGGAAAATTCTAAGATCCCTACCGGAACGATTTAATCCCAAGGTTATAACAATTGAGGAGTGTAGGAACATAAATGAAATGAAAGTAGAAGAACTGGTAGATTCCCTACAAACTTTTGAACTACACTTCAAACAAACCCAAAAATCCAAAAACACTGTCCTAAAAACTTCAAAGAAAACAATTCATGAGGACAGTGAAAGTGAGAAGGAAGATGAAGATGAAGAAGTGGCTTTGCTGACACAAAAATTCAGAAGATTCTTTCAAAAGAATCATGGTCGGCCTTCCAAAAGAAGAAGGTGAACAATAAACCCTCTGCAGGCAAATTTGGTAGAAGAACCAAAGAACCACAATGCTATGCCTGTCACGAGTATGGATACTTGTCTACTAATTGCCCAAATAGAAAAACTAAGGGCAAGGCTATAGCTGCCACGTGGGATGATACTGAGGAGTCAAATTCAGAATCTAGTGACTCAGAAAGTGATAGAGATCAGAAATCATTGAAAATACTCATGGTCTCCACTACTTCAATCATTCCCACTGAATCAAGGAACGAGAAAGAACAGCTAGCCACGGAATCATCTTCATCCGACAATGGAAAAGAAGAAGAAGAAATCGAAGAGGATAAACTACAAGATGCTTATAATGAACTTTATATTCATAGCATCAATATCTTTAAGAGACTCGGAATAACAGAAACCAAAGGTAAGTTGCTGCAGAAAGATTTGGATAAAGTATTGGAAATCAACACACAATTAATAAATGATCTACAATAATATCATATGGATAATGATAGACTTGAACAAGTCCATACCCTTCTTAAAAACGAGTCTAAAAAACTGAACAAATAGGTTGAGCAATTAAAAGACAAAAATATGCTTCTTAAAAATGAAAATCATACACTCCTTTTTTATTTAGAAGAATCCAAGAAGATAGCCAAGATAAACTACAAGTTTTCCCAGAGTGGTGAGAAGCTAGAAAAACTGTTAGGAATGGGAAGACCTGGAAAGAATAAAAGCGGTCTTGGATATGAAAAACATAAATCAAAGTCTGGAAATGCAGCTCCTAGAATTGAAAAATATCCTGCTTCTGAAAGCAAAAGCAGAACCACTCCAGCATGTTATTTATGTGGTGATTTAGGTCATTATAATTTTGAATGCATAACTCCTAGGAGGACTCAACCTAACTCTGGTCAGAATCATGTTAACAAATTATCAACCAGAGAAATACAGAACTTCAAGAGTCCTCTTAAGGATATGGATAGAAGCAATGCCCTTGCATCACCACCCAAATCAATTAAAAAAGTAAATCGGTAAGGAAGAATTAGTTCAGATCATGTATCAGAATCTGAACCGGTGCTAAAATGAGGAAATATTTTTGCTGAGCTTCAAATGATATATCTGAGGTACTTCACCTCCATTATTTTTGTATAAACATTCAAATGTTTATAATTTTGTTATGTACAGTGTGTGTACATAATTTTTGCTGAGTATACTGTTGATAGAGATACGAAAAGTATACTTGAAGATCCATCTGAATGCTGAAAACTGAAAATCTTCATCGTCGATATGACTATCGATATGACATTCTCGATTTATCGATAGAAGGTCGATATTATCGACGGTTCCTTAGGATATGGATTGTCCGGTGGCCAAGAATGATATCGAAGACAGACTCGATAGAATCGATAAGCAACCTCTCGATATTATCGAAATAGTGGTCGATCATATCGACAGATGCCACCCGATAAAAGCCAGTGAAACGAAAAAGGGGGTCATTTTCTCAAGGGTCTCACTGTCACCTTCTTTGCACGATTCTCTCGACCAAATCAGTTGGAACCACGTCGGACTACTCAAATCATTCCACAAATCAGGTAATACCCTCCTAACATGTCAAGAGTACATTCTCTTTTGGGTATTTGTCATTTTTTTTTCAGGTTTTTGTCGTCCTTCCCAAATCGTTCAAGATTCCATCTGTCCATATGGGAAAGGACAAAGGGGTAGCATCCGGCCCTGAGGAATCTTCAATAGCCACCGGACAAAAGGTACTCGCCTCGAAAGGCAGGGCAAGGGCCCCTGAAAGTGGGATCCCCACACAACAACGAACAAGACAACGTGGTGGGTCCCAGACTGAATCTCCGGCACCACCTCCTACAACTGGAGTTAGTTCACGACCACCCAAATACATGGGCAGAAAGTTTATTCAAGAGAGAAAGGTAGATAGAGAGTGTCTCAAACCATACAAATTGGAACCCCTGTTTGCCGCAATAGATTGGTTGCCCGTTTTGGACTTTGGTGGGCCATGACAACTTGAAAGAACACGCAACTTCTTTGTTGTATGTCCTTCACTGATGCCTGACCCTCCTTCATTCATGGTATCTTTGGATGGTGATGATGTGTTTATCACGCCAGCTACAATAGCTGAAACTGTCGAACTCAACATGGTCCCAGAAGGTATCCCAGAGATGGATCTTGATAACATGGACATTCGATCCAAGGTCACTAAGTATCTCCGCAATGGTAGGTACATCCCTTGGCATTAAGGGAATGCGTTGAAATCTAGGTGGAAGAAGTTGAAGGAGAAGGTGGTGATCCCATGGAAGGGACTGCAATGGCTGAAGAGGCACCTCCTGGACCCGATCCAACTCCGTCTACGTCAACAGTCGGGTATGGCAAAAGGTTCAAGCTAGACAGGATTGGAGCAATTCAGAAGGGCATGCACTCAGTTAAAGAAAGGCTTATAGTCCTGGAAAGAATGGTTCAAGTAATGCAAAACACGGTTCAACATTTGGTGGATTTGATGACGTGCCGACAGGACGACACGATACCATCTCATTCTGCCCCGTGAGGCTGGTTCATGCATGCTATCATACATACCCTACTCTTGTCTCGCGTTTGAACATTAGTATTTTTTTGGATGTTCTTCGTTATCATTGGTGTGTATGATAGCCTTTTAAACATACGTAGTTTTTTTTTTTAGCTTGGTTGTCCATGCCCACAATTGGGCTAACAATGTATACTTTTGGGTGTCCATACATGGGCTTGATGTTTCTGTTTGATGGTTGATCGGTTACTGCTGTGTGGAGCAGTATATTTTTTTTTGGTTGGACTGAACAGTTTTTCTTTTTTTTTTTGGCTTGGGATATACTACCTATTTACTACTGTTTGGGGCAGTTTGTTTTTTTTTTTCTGTTAAATATGGCTAAATATAATGCTTAAACTTTTTCCTGCCATATTTGTGTTACGTTCCCCTGGTTTATCAAGTTATGGATTGCATATGATTGAAAACTGCTATATAACTGCTCTAAAATGCATCCATAGGTTCTGAAATTGATGTTTGTTTAAATTGTATTACTTATTATACATCAATTGTTCTGCCTCTACTTGATTGGTTCTCTTAAGTATTTCAAGCTTCAGTCAATATCACCTGAGATATCTTTGCCAATGACTGACAAAAAGGGGGAGAACATTTGCAAACACCCCGAATGGAAAATTGTGTATCTATCTAGTTGTTGCAGGTGTTAGGGGGAGCAGCTACATCAAGCAAGGGGGAGTTTACAAGAAAGGGGGAACAACTACTGGGTGTGTACATGGGTTAGAAAATTATAAAATTGTGTAAAAGCATGTACACACAATTAAGGGTGTGTTTGTCTAGAACATTCTAAGGTGTTTTGGGAATTTTGTCACGTAATTGACAAATGGGGAGATTGAAAGTGCCCTGGTTTGTCAAGTTAGGTGAGTGTTGAGTCAGATTGTCTACAGAGCCTGATAGGAAGATCTATTCAAGCGACTACCTCAATCGGATGTGTGCAAGCTCGTCATAGGTAAAACTAAAACCTCACATCCCATGACCCAAAACACTAGGTGAATAAAATCCTTAAAAATAAGTTAGAAATCATAGGGTTTTAAGGTGAGAAAACTTTTTTCAAAATAGGAAAATCTCTAAGTTTTTCTCGCCTTGTCGATTTTATCGGAACACCCTCGATATGATCGACCTGCTCTGTCGATGTCCTCGATACCTTAACGATATTATCGATGTGAGGACTAAAAGTGTCCAGCAACTAAATATTCATCTGGACGGATTTATCGATGTATCGATGCACCTATCGATATCATCGATATAAGAACTAAAAATGTTCAGCAATTAAAATACTCATCTGGACTGATTTATCGATATATCGATTCCCATATTGATATCATCGATATTTAAATCTTGAGTCCATCGAAAGTGGCTCGATGTAAGACCCGTATCCTTGACCGTACCGTTACATAGACTTCCACGGTATTTCGGTCGAATTCCGGTAACCTTCGACCCTTAACCGGCGTTGCGCGCGACCTTGATTCACACGTCGTTAATCTGATTCGACTCAACCCGAGACTTGTACCATTGCGACCGCACCGTCGCTGAGGTTCCGATGCCGCGACTCGCACGCCGAGGCGATACTCTGGCCAGGAGATGTGGGCCAGCGTTTGGTGCAAGGAAAACGCCACGCGTTACAAAATCCAAGAGAATCTCAACGAGATATCACATCAATCAATCCCATCAAGTCAAGTATACATCACTTCACACCCTTCCCCAAGCAAGCTCCAAAGTCAAAAAGGCTCTTACACACCCATACCTTTCTTACACAAATTGCCACAAAAGTCAAAAGGTGCTCTTACATCCATCACACCACATCCATCACCCATCTCCCTTTACAACGCACACTCTCTCTCTCTCTCTCATTTTTAAAAACTCTCCCAAGTAAGAGAAGCCTCACACGTCCAAGCCCTTCCCAATCTCTCCCAAAAACGACAAGTGTGGCCCACCTCTTCCAACCCTTCCATCTCAACCATCCAAACCCCATCTCCTCCGTCGGAATCGAAGCAAAGGAGCAAAGGAAGCCTTGGGACCAAGAAGAAGTCGGTGGGTGATCGTAGATTTTGTTTTTCATTCATTTTGTTGATTTAAGAGTCCAAGTAGTGGGACCCACCTTGATATATGCTTAAATTCAAGAGGGGCCCATAGTGGTGGGGCCCCTCCAATATTGTCGATGTCTCCCTCTCTCCCTCTCTCTCTCTTTTTATGATTGTGGCCCACCTAATATGTATGTTATTATCCATGCCATTTTCAGTGGATCCCATCTATGTGGGACACACCATGATGTTTTGTGTCATCCCAACCATCTATTAGGGGCCCACCTTGAGGTGGCTAACAGTGGGAGTGGCTGTTGGGGAAATGTGAACTGGGGTGGGCCCACTCAGCCCCCCCTTACTCAGGTAGTAGACCGAGTGAAGATACCTCGTTGCAACGCTAGCCCACGCCCAGCTCACTGGCTGACCGAGTGAAGGATACCTCGCTTCACACAGGAGGCTTTGACGTCAGTAGAGAAAAAAGGTTTTAAGTGGGCTACTCATGCAGGCCCCACCCTGATGTAAGGGTTCGATCCATGCCGTCCATCCTATTCTTTGGCTCATTTTAGGCATTGAGCCGAAAAATGAGGTCAATCCGATAACCAGGTGGACCATACCATAGGAAACTGTATTTCCTACTGTTCAAGGCTAGTTAGGCCCACCTTTCTATTTCTATACGCCAAAAATACCCAATATTAGACTGGTTTGGTGTATTCCGAGCCATAAAATCCACTGGACGGAGTGGATTCTCCGGTAACAGGCCCCACATGCAATTTTTCCCCCGAAAATTAAAAAAAAAAAAAGAAAACGAGCACTGCTGCCTCTGTCAGAGAGGGCAGGTGCTACCAGCGCCTACTACCTGCGGACGACGGACGACACCCATGGGCCCCACCTTGATGTGTATATGCCATCTAAACCATTCATACGGTGGACCCCCTCCTCAGGTGAGTCCCTTCCAAAAATGGGCCGCATCCAACGCTCAGGTGGCTCACACTGCAGAGAATAGTGGGATTGAACATCTGCCATTGAAATCCTTCTGTGGGCCACGGAAGTTTTGGATCAAGATGAAATTTGTGTTTTCCTTTCACTGAGGTCCGTGGGACCTTGTCAACTGGTTGGAGGGCCCGTAAACATTACAGTGGGCCCCACATGACGCCCACATGACGTATGTATTTTACCTCCACCGTCCGCCTGGACGGTGGAGCCCACAGTTATGTATGTATTAAATCCCCACCATCCAGGGATGGTGGGTGGGTGTGCGTGAGTGCATACGTGTGCCTGTGTGCATGTGTGTGTGCATTGGGTGCGTGTGTGTGCATGCGTGTGGTGTGTGTAGGTGTGTCTGTGTGTGTGTGTGTATATATATATATATATATTGTATATATATTGTATATTATATATATATATATATATTATGTATATTTATATATTATATTATGTAATGTACATATACCTGATGGTGGGCCTTCATGGGACCCACCATGATGCATGTGTTGCGTGGAAGCTATCCATCTATTTTGCAAGCTCGTTTCTATGGCATGAGCTAAAATGAGCCAGATCCATAGTTCAAGTGGACCCTAACTTGGTATGTTATGAGGCCCATCTTGTTTGATCTGTGGTAGTCCATTGGGGTCCACTTTGATGTGGATGTAGGGCCCATATTATGAGGCCCATTTGATGTATTTGTAGCCGTGGTTGAGGCCCACTTTGATATATATAAGGCCCATGTTACGAGGCCCATTTTGATGCATTCTAAGGCCCATGGGTTATGGCCCATTGCAATGTACATAAGGCCCGTTGGTGAGGCTCATTAATGCTACCCATTTAATGAATGTAAGGCCCATGTGATATGGCCCATTTGATGTATTTAAGGCCCAATGGAATGTACCTAAGGTCCATTGTAATGTGTGATCCCAACATGGTTTCTGTAATGATGTTTACGACGGGCAATGCCTTGGGAGCAATGTTGGTTTGACGTCCACATTGTAGAATAATGTTAGTTAAATGTCCGCATTCTGATTCTCCCTAGGGCCCATTGTTAGGCCTATAATTGTAGGTGTCTAGGCCCATCTCCTTATGAACAACATTTATCCCATATAACATGTTTAGTATAGTTCCATGATTCATGATCATACGCATCATATGTATGCCTGATATGAGAAGTGACTGATCATAGCATATACCTTCGGGCAGATTGTTTAAGGGCTCCCAGTTAGGCGGTGTTGCCCCACATGAGCGCACGATATACGAAGGATTGTTGCATGACTGGATAGTGTGATCATGCATTTCGCATTGAGTGATATGGTTACTGTATGCCCTAGTAACATCAGGGTCGTAGCCTCCACAGGCGTATCGTGGTTGGCAGGATTGGATACCAAAAATCTTGTTCTACATGGGGTGCTATAGATATCCCTAGGTGAAAGTCCCTAAACCCTTATGGTACCAAGAGGTTTCTCTAACGTCCAGACAGAGTGGGTGCATGAGCATCGAGGGCTGATTACCAGACGGCTGTGCTTTCCACTGTGTCATGGTCGGTTGGAAGGGGGTGCGACCTTACCCGCCTGAGAGGAGGGGGCAATGATAGGTTGAGTCTGACCAGCTCGAGGAATGGGTCCGCTATCGACGAGCCGAGCCCGATATTGGCAGGCGGTAGTGAGGTCTCTTCCACTTACCTTATTGCGCGCGATGGGGCGGCAATCTGGTTTAGAGTGCACTAGACCCCGGTGATATCCCAGATTTTGAGTTGTACTAATATGTGGACTTAGATGAGGATTTGTATGCTTGAGTTGCATTTCGCACTGCATGGCCTTGGTATGGCCGGCATCATTCATGCCTTGCATTGCATAGCCTTGGTATGGCTAGTAGTATTCATGGATTCATCAGCATGTTCCGCATTACTCTGATACTACATGTCTGCATTACTACCTTGCGTACACACTTTCACCACCTTCTAAGCTTTCTATAAGCTTATGCACGACCGTTGCGTGCAGGTGACGCGAGGACGCAGCAGCGTTGAGGCAGGAGCGCAGAGCAGATCTTTTGGAGCTTTTTGACTATTCTCATTGTATTTCCCTTTATGCTCATTGTACTTGTAAAGTTTTTGATCATAGTGAAAATGTGATGGAGTTTTTGGTTGTTGTTTCTGAGTTATGCTTTTGGTTATGCTTATTACAAATTAAACGGATGTTGAAAATCCTCCTTGTAGCATCCCAGGATCGGAACCTGGCGTATGGGCACTGGGAGCCGAGAATGGGGTTCTACGGAGGCTGTCGGCGCCGGATTCGGCGATCGGGAATTTTGTGAGCCCGGTTTCCGAGTTTGGGGCGTGACACTCGATAAGATCGACAGGGAGATTTCTGGCGCCCCTATTTTTTTTAATGAAAATCTCAAATTCCTTCGATACATAGATGCTCTTCCGATATGATCTGAAATCAAATATTGATAACATCGGAAGTCCATCGATGATATCGATCGTGGGCGCGAAATTCTTACAGCAGATATTTCAGGTTGTTTTTAACTATGATCGGGGGCCTCTCGATAGAATCGATATTCAAATATTGATGATATCGGCACCAGGTCGATTGCATCGAACAAGGTCATAAACTGTCCAGCAAGCTTAAAGACAAATCCGCTGGATTTATCGATGCCTCGACTCTGATCTCGATATCATCGACATTCAAATTTAGATGATCTCGATGGTTCCCCGATCATTCATGAAAACCTGAAATATTTCAAAGTCAAGTCTCTCTCATTTTTCAAGTGTCAATGGATTGAACCTGTCCTCGATGGAATCGGAGTTCGAAATCCGATGACATCGACAATAGTTTCGATTCATCGCAAAGAGTTTCAAAAGCTTATGACATTGAGTCCGAGTCATCGAGCAGACCATCGATGCTATTAAGAGTATACGCTCGATGATATCAAACCTGCTCGATGATATCAAACTCTGTCATAAATGTGACCGAATTATATCCGTTGAAACTTGTCTTTTGTTGATGTGAGAGAAAGGAGAGAGAGTTTTTTAGTGTTTCAACTTATATCTTATATTTAAAGCCCTTTCTCTCAAGGGAGTTCATCCTCCAATCCACCCTCATCATTGACATTCAATAGAGTGAATTGGGGAATGAACTTCTGCATTCAAGGATCCTCCAGCTACTACCTTAATGGCAAATCATTAAGTTGGGATGCCTTGAATGCGTAAGATTGGAATCGTTCTATCTTCCCAATAGAAAAATATTTTGAGAGTAGGATTCCATCTTCACCTTAACCCAACCTGAAGCCGAGTATTGGAATATCATCTTGTGTTGCGGATCAAGGGAGTAGAAGACTCTTCGTCAACAAGGAGGAGGAGATCTTCGGCATTGTGCTAAACGGGACTCATCAGCTTATTTGTAAGTATCCAGAGTCCAAGAAGACACTTGTGATCATTCCTTTCTAGGATTGGGTCTTAAGTGGTTCTCACCCTTTGAAGTCCTCAAGGAGGCCTCCGGGGGGAGTGTACGGTGGTGGGTGCGTTGTATGGACCCTTGCTCTGTGGAGAGTATAAACATCTGGTTAGGAGTGAACCAGTAAAACTCTAGGTTTTAGGTGAACCGTGTAAAACCTTACGGTTTGATGTTAACTGTGTAGAAACCTCCAGTAGGGTCTTATGGAAGATCCTTGGCCAGTGTGCCTAAAAGTGGGTACGTTGTGTTGACCCTTGCTTGTGAGAGCATAAACAATCAGCCTCAGTGTAGGTTGTAAAGGTTGAAGGTGAACCTGATTTAAAACCTTAGGTTAAAGGTGAACCATTGTGAAACCTCCTTAGTGAAATCCGGTACACTCAAGGGTTGAGTGTCGTTACCGGGAGTGGAGTAGACTCATAGTCGAACCACTATAAAAATGACTGTGTTTGAGATTGTTATTCTTATGATTGTGTGATTTACGTTAATAGTTCCATATCTGAACATTTGATCACACCACACACACCTACACAGTCATATCCATCATAGGCTAGCTTGCATATTGCTTATCTCGAAAATAGTTTGTGATTGGATCCTCTACTAGGCTTGGAAGCCAGTAAAGTTACATTTGAGTAATCCTGATAACTACATGATCATAGGATTAGTGAAGTAGGATTTTTAAATAAATCATAAAAACTATAAAAAGTCCTATTCACCCCCCTCTAGGACATATTGGCATATTCCTTCTTCAACTAGTGTGGTCTTTACCGCCATTTCACCTATGAGGCTCTGCAGTCTAGCTGATTCAACACTCACGCTAATTGACAAACCAGGGCACTTTCAATCTCCCCCTTTATCAATTACGTGACAAAATACCAAAACACCCTAGAATAGCTTTTATACTGACATCCTAAATTGTGTGTACATATTCTTTACACAATTGTACAATGCTAACAATGTCATATACATAACACATTTAGAAGTTGCTCCCCCTGACTGCAAATTCCCCTTATCTTAGTACAACTGCTCCCCTAACACCTGCAACACCATTCATAGACAGATATACAATTTTCCTTCCAGGTGTTTGAATTGCTCTCCCCCTTTTTGTCAGTCATTGACAAAGATAAATACAGCAGTTGATGTTGATTGAAGTTTGAAGCTTTAGGGAGAGAACCACCATTCAGAAAGCATACATTTATAAAAGATAGATGTATAATGATCAAAATAATTTAACTAGACATCATTTTCAGAAACTATGTATGCATAGCAGATCAAATAGAGCAGTGATATAAGCAGAGATAAGAATGATCAAACCATCACATGCATCATACATATCATAAACTAAATAAACTGAGAGATCTTAGAGCATAAGTATGGCATTAAATATGTGAATTATACCCAGCCATATCCAGAATATCCAAAAACATATCTATACTACCCAAGATTGGCAGAAGATCAATAGTTATACCAACAAAACTACCAACCCCACTCATGGGCACCCAAAATCAAACATCAGTTTTTAGTCCATCCATGGACAACACACATACAGAAAGATTGTTTAGACTATGCAAGTTAGTGAGTTCTCACATACACTTACAAGAGCGCGGAATATCCAAAAAGATACTAATGTTCATACGTGGAAATAAGAATGAAGTGTATGTGATAGCATCCAGACACCAATAGAGGAAGATGGTGTCGTGTTGTCACGCCGGCAAGTGACCAGATCAACCAACTGTTGCATTGTCTGCTGCACTCCGTTGACCATGCGTTCTAAGACAGTGAGTTGTGTATCCACAGACTCTTTCAGTTGACCGACATCTCGCTGTATCGCCCCAATTCTGTTTTGATGCATCATGAACCGCTTTGCATGCCCAACCGCTGATGTGAATGGTGCTCGATGGGACGCAGAAGGTTCGTGCCCAGTAGCCTCAGCTCTTTCACCAGGAGCATCACCTTCACTTCCTGCTCCTTCTTCTTGAATGTCTTCTTCTGGATCATCGGGATACTTGTGGAACTTTAAGTCCATTTTTCAAATGTTGTTTTTATTGAAAACTTGGACGGGAAGTTCTAGGTTATTGGTCGTTGGGAAACCTATGTCGTTGCATATCATGTTTATGATCCAGGGATAGGGCAGGTGAAGATCCTGGATGTATGAACGGCGTAGACCAACTAATGGACAAGCAGAGTTGGAAGACTGATTTTTATCCCTTTGGGGATTGAGTACACTATCGAGGTCATGAAACCTTTGAGATCGGACCGATTGGTACTTCTAGGATAGATGTTTGTGGCGAAGATACCGTGCAACACTCGAAATCGTGGTTCCATGTACCTAGATTTCAACGTATTTCCTTGATACCAAGGGATGTCTCTACCATGACATAGATACTTAGTAACCATGGACCGTATTTCAACATCTTCAAGGTCCATTTCAGGGAGACCTTCTGGTGCCATTGTCAGCCCGAGGATGTTTGCCATTATAGCAAGAGTGATCAGTACATCATCACCATCCAGAGAGACCATGATAGAAGGAGGATCACACACGGGTGAGTGATACGCGGCCATGAAGTTGCGTGTTTGTTCGAGTTGACTTGGCCCAAATAGGGATTCCAGATTTTATGGTTTTAAACAATCCCTGTCTACCTTCCTCTCGTGAATGTGCTTCCTACCTGTGTATTTTGTTGGACGTGGAGTTAAGCTAGCTGGAGGAGGTGCCGGTGTTTCGAACTGGGACCTACCATGTGAAGTTTGTCGAGATTTCTAACGAGTGGGGGTCCCTTGTTCGGGAGCTCTTACCATTTGTTTTGATGCAAGGGTCTTTCGTCAAGAGGCTCTGGATAACTCCCCAGGATCCGACACCGTTTCTTTGTCCTTACCCATAAAGACAGATTTGGGAAGAACGGACAAAATTTTTCTTTTAAAGAAACTGAAAATACCCAACCAAAAAGCAAGATAGACTCTGGAATGGAAGGAATGGAAGGATAATACCAGTTCTCGGGGAGCTTCCGGGACCAACGATGTACCTCCGGCTGAGGGGATGATCAGGAAAAACAATTGGAATGCCCTTTTATGAAAAAAATAAAATTTTTCCGCTCGACCGCCTTTTATCGGGCTGCAGTCTTCAATATCATCGACCAGTGTTTCGATGATATCGATGTAACTCCCCTGATGTTAACGAGACCATCTTCAATATCATTCTTGATCATATGGCTCTTCACATTCCAAAGAGGCATCGATGATATCGACCCTTGATTGATTAATCGAGAATGACTTATCGAAGGACATATTGAAGATAAATAATTTTCATTTTTCCACACTTCCATAACCTTATGTATAGAATAGAATATCTTTTAAATTAGTATACACATCAAAATTTCGTACAAGCACTGTACAACTCAAAATTATAAACATTAGGATGTTTATATGTACTAAAGATTGAGGTGAGGAACCTCAGATATATCATTAAGAGCTCAGCAAAATTGCATCATTCAGCAAATATCCAGATCTTGATGTATGACCTGGTCTTGTCCTTTCATGCTTAAAATTTCAGGGTATAGAGTGAGTTATCAGACAATTCAACTTTTCTTTCACTACCCATTTTGAGACAGAATTCTTTATTGTGGTAGATTTAGTTTTCATGTTTATCTTACCCACTTGATCCACTGACTCCATCATTTTGTCATCCATTCTAGGTGGTGATGGATGAGTATTTCTTTTAACCATTCTCCTAGGTGGATTTTGACATTCTGTATTTCTTTAATCGGTTTGAATTTACCAATATGATTTTGACCAGAGTAATGTGGAGTCCTTCTAGGTGTTAAGCACTCAAACTTATAATGGCCTAAATCACCACATAAATGACAAACTGGAGTAGTTCTCATATTACTACTTAAAGAAGCTGATTTTTCAGTTAATGGTGCTCCATTTCCAGTTCTTATTTTAGTTTTATCATACCCTAGGCCACTCTTTCCTTTTCCTCTTCTACCCATCCCTAACAATTTTTCTAGCTTATCATCACTCTGGGAAAATTTATAGTTTATTTCAGCAAATTTTCTAAATTTCTCTAAACCAAAACGGAGTGTGTGATTCTCATTCTGGAGATGCTCATGTTCATCTTTTAATAATTCAACTTGTTTAGTAAGCTTTGATGATTCCGTTTTTAGAGATAGGTTGCTTCTTTCCAACTTATCATTATCTAAATGATATTGTTGTAAGTCATTGATTAGATGTGTATTAATTTCCAAAGTTTTGTCCAGATCTCTTTGTAACAATTCCTTTTTGCTTTCAGACATTCCAAGTCTTTTAAGGATGTGGCTATGAATATAGAGTTGATTGTAAGCATCTTGTAGTTTATCCTGTTTCTCTTATTTCTCCTCTATTTCTTCATTATCAGATGGAAATGATTCAGTGGCTTGTGGTTCCTTCTCATTTTCAGTTTCAATGGGAATGATTGGAGTGGTGGAGACCATAAGAATTTTTAAGGATTTCTAGTGACCATCGCTCTCTGAGTCACTAGATTCTAAGTTTGACACTTCTGTATCATCCCATGTGGCAGCCATTGCCTTGCCCTTAGTTTTTCTGTTTGGGCATTCAGTAGACAGATGTTCATACTTTTGACAGGCGTAACATTGTGGCTCTTTGGTCTTTTTACCAAATTTTCCTGTAGAAAGTCTGTTGTCCATCTTTCTTCCTTTAAATGGACGGCCACGATTTTTTCTGAAAGATTTTTTTGAACCGTTGAGCCAACAGAGCCACTTCATCATCTTCATCTTCTCTTTCACTTTCAATGTCCTCATTTGTTGTTTTCTTTGAAGTTTTGAGGACAGTATTTTTAGATTTTTGGGTTTGTTTGAAGTGTAGCTTAATTGTTTGTAGGGAACCTAAAAGTTCTTCTACTTTCATTTCATCTATGTTTCTACATTTTTCAATGGTTGTTACTTTAGGATTAAATAGTTCCGCTAGGGATCTTAGAATCTCCCTACAGTTTTTAGGTACTGGAACTTTCTCTCCTAATCCACCCATGGAGTTGCGAATGATATTTAACTTTGTGAAAAACTCCATAAAGGTCTCATGCTCTTCCATTCTGAGACTTTCAAACTGTGAAGTTAGGAGTTGTAGTTTAGATCTCTTCATAGTGCTTGTACCTTCATGGGTTGTTTCTAACAAATCCCATGCTTCTTTCGATGTCCCACACATACTGATTTGATTGAAAATATCTTGGGACACAGCACATGTCACACCCTGAAATTCGAGGATCGAGTAGTAACTCAACACTCGAGTTCCAGAACATCACTTATGCAACATAGATGATGATGATTGAATGTTGTCTGTGTCAGTGCAATAAACATGAGTGAGATTATACTAAAACAGTAATTCATACTCCAGATCAATTGTATAAAGGCAAGCGAAAGACTGAAACTGTATATATAAGGTATGTAAAGAAACAAAACCATCTCAATCTCCAGAGTATGAACACTAACTGAGTAACCATATACATGTATTATTTTTGAATCAAAAGGTCAAAATACAACTAAAAAGATAAATCCTAAAATCCCCGCGATCCATTCAGCCTAAGCAAAGCCGTCTGAGTACTGCATGAAAGAGAACTCGTCCTGGTCCTCATCGTAGTCTGGCTCAGCCTCCTGAATCGACGTATCATCTACACCTGAGACAGAGTCTGGTTGGTGTGTACAACACCGTCCCGTAACGTGGGAGTGAGTAGCTAACTCAGTGGAACAATAAAGCATAGGTTAACATGTTATCAATTCAGGAAAGCAGTAATGATAAAGCAGTACAATCAAACAATCCTAACTACTCTTATTTAATGCAAGTATGAAATGACATGATGAATGCCCTTGCCAAACCACCCTCATGTGACACCATCTTACGTTCGCAACATGCATTCATCCCTCAGTGCTCCACATCTACCAGGCACATGCAGTGCGATGATGAGCATGACTACCGAGTAGTTATTAGTCCTTTCAAACAGCAGGATTGGGAAACTAAGGTACCTCCCTTGTATCATTCCCAAACATGATCCATCCTAAGGTCGTCAATCCTAGTTAATCTCATACGATGGTGTGTTTCTAGGTCGTTGCAAAGGCTGTCAGGGCTGTTACACGCATTCGTGACACCACTCCCCCATCACTTTTTTAACGGTTCATCACTAAATTCATACAGGCCTAGTTCATACTCTAGACACTGCGGCAAAACTCGTAGCCTCACCACAAATTCAGAGTATACTTGAGGTCACTACAAAGGGCTCGTCACTAATCAGTGCAGGCCGACAGCTCAAATATAGTCTCTCATACCACCATAATCGGCTCACGAGTCTGGTTGCTCACCGGTCACTACGGGGAGTCACGTGGCCCCAGCGTAGGCCAACAGCTCGACCACGGTATCCCATACCAACATGTCCGGCTCATGAGTCTTAGCGGATCGAGGTACCATGGTTAACAGGATTTCACTAGTAAGTTTGGTACCCTAGGTTCAAGCAGTAGCGTCCAAACATGGTGAACATACATTAGACATATAGGGTTACTTGATGAGTCTGACTAGCTCGACCGCACAATCAACTGAATGACATGAAGTGCATAAGCACTTCGCGTGGCCTAACCACTGTCGCCAACTGAAGTACGACTCGGGTTCGTCAAACACATCCTACGTGGTGAAATAAATCTCAACCACGAACTCAATATGGTACCGATTGTCTGGACTATAATCATAGTCCCGAACTCAATCAATCCTTATTTAGAGCATGTAGAGTAAAGCATGATAAACAAAGTAATTCAAGTAAGTTAACAAGCATGTCATAAAGCATGTTTATAAAGCATGTTATAAAGCATGTTATAAAGCACCATATAAACTGAAAATATAAACACATATATTTCATAAGTAAGCGGTTAAGTTAAACAATCAACATGGTGGAAATCATATACGTCTCTAAGGTAGTTGAGAATCCCATCTCAACACCTACCTAAGACACCATCATCCAAACACTTACTCTCACAAGCATTTTCACAAACACTTAGAATACACTATTTCAACATACATAGTATACATTAGCAAAACATGTATTAGGGCGAGTCCTTTCGCCAAACAAGTATTTTACGCATATGTAATATGTTCATATAACAAATGATCATGGCAAACACATTTCTAAAATTCATACGTATACGGTACTTTCTAGAATACACTATTTCTACATACATAGTGTATATTAGCAAAACATGTATTAGGGCGAGTATACGTATAAATTACACATGTATAATATATTCATACAACAAATAATATATAGTGTATATTAGCAAAACATGCAATTACACATGTATAATATATTCATACAACAAATAATCATGTCAAACATATTTTTAAAATTTATACATATACGGTACTTTCTACAAATCCTAGAGTATGTAAAATTTCATATTCTTCATCTTTAATCGAAATGAAAAACAGACAGCACTTTGTACATGTGTAATTGCATGCAGATCATGAATCTATCATTATCTGACATTGAAAGCATTGAAAACCATAACCTATACACCTAATGTCCTCACCTTTCGTCTTAGAATCGTAACGAATCAGCTAGGTTTGTTAAGCTTCCGTATTCGGCAGTGTGGTAGCCTATAAAATAAAATAGGTTAGTTATTTCATAACCTACAACCTTCACATCCCAAAATAGATTAGGGTTAGGGTTTCTTACCTAGAAAGGAAGTCGAAATCGTCGGGAAAGCGACAAGACTTGCGTGATTAAGCTTGTAGAACGGCAGGGGAAAGCAGTAGGGAGATTCTTCCACTTCTCTCACACTTTCTTTCTCTTTTCTCTCTTCTCTCTCTAGGGTTTCTCTCAAATTCGTATGGCTGTGAGAGAGAGGGTTCTAAGGTCCTTATATAGCCTAAAAACACTCCAAAATAGACTTAAGGTCTAAGTATACTTAGGTTATAACCAAAGCGAGCTAGTTTCAGCTCAACGGAGGACTTCTGGCGGGCCTCCTTGAGCCAAAGGTAGGACTTAAGTTCACAGACCTTGGATCTAGGTGGAGTTAAGTTTTTGTTCCAGTAGGGTTTCCAAATCACACGTGGCAGACCAGTTTTAGTTCAACGGTCAGCGGATAATTCCAAGTACATGAATATGTTTATGAAATTTTTCCTGATCCGAGGGTGTATTTGGGTCAGATTCTGACGGTCTGGTTGCTTACAAAATGTCCGCAAGTGACACGTGCCAGATTACTATTTGAGATATTTATTTTTTAAAGAAAACCAAGTGTTTTCATACTCCTTGCTCCGGACTCAAGCGAACAAACGTGGACACTGTTTGGATTTGATTTCCAAGATGGTTGTCAAGCCCAGCGAGGCAGTCCTAAGTCCTTAACTTCGTATTATTCGGACTCCCGATGTGTGGTCCAGATTTGATATGGAGTTTCAACGTGCTCCCGAGAGCAGGCGGGTAATGAGTTTGATCCTAGATTTTAGGGTAACCTAGCGTCAATGAATCTACAAGTTTTGGGTCTTGTAGATCATATTTAAAACGATTCAAACGGATTTCATGGCTAATCTAGTTTAGCACTTAGTTAACTTTGTCAAATTTCTAAAGGATTTAATCCTAAGTGATTTCGGGTCGAGGTGGTACTCGGGTCATTGTACAAAATTTTTCGAGTCGTTACAGCACAATAGATAGCATTCATGGCTTTGGCCTCAGCAGTTTGATTTTCTTTGTCGAATGCTGTCCACTTCTCTTTAGATTTTGGTTTGGTGATAGTAGTGTCATTTCCAAGTACTATTTGTTCAAATGGTGGCACATATCCTCTTTCCACTATATCCCAAACATCATGATTCAAGGATCTCAGAAAGTAGTGCATTCTAGCTTTCCAGTATGCATAATTTGATCCATCAAATATTGGAGGTCTAAAGACTGATGAGCCCTCTCCTTTGGCCATATTCCCAACTTCAGTCAAGATCACTCTCTAGGCGGTGAAGTCCTTAAGAGAGACCCACTTTAATATCAATTAAAATAGCGGTAAAGACTGCTTAAGTTGAAGTAGGAATATGCCAATATGTCCGAGAGGGGGGTGAATAGGACTTTTTAAGGTTTTATGTTTGTTAAAAATCCTATTAATCTAATCCTGAGTAGATAGGCATGAAAAACATCAAGATATCATCAGAGTAACGCAAATGGCTTCCAAGCCAAATTAAGGATACAATCACAAAACTATTTAAATGATAAACATGAAATGATTTATAGTTAATGATGGATGTGACTGTCTGTGAAGTGTGAGCAGTTATGAAGACAGTTAATGAAATCACACAAGTAATCAAAGATAATGAACAATCATAAACACAGTCATTTTTATAGTTGTTCGACTAGTTGTGTCTACTCCACTCCCGGCAGACGCACTCAACCCTTGAGTGTGCCGGATTTCACTAAGGAGGTTTCACTGCAGTTCACCTCAAACCTAAGGTTTTAAATCAGGTTCACCTTCAACCTTTGCAACCTACTCCTAGGCTGACTATTTATGCTCCCTAAGCAAGGGTCAACACATAGCACCAGGTTTTAGGCACACTGACCAAGGATCTACACAAGGAACCTCTGTTTATGCTCCCTGAGCAAGGGTCAACACAACGCACCCAGTTTTAGGCACACTGGCCAAGGATCCACACAAGGAACCTAATTGTTTATGCTCTCCACAGAGCAAGAGTCAGCACAACGCACCTACCACGTACACTCCCACCGGAGGCCTCATACGAGGGCTTGAAAGAGTAAGAAACACTTTAGACCCAATCCTAAAAAGGAATGATCACAAGTGTCCTCTGGACTCTAATAACATACAAATACGTGGATGAGTCTCATTTAGCACGTTGTTGAAGATCTCCTCCTTTGTTGATGAAGAATCTTTTGCTTCCTTGATCCGCAACACAGATGATGTACCAATACAAGGCTTCGGGTTGGGTCAAGGTGAAGATGGAATCTTACTCTAAAAAATGTTTTCCTATAAGGAAGATAGAGTGATTCCGATCATCTATGCATTCAAGGCATCCCAGCTTAATGATTTTCCATTAAGGTGGTAACGCCCTGAAAATCGAGGGTCAAGTAACAACTTAACACCCGAGTTCCAAAACATCACTTATGCAACACAAATGCTTATAATTGAATGTTGTCGGTGTTAGTGCAATAATCAAGAGTGGGATTATACCAAAACAGTCCTTCATACTCCAGATCAAGTTATAAAACGCAAGCGGAAGACTGAAAGAGGTAAACAGATGTATATAAAACCAAAAATGTCACAATCGGTCTCCAGAGTATGAACACCTTACTGAGTCACCATATACATGTATTTGTTTCAAAAATTAAAATGCCAAAATGGTACAACTATACTGATACACCCTGTAGCCCCGTCATCTGAATGGCCTAAGCGTAGCCTCTAGAGAACTGCATGTAGGAGAACTCATCCTGATCGTCATAGTAATCAGGCTCAGCCTCCTGTGAATCGTCGACACCTGTATCTAAGACAGAGTTTGGTGGGTGTCCAGAACACCGTCCCATAACGTGGGAGTGAGTAGCTAACTCAGTGGAACAATAAAACATAGGTTAACATGTCATCAAATCAGTCAGGCAGTAATGATAAAGCAGTACAGTCAAGCAATCCTAAATACTCTTATTAATGTAAATATGGAATGTAGTTGTGACGCATGTCCTCGCCAACATACTCCCTCATGCGACACCATCTTACGTCCGCGTCATGCTTTCATCCCTCAGTGCTCCACATCTTCCAGGCACATGCAATGCGATGATGTGCATGATTACCGAGTTGTTATTAGTCCATTTTAAACAGCAGTATTGGAAAACTAAGGTACCTCCCTTGTATTATTCCCAAACATGATCCATTCTAGGGTCGTCAATCCTAGATAATCTCATACGATGATGAGGTCTAGGTCGCTGCAAGGGCTGCCAAGTCTGTTACACGAAATCGTTGCACCACTCCCCCATCACCTTATCAATACAGGCCTAGTTTATACTCTGTTTACTACGGAAAGGCTCGTTGCCTCTCCGCAGATTCAAAGTATGCTCGGGGTCACTACACCGGGTACGGTCAGGGCTGTCAGGGCTATTACATGGAATCGTTACACCACTCCCCCATCACCCATTAAAGCAGTGTAGGCAAACAGCTCGAAACAGTGTCCCATACCACCATATTCGGCTCACAAGTCTGGTTGCTCAATGGTCACTACGGGGAGGCTCGTGGCCCCAGCGTATGCCGACAGCTCGACCACGGTGTCCCATACTACCATGCCCTGCTCATGAGTCTTAGTGGATCGAGGTACCACGGTTAACGGGATTCCACTGGTAAGCTTAGTACCCTAGGTTCAAACAGAGGTGTCCAAACATGGTGAACATATATTAGACAGATCGGGTTACTTGATGAGCCCGACTAGCATGAGCGCACAACCAATTGAACGACATGAAGCGCAAGCACTTCGTGTGGCCTAACCACTGCCACCAACCAAAGTACGACTCGGGTTCGTCAAACACATCTTACATGGCGAAATGAATCTCAACCACGAACTCAAGTCTGTTACCGATCACCTGGACTATAACATAGCCCCAATCACATTCAATCCTTAACCAAAAGTATGTAGAGTAAAGCAGAATATACAAAATAATTCAAGCATGTTAACAAGCATGTTATAAAGTACAAGGCATGCAGGAAATACAAACACATATATTTCAGTAAGCAATTAATTTAACAACTTACATGAAGGAAATTATACACATCACTAAGGTAGTTGAGAATCCTATCTCAACACCTATCTAAAGCACTATCATCTAAGTACTTACTCTCACACACAATTTCATAAACACTTAGAATACACTCTTTCAACATACATAGTGTATACTAGCAAAAACATGTATTAGGGCGAATCCTTTTGCCAAGTAAGTATTATACATATATATAGCATGTTCATACAGTGATTAATCATGGCTAACATACTTTCAAAATTTGTACGTATACAGTATTTTCTACAACTATACGAAATACAGAATACATCATAATTTGTATACGCAATCGAAACATAGAACGAACATCGGTTTGTACATGTACAATTACACCCAGATCATGAATCTATCATTATCTGACATTGAAAGCATTGAAAACCATAACATATACATCTAAAGTCCGCACCTTATGCCATAGAAGCGTAATAAATTTGGTAGGAATGCTAGGGCTTCCTCCACGACAGTATAACGACCTACAGCACAAGTAGTGTTAGCTATTTAGCTAATTGAATCAATTGAAACCCTAAATCAGATTAGGGTTAGAGCTTTCTTAACTGGAAATGAAGCTGAAATCATCGGAAAAGCAATTAGAAAGGGGTGGTTAAGCGTGTATAGTGGCAGGGTAGAGTATCAGGGAGATCCTCCCACTTCTCTCACACTTTCTCTCTCTTTTCTCTCTCTCTCTCTCTCCTAGGGTTTTTCTCAAATTCGTATGGGCTGAATGAGAGAGTGTTTAAGGTCCTTATATAGCCTAAAACATCACCGAAATAGATCTAAGGTCAAGGTATACTTAGGTTATAACCAAAGTGGGTCAGTTCCATCTCAACGGAGCACTTCTGGTGGCCCCTTTCTGCGTGCAGTCGGACTTAAGCTCACCAACCTTAGATCTAGGTGGAGTTAACTTTTTGTTCTAGTCAGATTCTCAGATCACATGTGGCGGACCAGTTTCAGTTCAACGGTCACTGAAACTCGATCGGGGATTTCAAGTACACTGTCATATATATGAAATGTTTCTTGATCCGAGGGTGTATTTAGGTCAGATTTCGACAGTCTGATTGCTTATATTTGGCCCGCAAACATCAAGTCTCAGATTACTTAAATTTGATTTAATTTATAAAGAAAACCAGGTTTTCTCACACTCCTCGCTCCGGGCTCAAGCGAATAGCCATAGGACACTATCTGGATTTGATCTCCAAGATGGTTATCAAGCCCAGCAAGGCAGTCCTAAGTCTATAACTTCGTATCATTCAGAGTTTCGATGTGCGGTCCAGATCTGATACGGAGTCTCAATGTGCTCCTGAGAGCAGCTGGGTAATGGGATTGATCCTAGATTTTAGGGTAACCTAGCGTTAAAGATTCTACAAGTTTTGGGTCTTGTAGATCGTATTTAAAGTGATTCATGCGGATTTCATGGCTAATCTAGTTTAACACTAAATTAACTTTGTCTAATTTCTAAAGGATTTGATCATAAGCGATTTCTGCCTGAGGTGGACTCGGGCCATTATACAAAATTTTTCGAGTCGTTACAATCTACCCCCCTTAATGAAAAATTTTGTCCTCGAAATTAGTACCTTTTCGTACTCCTCGAGAAGCTGAAGGTAGTTCTTTCGAACCTCGGCTTCTGTATCCCAAGTAGTCTCTTCTTCTGTATGATGCATCCACAGTACCTTCACGAGTGGAATCACCTTACTGCGCAACACCTGCTCCATCATATCTAGGATACGTGTCGGACGCAGTACATATGTAGCATCCTCGCTCAACTGTACCTGCTCCCATCTGATAATATGTGAAGGATCAGGAACGTATTTCTTCAGCATAGATACATGAAATACGTTGTGTACCGCTACAAGTGGAGTAGGCAAAGTAAGACGGTATGCCACCGCTCCCACTCGATCAAGTATTGAAAATGGGTTAATGAATTGCGGCGTAAGCTTCCCCTTCTTCCCAAACCGAAGGACTCCCTTCATAGGGGAAAATCTAAGGAATACATGATCTCCAACCTCAAACTCGAGCGGTCGTTGCCTCGTATCGGCATAACTCTTCTGTCTACTCTGGGCTGTAAGAAGTTGACGCCTGATAATGTTGATCTTCTCTGAGGTCGCTTGTACTAACTCTGGGCCAATCAAACTGCGTTCGTCAACCTCCACCCAACAATGCGGTGCTCTGTAAGGGCGATCATACAAGGCCTCATATGGAGCCATACCAATACTCTCTGAAAGTTGTTGTTGTACGCGAACTCTGCATAAGGAAGACAGTCATCCCAACTGTCCTTGAAATCCAAGACACGGGCCCGTAACATGTCCTCCAAAATCTGATTCACCCGCTCTGTCTGCCCGTCGGTCTGAGGGTGAAACGCAGTACTGAACTTCAGCTTCACACCCATCGCTTCCTGGATACGAGTTCAGAAGATAGACGTGAATCGCGTGTCGCAGTCCGACACGATCTTTAAAGGAACTCCATGCAGACGCACTATTTCTTTGATGTACAACTTAGCCAAGTCGTCTGCAGAGTTCGTCACTCTAATGGGGAGAAAATGAGCCGATTTGGTCAACCGGTCCACGATCACCCAAATAGAGTCATAACCATTTCTCGTCTTCGGTAACCCTGAGATGAAATCCATAGAGATGAAGTCCCACTTCCATTCAGCTATGGACATGGGCTGAAGGAGTCCAGGAGGTCGACGATACTTGGCCTTGACCTGCTGATATGTGAGATAATGGGAAACATACTCTGTGATATGGACCTTCATGTTATCCCACCAATATGACCTCTTTAAATCTTGATACATTTTCGTGCTACCAGGATGCATCGCAAGCTTCGAACTATGAGCTGTATCGAGAAGCTCCTGTCTCAAGTCCTAAATATCTGGGACTCATAAGCGGCCACTGTATCGTAGGCCCCCATTAGTGTCAACTCTCCACTCAGAGTCCCTGGCGTCGCTAACTTGCTCTCGAAGCTCAACCAACCACTCATCGCCCTTCTGGGCCTCAATAATTCTGTCATCAATTAGTGGTCACACCCGAATGTGCGCGACGCTCTCAAATGGCTCCTCCACTGTGAGTTTCTTGTAACATCCCAGATTTTTTGCCAACTTGGAATTAGACGTCTTTAGGCGATGGGACAATCCTAACTCTTGTTTAATTTCTTAAACACTCAATTCAAGGGTCTTAAGTCCCTTCTTCAAACCATTCTCTTGAAAACCTCACCTTTTCTTCACAAATCTCACATTTCACTCCCTCGTCCTTCAAAATTTTCTAAGTGCTTTCATATTGGACACAAATATTAAAGTTTATGTGATATTGATTAATACTTAACCTAAAAATTACTATGAATACTAAATAAATAAATAAAATAAGTTTTTAACCATTAACCATTTGGAATCTCATGAAATAAGTAGGCTACATGGATAGATCAGCTTCTCCTACCCCAAAAACATATATTGCACGTTGAATAATTCATCCTGGTTTGTAAAATACATCCATTTTACATATCAGATGAAAAAATCACCCCAAACAGGTCAGTGACCGGCAAGGGCATCGCTCGGTTGGCGAGGCCTTGCCAAAAGGCGGGCCTGGCAGGGCCGCAGCGAGTCAGTGGCCCGTTTTCACCCACTTTTCCTACGATTTTGGTCCGACTTTGAAAAGTCATATCTCCTTCGTTATAAGTCCGTTTAGGTGATTCAAAAATCAGATTAAAGCTTAATAAGTCTAGTATCATATAAAAATAAGTAAAAAATATAATAAAATAACTAATATAATTAAATATAGGTCATGGTGACAACTGTCTAAAAGTCATTAGTTTGGACAGCTGCCGCTTCTGGAATTTTTAGAATTTTTCTACAATACTAAACCTAATGAAATTTGGTGGAGATGAGTAGACTTAATGATGAACTACTAAAAAAATAATTAAAATAATAGACCAATTAGAAATGCCAGAAAGAGGTGTAGAACTTTCCTAGGACAGTATTCTGTCATAATTAGGGCAGAATTTGGTTAAGTACTGAACTAAACAATCAGTAGAATTCGTTTGAATCACTTAAATACGATCTGCAAGACCCAAAACTTGTAGAATCATTGACGTTAGGTTACCCTAAAATCTAGAATCAATTTCATTACCAGGCTGCTCTCGGGAGCATCTCGAAACTCCGTATCAGATCTGGACCGCACGTCGGAAGTCCGATTAACACGAAGTTAAGGAATTAGGACCGCCTTGCTGGGCTTGACAACCACCTCAGAAATCAAATCCAGACAGTGTCCCACGGCTGTTCGCTTGAGTTCAGAGCGAGAGAGTGTGAAAACACTTATTTTCTTTACAAAATAAATATCTTGAATAGTAATCTAGCACGTGTTGCTTGCGGATCAGTTTTAAGTAACCAGACCGTCAGAATCAGACCAAATTACACCCTCGGATTAGGAGAATTTTTATAAACATATCCATGTGCTCGGAATCTCCGATCGAGATCCGCTGACCGTTGAACTGAAACTGGTCCGCCACGCGTGATCTGAGAACCCTACTGGAACGAAAACTTAATGGAACGTAAATCCCATGTCGATGAGCTTAAGTCCGACCTTTGGCTCAAGGAGGCCCGCCAGAAGTCCTTCGTTGAGCTGAAACAGGTCCGTTTTGGTTATAACCTAAGTATACTTTGACTTGGAGTCTATTTTGGTGAGTTTTTAGGCTATATAAGGACCTTAAACCCTCTCTCATTGCAGCCATACGAATTTGAGAGAAACCCTAGAGAGAGAAGAGAGAAAAGAGAGAGAAAGTGTGGGAGATGTGGGAGAATCTCCTTGCCATGCTTCCCTGCCGCTCCACGAGCTCCACCACTCCGTTCTAATCGTTTTCCCGGCGATTCTGGCTCCGTTTCTAGGTAAGAAACCCTAACCCTAAATTGATTTGGGGTTTTGATAGTTGTAGGTTATGAAATAGCTAACCTATTTCATTCTCTTGGTTACCAAACTGCCGAATACGGAAGCTTGGCAAACCTATCGTATCTAATACGATTCTACGATAAAAGGTGCGGACTTTAGGTGTATAGGTTATGGTTTTCAACGCTTTCAATGTCAGATAATGATAGATTCATGATCTGCATGCAATTGCACATGTACAAAGTGCTGTCGGTTTTCCGTTTCGATTAAAGATGAAAAATATGGAATTCTACATACTCTAGGTATTTTTAGAAAGTACCATATACGTACAAATTTTAGAAATATGTTTGACATGATTAATTGTTGTATGAATATATTATCTGTGGATAAATTACTTGTTTGGCGAAAGGACTCGCCCTAATACATGTTTTGCTTATATACACTATGTATGTTAAAATTGTGTATTCTAGAAAGTATCATATACGTATAAATTTTGGAGATGTATTTGCCATGATTATTTGTTGTATGAATATATTATACATGGATAAAATACTTACTTGGCGAAAGGATAGCCCTAATACATGTTTCGCTAACATACACCATGTATGTTGTAATAGTGTATTCTAAGTGTTTGTGAAAATGACTGAATGAGTATAGAATTCTCATTCGTGCTCGCCATGACTAATTGTCATGGATAATTAAATGTTGTATTGGCGATACCCCTTTGATGAAAGGATTTGCCCTAAATTACGCCACGGCCAATATACACTATATATGCTAAAATGTGAGGCCCAAGTGTTTGTGGAAATGACTGAATGAATTTAGAACTTGGATTCCTGCTTGCCATGACTATCCGTTGTGGGTGTATGCGTGTTATGATTGGGTTAACTCCCTAGTGAAAGGATTTGGCCTTATACCTATGTGATCAACATATGTCATGTATGTTGATGTATGTATTTTAAAGTGTTTGTTGAAATATCTGAATGAGTAGTAGTTAGTAAATTGTAATGTTTAAGGGTGTTAAGATATGATTCTTAACTTCTTTAACTATGTGTATGATTTCTTTAGATATCTGTGTGATTAGGAATTGAATATGTACAAACTCATGCTTGTGTTGTGCTTCATAACATGCTCAACTGCTTTTATGATTTTATCTATGTAATGCATATGTTTAAATTCCTATTTACGTTGTATGATCCGTCATGGGTGATGGGGGAGTGGAGCAACGAGTGCGTGCAACAGCCCTGGAAGCCCTAAACGGATAATATCAGACTTTGGTTGTATGATTTGAATTTTGATCCATTACTACTTTAACTATCTGGAATTGAATGTGGTTGAGGCTATGATTATAGTCCAGACAGTCGGTAACGGGATCGAATTCGTGACTGAGTTTCAGTTGCCACGTGAGATGTGTTCGACGAACCCGAGTCGTACTTCGGTTGGCGATAGTGGTTGGCCACACGAAGTGCTTATGCGCTTCATATCGTTCAACTTGTTGTGCGCTCGAGCTAGCCGAGCTCGTCAAGCAACCTGATCAGTCTTATGTATGTTCGCCATGTTTGGACGCTAATGCTTGAACCTAGGGTACCAAACTTACCAGTGAAATCCCTTTTAACCATGGTACCTCGATCCGCTAAGACTCATGAGCCGGGCATGGTGGTATGGGACACCGTGGTCGAGCTGTCGGCCTACGCTAGGGTCACGTGCCTCACCGTAGTGACCAGTGAGCAACCAGACTCGTGAGCCGATTATGGTGGTATGGGACACTATATTCGAGCTGTCGACACCTATGGCAGAGCCGAATACGGTGAGACCTGTATTCATGCTGACGGACGACGAGCCCTCCGTAGTGTCTTCGAGTATACTCTAAGATCTGTGATTGGCAATGAGCCCTTCGCAGCAAATAGAGCATGAGTTGAGCCGAGTACGGTGAGACCTGTATTCGAGCTGACGGCCAGCGATTGAGCCGAGTATGGTGAGACCTGTATTCGAGCTGACGGCCAGCAATTGAGCCGCATACGGTGAGATCTGTATCCGTGCTGACAGGTGACGAGCCCTTTGTGATGCCTTCGCTACGCCTCTCAAACCATAATATCGTATGAGATTAACTAGGACTGACGACCCTAGAATGGATCATGTTTGGGAATGATACAAGGAAGGTACCTTAGTTTCCCAATACTGCTGTTTGAAATGGACTAATAATTACTCGGTAATCATGCTCATCATTGCACTGCATGTGCCTGGTAGATGTGGAGCACTGAGGGTTGAATGCATTCGCGAACGTAAGATGGTGTCGCATGAGGGTGGTTTGGCAAGGGCATACATCATGTCATTTCATACTTGCATTAAATAAGAGTAGTTAGAATTGTTTGATTGTACTGCTTTATCATTACTGCTTGACTGAATTGATAATATGTTAACCTATGCTTTATTGTTCCACTAAGTTGATCACTCACTCCCACATTACGGGACGGTGTTCCGAACACCCACCAGACTTTGTCTGATTACAGATGGTGACACTACTCTTGAGGCGAAGCCGGACCTATATAATGAAAATGATGCTTGTTCGTATATGCTATGCTGACGGCTTCGCGTGAACCTTGTCTTGATCGACGGGATTACAGGGATGTTGACTAGATGACACTATACATTTAGTATAATTTGAAACTATACTTGTAATTATTTAACCTGGTAATGTTATCGCACTCTGGAGACTCACCACAGTTTATATATTTTATTTATCTATCACAGTCTTCCGCTTGCTAATTCACTTGTCTTTGAAGTATGATATGTTGTTTTGGCTTAATCTCACTCATGTTCACTACATTAATGCAGACAACATTCAATCATCATTCATTTTGTTGCATAAGTGATGCGTTGGAACTCGGGAGTTGAGTTTATGCTCGAACCCCGATTATCAGGGCGTTACATTTCTGCTCGAAGTCCTACACGAACTCCAACATATCCCACTCTGCTATCATCAGCGGAGCCGTAAATGCTATAGCCTTCTTGAGGTTCAATGCACCTGCCACAAGGTTGGCCTCGCCAGGATGGTAGGAAACGTTGAACCTGAAGTCCTTCAAGGTCTCCATCCATCGGCGTTACCTCATATTCAAGTCCCGTTGAGTGAATATATACTTAAGGCTCTTGTGGTCGCAGAAAAGCTTGAACTCCTCTCCATAGAGGTAATGTCTCCAGAGCTTCAATGCAAAGATGACAGCTGCTAACTCAAGGTCATGTGTAGGGTAATTCTCATCATGCTTCCTTAATTATCTCGACGCATATGTAATCACCCTGTCCTTCTGCATAAGGACGCAACCCAAGCCAACGCGAGATGCGTCAGTGTATATCGTGTACTTAACCCCTTGCTCTGGCAATACTAGCACAGGGGCGGATGTCAGTTTATCCTTCAGCTCCTGAAAAGCTGTTTCCGCCTTCTCATTCTAAGCAAAATTCAGATCTTTATGCGTCAAATGTGACAACGGCCTGGCTATCTTCAAGAAGTCCCGAATGAAGCGTCGATAGTACCCTGCCAGGCCAAGAAAACTCCTCACCTCGGTAACTGAGTCAAGCTGTTTCCAATCCTGAACCGCAGTTACCTTAGCAAGGTCCACAACTATCTCATCCTTGGACACCACATATCCCAGGAACTTGACTTCCTCCTGCCAGAAGTCGCACTTCTTATACTGCGCGAACAACTGGTTCTTCTTCAAAGTATCCAACGCCGCTCTCAGGTGTTCCTCGTGCTCTTCCCGACACTTGGAATATATCAGGATGTCATCAATGAATACGATGACGAATCAGTATAAGAATGGACGAAATACCCTGTTCATCAAGTCCATGAACACGGCCGGTGCGTTCGTAAGACCGAACAACATCACCAGGAACTCGTAATGCCCAAAACAGGTCCTGAAAGTTGTCTTCTGCACGTCTTCATCTCTGACGCATAATTGGTGGTACCCTAACTGCAAGTTGATCTTCGAGAAAACTTTGCCCCCCTCAACTGATCAAACAGATCATCTATCCTGGGCAAAGGATACTTGTTCTTCACAGTGACTTGGTTCAACCTACTGTAATCAATACACAACCGTAGTGAGCCATCTTTCTTCTTCACAAACAGTACAGGTGCTCCCCAAGGAGACACACTAGGTTGTATAAAGCCCTTCTCTACCAGCCCGTCAATCTGTTTCCGCAGTTCATCCATCTCACACGGAGGCATACGATAAGTCGGCAGA
Source organism: Magnolia officinalis (assembly GCA_021015155.1). Taxonomy (NCBI): domain Eukaryota; kingdom Viridiplantae; phylum Streptophyta; class Magnoliopsida; order Magnoliales; family Magnoliaceae; genus Magnolia; species Magnolia officinalis. The sequence continues at coordinate 52,559,633 of JAJHSJ010000007.1, forward strand.
GAGATGGGTGTCACACCCGGCCTATGATCAATGGTGAAGTTGATCTCACGGCGAGGAGGCAAACCAGGCAACATCGCGAACACGCCTGCAAAATCCTGAACCACAGGCATATTTCTCAACGTCGGACCATCAACCTGCTCTAATAGGGTAGCGTAGCTACTGATACGGTAATACCAACTGACCTACACTGGTAAGGTAAAGACCGTGCCGTCAGGTCCACGTGCTGTCACAATCCGAGTATCGCAATCGATCTCGGCCTTCATCTCCACGAGCCAGTCCATGCCGAGAATCACATCATAATGATGGAGCGGTGGACCAACAGGTTGACAGTCACTGTCCTGCTCCCTAGGTCTATCGAATAACTTCTACACATTGTAGTGGAGTCTGAGAAAGTCCCTGTGGTAGTAAGGAGTCTCATCCCAATCATAGGACTAGTTTCCAACCCTAGTCGCTTGATCGCAGCACATGATACAATAGAGGTAGTAGACCTAGTGTCCACCAATAGAAAGATTGGAATACCTTGTACATGTGTAGTGACCTCAAAGGCCATTGGTGCTATGCCTGGTGCCTCAGGTGACTCAGCTACGAGTGAGTGCACCCGAGCTGCTGCTGACGGTTTGGCTGTGGAACCATGGGCCGTTGAGGCAGCCTGAAATGAGATACTAGAGGTCAGAAGGAAGGATGAGCAGGGGCAGTCCGTATAGGTGGAGCCGATATAGCCTGTGGGCGAGGGCGATCAATCCTCTGCGGTGGAAAAAATCCGTTATCCCTCATCCGAGCAAAGCAGCTCTCTGCAGGGTGACCCGGTCTCCGACAGTATGTACAGGTCACACCTGGATGCCTCATTGGAACTACTGGCACTGTGGTCCTGGGGGGAGAGTCGATGCGAGGTCTCTTGCCGAGGAAAGGCCTGCTTTGAATATTTGGTCGAGGTCTCGTAACCATAACACCACGAGAACGTGTCAGCTGATCAACATCCTGCTCTGCCCTCATAGACATATGTATTAGCTCGGCATAGGAGGGTATACGACCGAATATTCGGTCGCAAGCCCTCTGAAAAACATCGTATCCACATCTGCTCGTCAGCAAGAATGGTCGGGATGTATCTGCCCAACTCAGTGAATCGATGATCGTACTTCGTAACTGTCATGCCTCCCTACCTGAGGCGTAAAAACTTGTTCTCCCTCTCGTGTCGGTAGGTCTGAGGGTAGTATTTCTCATGGAAACAGAACTCGAAAGTCGCCCATGTCCATGCATATCCAACTGCCACCGTCCGTAGGACACTGTCCCACCATAAGCTAGCCTCCTCCTCAAACATGAAGGTGGCCAGCTCAACCTGTTCCTGCTCCGTACAATGGAGCATCCATAGCATCTTAGAGATGCGGTCTAACCAGTACTCAGCCTCCTCGGGTCTGTGAGAACCTGTGAAAGTAGGAGACCTCAAGTAGGAGACGTGGGTACTCGCGGTCTTCTCGAGTACTCAGCCTTCTCGAGAAGACCGCGAGTACCCACGTCTCCCGTAGGGTACGCAGCACATGTGGGTGGAGGTACATCCTCAACTTGAGCAGGAGGCTCTGTAGTCTCAACAGGACGTGTAGATGGTGAAGGTGGAGTCGCACTTCCACCCTGAGATAAGGCTCCTGCAATAATGGCCATAAGCTGCTGGTGCTGGTGCTGCATCTGCTGCTAATGCATCATCATCATTAACTGCTCAAACCTATCAATAGGTGGAGCAGCCTATGGCTCATACTATGTCGAAGAGGATGCCTGGTTCTGCTCATGAACCGGTGGTGTAAAAGGTGATAGTCCAGCTGTAGGACCAGTGGAAGGCTGTGACGTAGGTCTAGCCTCATGATCAGGGCCCAAGCAAGGGTCTGTACGACCATCTCTGTAGGAAGGAGCCTGGTCCATTGTATCAGTGAGCAGAAGGTGTGTCGTGCTCCACATATATTTTCGTGGCATGCCCTATACAACATAGGCTGCAACGCATGTAAGATGAAGCATAGCAATACAATACACAACCACTTAAGCATTCCACACACTTCATAGCAAAAGAGGCTGCATGCATTCCATTCAGCAAAATTGTCACAATATATGGATCATAGGGTTACATGAATCATGACAGAAGATGCATGAGAGCTAATTACAACCAAGCTTCAAATACTAAAAACATACTACTAACTACTACATCCATCAACATGAAAACATAAACTGCCTAAAACAGTAAGCAAAACAAATTTCAAATAACAGCATGGATGACTAGGCATCCGATTCAAGCGATGGAGGAGGGGCATCCTTGTCCTGTACACAGCACAGGATAGTCCTCAATGTGCGAGACACCTTCTTAAAAGTCCATTTCATGAAGGTTTCGGTCACCTTAAGCTTGGCTCGGGTCTCACCAAGCTCGGCCCGAACTTGCCCAATCTCTTGCCGCAGGGCGGCTTGGCCCTCCTCAATGCAAACCATACGAGCATCCCTCGCAGCCTGAACCGCGTCCTGCTCTGGTGGCATAGGAGGGGAGCTCTCCTCGGTATCCTGAGCCTCTGGTTCCTCTTCTTCTTCTTCTATTTCAGCTTCACTCCCTTCTTCACTCTCTGCCTCATCCTCACTCTCCTCATGCTAGGCTCGTCGTCGTCGTGCCCCGAGTTCCATCTGATGGAGAGTACTCTCATCGATTTGATGAATCGGTGCAGGCCTTTCCATCCCCAGACTGTAGCCAAACTTCCGTGCAATCTTGCATACGAGTCGGCCGAAGGGAAGCGAATCAGAGCTTATGGTGGAGCAGGCAGTACTCACTATCTGTTGCAACACGAATGTAGGCACGTGCAAGTTCGCCCTCTACCCCACTTGGTACAGAAAGTCTATCATAAGTCGTGTACACTCGTGTTCACTCCCCAAGTATAGGGTTGTGATGTAGTAATAAACTCGGTAAGACCGAGGTCGAATCCACAGGGATTGGTCGTCACAATTCAAATTCACAATTCTCCTTAACTAATTCAACAAATAATGGAGCAATTTACTAACACAATTCTATGGAAAATAACTATTGAGAATAAGGAAGAAAATTCAATCAGAGAGAGCACTAGGACTTTCGAATCCACCCCTAATTATCCTAACCATTGTTTTGTCTATTAATTCACCTTAAATTAGATTGATCCAACTTATCTAGAGAAAGCACAATCTGTGTCCTTAATCGGGCATACAGATTGTCTAATTCCTTCAAGCAATGCCATGAATAACATATCCCATGTCCAAATCGGGCATATGGAATATGCAGTTCAGTAAAGCACCCTGTTTCTTCCTCTACAAGAACCTGTTCATGATCAGATACAAGCACCTAGAATAAGCATCCAAACCACATCCATCCATAGACTCAAAAGTTCATAGATGGAGAAGTATAAAATTTAAGACAATCAAGCACACTAGGGAAAGAAACAAATCAATCTTAATTAAAGTAAAATCAACATGGAACAAAGGGTATTCAAATTAGGGGTTTCATCTCAGCCCTAGCTGAGAGATTAGTTACCCATAAACTCCATTAAATAAATAGAAAAATAAAGATAAAAAATCATAAAGGAAAAATCAAACCAATTTCTCTCTCTCTTCTTTCTTCTCTCTCTTCTCTTTCTTCTCTCCCTTGCTGTAGATCTGGAGCTCCTCCCTGGTTCTGAATGCCTTACCCACGTCCAAAACTCCCCTTTTATAGCTGCTGGATGGCTGGAATCGGTGGCAGAGTCGTAGGACTCGGAGTACAAATTTTCACAGCCGTGATCGGTGGGCCCCACAGAGGCATTTTCTGGAAAATCCACCCCTTCCATTGGATTCAGGACGAAATTTCAGTCAGGAATGGGTGGTTTTGAATGTCCATTAACGCGGCCCAAAGAAGAAAATACAAAAAGATCAGTTTTGAACGTCACCGGGTAGCCCTTTTGCGGCCTCTGTATCACGCACATGTGTACGCATGGGAGTGAACTATCAGCATGATTTTGTAGTATTCATGGCCCTCTACAAGATGGACGGATCAGATCGACCGTACAGGTGACGTGTGGGGCCCATTGACGTCCGCAAAACGGACCAGCGTCCGTTCGCCGCTGCCGCGTAACAGGGACGCGGATGGGTTCCGCTGCGAAAATGGTGGGGCCCACTGTGATGATTTGTTGGAAAATCCACTCCGTCCGTTCGACTCCCAACTGAAAACCGTCCAGGGATGTCCGTTTTCTTTTTCCATTGATGAGGTTCACCTGAATTTCTGCACCACCGTCCGTCTTACGTTTGGACGGTTTAGATTTGATCTCTGTTTTTATTCGAAAAACGGCCACCTACACCTTGGTAACATGGGCCTTAGAGAGCCAATGAACGGTCTAGATTGTAGATATGGATAATAGGTGGGGTCCACAACACGTCCGAAATTAAATGGCGTGCGAACGCTGTTTCCAAACAGCGTTGCAACACGCTTTGCGCAGAAGAAGTCGGTCAGCGCTTGCGCTGACTGTCTTAGTCGTCCGGTGCACGGCTTGTACATTGGATGTATGGTGTACATGCATCACATATGGGGCCCACTGTGATGTTTTTGAAAAATCAGATCCGAGCCTCTGGTTGGTCTCCCCATTTAAGGCGTTGAGACCAAGTTTGAACCAATTCCAGATATCAGGTGGGCCCAGAATCGATGGTTTGTGGGCTGATTTGTCATTTGGCCCACTTCCCGAGATCTTTAATGGATGAAATTTGATATGTACGGTTAATTTATGGCCCTCATCCCATGTATGATGTTTCAAACTGATCGGATGGCGGGAAACGTGTGATCTTGCATTTTGCACCAATTTAAGGCCCCTTTGGCTTGCTTTCCTCAGATCCCAGGCGTGTAAACTCTTCATTATTGGTCCTCTGAGGTTCATCCTGTGCTTCGGTGGCTTTGGATCATCAAATCCATGCTTTTAATCCTCTTTTCAGTCCAACGCTCATTATTACATCCTGCAACAAAAATACAATTAAAATATGATGTTTAGGCATTATCATGTACGTAAAATAGGTAATGATCGGGGTCTGATATGCAATATTTGACCCTGATCACAACCCCCAACCAGCATTTTGCTAGTCCCGAGCAAAGCATGCGAAAAATAGTTTTAGAAACAAAAGACAATTCCTGTAAACTCAAGTGACTTGTGAACAGATAGTCGAGATGTGATCATTCTACGATTCATGCATAGTGAGTGGAATTTTCTCCTGGAATCAAATTTACTGTAAATTTCATAATCAAGTTCAAACTATTAAACCATGAATTAGAATAATTTTAAAACATTGAGTTTCATGAGTGTATAGTGTCATCTCAGCTTTCAACCATTAAGAGATTCAATTGTCAATTTCATGATATCATTGGTAATTAACAACGAAGCTCATGTCACTCAGAACTGGAACCAACACTTGCCTTACAGATTAACCTTTCATTCTACCATTTTTTTTTTTAATTTTCTTTATGAATAGTATGCCAAGGAGGAGAATCAAATCTGCAATTATAGGGAGCAAACCTATGGTGAAAATTTGTTGCCTAAATCTTTTCTTATGTCAACTATGAGGAATCGAATCGTCATCTATAGGGAGCAAACCTATGATGACGATTATGCGACTTATTCTTTCAATTCTTCTTTATAGACTGATGCTAAAAATTTTGTTTTTCAGGCTGGGTCCTTTCATGCTTAGTGATTACCATGTTATCAATTAATATCGAACTGAAAACTTAATGTGGAAACGAGATCTGATATGTGAAATCATGGCTCAATCAATGTTTACAACTTCTAATCATGGATTAACCATTCAACTTCAGTGTGAAATCTACCAGACAACCGAATCCAAGAGTTATAAATTTATCACATTCTGAATCTTATAATTTCAAAATCACAACTATCCTTCAAAATCACTTTGAATTCAATAGAAATTCCAGAAAATTTTTAAAAAATTTTCACAATTTTTGCTCAAGACCAAGAAAATATTGATTAGGTAACCTAATCTTCCACCCCCAACCTAAAATCTACATTGTCCTCAATGTAAAAGAAATAAGCATGCAATGCACATGAGACAACGAAAAGAAAAGAGGAGTAGGGAAAGATAGTACCTGGATGGAGAATCAAGAAGCTCTCAAAAATATCAGCGTAAGAAGCGAGTCAGCACAAGAGAGAAATCAGTAAAATAAAAGATCCTACCTATACCACTTTCGCAGGTGCTCTCGATTGCATTTAGCATATGCAACAAGCCTTTAAACCCCTAGGTTACCCCTAGTGGACGAGTTGTAGTCTCGTGAGGGTTTGCAGTAATGTTACCCACAAACATTGAACTAACTAACAAGGAAAAAGAAATCAAATGAAATGCTGGGTTGCCTCCCAGGAGCGCTAAGTTTAACGTCTTCAGCCAGACAAGAACGGACCATGAATTCATTAATCTTTAAGACCAGGGTCCACCAAAGAACTTACCTCAACACGTGGTTAACCAATCCCAGACAAGTGATGTGAGTTCCCATGAGCTATGCTATCTGCAATGAGGTAACTGACACTGTCGTCGAATAATTTAAAGACTTCTGCTCGAACGACTTCTTCCATGTTAGGATCATGCTTCCTTTGTATTTTACGTGACATTTCCACAGCATGATCCTTACATACAGTGGGGCACACTCCTTGTATTTCTGTTATCTTCCGTTCAATTGCTGCCTTATATGTTCGAAGAACATTAAGCAACCTGTTCTCTTTTGCCTTCTCAGAGTTAGAAACTGTGCTGTCAGGAAGAGTCTCAGAGGGATGAAGAGGTTCTACTTTCGCTCTCCATTTTTCAGTCTCCAATATCGGAGTAGAGTCGAGCAGTGCATTGACTTCGTGGATGGAACTATCTATGTCAAAATCCGTGCCATGTTGTGCTAAGCAGGTCTCAAGTGGATCTTCAAAAGATTTACGGAAGGAGTCCTGCGCTAGACTCTCGATCATGTCCACTTCAAATATGTCGTCCAAATCCGCGGGTTGTTGTCCTGCATTAAAAACATTGAGTTTAATATTCATGTTACCAAATGACAACTTCATAACTCCATTCCTGCAATTTATAATAGCATTAGATGTGGCCAAAAATGGACGACCCAAAATGACTGGGATCTGACTATGAGGATTCTGGACAGGCTGAGTATCTATAACTATGAAATCCACTGGAAAATAAAATTTGTCAACCTGGATTAGCACATCTTCAATAACACCCCGGGGCACCTTGACAGATCTTTCAGCTAGTTGTAATGTAATTTTAGTCGGTTTCAACTCACCAAGTCCTAGCTGCTCATAAACCGAATATGGTAACAAATTGACGCTCGCCCCTAAATCAAGTAATGCCTTCCCGATTTTATGATCTCCTATGCCGCAAGAGATGGTAGGAGCTCCTGGATCCCTAAATTTAGGAGGGGTGTTATGTTGAATCATGGAGCTGAGCGCTCTGCAAGGAAGACTTTCTTATGAACATTCTGCTTACGCTTTTGAGTGCATAAATCTTTAAGAAACTTAGCGTAAGCAGGGACTTGCTTGATAGCGTCAAGCAACGGGATGTTGACTTGCACTTTTTTAAACACACGTCCAGGATTTCATCAAAGTTGTTTCTTTTCTTCATTGGTGCCAGACGTTGAGGAAAAGGTGCTTTGGGCACGTAAGGTGGCACGTCAGCGGCTCTAGGAGAGTCAGAGAGTTTTTGGACTTTGGATGCATTGGTGTGTCTCTCTGCTTCACCTTGATTTGATTCATCCCTAGGTATCTCTATTTTGTTGTCAATCTGTTTGCCTGACCTAAGGGTAGTGATTGATTTGGCTTGCTCGTGATATTGCCCTTGGTTGGAATTAGAGCCAATCTCATATTGTCCCTTTGGATTAGCCACAGGTTGGCCAGGGAATTTACCCTTCTCTCTCTCACTCAATGTGGCAGCTAGTTGACCCATTTGTACTTCCAGCTTGGCAATGGATTGTGCATTTGCATGTAAGCTTTGCTGGTTGGCTAGTAAGGTTTTGTTGTGTCTTTTTGGAATTGGAGAGAACTCTGCATAAAAAGATGGAGTGTGTCCTCAAGAGATGGTTTCCTTGATTGTGCAGGCAGTTGTTGATATTGCGGAAACTGCTGAGGTTGCATAGGAGGATTTCCAGATGGTCCTCCTTGTTGCGATCCTTTTGCCCAAGAAAAATTTGGATGCCTAGCCCACCCTGGGTTGTACGTGTTCGAGTAAGGATCATTCCCAGGTTTCTGAAAGGTGTTCAAAGCATGAACTTGTTCAGAGAGGAATTCTGGAAATGCTGTACCAGATGGGCAAGATTGCGTGGATGGGAAGGACTAGAACATATGGCACAAGCCTCGGCTTGAGTTGTTTGTGGAGGTCCATTATGCAACATCAGAGCATCAACCTTCTTTGTCAGGCCATCAATCTTGGCATGGAGATCTGGTGTGACTCCTATCTCATATATGCCACCTCTCTTTTGTGGTTGGGAACTTCTTTCACCTCTATCTGAATAGTCCCATTGCTGGGAGTTTTCACACAAGGTTTCAAAGAATTTCCACGCTTCGGTATCGCTCTTGGTCATGAAGGACCCTCCACTGGTGGCATCAACCATGCGACGGTTCTGGGGTGTCAGACCGTCATAAAAGTATTGCACTTGTTGCCACTTCTCAAAACCGTGGTGTGGACATTTAAGAAGCAAGTCCTTCCATCTTTCCCAGCACTCATGAAAGTGTTCTCCCTCTTTTTGTGTAAAATTAGTGATTTCTCTACGGAGAGCATTAGTTTTGTGAACAGGGAAGAACTTGTTTAAGAACTTCCTAGACAATTGGTCCCATGTAGTGATAGACCCAACTTCTAGAGAATTTAACCATGCTTTCGCCTTATCCTTCAAAGAAAAAGGAAACAGGCGTAGGCGGATCGAATCGTCTGAGAAGTTTTGAAATTTAAAGGTGGAGCAAATGTCTAGGAATTCTTTCACATGATGATATGGGTCCTCCTTGTCTAACCCATAAAAGGAAGGCAACAACTGTATGACCCCAGTCTTGAGTTCAAAGTGTGCTGCCGTGGTGGTAGGCAACACTATGCATGAAGGCGCATTGAATTGGACAGGAGCTGAATAATCTCTAAGTTTTAGTTCCACTCTCTTCTGCCATTTCAACTGGGATGTCTTTCAATCTTCTATGGAATGTTCTTTCTATTTCAGGATCAAAAGGTGCTAGTTCTTTATCTAGAGATCTACGTCCTAGCATAAACTAAGTAACAACCTAAGAGAAAGAAAACTAAAACTAGAATCTATTCAAAAACAAGTTAAAACTATGTAAGTGAGAATGGGAAGAAAGAACCCGGAAAAGGAGATGATTGATGTTAAGAAGCTCCTCCTAGCTTTCTTCCTCAATTCCTGAAAATAGAAACAAAACAAATCAGGTTTCCTAAAATAATGATAGAAAAATCCTAAGCAACGGTTATTTCTAAAAAAGAAAAATAAAGCTAAAAGGAAAGAAATCCTAGAATTAGAAAGTTACTAAATGTAAAAAGCTAAGTAAGTTTCTAAAAGGGAAAAAGAAATTTCTAAAACTAGAAAATTTACTTAAGAGAAAAAATCGAAATCTAATAATGGAAAATTTAAAAATTCACAAGAAATTCTAGAATTAGAAAATTTCTAAAAGGTAAAAACCTAAAAAAAAAAATTAGAAAAGGTAAAGAATTAGAAAGGGATTACCAAATTAGAGGTTTATCTCAGGACCCTACAAAACAGGAAAGAGGTTAATTTCTAAAATAAAGAAAAGAACCTAAGTTAGTAAAATCCTAAGCTATGAATTATGATAAGAGAGAATCCTAAATTCAATATGGACCGAAACAGTCCCCGGCAACGGCGCCAAAAACTTGTTCACTCCCCAAGTATAGGGTTGTGATGTAGTAATAAACTCGGTAAGACCGAGGTCGAATCCACAGGGACTGGTCGTCACAATTCAAATTCACAATTCTCCTTAACTAATTCAACAAATAATGGAGCAATTTACTAACACAATTCTATGGAAAATAACTATTGAGAATAGGAAGAAAATTCAATCAGAGAGAGCACTAGGACTTTCGAATCCACCCCTAATTATCCTAACCATTGTTTTGTCTGTTAATTCACCTTAAATTAGATTGATCCAACTTATCTAGAGAAAGCACAATCTGTGTCCTTAATCGGGCATACAGATTGTCTAATTCCTTCAAGCAATGCCATGAATAACATATCCCATGTCCAAATCGGGCATATAGAATATGCAGTTCAGTAAAGCACCCTGTTTCTTCCTCTACAGGAACCTGTTCATGATCAGATACAAGCACCTAGAATAAGCATCCAACCACATCCATCCATAGACTCAAAAGTTCATAGATGGAGAAGTATAAATTTAAGACAATCAAGCACACTAGGGAAAGAAACAAATCAATCTTAATTAAAGTAAAATCAACATGGAACAAAGGGTATTCAAATTAGGGGTTTCATCTCAGCCCTAGCTGAGAGATTAGTTACCCATAAACTCCATTAAATAAATAGAAAAATAAAGATAAAAAATCATAAAGGAAAATTCAAACCAATTTCTCTCTCTCTTCTTTCTTCTCTCTCTTCTCTTTCTTCTCTTCTCTCCCTGCTGTAGATCTGGAGCTCCTCCCTGGTTCTGAATGCCTTACCCACGTCCAAAACTCCCCTTTTATAGCTGTTGGATGGCTGGAATCGGTGGCAGAGTCGTAGAAGGACTCGGAGTACAAATTTTCGCAACCGTGATCGGTGGGCCCCACAGAGGTATTTTCTGGAAAATCCACCCCTTCCATTGGATTCAGGACGAAATTTCAGTCAGGAATGGGTGGTTTTGAATGTCCATTAACGCAGCCCAGAGAAGAAAATACAAAAAGATCAGTTTTGAACGTCACCGGGTAGCCCTTTTGCGGCCTCTGTATCACGCACGTGTGTACGCATGGGAGTGAACTATCAGCATGGTTTTGTAGTATTCATGGCCCTCTACAAGATGGACGGATCAGATCGACCGTACAGGTGACGTGTGGGGCCCATTGACGTCCGCAAAAACGCGCAGCGTCCGTTCCGCCGCTGCCGCGTAACAGGGACGCGGATGGGTTCCGCTGCGAAAATGGTGGGGCCCACTGTGATGATTTGTTGGAAAATCCACTCCGTCCGTTCGACTCCCAACTGAAAACCGTCCAGGGATGTCCGTTTTCTTTTTCCATTGATGAGGTCCACCTGAATTTCTGCACCACCATCCGTCTTACGTTTGGACGGTTTAGATCTGATCTCTATTTTTATTCGAAAAACGGCCACCTACACCTTGGTAACATGGGCCTTAGAGAGCCAATGGACGGTCCAGATTGTAGATATGGATAATAGGTGGGGTCCACAACACGTCCGAAATTAAACGGCGTGCGAACGCTGTTTCCAAACAGCGTTGCAACACGCTTTGCGCGGAAGAAGTCGGTCAGCGCTTGCGCTGACCGTCTTAGTCGTCCGGTGCACGGCTTGTACATTGGATGTATGGTGTACATGCATCACATATGGGGCCCACTGTGATGTTTTTAAAAAATCAGATCCGAGCCTCTGGTTGGTCTCCCCATTTAAGGCGTTGAGACCAAGTTTGAACCAATTCTAGATATCAGGTGGGCCCAGAATCGATGGTTTGTGGGCTGATTTGTCATTTGGCCCACTTCCCGAGATCTTTAATGGATGAAATTTGATATGTACGGTTAATTTATGGCCCTCATCCCATGTATGAAGTTTCGAACTGATCGGATGGCGGAAAACGCGTGATCTTGCATTTTGCACCAATTTCATGCCCCTTTGGCTTGCTTTCCTCAGATCCCAGGCGTGTAAACTCTTCATTATTGGTCCTCTGAGGTTCATCCTGTGCTTCGGTGGCTTTGGATCATCAAATCCATGCTTTTAATCCTCTTTTCAGTCTAACGCTCATTATTACATCCTGCAACAAAAATACAATTAAAATATGATGTTTAGGCATTATCATGTACGTAAAATAGGTAATGATCGGGGTCTGATATGCAATATTTGACCCTGATCAACTCGCTGCGATTACTGTGTCTGGGGTAGAGGTTGTATGTGAAGATGTGATGTAGTAGGCGGAATTTGTTTGTCATATGGGACGCTAGCAGACTCTTATTTGGCTGCCACTCAACCAGTCGACCACCACAAAGGAAACGTGTGCGACGATCCCTTTCACATACACTAACCAGATTCTGCTCACTAGCATGTACTTCGTCAAGGGGCATATCTATAAGCCGCGAAATCAATCTAACATCAACTGTGGCAATCCGATCCACTCCACATGAGAGCCGGAACTGTAAAGGTTCCAGTGTAGGCTCGTGAATGTTGGCGTAGAAGGCTCAGACAGTACCTGCATTGGCATGACCTCTAGCCTCAAATAGCGGACCCCAGTGGGCCGCCTCCAATTGCTCAAACAAGTAATATTCACCGAAGAGTCGCCCATCCACCTGGGCTTCAAAGAGAACCATACGGTCCTCATAAATTTCATGAGGTAGTGCCGCCAACTGAGCTCTCATAGCAGGAACTCAGAGATCGAGATCCCGCTTCGTCCGCAACTCCTGATCAATGCTCGTGCTAGCGGCGGCGCCTCTTGGTCACCTTGAACATGTAGGGTGACTAGGCCCAACCTCATCCGCAGTACTCTTTCTCTTTCCCATAAGAGAAAGGATGGTGGAGATGGAGAAAATGGCTGAAACAATGGCAAAGAAAGCCATGGAGAATAAAGGAAGGGAAAGAAAAAGGGCTGGAGGTTTGGTTCTCTACGGACTTGGGTCCCAAAAGGGGTTGTAGAGGCCCAAGTGACAGGAAATGAAGAAGGTAAAAGGGAGAAATGGGATAGGTTAGAAGGCTACACGATTTTGAGTCACAAATGGGGCTTGTAGGAGCCCAAATGTGAGAAAATGGAGAGGGTAGGGAGGTAGGAATGGTTGTGAACGATGGATATGGATGGGTTGTGGCCAAAAATGATAGATTGGATGATTGGGAGAGTGATTTGAGAGAGAGGACAGCAAGTTTAGAGAGAAAAGAGAACTTGGAGGTGAGATTTGTGAAGGAGGTAGGGGTTTGAGAGTGATTTAATGGATGAGACACATACTAGGGGGTTCTTAAACCCCCAAACTCAATCGGCCGGATCGGCCTGCCCATTAACCGGTGAGGCCTCGCCGACCTGGCAAAAGCCTCGCCACTCTGTGGACAGGTGGGCGAGGGCTCGCCACATGGGCGAGATCCTCGTACCCCCTAGGCCCCCAAAACATATGGATCCCACCCTGGGTACCCCTGGACATGCGTGGGTAGGCCCACGACCCCGATTTGCTCCGTTTCGGGTCATTTCGGGTACTTTCTGATACATACTAGGCTTTTCATATTTTTAACAGCTGGCATGGAATGAGTTGTGATCTAGACCCGTCGGGTGATGGTCTAGAAGTGATTTAAGGAAGACCCGTGCAACCAGGGTTGAGTACAGACTCATTTACAGCGATTGTTCTCAATGAACTTCGCCGTTGGACGAAACTGGGATGCCTAAAATTGTTTCTACATTGTTCTCGCACCCTCCTATGTAAAAAGGCATCAGCGTACGTCATGGACCATAACTCAAGTCCGGTTTAATTCAAATCATGCTCTGATACCAACTTGTAACGCCCTGAAAATTGGGGGTCGAGTAGCAACTCAACACCCGAGTTCCAAAACATCACTTATGCAACACAAATGCTTATAATTGAATGTTGTCGGTGTTAGTGCAATAATCATGAGTGAGATTATACCAAAACAGTCATTCATAATCCAAATCACGTTATAAAACGCAAGCGGAAGACTGAAAGAGGTAAACAGATGTATATAAAACCAAAAATGTCACAATCGGTCTCCAGAGTATGAACACCTTACTGAGTCACCATATACATGTATTTGTTTCAAAAATAAAAATGTCAAAATGGTACAACTATACTGATACACCCTATAGCCCCGTCATCTGAATGGCCTAAGTGTAGCCTCCAGAGAACTGCATGTAAGAGAACTCATCCTGATCGTCATAGTAATCAGGCTCAGCCTCCTATGAATCATCGGCACCTGCATCTAAGACAAAGTCTAGTGGGTATCCAGAACACCGTCCTGTAATGTGGGAGTGAGTAGCTAACTCAGTGGAACAATAAAGCATAGGTTAACATATCATCAAATCAGTTAAGCAGTATAGTCAAGCAATCTTAAATACTCTTATTAATGCAAATATGGAATGCAGTCGTGATGCATGTCCTCGCCAACATACCCCCTCATGCGACACCATCTTACATCCACGACATGCTTTCATACCTCAGTGCTCCACATCTTCCAAGCACATGCAATGCGATGATGCACATGATTACCGAGTTGTTATTAGTCCATTCAAACAGCAGTATTGGGAAACTAAGGTACCTCCCTTGTATTATTCCCAAACATGATCCATTTTAGGGTCATCAATCCTAGATAATCTCATACGATGATGCAGTTCTAGGTCGCTGCAAGGGCTGTCAGGGCTGTTACACGGAATCGTTGCACCACTCCCCCATCACCTTATCAATACAGGCCTAGTTTATACTCTGTTTACTAAGGGAAGGCTCGTCACCTCTCCGTAGATTCAGAGTATGCTCAAGGTCATTACACAGGGTATGGTCTGGGCTGTTACACGGAATCGTTACACCACTCCCCCATCACCCATCAAAGCAGTGTAGGCCGACAGCTCGAAACAGTGTCCCATACCACCATATTCGGCTCATGAGTCTAGTTGTTTAATGGTCACTACGGGGAGGCTCGTGGCCCCAGCGTAGGTCGACACCTCGACCACGATGTCCCATACCACCATGCCCAGCTCATGAGCCTTAGCGGATCGAGGTACCACGGTTAACGGGATTCCACTGGTAAGCTTGGTACCTTAGGTTCAAACAGAGGTGTCCAAACATGGTGAACATACATTAGACAGATCGGGTTACTTGATGAGCCCGACTAGCATGAGCGTACAACCAATTGAATGACATGAAGCGCAAGCACTTCGTGTGGCCTAACCATTGCCGCCAACCGAAATACGACTCGGGTTCGTCAAACACATCCTACGTGGCGAAATGAATCTGAACCACGAACTCAAGTCTGTTACCGATCGCCTGGACTATAACATAGCCCTAATCACATTCAATCCTTAACCAGAAGTATATAGAATAAAGCAGAACAAAAAAAATAATTCAAGCATGTTAACAAGCATGTTATAAAGCACAAGGCACGTAGGAAATACAAACACATATATTTCACAAGTAAGCAATTAATTTAACAACTTGCATGAAGAAAATTATACACATCACTAAGGTAGTTAAGAATCCTATCTCAACACCTATCTAAAGCACTATCATCTAAGTACTTACTCTCACACACAATTTCACAAATACTTATAATACACTCTTTCAACATACATAGTGTATACTAGCAAAAACATGTATTAGGGCGAATCCTTTCGCCAAGTATTATACATATATATAGCATGTTCATACAGTAATTAATCATGGCTGACATACTTTCAAATTTGTACGTGTACATTATTTTTTACAATTATACGGAATACACAATACATCATAATTTGTATACGCAATCGAAACATAGAATGAACATCGGTTTGTACATGTACAATTACACCCAGATCATGAATGTATAATTATCTGACATTGAAAGCATTGAAAACCATAACCTATAGTCTAAAGTCCGCACCTTACGCCGTAGAAGCGTAATAAATTTGGTGGGAATGCTAAGGCTTCCTCCACGACAGTATAACGACTTAAAGCACAAGTAGTGTTAGCTATTTAGCTAATTGGATCAATTGAAACCCTAAATCAGATTAGGGTTAGGGTTTTCTTACCTGGAAATGAAGCTGAAATCGCCGAGAAAGTGATTAAAAAGGGGTGGTTAAGCGTGTATAGTGGCAGGGTAGAGTATCAACGAGATCTTCCCACTTCTCTCACACTTTCTCTCTCTTTTCTCTCTCTCTCCCCTAGGGTTTTTCTCAAATTCGTATGGGCTGAATGAGAGAGTTTTTAAGGTCCTTATATAGCCTAAAACATCACCGTAATAGACCTAAGGTCAAGGTATACTTAGGTTATAACCAAAGTGGGTATGTTTCGTCTCAATGGAGCACTTCTGGCAGCCCCTTTTCTACGTGCGGTCGGACTTAAGCTCACCAACTGTAACACCCTGAAAATCGGGGGTCAAGTAGTAACTCAACTCTCGAGTTCTAAAATATCACTTATGCAACATAGATAATGATGATTTAAATGTTGTCTACATTAATGTATTGAACATGAGTGAGATTAAGCCAAACAACATATCATACTCCAGAGACAGTTAAATTGCAAGCGGAAGACTATGATAGATATGTAAAATATATAAAAACTGTGGTGAGTCTTCAGAGTGTGATAACATTACCAGGTTAAATAATTACAAGTATAGTTCTAAAATATACCAAATGTGTAAGTGTAATGGCTTCTATCCCAAGTACCATAGCCCCGTCAATACAATACCAGGTCTTCATAAACCTGACAGAGAACTACATATAGGAGAACTCCTCCTCCACATCACAATAGTCCGGCTCTGCTTCAAATCTGGTTGGTGTTTATAACACCGTCCCGTAACGTGGGAGTGAGTGATCAACTCAGTGGAACAGTAAAGCATAGGTTAACATGTTATCAATTCAGTCAAACAGTAATGATAAAGTAGTAAAATCAAACAATTCTAACTACTCTTATTTAATGCAAGTATGTAACATCCCGAAAAATTGAGGGTCGAGCATAAACTCAACTCCCGAGTTCCAGAACATCACTTATGCAACAAAATGAATGATGATTGAATGTTGACTGTATTCGTGCATTGAACATGAGTGAGATTAAGCCAAAACAGCATATCATACTCCAGAGACAGTTAAATTTGCAAGCGGAAGACTATGATATATAAATAAAATATATAAACTATGATGAGTCTCCAGAGTGTGATAACATTACCAGGTTAAATAATTACAAGTACAGTTCTAAAATATAACAAATGTGAGGAAGTGTAATGTCTCCTATCCCAAGTACCATAGCCCCGTCAATACAATATCAGGTCTTCATTGACCTGCTAGAGAAATACAGATAGGAGAACTCCTATCATCATAGAAGTAGTCCGGCTCTGCTACACAAGCATCGCCATCACCTGAAACTCAGCAAATCTGGTTGGTGTGTACAACACCGTCCCGTAACGTGGGAGTGAGTAGCTAACTCAGTGGAACAATAAAGCATAGGTTAACATGTTATCAATACAGTCAAGCAGTAATGATAAAGAAGTACAATCAAACACTCCTAACTACTCTTATTAATGCAAGTATGAATGCAGGTATGATGGATGCCCTCACTAACATACTCCCTCATGCGACACCATCTCACGCTCGCGTCATGCTTTCATCCCTCAGTGCCCCACATCTTCCAGGCACATGCAATGCATGATGAGCATGATTACCGAGTTTTTTAATTAGTCCATTTCAAACAGCAGGATTGGGAAACTATGGTACCTCCCTCGTATCATTCCCAAACATGATCCATTCTAGGGTCGTCAGTCCTAGTTAATATCAGACAATGGTGTATTTAGTAGGTCATTGCAGAGGCTGCCAGGGCTGTTACGCACAAAGGTTACACCACTCCCCCATCACCCCTTAAACGATTCATCACAATACAGAAACAGGCCTAGTTCATACTCTATATATCGCGACAAACCCTAAGGCGCACTACGATTTCAGAGTATGCTCGAGGTCACTACAAAGGGCTGTCAGGGCTGTTACGCACAAAGGTTGCACCGCTCCCCCATCACCTTATCAATGTAGGCCGACAGCACGAATATAGTGTCTCATACCACCATAATCGGCTCACGAGTCTGGTTGCTCACTGGTCATTACGGGGAGGCACGTGGCCCCAGCGTAGGCCGACAGCTCGACCACGGTGTCCCCTACCACCATGCCGGGCTCATGAGTCTTATCGGATCGAGGTACCATGGTTAAAAAGGATTCCACTGGTAAGCTTGGTACCCTAGGTTCAAGCAGAGGTGTCCAACCATGGTGAACATACATAAGACAGATCGGGTTACTTGACGAGCTCGGCTAGCTCGAGCGTACAACAAGTTGAACGACATGAAGTGCATAAGCACTTCGCGTGGCCAACTACTATCGCCAACCGAAGTACGACTCGGGTTCGTCGAACACATCTCACATGGCAAATGAATAACAGCCACGAATTCAATTCTGGTACCGATTGTCTGGACTATAATCATAGCCCCAAACACGATAACTTGCAGATAGATAAAGCAGTAATGGATCAAGATTTAAATCATACAATCAAAGTATGGTATTTTCCGTTTAGGGCTGCCAGGGCTGTTGCACGCATTCGTTGCTCCACTCCCCCATCACCCATGACGGATCATACAATGTAAACATGAACTTAACATATGCATTACATAAATAAAATCATAAAAGCAGTTGAGCATGTTATGAAGCACAACACAAGCATGAGTTTGTACATATTCAATTCCTAATCACACAGCTATCCAAGGAAATCATACACATAGTTAAAAGAGTTGAGAATCTTATCTCAACACCCTTATACATTACAATTTACTAACTACTACTCATTCAAACTTTGTAACAAACGCTTGGACTACCTACACCAACATACATGACATATGTTGATCACATAGGTATAAGGCTAAATCCTTTCACCAGAGAATTACCCCAATCATAACACGCATACACCCATGACGGATAGTCATGGCAAGCAAGAATCCAAGTTCCAAATTCATTCAGTCATTTCCACAAACACTTGGGCCTCACATTTTAGCATATATAGTGTATATTGGCCGTGGCGTGATTTAGGGCAAATCCTTACGTCAAAGGGGTATCGCCAATACAACAATCAATTATCCATGACAAGTAGTCATGGCGAGCACGAATGAGAATTCTATACTCATTCAGTCATTTTTACAAACACTTAGAATACACTATCACAACATACTTAGTATATGTTAGCAAACATGTATTAGGGCGAATCCTTTCGCCGAATAAGTATTTTATTCACATATCATATATTCATACTACAAATAATCATGTCCAACACACTTCCAAAATATATACGTATACGGTATTTTCTACAATACACAATTTCAACATACATAGTGTATATGAGCAAAACATGTATTAGGGCGAGTCCTTTCACCAAACAAGTAATTTATCCATATTTAATATATTCATACAACAAATAATCATGTCAAGCACATTTCCAAAATATATACGTATACCGTACTTTCTACAAATACCTAGAATATGTAGAATTCCATATTTTTCATTCTTAATCGAAACAGAAAACGGACAGCACTTTGTACATGTGCAATTGCATGCAGATCATGAATCTATCATTATCTGACATTGAAAGCATTGAAAACCATAACCTATACACCTAAGGTCTGCACCTTTTGTCGTAGAATCGTAACGGAGTCGATAGGTTTGCCAAGCTTCCGTATTTGGCAGTTTGGTAACCTATAGAATGAAATAGGTTAGCTATTTCACAACCTACAACTGTCTAAACCCCAAAACAGATTAGGGTTAGGGTTTCTTACGTAGAAATGACGCCGAAAACGCCGGGAAAGCGATGAGAATCAGGCGGTGGAGCCCGAATAGCGGCAGGGAGATTCTCCCACAGCTCCCACACTTTCTCTCTCTTTTTTCTCTTCTCAATCTAGGTTTTCTCTCAAATTAGTATGGCTGCAATGAGAGAGGGTTTAAGGTCCTTATATAGCCTAAAAACTCACCGAAATAGACTCCTAGTGAAAGTATACTTAGGTTATAACCAAAACGGGGCAGTTTCAGCTCAACGGAGGACTTCTGGCGGGCCTCCTTGAGCCAAATGTCGGACTTAAGCCCACTAAAGCTGGATCTACCTTCTATTAAGTTTTCATTTCAGTGGAATTTCCAGATCATGCGTGGCCAACCAGTTTCAGTTCAACGGTCAGCGGATCTCGATCGGAGATTCCGAGTACATGTAAATGTGTATGAAATTTCTCCTGATCCGAGGGTGTAATTTGATCTGATTCTGACGGTCTGGTTGCTTAAAACTGATCCGCAAGCGAGAGGTGCCAGATTACTATTCAAGATATTTTATTTTGAATTAATTTCGCATTTCTCACAGTCTTCACTCCGAGCTCAAGCAAATAGCGCTGGGACACTATCTGGATTTGATTTCCGAGATGGTTGTCAAGCCCAGCGAGGCGGTCCTAGTTCCTTAACTTTATGTTAATCGGACTTACGACGTGCGGTCCAGATCCGATACGGAGTTTCGAGATGCTCTCGTGAGCAGCCGGGTAATGAGATTGATCCTGGGTTTTAGGGTAACCTAGCTCAATGATTCTACAAGTTTTGGGTCTTGCAGATCGTATTTAAAGTGATTGGTGCTAATTTCACCGGCACTTTAGTTTAACACTAGCTAAATCTCACCTAATTTCTAAAGGATTTAGTCCTGTAAGATTTCTGTCTGAGGTGGTACTTAGTCCTTTGTAGTTTGTATATAAAGTGATCCAAGTTATACTACTTAGCTAGTTTAAGATAGTGTCTATGGTGAAAGTACTTAGAAAATTAAAGGAACAAGGTGGTGAAGGGTGGGATTTGTGAAGGAAATGGGTTAAGGAGCAATTTTAGACTGTGGGATTCAGTTCTGAATAGTTAATAAGGGGTTAGGATCGACCCATCGCCTAAGGACGTCTAATCCCAGGTTGACAAAAATCGGGATGTTACAATCTACCCCCCTTAAAACAAAATTTTGTCCCTGAAATTGGCTATAATAAGGGAAGATTTAATTATTTCTTTTACCGAAGTTTTATTGATTTCGAGTTTTTACGCGTGGTAGGGTGTATACAAGCCTGGTTTATTTTAGTCTACCCCCCTTAAAACTTATTTCTTTATCCATTTCTCATACCCTGATGGTTCGCTATAATTTATTTCTTTACCTATTTGGAGTCTCGATGACAAATCCCAATTATCTAGAGT
Source organism: Magnolia officinalis (assembly GCA_021015155.1). Classification (NCBI taxonomy): domain Eukaryota; kingdom Viridiplantae; phylum Streptophyta; class Magnoliopsida; order Magnoliales; family Magnoliaceae; genus Magnolia; species Magnolia officinalis. Next base: position 52,580,758 of record JAJHSJ010000007.1, read on the forward strand.
AAGATAGTTGTTTTCATTGTTTGACCAACACGGAGAGACGGTTATAGTGGGCTTGATCCCGATACATCGATCATCTCCCGGGCCAGGGTAGGAAACTCATCGTATCCCTTCCGAATCCTGGTGGATCCTGGTCATCTGGTCGTCAGCAGAGAGTCCATTGGTAGTCGTTCAGGATTGAGAATTGGGTCAAGCCGCGAATGCTTCGCAATTGTACATTTCAGTAACTCTGTAGTCCGATCACTCTAAAAGCGTAGGGAATGTCCATCATTGAAAGGATCAAATTGTTCATTTCTATTTCTCGGGTTGCCCTTTAGGTCTTAGTCTAAGAGAGTCTTTGTTATTATCTATGTCCAAGGAAATGGTGAATCAAATCTGACTAGATCATCCTAAAACGGTTTCTCATAGTAGGACAGGTTAGGGCTTCTATAATGTTCGTATTCAACGAGCACCGTTTCGATCCTGGGCCAGTGGGGTAGGGTCCACCACGCTTTCGTTGCGCCACCCAGATCAAAGAGGTGTATTAGTCGACCTAACTAGAGTGGGCTCATAATGTTCTACCCCCCTTAAAAATTTTATTTTCACCCTCAAGGCTCAAGAGCTATGTCCTGATCCATATGTCGGAACAAGGTGTAATTTATAACCTATCCTTGACACGAATGGGATGCGGTCTCCCACTACATTGGTCTTCTTTTCATCGATAATGTGTATTATGACATTGGTACCTATGGGTATTGAAAGAAGCTAAAAGTGATTGATTTCAGGGGCAAGTGAGAGTTTGAGGCAAGATGCCTAATTCTAGCAAGGGGTTTTGTCGCGGTCCAGCCTTATCCTATTTAATCATGTCTAGCTTAATAGGCATGCTATCTTTCTACGTTCATAAGCACAATATGTATGCCGACATGGCATTCGATTTGGGACCTAATTCCTAACTATTTGTTACCCATTTGGGTAATTCCTTAGGCCTAAAAGACAAAGTCGCTATCGGCTATATACTCCTAATACTTTTCAAAGACGAAGTTATAAACTTTTGGTTGTAAGTGGTCAAGCCAACACGGAAGGAAAGTTGTATAGTGGGTCAGAATCGGATACATGGACCTTCTGCATCGCGAAGACAGAAAATTGTCGTATCAGTTCTGAGTCCTAGTTGATCCTAACTCTCTGCTTGATCAGAGCATAGAGTTCATTGGTCACTACCAGGATTGAGAATTCGATTCAAACCGCGAATACCTCGCTTATATGTAGTGTCTCTGCTCCGTGTTCCCAATTGTACTAAGTCCTTGAGAAGGCAATTCTAAGGGTTATGTTGATTTGACCTAACATTAAATCCAAGGGATCTATAAGTTTCCTCTGAGCGTGACTAGTTATTAATCAAACAAACCTCCTAAGAGTTGTTAAAGAAGCCTATGTGTATTAAGGGGATTTAATGAAGGAACGAGGTCTCACTCCAACCTAATCAAGTCAACTAACTAATTTATGTACATTCCTTAGTATAACCAACCAATAGTTATAATCCAAAGGCTAAGTTTAAACCCTAGATGATTTCAGTTCATTTCTAATACAAGAAAAAATTTTTATCACTTAGGGTCAAAGTTGCCTAAGTGGAATTGAGTTATTTACACTTGACGCTCGAGTATTTCACATATGCTCATACCAATTAAGAGGGTCCTAAGGTTCACATTATATATTTGTTGGATTTCCTACACGGTCATGTCTGTCGAAATCTAGGAGCACCGCTCTAAGTCCAAAACTCCATGGGTCTATTTGGTCAGTGGTCTTAAGTTGTAGTAAATGGGACTGTATTACTAATCCTACCTCGGGTTTGGGAATGGCATAGTTGGTAAGAGGGTGGGTGGGGATTAAAATTAATTTTATAGGCTTTGGAAAATGAGTCTTGTGTGGAAAAATGTGAGATGGGATTTCTAATCCCAAGATAATGAATTTCAAAGTGTACTTGGAAAGGAAAATTCTGGGATTTACTTTTAATTACATACATTCTAAACATGATGTCGGAAAACATGGGATACAACCAATCTAGGGGCCATACCTACACATACATTTATTATTACTTATACAATTCTATCCACCTAACTCACCTAATACAGTTTGGCCGAACGGGCCCTAAAGGGAGAAAAGGGGCTGGAGTTTTGGTTCTCCACAGATTTGGTTCTCATCAGGGGTTGTAGAGGCCCAACTGACAAGGAGTAAAGAAAGGAAAATGAAGAAAATGGATGGGTTAGAGGGCTTGCCCGATTTTGAGCTTCAAATGGGGGTGTGGGAGTCCAAATGAGGGAAACGGAGAGGGTAGGGAGGAAGGGACTGCTGTGGATGATGGGAATGGACGGGTTGTGGTCAAAAATGGGAGATTGAGCATTTGGAAGGGAGTTTTGAGAGAGAGGACAGCAACTTGGAGGGGAAAAGGGAGCTTGGAGGGGTGGTTTGTGAAGGAAGTATGCCATATGGGGGGTTTTAGTGAACGGTCCATAAACCAGGGGGTTCCCCAAGCCCCCAAACACGATCGGCCCGGACGGCCGGCCCGACCCATCAAAAAAGTCGGCGAGGGCCTCGCTGAAAAATTTTGTGATTTGCAAAGGGAGGCCCCATGGGCATGTTACACCAGTTCCCTAGGCTCCAAAAAAGTATGGGGCCCACCTTGGTTCCCTCCGGAAGTGCTCCGTTTGCCCCCCGACCCCATTTTGAGCCGTATCGGGGCCAAAATGCAAACCAGAATGATTTTATATGACATGTATCATATGATTTTAGGGTAGGAGGAGCTAATCTATCTAACTAACATATTTATTTGGTTAGATTCCAAAATTTGAATGGTCAAAAGTCTAATTTATACATATATTTACTATTTATAGTAACTTTTTGTTTAAGTATTATTCTTCATCATTTATACGTTAGAACTTATACCTAGTGTGAAAGGACTTAGAAAAAAATTGAAGGATGAAGTGGTGCAAGGAGAGAGTTTGAAGGAATTGGATAGAAAGGGGTTTTAGGCTTTGGCGTTGTGGTTGACCCACAACCTAAGGACATTCATCTCTAAGGAATGACTCAAACCCGTCGACTAACGGCCTAGAAGTGATTCGGGATTGTTTTGCGTGATCATGGGTGTGTACGGCCCAATCTCAGCGGTCGATTTCGGTTGGTTTCGCCGTTCGGCGAATTTGGAAAATCCTAAGTCAGTTTCTACGTTTCGTCGCTCCCTCCTAAGTCAGAGTGCATCAGAGTGCGTCGTGTGACCATAACCCAGGTCCGGTTTAATCCAAATCATGCTCTGATACCATCTTGTAACATCCCGAAAAATCGAGGGTCGAGCATAAACTCAACTCCCAAGTTCCAGAACATCACTTATGCAACAAAATGAATGATGATTGAATGTTGACTGTATTCGTGCATTGAACATGAGTGAGATTAAGCCAAAACAGCATATCATACTCCAGAGACAGTTAAATTTGCAAGCGGAAGACTATGATAGATAGATAAAATATATAAACTATGATGAGTCTCCAGAGTGTGATAACATTACTAGGTTAAATAATTACAAGTATAGTTCTAAAATATACCAAATGTGAGGAAGTGTAATGTCTCCTATCCCAAGTACCATAGCCCCGTCATTCAATATCAGGTCTTCATTGACCTGCCAGAGAGATACAGATAGGAGAACTCCTCCTATCATCATAGACGTAGTCCGGCTCTACTTCACAAGCATCGCCATCATCTGAAACTCAACAAATCCGGTTAGTGTGTACAACACCGTCCGTAACGTGGGAGTGAGTAGCTAACTCAGTGGAACAATAAAGCATAGGTTAACATGTTATCAATACAGTTAAGCAGTAATGAAAAAGCAGTACAAACAAATACTCCTAACTACTCTTATTAATGCAAGTATGAAAACAGGTATGATGGACGCCCTCACTGACATACTCACTCATGCGACACCATCTCACGCTCGCGGCATGCTTTCATCCCTCAGTGCTCCACATCTTCCAGGCACATGCAATGCATGATGAGCATGATTACCGAGTTTTTTAATTAGTCCATTTCAAACAGCAGGATTGGGAAACTAAGGTACCTCCCTTGTATCATTCCCAAACATGATCCATTATAGGGTCGTCAGTCCTAGTTAATATCAGACGATGGTGTATTTTCTAGGTCACTGCAGAGGCTGCAAGGGCTGTTACGCATAAAGGTTACACCACTCCCCCATCACCCCTTAAACGATTCATCACAATACAGAAACAAGCCTAGTTCATACTCTATATACCCCGGCAAACCCTAAGGCGCACTGCGATTTCAGAGTATGCTCGAGGTCACTACAAAGGGCTGTCAGGGCTGTTACGCACAAAGGTTGCACCGCTCCCGCATCACCTTATCAATGTAGGCCGACATCACGAATATAGGGTCCCATACCACCATAATCTGCTCACGAGTCTGGTTGCTCACTGGTCACTACGGGGAGGCACGTGGCCCCAGCATAGGCCGACAGCTCGACCACGGTGTCCCCTACCACCATGCCCAGCTCATGACTCTTAGCGGATCGAGGTACCATGGTTAAAAGGGATTCCACTGGTAAGCTTGGTACCCTAGGTTCAAGCAGAGGCGTTCATGCATGGTGAACATACATAAGACAAATCGGGTTACTTGACGAGCTCGGCTAGCTCGAGCGTACAACAAGTTGAACGACATGAAGTGCATAAGCACTTCGCGTGGCCAACCACTATCACCAACCGAAGTACGACTCGGGTTCGTCGAACACATCTTACGTGGCAAATGAATCACAGCCACGAATTCAATTCTGGTACCGATTGTCTGGACTATAATCATAGCCCCAAACACGATAACTTGCAGATAGATGAAGCAGTAATGGATCAAGATTTAAATCATACAATCAAAGTATGGTATTTTTCGTTTAGGGCGGCCAGGGCTGTTGCACGCATTCGTTGCTCCACTCCCCCATCACCCATGACGGATCATACAACGTAAACATGAACTTAACATATACTTTACATAGATAAAATCATAAAAGCAGTTGAGCATGTTATGAAGCACAACACAAGCATGAGTTTGTACATATTCAATTCCTAATCACACAGCTATCCAAGGAAATCATACACATAGTTAAAAGAGTTGAGAATCATATCTCAACACCCTTATACATTACAATTTACTAACTACTACTCATTCAAACTTTGTAACAAACGCTTAGACTACCTACACCAACATACATGACATATGTTGATCACATAGGTATAAGGCCAAATCCTTTCACTAGGGAGTTACCCCAATCATAACATGCATACACCCATGACGGATAGTCATGGCAAGCAAGAATCCAAGTTCCATATTCATTCAGTCATTTCCATAAACACTTGGGCCACACATTTTAACATATATAGTGTATATTGGTCGTGGCGTGATTTAGGGCAAATCCTTTCGTCAAAGGAATATCGCCAATACAACAATCAATTATCCATGACAATTAGTCATGGCGAGCACGAATGAGGATTCTATACTCGTTCAGTCATTTTTACAAACACTTAGAATACACTATTACAACATACTTAGTATATGTTAGCAAACATGTATTAGGGCGAATCCTTTCGCGGAATAAGTATTTTACTCACATATCATATATTCATACTACAAATAATCATGTCCAACAGACTTCCAAAATATATACGTATACGGTATTTTCTACAATACACAATTTCAACATACATAGTGTATATGAGCAAAACATGTATTAGGGCGAGTCCTTTCGCCAAACAAGTAATTTATCCATATATAATATATTCATACAACAAATAATCATGTCAAGCACATTTCCAAAATTTATACGTATACCGTACTTTCTACAAATACCTAGAGTATGTAGAATTCCATATTTTTCATTCTTAATCGAAACAGAAAACGGACAACACTTTGTACATGTGCAATTGCATGCAGATCATGAATCTATCATTATCTGACATTGAAAGTATTGAAAACCATAACCTATACACCTAAGGTCCGCACCTTTTGTCGTAGAATCGTAACGGAGTCGATAGGTTTGCCAATCTTCCGTATTTGGCAATTTGGTAACCTATAGAATGAAATAGGTTAGTTATTTCACAATCTACAACTGTCTAAACCCCAAAACAGATTAGGGTTAAGGTTTCTTACCTAGAAATGACACCGGAAACGCCGGGAAAGCGATGATAATCAGGCGGTGGAGCCCGAATAGCGGTAGGGAAGTGTGGTAGGGAGATTCTCCCACAGCTCCCACACTTTCTCTCTCTTTTCTCTCTTCTCAATCTAAGTTTTCTCTCAAATTCGTATGGCTGCAATGAGAGAGGGTTTAAGGTCCTTATATAGCCTAAAAACTCATCGAAATAGACTCCTTGTCAAAGTATACTTAGGTTATAACCAAAGCGGGGCAGTTTCAGCTCAATGGAGGACTTCTGGCGGGCCTCCTTGAGCCAAAGGTCGGGCTTAAGATCACTAACGCTGGATCTACGTTCTATTAAGTTTTCGTTTCAGTGGGATTTCCAGATCACGTGTGGCGGACCAGTTTCAGTTCAACGGTCAGCGGATCTCAATCGGAGATTCCGAGTACATGTAAATGTGTATGAAATTTCTCCTGATCCGAGGGTGTAATTTGATCTGATTCTGACGGTCTGGTTGCTTAAAACTGATCCACAAGCGAGAGGTGCCAGATTACTATTCAAGATATTTTATTTTGAATTAATTTCGCATTTCTCATAGTCTTCACTCCGAGCTCAAGCGAATAGCGCTGGGACACTATCTGGATTTGATTTTCGAGATGGTTGTCAAGCCCAGCGAGGCGGTCCTAGTTCCTTAACTTCGTGTTAATCGGACTTACGACGTGCAGTTCAGATCCGATACGGAGTTTCGAGATGCTCCCGTGAGCAGCCGGGTAATGAGATTGATCGTAGGTTTTAGGGTAACCTAGCGTCAATGATTCTACAAGTTTTCGGTCTTGCAGATCGTATTTAAAGTGATTGGTGCTAATTTCACAGCCGCTCTAGTTTAACACTAGCTAAATCTCGCCTAATTTCTAAAGGATTTAGTCCTGTAAGATTTCTGTCTGAGGTGGTACTTAGTCCTTTGTAGTTTGTATATAAAGTAATCCAAGTTATACTACTTAACTAGTTTAAGATAGTGTCTATGGTGAACGTACTTAGAAAATTTAAGGAACAAGGTGGTGAAGGGTGGGATTTGTGAAGGAAATGGGTTAAGGAGCGATTTTAGACTGTGGGATTCAGTTCTGATAAGTTAATAAGGGGTTAGGATCGACCCATCGCCTAAGGACGTCTAATCCCAGGTTGGCAAAAATCCGGGATGTTACAAAGTATGAAACGATAAGATGTATGCCCTTGCCAAACCACCCTTATGCGACACCATCTTACGTTCGCGAATGTGTTCATCCCTCAGTTCTCCACATCTACCAGGCACATGCAGTGTGATGATGAGCATGATTACCGAGTAATTATTAGTCCATTTCAAATAGCAGTATTGGGAAACTAAGGTACCTCCCTTGTATCATTCCCAAACATGATCCATTCAAGGGTCGTCAGTCTTAGTTAATCTCATACGATATTATGGTTTGAGAGGCGTAGCGAAGGCATCACAAAGGGCTCGTCCCCCGTCAGCACTGATACAGATCTCACCGTATGCGGCTCAATTGCTGGCCGTCATTTCGAATACAGGTCTCACCGTACTCGGCTCAATCGCTGGCTGTCAGCTCAAATACAGATCTCACCGTACTCAGCTCAACTCATGCTCTAGTTGCTGTGAAGGGCTCGTCGCCAATCACAGACATTAGAGTATACTCGAAGACACTGCGGAGGACTCGTCACCCGTCAGCACGAATACAGGTCTCACCGTATTCAGCTCTCACCGTAGGTGTCGACAGCTCGAATATAGTGTCTCATACCACCATAATCGGCTTACGAGTCTGGTTGCTCATTGGTCACTACGGGGAGGCACGTGACCCTAGCATAGGCCGACAGCTCGGCCACGGTGTCCCATACCACCATGCCCGGCTCATGAATCTTAGCGGATCAAGGTACCATGGTTAAAAGGAATTTCACTAGTAAGTTTGGTACCCTAGGTTCAAGCGGTAGCGTCCAAACATGGTGAACATACATAAGACAGATCGGGTTGCTTGACGAGCTCGGCTAGCTCGAGCGCACAACAAGTTGAACGACATGAAGCGTATAAGCACTTCGTGTGGCCAACCACTATCGCCAACTGAAGTATGACTTGGGTTCGTCGAATGCATCTCATGTGGCAAATGAATCACTGCCACGAATTCAATTCTGGTATCGATTGTCTGGACTATAATCATAGCCCTAAACACAATCAATTGCAGATAGATAAAGCAGTAATGGATCAAGATTCAAATCATATAATCAAAGTCTGGTATTATCCGTTTAAGATTGCCAGGGCTGTTGCACGCACTCGTTGCTCCACTCCCCCATCACCCATGACGGATCAAACAACGTAAATATGAATTTAAACATATGCATTACGTAGATAAAATCATAAAGGCAGTTGAGCATGTTATGAAGCACAACACAAACATGAGTTTGTACATATTCAATTCCTAATCACACAACTATCCAAGGAAAACATATACATAGTTAAAAGAAGTTGAGAATCATATCTCAACACCCTTATACATTACAATTTGCTAACTACTACTCATTCAAACGTTTCAACAAACTCTTTAAAATACATACATCAACATACATGACATATGTTGATCACATAGGCATTAGGCCAAATCCTTTCACGAGGGAGTTGCCCCAATCATAACACGCGTTCACCAACGACAGATAGTCATGGAAGGTAGGAATCCAAGTTCCATACTCATTTGAACATTTTCACAAACACTTAGGCTACACATTTCAACATATATAGCGTATAGTGGCCGTGGCATGATTCAGGGTAAATCCTTTCGTCAAAGGGGTATCGCCAATACAACAATCATATATCCATGACGATTAGTCATGGCAAACACGAATGAGAATTCTATACTCATTCAGTCATTTTCACAAACACTTAGAATACACTATTACCACATACATGGTGTATGTTAACAAAACATGTATTAGGGCTATCCTTTCACCAAGTAAGTATTTTATCCATGTATAATATATTCATACAGCAAATAATCATGGCAAATACATCTCCAAAATTTATACGTAGACGGTACTTTCTAGAATACACAATTTCAACATACATAGTGTATATAAGCAAAACAGGTATTAGGGCGAGTCCTTTCGCCAAACAAGTAATTTATCCACATATAATATATTCATACAACAATTAATCATGTCAAACACATTTTCAAAATTTGTACGTATACGGTACTTTCTACAAATACCTAGAGTATGTAGAATTCCATATTTTTCATCTTTAATCGAAACGAAAAACAGACAGCACTTTGTACATGTACAATTGCATGCAGATCATGAATCTATCATTATCTGACATTGAAAGCGTTGAAAACCATAACCTATACACCTAAAGTCCGCACCTTTTGTCGTAGAATCGTAACGAAGTTGATAGGTTTGCTAAGCTTCCATATACGGCAGTTTGGCCACCTAGAGAACGAAGTAGGTTAGCTATTTCATAGCCTACAACCATCAACACTCCAAATCAGATTAGGATTAGGGTTTCTTACCTAAAAATGAGGTTGGAATCGCCGGGAAAGTGATTAGAACAGAGTGGTTGTGCTTGCATAACGGCAGGGAAGCATGACAGGGAGATCCGCCCACAACTCCCACACCTTCTCTCTCTTTTCTCTCTCTCAAATCTCAAATTCGTATGGCTGCAATGAGAGAGGGTTTAAGGTCCTTATATAGCCTAAAAACTCACTGAAATAGACTCCAGGTCAAAGTATACTTAGGTTATAACCGAAGTGAGCTGGTTTCGGATCAACGGAGGACTTCTGGCGGGCCTCCTTCAGCCAAAGGTCGGACTTAAGCTCACCGACACCGGATCTACATTTAGTTAAGTTTTCGTTTCGGTCGGGATTCCAGATCGCAAATGGAGGACCAGTTTCAGTTCAACGGTCAGCGGACCTCGATCGAAGATTCCGAGTACATGTAAATGTGTATGAAATTTCTCCTGATCCGAGGGTGTAATTTGGTCTGATTCTGACGGTCTGGTTTCTTAAAACTGATCCACAAGCAACACCTGCCAGATTACTATTCAAGATATTTATTTTGTAAAGAAAACAAGTGTTTTCACACTCTCTCGCTCCAGACTCAAGCGAACAGTCATGGGACACTGTCTGGATTTGATTTCCGAGATGGTTGTCAAGCCCAGCAAGGCGGTCCTAATTCCTTAACTTATTGTTAATCGGACTTCCGACGTGCAGTCCAGATCCGATACAGAGTTTCGAGATGCTCCCGAGAGCAGCCGGGTAATGAGATTGATCCTAAATTTTAGGGTAACCTAGCATCAATGATTCTACAAGATTTGGGTCTTGCAAATCGTATGTAAAGTGATTGGTGATAATTCCACAGGGTCTCTAGTTTAACACTGGCTAATTCTCGCCTAATTTCTAAAGGATTTAGTCCTGTAAGATTTTTGTCTAAGGTGATACCTGGGCCTTTATAGTTTGTATATAATGTGATCCAAGTTATACTACTTAGCTAGTTTAGGATAGTGTCTAGGATGAAAGTGCTTAGAAAAATTGAAAGAACAAGGTAGTGAAGGGTGGGATTTGTGAAGAAAATGGTTTGAAAAGGGATTTGAGGCTTTAATTGAGTGTTTGAGAAGTTAAACCGGTGTTAGGATTGACCCATCGCCTAAGGACGTTTAATTTCAGGTTGGGAAAAATTCGGGTTGTTACACCAACCTTGGATCTAGGTAGAGTTAAGTTTTCATTCCAGTCGAATTCTCAGATCACATGTGGCAGACCAGTTTTAGTTCAATGGTCATTGAAACTCGATCGGGGATTTCAAGTACACTGCCAAGTATATGAAATGTTTCCTGATCCGAGGGTGTATTTGGGTCAGATTTTGAGGGTCTGATTGCCTATATTGGGCCCGCAAACATCAAGTCTCAGATTACTTAAATTTGATTTAATTTATAAAGAAAACCAGGTTTTCTCACACTCCTCGCTCCGGGCTCAAGCGAATAGCCGTGGAGCACTATCTGGATTTGATCTCCGAGATGGTTATTGTAACATCCCAAAAAATTGAGGGTCGAGCATAACTCAACACCCGAGTTCCAGAATATCACTTATGCAACATAGATAATGATGATTAAATGTTGTCTGCATTAGTGTATTGAACATGAGTGAGATTAAGCCAAAACAACATATCATACTACAGAGACAGTTAAATTGCAAGCGGAAGACTGTGATAGATGTATAAAATATATAAAAACTGTGGTGAGTCTCTAGAGTGTGATAACATTACCAGGTTAATAAATTCCTATTACATTTCTAAAATATACCAAATGTGTAAGTGTAATGTCTTCTATCCCAAGTACCACAGCCCAGCCAATACAATAACAGATCTTCATAAACCTATCAGAGAGCTACAAGTAGGAGAACTCCTCCTCCACCTCATAGTAGTCCGGCTTTGCTTCATAAGCATCGCTATCACCCGAAACTCAACAAATCTGGTTGGTGTGTACAACACCGTCCCGTAACATGGGAGTGAGTGATCAACTCAGTGGAACAGTAAAGCATAGGTTAACATGTTATCAATTCAGTCAAGCAGTAATGATAAAGCAGTACAATCAAACACTCCTAACTACTCTTATTAATGTAAGTATGAATGCAGTCATGATGTATGCCCTTGCCAAACCACCCTCATGCGACACCATCTTATGTTCGCGAATGCGTTCATCCCTCAGTGCTCCACATCTACTAGGCACATGCAGTGCGATGATGAGCATGATTACCAAGTAATTATTAGTCCATTTCAAACAGCAGTATTGGGAAACTAAGGTACCTCCCTTGTATCATTCCCAAACATGATCCATTCTAGGGTCGTCAGTCCTAGTTAATCTCATACGATATTATGGTTTGAGAGGCATAGCGAAGGCATCACAAAGGGCTCGTCACCCGTCAGCACAGATACAGATCTCACCGTATGCGGCTCAATTGCTTGCCGTCAGCTTGAATACAGGTCTCGCCGTACTCGGCTCAATCGCCGGCCATAAGCTCGAATACAGGTCTCACCATACTTGGCTCAACTCATGATCTAGTTGCTGCGAAGGGCTCATTGCCAATCACAGACTTTAGAGTATACTCGAAGACACTACGGAGGGCTCATCGCCCGTCAACACGAATACAGGTCTCACCTTATTCGACTCTCGCCGTAGGTGTCGACAACTCGAATATAGTGTCCCATACCACCATAATCGGGTCACGAGTCTGGTTGCTCACTGGTCATAACGGGGAGGCACGTGGCCCCAGCGTAGGCCGACAGCTAGACCACGGTGTCCCATACCACCATGCCAGACTCATGAGTCTTAGCGGATCCAGGTACCATGGTTAAAAGGAATTTCACTGGTAAGTTTGGTACCCTAGGTTCAAGCAGTAGCGTCCAAACATGGTGAACACACATTAGACAGATCGGGTTACTTGACGAGCTTGGCTAGCTCGAGCGTACAACAAGTTGAACGATATGAAGCGTATAAGCACTTCGTGTGGCCAACCACTATCGCCAACCAAAGTACGACTCGGGTTCATCGAACACATCTCACGTGGCAAATGAAACTTTGCCACGCATTCATTTTCGTTACCTGAAAAGGCCAAGCTATATGTCCTAGAGGGGGGGGGGGGTGAATTGGACTATGCCAAATTTAAAATAAATTTAGCGGAAATAAATTAAACCAATAGCCTTACAATATGAATCAATTCACAAAGCTAAATTTACATCACCTTGATAAATAAGTATTGAGAGATTGATACAAATTCAGTTCTAAGGACAACCTTACACCATAATAAACAAGGGCTTATGGTAGGACAACCATATTTCTAGAACCTCTTTTGGATTAAGGACTCAATTTTAATATAAGTAATTGAAATAGCAAGGAATTGAAATTAAATGCAGAAGTAAGATCTAAATTATTACAACAATCCCCACACTTGCTTGAAATGTAAATAGTTACAACATTCACATCCACTTGTACATTCCACACAATCGAATCATAAAAGATATGAAAATTAAGCAAACATTCAATCCACAAGGCAAAGAGTTATAGTGGTTCGCCTGTGTGTACATCAACTGTTTTCCAACAGCCACACAAAAAGCTACTCCACTCCTAATATCCTCACACAGGGGATATTAGCGTTCACTATCAAATAGGTTTTCACAGGTTCACCAAAAACCTTTACAATTGTGTCTTTTTCACTTGGGCTTACACAATTCAAAAACCCCTCTTTTCTGAGTTTTCTGGTTCTCCTCAGATAACCAATACAATGAGATTTTTTCTAGTTTAACCTCAAACAAAACCAATACAATGAGATTTTTCTGGCTTAACCTCAAACAAAACTAAAGGTAAATAAATTTTACAGAAATGTAAAATACCTGGATTTCTCCTTTTCGTAGCAGCCCGGTAGAACCAATCGGAGTAGATGATTGAATGTCAAAGTTCAATTTCCAATACTCCCATTCATAAGGTTCTAAATCCTAATTGATCTTAGATTTTACTTGTTGGGCGTAGCTATATTTGATTTTGATTCCAAGAAGAAGGAATAAGATAATTCCTCTTTTCAAATAAGATTGGAATATAGAAACAAAATCAAATTAAATAAGCTAGCAAAAAGGAATATTAAATAAGCACAATGTAGCTTAAAATAAACACAGACTTATCTCAGAGTGATCACTTGAAATTTCTTGAATAGAATCGAGTTGAAGTGTAAAAACTCTGAATTTCGTGTTCAATTTATAGAAGCAGAAATCGCTCCTACGACTGGTCTTAGAAACCTACGACTGGTCGTAGCTCTAACAGATTTTTGAAAAATTAAGCGCGATCTTTGAAAGTCGTTCCACGACTAGTCGTGAGTAGCCTACGACTGGTCGTGGGACACCTACGACTGGTCGTGGATCTCTACGACTGGTCGTAGGACCATAGATTACGTTGTTGGACTTTGAGTCGTAGCTCCACGACTGGTCGTGGACGAGTCGAAGCCACACCTACGACCGGTCGAAGGATCTCCAGGACTGGTCGTGGGCTTACCAAAAATTCCAAAAAATCTTCAACTACTTAGGACTGGTCGTGGAGTTTCTTGGACTAGTCGAACCAATGCTAGGACTGGTCGAACAAGAGCTAGGACTGGTCGTAGAATAGACCAACCTTATGTAAAATAAATATTTGATTTATGTATCCAAAGTGACCTACTTAAAGGGTCAACCTAAGGTCATTCAAACCTGAACCATGTCGTATGGACATTGAACTTCAACCATTCAGCGAATGTAGATATTTTGAACCATATCAGGCTTGAGATCTTGAACTTGTTGTAGCTTTAAACTTGAGATCTTCAACAACATAAAACTACTTCATGCGTTGCTTCTTAAGACTTGAGCTTCAACATTGTAGCTTCTTGAGACTTCAACATGTAGATTCTTGAACTTCAATAATGTCATGAAGAGTTTATGCAGTGTCTTGATGCAGTGTCTTGAATACATATAAATCACCATACAAGCACAAGACACAGAAAGATGTTTTGACACATCAAAATTTGACAACCAAAGGAGCATGAGACCATAGCACTTACATTACCGATTGTCTGGACTATAATCATAGCCCCAATCACATTCAATTGCAGATAGTTAAAGCAGTAATGAATCAAGATTCAAATCATACAACCAAAGTTTGATATTATTCGTTTAGGGCTGCCAGGGCTGTTGCACGCACTGGTTGCTCCACTCCCCCATCACCCATGACGGATCATACAACGTAAATATGAATTTAAACATATGCATTACATAGATGAAATCGTAAAAGCAGTTGAGCATGTTATGAAGCACAACACAAGAATGAGTTTGTACATATTCAATTCCTAATCACACAACTATCCAAGGAAAACATATACTTAGTTAAAAGAAGTTGAGAATCATATCTCAACACCCTTATACATTACAATTTGCTAACTACTACTCATTCAGACATTTCAACAAACACTTTAAAAGACACATCAACATACATGACATATGTTGATCACATAGGCATTAGACCAAATCCTTTCACTAGGGAGTTGCCCCAATCATAACACGCGTACACCCATGACGGATAGTCATGGAAAGTAGGAATCCAAGTTCCATATTCATTTGAACATTTTCACAAACACTTGGGCTACCCATTTCAACATATATAGCGTATAGTAGCCGTGGCGTGATTCAGGGCAAATCCTTTCTTCAAAAGGGGTATCGCCAACACAACAATCATATATCCATGACAATTAGTCATGGCGAGCACGAATGAGAATCTCATACTCATTTAGTCATTTTCACAAACACTTAGAATACACTATTTTAACATACATAATGTATATTAGCAAAAACATGTATTAGGACGAGTCCTTTCGCCAAACAAGTATTTTATCCATATATAATATATTAATACAGCCAATAATCATGGCAAACACATTTCCAAAATTTCTACGTATACGGTACTTTCTACAGATACCTAGAGTATGTAAAATTCCATATTCTTCATCTTTAATCGAAACAGAAAACTGACAGCACTTTGTACATGTGCAATTGCATGCAGATCATGAATCTATCATTATCTGACATTGAAAGCATTGAAAACCATAACCTATATACCTAAAGTCTGCACCTTTTGTCGTAGAATCGTAACGGAGTCGATAGAATTGCTAAGTTTCTATATACAGCAGTTTGGTAACCTATATAACGAAATAGGTTAGCTATTTCATAACCTACAACTATTAAAACCCCAAATCAATTTAGGGTTAGGGTTTCTTACCTAGAAACGGAGCTAGAATCGCCGGGAAAGCGACAAGAAATGGGGTGGTGGAGCATGGATGGCAGCAGGGAAGAACATCAGGGAGATCCTCCCACACTCCCACACTTTCTCTCTCTTTTCTCTCTTCTCTCTCTAGGGTTTCTCTCAAATTCATATGGCTGCAATGAGAGAGGGTTTAAGGTCCTTATATAGTCTAAAAACTCACCGAAATAGACTCCGGGTCAAAGTATACTTAGGTTATTACCAAAGCGGGTCAGTTTTAACTCAACGGAGAACTTCTGGCGGGCCTCCTTAAGCTAAAGGTCAGACTTAAGCTCACTAACACTAGATTTACGTTTAGTTAAGTTTTTGTTTCAGTGGGATTCCCAGATCTCGCGTGGCGGACCAGTTTCAGTTCAACGGTCAGCGGATCTCGATCCGAGATTCCGAGTACATGGATATGTGTATGAAATTTCTCCTGATCCGAGGGTGTAATTTGGTCTGATTCTGACGGTCTGGTTGCTTAAAACTGATCCGCAAGCAACACGTGCCAGATTACTATTCAAGATATTTTATTTTGAATTAATTTCATATTTCTCACACTCTTCACTCCGAGCTCAAGAGAATAGCGTTGGGACACTATCTGGATTTGATTTCTGAGATAGTTGCAAGCCTAGCAAGGTGGTCCTAATTCCTTAACTTCGTGTTAATCGGACTTCCGACGTGCAGTCCAGATCTGATACGGAGTTTCGAGATGCTCCCGAGAGCATCCGGGTAATGAGATTGATCTTAGATTTTAGGGTAACTTAGCATCAATGATTCTACAAGTTTTGAGCCTTGCAGATCATATTTAAAGTGATTGGTGCTAATTTCACAGGCACTCTAGTTTAACATTGGCTAATTCTCGCCTAATTTCTAAAGGATTTAGTCCTGAGTAATTTCTGTCTGAGGTGGTACCTGGGCCTTTGTAACAATGTTTAGTTTAAGTATTGTTCTTCATTACCTAAACTTTAAGATAGCGTCTAATGTGAAAGTACTTAGAAAATTTAAAGAATAAGGTGGTGAAAGGTGAGATTTGTGAAGGAAATGGGTTAAGGAGCGATTTTAGACTGTGGGATTGAGTTCTGACAAGTTAATAAGGTGTTAGGAGCGACCCATTACCTAAGGACGTCTAATCCCAGGTTGGCAAAAATCCGAGATGTTACAGTTATCAAGCCCAGCAAGGCGGTCCTACGTTTATAACTTCGTATCATTCGGACTTTCGATGTGCGGTTCAGATCTGATACGGAGTTTCAATGTGCTCCCGAGAGCAGCTGGGTAATGAGATTGATCCTAGATTTTAGAGTAACCTAGCGTTAATGATTTTACAAGTTTTGGGTCTTGTAGATCATATTTAAAGTGATTCACGTGGATTTCATGACTAATCTAGTTTAGTACTAAGTTAACTTTGTCTAATTTCTAAAGGATTTGATCCTAAGCGATTTCTACCTGAGGTGGTACTCGGGCCATTGTACGGAATTTTTCGAGTCGTTACAAAGGTAGTACCTAAAGGATTCTTGAATGCGAAAGTTCATTCCCCAATCCACTCTATTGAATATCAATGATGAGGGTGGATTGGAGGATGAACTTCCCTGAGAGAAAGGGCTTTGGGTATATGATCTAAGGGAAAACACTTAAAAGCACTTTCTTCTTTCTCTACCAACAATAATAGACAAGTACTCTTTATATAGGCAAAAGGTTCCAATGGATATAAAACAGTCACATTTATGACAGAGTTCGATATCATCGAGTGTATACTCTCGATAGCATCGACGGTCCGTTCGATGACACAAACTCAAATGTCATACGCTTTTGAAACCTATTGCCAGCTGGTCGAGGGAATCGAAACACGTGTCAATGTCATCGGATTTCAAACTCCGATTTCATCGATGTGAGGTTTGATTCCTCAACATTTGAAAATGACAAAGACCTGCTTTGAAATATTTCAGTTTTATAAGAATTATCGAGGGACCTTCGATATCATCGGAATTTGAATGTCGATGATATCGATAGCTGTGTCGAGGCATCGATAAATCCAAGGGATTTTCGTTTAAGCTTGCTTGACAGTTTCTGTCCCCGTTCGATGCCATCGAAACCATACCGCTATCATCGATATTTGAATATCGATTCAATCAAGTGACCCTCGATCATAGATAAACTATCCTGAAATATTTTGCCGGAAATCTTCGTGCCCATGACCGATATCATCAAGAGCCTTCCGATGTCATTGAAATTTGAATTTCGATGGTATCGAGGAGGGCTTCGATATATCAATGCATATATGATATTCTTAAGTGAAAATAGGGGCACCAGAGATCTGCCTGTCGATATTATCGAGTCACTTTCAATGGACTCGAGATTCAAATATCGATGATATCGATAGGTATATCGATACATCGATAAATCCGTCCAGAGAAATATGTGATTGCTGGACACTTTTGTCCTCATTCCGATGGAATCAATTTGTCATCAAGGACATTGACAGCGCAGGTCGATCATATCGAGCTGTATATCGATAAAATCGACAAAGTAAGAAAATTTAGAGATTTTCTGATTTTGAAAAAGTTTTCTTAACTTAAAACCCTATGATGTTCTAACTTGTTTTAAGGGTTTTAATTACCTGGTGTTTTGGGACAAGGGATATGAGGCTTAGATTTACCTGTGGCGAGTTCGGGCACAGATCCGGTTGAGGCAGATGCTTTGACGATCTTCCTACCAGGTTCTGCAGTCTAGCTGACTCAACACTCACACTAATTGATAAACCAAGGCACTTTCAAATACCACTTGAAAGAGTCGAGCTAACAATCCTAGAGGGGGGGGGGGGGTGAATAGGACTATGCCGAATAAAAATTTCAAGATACTGAAATAATAAATAAATTAGAATAAATCACTAATCTCACACTACCAAAAAAAGGGGCAAAGGATTCAGACCACGTTAGTTTTTTACGATAGTTATAAACCTTAATTAGCTAAGTTTGTTATGGTTTTAATCCGTAGCTAAAAAGCCAATACACCATTAATGTTTAATAATGTTGTAAGGTGCTCTATGAGGCCTAAAAGAAACTATATGTTCTATCTAAGCCGTTTATATATTTTTAAATATTACTTTAGTGGATGAGAAAAAAAAAATCAGCTAGATCGAAGGCTCAAGTGGACCACACAGTAGGAAACATTGATATTAAATTACAGTTACTTCTTATAGTGTGGTCCACTTGGATCTTCAATATACCTGAAAGTTGGTGTGATAAGCTAAAATAATTTATTAAAATTATGGATCGGAATGGATTAAGGAAATATATCATGATGGGCCCTACGGAGCCCCGGATGGGACCGTCTACGTCCGTCCTTCAAAAACCCCCAAATTTGGGCACATGCTCAAAACAGAGCCGCACCGAAACACAGGTATTTCGCTCTCTCCCTCCCTCCCTCTCTCTCTCTCTCTCCATTCCCTTATCAGAGCATTCCCTAAGCTCATCTTTCCCTAATCCTCTCTCCCTTCCGATCTCTGTTCCATCTCTCTCATTCTCCTCCCTCTCTCTCCAATGCATCAGCCGTGAACGCCCTCTTCTCTCTCTTTCTCTCTCCATTATAGCAGCCGTGAATCTCATGCCCGAAGAAACACATGTCATGAAGCTCCTCTCCATAGGTTTGATATCTTCTTCTATTTGTATCTCTTTTCCTGTCTTTCAGATTTGAAATGGCATGTTATTAATTTGTTGAAATGGCATGTTATCTATTTGTTGAAATGGCATTGTATCTATTTAATGAAATGGCATTGTATCTATTTCACTGTTTGATGAAATGGCATGCTATCTGTTTGTTGAAATGGCATTGTATCTATTTGATGAAATGGCCTTGTATTTATTTGATGAAATGGCATGCCATCTGTTTGTTGAAATGACATTCATGACAAGATATATATATATATATATATATATATATATATATATATATATATATATATATATAATTTTTAATGCAACGTCTCCATCCCATTTAATTTGTGAGCCTTAATTAAGACTTTGAACTGAAGACTTTGGCATTTACAGTAGCGAGGCTAGTTTGTCGGTTCATCAGAGACAAATCTTGTTTGAGTTACTAAACCCAAGGTACCATACAAATTTTCTATGTAATCTTTCTGTTGTTGCCTTTTCTAACTCAAAATGTATTTCAAGAACACTGTATTGAACACGTTCTTACAACAATAATAGCCAAATTAGAGCTCTTTGAAACAAATCACAGAGCCGTGCTGACCAAATGATTAGGAGATTTTGAGATATTCAGCTCCTCTATGCCATATTTCTTGGCTCAAATATATGTGACTAAAAGATGTGGGCAACAAAAGTAAGTATAATATAGGACTTACTCTCAAAGTGGTGAAGGATAGCACCACTGTTCTCAGCCACATCCTGCTCTGCAACAGCCCACGCAGAAACAATCTCTAGATCATGTTGTTCATTACTCTCAGTGGCAACCCTACACCAGAAAGACTATAAGCATCAAATCTAATCCAGTGGTGTGGAGCTCATTGTCTCAACCAATAAATAGCACATAAATCAACATCTAGAAGGATGGTGGTTGTGATGATGACAACAATGATGCAAATGATGTACATAAAGAAGCACAACCAGAATTAGTCAATCAAAAGAAGAAGAGAAACACAAGTGAAGAACAAAATTCATTGCTTCTGCTCACTGTCCCTCATTATGTTGCCAATGCACTCATTAAACACCTCTGTATACCTCCACTAAGTTCGCGTTCATCCAGAAGTGTTATGGTTAGCATGGACGCATCCATGTAAGGCCACATGTGACAACATGGCACACATGTGAGACATCCTAGCAATGCTAGGTGGTCACTCTGTACAGATGACCAGGCCTGAAAATGAGACAGTCATCAGGTGTACCACACTCACATGTCAAATGTGAAACACAACAAGTTTTAAAACATCCGTTATTTTCAAGCATTTGTGGTCAACCTGATTCTGGATCAGGTAAGTGTGAAGCCTACCTGCATAGTGCAGATATAAGATACATGTTGAGAGGTTCATGTGGAGAGTTGCATCTGGGCTTAACAGAGGTGAAAGAAACATTAACAAGCTTCTAAGAACATAAGCTACTCTAGATTCTAGGTTCCTCTATATGCCTTAAGATTTATCTACCATTTTATAGAATTAAAGAGCCAAAAACACAATTCTTAAGTAGGTGTGGATGCTTTTTTTTAGTTACTTTATATGATGTTCTTAAATTGAACTTGGTGTGGATTCTTTTTTTAATTACTCTATAATTGAACAAATTTAGTACTCTATAATTGAACTTGGTGTGGATCACTTGTTTTTTCCTTAATTTTGAACTAATTTGGCACTTTCTAGTTCAACATATTGATGGTCTACATGTTTTTTTTTAGTTACTCTATATGTTGTTTGGTTTGGTTTTTGTAATTTTGAATGAATTTTATACTCTATATTTAAACATATCAGACTCCATTTGGTCGTCACAAACCAAATGGAGCCTAAGCCCCTTTTTAACTCCGCCAATGCAACTCGTTGCATTGCCGGTCCCATGCCCAGGTAAAGGAGGAGGGAGAATGGGCATCAAGGTGAGTTGTGTACTTTTCATTCATTTTCTGAGAGGGATTTTTAAAATGCTTAATGGTTAATTTCAATAGTTTTCCAGCTTCTTCTACTATTATTTGAGGACCTGAAAGGCTCAACTAACTTGAGATTTTTATATGCGGGATGATGTATTTTTAGCCCCATAGATCAATGTTGCCACTAAAGGTTTCAATATTGAAATGGTAAAGTTTTTAACTATTTATTTTATCTTTGCTTTTTCCTGTTATTCAAAAATAATTTGATTATTAATATTTTCTTTTATTTCTTGATCGTGTCTTTAATGGATTGTTTGTTTATTCTTAGGCTCCAATTGCAAGTTCTTTCTCAAAGAGTGACTACAAAAAGGTGAAAGAAATTACTTATTCCGTTCTGAAGGTGATTATTCTCGTGTGCTTGTCATTTTATTTTTGAATAGCCTGCAACTTGACTAAATGATAATCTTGAGTTGTTTTTCATGCGATTTCTGTTAGAGGATTGGATGCGTTTATATACAGCTGTTCATACAACTTACAAACTAAGATAGGTAGAGGTTAAGATATGCTAAGGTTGTTGGAGGATATGAGATGTATGTATCCAGTTGTGCATACATATCCTATCCTCTAATAATTTCAAGGGTCTGAATTCATTTTATTAAGGTTGTTCAGAAACTAATCTAAACTTCCATGTTTCTCCTTTTCCTCAGACAGGAGCATTTACTGGTGTTTTCTTAGCTATCATGCTGGGTACATGGTACAGTTTTATTGATGAATTATTCACTAAGGATGTTGAAGTGCTAGGAATTGTTAGGTCGGGGTTTCTGGTACGTATGCATGTTTACCTACAACTTGATTATTTCAGCCCTTAGTTACATCTTGATTGATGGATTCCCTTGTTATATTTTGAAGTTTGTCAGTGCCACTCAACCCATCAATGCTCTATCTTATGTTTTTTATGGTCTCCATTGTGGTGTTTCAGACTTCTCGTATTCGGCTTTTTCTTCGGTAAGCTTCAACCTTAAGATATATTAAATTCACATAATTTTTAGTCTTCATTCATGATATTTGCCTGTGTCTAGAAGGTCCTTTAATATTGCTATTTTGACTGAGCAGATGGTGGTTGGGACTATGTCATGTGCATTTTTGGTATATGCTCCTTCTGGTTTTGGTCTTCCAAGAGTATGGTTTGGTTTGACTCTTTTCATGCTCTTGGGTATGGTAGCAGGGTTTGTGAGGTAAGAGGATGCAAATTTCTTACATAGACTGGCAGTTAGTTCCATTGTTCAATATTATTTGGGTTCACCATTCTCATGCTGCATTATACCATGCGTTGAAATTCTATTCCATAAGTCAAGGTAACTGAAAATATGGCTAGTCAAATTTTGTTGGCGTTCCTGCTTTAAACATTACAGGCGTGCATATTGCACTTCCTTCGATTAATTTAATTCACAGTTTCAAATGATGGACAAGAAAATTGGATCGAATCTGCATAAATAGTGTGGAGACATTTATAGTCATGCTTTAAGTTGTACCATATGTTCTTATTTTTGCTTTGTGTTTCTATAGTCATATGGAATGCCATACTAGTCTCCTTTCATTAATAGAGAAGGAAAAGGCCTAAAAGGTTTAGATTATAGAGAAGGAAAAGGCCTAAAAGGATATAGTTAGAGGTAATAAGAAAAGATAGGTTGATTTATGGTCTAATTGAAGTTATGACTCTAAATATGGGTTTGAATTAATTATGATAAGGCTTTGATGATGATATGCATGTAAGTGGGAATTCGAGTGGAAAGGGCCACTGGGTGCAATGTTCTAATGTTGTGGGGCCCATGATCCCCTCATCCACGTCAGCCACATTTTCCTGCACTCATCTTGACTGCCTTACGGGATCACGATTGGGCGCATGATTTAAGTTATCCAAATATGCCAATGAAACGACATCCCTGCTAGTTTTTTTTTTTTTTTTTTTTTTTCAACAAGAACCATTTCTAATAAACTGTGGGGTCATCTATTCCAGTAGCATGAAGCCTAGATCTTTTATTCAAATGTACATGCGCTCGTAATTTTGCAGTCTCAGGTAGCATTTTTTATTTCGTGCAGCTCTGTAACTCTCAGTTCATATGCCATTTTATTTGCATCGTAACTCATGTTGGGCCTTGGAATCTTATCCAGCAGACTAGGCCCCACCTATTAACACAGTTTCTTCTTTTCCCGTTGGACATCCATCAGTGTTCATATACTCAGTTATAACTGAAACTTGTTAAGACTTCTTGTAGGAGTAGCATATTGAATCCTACTCTCCTTGCATGCGAAATCCAGGCCTTTCATCAGGTATGTCTGGTTCTTAGTTGGGCCATACATGGGCATCAAATTTGGATTGCCAGTTGACTCGGTTTCCATTCTTACCATACATACATGACTCATCTCAAAAACAAAACAACCTAATTTTTCTAGCCGCAACACATAAACGGTGGCAACCACCAGATAAATTGGATCTTGCATACATGTAGGGATGGTAGTAATCAGAATCCTACTCACACACTTTTTATTGTAATTGGTGCATTCTTGCACATGTTTATTTTTAAATTTTGATGCATTCAATTGTGAAAGGATTTATGACTTTGAAAATGAAAGAGAGGCTCGTTATGGAGAAGAAAGCAGTCATTCAAGAGCATGCTTCCCTGGAAAATCAATTGGTTTCTTTACAAACACAGATAAATAGCCTCGCTACAGAAGTAAATAACCTTACAAGCAAGGTGCTTAAACTTACAATCTAACCCTTTTTACTGAACACAAAATGCATGCATCTTTATTACCTTTCTTATTGCAGGTTAGTTCCATAAAGAAGGAATATGATCAAGCCCAATCTGAGCTCAATTTAAGTCATTCAAAGATGAAAGAATGTGACAATGAGATCAGTGCCATTGTCAAGGAGCAACAGAAGCTTCAACATAAAATTAGTGATGCAAATGTTGAGAGGAAAAAATTGGAAAATGAGGTACTTGTAGTGGTTATTTTGTTCCTATTTTATTTAACTTGCTTGATCTATGAAATTGTGGATGTGTTCTTGATAGAAGCCCACTCTTTTCCATTCACACGGATTAAGCGAATAGAGATGGAACAGAAAGATTGCTCCCTGAAGGTAGATAAACTACTAGAAAGGCATAGTTGGATTGCAACTGAGAAACAATTACTTAGAAAAAGTGGGACAGATTATGACTTCTCATCTCGTGATCCTCTTAAATCAAGGGAGGAGCTTGAGAAACTTCAAGCTGAACAATCTAGGTGTGTGATTAGATTACTTGTTGTGTTGTTTCCAGTGCTTCTTTGTTTTCTTTTCCATGACAATGAAATAGTATGATTCAACACCTAATTGATGTTTGGTTTTGCATTTTTTTTTTAAAGAAGAAGGTTAATGGACATGCATCTCAGTTAATCTGATTGATTGCTTTCAGCCTTAAGAAGAGGGTCAATAAAAAAGTTATGGCAATGTTTGAGAAAGCTGAAGATGAATACAATGACTTATTATCCAAGACAAACATCATTGAGTTATATTGTTGTATTTCTCAGCCTGTAAAGGATCTCATTTTTTTTTTTGTTAAAAGAATTTGTTTATGTCTGAAGTTGTTTGTTTACTGTATTCTTCTCTTGCTTAGAATGATAAGTCAAAAATCAAGAAGGTGATTGAAGAGCTTGATGAAAAGAAGAAGGAAACACTAAAAGTTACTTGAGTTAAAGTGAACAAGTGAGTCAACACTTCTCTGCTCTCATGTTCCAGTTCATATTTTGTGCTTTCTAGTTGAAAATCAAGAATGCCATTTACTTTTGTTGGTATATTTCAGTGAGCTTGAAGCTTTGAATTGAATTCTTGCACATGTTCATTTTTAAATTTTGATGCATTCAATTGATTGAATGGTCAAGAATATTATAGCCATTCTACGCAACCTTTTCTTTATAAAACCACATTACAAAATTCTCAAATTCTTTAGGAGATATTTATACTATTCTAAGTGCTTTTACCCTTATTTGCAGGTGTGACTATTTGCTAACATGCATGAAATACGTCATGTACATGAGATCCACCACTAGGACCTAAAAATTCAGGCCTATTTTAAACGTAGGTTATCTACAATATGGGGGGATAGTTGAGAAGGAAGTCCCGCTATTGCAAGAATGTAAGTTGTATGTGGGGTCCACTGTATTAGTGTTTATATGGTGTCTTATTCAATCATCTAATGCACCAGACCAGGATGAACTGAATTTAGAGTTTTTTAGTATGATTTTACATTGTTTCATATGGTGTGGCCCACCCAACTCTTAGATTGGAATGATTTTTAAGATTTAAAATTTAGAGTTTTTATGGTGTGGCTCACCCAAGTTTTGGGTTAGACTGATTTTTAAGATCCAGGTGAAAATATGGTGACACATCTAATGGATGAGTGGACTGGATGAAATTTCTACACCATGTGGTGCACGGTTAATTACAAACATGCTCTATTGGTATGACTATGGGCAATTAGAGCAGTTGATTCCCTGTAGTTCTATACTGGCTCTCTTGTTTGTATCTTTTTTATAAAACTTGTGTCTGTATGTTTGTATCTTTAATATCAAAGACATTGATATTTGATATTCAATGTGTTTTAGGAACCAGTATCCAAGCAACATCGAGGAATTGGCTTTGTCACATATGAAAACTCAGGTACCATACTTTTAAATTTGGAAGCGTGTTTTAGGACCTGATTTCTGGGGCTATATGATTCAGCAGGGTGTTACAGGGAGCATAGATCCATTGCTAAAATATCATATCTGAGGTAACATGATTGTCATTTTGAGAATTTTGAGAGTCAGACCGAGTAATTCTCATAGCAGAAAACAATCAAGTCCGACCGTTTGATCTGGATCACGACCCCACATCATATAAACTTCTCATATCAGTTTCTCCTCCATCCCTTACAGGTGGGAACCACTGTTATGACCATGATGAAGCGGTCCATTTCCCATGGACAGCAATATGGGTGGCCTGGCTATTTGGACAGGCTCATGTTTATATATTATCTCGAAATTGATGAAGCATATCCGGATGTGTGTCGGAGCTATCCTGTAATGACTCGAAAAATTTCGTACAATGGCCCGACTAACACCTCATGCAGAACTCGCTTAGGATCAAATCCTTTAGAAATTTGACAAAGTTAACTAAGTGCTGAACTAGATTAGCCATGAAATCCATTTGAATCACTTTAAATACGATCTGCGAGACCCAAAACTTGTAGAATCATTGACGCTAGGTTACCCTAAAATCTAAAATCAAACTCATTACCCGACTGCTCTCGGGAGCACATTGAAACTCCGTATCAGATCTAGACTGCACATCGAAAGTCCGAATGATACGAAATTATAGACTTAGGACCGCCTCACTGGGCTTGACAACCATCTCGGAGATCAAATCCAGACAGTGTCCCACGGCTATTCGCTTGAGTCTGGAGTGAGGAGTGTGAGAAATATGAAAATAATTCTAAGATAAATAAGGATTTATGAAATCTGGCATGTGATGCTTGCGGATCAGTATTGAGCAACCTGATCGTCAAAATCTGACCCAAATACACCCTTGGATCAGGAAAAAATTCATACACATGTCCATGTACTTGAAATCTCTGATCGAGTTTCACTGACCGTTGAACTGAAACTGATCCGCTACACGTGATCTGGGATTTTGACTAAAACAAAAACTTAACTCCACCTAGATCTAGAGTTTGTGAGCTTAAGTCCAACCTTTGGCTCAAGGGGGCCCACCAGAAGTGCTCTGTTGAGCTGGAACAGACTCAGTTTGGTTATAACCTAAGTATACCTTGACCTTAAGTCTATTTTGGTGTGATTTTAGGCTATATAAGGACCTTAAACCCTCTCTCATCCAGCCATACGAATTTGAGAAAAACCCTAGGAGAGAAGAGAGAAAAGAGAGAGAAAGTTAGAGAGTTGTGGGAGGATTCTTCCTACCCTTTTTCCCTGCCGCTACACAAGCTTCACCACTCCATTCTCATCGCTTTCCCGACGATTTCAACCTCTTTTCTAGGTAAGAAACCCTAACCCTAATTTGTTTTGGGGTTGTGATGGTTGTAGGTTATGAAATAGCTAACCTATTTCATTTTATAGGTTACCAATCTGCCGAATATG
This sequence comes from Magnolia officinalis, assembly GCA_021015155.1. Lineage (NCBI taxonomy): Eukaryota > Viridiplantae > Streptophyta > Magnoliopsida > Magnoliales > Magnoliaceae > Magnolia > Magnolia officinalis. Next base: position 52,608,502 of record JAJHSJ010000007.1, read on the forward strand.
AAAGCTTAGCAAACCTATCGGATTCGTTACGATTCTACGATGAAAGGTGCTGACTTTAGATGTATAGGTTATAGTTTTCAACGCTTTCAATGTCAGATAATGATAGATTCATGATCTGCATGCAATTGCACATATACAAAGTGCTATTTGTTTTCCGTTTCGATTAAATACGAAGAATATGGAATTCAGTGTATTTTAGGTATTTGTAGAAAGTACCGTATACGTATAAATTTTGGAAATGTGTTTGCCATGATTATTTACCGTATGAACATGTTATATATGTGTATAATACTTACTTGGTGAAAGGGTTCGCCCTAATACATGTTTTTGCTAGTATACATTATGAATGTTGACATAGTGTATTCTAAGTGTTTGTGAAAATGCTTGTGAGAGTAAGTTCTTGGATGATGGTGCTTTAGGTGGGTGTTGAGATGGGATTCTCAACTACCTTAGGAACATATATAATTTCCTCTATGATTGGTTGTTTAATTTAATCGCTTACTATGAAACATATGTGTTTGTAGTTCTTGTTTATATTGTGCTTTGTAACATGCTGTATGACATGTTTGTTAACATTCTCGAATTACTTTGATTATTATGCTTTAGTCCACATGCTTCTGAATAAGGATTGATTGTGATTGGGGCTATGATTATAGTCCAGACAATCGGTAACAGAATTGAGTTCGTGGTTGAGATTCATTTTGCCACGTAGTATGTGTCTGATGAACCCGAGTCGTACTTCGGTTGGCGACAGTGGTTGGGCCACACGAAGTGCTTATGCACTTCATGTCGTTCAGTTGATTGTGCTCTCGTGCTTGTCTGACTCGTCAAGTAACCCGATATGTCTAATGTATGTTCACCATGTTTGGACGCTACTGCTTGAACCTAGGGTACCGAACTTACCAGTGAAATCCGTTAACCATGGTACCTCGATCCGCTAAGACTCATGAGCCGGGCATGGTGGTATAGGACACCGTGGTCGAGCTGTTGGCCTACGTTGGGGCCACGTGCGTCCCCGTAGTGACCAGTGAGCAACCTTGACTCGTGAGCCGAATACGGTGGTATGAGACACTTTATTCGAGCTATTGGCCTACACAGATTGGTGACGAGCCCTTTGTAGTGACCTCGAGCATACTCTGAATTTGCGGTGAGGCGACGAGTTTTGCTGCGGTGTATAGAATATGAACTAGGTCTGTATCAATTTAGTGATGAACCGTTAAAAAGGTGATGGGTAAATGGTGTAACGGTTGTATGTAATAGCCCTGACAGCCTTTGCAGCGCCCTAGAACCACACTATCGTATGAGATTATCTAGGTCTAATGACCCTAGAATGGATTATGTTTGGGAAGGATACAAGGGAGGTACCTTAGTCTCCCAATCCTGCTGTTTGAAATGGACTAATAATAACTCGGTAATCATGCTCATCATTGCACTGCATGTGCCTGGAAGATGTGGGGCACTAAGGAATGAACGCATGCCGCGAACGTAAGATGGTGTCGCATGAGGGAGTATGTCAGTGAGGGCATGCATCATGACTGCATTTCATACTTGCATTAATAAGAGTAGTTAGGATTGTTCGGTTGTACTGCTTTATCATTACTGCTTGACTGCATTGATAACATGTTAACCTATGCTTTATTGTTCCACTGAGTTAGCTACTCACTCTCACATTACAGGACGGTGTTGTACACACCAACCAGACTCTTTCTTAGGTGCAGATGAGGTGACGACTCAGGAGGCTGAGCCGGACTACGACGAGGACCAGGACGAGTTCTCATATATGCAGTATACTGGTGGCTTTGCCTAGATTGTCTGGATCGATGGGACTTACAGGGCTTACTTCTCTAGTTGTATTTTTAACATTTTGATCGTAAAACAGATACATGTATATGGTGACTCAGTTGGGTTCATACTCTGGAGATTGTGATGGTTTTGTTTCTTTTACATACAATTATATATAGTTTCAGTCTTCTGCTTGCCTTTATACAATTGATCTGGAGTATGAATTATTGTTTTGGTATAATCTCACTCATGTTTAATGTACTAACATAGACAACATTTAATCATCATTATCTATGTTGCATAAGTAATGTTTTGGAACTCAAGAGTTGAGTTGCTACTCGACCTTCGAATTTCAGGGCGTTATAAGTTGGTATCAAAGCATGATTTTGATTAAACTGGACCTGAGTTATATTTCCATGACGTACGCTGACGCCTTTTGACATAGGAGGGTGCGAGAATAATGTAGTAACAGTCTTAGGCATCCTAGTTTTGTCCAACAGTAAAGTTCACTGAAATGAACGCCGAAATTGAGTCTGTACCCAACCCTGGTCGCACGAGTCAATCCCAAAATACTTCTAGGCCGTCTATTGACGGGTCTAGATCACAATCCACCCAACACCAGCTGCTAAAATTCAGTAAATGTCAGTTTAGATCAGAGACTTCTCGAAACTACCCGAATCTGGAACGAACGGAGTGGTGAAATGAACAGAGGGACCCAGGACAGACCCAGGGTGTCTTTGGCACCTTAGGAGGGTGGTGAACACCGCCCTACCGCGGAGGTGCCGCGCCCGGCCCATCGGACCGTGGCGGAACTGCTGTCACCGCGGTCGGGTCTATCGGGTCAGGTTGGGCCGGGTCTGGTCAGGGTCAGCCTGACCCCAGGACATGTGTGGGTCCCGCGAAATCACGTGGGGGCCCCTATTTCTATTCCGGTTGCCCCCTTTCATCATTTCTACCCTTCCAAGCCCTCCAACTTGTTGCCTCTCTCTCAACTCTCCCTCCCAATCATCAAAACTCTTGATTTCGGTCACAAGCCATCCCTCTCCTTTGTTCACAACAACCCTACCTCCCTATCCTCTCCATTTCTCTCTCACTTTAGCCCCTCCACTCTCCATTTCGTTTTAAATTCATGCACACCCCCTACCCCACTCCATCTCTTTATTTTTCTTCTTAAACCCTAGTTGTTTGGGCCTCTACAACCACTGTTGAGACCCAAGTTCGTGGAGAAGCAAAGAGAGCAGCCCTTTCTCTCTTATCTTCAATTTTCATTGCTTTCTTTGCCATTGTTTCGGTCATTTTCTCCGTCTCCGCCGTCCTTTCTCTTATGGGGAAAAGAAAGACCGTCGCAGATGAAGCTGGGCCTAGCCATCCAACCCGTTCGAGGAGAGAAGTGGACGTTGAAGCCAGCCCTAGCACAGTTCGGGAGTATAGGTCGAAGCGAGACCTAGATCCCCAACTTCCGATCAGAAATACTTTTCCGATAGGCTTCGAATACGGTCGTTTTGCTGACCATAAGATTATGTTTGAAGCTCACGTGGATGAGAGAATGTTTGGGCTACACCCGATGATGGACCGCTTGGTGGACATTGAATGAGGTCCTATATTTGAAGGTGAGTCTCCTACATGTGAGAACACGGTTCGTGCCTTCTACGCCCATATCATAGACCCATCATTGGAGCCTCTTCAGTTCACTATTTCTATGAGGGGCATAGTGCACACAATTACTGTGGTTAAGATGACTCGGATCATGAAGATCCCACGTGGTGAAGTGCTTCCTAATGACAACTTCTTCAAGAGTCTACGAGAAAGGGATCGCCGTACATGATACCTTTATGGTCGACGGGTTTCTTAGACGCAAGGAAACTATCTTGAGTCGTCGAAGTTGACAGATGACTTCCATTTGCTTCACCACATTTTCACATATAATGTGTATCCACGGTGAGGTAACCGCACGGAGTGTACTCAGTTGATGGTGGACTTCCTATACAGGATTGGACATGGGGACAACCTATGCTTGCCCATGTTCATCCTATTTCAGATAGTTCAGGTCATTCGATCTGTCAGGAATGACCTCTCGTTCCCATTTGGCCGCCTGATATACAAGATGACTCGAGATGTCGGCTATAGGCTTAACATGGAAGACCTTGCGCCAGTCTGGGTCATAAGTGAGGCTACGCTTAACAACATGAAGATCGGCCCTCGAAAATGGCAAGTCTGACTCGACGAGTCTGGAGAAGAGCCAGATAGCACAGGTGAGGAGAGTATTGACCTTGAGGCAGGAAGCGAAGAAGGAAGCGGTGATGAGATACAGGAAGAAGAAGAAGAGGCTCAGGATACTGAGGAGAGCTCTCCTCTTGGGGTACCAGAGTTGGACGCTGCTCAGGCAGCGAGGGACCCTCGCATAGCCCGACTTGAGGAGGGTCAGGCTGCCCTACGACAAGATGTTGTCGATCTTCGGGCCTTCGTGAACAACAAGTTCAAAAAAGTAACTCGCACGTTGAAGACCATCCTATGCTGTGTACAGGACAAGAATGCTCCTCCTCCATCGCCTGACTCGGATGCCTAGTCATCCCTGTTGTTGTTTGTAGTTTGTTTTGCTTACCGCTTTAGGTGGTTTATATTTTCATGTTGATGGATGTAGTAGTTAGTAGTATGTTTTTGTAGTAGTTGATGCTTGGTTGTATTAGTTCCCCTGCATCTTCTGTCATGATTCATGTAACTCTGTATTCCATGTATTATGACAATTTTGGTAATGAAATGCATACAACCTCTTTTGCTATGAAGTGTGTGGAATGCTTAAGTGATTATGTATTGTGTTGTCATGTTTTATCTCACATGTGATGTACCCTATGTTGTATAGAGCATGCCACGGAGGTATACGAGGAGCATGACACCCCTCTTACTCACTAACTCGATGGACCAGACTCCTTCCCGCAGAGGTGGTCCTACGGACCAAGGTTTAGGCTCAGATCAGCCTTCTACTGGTCCTACTGGTGGATTGCCACCTTATACACCCCCAGTTCATGAGTAGAACCGGGCATCCTCTTCGAGCTGCAGGCTGCTCCACCTACTGACAGGTTTAAGCAGATGATGATGCTGATGCAGTACCAGCACCAGCAGATTCTTGAGGTCTTATCATCTCAGGGTGGGAGTGCGACTCCACCTTCACCATCTACACGTCCTACTGAGCCTACAAAGCCTCTCACTCAGGCTGAGGACGTGCCTTCGCCTACACCTGTTGCGTACCCTATAGGAGACGTGGGTACTCGCGGTCTACTTGAGCGATTCCAGCGCTTGAGGCCTCTAACTTTTATGGGTTCTCACAGACCCAAGGAGGCTGAGTACTAGTTAGACCGCATCTCGAAGATACTGAAGATGATGCATTGTTCAGAGGCTGAATAGGTTGAGTTGACCGCCTTTACGTTCGAGAAGGAGGCTAGCTTATGGTGGGACAGCATACTGCGGACCGTCGCAGTGGGATATGTGTGGACCTGAGCAGCATTTGAGTTTTGTTTCCACGAGAAATATTACCCTCAGGCCTACCGACACGAGAGGGAGAATGAGTTTCTGCGCCTCAGATAGGGAGGTATGACGGTTACAGAATATGAGCATCGCTTTATTGAGTTGGGTCACTTTGTTCCGACTATACTTGCTGATGAGACAATGTGGATTCGACGCTTCTCTGAGGGCTTGCGACCTGACATCTGGTCGAAGATGTGCTGTGTCCGCATACCATCCCATGCGGAGTTGATTCATATGTCCATTCAGGCGGAGCAGGATGTTGATTGGCTGGCACGCTCCCGTGGTGCTATGGTTACGAGACCACGACCGGATGTTTAGAGTAGGCCTTTCCTTTGCAAGAGGCCTCGTGTTGATTCACCTCCTAGGATCGCAACGCTGGTGGCTCCGATGAGGCGCCCTGTTGTGACCTGTACATACTACAAGAAACTGGGTCATCTTGCTGGGAGCTGTTTTGCACGGATGAGGGATAGCGGGTTCTCTTCGCCGCAGATGATTGATCTCCCTCGCCCGCTGGCTCTATCGGCTCCACCGCTTCGGATGACACCTGCACATCCGTCCTTTAGACCACCTGCACCTCACTTCAAGCCGCCTCAACGGCCCATGGTACCTCAGCCTAACTGATCTCAGCAGGCGCGTATTCATGAGCTTACAGCAGAGGAACCAGAGACTGCACCTTCAATGCCTATGGCCTTTGAGTTCACTGCACACGTCCAAGGTACTCCCGTCTTCTTATTGGTGGACACTGGGTCCACTACCTCTATGATTTTATGCACGACAGTCAAGCGACTGGGTTTAGTTACTACTCCTACGAGAGGAGTGAGGGTCATCACTGCCATAGGGACTTCCTCTGAAGTTACTCATATGTGTGAGGGCTGCCCGATAGCCTTGGGTGGCAGAGTGATACTAGTTGACTTGATCGTCATCCCCCTATTCTATTACAATGTTATCTTCAGTATGGATTGACTCACTGAGATGCGAGCCGAGATCGACTGCGAGACTAGGGTGGTGACAGCCTATGGACTTGATGACACGGCCTTTACTTTTCCTGTTCAGGTCAGTCGAGCTACTCGGTTGAGATGTTACGCTTCTTCATTAGAGGCTATTGATGTTCCGACGCTTGTGGATACGCCTGTAGTTCAAGCTTTTGTGGACGTGTTTGAACCGATTCCTGGGTTGCCACCTCGGTGTGAGATCGACTTCACTATTGATCTTATGCCCGGTGCAACACCCATCTTATTACCGACTTATCGTATGCCTCCGTATAAGATGGAAGAACTGCAAAAACAGATTGACGGCCTAGTAGAGAAGGGCTTTATACGACCTAGTGTGTCTCCCTGAGGAGCACCTGTACTGTTTGTGAAGAAGAAAGATGGCTCACTACGGTTGTGTATTGATTACCGTAGGTTGAACCAGGTCACCATGAAGAACAAGTATCCTTTGCCCAGGATAGATGATCTGTTTGATCAGTTGAAGGGGGCAAAGTATTTCTCGAAGATCGACTTGCAGTCAGGGTACCACCAGTTGCGCGTCAGAGATGAAGACGTGCAGAAGACAACTTTCAGGACCTGTTTTGGGCATTGCGAGTTCCTGGTGATGTCGTTCGGTCTTACGAACGCACCGGCCGTGTTCATGGACTTGATGAATAGGGTATTTCGGCCATTCTTATACCAATTCGTCATAGTATTCATTGATGACATCCTGATATATTCCACAAGTCGGGAAGAGCACGAGGTGCACCTGAGAGCGGTGTTGGATACTCTGATGAAGAACCAGTTGTTCGCGCAGTATAAGAAGTGCGACTTCTGGCAGGAAGAAGTCAAGTTCCTGGGACATGTGGTGTCTAAGGATGGGATAGCGGTGGACCTTGCTAAGGTAGTCGCGGTTCAGGATTGGAAGCAGCCTGGCTCAGTTACCGAGGTGAGGAGTTTTCTTGGCATGGCAGGGTACTATCAACGCTTCATTCGAGACTTTTTGAAGATTGTCAGGCCGTTGTCACAGTTAACGCGTAAGGATTTGAAGTTCGCCTGGAATGAGAAGGCAGAAGCAGCTTTTCAGGAGCTGAAGGACAGACTGACGTCTGCCCCTGTGCTAGTATTACAAGAGCAAGGGGTTAAGACACGATATACACTAACGTGTCTCGCGTTGGTTTGGGTTGTGTCCTTATGCAGAAGGACAGGGTGATAGCGTATGCCTCGAGACAATTAAGGAAGCACGAGGAGAATTACCCTACACACAATAGCAGTTGTCATCTTTGCATTGAAGCTCTGGAGACATTACCTCTACGGAGAGGAGTTCGAGCTTTTCTGCGACCACAAGAGCCTTAGATATATATTCACGCTGCGAGATTTGAATATGAGGTAGCGCAAATGGATGGAAACCTTGAAGGACTTCAAGTTCGAGGTCTCCTACCATCCTGGCAAGGTCAACCTTGTGGCGGATGCGTTAAGCTGCAAGAAGGATATTGTATTTGCGGCTCCGCTGATGATAGCAGAGTGGGATATGCTAGAGTTCGTGCGGGACTTCGAACAGAAACTCACCGTAGAGGAGCCATTTGAGTGTGTCGCGCACGTTCAAGTGTGGCCACTTATTGATGATATGATCATCGAGGCCCAAAAGGGAGATGAGCGGTTGTCTGAGCTTCGAGAGCAAGCTAACAACGTTGAGGACTCCGAGTGGAGAGTTGGCACGGATGGGGGTTTACGATACCGTGGCCGCTTATGCGTTCCTGATATTCATGACTTACGACAGGAGCTCCTCGAGACTGCCCACAAATCGAAGCTTGCGATGCACCCTGGTAGCACGAAGATGTACCAGGACATGAGACGGTCTTATTGTTGGGACGGCATGAAGACCCACATAGCAGAGTATGTTTCTCGTTGTCTGACGTGCTAGTAGGTTAAGGCAGAACATCGCCGACCTCCTGAACTGTTTCAGCCCATGCCCATAGCTGAATGGAAGTGGGACTTCATTTCCATGGATTTCATATCGGGGTTGCCGAAGACGAGGAAGGGACATGATTCCATTTGGGTGATTGTGGACCGGTTGACCAAATAGGCCCATTTTCTCCCTATCAGAGTCACGGACTCTGCAGACGAGCTGGCTAGGCTGTACATCAGAGAGATTGTGTGTCTGCATGGAGTTCCCCTAGAGATCGTGTCGAACAGAGACGATGGTTCACGTCTATCTTCTGGACTCGTATCCAGGAAGTGATGGGTGTGAAATTGAAGTTCAGTACTATGTTTCACCCGCAGACCGACGGGCAGACAAACCGGGTGAACTAGATTTTGGAGGATATGTTATGGGCCTATGTCTTAGACTTCAAGGATAGTTGGGATGACTATCTTCCTTATGCAGAGTTCGCATACAACAACAGCTTCTAGGCGAGTATTGGCATGGCTCCATATGAGGCCTTGTATGGTCGTCCTTGCAGGGCACTGTATTGCTGGGCTAAGGTCGGCGAGCGCAGTTTGATTGGCCTAGAGTTAGTACAGGCGACCTCAGAGAAGATCGACATTATCAGGCATCGACTTCTTACATCGTAGAGCGGGCAGAAGAGTTACGCAGATACAAGGTGGCGACCACTTGAGTTTGAGGTCAGAGATCATGTATTCTTTAGAGTTTTCCCTATGGAGTCCTTCGGTTTGGGAAGAACGGGAAGCTCACACCGAGGTTCATCGGTCTGTTTCAGATACTTGATCGAGTGAGTGCTGTGGCATATCGTCTTGCTTTGCCCACACCACTTGCAGCTGTACATAACGTATTTCATGTATCTATGCTGAAGAAGTACGTTCCTGATCCTTCACACATTATCAGATGGGAGCAGGTACAGTTGAGCGAGGATGCTACATATGTGTTGCGCCTGACACGTATCCTTGACAGGAAGGAGCAGGCACTGCGTAGCAAAGTGATTCCACTCGTGAAGGTATTGTGGACGCATCATACAGAGGAGGAAGCTACCTGGGAGACAGAAGCTGAGATCCGAAAGAACTACCCTCAACTCCTCGAGGAGTACGTAAAGGTACTAATTTCGAGGACAAAATTTTCATTAAGGGCGGTAGATTGTAACGACTCGAAAAATTCCGTACAATGGCCCGAGTACCACCTCAGGCAGAACTCGCTTAGGATCAAATCCTTTAGAAATTTGACAAAGTTAACTAAGTGTTAAACTAGATTAGCCATGAAATCCATTTGAATCACTTTAAATACGATCTGTGAGAACCAAAACTTCTAAAATCATTGACACTGGGTTACCCTAAAATCTAGGATCAAACTCATTACCCGACTGCTCTCGAGAGCACATTGAAACTTCGTATCAGATCTGGACCGCACATCGAAAGTCCGAATGATACGAAGTTATAGACTTAGGACCGCCTCGCTGGACTTGACAACAATCTCGGAGATCAAATCCAGACAGTGTCCCACGGTTATTCGCTTGAGTCCAGAGCAAGGAGTGTGAGAAAAATGAAAATAATTCCAAGATAAATAAGGATTTATGAAATCTTGCATGTGACGCTTGCGGATCAGTATTAAGCAACCTAACCGTCAGAATCTGAACCAAATACACTCTCGGATCAGGAAAAATTTCATACACATGTCCATGTACTTGAAATCTCTGATCGAGTTTCACTGACCGTTGAACTGAAACTGGTCCGCCACGCGTGATCTGGATTCTGACTGAAACGAAAACTTAACTCCACCTAGATCAAGAGTCTGTGAGCTTAAGTCCGACCTTTGGCTCAAGGGGGCCTGTCAGAAGTGCTCCGTTGAGCTGGAACAGGCTTACTTTGGTTATAACCTAAGTATACCTTGACCTTAAGTCTGTTTTGGTGTGATTTTAGGCTATATAAGGACCTTAGAACCCTCTCTCATCCAGCCATATGAATTTGATAAAAACCCTAGGAGAGAAGAGAGAAAAGAGAGAGAAAGTTAGAGAGTTGTGGGAGGATTCTTCATATCCTTTTTCCCTGCCGCTACACAAGCTTCACCACTCCATTCTCATCACTTTTCCGGCGATTTCGACCTCTTTTCTAGGTAAGAAACCCTAACCCAAATCTGTTTTGGGGTTGTGATGGTTGTAGGTTATGAAATAGCTAACTTATTTCATTCTATAGGTTACCAATCTGTCGAATATGAAAGCTTAGCAAACCTATCAGATTCGTTACGATTCTACGACGAAAGGTGCTGACTTTAGATGTATAGGTTATGGTTTTCAATGCTTTCAATGTCAGATAATGATAGATTCATGATCTGCATGCAATGCACATGTACAAAGTGCTGTCTGTTTTCCGTTTTGATTAAATACCAAGAATATGGAATTTAGTGTATTCTAGGTATTTGTAGAAAGTACCGTATACATATAAATTTTGGAAATGTGTTTGCCATGATTATTTGTTATATGAACATGTTATATATGTGTATAATACTTACTTGGTGAAAGGGTTCGCCCTAATACATGTTTTTGCTAGTATACGCTATGAATGTTGACACTGTGTATTCTAAGTGTTTGTGAAAATGCTCGTGAGAGTAAGTGCTTGGATGATGGTGTTTTAGGTGGGTGTTGAGATGGGATTCTCAACTACCTTAGGAACGTATATGATTTCCTCTATGATTGGTTGTTTAATTTAATCACTTACTATGAAACATATGTGTTTGTATTTCTTGTTTATATTGTGCTTTGTAACATGCTGTATGACATGTTTGTTAACATGCTCGAATTACTTTGATTATTATTCTTTACTCCACATGCTTCTGAATAAGGATTGATTGTGATTGGGGCTATGATTATAATCCAAACAATCGGTAACGGAATTGAGTTCGTGGTTGAGATTCATTTCACCACGTAGGATGTGTCTGACGAACCCGAGTCGTACTTCGGTTGGCGACAGTGGTTGGGCTACACGAAGTACTTATGCACTTCATGTCGTTCAGTTGATTGTGCGCTCGTGCTTGTCTGACTTATTAAGTAACCTGATATGTCTAATATATGTTCACCATGTTTGGATGCTAATGCTTGAACCTAGGGTACCGAACTTACCAGTGAAATCCCGTTAACCATGGTACCTCAATCCGCTAAGACTCATGAGCTGGGCATGGTAGTATGGGACATCGTGGTCGAGCTGTCAGCCTACGCTAGAGCCACGTGCCTCACCATAGTGACCAGTGCGCAACATTGACTCGTGAGTCGATTACAGTGGTATGGGACACTGTATTCGTGCTGTCGGCCTACACTGATTGGTGACGAACCCTTTGTAGGACCTCGAGCATACTCTGAATTTGCGGTGAGGCGACGAGTTTTACCGCGGTGTATAGAGTATGAACTAGGCCTGTATCAATTTAGTGATGAACCGTTAAAAATGTGACAGGGGAGTGGTGTAACGATTGCGTGTAACAGCCCTGGCAGCCTTTGCAGCGCCCTAGAACCACACTATCATATGAGATTATCTAGGTTTGACGACCCTAGAATGGATCATGTTTGGGAACGATACAAGGGAGGTACCTTAGTTTCCCAATCCTGCTGTTTGAAATGGACTAATAACAACTCGGTAATCATGCTCATCATCGTACTGCATGTACCTGAAAGATGTGGAGCACTGAAGAATGAACGCATGCCGCGAAAGTAAGATGGTGTTGCATGAGGGAGTATGTCGGTGAGGGCATGCGTCATGACTGCATTTCATACTTGCATTATATAAGAGTAGTTAGGATTGTTCGATTGTACTGCTTTATCATTACTGCTTGACTGCATTGATAACATGTTACCTATGCTTTATTGTTCCACTGAGTTAGCTACTCACTCCCACGTTATGGGACGGTGTTGTACACACCAACCAGACTCTATCTTAGGTGCAGATGAGGTGACGACTCAGGAAGCTGAGTCGGACTATGACGAGGACCAGGACGAGTTCTCGTATATGCAGTATGCTGGTGGCTTTGCCTAGACTGCCTGTATCGCCGGGACTTATAGGGCTTACTTCTCTAGTTGTATTTTTTACATTTTGATCGTAAAACAGATACATGTATATGGTGACTCAGTTGAGTTCATATCTGGAGATTGTGATGGTTTTGTTTCTTTTACATACAATTATATACAGTTTCAGTCTTCCACTTGTCTTTATACAATTGATCTGGAGTATGAATTACTATTTTGGTATAATCTCACTCATGTTTAATGCACTAACACAGACAACATTTAATCATCATTATCTATGTTACATAAGTGATGTTTTGGAACTCGAGAGTTGAGTTGCTACTCGACCCTCGAATTTCAGGGCATTACATATCCTGATGTTGAGCGGGGGTCCCTGGTAGGTGGGAACTACTGTTATGACGATGATCAATCTGTCCATTTCCTATGGATAGTAATATGGGTGGTCTGGCCATTTAGACAGGCCCATATTTATATATTATCTTAAAATTGATGAAGCATATCCGGATGTGCATTGGAGCTATCCGGATGTTGAGCGAGTGTACCTGGAAGGTGGGAATCGCTGTTATGACCATGATGAAGCCGTCAATTTCCTATGGACAACATTGGAGGGGCCTGGCCATTTCGACAGGCCGTGTTTATATCTGTATGTGCAGGGACCACACCCTTAATCTAAACCACACCCTAAACCTATAACCTAAACCTAAACCTTAACCTATAACCTAAACTTTAACCTATAACCTATAACCTATAACCTAAACCTAAACCTATAACCTATAACCTATAACCTAAGCCCAATCCTAAACTCGATCCTTAACCCGAACCCGATTTTGTTAAACCTAAACCTTAACCTATTCTCAATTCCCTAAAGCTATAACCTATAACCTAAACCTAAACCTATAACCTAAACCTAACCTAAACCTAAAACCTAAACCTATAACCTTAACCTAAACCAAAACTTATAACCTAAACCTTAACCTATAAACTATAACCTAACCTTAACCTTAACCTAAACCTGAAACCTAAATGTATTCTCAAATCCCTAAACCTAAACCTACACCTAATCCTAATCTCAACTCCCTAACCTAAACCTAAACCTAAAACCTAAATGTATTCCCAAATCCCTGAACCTAAACCTACACCTAATCCTAATCTCAACTCCCTAACCTAAACATAAACCTAAACTTGAAAACCCAAACCTAAACCCGAACCCGATTTTCGAAACCTAAACCTTAACCTATTCTCAATTCCTTAAAGTTATAACCTATAACCTAAAACATATAACCTAAACCTAAACCTTAACCTAAGCCTATAACCTAAACCTAAACCTTAACCTAAACCTAAACCTAAACCTAAACCTATAACCTTAATCTAAACCAAAACCTATAAACTAAACCTTAACCTATAACCTATAACCTATAACCTAAACTTATAACCGATAACCTAACCTTAACCTAAACTTAAAACCTAAACCTAAACCTATAACTAGGCAGTCTAGCCAAGCCCTAAAGAGGCCAAGCCTTAAAAGGGCCAGCTACACATAAAACCTATTATTTTTGCCATTCGGGCAACAATGAGAAGCCAGTGACCCTAAAAAGCCCGTGAAGGCCATCATATGCATACCCATGCGGGCAGCTGATGGAGCTAGTAACGAAAAGCCTAAAAGGCCAAAAAGTCCTCAATGGCCAGTCACGCATGAGACCAATGCCGTTTGTATAGCTTTCCTGCAGCGTCACGGGGAATGGAGGAAAATGCCCTCCCATGAATGGGCTCGACCTTACAGACGAAGGAAAAGCGGGCCGCAGTATGAGCTCTTTGGGCCATGTCCATAGATAGGCCAACCATGCATAAGACCCCCCAGATCTTTGGTTTGATTTCAGTACTAACTCATGAGGAAAGTCTTAAACCTACTCATTGACGGACTAACGACCTTAGATTTGGAACCCCAAAGGTTGCCTTGCGAGGTCTGTGAACTCTAGAGAGTTACCGTGGCCAACCCTGTGCATAATTCCAACCGAGTTCACGGCCTCGGTAGCTTCACTAGGCCCCTCTGATGGATTGCGGTTTGTGAACTCCCCATGTTGTGAGAAGTTCAGTGAACTCCTAAGAGTTACAGAGACCATCACGTGAGACCCGACTCCACTACTCAACAGTCTAAAAACTGCGTGTGCTCTACTACTCAAGAGCTTAAACTATGTGTGACTGACTAAATTAAAATTTAGTACCATCAACCAAGACAAGGATCATTTAGGAAATCCTTTACTAACAAATCATAAGAGGATAATACAAAAAGCATAATACACAATCATAAAGCATTAATCCAAACATTGTGTAAATAAGACAAGAGCATCATTATCAAAATATCATGAGATACTTGTCTAACTTGCAATTTCAAAAGCATTTACAGTAGCAAAAAGAGAATATATAAAGTAATCATACATTTCATAGCTCTCCTGTAATGCTTAATGATGCTAAGTATTGTTGTAAATTGTCTTAGAGATTGACTTGAGCAGCCACATGTTCAGCCTGGCATTCAAAATCATTCTTGTAGGATTTGGGATGCTTGCTAGCTTTTCTTCCAAAGAGGCAATAAGTTCTTCATTCCTAGCCAATTCAGATCTTTCAGAGTCTACAGAATGAAGGCTGCACTGCATCTTCTCTTGTACCCTTTCGATGTTCAAGTTTACCTCCGAACTTTGCTTCTCCAGCTGTGTGATTTCTTGCTTCAGAAGAGTAATGCGATCCTGGATAACTGTCTTGCCATCAACAAAAGTCTTTAGTTGCTCTCGCAAAGATAATTGTTCTTAATCATGGCGAGAGACAATGGGAGTAATCTGGGAAACTTTCTCCTTAGAGTATGCAAGCTACTTCTTGTATTCTAAAATTTTAGGCGGAATGATCACCGTTTCAACTGATGACAGAGTAGCTATCGAATTATGGAATCTTAGAAGAGCATCGCGTATAGAAGAAACTTCGACTTTGGCCATCCGTGTAGCACTATCCAGGACATCTAAAGCGATAGCCAAATCTGACCATTGATCAGGATCTTTGAACATCTCAACAATAGCCAATATAGAGTTCCTGATCAATGCCAATTTGTACGCAAAAACTTTCTCAAAAGACAACACGTTTGATGAAGTCCCAATAGAGCCAGAACTTACTGTGCCGCTTTGAGGAACATTCCCTATTAAGAAGTAGGAAATATAAAGTTATAATAAAACTATATGTGCAGGCAATATAGAAAGTGTAAACGGGAAAAGGATATACTTTCTACTGGTACTGAAACAATAAGCAGTTGCGTCTCTCTAGCAAGGGAAGGATCAGGTTCTACCATCTTAGCAAAAGATGGAGCCCTAGCCTCAGTACTCGAAGCGACAGTAGTGGGAATGGGTAAATCAGTTGTCTCCACTGGAAAAGCAATTTCGCGTGCTACCGCTCGTGGAGGTATTAAGAATCATGGCGAGGCCGTTGGTGCAATAGGTGGTAGATCTAGAGGAGAAGTATTATCTGCCTCCGTATTTGTAGCATGATCGCCTGAGATAAAATGTGTAAGATGAGAAAAAGAGAAAAAGAACACAAATAAACAAAGACGGTAAGATTTTCTTACATGGCGAATAACCGTATTCCCCATAGTCTAGGGGTTCTTCTTCTTCCCTTGCAATGGGAGAAGCTTTTGCAGGAACAACCTCAGAGGTGGGGAGGATATGTCCCTCATCAACAGGAACATCTTCTGCAATTATATCATCTTCACCGCTGACATCAACTTCTCCCTCCTCATAATCATCTTCTTGATTCTCTCCCTCTGTCTCGCTTGCATCAGAAGTAGTTTGTACAGACGAAGAAGTTGAACTTTCTGTAACAACCTGAAAATTTCCGTACATTGGGCCGAGTACCACCTCGACCAGAAATCACATAGGATTAAATCCTTTAGAAATTTAACAAAGTTAACTAAGTACTAAACTCGGTTAGTCATGAAATCCGTTGGGATCGCTTTAAATACGATCTGCAAGACCCAAAACTTGCAGAATTAGTGACTCTAGGTTACCCTAAAGTCTAGAGCCAAACTCATTACCCGTCTGCTCTCGGGACTGAAACGAAACTTCGTATGAGGTCTAGATCGCACATCGGGAGTCCGATTAACACGAAGCTAAGGAACCAGGACCGCCCCACTGGACTTGACAATCATCTCAAAAATCAGGCGATTCCGATGTCCCACGGCCATTTATTTCTATCCGGAGCGAGGGAGTGTGAAAAACACTATTCCCACCCAAATAAAAATATCTGGAATAGTGATCTGGCATCTTTCGGTTGCGCGTCAGTATTAAGCAACCTGACCGTTAGAATCAGACCAAATTACACCCTCGGATTAAGAAAAATTTCAGGAACATTTACATGTACTCAGAATTTCTGATCGTGGCCCACGGACCGTTGAACTGAAAGTGGTCCGCCACGTGCGATCTGGGAATCCGATCGAGCCGAAAATGTAATCCCACGTAGATCCGTAGATGGTGAGCTTAAGTCTGACGTTTGGCTCAAGGAGGGCCACCAGAACACCCCTTTTGAGCTTGGAAAGTGGCGAATTGCCTATATATGCAGCCACCCTTGAACCTGAGTCTATTTTGGACATGTTCTTGGCTATAAAAGGGGCTTAGAACAGCCCCTCTCACAGCCATACGAATTTGGGAGAAAACCCTTAGAGAGAAAGAGAGAAAAGAGAGAGAAAGTCTTGGAGATCGAAGCCGATCTTCCTCCTGCTGCTTCCACTCCTCCTACGGCCTACATCGCCCTATTCCAGGGGTTTTCCCGGCAGTGTCCATCCCATTTGAAGGTAAGAAACCCTAACCCTAGGTCTGATTTGAGCTTGGTTAGTGGTAGGTTATGAAAAGGCTAATCGGATACGCTCTTTAGGCTAGGAAACTCCCGTACACGGAAGCTCCAACACCCTTGCTGATTCGTTGGAATTCTAAGGGCTGAGGTGAGGACTTTAAGTGTATAAGTTACGGTTTTCAACGCTTTCAATGTCAGATAATGATAGATTCATGATCTGCATGCAAATGCACATGTACAAAGTGCTTTCCGTTTCCTGTTTCGATTAGCGATAAAGAATAAGGAATTTTACATACTCTTGATATACGTAGAAATACCGTATACGTATTTTTGTTGAGAAAATGTTTGACATGTTTATTTAATGTTTGATTATATCATGTGTGGATAAAATGCTAGTTTGGCGAAAGGGATCGCAAAAATACATGTTCATGTGTAAATGTCATGTATGTTGAAATTGCGTATTCTAGAAATTCCGCATACGTGCGGATTTTGGAAATGTAATTGTATGATTATTTGCTGTATGATTACGATATACACGGGAAAAATACTCTCGGGGCGAAGGACAACCCTAACACGAACTTGGCTAACATACGTCATGTATGTTGGAATAGTGTATTCTAAGTGTTTGTGTAAGTGCTTGTATGTGTACATGTGTATGTACTAGTGCCTTAGATAGGCGCTGATATGGGATTTCCGACTCCCTTAGAGACATGTAGGATCCCCTTCATGCGGTGGTTCACCACAACCACTCAATTGTAATGCGCACACAATTGTATCCCTATGGGGATAGTGCTTTATCACATGCCTTACAACATGCTTTGCAACATGCTTGACTTCATGTTTTACTTCATGCTTTATAACATGCCTACTAACATGCTTGTATTGCTTGTTTATCATGCTTTACTTCACATGCTAACGATGAAAACTGTTTGGGTTTGGGACTATGTATATAGTCCAACATTCGGTACCAGACTTGTGATTGTGGCTGAGATTCATGTCGCCACAAAGGACGTGTCCGGCGAACCCGAGTCGTACTTCGGTTGGCGATAGTGGTTGGCCACGCGGAGTGCTTTTGCGCTCCATATCGCTCAACTTGTGGTGCGCTCGAGCTAGTCAGGCTCGCCAACTAAACCGAAATGTAATTGTGTGTTCACCCTGTTTGGTCGCTACTGCTTGAACCTAGGGTACCAAACTTACCAGTGGCGATTCCCGTTAAAACCATGGTACCTAGATCCGCTAAGTCGCATGAGCCGGGCATGGTGGTATGGGACACCGTGGTCGAGCTGTCAGCCTACGCTGGGGCCATGTGCCTCCCCGTAGTGACCATTGCGCAACTAACTCGTGAGCCGAATACGGTGGTATGGGACACTGTATTCGAGCTGTCGATACTTCGGCGAGAGCCGAGTACGGTGAGATCTGTGCTCGTGCTGACGGGCGACGAGTCCTCCGTGGTATCATCGAGTACACTCCAAGGGTCTGTGATTGGCCACGAGTCTTTCACAGCAACTAGAGTGTGAGTTGAGCCGAGTACGGTGAGACCTGTACTTGAGCTGACGGCTAGTGATTGAGCCGAGTACGGTGAGACCTGTACTCGAGTTGATGGCCAGCAATTGAGCCGCATACGGTGAGATCTGTATCCGCGCTGACGGGTGACGAGCCCTTTGCGATGCCTTCACTAAGCTTCTCAAACTATAATATCGTATGAGAATAACTAGGATTGACGACCCTAGAATGGATCATGTTGGGAATGATACAAGGGAGGTACCTTAGTTTCCAATACTGCTGATTGAAATGGATTAATAAAAACTTGGTAATCATGAGCATCATCGCACCGCATGTGCTTTGTAGATGTGGCGCACTGAGGGAGTAAGCATTCGCGAAAGTAAGATGATGTCGCTTGAGGGTGGTTTGGCAAGGGCATACAGCATCATGTCATATCATTTTGCACTTAACAAGAGTAGTTAGAAATGCTTGATTTGTACTGGTTTATCATTACTGCTTGATTGATTTGATAACATGTTAACTTATGCTTTATTGTTCCACTGAGTTAGCTACTCACTCCCACGTTACGGGACGGTGTTGTACACACCAACCAGACTCTGTCACAGGTATAGAGGGCGCCTTGGTTCAGGAGCCAGAGCCCGACTTTGATGAGGACAGGAGGAGGAGTTCTCCTTCATGCAGCAGTACTCTGACGGCTACGCTTAGGCCGGCTGCATCGCGGGATTCTCAGGGCCTCTTTTGAGGATTGTATTTTGGGTTTTGACTTTAAAAACATACATGTATATTGGTGCTCAGCTAGTACTCATACTCTGGAGTTCAGAAAATTTTGTTACTTTACATACTTGATATAAAATTTCAGTCTTCCGCTTGCTTTATATACAGTTGAATGGAGTATGAACTACTGTTTTGGTTTAATCTCATTCATGTTTATTGCGCTAACTCAGACAACATTAACCGGCATGTGTATGTTGCATAAGTGATGCGTTGGAACTCGGGAGTTGAGTTCATACTCGACCCCCGAATTTCAGGGCGTTACAAGTTGGTATCAGAGCATGATTTTGATTAAAACCGGACCTGAGTTATGTCCCCACTACGTACGCTGACGCATTATATTAGGAGGGTGCGCAAAATTATAGAAACAGTCCTAGGGTCTCCGATTTCACCGTTCGGTGAAATTCATTAAAAACGAACGCGTTGATCGAGTTTGTACTCGATCTGACCGCACACATGAACTCCAAATCACCCCGTGACCGTCTATTGACGTGTCAAGATCACAATCCACCAAAAATCGAAAAATCAGAAAAAAATCAGATGGTTCAGAAATTCCCGAAAACTGACCGTTCTGGAGCCGAACGGAGTCCGTGGCCCCCCACGTTAATCTATAAGGTCCAGACCAAACCAGGGTGCATTTGGCACCCTGGGCACGTGCCAAGATGGACTAGATCCACGGTGGCGGCGGCTCCGGCCAAGTCCGGCCGCGGCGGCGCCACGGCTCGGGCGGCGGCCGCGGTCCGGCGACTTTCCGGCGAGTTCCGAGCATGGGTGGGTCGGCATGACCCCCTACACTGTGGCACGTGCCATTTTGGCTTTGATTGGTTTTAAGGGGCTGGAGGAGACCCTTTCCATTTCACCCCTTTTTCAAACACCTCCACCCCCAAATCCGATTTTTCTCAAAAACCCATCCCTCAACCTCCAAATCTTCCATTTTCTTCAACAACTCACACACCCCAACCTTCCACAACAGCCCTAGCTTCTCCCTCCCCATTTTCTCAAGTTGGAGCTCTCATACCCCTCCTTGGAGCTCAAAATCGGGTAACTACTAACCCATTCCACTTCCTTCTGTTTCTTCTTCATTTCCTACCCTTAGTGCTCCTTCCACACCCATTGGATTGTTGTTTGTGGTGGAGCAAAGAGATCAGCCCCTTGTTCCCCATTTTGGCAAATTTCATGGCCCTCCTTGTGTGGTGGCACCATTTTCTCTTTTCCTCCATCCTATCTCTCATGGGAAAGAGGAAAACCGCGGCCGATGATGCCGGCCCAAGTAGGCCAGCCATTCCCGAAGAAAATCCGATGTTGGGGCCGGCACAAGCACCGTGCGGAGTTTTAGGTCGAAGCGGGACCTGGATCCGACCATCCCGTCAGAAATGCTTACCCGATAGGCATGGAATATGGGCGCTTCGCGGGCCGCAAAGTTGTGTTTGAAGCTCATGTGGATGAAAGGATGTTCGGGCTACACCCACTGATGGACCGCCTGGTGGACATCGGTTGAATATTTATGTTTTGATGGCGAGTCGCCTGCATGTGAGAACACGGTTCGCGCCTTCTATGCTCACATCGTGGACGCATCTGTTGAGCCTCTTCAGTTTACTGTTTTTGTGAGGGGCATTAGACGCACGATTACAGTGGATGAAGTGGCTCGGATCACAAAGCTGCCGCGTGGTCAAGTAACCCCAGTGATAGCTTCTCCAGAAGTGCGCGGGAAAGGGATCGCCGCACGCGATATCTCTGTGGTCGCCGGGTTACTTGGAGGAGAGGAAACTGCATTGCGGTGACAAAATGGCCGAGGACTTCCGTTTACTCCATCACATTTTCACCTACAATGTGTACCCACGGTTGGGTAACCGCACGAATGTACTCGGTGATGGTAGACTTCTTGTACAAGATGGGACATGGGGACGACATATGCCTGCCCACGTTCATCCTATCTCAGATAGTGCATGTTGTTCGTTCTACCAGGAACGATCTTTCGCTCCCATTTGGCCGTCTGATCTGCAGGATGGCTCGTGATGTAGGCTACAGATTGAATATGGAGGATCTTGCACCTGTCCGAATCATAGTGAAGCGACACTCAGGAATATGAAGATCGGCCCTCAACAGCGGCAAGCCCGACTCGACGAATCTGGAGATGAGTCGGATAGTGCCGGCGAGGAGAGTGATGAGGAGGGCGGTGATGACATACAGGAAGAAGAAACCTGAGGCTCAGGACACCGAGGAGAGTTCACCCCCTATGGCTCAGGAGCATGGTATAGATCGGGATGCTTTTGATGCGCGATTTGCCCGTCTTGAGGAAGGGCAAGCCGCCCTGCAGCAAGAGATTGGTCAAGTTCGAGCAAGCTTGAAGAGACTGAAGCCTATATGAAGAGAAGTTTCAAGAAGATGTCCCGTACGTGAAGGCCATCCTGTGCTGTGCGCAGATAAGAATGCTCCTCCTCCACCGCCTACTTCGGATGCTTAGTATCCACGTGTTGTGTGTGTGTTTGTGTTGGTTACCGCGTTAGGCGGTATGTTCATGTTTTTTTGTTGATGTAGTAGGTTGTAGCATGTTTTGGGTGTTTCCATGTAGTGAATGTATTGGCTATTATGTGGCTTTCTGTCGTGATTCATGTAACTCTGTAGTCCATGTATTATGACAATTTTGGGTAAATGAAAAGCATGTAGCCTCTTTGTATTAATGATGTGTGGAATGCTTAAGTGCTTTATGATGTGTATTGGCTATATCTCACAAATGATCTACCCTATGTTGTATAGGGCATGCCGCGGCAGTATACGCGGAGCACGGACATCTTCGTTTGACCGGCTCTATGGACCAGACTCCTTCTGGTAGTGGCGGTCCTACGGACCGTGGATTGGGATCTGATCAGCCTTCTGCTGGTCCTAGTGGTGGACAGCCACCTTACACGCCCCCGGTCCGAGAGCAGTATCGGCCGTCATCTGCTGCACAGCATGATTTCCCAGGCTGCTCCACCGCGCTGATAGATTTGAGAAGCAGCGATGATGATGATGCGATCAGAAGCAGTTACAGAGCAGCAGCAGCAGAGACAGCAGCAAGCATCATCAGGATCTGATGGCCACTATTGCTGAGGCCTTGTCCCACGGTGGTGGTGCGACTCCACCTACTACGTCTGCGCACCCTGAGGAGGATTCTGAGCCTCCTGCAGATGAGGATGCGCCTCTGCCTACACCCGTTGCACTCCTACTGGAGATGTCGGTACGCGAGGTCTACTCGAGCGATTTCAGCGCTTGAGGCCCCTTCATTTGCGGGTTCTCACAGACCCGAGGAGGAGAGAGTTCTGGCTGGACCGCATCTCCAAGATGCTACGGATGTACATTGCTCTGAGGCAGAGCAGGTTGAGTTGGCTACCTTTATGTTTGAGAGGGGAGGCAGCTATGTGGGACAGTGTGCTGCGCACGGTCGCAGTGGACTTCGTGTGGACCTGGGAGGCTTTCGAGTCTCGGTTCCACGAGAAGTATTACCAGCAGACATATCGACATGAGCGGGAGGACGAGTTTCTGCGCCTCAGGCAGGGAGGCATGTCGGTGACGGAGTATGAGCACCGATTTACTGAGTTGGGCCGCTTTGTCCGACCATCCTCGTCAATGAGCAGATGAGGATGCGACGATTACTGGGGGCTTGCGACCTGACATACGGTCGAAGCTATGCTGCCACACCATTCCTACTTATGCAGCGTTGGTCCACATGTCTATGACGGCCGAGCAGGATGTGGACCGTTTGGCCGATCACGCGGTACTATGGTTGCGAGACCGCGACAGGATACACAGAGCAGGCCTATTTTAGGCAAGAGGCCTCGGGACGATTCTCCCCCCAGGGCCGCAGCGCCAGTGGTTCCCATGAGACGCCCGTTGGTGACCTGCACGTTTTGTGGAAACCAGACACCCTGCCGAGAGCTGCTTCTCGCGGCATGAGGGCTAGCGGATTTGCGCCACCGCAGAGATTGGGTCGCCCTTATCCCCAGGCCATTTCAGCTCCGCCGCTACAGACCGCTCCTGCACATCCTTCATCTTCCGACCTCCTGTGCCGTTTTTCAGGCCGCCACAGCGACCCCTGGCTCCTCAGCCGAACCGCCAGCAGCAGGCTCGTGTACATACCTTGTTGCTGAGGCACCAGAGACGTCGATATCGGCACCGACGGCTTTCGAGGGTACGACTCATTCCATGGTACTCCCGTTCCTTACTGGTGGACACTGGGTCCACTATCTCTATCATTTCTTGTGGGGCGGTGAAACGCCTATCTTTGCATACTGTTCCCACTAGGGAACGAGACTCACTACGGCTACTGGGACCTTCTCGGATGTCACACGTTTATGAGGGTTGCGCGATAGTTTTGGGTAGCAGCACAGAGCTCGTCGACCTATTGTTGCTCCACTATGGCACTACGACGTTATACTTGGCATGGATTGGCTCGCCAAGATGAGGGGAGAGATAGATTGCGATGCTCGGATCGTGACCGCCTATGGACCTGACGGCACAGCTTTCACGTTCTCAGTGCAGGTCAGTGGCCCTGTCGAGTTGATTGTTATGCTGCTTACTTGTGCCGATTGATGGTCCGACACTGGAGGGTACGCCAGTGGTTAGGGAGTTGTTGGAGTCTTTAAGACTATCCCTGGTTTACCTCCTCGCGCGAGATTGATTTTACGATTGACCTTACGCCTGGTGCGATGCCCATCTCGTTGCCGACCTATCGTATGCCTCCATGCGAGATGGAGGAGCTGCGGAAACAGATTGACGAACTTGTAGAGAAAGGCTTTATTTTCGACCTAGTGTGTCTCCTTGGGGAGCACCTGTGTTGTTCGTGAAGAAGAAGACGGGTCGCTACGGTTGTGTATTGATTACCGTAGGCTGAACCAGGTCACAGTGAAGAACAAGTATCCTCTGCCCAGGATAGATGATCTGTTTGATCAGTTGAGGGGGGCGAAGTATTTCTCGAAGATTGACCTTCAGTCAGGATACCACCAGTTGCGCGTGAGAGAGGAGGACATGTGCAGGAAGACAGCCTTCAGGACGTGCTTCGGCCACTATGAGTTCTTGGGATGTCGTTCGGTCTGACGAACGCACCAGCCGTGTTCATGGATCTGATGAACCGGGTATTTCGGCCCTTCCTTTACCGATTCGTCATCGTCTTTATCGATGATATCTTGATATACTCCACGAGTCGAGAGGAGCACGAGGAGCACCTGCGAGCAGTGTTGGGTACGTTGGAGAAGAACCAGTTGTTTGCGCAATACAAGAAGTGCGACTTCTGGCAGGAGGAAGTCAAGTTCCTGGGACATGTTGTGTCCAAGGATGGGATAGCATTGGACCTTGCTAAGGTAGCTGCGGTTCAGGATTGGCAGCAGCCTGAGTCGGTTACTGAGGTGAGGAGTTTCCTTGGTCTGGCTGGGTATTACAGGCGTTTCATTCGAGATTCTCGAAGATCGCCAGGCCATTGTCGCAGTTGACTCGGAAGGACCTGAAGTTCGTCTGGAATGAGAGGCGAGGCAGCAGCTTTTAAGGAGTTGAAGGACAAGTGTCGTCCGCCCCTGTGCTAGTATTGCCAGAGCAAGGGGTGAAGTATACAGTATACACTGACGCGTCTCGCGTTGGTTTGGGTTGTGTGCTGATGCAGAAGGATAGGGTGATTTCGTATCGCTCGAGACAATTAAGGAAGCACGAGGAGAATTACCCTACACATGACCTGGAGTTGGCAGCTGTCATCTTTGCATTGAAGCTCTGGAGACATTACCTTACGGTGAGGAGTTCGAGCTTTTTCTGCGACCACAAGAGCCTTAAGTACATATCACACAGCGGGATTTGAATTGAGACAGCGCCGATGGATGGAGACCTTGAAGGACTTCAAGTTCGAGGGTTCCTACCATCCTGGCAAGGCGAACCTTGTGGCAGACGCGTTGAGCCGCAAGAAGGCGATTGCATTTGCGGCACCGCTGATGATAGCCGAGTGGGACATGATGGAGTTTGTGCGCAACTTCGAGCAGAGACTCACGTCGAGGAGCCTTTTGAGTGTGTTGCGCACGTTCGGGTGCGGCCACTTATTGCGACAGGATTGTTGAGGCCCAAAGGGGCGATATACGGCTGTCTGAGCTTCGAGAGCAGGCTAGCGACGCCGGGATTCCGAGTGGAGAGTTGGTTCTGATGGGGGTTTACGATTCCGTGGCCGCTATGTGTTCCTGATGTGGCTGACTTGAGACGCGAGCTTCTCGAGTCTGCCCATAACTCGAAGCTTGCGATGCATCCTGGTAGCACGAAGATGTACCAGGATATGAGACGGACTTACTGGTGGGATAACATGAAGGCCCACATTGCTGAGTATATCTCGGTGTCTGACGTGCCAGCAGGTCAAGGCAGAACATCGCCGACTCCTGGACTGCTTCAGCCCATGCCTATAGCGGAGTGGAAGTGGGACTTCATCTCCATGGACTTCATATCAGGGTGCCGAAGATGAGGAAGGACACGATTCTATTGGGGTGATTGTGGAACCGGTGACCAAATCGGCCATTTCCTCCCTATCAGAGTTACGAACTCTGCAGACGAGCTGGCTAGACTGTACATCAGAGAGATCGTCCGTCTGCATGGAGTTCCCTTAGAGATCGTGTCGGACAGAGACACGCGATTCACATCCATCTTCTGGACTCGTATCCAGGAGGCGATGGGTGTGAAGTTGAAGTCAGTACAACGTTTCATCCAGAGATGAGGCAGACAGCGGGGGTAAATCAGATTCTGGAGGATATGTGCGAGCATGTGTGTTGGACTTCAAGGACAGCTGGGATGACTGTCTTCGTACGCAGAGTTCGCCTACAACACAGCTTTCAGGCGACTATTGGCATGGCGCCATATGAGGCTTTATATGGTCGACCTGTAGGGCACCGCACTGTTGGGCAGAGGTGGCGAGCGTAGCCTGATGGCCCGGAGTGGTCCAGACGACTACAGAGAAGATTATCATCAGGCGTCGATTACTCACAGCGCAGAGCAGACAGAAGAGTTACGCCGATACGAGGCGGCGGCCGCTGGAGTTCGAGGTCGGGGATCATGTGTTCCTTCGAGTTTCCCCTATGAAGGGAGGCCTTCGGTTCGGAAAGAAGGGGAAGCTCACACCGAGGTTTATCGGTCCATTTCAGATACTGGATCGAGTGGGTGATGTGGCGTATCGTCTCGCCTTGCCTACGCCGCTTGCTTCTGTACACAACGTATTTCATCTCTATGCTGAAGAAGTACGTTCCTGATCCACGACATCATCAGATGGGAGCAGGTACAGTTGAGTGAGGATTCTACGTACGAGCTGCGCCGACGCGTATCCTCGATAGGAAGGAGCAGGTACTACGTAGCAAGGTCATCCCACTTGTGAAGGTGCTTTGGACAAATTCCGAGGAGGAAGCTACCTGGGAACTGACCTGGCGTCAGAAGAGCGCGAATCCGAGCTTCGGTCAGAAAGAACTACCTCAGATTCGCGAGGACTACGAAAAGGTATAAATTTCGAGGACGAAATTTTTGTTTAAGGGGGGTAGATTGTAACGACCTGAAAATTTCCGTACATTGGGCCGAGTACCACCTCGAACAAACACATAGGATTAAATTCTTAGAAATTACAAAGTTAACAAGTACTAACTAAGTACTAAACTCGGTAGTCATGAAATCCGTTGGGATCGCTTTAAATACGATCTGCAAGACCCAAAACTTGCAGAATTAGGACTCTAGGTTACCCTAAAGTCTAGAGCCAAATCATTACCCGTCTGCTCGGGACTGAAACGAAACTTCGTATGAGGTCTAGATCGCACATCGGGAGTCCGATTAACACGAAGCTAAAGAACCAGGACTGCCCCACTGGGCTTGACAATACATCAAAAAAATCAGGCGATTTCGAATGTCCCACGGCCATTATTTTCGATCCGGAGCGAGGGAGTGTGAAAAACACTATTCCCACCCAAATAAAAATGACGATAGTGATCTGGCATCTTTCGGTTGCGCGTCAGTATAAGCAACCTTGACCGTCAGAATAGACCAAATTACACCCTCGGATTAAGAAAAATTCAGGAAGTTTACATGTACTCAGAATTTCTGATCGTGGCCACGGACCGTTGAAATGAAAGTGGTCCGCCACGTGCGATCTGGATGGGGAATCCGATCGAGCCGAAAGTAATCCCACGTAGATCCGTAGATGGTGAGCTTAAGTCTGACGTTTGGCTCAAGGAGGGCCACCAGAACACCCCTATTGAGCTTGGAAAGTGGCGAACTGCCTATATATGCAGCCACCCTTGAACCTGAGTCTATTTTGGACATGTTCTTGGCTATAAAAGGGGCTTAGAACAGCCTCTCTCACAACCATACGAATTTGGGAGCAAACCCTTAGAGAGAAAGAGAGAAAAGAGAGAGAAAGTCTTGGAGATCGAAGCCGATCTTCCTCCTGCTGCTTCCACTCCTCCCACGGCCTACACCGCCCTATTCCAGGGGTTTTCCCGGCGGTGTCCATCCCATTTGAAGGTAAGAAACCCTAACCCTAGGTCTGATTTGAGCTTGGTTAGTGGTAGGTTATGAAAAGGCTAATCGGATACGCTCTTTAGGCTAGGAAACTCCCGTATACGGAAGCTCCAACACCCTTGCTGATTCGTTGGAATTCCAAGGGCTGAGGTGAGGACTTTAAGTGTATAAGTTACGGTTTTCAACGCTTTCAATGTCAGATAATGATAGATTCATGATCTGCATGCAAATGCACATGTACAAAGTGCTTTCCATTTCCTGTTTCGATTAGCGATAAAGAATATGGAATTTTACATACTCTTGATATACGTAGAAATACCGTATACGTATTTTTGTTGAGAAAATGTTTGACATGTTTATTTAATGTTTGATTATATCATGTGTGGATAAAATGCTAGTTTGGCGAAAGGGATCGCAAAATACATGTTCATGTGTAAATGTCATGTATGTTGAAATTGCGTATTCTAGAAATTCCGCATACGTGCGGATTTTGGAAATGTAATTGTAATGATTATTTGCTGTATGATTACGATATACACGGGAAAAATACTCTCGGGGCGAAGGGACAGTCCTAACACGAACTTGGCTAACATACGTTATGTATGTTGGAATAGTGTATTCTAAGTGTTTGTGTAAGTGCTTGTATGTGTACATGTGTATGTACTAGTGCCTTAGATAGGCGCTGATATGGGATTTCCGACTCCCTTAGAGACATGTAGGATCCCCTCCATGCGGTGGTTCACCGCAACCACTCAATTGTAATGCGCACACAATTGTATCCCTATGGGGATAGTGCTTTATCACATGCCTTACAACATGCTTTGCAACATGCTTGACTTCATGTTTTACTTCATGCTTTATAACATGCCTACTAACATGCTTGTATTGCTTGTTTATCATGCTTTACTTCACATGCTAACGATGAAAACTGTTTGGGTTTGGGACTATGTATATAGTCCAACATTCGGTACCAGACTTGTGATTGTGACTGAGATTCATGTCACCACAAAGGACGTGTTCGGCGAACCCGAGTCGTACTTCGGTTGGCGATAGTGGTTGGCCACGCGGAGTGCTTTTGCGCTTCATATCGCTCAACTTGTGGTGCGCTCGAGCTAGTTAGGCTCGCCAACTAAACCGAAGTGTAATTGTGTGTTCACCCTGTTTGGTCGCTACTGCTTGAACCTAGGGTACCAAACTTACCAGTGGCGATTCCCGTTTAACCATGGTACCTAGATCCGCTAAGTCGCATGAGCCGGGCATGGTGGTATGGGACACCGTGGTCGAGCTGTCGGCCTATGCTAGGGCCATGTGCCTCCCTTTAGTGACCATTGCGCAACTAACTCGTGAGCCAAATACGGTGGTATGGGACACTGTATTCGAGCTGTCGATACTTCGGCGAGAGTCGAGTACGGTGAGATCTGTGCTCGTACTGACGGGCGACGAGTCCTCCGTGGTATCATCGAGTACACTCCAAGGGTCTGTGATTGGCCACGAGTCTTTCACAGCAACTAGAGTGTGAGTTGAGCTGAGTACGGTGAGACCTGTACTTAAGCTGACAGCTAGTGATTGAGCCGAGTACGGTGAGACCTGTACTCGAGCTGACGGCCAGCAATTGAGCCGCATACGGTGAGATCTGTATCCGCGCTAACGGGTGACGAGCCCTTTGCGATGCCTTCACTAAGCTTCTCAAACTATAATATCGTATGAGAATAACTAGGATTGACGACCCTAGAATGGATCATGTTGGGAATGATACAAGGGAGGTACCTTAGTTTCCCAATACTGCTGATTGAAATGGATTAAAAAAAACTTGGTAATCATGAGCATCATCGCACCGCATGTACTTTGTAGATGTGGCGCACTGAGGGAGTAAGCATTCACGAACGTAAGATGATGTCGCTTGAGGGTGGTTTGGCAAGGGCATACAGTATCATGTCATATCATTTTGCACTTAACAAGAGTAGTTAGAAATGCTTGATTTGTACTACTTTATCATTACTGCTTGATTGATTTGATAACATGTTAACTTATGCTTTATTGTTCCACTGAGTTAGCTACTCACTCCCACGTTACGGGACGGTGTTGTACACACCAACCAGACTCTGTCGCAGGTATAGAGGGCGCCTTGGTTCAGGAGCCAGAGCCCGACTTTGATGAGGACCAGGAGGAGTTCTCCTTCATGCAGTACTCTGACGGCTACGCTTAGGCCGGCTGCATCGCGGGATTCTCAGGGCCTCTTTTGAGGATTGTATTTTGGGTTTTGACTTTAAAACAATACATGTATATTGGTGCTCAGCTAGTACTCATACTCTGGAGTTCAGAAAATTTTGTTACTTTACATACTTGAATATAAAATTTCAGTCTTCCGCTTGCTTTTATATACAGTTGAACTGGAGTATGAACTACTGTTTTGGTTAATCTCATTCATGTTTATTGCGCTAACTCAGACAACATTTAACCGGTATTGTGTATGTTGCATAAGTGATGCGTTGGAACTCGGGAGTTGAGTTCATACTCGACCCCCGAATTTCAGGGCGTTACACTTTCACCGTGCAAATCTTCTACGCTAGACTCCTCAGCAACAACTTGTTTCCCTTTGAGAGGAAGAGACTGGTGACTCTCTGGTTGAGCATCTACGGTGGCCAAAAGTGGAGAAGCAGTAGTATTGGTCTTTTCTTGAGGAGAAGCTTAGGCACGTGCTCGAGACCTTGTCATCGGAGAAGAAGTTAGCTACTGCTGAGGGTGAACAGTCCTATAAATAGGAGAAGAAGTTGGCTGCTGCTGAAGGTGAACAGTCCTCGAGATAGGAGAAGAAGTTAGTTGTTGTTGAAGATGGGTGGAAGAAGATGGTTGATCTTGAGGATTGGCTATATTCTCTGGCTGAGGGGAAGTATCTTCTATAAACTCTTCTCTTCGTGGACGATAGAGAGGAATTTGTTCAAATTCACAAGTATCACCATATGCTATCCATCCTTCGAGAGTGTTATTGGGCTATACCTCACGAATAGGTTCGTCCACAGATATTTTGACGCAGTGATTACCAACAGAGGGGGCATGACTGGTCTCTGCGATGAAACTGACTCCAGCTTCAATAGTGCGACCCTTGAGCCCAGGAGGAGGAACCCATAAGAAACTAGTCACTGGTATACCTTTTCTAACCAAGTAGGATTAGTGTACACAACATCTCATATGGTTGCATGATGCCCTAGCAGTGCGATCACAGCCCGGAATAATGAAGGAAGAATTAGCACGGCCCAATAATTGCTTCCAAACCATTGTCTGCATTCTTCGAGTAACCAGCCCACAATCTTCTGGCACTACCTGATCGAAGCCGAATTGAAGGGCAAAACGGCTAGGATAATATGGTTCATGATAGAACTCGGTCCCTTACCTCAGTGGGGACTGCATGATCTAATTGACAAAAAAATCCCCTTTCTGCTAAAGAGAGTGATTCTATGTCTGATTTCTCCGTATCTACAATGTAACGAGGCAGGCTGAAATGGAAGTAGTTTATCTTGGCATCAGAGGAGACGGTATCTTTTGCCCAGTCGTAAGATCTCTTTGCCATAGATCTCTTTTGAAAAAAGTAGAGAGGGACTTATGAAGGGTGGACGTAAGCCTTTTTCGGTACTTCGAAAGTCCAGGGGAAGTAGACATCAAGCCAACCAAGAAAGTAATGCCACGACATGTAAGTTAAAGCAGAACCGACACCAGGGCATTTTACGTGGCATGCAATTTCTCCAAACCCTCTGTAGATCGAGCAAAGAATGGGATGAATCTTATGGATATTCGGGAATTTAGACATTTCTCTAAAGAGTTCGGTGGTTGACTCTGAAATAGAGGGGATTGTAAGTGCTATAGTTGATAGCTTCACTCTATTGTCAAATTTGTGGTGCCAAAGACACTGTATGTATCTTGTTATGAAGCTTGCATATGTGAAGAACAAAGCTCTACTCATGATATGTTAAGTCAAAAGTCTCAAAAGATTAGCTTCCATAAACAAGTTATGTTCACAAGTCAAGAAGACTCAAGAATGTGGGAATGTTCGACTTAGTTCAAGATTCAAGATTTCTAGAAGTTTTCAATTTCAAGCTACATCAAGATCTCAAGCTCAAGCTTCATTATGCTCATGGTCACTCATCTTTAAGTTTCAATGTCCTTACTTCACTATTGAGGTATGATTGACCTTAGGTTGACCTTTAGAGTAGGCCATTTTGGATACATAATCCATATGTTTTATATAAGTGAGTTTGATCTGTTCTAAGACTAGTCCTGGTCTTTGTTCGATTAGTCTTAGCACTGTTTCGACCTGCCTAAGATTTGCCTGGACCAGTCGTAAGTTTGTTGAAAAAATTTGGAATTTTTTGTTAAGCTTCGACCAGTCCTGGAGTTTGTTCGACTAGTCGTATGAATAGTGTCGACTGCTTGTTCGACCCGTCATAGACCCACGACTCAAAGTCCAGCAATGAAATTCGACTTGGTTCGACCAGTCGTGAGAAACCTTCGACCAGTCAAAGGTGTCCTTCGAGCAGTCGTAGACTACCTAAGACCAGTCGTGAAACTACCTTATCCTATCGTGCTCAAATTTCAAATATCTATTGGTCCTACGACCAGTTGTAGCGACTTAAGACCAGTCGAAGACGTGATTTGTTCACCTATAAATAGAGCACGAATCTCAGAATATAATATGAAAATCAAGCTAATTTAATTTGTTTGTGCTCCATTTAAGCTAAGTGTGCATATTTAATATTTTCTTTCTTTAGCTTTTTAAATTGATTTTGTTTCTTATATTCCAATCTGATCTGAAAAGAGGAAGTGTTGTTTTCCTATTTCTGGAATCAAAATCAATTAAAGCTAGCCCATGTGTTTTAATTTAAAATCTATTAGAACTTATAACCATTATATAGTGAGTATTGGACATTGAACTTTGACATTCAAATCTCTACTCTGACTTGGTTCTTTCGGGCTGTTACATGAAAGAAGAAAAACAGCTATTTTACATTTTGTAATTTACTGTATTTTGGTTTTATTTGAGATTAAGCCAGAAAAATCTCAAAGTTGTTGGTTATCTAAGGAGAGCCAGAAAACTCAGAAGTGAAGGTTTTTGAATTGTGTAAGCCCTTTGAAAAAGACACAATTGTGAAGGTTTTAGGTGAACCTGTGAAAACCTATTTGATAGTGAACGCTAATATCCCGTGTGTGAGGATATTAGGAGTGGAGTAGCATTTTGTGTGGCAGTTGTTGAACAGTTGGTGTACACACAGGCAAACCACTATAACTATTTGTGTTGTGTGTGTGTGTGCTTCATTTTCCTATCTTTCATTATTCAGTGGTAGAATGTATGTGGATGTGAATGTTGTAATCATTTTATTTCAAGCTCAGTGGGAAATGTTGTAATAGTTTAGACTTATATTTCCGCAATTTATCTCTAGTTATTCCTTTGTTTGTTTGAGCTTCAGCTTCTCTTCTTGTTCTAGTAAGGTTGCCCTACCATTTTTATGGTGCATGGTTGTCCTTAGAACAATCAATATTTGAGACTGCATTTTATTCCTCAGTATAGTTTGAATATATTTATTCCTCTTTGGTTTGAGTTCTTGATATAAAGACCTTTCTAGAAATAAGGTTGTCCTACCATAAACCTTGGTTTTTGGTGTAAGGTTGTCCTTAGAACAACTTTTGTATCAACCTCTCAATACTTGTTAATTGAGGCTGTTTTTCATTTCAGCATTGTGAATTGATTTACTTTATTTGACTATCTCTTTATTCAATTTCACTGTAATTATTTTAAATTTAGCATTGTCCTATTCTCCCCCCCCCCTTTAGGACATATAGCTTGGCCTTTTCAAGTGGTATCAAAGCCTAATAGCTTGTTTTAATTGCTTTATTATTTGGATTCATTTCCTAAGCTAACGATCTAAGCTATATATAAGATGTCAAATTTTGATAGCCTTTCAGTCACTAGGCCTCCACCCTTTGATGGCTCCAACTATGCATATTGGAAAGCGATGATGAGGATCTTCCTCAAATCCATGGATGAAAATATGTGGCATGCCACAGTGACTGAATGGAACCCACCTACCACTGAAGTGACTGGTATCGATGGTTCAAAATCAATAAGAATAACACCATTTTTCACATGGACCACTCTTCAGAAAAGTGAGAGTAGTGGTAATGCAAAAGCACTAAATGCAATCACTTGCGCACTATCACCGGATGAGTTCAAAAGAATTATATCCTGTGATACTGCAAAGTAAACCTGTGATATATTAGAAATGACACACGAGGGTACTTCCATTGTAAAAAAATCTAAAGTCCAACTCCTCACAACCAAATTTGAAGAAATTCATATGGAGGAAAATGAAATGTTTATGGACTTCTACACTAGATTAAATGACATTGTAAACTCTATGTGGGGTCTTGGCGATAAAATCTCAGAAAGTAAAGTGTGTGCAAAGATTATACGCTCACTACCTGAACGGTTCAATTCTAAGGTAACTGCGATCCAGAAACTTCGTGATACTGACAATATGAAGGTAGAAGAGTTGGTTGGGTCTTTACAAACCTACGAATTATCTTTTAGAGCTCCTAAAGGTAAATCAATAGCACTTAAGTCTTCCAAATGTATTTCTTAAGAAAATTTTGATTTTGAAAATTCCGAAGACGATATGTCTCTTTTAGCGAAAAAGTTTTACAAGTAAAAAGAAGGTTGATTTTCAAAAATCAAATTATAAGAAAAGATCTAAATGTAGATCTAAATCTTGGAAATCTTTGAAAGATAGTCAATGTTACAACTGCCAAGAATATAGGCATCTAGCAAACAAGTGTCCTAAAAAGGACAAACCTAAAAAGAAAGGAATGTTGGCTACTTGGGATGAATCTTCTAGCACCGAAGCCTCTTCTGAATCA
Source organism: Magnolia officinalis (assembly GCA_021015155.1). Lineage (NCBI taxonomy): Eukaryota > Viridiplantae > Streptophyta > Magnoliopsida > Magnoliales > Magnoliaceae > Magnolia > Magnolia officinalis. The sequence goes on from JAJHSJ010000007.1 coordinate 52,643,234, forward strand.
GAAGATTCTGAAAACGAGTCGGGCAAGGAAGTTAAGGCCCTTATGACTCTAGCCAAGTTCACTTTTTCAGGTCATGATGATTCAACCAGTGAAGAAAATCAGAATAGTGATCATGATAATGAAGAAGATCTTCAAGATGCCTATAATGCCCTATACAAGGAAAGTTGTAAAATTGTCGTAAAACTAAAACTTCAAAAAGAAAGGTTTTCAGGGCTTAGAGAAAGATTTGAGTCTCTTGTTTTAGAAAAATCTCATCTTTCAGATTATTTTGAAAAATGCAAATGTGATTTATATTTCAAAACCACCCTTATTGAAAATCTGAAATTTGAAAATGATAAACTTAAACTTGAAGTCTCTTCCCTTTTGAGTTTAAAGGATACATGGAGGTATGCCCAAGGTGATCCTAAATTAGAAAAAAATTTAACTTGATCAAGAAAGTGTGGCGACCGATCCAGTTTGGGCTATGACAAAAATATTCCTCCTAAACTGTAATGCCCTGAAAATCGGGGGTCGAGCATAAACTCTACTCCCGAGTTCCAACACATCACTTATGCAACAAAATGAATGATGATTGAATGTTGTCGGTATTAGTGCATTGAACATGAGTGAGATTAAGTCAAAGCAGCATATCATACTCCAGAGACAGTTAAATTGCAAGCGGAAGACTGTGATAGATATATAAAATATAAAAACAGTGGTGGGTCTCCACAGTGTGATAATGTTACCAGGTTAAATAATTACAAGTACAGTTCTAAAATATACCAAATGTGAGGAAGTGTAATGTCTTCTATCCTAAGTACCATAGCCCCGTCAATACAATACCAGGTCTTTATAGACCTGTCAGAGAGTTACATGTAGGAGAACTCCTTCTCAACATCATAGTAGTGGTCTGACTCCGCTTCATAAGCATCGCCATCACCTGAAACTCAACAAATCTGGTTGGTGTGTACAACACCGTCCCGTAACGTGGGAGTGAGTGATCAACTCAGTGGAATAATAAAGCATAGATTAACATGTTATCAAAACAGTCAAGCAGTAATGATAAAGCAGTAAAATCAAACACTTCTAATTATTCTTATTAATGCAAGTATGAATGCAGTCATGATGTATGCCCTTGCCAAACCACCCTCATGCGACACCATCTTATGTTCGCAGCATGCTTTCATCCCTCAGTGCTCCACATCTTCCAGGCACATGCAATGCTATGATGAGCATGATTACCGAGTTGTTATCAGTCCATTTCAAACAGCAGTATTGGGAAACTAAGGTACCTTCCTTGTATCATTCTCAAACATGATCCATTATAGGGTCGTCAATCCTAGTTAATCTCATATGATGGTGTGTTTCTAGGTCGCTACAAGGGCTACCAGGGCTGTTACACGGAACCGTCACACCACTCTCCCATCACCCTTTTAACGGTTCATCACTAATCAGATACAGGCCTAGTTCAAACTCTATTCACTGCGGCAAAACTCGTCGCGTCACCGTAAATTCAGAGTATGCTCGAGGTCACTACAAAGGGCTGTCAGGGCTGTTGCTCGCAATTGTTGCACCACTCCCCCATCACCTTATCAATGTAGGCCGACAGCACGAATATAGTATCCCATACCACCATAATCGGCTCACGAGTCTGGTTGCTCACTGGTCACTACGGGGAGGCACGTAGCCCCATCGTAGGCCGACAGCTCGACCACGGTGTCCCATACCACCATGCCTGGCTCATGAGACTTAGCGGATCGAGGTACCATAGTTAACGAAATTTCACTGGTAAGTTTGGTACCCTAGGTTCAAGCAGTAACGTCCAAACATGGTGAACATACATAAGACAGATCGGGTTACTTGACGAGCTCGGCTAGCTCAAGCGCATAACAACTTGAACGATATGAAGCGCAAAAGCACTTCGTGTGGCCAACCACTATCGCCAACCGATGTACGACTCGGGTTCGTCGAACACATCTCACGTGGCAAATGAATCTCAGCCACGAATTCAATCCCGTTACCGATTGCCTGGACTATAATCATAGCCCTAAACACAATCAATTACAGAATAGTTAAAGTAGTAATGGATCAAGATTTCAAATCATATAATCAGATATCCAATATTATCCACTTAGGGCTGCCAGGGCTGTTGCACGCACTAGTTACTCAACTCTCCCATCACCCATGACGGATCATACAACGTAAACATGAATTTAAACATATGCATTACATAGATAAAATCATACAATCAATTGAGCATGTTATGAAGTACAACATAAGCATGAGTTTGTACATATTCAATTCCTAATCACACAGATATCTAAAGAAATCATACACATAGTTAAGGAAGTTGAGAATCATATCTCAACACCCTTAAACATTACAATTTACTAACTACTACTCATTCAGACATTTCAACAAACACTTTAAAATACATACATCAACATACATGACATATGTTGATCACATAGGTATTAGGCCAAATCCTTTCACTAGGGAGTTGCCCCAATCATAACACGCGTGCACCCACGATAGATAGTCATGGCAAGCAGCAATCCAAGTTCCATGTTCATTCAGTCATTTCCACAAACACTTGGGCTACGCATTTTAGCATATATAGTGTATATTGGTCGTGGCGTGATTTAGGGCAAATTCTTTCGTAAAAGGGGTATCGCCAATACAACAATCATATATCCATGACAATTAGTCATGGCGAGCATGAATGAGAATTCTATACTCATTCAGTCATTTTCACAAACACTTAGAATACACTCTTTTCAACATATATAGTGTGCATTAGCAAAACATGTATTAAGGCGAGTCCTTTCGCCAAACAAGTATTTTATCCACATATAATATATTCATACAACAAATAATCATGGCAAATACATTTTCAAAATTTATACGTGAAAAGGCCAAGCTATATGTCCTAGAGGGGGGGTGAATAGGACTATGCCAAATTAAAATAAAATCAGCGGAAATAAACTAAGCTAATAGCCTTACAACATGAATCAATTCACAAAGCTAAATTTAAATCACCTTGATAAATAGATATCGAGAGATTGATGCAGATTCAGTTCTAAGGACAACCTTACACCATAATCAACAAGGGCTTATGGTAGGACAACCTTATTTCTAGAACCTCTTTTGGATCAAGGACTCAATATTAATATAAGTAAATGAAATAGCTAGGAATTGAATTTAAATGCAGAAGTAAGATCTAAATTATTACAACAATCCCCACACTTGCTTGAAATGTAAATAGTTACAACATTCACATCCACTTGTACATTCCACAAGATCGAATGATAAAAGATATGAAAATTAAGCAAGCATTCAAACCACAAGTCAAAGAGTTATAGTGGTTCGCTTGTGTGTACACCAACTGTTTTCCAACAGCCACACAAAAAGCTACTCCACTCCTAATATCCTCACACAGGGGATATTAGCGTTCACTAACAAATAGGTTTTCACAGGTTCACCAAAAACCTTTACAATTGTGTCTTTTTCACTTGGGCTTACACAATTCAAAAACCCCTCTTTTCTGAGTTTTCTGGTTTTCCTCAGACAACCAATACAATGAGATTTTTCTGGCTCAACCTCAAACAAAACCAAAAGTAAATGAATTTTACAGAATTGTAAAATACCTGGATTTCTCCTTTTTCGTAGTAGCCCGGTAGAACCAATCGGAGTAGATGATTTGAATGTCAAAGTTCAATTTCCAATACTCACATTCATAAGGTTGTAAATTCTAATTGATTTTAGATTTAACACGTTGGGCGTAGCTAAATTTGATTTTGATTCCAAGAAGAAGGAATAAGATAATTCCTCTTTTCAAATAAGATTGGAATATAGAAACAAAATCAAATTAAATAAGCTAGCAAAAAGGAATATTAAATAAGCACAATCTAGCTTAAAATAAACACAAACTTATCTCAGAGTGATCACTTGAAAACTTCTTGAATTGAATAGCGTTTAAGTTATGAAAACTCTGAATTTCATGTTCAATTTATAGAAGCAGAAATCGCTCCTACGACTGGTCTTAGAAACCTACGACTGGTCGTAGCTCTAACAGATTTTTGAAAAAATAAGCGCGATCTTTGAAAGTCGTTCTACGACTGGTCGTGAGTACCCTACGACTGGTCGTGGGTCACTTACGACTGGTCGTAGATCCCTACGACTGGTCGTGGGACCAGTGATTTCGTTGCTGGACTTTAAGTCGTAGCTCACGACTGGTCGTGGACGAGTCGAAGCCACACCTACGACCGGTCGAAGGACCTCCAGGACTGGTCGTGGGCGTACCAAAAATTCTGAAAAATCTTCAACTTCTTAGGACTGGTCGTGGAATTTCTTGGACTAGTCGAACCAATGCTAGGACTGGTCGAACAAGAGCTAGGACTGGTCGTAGAATAGACCAACCTTGTGAAAATAAATATTTGATTAATGTATCCAAAGTGACCTACTTAAAGGGTCAACCTAAGGTCATTCAAACCTGAACCATGTCGTATGGACATTGAACTTCAACCATTCAACAATCAGAATGTAGATAATTTGAATTATATCAGGCTTGAGATCTTGAACCATATCATGCTTGAGATCTTGAACCATATCATGCTTGAGATCTTCATCAACATAGAACTACTTCATGCGTTGTTTCTTTAGATTTGAACTTCAACATTGTAGCTTCTTGAGGCTTCAACATGTAGGCTTCAACATGTAGCTTTTTGAGGCTTCAACATGTAGCTTTTTGAGGTGTCTTGAATTCCAAATAAATGATCATATAAGTACAGAACACCGATAGATGTTTTGGCACACAAAATTTGACAACCAAAGGAGCATGAGATCATAACACTTACAATCTCCCCCTTTGTCAAATTTGTGACAAAACACCCAAATAATAATACTTCAATTTGAAACGAAGTACTCACTACGTACTCACTACATATTCACAACAAGTTCAACAATAGAGAAGCATGCACAGATATCTATGATAAGAAATAACTAGCATCATTCTCATAACTATCGCATCATTCTCATAACTACCCCTGAGAAGCTTAACTCCCCCTGAGTAATAGGTACCCCTGAGAAGCTTATAACTCCCCCTGAGTAATAGATAATAGGAGCACATCTCCCAAAACTTCTCCCCCTTTTTGTCACAAAATGACAAAGGAAGAAAGGCATCAATGATAATGAATATAGCAGTTAAAATATACATTCAAGAGAGCTTTAGAGCATAATTCAAAAAGTCAGTGAGTATGTAAAGTTAAAAACAAATATTACAGACTTAGTAAAACATTCAGTCAGAACCAGAGGATGGAGCAGGATTAGAAGGATCAATTTTGTGTAAACCCTTAGCAATACGCCTCATATATTTGCGTAGATAAGAGAATTGCGTGTCTTGGGTAACACGAATTTGAGCCACTTGCTCTTGAAGAGAATTCAATCTCTCATCAAAATCAGAGGGTTGAAAATCAGGATCATCAGCCGAGTCTGACTCAAGTTCTTCAAACAAATCATCCATATTTACGTCTTCAGTAGGATCACTAGCTTGACCAGCATCTCTTGCTTCAGCACCACCGCCACCAGCATCCACTTGGCCATCAGCCAAGTCTAAAGTCATCTTGTTAATATTGGAATTATTGAAGGGGAGATGATGGATGGGTTTTTCTCTAGTAGGCATAGCAACGAGCATATGATTTGCTAGCATAGTCAACAAATAACCAAAGGGTATATCACTATGTCCAGGATGTTGACGAGACAGAATAATGGAATGACAAATTAAGGAAGGTAAACATATTTCTGCACTAGAGATGACAGAATGCAAAACACGAACCATAAAAGCAGTGAGTTCGGTTTTATTGCCAGCACGAGGATAAAGATTAGAGATGAAAATCCTATGTAGTACTCTGTGTCTGGGTAACAAAAATCTTGAGGGAAGTGCATGACCTTTATGAGTCCAATGAACATCCAAATTACATAAATCTCTAATAAGCATTCTACGTTCAGATTCAGAGAGACTGTCATGTAAAATACCAATTGGAATGCTCTCATCATTGACAGGTATTTCCATAATATCAGCAATCAAATGTCGATCTACTACAAACAATCCTTCTTGAGTATCAACTTTAAAAATTAAATTCTCAAGAGAGAAATCACAGATACATGCAAACATGGATTGGGCAATGGACTGGTATGCAGGTCCACCCAAATGCAAGATGTTATCCCATCCCACAGATTCCAACAAAGGAGGGATACCAAATGAAGCAATGTGATTAACATTCACCGGACGCTCAACAATAATATTTCGCATACACAAATCCCGAACATTTGGAGGATCATTTTCGGGAGTCCGAAGATGACGTTGTACAATAGAAGTTGATCTAGAAGAAGAGGGACCTCTAGTAGTTTTCTTTTTACCTCTAGCATCCATTTTTAATGGAGGATTTCAATGAAACAACAAGATGCAAGATAGAAGAGATGAGGTTTTAATAGATCAGATTTTTCAAGATAAAACCCCAATCTTCCAATGAACGACCCAATAGATTCAACAAGAGAGTGATTTGAAACACTAATATCAAGAATCTATAATAAAAATGCAAAGGAACCACTAACCTTGAAGAACTAGGAAGGTGGGTTCGACCGGTCGTAGCTAGAGCCATTGGTGGGAAAAAAGAAATGAGGAAGAAGAGTCAAAATCCCCAAATTAAAGTGAAATGCCGATTTTCATGACCGGTCGTGTACGTGTTCGACCGGTCGTAGCACGACCGGTCGTGTACACTCACGACTGGTCGTGTACGACTCAAAATTTGCAATTTTTTCAAATAATTTTTAAATTTAAGCAAATAACTCATCAAACTTATGTACATTATGATACACCAAATCATGCAAATTCAATTTAAATTGCACATACCGAGATCAAACTTTAATTTATTAAACCTGCTTTTGTCGAGCGGTTTAGTGAAAATGTCAGCAAGTTGAGTCTCGGTTGGAATGTAATCCAAACATATTACCTTTTCTTCCACTAATTCATGAATGTAATGAAATCTAATATCAATATGCTTAGTACGTGTGAATGCTGAACTGGATTTTTAGAGATATTTATTGCACTGGAATTATCGCAAAATAAAATCATAGAATCCTGAGTAATTCCATAATCGCTCAACATTCGTTTCATCCAAACAAGTTGAGTACATGCATTTCCAAGCAGCAATGTATTCAGCCTCAGCTGTTGATAGCGATATAGAACTTTGCTTCTTACTAAACCAAGAAACAAGACAATTTCCAATGTAGAAACAACCACCACTGGTTGATTTCCTATCATCAATGTTTCCAGCCCAGTCAGCATCTGCATACCCAGCTAATTGAACATTAGTTTCATGTGGATACCAGAGACCAAGTTTAGTAGAACTTGCGACATATCGCATAATCCGCTTAACAGCAGTTAAGTGAGATTCTTTAGGATTTGATTGATAACGAGCACAAATACCAACACTCAAGGCTATATCTGGTCTACTAGCAGTTAGATAAAGTAAACTACCAATCAAACTACGATACAATTTAGGATCCACATCATTACCTGCAGAGTCTTTTGAGAGTCTCAAAGTTGTACTCATAGGAGTATCAAAATTTTTACCTTTCTCAAATCCAAATTTCTTGATTAAGCACTGAGCATATTTGATTTGAGAGATAAAAATTCCATCAGGTTGTTGTTTTACTTGCAACCCTAGGAAATAGTTTAATTCTCCAACCATGCTCATTTCGAATTTAGACTTCATCAAATCTGCAAACTCAACAGTCATATTAGTACAGGTTGATCCATAAATAATATCGTCAACATATATTTGAACCATTAGAATATCATCGTTATACTTCTTAACAAAGAGTGTCTTATCAACACATCCCATCTGAAAATTATGACTTAGTAAAAACTTAGTCAGTTTTTCGTACCATGCTCTGGGAGCTTGTTTCAGACCATAGAGAGCCTTCTTAAGACGATACACATGATCAGTAAATTTAGGATCTTCAAACCCTGTTGGTTGTTCAACATATACCTCTTCATGTAAATCACCATTCAGAAAGGTACTCTTTACATCCATTTGATAAATTTTAATCTTTCTAAAACATGCAATGGAGATAAAAAGTCTGATTGATTCAAGGCGAGCTACAGGGGCAAATGTCTCATTATAGTCAATACCTTCAATTTGCGTATATCCCTGTACAACTAGTCTTGCTTTATTTCGAATGATATTTCCAAGTTCATCAGATTTGTTTTTGAAAATCCATTTTGTTCCAATAATATGTTTATCTTTAGGTCTAGGAACAAGATAGCAAACATCATTTCTGACAAACTGATTAAGCTCTTCTTGCATCGCAAGAATCCAGTTTTCATCCGAAAGTGCTTCTTTTACGTTAACCGGTTCAATCTGGGATGTAAAGCACACGTAATTACATATGTCCTCTAATTGTCTACGAGTGCGCACACCAGTGAGAGGGTTTCCAAGTATTTGAGAAGTTGGATGATCTTTAACAGTCCTAAATTCAGAATTAGGTTCACTTGGTGAAGTTTCTTGTTTTTCAAGTATAAGCACTTCATCATTATCTGAACTAGGAACAGGTGTATTCAAAAGATCGTCAATCACAACATTTATTGACTCTTAAATCACACCGGTCCTGTTGTTCAGAACACGATATGCATGACTGTTTAAAGAATACCCTAAAACGATCCTTCATCACTTTTAGTGTCGAATTTTTCCAAATTTTCACGGTCACGCAAAATATAACACTTGCTACCAAAAACTCGAAAGTATTTGACAGAAGGCTTTTTCTCAAACCACATTTCATAAGCCATTTTATTATTAGATTTACAGATATAAACACGGTTAATAATGTAGCAGGCTGTATTCACTGCTTCAAGCCCATAGATTCCTAGGGAGCTTCATGCTATTTAACATAACATTTCCCATTTCTTGAAGCACTCTTTCTTCTCTCGACAATTCCATTTTGTTGAGGAGTTTTAGGTGCAGAGAATTCATGCGATATTCCCTGATCGCTACAGAATTTCTCAAAACCGCTATTTTCGAATTCGGATCTATGATCACTACGGATCTTGTTAACTTGAGAACTTTTTTCAGTTTGAATCCGTTTTATAATTTTTTTCACTTCATCAAGGGTTTCTGATTTGTCTCTCAAGAATGAAACCCAAGTGAATCTTGTATAATCATCTACAATAACTAAGATGTATTTTTTGCCACCTCCTTTTGTTTCCGTTCTAGTTGGTCCTATAAGATCCATGTGGAGAAACTCGAGTGGTCTTGTGGTGGTATTGGAGTTCACCTTTTTGTGAGAGCTCCTAGTTTGTTTACCATACTGGCATTCACCACAAATCTTGTCTACTTTTTGCATCTTAGGTAGACCTCTAATTAGTTCACCTTTGTTCAATCTGTATAAATTTCGATAGTGTACATGTCCAAGGCGTTTATGCCATAATTCTGTCTCATCGGTATGGACCATGTAACACGTTTGTTTAGATGAGCTACTATCGCTTACTATATAGCAGTTTTCAGAAGTTCTGCGACCAGTTAATATTACAGAACCCTTTTCATTTATTATTTCACAACCTTGATTAGAAAATTTAACATTATGGTTGTTATCGCATATTTGAGATATGCTCAACAGGTTGTGTTTTAAACCCTCAACATATAAAACATTTTTAAATAAGGGAGGTTATAGAGTTGGACCGTACCTTTGCCAATAATCTTGCAGTTGCTACCATCACCAAATGTGACTGACCCATCAGTCATATCTTTAAGATCGGTGAATAGTGCTTTGTCGCCTGTCATATGTCTGGAGCATCCACTGTCTAGGTACCATTTCGAATGGCTTGTAGCTTTGAAAGCAGTGTGAGCAACCAAACAGACAGCTTTAGGAACCCATTTCAGTACAGTTTTAGGTTTAGGAGAATAATTGGTCTTCTTATGTTTATAGTTGTAGGAGTGACCTACAGAATTAGATTTTAATAGCTCCTTAAGTAAATCAATAATTTTTTCAGCTAGTGGGTTTCGAATCTGATTTTTAAAATAGCTGTTTTTGGGTTTAGGAAAAGTTTTTTGTATTTTTAGAAAAAACTTGACTACTACCTTTTCCTTTTGAGTTAGAAGTCTCTCCTTTCACAAAATTGGGAGTATTCTTCTGTTTAGGAGATGTGTTTTTATCATAACCCAACCCGGATCGATCGCCACATTTTCTTGATCCGGATAACAATTTTTCTAATTTTGGATCACCTTGGGCATATCTCCATGTGTCCTTCAAACTCAAAAGAGAAGATACTTCATTTTTAAGTTTCTCATTTTCAGATTTCAAATTTTCAATTAGGGAAGTTTTGAATTCTAGGTCACACTTAGACTTTTCAAAACTATCTGAAATTTGAGATTTTTCTAAAATAAGAGTTTCAAAACATTCTTTAGTTTATAAAACTTTTCTTTTTGAAGTTTAAGTTTGACAGCAATTTTACAACTTTCCTTATATAAGGCATTGTAAGCATCTTGAAGATCTTCATCATATTCATGATCACTATCCAAATTCTCTTCACTTGTTGAATCATCGTGATCGGAAAAAGTAAACTTGGCTAGAGTCATAAGGGCCTTAAGTTCATTGCCCGACTCGGTTTCTGAATTTTCTGACTCAGAAGAGGCTTCAGAATCAGACGATTCATCCCAAGTAGCCAACATACCCTTCCTTTTGAATCTGTCCTTTTTAGGACATTTGTTTGCTAAATGCCCATATTCTTGACAGTTGTAGCATTGACTATCCTTCAATGATTTCCAAGTTTTAGACTTAGGTTTGGAACTTTTCTTTTCATTTGCCTTTTGAAAATCAACTCTTTTCTTACTTTTGAAAATCTTATAAAACTTTTTCGCCAAAAGGGCCATATCATCTTCAGACTTTTCTGAATCTGAATTTTCTTGAATAATACTTTTAAATGACTTTAAAGCAATAGACTTACCTTTAGGAGCTTTAAAACTTAATTCATAGGTTTGTAAAGAACCAACTAATTCCTCTACCTTCATATTATCCGTATCACAAAGTTCCTGGATTGCGGTTACCTTAGAATTGAACCGTTCAGGAAGAGATCGTAGTATTTTTGCACACACTTTACTTTCTGGGATCTTATCGCCAAGACCCCACATTGAGTTCACAATGTCATTCAATCTAGTGTAAAAGTCCATAAACATTTCATTTTCCTCCATATGAATTTCTTCAAATTTAGTTGTGAGGAGTTGGACTTTAGATTTCTTGACAATTGATGTACCTTCGTGTGTCATTTCTAAAATATCCCAAGCTTGCTTTGCAGTATCACAGGATATGATTCTTTTGAACTCATCCGGTGATAGTGCGCAAGTGATAGCATTTAGTGCTTTAGCATTAGCACTACTCTCATTTTTCTGAAGTGTGGTCCATTGGTAATACGGTGTAATTTTCATAGATTTTGAACCATCAACACCAGTTACTTCCGTGATAGGAGGTTTCCATTCAGTTACTGTGGCTTGCCACACACTTTCATCCATTGATTTTAGGAAGATCCTCATTCTGGCTTTCCAATAGGCATAGTTGGAGCCATCAAAGGGAGGAGGTCTAGTAACTGAAAGGCTATCAAAATTTGACATCTTTTTATATAGCTTAGATCGTTAGCTCAGGAAATAAATCCAAATAAAAAGCAACAAATATGAGCTATTAGGCTTCGATACCACTTGAAAAGGCCAAGCTATATGTCCTAGAGGGGGGGGGGGGGGGTGAATAGGACTATGCCAAATTAAAATAAAATCAGCGGAAATAAACTAAGCCAATAGCCTTACAACATGAATCAATTCACAAAGCTAAATTTAAATCACCTTGATAAATAGATATCGAGAGATTGATGCAAATTCAGTTCTAAGGACAACCTTACACCATAATCAACAAGGGCTTATGGTAGGACAACCTTATTTCTAGAACCTCTTTTGGATCAAGGACTCAATATTAATATAAGTAAATGAAATAGCTAGGAATTGAATTTAAATGCAGAAGTAAGATCTAAATTATTACAACAATCCCCACACTTGCTTGAAATGTAAATAGTTACAACATTCACATCCACTTGTACATTCCACAAGATCGAATGATAAAAGATATGAAAATTAAGCAAGCATTCAAACCACAAGTCAAAGAGTTATAGTGGTTCGCTTGTGTGTACACCAACTGTTTTCCAACAGCCACACAAAAAGCTACTCCACTCCTAATATCCTCACACAGGGGATATTAGCGTTCACTAACAAATAGGTTTTCACAGGTTCACCAAAAACCTTTACAATTGTGTCTTTTTCACTTGGGCTTACACAATTCAAAAACCCCTCTTTTCTGAGTTTTCTGGTTTTCCTCAGACAACCAATACAATGAGATTTTTCTGGCTCAACCTCAAACAAAACCAAAAGTAAATGAATTTTACAGAATTGTAAAATACCTGGATTTCTCCTTTTTCGTAGCAGCCTGGTAGAACCAATCGGAGTAGATGATTTGAATGTCAAAGTTCAATTTCCAATACTCACATTCATAAGGTTCTAAATTCTAATTGATTTTAGATTTAACACGTTGGGCGTAGCTAAATTTGATTTTGATTCCAAGAAGAAGGAATAAGATAATTCCTCTTTTCAAATAAGATTGGAATATAGAAACAAAATCAAATTAAATAAGCTAGCAAAAAGGAATATTAAATAAGCACAATCTAGCTTAAAATAAACACAAACTTATCTCAGAGTGATCACTTGAAAATTTCTTGAATTGAATAGCGTTTAAGTTATGAAAACTCTGAATTTCGTGTTCAATTTATAGAAGCAGAAATCGCTCCTATGACTGGTCTTAGAAACCTACGACTGGTCGTAGCTCTAACCGATTTTTGAAAAAATAAGCGCGATCTTTGAAAGCCGTTCTACGACTGGTCGTGAGTACCCTACGACTGGTCGTGGGTCACCTACGACTGGTCGTAGATCCCTACGACTGGTCGTGGGACCAGTGATTTCGTTGCTGGACTTTAAGTCGTAGCTCCACGACTGGTTGTGGACGAGTCGAAGCCACACCTACGACCGTTCGAAGGACCTCCAGGACTGGTCGTGGGCGTACCAAAAATTCTGAAAAATCTTCAACTTCTTAGGACTGGTCGTGGAATTTCTTGGACTAGTCGAACCAATGCTAGGACTGGTCGAACAAGAGCTAGGACTGGTCGTAGAATAGACCAACCTTGTGAAAAATAAATATTTGATTAATGTATCCAAAGTGACCTACTTAAAGGGTCAACCTAAGGTCATTCAAACCTGAACCATGTCGTATGGACAATGAACTTCAACCATTCAACGAATGTAGATAATTTGAATTATATCAGGCTTGAGATCTTGAACCATATCATGCTTGAGATCTTGAACCATATCATGCTTGAGATCTTCATCAACATATAACTACTTCATGCGTTGTTTCTTTAGATTTGAACTTCAACATTGTAGCTTCTTGAGGCTTCAACATGTAGGCTTCAACATGTAGCTTTTTGAGGCTTCAACATGTAGCTTTTTGAGGTGTCTTGAATTCCAAATAAATAATCATACAAGTACAGAACACCGATAGATGTTTTGGCACACAAAATTTGACAACCAAAGGAGCATGAGATCATAACACTTACAATACGTATACGGTACTTTCTACAAATACCTAGAGTATGTAAAATTCCATATTCTTCATCTTTAATGGAAACGGAAAATCGACGACACTTTGTACATGTGCAATTGCATGCAGATCATGAATCTATCATTATCTGACATTGAAAGCATTGAAAACCATAACCTATACATCTAAAGTCCGCACCTTTTATCGTAGAATCGTAAAGAATACGATAGGTTTGCTAAGCTTCCGTCTACGGCAGTTTGGCAACCTATAGAGCGAAATAGGTTAGCTATTTCATAACCTACTACCTATAAAACCCCAAAACAGATTAGGGTTAGGGTTTCTTACCTAGAAACGAAGTCGGAATCGCCGGAAAAGTGATGAGAATGGTGTGGTTGAGCATGGATAGCAGCAGGGAAGAGTAGCAGGGAGATTCTCCCACTTCTCTCTCACTTTCTCTCTCTTTTCTCTCTTCCCTCTCTAGGGTTTCTCTCAAATTCGTATGGCTGCAATGAGAGGGTTTAAGGTCCTTATATAGCCTAAAAACTCACCGAAATAGACTCCAGGTCAAAGTATACTTAGGTTATAACCAAAGCGGGTCAGTTTCAGCTCAACGGAGCACTTCTGGCGGGCCTCCTTGAGCCAAAGGTCGAACTTAAGCTCACTGACATTGGATCTAGGTTTGGCTAAGTTTTCATTTCAGTCAGATTCCCAGATCACGCGTGGCAGACCAGTTTCAGGTGAAGACGGTATACAAAGTGGATTTTTAAAAATAAATCTGACGAGCTTGGGAATATCATTCGAAACAAGGCAAGATTAGTTGTTCAACGATACACTCAAATTGAAGATATCGATTATGACGAAACCTTTACCCCAGTTGCTCGTCTTGAATGAATCAGACTTTTTATATCCATTGCATGCTTTAGAAAGTTTAAAATTTTTCAAATGGATGTAAAGAGTGCCTTTTTAAATGACGATTTACATGAAGAAGTATATGTTGAATAACCTACAGGGTTTGAAGACCCTAAGTTTACTGATCATGTATTCCGTCTTAAAAAAGCTCTCTATGGTCTAAAACAAGCTCCCAGAGCATGGTACGAGAAATTGACTAAGTTTTTACTCAGTCATATCTTTCAAATGGGAAGTGTTGATAAAATATTGTTTGTTAAGAAACATAACGACGATATCTTAATGGTTCAAATCTACGTTGATGATATTATCTATGGATATACTTATACTGACATGACTATTGAGTTTGCAGATTTGATGAAATCTCAGTTTGAAATGAGCATTGTTGGGGAATTGAATTATTTCCTTGGGTTACAGGTAAAACAACGACCTGATGGAATGTTCATCTCTCAATCTAAATATGTTATGAATTTGATTAAGAGATTTGGATTTGAGAATGGTAGGAATTTTGATACTCCTATGAGTACAACCTTGAAACTCTCAAAAGATTCTGAAGGTAAAAATGTGGATCCGAAATTATATCGGAGTATGATTGGTAGTTTACTTAACTGCTAGTAGACCTGATATTGCTTTAAGTATTGGTATTTGAGCTACATATATATCTGATCCTAAAGAATCGTCTTTAATTGTTGTTAAACGAATTATGCGATATGCAGCAAGTACTGTTAATCTCGGTCTCTGGTATCCTAATGAGACTAGTGTTCAATTAGATGGGTACTCGGATGCTGACTAGGCTAGTAATCTTGAGGATAAAAAATCTACCAGTGGTGGTTGTTTTTATATTGGAAACTGTTTAGTTTATTGGCTTAGCAAGAAACAAAGTGTTATATCACTTTCAACTGCTAAAGCTGAATATATCGCAGCTGGTAATGTGTGTACACAACTTGTTTGGATGAATTGTATGCTAAGTGATTATAGAATTAAACAGGATTCTATGTTATTATATTGTGATAATACCAGTGCCATAAATATTTCAAAAAATCCAATTCAACATTCTCGTACTAAGCACATTGACATTAGATTTCATTATATTCGTGAATTAGTAGAAGGAAAAGTTATATCTGTGGAATATATCCCCACCGAGAATCAACGTGCTGACATTTTCACTAGACCGCTCGATAAAAGCAGGTTTAACAAAATGAAATTTCATCTGGGCATGTGCATTCTAAAATGATTATTTATGCCTATTTGTATCATAAAGTATATATTTGCTAGATTAAAATTCAATTTTTTAAATATACATGATATCATATTTTTGGTGATGTTCGACCAATCGAGGATTTCCTCGACCTGTCGTGGCACGACCGGTCGAAGATAACCACGACCAGTCGTAAATCGCGGTGATTGGCTTATTTTGGGAAAATTTACTTTTCTTCCTTATTTCATCTTTCCTCTTCGACTAGCCAACACTTGGCCAGTCGAACCCACCTTCCAAATCCTTTGAGGTTAGTGTTCCATTTGCTTATTTCTTGTGGATTTGTGTCAAGTTTGCTTCTATTTTCTTCTTGAAGTTGTCTATTTCAAATTTCATTGAGATTTGGGGTTTTTTCTTCTCCAAAATTTGATTTTAGAAAATCCACTTCTAAATCCTTTACAACTCTTTATTTCCTTGAAATCTTTGTTGCAAATGGCTTCTAGAGGTAAAAAGACAACATCCCGTGGTCCATCTTCTTCCAAATCTACTCCAATCCATGTTTGCATGCATAAGTACTTTTTCATTGGAAAATTTAACATTTACAATAGCCACAAGAGAAGGACCATTTGGCATTGATCGTCATTTGATTTCAACTCTTATGGATATTCCTGTGAATGATGAGAGCATTCCTACCCATAACTTATCTAACAAACCCTTAGTAACTGAAAAATGCATGCTCACTAGAGATTTATGCAACTTGGATGCTTAATGGACACATAAAGGGAATGCGCTCCCTTCAAAGTTTTTGTTACCCAAATACAGAATTCTTCACAAAATCTTTGTGTCCAACTTGTTTCCTCGATCTGGTAATAAATCCAAATTGACATCCTTCATGGTTCGTGTTCTTCATACCGTTGCTAGAGGTGCACATATTTGTTTACCGTCCTTGATTTGTCACCACATTATTCAGTTTTGACTCCATCCAGGTCACAGTGACATCCTTTTTACTTATTTGATGACTGTGTTGGCTAAACATATGTTAGTCGACATGCCGGTTGAAGAAGCCCCTATCCATCATCTTATATTTAATAATTCTAACCTTAATAAGATGAAGCTGGATATACTTCCTGGTCAAAGGGTTGGTAATGTTGGTGGTGAAGCTGAACATGAGGAAGAATCTGCTGATCTTCCTTCTGATGATATTAACATGGATGATATTTTTGAATAACATAATTCTGATTCCGCAAATGACCCTGATTATGCACCATCAGACTCAAGATTTCTACAAGCTTTCAAGTTCAAGGTACATCAAGATTTCAAGCTCAAGCTTCATTATGCTCAAGGTCACTCATCTTTAAGTTTCAATGTCCTTACTTCACTATTGAGGTATGATTGACCTTAAGTTAACCTTTAGAGTAGGCCATTTTGGATACATAATCCATATGTTTTATATAAGTGAGTTTGGTCTGTTCTGAGACTAGTCCTGGTCTTTGTTCGACTAGTCCTGGTCTTTGCTTGACTAGTCCTAGCACTGTTTCGACCTATCTAAGATTTGCCTGGACCAGTCGTAAGTTTGTTGAAAAAATTCAGAATTTTTTGTTAAGCTCCGACCAGTCGTGGAGTCTGTTCGACTAGTCGTATGAACAGTGTCGACTGCTTGTTCGACCCGTCATAGACCCACTACTCAAAGTCCAGCGATGAAATTCGACTTGCTTCAACCAATCGTGAGAAACCTTCGACCAGTCGAAGGTGTCCTTCGACCAGTCGTGAAACTGCCTTATCCTATCGCGCTCAAATTTTCAAATATTTGTTGGTCCTACGACCAGTCGAAGACGTGATTTGCTCACCTATAAATAGAGCACGAATCTCAGAATATAATATGAAAATCAAGCTAATTTAATTCGGCCTTCTGAGAGATTCGTCTGTGCTCCCTTTAAGCTAAGTGTGCATATTTAGTATTTTCTTTCTTAGCTTTTTAAATTGATTTTGTTTCTTATATTCCAATCTGATCTGAAAAGAGGAAGTGTTGTTTTCCTTTTTCTGGAATCAAAATCAATTAAAGTTATCCCATGTGTTTTAATTTAAAATATATTAGAACTTAGAACTATTATATAGTGAGTATTGGACATTGAACTTTGACATTCAAATCTCTACTCCGACTTGGTTCTTCCAGGTTGCTACATCAAAGAAGAAAAATAGGTCTTTTACATTTTGTAATTTACTGTATTTTAGTTTTATTTGAGGTTAAGCCATAAAAATCTCAAAGTTGTTGGTTATCTGAGGAGAGCCAGAAAACTCAGAAGTGAGGGTTTTTGAATTATGTAAGCCCTTTGAAAAAGACACAATTGTGAAGGTTTTGGGTGAACCTGTGAAAACCTATTTGATAGTGAACGCTAATATCCCCTGTGTGAGGATATTAGGAGTGGAGTAGCATTCTATGTGGCTGTTGTTGAACAGTTGGTGTACACACAGGCGAACCACTATAACTCTTTGTGTTGTGTGGATGTGTGCTTCATTTTCCTATCTTTCATTATTCAGTTGTAGAATGTATGTGGATGTGAATGTTGTAATCATTTTATTTCAAGCTCAGTGGGGAATGTTGTAATAGTTTAGACTTATATTTCCGCAATTTATCTCTAGTTATTCCTTTGTTTGTTTGAGCTTCAGTTTCTCTTCTTGTTCTAGTAAGGTTTCCCTGCCATTTTTATGGTGCATGGTTGTCCTTAGGACAATCAATATTTGAGACTGTATTTTATTCCTCAGTATAGTTTGAATATATTTATTCCTCTTTGGTTTGAGTTCTTGATACAAAGTCCTTTCTAGAAATAAGGTTGTCCTACCATAAACCTTGGTTTTGGTGTAAGGTTGTCCTTAGAACAACTTTTGTATCAACCTCTCAATACTTGTTAATTGAGGTTATATTTCATTCCAGCATTGTGAATTGATTTACTTTATTTGGCTATCTCTTTATTCAATTCCGCTGTAATTATTTTAAATTTGGCGTTGTCCTATTCACCCCCCCCCCTCTAGGACATATAGCTTGGCCTTTTCAAGTGGTATCAAAGCCTAATAGTCAGAAATGTAGTAGCCCATTCAGAATAGTAATTGTGAAGAGTCAGAAGGCCTCTTGTTCTGAATTCCTCCTGGCTCCAGATGAGGCAGCGATGGCTGAAACGTTGCTTGAACATTTCATAAAAGTAGGTTGGATATAAACTATGAAGGTCGTAGGAAGGGACGAGCAAAATCATGGAATGAATATTGCCAATTTGTTGTCTTGGTTTCGGCGGCTGCAGAATACCTTCTAATGGTCTTGGTTCCTTGAACAACCAAGATTCTGTGTAGGCCAATCTTTCTGCAGTCAGATGATCCCTGGGCTCGTAGATTAGCATGAAGTGATGATGGTGAATACTAACTGGAATCACTACGAAGCCCTGCTTGTAGGGTTTGTCAAATTTTTTGACACCCTGAACTACACGAATCGATTCCCAGGAATTGTGGAGTTTCTTCTTGTTATGTTCTTAAATTTTCTCTTGAAACTCCTGGGCCTTGTTGCGACGATTCTTCTTTGGTATAGAAGGGGGAGGAGTATCTTCTCTGGCAGGTAGCCTTTGGTTGATCGTCTGATGATGCGTCGTCGTCTTCAACCATTCTTCCTAGTTGTATTCACAACCATGTTTTGGGGGTATTTTAAGATCACACCTCGTTATGGCTCTGTGGATGGGAGATGGTAGTGTTTCAATACGTTGGGTGAAGTCGAATGTGGGGAGTACTGGCTCCTTTATGTAGGCGGGATGCCTAGCGGTTGTTTTAAAGTGTTTGCGTGAGGGTTGAGCTGGAGATGATGGTGATACTATTACTTGGGATGCCGCGGTTTGAAAGGGTTCAGGATTTGGCAATTCCTAGTGAGAAGGTTGATCAGAGGGAGGATTGACAGCGATGAGAGTTCTTTTCATACGGGCCATGTTGAAGCAAAGAAATATAAAGATTTGGCCAAGTTTGAGAAAATTAGTCAAAGTGTCGGTTGCGCGGGTAGCGCAACGGGTTCTAAGTTGCACAGGCAGTGCAACACCTAAAAGTCCTTGCGCGAACGAAAATACATTGCGTGGGTAGCGCAATAAGTGTTGGTTAAGCAGGGTGAAAATAGGGAGACATGGTTTCACCACTGTAGAGTGAAGAAGTGAGCAAATGAGAAATACCCAGCTATTTAAAAGAAGTTGGGTCGAGTACGGTACTCAAGCGCCCGTTCCGCGAGTCGCGCAAAGAGTTCAGAAAATGCAGAATTTTATTAAGAAGATTGATCCTGATTCTTTGATTAAAGGGAACAAAGAACGGATCAAGGGGGCATCTGTGGAAGCATAAAAAATCATCAAGAAAGGATGAAGATCGGAAATCAAACATTGAGTGATGAAAGGAGAAAGAACTAAACGACTTGTTTGGCAGTTGTGCGGGTCATGCAACAAATAATGGTTGCTCAGACCGCGCAACCAGTCGAAGCAGTTGCCCGAGTGGCTCAAACCGTTTAACATGTTAATGGCAGACTTCTTCCTTAATTGGGTCATGTAACTGATTGCACGTTGCACGGATCGCGCAAGGGTAGTGCAATCAAGAACAGAGAAAGATCATGATGAACGGTCTGATCTGATGTAAAGTGGGCCCAATGGTATAAAGATCAAGGGTCAGCACATGTGGGGGCCTATAAATACCCCACTCCCCCTCTCATTTGAGAGAGAGAAGAACTCTGGAAGAGGAGCAGAGCTCTAGAAAAAAGATTAAAGGTGAGGAGCGAAGAAGAGAAGCAGTTGTGCGGGCCACGCAACACATTAAAGTAGCTGTGCGGACCGCGCAACAGACACACTGGTTGCGCGGGTCGTACAACCAGGTCACTATGTGGCCAGTTCTAAATAGGGGCCGAAGTGCTACCGGAATTGCTGAGAGAATTCAAGTTCAATCTTCATTACTTCAGGCTTTCTCCTTTGCACAAAGGACAAGCTCAAAAGAGAGATTGACTGATCAATTCAACATTCCTCCTAAGTCCCAAGAGATGACTGAAGCAACTATGGAAATGCTGCTGGATTCAAAATTCAACATATAAGCTTTGTTAATTATAATTTATTTATGATCTATCATGGAATCAAGGGCTATTGAAGGGATGTAGATAAACTCAGAATTAATAATACAATGATTGTTTTATATATTCTCTTTATTACAATCGAATAAAATAATTTCCCCAAATCAAATGCATTTGTTTCTTGTTCGAAACATTTACAAATTGAGGGGATTGATTTTGATGAAACATTTGCCCCAATAGCACGTCTTGAATCTATAAGAATCCTTATGTTTATTGCATGTGCTTTACAATTTAAACAATTTCAAATGAATGTAAAAAGTGTCTTTCTCAATGGTGTCCTTGAGGAAGAAGTTTATGTTGAACAACCAAAAGGATTCCTAGATCCTAAATATCCACAACACGTATACCGATTGATCAAAGCGCTTTATGGTCTTAAACAAACACCTCGAGCATGGTATGAGTTTTTGACACAATTTTTGTTAAACGATCATTTTTGTAGGGGGAGTGTTTACAAAACACTATTTACACAAAAGACAGGGAATACCTTACTAATTGCCCAGATTTATGTGGACGATATCGTCTTTGGATTCACTTGTCAAGATGTTGCTCATCATTTTGTTGAATTAATGAAATCCGAATTCAAGATGAGCATGGTTGGTGAGCTAAACTTCTTTTTGGGGTTACAAGTGAAACAAATGCTCAATGGGATTTTTGCATGTTAGTCCAAATATGCAAAAGATTTAGTCAAAAGATTTGGACTAGAATCTGAATGCTCTCATCATACCCCCATGAGCACCACACTCAAACTTTCCAAGGATGTAAATAACAAGAGTGTGGATCAACACTTGTACCGCAACATGATAGGTAGCCTACTACACCTAACTGTGCGTCGGTCGGACATCGCTTTTAGCGTTGGTGCGTGTGCACGATTTCAGGCCGATCCTAAAGAATCTCATTTATCCGTAGTTAAAAGGATTATCAGATATGTGTCTGGGACCGCTGATTTCGGCTTGTGGTATCCATTTGAAACATCTACTGTCATTGCCAGATATTCCGATGTCGATTGGGCAGGAAATATCGATGATCGAAAATCAACCAGTGGGGGTTGTTTTTATATTGGTAACTGTCTTGTATCCTGGCAAAGTAAGAAACAAAATTCTACATCTCTTTCTACCATTGAGGCCAAATACATTGCTGCTGGTAATTGTTGTGCACAACTACTTTGGATGAAGCAAATGTTGCTGGAATATGGGATCGAACAATCCACAATAACACTTTTTTTGTGATAACACAAGTGCCATAAATATTTTCAAAAATCCAGTTCAACGTTCAAGAACAAAGCATATTGACATTCGACACTACTTTATACGAGAACTTGTCGAAGACAAGATCATTGTGTTGGATGATGTGCCAACCAAGCGACAACTTACTGATATTCTAACCAAACCACTGGATGCCAATAGATTTGGACACCTTCAAAAATCTATTGGAATATGTGTGATATAATCTATCTTGTGCCCATGAATCTTTTATTACTATATTTGAGGGTATGTTGCCACATATTCTTTTTGAATATACGTATTTTTTTTTATGATTATTTTGTGTCTTTTAGATTTATAAAATACTGACTTAAAATATTCAATTGTACATCGGTTGGTGATTCTTGGTAAAAAAAATTTGCCTTTTGGTCCAATCGAAATCGCGCATCTAAACCTATTTAAACTCACATTCCAAAACGGTTCATTTGCCCTATTTAATTTTATTTTTTATGTTTTTCCCCACACGTCGGCTGGAGGGTTTTGAAATTGCGATTTACACCACTCTAGTAGAAGTATGGAACTATACTATTAGTCCCAGAGGGGAGGTGAATAAGACTTTTGTAAGTGTTGTGCATAGTTTTGTTTGATTGTAAATGTTGTACACACTTTTGTTTGTCAATTTTCGATGAGATAAAACATCTTAAGTGATGGAAAGTTCACCTTCAAATGGACCTTCAAGAAAGTTGGAAAGTTCACCTTCAAGAACAAACCTTGAAGTTTGGATAGTGCAAGAACAAGTTCAAGTCATGGATAATTCAAGCTAAAGAGTATTCAAGGTCTACTACTTTTCTAGTAGAAGATCAAGCTCCACCTTCAAGCAGAAGATTCATCCTATATACTTCAATGTCTAGTTTTCTTAGGTATAAATGACCTTAGAAAGAACTTAGACTTAGGTGTTTTCAAATGTTAAACTTATACAAGTTTATATACTTTTGTCAAGTTTTAGTTCGACTAGTCTAAGCCTTGGTTCGACTAGTCTAAGCTATGGTTCGACTACTCTAAGCTATGGTTCGACCAGTCTAAGAATATCTTCGACCAGTCCAAGATTCAAACTTAAAAGACGAATATTTCTGGTGGTTTTTTGACCAGTAGAGCAAGCTGCTCAACTAATCGAAGGGTGCTTGACTTGAAGTTCATCAACTAGTTTTTAGCACCCTTCACCAGTCGAAGGCTATGCTCGACCAGTCAAACAGGGTCCTCGACCAGTTGAGCAGGGCCTTCGACTAGTCGAAGAATGGTTTTATCCAATCGCGCCCAAAATTTGAAATTTTGTTGAATCTGAGATGAGTCGAAGAAGACCTTAGACGAGTCGAAGCAACAACATTTCAACCTATAAATAGAGGCCTTCTCTCATTCCGAAATTACCAATCCAAGCTAAGAAAAACCTTCATTTAGAAAGAGAGAAGTCTCCACTATCATCAAGCTATTGCACGGTATTTTATATTTTTGTTTATATAACTTTTGTTTTGATTATTTGATCTCTCGTTTATGAATCTTACTTTTTAAAGAAAGAGAGTAATCACTATTCTTTTGAGATATAAAGGATTTAAATAAGTAGCCTGAGGTTTGAATTAATTTAAAATCAATTAGAACCTAGAACCCTTGATTGTATTACTGGACATTGAACATTCTACATTAAACGAAGCGGTTTTACAAGCTACATCAAGATCGACTTCAAGAAGAAGATAAGTATCATTCTGTACTTTTATTTTTGGTTTCTTTGAGATATCTAGAAAATCTCTTTTATTGATTTTGACTGAGATAGCCAGAAAATCTCAGCGTGGGGTTTTGTTTGTGATAGCCCATCTAAAAACACAACTGTATAGGTTTTAAGGTGAACCTGTGAAAACCTTGTTTATTAGTGAATGCCAATATCACGTGGGTTGTGATTATTGGGAGTGGAGTAGGTGTGACTGTTTGAGAACAATTGGTGTACACATCGAACCACTATAACTTCTGTTGTTTGTGGTGAACGGTTGTAATTTGTTTATGCCTATGTGGTGAATGCTTTTAATAGATAGCTCTCTCTTGTCTCTTTCTTAGTTTGTGATTTTAATCCTTACTATGTTCATGAAATCAGGCTGTCCTACCTAAAACTTTGTTTTTGGTGTAAGGTTGTCCTATGAACAAAGTTTGAATCAATTTCTCAATACTACTGTTATTGACACTACAAGAAAAATGGGCAAACGTTAAGGCCAAAAACCATAGCAAAAGCCTTTTTACCACGGATATAATCCGTGGCACGTCCGTCGCTATTGGTGGGGTAGCTAAAGGTATCGCTACGGATTATATTCATAGGAATAGATACCAATAGCTACGAATTATATCTGTAGCAATAGATACCAATAGCTATAGACAATATTCGTAGCAATAGATACCAATAGCTACGGACAAAAGCCGTAGCTATAGCTACAGATTATATTCATAGCTATTTTTAAAAAAATTGTAATAATATGACCTATTTCCATTGCAAGAACCTGCTGTGATTGATAACTCATCTAAGCTTAATGCTGGTAAAAATAGTACATAAAATGCAATCAGAAAAAAAATGATGCATTTATTACAAATAGTAATCAAATCATATAATGTTTCTTGCATTCACATTTCTAAATAAACAATACTTCACTTTGCTCAACCTATCATAAGAATTATAACTAAGGCATGCCCTCATGTGCAAGAAACAAATACACTCAAACACATTAAACACCCTCTATATGCATTCAATAATGCTCACATTTTTATAGAATTTTCTTCCTTTAGACGGTCAATTTTAGCAAATGCAAAAGATAGAGCTTCTTTTTTCCTTAAAACTGTATATGTAACTCCTGTGAACTTCGACACAAGATTACTTTCAAATTCTGAAACCCTTCACTTTAGAAAATGAATTTCATCCTCCACTGACTTCTTTAGCTTGTTAGCCTATATAAAACAACATATGTAGACACAATCAAACAAGCATGCCTTGTACACATCTGTAACACTTTGAAAATCAGGGGTCGAGCATAAACTCAACTCCCGAGTTCCAACGCATCACTTATGCAATAAAATGAATGATAATTGAATGTTGTCTGTATTAGTGCATTGAACATAAGTGAGATTAAGCCAAAACAACATATCATACTCCAGAGACAGTTAAATTGCAAGTGGAAGACTGTGATAAATATATAAAATATAAAAAAAACTATGGTAAGTCTCCAGAGTATGATAAGGTTACTAGGTTAAAGAATTCTAAGTACAATTCAAATGATACCAAATGTGTAGTGTCATCTAGTCAACATCCCTGTAACCCCGTCGATCAAGGCACGACTCACATGAAGCCGCCCGAAAACTGCATATACGAGAAAGCATCCTCGTCGTCACAAAATTCTGGCTCTGCCTCAGGAGTAGCGTCGCCATCTGCAATCAGACAAAGTCTGGTGGGTGTTCAGAACACCGTCCCGTAACATGGTAGTGAGTAATCAACTCAGTGGAACAATAAAGCATAGGTTAACATGTTATCAATTCAGTCAAGCAGTAATGATAAAGCAGTACAATTAAACAATTCTAACTACTCTTATTTAATGCAAGTATGAAATGACATGATGTATGCCCTTGTCAAACCACCCTCATGCGACACATTTTACGTTTGTGAATGCGTTCATCCCTCAGTGCTCCACATCCACCAGGCACATGCAGTGCGATGATGAGCATGATTACTGTCACACCCAAAACTCGGAAATCGGGCTCACAAAATTCCTGATCGCCGAATCCGGTGCTGACAGCCTCCGTAGAACCCAATTCTCAGCTCCCAACGCCCATACGCCAGGTTCCGATCCTGGGATGCTACAAGAGGATTTTCAACATCGGTTTAATTCGTAATAAGCATAACCAAAGGCATAACCCACAAACAATAACTAGAAACTCCATCACATTTCCACTATGATCAAAAACTTTACAAGTACGATGAGCATAAAGGGAAATACAATGAGAATGGACAAAAGGCTCCAAAAAGATCTGCTCTGCGCTCCTGCCTCAGCGCTGCTGCGTCCCAACGTTACCTGCACGCAACAGTCATGCATAATCTTATAGAAAGCTTAGAGGGTGGTGAAAGTGTGTGTGCAAGATAGTAATGCAGATATGCAGTATCAAAGTAATGCAAAACATGCTGGTGAATCCATGAATACCGTTAGCCATACCGAGGCTATGCGATGCAAGGCATGAATGATGTCGGTCATACCAAGGCCATGCGATGCGAGATGCAACTTAAGCATACAAATCCTCATCTATATCCACATATCAATACAGCTCAAATCAGGAATATCACCGGGGTCTAGTACACTCTAAACCAGACTGCCGTCCCATCGCGTGCAATAAGGTAAGTGGAAGAGACCTCACTACCCGCCTGCCAATATTGGGCTCGGCTTGTCGATAGCGGACCCATTCCTCAAGCTGGTCAGACTCAGCCTAGCTTTGCCCCCTCCTCTCAGGCGGGTAAGGCCGCACCCCCTTCCAACCGACCACGACACAGTGGAAAGCGCAGCCGTCTGGTAATTGGCAATTGGCGCTCTTGCACCCACTCGGTCTAGACGTTGGAGCAACCTCTTGGTACCATAAGGGTTTAAGGACTTTCACCCAGGGATATCTATAGCACCCCATGTAGAATAAGATTTCTGGTATCTAATCATGCCAACCACGATATGCCTGTGGAGGCTACAGTCCTGATGTCGCTAGGGCGTACAGTGTCATATCACACAATGCGAATGCATGAATCACATTAACCAGTCATGCAACAATCCTGCACGTATCATGCACTCATGTGGGGCAACACCGCCTATCCGGGAGCCCCTAAACAATCTGCCTGAAGGCATATGCTATGATCAGTCACTTCTCATATCAAGCATACATATGATGTGTATGATAATGAACCATGGAACTATACTAAACATATTATATGGTAATAGATATTGTTCATAACGAAGATGGGCCTAGACGGCCTACGAGTATGGGCCTAACAATGGGCCCTAGGGAGAGTCATAATGCAGACATTTAACCAACATTATTCTTCAATGTCGACGTCAAACCATCATTGCTCCCAAGGCATGGCCCGCCTAATATCAACACACAAGCTATGGGGAAGCCACACATTACAATGGACCCTAAGGACACCTCATTGGGCCTCGACCCATGGGCCTTGGAAACGTCAAATGGGCCGCATCATATGAGCCTTAT
The DNA here is from genome assembly GCA_021015155.1 of Magnolia officinalis. Lineage (NCBI taxonomy): Eukaryota > Viridiplantae > Streptophyta > Magnoliopsida > Magnoliales > Magnoliaceae > Magnolia > Magnolia officinalis. The sequence goes on from JAJHSJ010000007.1 coordinate 52,670,595, forward strand.
ATAAATCAAGTGAGCCACATCAATGGGCCTTATGTAAATTGCAATGGGCAATAACCCCTAGGCCTTTGAGTACATCACAATGGGCCTCATAACATGGCCTTATATATCAAAGTGGGCCTCAACCACGGGCCACAAATGCATCGAATGGGCCTCATAACATGGGCCTTTCATTCGCATCAAAGTGGGCCTCAAATGATGGGCCATAAATAAACAAAGATGGGCCTCATAACATTATCAAAGTGGGCCCACTTGAACTATAGATCTGACACATTCTTTAGCTCATGCCAACAACAATGAGCTTCAAAGATGGTTGGATGGATTGGATGCAGCCCATGTATCATGGTGGGGCCCATAAAAGCCCACCATCCGGTATTACCTAATATAATATAATATATTTGTATATATATAATATATATATAGATTATATATATACAAAAATATATACAATAATATATATACATATATATATATACACACACACACACGCACCCACGCACACACCCACATGCACACCCACGCACACACCCACACGCACACACATGCATGCACCCACGCACACACCCACCATCCACTGGACGGTGGGAATACATGCATCACAGCGGGCTCCACCATCCAGGCGGACGGTGGAAAATACATAAATCACTGTGGGTCCCACGTGGGGTCCACCGTAATGTTTACCTCCCATCCAACCCGTTCATAAGGTCACGCAGACCTAGACAAAGGGTAAAAGCAAATTTCAGCTTGATCCGAAACTTCTGTGGGCCCAAAAAGTGTTTCAATGGCAGACATTTCAATTCACACTGTTTCCTTTGGTGTGGGCCATCTGAGACTCAGATCAGCCTGATCTTTGGAGGGGACCCACCTCAGGAGGTGGCCCACCAAATAAACGGTTCGGATGACAAATAAGCAGCATGGTGGGGCCCACGGCTAGAGCCGTGGGTGGCTGCCAGCCCACCCGTCCGCCCGTCCGCCTAACGTAGGCACTGCTGCAACCCTTTATTTATTTATTTATTTAAAAAAAAGATTCCCTTGAGGTTTTTCACAGGTGAGGTCCGCTTCAGCAAAATCCTCCCCGACCATTGGATTCCACGGCCTAAGACAGGCTATATGAGCCCAATATTCACTATGTTTTGGAACATCAAAACAACAGGGCGAATTTCAATGGAGGATACACCGTTTGTTATGCTATGGCCCGCCTGAACGTCAGATTAGCCCCATTTTTTGGCTCAACACCTAAAATAGTCTTGTGAAAGAAATGAACGACGTGGATTAAATACATACATCCAGGTGGGGCCTATATGAGTGGGCCACCTTACCGGCTTGGAAAAAGCCAATATTTGTGTTTGTCCAGTAACGTCCAGCGTCCTCCCTGGACGCTGGACGGCTCTCCGTTACACATGCTCTGAGGTGGGCCCTGTTTAGGTAGGCCACTAAATGATGGATGGTGTGGGGATAACACTTTCAAAAGGGGCCCCACTTATAAGAGGCTTGGATACAATGCCTACCTCATGGTGGGGTCCATCCAAGTGGGCTACACCATTTGGATGGGTGGACAAGGTGGATAATCTCATGCTTCAAGGTGGGCCACAAGCCATCATACACAAGGGAGAGAGAGAGACATTGGTGACGATGGAGGGACCCCGCCACTATGGGCCCCTCATACAAACATACATCAAGGTGGGTCCCACATATATGGACCATTAATCATACAAAATGAATGAAAAATAACTATCTAAGATCACCCACCGGCTTCTTCTTGCACCCTAGGCTTCCTTAGTGCCATAGCTTTGATTCCAATGGAGGAGATGAGGTTTGGATGGTGGAGATGGGAGATGAGAGGGTGGGCCACACTTGTGGCTCTCTTGGAGAGATGGGGAAGCTTGGACGTATGAAAATTTCTTTTGCTTGAGATTGTGCTTTGAAAATGAAGGAGAGAGAGGGTTGTAAAGGGAGAGAGAGATGGGTGGTGGTGGTGATGGGTGTAAGAGCCACTTATTGACTTTTGTGGCAAATGTTGTAAGAGGGGTATGGGTGGTGTAAGAACTTTTTGACTTTGGGGTTGCTTGGGGAAGGGTGAGAAGTGATGGATTGATGGGATTGATTGATGGGTGATTGATGTGACATCTCGTTGAGATTCTTTAGGGATTCGTACGCGTGGCGTTTTCCTCGCACCGAACGCTGGCCCCCATCTCCCGGCCAGAGTATCGTCTCAGCGAGCGAGTCGTGGCATCGGAACCACGGCGACGGCACGATCGCAATAGTACAAGTCTTGGGTTGAGTCGACTCAGGTTGACGGTGTGTAAATCAGGGTCGCGCGTAAAGTCGGTTAAGGGTCGAAGGTTGCCGAAATTCAACCGAAAAGACCGCGGGAACCTACGGAACGGTACGGTCTAGGATATGAGTCTTACAATTACCGAGTAATTATTAGTCCATTTCAAACAACAGTATTGAAAAACTAAGGTACCTCCCTTATATCATTCCCAAATATGATCCATTATAGGGTTGTCAATCCTAGTTAATCTCATACGATATTATGGTCTGAGAGGCATAGCGAATGCATCACAAAGGGCTCGTCACCCGTCAGCATGGATACAGATCTCACCGTATGCGGCTCAATTACTGGCCGTCAACTCGAATATAGGTCTCACCGTACTTGGCTCAATCGCTGGCCGTCAGCTCGAATACAGGTCTCACCGTACTCGGCTCAACTCATGCTCTAGTTGCTGCGAAAGGCTCATCGCCAATCACAGACCTTAGAGTATACTCGAAGACACTACAGAGGGCTCGTCGCCCGTCAGCATGAATACAAGTCTCACCGTACTCGGCTCTCGTCGTAGGTGTGACAGATCGAATACAGTGTCTCATACCACCGTATTCGGCTCACGAGTCTGGTTACTCAATGGTCACTACGGGGAGGCACGTGGCCCCAGCATAGGCCGACAGTTCAACCACGGTGTCCCATACCACCATGTCTGGCTCATAAGTCTTAGAGGATCGAGGTACCATGGTTAACGGGATTTCACTGGTAAGTTTGGTACCCTAGGTTCAAGCAATAGCGTCCAAACATGGTGAACATACATTAGACAGATCGGGTTACTTGACAAGCTCGGCTAGCTCGAGCGCACCACAAGTTGAACGATATGAAGCGCATAAGCACCTCGCGTGGCCAACCACTATCGTCAACCGAAGTACGACTTGGGTTCGTCGAACACATCTCACGTGACAAATGAAACCCAACCACGAATTTAATCCCGTTACCGATTGCCTGGACTATAATTATAGCCCCAATCACATTCAATTGCAGATAGTTAAAGCAGTAATGGATCAAGGTTCAATCAAAGTCTGATATTATCCGTTTAGGGTTGCCAGGGCTGTTGCACGCACTCGTTGCTCCACTCCCCCATCACCCATGACGGATCATACAACGTAAACATGAATTTAAACATATGCATCACATAGATAAAATCATACAATCAATTGAGTATGTTATGAAGTACAACATAAGCATGAGTTTGTACATATTCAATTCCTAATCACACAGATATCTAAAGAAATCATACACATAGTTAAAGAAGTTGAGAATCATATCTCAACACCCTTAAACATTACAATTTACTAACTACTACTCATTCAGACATTTCAACAAACACTTTAAAATACATACATCAACATACATGACATATGTTGATCACATAGGTATAAGGCCAAATCCTTTCACTAGGGAGTTACCCCAATCATAACACGCATACACCCACGACGGATAGTCATGGCAAGCAGGAATCCAAGTTCCATATTCATTCAGTCATTTCCACAAACACTTGGGCCACACATTTTAGCATATATAGTGTATATTGGCCGTAGCGTGATTTAGGGAAAATCCTTTTGTCAAAGGGGTATCGCCAATGCAACAATCATATATCCATGACAATTAGTCATGGCGAGCATGAATGAGAATTCTATACTCATTCAGTCATTTTCACAAACACTTAGAATACACTATTACAACATACATGGTGTATGTTAGCAAAACATGTATTAGGGCTATCCTTTCGCCAAGTAAGTTGTAACATCCCGGATTTTTGCCAACCTGGGATTAGACGTCCTTAGGCAATGGGTCGATCCTCACACCTTATTAACTTGTCAGAACTCAATCCCATAGTCTAAAATCGCTTCTTAACCTATTTCCTTCACAAATCCCACCCTTCACCACCTTGCTCTTTCAATCTTTCTAAGTACTTTCATCCTAGACACTAACTTAAACTAGCTAAGTAGTATAACTTGGATCACTTTATATACAAACTACAAAGGACTAAGTACCACCTCGGACCGAAATCACTCAGGACTAAATCCTTTAGAAATTAGGCGAGAATTAGCTAGTGTTAAACTAGAGTGCCTGTGAAATTAGCACCAATCACTTTAAATACGATCTGCAATACCCAAAACTTGTAGAATCATTGACGCTAGGTTACCCTAAAATCTTGGATCAATCTCATTACCCTGCTGCTCTCGGGAGCATCTCGAAACTCAGTATCGGATCTGGACCGCACGTCGGAAGTCCGATTAACATGAAGTTAAGGAACTAGGACCGCCTCGCTGGGCTTGACAACCATCTCAGAAATCAAATCCAGATAGTGTGAGAAATGTGAAATTAATTCAAAATAAAATATCTCAAATAGTAATCTGGCACCTCTCACTTGCGGATTAGTTTTAAGCAACCAGACCATCAGAATCAGACCAAATTACACCCTCAAATAGTGCTGGGACACTATCTGGATTTCATTTCCGAGATGGTTGTCAAGCCCAGTAAGGCGGTCCTAATTCCTTAACTTCGTGTTAATCGGACTTCCGACGTGCGGTCCAGATCCGATATGGAGTTTCGAGATGCTCCCGAGAGCAGCCGGGTAATGAGATTGATCCTAGATTTTAGGGTAACCTAGCATCAATGATTTTACAAGTTTTGGGTCTTGCAGATAGTATTTAAAGTGGTTGGTGCTAATTTCACAGGTACTCTAGTTTAACACTGGCTAATTCTTTCCTAATTTCTAAAGGATTTAGTCCTCAGCAATTTCTGTCTGAGGTGGTACCTGGGCCTTTGTAGTTTGTATATAAAGTGATCCAAGTTATATGACTTATCTAGTTTAAAATAGTGTCTAGGATGAAAGTACTTAGAAAATTTAAAGAACAAGGTGGTTAAAGGTGAGATTTGCGAAGGAAATAGGTTAAGGAGTGGTTTTAGACTGTGGGATTCAGTTCTGACAAGTTAATAAGGTGTTAGGATCGACCCATTACCTAAGGACATCTAATCCTAAGTTGGCCAAAAATCCGGGATGTTACAACATCTCAAAAGGAAGAAGGACAAAAATAAAAACACTTATATATGAAGAAATAAAAAATGTACCTACAAATCTTCTAAACTATGGCAAAATCCAACATGAGTAATGTGTTCAAACCTAGGATGGACTTTTAAACTCAAAACTCCAACTCAAACACACTAAAATATGTGACTTACTATAAAATGTAAACTTACTATTTATAGATGATATCCATTCCTACTCGACTTCATGGTTTTTGCCAAAAGTAGTAACAACCCAATTTGGCCTAACCACATTATTCTCCTAATTTTTCGGAGCCCTTTTCATGTTGGCATGTCTCCTACAACTCAAAAGGATCAAAAGTTATATGCGATCTAAAACTTACCATTTATAGTAAAAATGAAAATAAAATGGACTTTTGACAATTCATCAGATAAAATCTCATAAATTCGGCATGGGCAACATGGCGTAGTGGGGTTTGTTTGGTAAAGTAGCTTCTCATACCTAAAATAATATATGATATGTTGAAAAACTCATTCTGGTTTGCTAAAATGTTAACATGGTAAAATGTTGTACGTGAGCAGACACCCCAAAATAAACAATCCTATGGAAAAAAAAAAAAAGAAAAGAAAAGAAAAGAAAAGAGAGAGAACATATGAGAGGTGATCCTTATCTCCTTTGATGGATTCAAGCTGCATGTGCCCTACCCAACTTCCTATAAGGTGAAGTTATATGGGTCTTGGAATAATGTTGGTGACAAATTCACCTTGTCTATTAATATTATCATATTATGTTAGGACATGACTCTAAAAATGAGATAAATCCAAATCTCAAATAATCTATGCTATAAGAGATAGTAGAGATGAAAGTAGATGCATTGTGATGCTTGAGTTCGAGTATGCTTTCCAACAAAGCAAGATTTTCTTGTTTGTTACCATGTGATTGGGCTACATTATTACATCAATCGGGTTCGGGTTTAGGTTTGGGTTTTCAAGTTTAGGTTTAGGTTTAGGTTAGGGAGTTGATATTAGGATTAAGTGTAGGTTTACGTTTAGGTTAGGGAGTTGAGATTAGGATTAGGTGTAGGTTTAGGTTTAGGGATTTGAGAATACATTTAGGTTTTAGGTTTAGGTTTAGGTTATAGGTTATAGGTTTAGGTTTAGGTTTTAGGTTTAGGTTAAGGTTAGGTTATAGGTTTAAGTTAAGGTTTAGGTTTAGGTTATAGGTTATAGGTTAAAGCTTTAGGGAATTGAGAATTGGTTAAGGTTTAGGTTTAGGAAATCGGGTTCGGGTTTGAGAACGGGTTTAGTTTGGGTTTTCAAGTTTAGGTTTAGGTTAAGGAGTTGAGATTAGGATTAGTGTAGGTTTAGGTTTAAGGATTTGAGAATACATTTAGGTTTTAGGTTTAGGTTGGTTATAGGTTTAGGTTAGGCTTAGGTGTAGGTTATAGGTTATAAGTTATAGGTTATAGGTTATAGCTTTAGAGAATTGAGAATATGTTAAGGTTTAGGTTTGGGTTTTCAAGTTTAGGTTTAAGAAATCAAGTTCAGGTTCAGGAAATCAAGTTCAGGTTCAAGATCGGGTTTAGGTTTGGGTTTTCAAGTTTAGGTTTACGTTTAGGTTTAGGTTAAGGAGTTGAGATTAGGATTAGGTGTAGGTTTAGGTTTAGGGATTTGAGAATACATTTAGGTTTTAGGTTTAGGTTTAGGTTTAGGTTTAAATGCCTTAAAAGACAATAGTAGGTGTGATCATCGTTGCTGCAAGAATGATGGATGTCTCTGACTAAGATTGATATGTCACCACTTCTAATAATATCTTCAATGGTATCTGTCTGTGTCTGTGTTGTTCATAATATATCAGCTTGGTGACGGTACCAATTTCAATAGAATTTTGTGGGGCTCGCTTGATGATGACAATGTTCACTTTCCTTTTGCTACGCTTATTGATACATAGTCTTAATATGCTCGCGAATTTCTTCTTCATTCATTCATTTGATAGTGCATAGCCGTGGTCTTGTTTATTCTTTCCCCCTTTTGATACAGAATCATTATGCTGATAATATTCTGGATCGAAATCAGTCATTCCTTAGGGGACGATATCGTTTGATGAAGCGAGCATTGACTGGTATACTGATACCTTGTCCGTCTTGGTCTATGACTCTGTATGCTCCATTGGAGTACACTTCTTTGATTATGTACGGCCCATCCCATTTAAGTTCAAATTTGCCCCCTGTTTGTCGGGTGACCACTATCGGTCTTTTCAACATCAACACCATATCCCGTTTTTTGAAAGAGCGATATTTAACTCATTTATTAAAGGCGGTCGATATCCTTGCTTGATATGATTGCAATCGTTGTTGGGCCGCTATATGTTTCTCATCAACCAAATCTAATTCTTTCAACCGTATTTTTACATTTTCATCATCTGTTATGGACTGATGTACTGCCACTCTGAGTGATGCTACTTGTATTTCGATTAAGATCACTGCTTCTACATGATAGACTAGTGAATACGGTGTTGCTTTTGTTACTGTCCGGTGAGTAGTTTTGTATGCCCACAAGGCTTCTTGTAGCCTTTCATCTTAATCACGCTTGTTTCCCGTTATTGTCCTTTTCAGTATCTTGATTATCATTTTATTAAATGCCTCTGCTAATCCATTGGCCAATGGATAGTAAGGTGTTGAAAACAATGATGAATGCTGAATTTCTGACATAGCTTTTCCATGCCTCTGCTTTTAAAGGGAGTGCCATTATCTGTAACAATCTTCTTTGGAATACCATGGCAGTATATTATCATATGTCGGATGAAATTAACCATATCCTTTTCCTTGACATTGCGTAATGCCACTGCTTCTGTCCACTTGGAGAAATAATTTGTTGCTGCCAAGATATACTGCTTTCCTTTGGACGAAGGTGGATTTATAGGACCGATGACGTCAAGTCCCCAGGCTGAGAAGGGCCAAGAAGCGACCGACTGATATACATCTTCTAGAGGAACGTGCACGTGTATAACATCTCCATGAATTTGGCATTCATGACACTGTTTGGCATAATTTATCGCATCTTAGAACATGGTAGGCCAATAATATTCCATTCGATGTATTCTATGGAATAAATTTCGGCCAGCTTGATGTGCTCCACATTCTCCAGAGTGTGCTTCCTGCAATGTCTGGCTTGCTTCTTGTTTGTCTAAGCAACATAGCAGCATTCCATTGTAAGATTTTATGTACAATACTTCATTGCATATGATGAATTTGCTTGACCGTTGTTTAATTTGTTGTCTCTACATTGGATCATTTGAGAGGATGTGATATCTGAGATAATCGATGAAAGGCTGATGCCAATCATCTGTCGTTATCTGTAAACACGATACAGGAAGCATTTTGAGGATTTCTTTGATGACCTCTGAAGATGGTAAAAATCTTATTTCTTCTATAGTCACTTGGAGAGGGCTTCGATTCGGGCAGGACAGATCCACTGCAAGGCTGGCCAAAGCGTTTGCTCTTGCATTTTTAGACCACGGTATATGCTTGATTTTTACCTGACAGAATTGTTCTATCAACTGTTGTGCTTTTCGATAGTATGGCAAAAGTTCTTACTTTCTAACCTTGAATTTGGTCATCAATTGATTTATAATCAATTTAAAATCCTCGAAGATATGCAGCGTTTTTATTTCCATTTCTTGAGCCATTTCCATTCCAATAATGAGGGCTCTGTACTCAGCCTTGTTATTTGTGCATGTAGCGCCCAACGTGAAGGAGTAAGGTAGCAAGTCAACTCGAGGAGTAATGAATATCACTCCTGCCCCTACTATTGATGCTTGAGCAGCACCGTCAAAATACATTTGCCATGGGCCTTGTGACTCTGCCAACATAACTTGTTCATCCAGAAAGTCATCACTGATGGTTTCGAATTCGGCTATAGGGTGCATTGTAAGGAAATTCGCTACTACTTGTCCTTTTACCGCCTTTACCGGCTCATATGTAATAGTATATTTCGAAAGTAACAGCATCCATTTAGCCAATCTTACAAACAACATTGGTCTTGTCGTCAAAAACTTTATCGGATCGGCTCTTGAAATCAAAGTTATGTCATGGGATAGACAATAATGTCTTAATTTCTGAACTGCAAATATCAGTGTCAGACACTCTTGCTCGATTAGGGAGTAGTTGCATTCCACATCCATCAGAGTTTGACTTAAATAGTAAAGAACAGTTTCCTTCCTGGCTTCATTCACTTGAGCCAACAAAGCTCCTAAAGAATTCTCAGCTACAGATATATACAGAATAACCGGTTTTCCTTTTATCGGAGCTGTTAGTACTGGCTGCTTTTTCAACAATTCTTTTATTAAATCAAACGCGTTCTGACATGCTTGGTCTCATACAAACTCTGTATCTTTCTTCATCAAATGGGAGAATGGCTGACATCTCCCTGCCAGATTTGAAATGAAACAGCGAATGTACTCCAGCTTTCCTTGCAGACTCTTTAATTCCTTTAATGTTGTTGGTGGCGGCATATTTTGAATGGCTTTAACTTCCCTGGATCGATCTTAATGCCCCTGTGCCGGACAACAAAATTGAGAAATTTACCTGAAGACACCCCGAATGCGCATTTGGCTGGGTTCATCTTTAGTTGTTTCTTTCTGAGTCGACAGAACACCGATGTCAAGTGTTCGCGATGCTCCTGTTGATCTCCTGACCTGACCACTAAGTCATCGACATAACACTCAACATGCTTGTGCATCATGTCCTAAATATATGACCTCCCTGATAAACCCGACCTTTATCAACTTACTGACTTCTTCTTCTATCAGGGGAACTAAGTCTGGATGAAATCGCCTTTGCGCTTGCTTAACCGGCTTTTTTTCTTTAGAAATATTTAATCGGTGCATTGCTACGGAAGGCTCCAAACCTGGCATCTCCGCATACGTTCAAGCAAAGACATATTTATTTTCTTTGAGAAGTTGAACATACTCCTCAGACACCTGTTCAGAGAGACCGGTGCTGACAAATGTGTTCCTTGGTTCCTCTTCTGTACCCAAATTTATCTCTCGCAGACTGTCTATTGTCGACTGCCCCCCGTCTTCTATCTACTTTGAAGCCATTTCAGGGTGTTCGGTCGTCTTAGGATCCTCTTCTGATGATTGTGTAGTTGTGACCATGTTCACTGATGATTCTGCTGCTGGTCCTTAAAATTTTTTCTCTTTTCCTGATTGATCCCGATAGGAATTTGAATTCCCCTCCCATGATTCAAGCCGGCGGGCTCTTCGTAATCAAAACCCATGTTTTTCATGATCTTCTTGCTTGTCGGGCTATATTTTTTGAGACATTGCGGTGTTAACCTACCACGGTACACATTATTCTCGGCCTCTTCTTCAGCCTCTGCTTCCACTGCGGCGTAAAATTCTATTGGTTCCTGATGCTGTGCGCTAGCCTTGACCTGAAATCTTCTTAGAGCGGCCGAAAATGGCTTATTTCTTTCAACATACGGCAATGACACTGTATAATTGGACCGCAAAATTTTTAATTGTTCAGGCGATAATAGGGTTAATGGCAGCTGCCCTGGTTGTCTTAGATGTTTCGGCACAAAATAGAATTTCTTCTTTGCTTTTGCAGTTCTGGACGATTCTGCCTTTTCTGTTTATTCTTTAATCATATTCATTTGAATGTCATTTAGAACTTTGTTTTCATCATTCATTCTTTCTTTTTCAGCAAACCCTTTATGATAACTAGCATCCGCAAATATGGACTCGGCCTCTGTATATGGTTTCACATCGGTCATTACCTTATATTGTATTCCATCTTTACAGTATTTGAAGCACTGATGTAGAGTAGAGGGTACAATGCCGTATTGATGTATCCATGGCCTTCCCAGAAGAAATTATATGTCGTCACTACATTTATAACATGGCATACGACATCAGTAGTCAATTCTCCTATTTCCAGTGCTACAGTAATCATGCTGAGTGCACGTTGCCCATCTTGATTGAAGCCCCGTATCATCATTCCACTAGGGCACAAATCTGAACGACGATGAGCCAATTTACTTAACATTGAGAGTGGCAAGAGATTCACTGCAGACCCATTACCTATCATAATCTTCTTAACTTTCTTCCCATGGATATGTAACGCCCTGAAAATCGGGGGTCGAGCATAAACTCAACTCCCGAGTTCCAACGCATCACTTATGCAACAAAATGAATGATGATTGAATGTTGCTGGTATTAGTGTAGTGAACATGAGTGAGATTAAGCCAAAACAACATATCATACTCCGGAGACAAGTGAATTAGCAAGCGGAAGACTGTGATAGATAAATAAGATATAAAAATTGTAGTGAGTCTCCAGAGTGTGATAATGTTACCAGGTTAATTCATTATGAGTACAATTTCAAATTATACCAAGTTGTGGAAGTGTAATGTTTTCTATCCCAAACACATTGCCCCGTCAATGCAATACTAGGTCTTCATAGACCTATAGAGAGCTACATGTAGGACTCCTCCTTAACATCATAGTAGTAGTCCGGCTCTGCTTCATAAGCATCGCCATCACCTGAAACTCAACAATCTGGTTGGTGTGTATAACACCATCCCGTAACGTGGGAGTGAGTGATCAACTCAGTGGAACAATAAAGCATAGGTTAACATGTTATCAATTCAGTCAAGCAGTAATGATAAAGCAGTAAAGTCAAACACTCCAAAATACTCTTATTAATGTAGTCATGATGTATGCCCTCACCACACACACCCTCGTGCGACACCATCTTATGTTCGCGTCATACTTTTATCCTTTAGTACTCCACATCTTTCAGGCACATGCAATGCGATGATGAGCATGATTACCGAGTTATTATTAGTCCATTTCAAACAGCAGTATTGGGAAACTAAGGTACTTCCCTTTTATCATTCCCAAACATGATCCATTCTAGGGTCGTCAGTCCTAATTAATCTCATACGATGTTGTATTTCTAGGTCACTGCAAGGGCTGCCAGGGCAGTTACACGAAACCATTACACCACTCCAACATCACCCTTTTAACGGTTCATCACTACATTTGATACAGGCCTAGTTCATACTCTATTTACTATGGTAAAACTCGTCGCCACACCGCAAATTCAAAGTATGCTCGAGGTCACTACAAAGGGCTGTCAGGGTTGTTGCTCGCAATCGTTGCACCACTCCCCCATCACCTTATCAATGTAGGCCGACAGCACGAATATAGTGTCCCATACCACCATAATCAGCTCATGAGTCTGGTTGCTCACTAGTCACTACGGGGAGGCACGTGGCCCCAGCGTAGGCCGACAGCTCGACCACGGTGTCCTATACCACCATGCCCGGTTCATGAGTCTTAGCGGATCAAGGTACCATGGTTAAAAGGGATTTCACTGGTAAGTTTGGTACCCTAGGTTCAAGCAGAGGCGTCCAAACATGGTGAACATACATAAGACTGATTGGGTTACTTGATGAGCTCGGCTAGCTCGAGCGCACAACAAGTTGAACGATATGAAACACATAAGCACTTCGCGTGGCCAACCACTATCGCCAACCAAAGTACGACTCGGGTTCGTCAAACACATCTCACGTGGCAAATGAATCTCAGCCACGCATTCATTTTCGTTTCCGATTGCCTGGACTATAATCATAGCCCCAAACACAATCAATCCATGACCAGAAGCATGTAGAGTAAAGCAGAATAAACAAAGTAATTTAAGCATGTTGACAAGCATGTCATAAGACATGAAATAAAGCACAATATAAACAGGAAATACAAACACCTATATTTTATAAGTAAGCGGTTAAATTAAACAAGCAACATGGAGGAAATCATATACGTCTCTAAGGTAGCTGAGAATCCTATCTCAACACCCTTATACATTACAATTTACTAACTACTACTCATTCAGACATTTCAACAAACACTTTAACTACATACATCAACTTACATGACGTATGTTGATCACATAGGTATAGGGCCAAATCCTTTCACTAGGGAGCTGCCCCATGGATAACACGCGAGCACCCACGACGGATAGTCATGGCAAGCAGGAATCCAAGTTCCATGTTCATTCAGTCATTTCCACAAATACTTAGGCTACACGTTTTAGTATATATAGTGTATATTGGCCGTGGCGTGATTTAGGGCAAATCCTTTCGTCAAAGGGGTATCGCCAATACAACAATCATATATCCATGACAATTAGTCATGGCGAGCACGAATGAGAATTCTATACTCATTCGGTCATTTTCACAAACACTTAGAATACACTATTTTAACATAGTGTATATTAGCAAAAACATATATTAGGGCGAGTCCTTTCGCCAAACAAGAATTTTATCCATATATAGTATATTCATACAACAAATAATCATGGAAAACACATTTCCAAAATTTATACGTATACGGTACTTTCTACAAATACCTAGAGTATGTAAAATTTCATATTCTTCATCTTTAATCGAAACGAAAAACAGGCAGCACTTTGTACATGTGCAATTGCATACAGATCATGAATCTATCATTATCTGACATTGTAAGCGTTGAAAACCATAACCTATACACCTAAAGTCCGCACCTTTTGTTGTAGAATCGTAACGGATCCGATAGGTTTGCTAAGCTTTCGTATTCGGCAGTTTGGTAACCTATAGCATGAAATAGGTTAGCTATTTCATAACCTACAACTATCAAAACCCCAAAACAGGTTAGGGTTAGGGTTTCTTACATAGAAACGACACCGGAATCGTCAGGAAAGCGATTAGAATGGAGTAGTGGAGCTTGTGTAGCGGCAGAGAAAAGTGGCAGGGAGACTCCCCCACTTCTCTCACAGTTTCTCTCTCTTTTCTCTCTTCTCTCTCTAGCGTTTCTCTCAAATTCGTATGGCTGTGAGAGAGAGGGTTCTAAGGTCCTATAGCCTAAAATCTCCCCGAAATAGACTCCAGGCCAAGGTATACTTCGGTTATATCCAAAGTGGACCTGTTTCAGCTTAACGAAGCACTTCTGGCGGGCCCTTTTCTGTGTGCAGTCGGACTTAAGCTCACAGACACCGGATCTACATTTAGTTAAGTTTTCATTTCGGTCGGGATTCCAGATCGCAAATGGCGGACCAGTTTCAGTTCAACGGTCAATGGATCTCGATAGGAGATTCTGAGTACATGGATAAGTGTATGAAATTTCTCCTGATCCGAGGGTGTAATTTGGTCTGATTCTGACGGTCTAGTTGCTTAGTACTGATCCACAAGCGAGAGGTGCCAGATTTCATAAATTTTTATTTTATTTTGAATGAATTTCACATTTCTCACACTCCCCGCTCCGAGCTCAAGCGAATAGTGTCACGCCCCAAACTCAGGGACCGGGCTCACAAAATTCCTAATCGCCGAATCCGGCGCCGACAGCCTCCGTAGAACCCCATTCGCCAGGTTCCGATCCTGGGATGCTACGAGGAGGATTTCTAATATCAGTTTGAATCGTAATAAGCATAACCAAAGGCATAACCCACAAACAACAACCAAAAACTCCATCACATTTCCACTATGATTAAAAACTTTACAAGTACAATGAGCATAAAGGGAAATACAATGATAATAGACAAGAAGCTCCAAAAGATCTGCTCTGCGCTCTCGCCTCAGCGCTGCTGCGTCCTCGCGTCACCTGCACGCAACTGTCGTGCATAAGCTTTATGGAAAGCTTAGAGGGTGGTAAAAGTGTGTGCACAAGGTAGTAATGCAGGTACATAGTATCAGAGTAAAGCGGAACAT
Source organism: Magnolia officinalis (assembly GCA_021015155.1). Lineage (NCBI taxonomy): Eukaryota > Viridiplantae > Streptophyta > Magnoliopsida > Magnoliales > Magnoliaceae > Magnolia > Magnolia officinalis. Next base: position 52,685,659 of record JAJHSJ010000007.1, read on the forward strand.
GCTGATGAATCCATGAATACCACTAGTCGTACCAAGGCTATGCGATGCAAGGCATGAATGATGTCGGCCATACCAAGGCCATGCAATGCGAAATGCAACTCAAGCATACAAATCATCATCTGAGTCCACATATCAGTACAGTTCAAATCTTGAATATCACCGGGGTCTAGTACACTCTAAACCAGATTGTCGGCCCATCGCGCGCAATAAGGTAAGTGGAAGAGACCTCACTATCCGCCTACCAATATCAGGCGCGGCTCGTCAATAGCGGACCCATTCCTCGAGCTAGTCAAACTCAGCCTAGCATTGCTCCCTACACTCGGGCGGGTAAGGCCGCAACCCCTTCCAACCGACCACGACACAGTGGAGAGCGCGACCGTCTGGTAATCAGTACTCGGCGCTCATGCACCCACTCGGTCTAGACGTTGGAGCAACTCTTGGTACCATAAGGGTTTAGGGACTTTCACCCAGGGATATCTATAGCACCCCATGTAGAACAAGATTTTCGGTATCCAATCCTGCCAACCACGATATGACTGTGGCGGCTACGGCCCTGATGTCGCTAGGGCGTACAATAACCATATCACACAATGCAAATGCATGAATCACACTCTCCAGTCATGCAGAAATCCTGCGCATCTCGTGTACTCCTGTGGGGTAACACCACCTAAACGGGAGCCCCTAAACAATCTGCCCGAAGGCATATGCTATGATCAGCCACCAAGCATACATATGATGCGTATGATCATGAATCATGAGACTATACTAAACATGTTATATAGGATAGATGTTGTTCATAAGGAGATGGGCCTAGACGACCTACAAGTATGGGCCTAACAATGGGCCCTAGGGAGAATCAAAATGCAAACATTTAACCAACATTATTCTACAATGTGGATGTCAAACCAACATTGCTCCCAAGGCATTGCCCGTCGTAAACATCATTACATAAATCATGTTGGGATCATACATTGCAATGGACTTTCGGTACATCCCATTGGGCCTTAAATACATCAAATGGGCCGTATCACATGGGCCTTACATTCATCAAATGGGCCGCAATAATGGGCCTCACCAATGGGCCTTATGTACATTGCAATGGGTCATAACCCATGGGCCTTAGATACGTCAAATGGGCCTAGTCTCACGGGTCTTAAAATACATCAAATGGCCTAAGGACATGGACCTTACATCCACATCAAAGTGGGCCCCAATGATCTACCACAAATACATTAAGATGGACCTCAAAACATGCCAAGGTGGGGTCCACTTGGACTATGGATCTGGCTCATCTTTAGCTCATGCCATAAAATGATCCTTCAAAACGGATAGATGGATTGGATGCAACATAAGCATCACGGTGGGGGTCTAATTGAGGGCCCACCATAATGTGTATTATATTACATAATATAATAAATATATATATACATACATGTATATATATATATATATATATATATATATATATATATATATATATATAATATATAATAAACATAATGTGTATTATATTACATAATATAATAAATATATACATATATATATATATATATTTATATATATATAATAACACACGTACACACACCACACGCACACACACCATGCACACGCATGCACCCACACATGCACACACACGTGCACATACATCACACGCTCACACACCATGCACACGTACCAGCCATGCATGCACGCGCACACATGTGCACATACACCACCGCACACCGTCCAGCAGGCTCCACCGTCCAGCGAACGGTGGAATAAAACACACGTTCATGTGGGCTCCACGTGGGGCCCATTGTAATGTTTACATGCCATCCAATCCGTTCATAAGGTCACGCAGACCCAGGAGAAGGGAAAACACAAATTTCATCTTGATCCAAAACTTCAGTGGGCGCCAAAAAGGTTTCAATGGTAGACCCTCAATTTTCATTGTTTCCTTTAGTGTGGGCCGCCAAAACAGTGGATGGGCCTGATCTTTGGAGGGGGCCTACTTCATGGAGGGGTCCACCTAATGGACGGAATGAATGACACATATACATCATGGTGGGGCCCTGTCCATCCGCCCAAACCGGCGCAGGCAACGCCTGCGCCCTCTCTGGCGTTGTCAGGGCAGCAGCAGGCGCTGCTGCCTTCAACATTATTTTTTATTTTTTATTTTCTTTTGTTGCAGAAAAAGACATGTGGGGCCCACTACCGGAGGATCTGCTCCGCCCATTGCATTCTTGGGCCCGGAACACATCAAATGAGTCCAAAGATCAAATTTTTTGATGTACGGTTAAGGCATGGTGGGTCCTAGAAGTTTTGAACGGTAGAGGATACCGTTTCCTACGGTACGGCCCGCCTGAGTATTGGATCGACCTCATCTTTCGGCTCAACGCCTGAAACGTTCTTGTGGAAGGGATGGACGGCGTGGATTGAACACATACAACAAGGTGGGGCCTATACACGGGAGCCACCCCAAAAGCTTAGAAACAAGCTGATATTTGTGTCATTCCCAAGCCACGTCCAGCGTCTGGACGGGTTTTGGCGCCCACGTGCATTGAGGTGGGCCCCACTTGGGTGGGCCACCAAATGAATGGATGGTGTGGGTACAACACATTTCAAGTGGCCCCACCTGTGAATGACTCGAATACAACACCTACCTCATGGTGGGGTCCATCCAAGTGGGCCACACAACCAAATCTTGAGCTAAAGGAAAGAGATGAAAGGGAGAGAAAAGGAGAGAGATCGGTGAGTATGGAGGGACCCCGCCACTATGGGCCCCTCATTCAAAAGTACATCAAGGTGGGTCCCACATATATGGACCCTAAATCGACAAAATGAAGGAAATAGGGAGCTACAATCACCCACCGCTTGATCTTCTTGCTCCTTCGGCTTGCCGGTCTCCTTATGCTCCTCTTTGATGGTGAAGATGAGAAATGGATGGCTAGGATGAGAGGTGAGAGGGTGGAGAGGTGGGTCACACTTGTGGCTTGGAAGGAAATGGGGAAGGGCTCATACGTATGGGTTTTTTTTTTTTTTTTTTTTGCTTAGGGATGAATTTGCAAATGAAGGGAGAGAGAGTGTTGTAAAGGGAGAGGAGTGATGGATGGTTAATGTGGTGGTGATGGGGTGTAAGACACCTTTTTTGACTTTTTTGGCAAAAGGTGTAAGAAGGCATGTGTGTTGTAAGAACTTTTTGACTTTTGAGGCTTATTTGGGAAAAGGTGAAAGTGATGTGTACTTGACCCTTGATGGATTGATGGGTTGATGGATTGATGGATTGATGTGACACATCGTAGAGATTCTCTTGGGTTTTGCAACGCACGGCGTTTTCCTCGCACCGAACGCTGACCCACGTCTCTTGATCAGAGAGTCGGATCGGCGCGCGAGTCGCGGCATCGGAACCGCGGTGAAGGTGCGGTCGTAAGGATACAAGTCTTAGGTTTAGTCGACTCGGGTTAACGGCATATGAATCAGGGTCGTGCGCAGATACCGGTAAGGGTCGAAGGTTGCTGGAATTCGATCGGAAATACCGCGGGATTCTGCGGAACGGTACGGTCTAGGACACAGGTCTTACAAATAGCACTGGGACACTATCTGGATTTGATTTCCAAGATGGTTGTCAAGCCTAGCAAGGTGGTCCTAATTCCTTAACTTCGTGTTAATCGGACTTCCGACATGCGGTCCAGATCTGATACGGAGTTTCGAGATGCTCCCAAGAGCAACCGGGTAATGAGATTGATCCTAGATTTTAGGGTAACCTAGCGTCAATGATTGTACAAGTTTTGGGTATTGCATATCGTATTTAAAGTGATTGGTGATAATTTCACAGGTACTCTAGTTTAACACTGACTAATTCTCTCCTAATTTCTAAAGGATTTAGTCCTGAGTAATTTCTATCTGAGGTGGTACCTGGGCCTTTGTAGTTTGTATATAAAGTGATCCAAGTTATAATACTTAGCCAGTTTAAGATAGTGTCCAGGGTGAAAGTACTTAGAAAAATTGAAAGAACAAGATGGTGAAGGGTGGGATTTATGAAGGAAATGGGTTCAAAAGCGGTTTTAGACTTTGGGATTGAGTTCTGACAAGTTAATAAGGCGTTAGGAGCGACCCATTGCCTAAGGACGTCTAATTCTAGGTTGTCAAAAATCCGGGATGTTACAGGATATGTATGACCTTTTATCATTAGCGGTCTGTTATACACTACTTCACAAACCAAATCGTTATCGGAGAAGGAAACGACCGGTAGACAATTTTCTTGCTCATCGTGTTCTTCGTGTTCCAGTAAAGTCTCTCTGACATCATGATCAGACAATGCTTGGACTAAACTCTGTCAAAATTCTTCTGACAATTTAAACGCATCGTAGACGCTTAGTCGGGTCGGTATGTCCTTCAAATGACTTACTACATAAGTCACCTTTGCCGTCTCATTCTTCTTTTCTTTCCCATCATCATCGTTCTTCCTTTCAATGACTTCTTTTCTTATAACCCATGCCTTTTGCTTCACAGTACTTATTATCTTCTTTCTCGATCTTAGTGTAATCACCGCTACCTTCTTTGTTGTCTTACGGTCCTCTTTCTCTTTTGCATCCTGTGCCTTTCCTCGGTTCGTGAGCATATTCACCGTCGCCATGGTACCCCTTTCTTTCTCTTTACCAACTACTATTTCACCCCTATCTATCATTCGCCGTATTATACATTTCAATGTAAAGCAATTTTTCGTTGGATGCCCTATCAGGCGATGATAGTGGCAAAAATCTCTCTCCTTGGTCCTTGTCACATCTTCTGGGCGTTTAGGTTCTGGTAATTCTATTGTTCCAGATTTTAGCAGTTGGTTCATCATAGGAATGATATCCTCCCTGTCGAATGAGAACCCCTCGTGAGAATTGAGCATCCTGGGCCTTTTTCCACTATATCTATTTCTTGACTGGTTCCATTCTTCTTTTCATTCCGGCCTCTTTTCCCTGGAGTCCCTTGTATCTTTGCTCCTCTTATCACGATCAATGGTATTTATGGATATCCTTCTGGGTGCTCTCTTACCTGTCTCATGGTGAAATGCTGGCATCTTATGAGTCATTAATTCCAAAGCATGAGCCTTAGTGGATAGGTCACGGAAAGTTCTGATGTCGGCGGTAGTGAGTCCAAAAGAGATTCCCGTTTCCATAGAGTTCAGGCACATCTTGACATGTTCCCTTTCTTCTGGAAACTGTCTACACGATACTCCCAATGTCTTCCATCTGTCTATAAACTTTTCTACCAGTTCTCATTCTCTCTGCCGCACGGAGGCCAATTCCGTAATACTAACATCACGCTCCGAAGAGAAGAAGTTTGACATAAAGGTGTCTTGCATCTGTTCCCAAGTACGTATCGACCCTGGAGCTAAACTAGAATATCATCGAAATGCTTTGTGAGCTAGTGACGACCCAAACAATCATAAGCAATACTGCGTTATCGTAGAAAATTCCCCATGCTAGAGATGAAGTGCATTAAGTGTTCTTCTAGAGATCCTTCCCCATTAAACTTCTGAAAATTTGGATGCTTGAAGTTGGCTGGAAAGGGGATATCTTCTACCTCCCTTGGATACGGTGTTCGGTACCTGAAATGGCTAGTATTTTCGCGTTCTCTTTCTATTCTGACAGCTTCTTCGATGACTTGTCTTACGTCGTCTTATGTTACAGTTCTTGCGGCTGGAACAGACCCTCTTGATCCTACTCCTTGTGGTTGAGAGCCTTCAGGCTGATTTTCTTGTCCATTCATTGTGCCCATCATCGGGGGAACTGCTATCTGATCTACATTATGTGCAAGGGTTGTTAAGGCCTCTCTAAGGTGTCTGCATTCTTCCATTAATGCTCTTTGTGTTTTTGCCAACTCATCGATGCTATCTTCTGTAGTCGGCCTACTTTCCTGGTTTGTCCCGGCCATACACACTGCAGTTTCTCCACTCTTTGACGAAGCTGTAGTTGGAGTGGGGCGAGAGTATGTCGATGTGATAAGGCTTACGAAGAGAGGAGTGAATGGAGTCTCATTTCAATTCTCTATACTTCCGGTGCTATTAATCGATTGAGGTGATACGGTCATTGGTGAGCCTGTTTGGGGTGAGACTGATATGGGTGAACCTACTATTAATGCTTTACCTTTTTGTTCTCTTGTCCATCTGACTCTTGGGGCGATCAAAGCCAGAAAGTCTTGCGATGTTAACTGCGGAACTACTCGCTTAGGATAGATTGCAGGTGGAGGGAGTTCAGATTTTTTTTTAGTTGCATTGCGCGTTACAGGCCCTTTAACTCTTAGCGAAGACAGATTCATTCGAAGACTCTTTGCATTTCATATTCTCGTCCTACGAGACATCACCACAGTCCAACCTTTATCTCCTTCCGACGGTTGAGGCGAAGCAAATACAACCCCGGCTGTCGCTCAAGTCAGGCTGTTCTTGCTTGTAAGAAGTCGAATTGTGCATTCCAGGGGTTGGTTCGATGCGTATTCTATTATGAACCTAGTCGAAGTGAAACAGAAGCTCACTTTTCTCGTGGTAGTTGCCATTAGTTGTAATTCGTAGCTGGATTTAGAAACCTTCAGTTACAAGATGTAATCATAATTAGTATATGGAAAGTGAATAATCTATCTTAGAGATGAAGGAGGGGATGTTCCCATTGAGAGTTGTCATTTTGGCGTTAGAAGACGCCAAACTACAATGAAAATTCTATAATACTCTCGATGTTGTTTTCGAATAAAAAAATAATAATTTCCCCAGCAGAGTCGTCATTTTGTTTCGAACAAGAAACAAATGCATTTGATTTGGGGAAATTATTTTATTCGAATGTAACAAAGAATATATATAAAACAATCATTGTATTATTAATTTTGAGTTTATCTACATCCCTTTAATAGCCCTTGATTCCAAGATAGATCATAAACAAAATGTAATTAACAAAGCTTATATGTTGAATTTTGAATCTGACAACATTTTGACAGTTGCTTCAGTCATCTCATGGGACTTAGGAGGAATGTTGAATTGATCAGTCAATCTCTCTTTTGAGCTTGTCCTTTATGCAAAGGAGAAATACTGAAGTAATGAAGATTGAACTTGAATGCTCTCAGCAATTCCGGCAGCACTTCGGCCCCTATTTAGAACTGGCCACATAGTGACCTGGTTGTGTGACCCGCGCAACCAGTGTGTCTATTGTGCGGTCCGCGTAACTACTTTAATGGTTGTGCGGCCTGCGCAACTGCTTCTCTTCTTCGATCCTCACCTTCAGTCTTTTTTCCAGAGCTCTGCTCCTCTTCTAGATTTCTTCTCTTTCAAATGAGAGGGGGAGTGGGGTATTTATAGGCCCCCACACGTGCCGACCCTCTATCTTTGTGCCGTGGGGCCCACTTTGCATCAGATCAGACTGTTCATCACGATCTTTCTCTATTCTTGATTGCGCTACCCTTGCGCGATCCGCGCAACGTGCAGTCAGTTACGCGACCCGCGTAAGGATGAAGTCTGTCATTAAGATGTTAAACGGTTTGCGCTACTCACGCAACTGCTTTGACTGGTTGCTCGGTCTGCACAACCATTACTTGTTACTCGACCCGCGCAACTGCCAAAGAAGTCATTTAGTTCTTTCTCCTTTCTTCACTCAATGTTTGATTTCTGATCTTCATCCTTTCTTGATGATTTTTTATGCTTCAATAGTGAATATCCCTGTGCCACAAGTCTTACCTTATTCCTTATAACATTCCCAGATTCATCAGACTTGTTCTTGAAGATCCACTTAGTGCCGATGATATTAGTTTCAAGTGGTCTGGGAACCAGCTGCCACACCTCATTTCTTTAAAATGTTGTAGCTCATCTTGTATAGCTGCAATCCAATATTCATCTTGGAGAGCTTTTATGACATTCTTAGGCTCAATCTTAGAGATGAAGCATAGATGACTGTTAATGCCCTCAAGCTGACGTCGAGTTCTTACCCCGTCATTAGGATCACCAATGATTTGATTTAGGGGATGATCCTTAATAACAGGCATGTCACTTATCGGCTGAGGTTCAAGAGGAGATGTGGATTTGTTATTAGATTTTCTTATAATGCATGACTCCACATCATCCTCTATATCAATCGAAGGACCAGATTCGTTATGAGGTTGGTCATCGACAACTACATTAACAGTTTCTTAAATGGTAAGTGTCCTTAAATTGTACTCTCAATAAGCATGACTATTAGGAGAATATCTTAAAAAAATTCCGTCGTCACTTTTAGAGTCAAATTTACTAGGTGTTCTATGTCTTTAAGGATATAACATTTGCTACCAAAGACACGGAAGTACTTCACACTAGGTTGTTTACCACACCACAATTCATATGGAGTTTTATTTAATCCTGGTCTAAGTTATACTCTATTAATGAAACTCCTCAGTTCTCGTAACCTGAGTACACTACTCATTTTCCAAGAACCCGAGTATTAACCTTTAAAGATAGCCAATTTCATATATAATATATATATATATATATATATATATATATATATATATATATAATTTTTATCAGAGTTAACAATTTTAATGGAATAGAGACAAATCAAGTATAAGAGGGAGTCCAAATATACATAACCAAGATTTCAAGTGGTTACCCAAAAACTTATACAACACAGTGTCTTAAGTCTTTAAGATACATGAAAGTATAAATTAAACATGGAGGAAATCTGGAATAGAGAGCCACCAGATCATCTAGCTTCTAATACTCCCCATAAGCACCTGTATACGCATCACTTGCGTGTCCTTCACACTGGATACAGTTTGATAAAGTCAATGGCTATCTTAGTGAGGTATAACCCCCAAGATTTAAAAAGTCGCCCAAGGAGAACTGTCACCCGGAAAAGTACTCAAAGTTACGCCCTAAGAGAACTAGTCACCCAAAAAAGACTATGTAACGAGGACACCCAAGGTGGCCTAGCTTCCTAAAAGAGTACCCTATGTACGTACAAGGAAAACTAGACACCTGAAAAAGCCCATGTGAAAAGGACGGCCCATAGTAGTCGAATGCACGCAACGAAAACATAGGATCACTAGGTAAAATAATCTACGGTACAACCCGTAGTGACCCAAGAAAACCTCGCGTCTTGTATCGACCACCCGATAAAGTCCGTGTGCCATGAAAATGCATGATTAGCCCAACCATTATTATTCCAATTTCAAACAGCCATTTTATGAAAGCTCAAAGGTTACTATGGGGGGTTTGTCACCCAGCATAGGCCAACAGCTCAGGCATAGTGTTCCATTCCACCATCCCTGACTCATGAGACTAATAAAAGGATGTTTAAAGGTAACCTACTCAACTAGTGGCCAATACTAATTAAACAAGTGGAACTTACCATCGTGAGGTTGTACGAAAATCATTCACCACTTAGGGCAATTATTCCATCAAGCCACAAGGGCAAACATACAATTAAAGCCACATAGGGCAATTAGTCCATTTCAGGATACGGTGAAAGGGATTGTCCCCAAAAGCCACAAAGGCACAACAATCCATTAGAAAATAAGTCCATGATAAATAAATTTCATTTAATCTACTAGACAGATGGCCACTAGTTCGAGGACCTCCAAATGCACCATAAAGTAATCGCAAGTAGTCAAACTAGCCATGAACAATATCAATGATGCTTACACTTAATAAAATATTCATTTTAAAATAGAATAGGGATATTTAAGATCCATATCATGTTCAGATATATGAATTTAAATCCAATTCATCAACCAATCATAAGGAACCAGAATCAATAAGAGTAATGAACCACATTAAGCAATCAATAAGATAAGTGAATAAACAATCTAACTATCGTGATGTAGAAAAAGATTGAAGATAATTCTCACCTTTGAAGAGTCAGTTCATCTCCCGATGGTGCTAAAGTTAGTTGTACACACCCTATGATTAAAATCTAACAAAATTAGAATACTCCAAGCGGTTAGATTACAACTTTATGAAATTTGCACAGTTAGGATAAAAACTTAAGGTTTAGATCATGTAAAATTTTAGGGTTTCATCCTGCATCTAAATCTAACTGTCGGTTTTAAAACTCGAACTCTAACCTTTTGTGTAAAGAATAAAATAATATTACTAATGATAATTTGTGAATTGGTGTTATTATTAGTATTATTATTTTTAACAATATCTAATGTCATTATTATAAAAATAAAGGTTTAGTAAATGCTATAGATAATAATAAAATTAACAATGTAGAATAATTATTAACAATAATTAAATCCCATAATGGAAAAATGACAAACTAATATTAATAATCATAATAATCCCATAATGGAAAAATGAAAATATTATCTAATAATGATGCATTAGCTAATGAATCTAGTCATACTAATTCTTCTAATAATAATAATAACACAAAAATAATAACAAGAGATGAACATCAACTCACCTTGATGAGAAACTCGATCTTAACTCTGAGTTTCCTCAACCCATTGGTGACACTGACTTCCTAGAAAGGTCTTAGGACTGCTGAATTGGAACAAGCTTGAACCAGGTCAGACTTGACATCTGGACCTAGTGAGTGGCTGAGTTGACTCAGTAGGGCCACTTCCCTTCTCCTTTCTCCCTTTCTTTCCTCTTTTCTACTTTTATTTCTCTTTCTTCCTCCCTGGACCAGACAGTGTCTAGTCATGATTAGGTTTGTACTTAGACCAGACCGACTCAATCCACACTCATTGACTCAGACTTGCAATATAGGTGTGTTGAAACGGTGCGGTGCACCAGCTCACTCTCTCTTCCCTTTCTTCTTCTTCTTCTTTTCTTTTTCTTCTTCTTCTTCTTCTTCTTCTTCTTCTTCTTCTTCTTCTTATTCTTCTTCTCTCTTTTGGATCAACTAGGTGAAGCCCTAGACTCGGCTCAATCTTGCAGCGACTCGGACTGAGTCAGTGCAACACAGTGAGGCAACAGACAGACGACGCTCTTTTCTCTCTCTCTCTCTCTCTAACTTTTAAGGCTTCGTTTGCATCTTTCCTGAATTGGAAAGGAAGCTTTTATAGCTACCCTAAGTAGCTTCCATAATTTTCGAGCATAACTAATCACAAGGTTAGTTACAAGCGCTCGACTTAATCAAGAGTGTTATAGACAACAGCTTAAGATCTGGCCTGCATGGCTAAGATCTGATGATATGGATGATCTTCTGATCGTATGGCCAGTCAAAATGATGTATCTGATCAATAAATACGGCACATCCCTTGATGGTGGGTTTCTTGCTCGGACGGAGAAGATGAGGGGTCGATCATGGCAGTTTCTTGTTCAGAGCCCCATCTGATGATCCACTGGTTCTAGGTGGATCAGATGAACCCCTTAGTCATTGTGGAACCACCATTTGCAGTGTTATTAGTGTTTGCATAATAAGTGCGGGATTAGCATGCGGCGATGTCTCTCCAATTGCGATGAGAACCCTAAAGCTAGCTTGAAGTGTATGGCAGGGATGTGTTGAGGTGGAGGGCTAAGATTGAGGGACGATTCGGCATGTGCATAGCTAGCCTGGCAGCAACAGAAGCAGTTTTCGTTTTCAAAAACGTGCCGCATGTGCTCTATTTGGGTTGGACCTCGTGTATATGCACTCACGCGTAAACATGTGAAATTTCTGGGGTTGGCTTGAATTCAGGTCCTCTATAAGATGAATGGTTTGGATCTCTTCGATGACCTGAATTGGTGGGCCAAGTCTAGATCAAATGTACGTTGTTCACTCATATGCCGATCGTTTGCATTCAGCCCTGCGAACTCATCCGCAGGTAACAAACATGCATAAGTACCGGGTTTTGATTGGATTTACATGATGGACGGTTTAGATCTGGTGGATGGGGCATGAGGTGGGCCAAAAATCACGCATAAGACCAGTCGATTTAAATGGCTTTGGCAGGAAAAAAGGAGAAAGGAAGGAAGAAGTTTTCCTTTTTCATGAAACTATTGGGTCAAACACAGTTTGACCCAACTCTATGTATGGTGCACCACGAGTGCATGCAATGCTCATGTATACTCAAGTTAAAAGTGGGTCCACGATGATGATATGTACAATCCAGACCGTCCATTCACTTCTACACACCTAGATAGGACAATAGGCTTGCGCTGAGGTAGATCTAACGCTCAAGTGGACTATACAACTTGATTTTTATGGGCTTCACTTATGATTACAGACCATTAACGGTTGGATCATTTCCCAATATGATCACATACACCTTTAAAGTCCCCAAGCTAATATGGATAGATTTTTACAGCTTCTTTCTAAATCTAGTGGCTAAGTCACGTAATCAAGTGTTAAATCATACCACATTGAATCATGGACCTGATGAACAGTGAATTTGTTGGTTTGGGCCGAAACCTAACGATGTATGGTTCAATTGTTCAAATAGAGAATTACGTGATATTTCATCATGGTCAGATTACCATACTTAAGTCCTTTAAGGTTTGGCATTAATTTCACTAAGGTGTGATGGTACATCTTTAAAATTAATGGACAGATCACTTGATTTATGGATGGTAATCTCTTCAAGTAGTCCTAAGGGTCCTAAAGAGTGTTTAGGTGTAATCCAGGCATTGAATATGAGGCCATATAATTTGATTCATGTTTTCAAAGGATGGATCATCCAATGGAGCATTGTAAACCCAGTGAATGGTGGATCTTATGATTCGAGCCTTAAAATGTCAGGGTACACTCTATTTATCTAACAAGGTGATCGAATGACCTAAAAGATGGGTTTCGTTGATAATATGATGGTTCATTTCGAATATGAATGGATGAATGACAGTTTTCGACAGTCGAACTTAGACTAAAGTGAATATGAATATCTAAGTATGCTAGGTTACACAATAACACCCAAGTACTGAAAAATACCGGGTGTTACAATTAATGAAATAGCAGGCAGTGTTGACAGCTTCGACCCAAAAAATTTTAGCCATATTTTTGCTATTTAGCATGACCGATCCCATTTCCTGTAACACTCTGTTTTTCCTCTTACCCACTCCATTTTATTGTGGTGTTTTTGGGGCTGAGAATTCATGTCGTATTCCATTTTCATCACAGTACTTTTGGAATTGATCATTCTTAAATACCCCACCATGATCACTCCTTAGGCATTTTATATAGTAGTCTTTCTCATTTTGAAGTCATTTTTCCATCTCTAAAATTCTTTAAAAGTGTCGAATTTTTCACTAAGAAAGGCGACCCAAGTGAATTTGGAGTAATCATCCACTACAACCAGAAAATATCTTTTTCTGCTATGACTCTCAACTTTGGTAGGACCCACTAGATCCATATGAAATAAGTCAAGTGGTTTGGAAGTTGCTATGGTGGTTGTCTTTTTATGTCCCACTTTAATTTATTTTCCTTTAAGACAATCGCCACATACAATTTTTTCTTTCTTCCCTATCTTAGGGAGTCCTCTTGCCAATCTTTGAGAGCTTAACTTAGCCAAGTTCCGGTAGTGTACATGTCCAAGTCTTTGGTGCCATAACTTGGATTCATCATTCAGTGCTATGTGGCATCTTGTAGACGGATCATTCTCGCCACTACTTTCAATTACGTAGCAGTTGTCACTGGTGCAAAGACCTTTCATAGTGAGTTTTCCTGTAAGATCTGAGATCTTGCATACATCTTTGGAGAATGTGACCAATTGTTCTTTGTCACAGATTTGTGATATACTAAGGAGATTGTGTTTTAACCTTTCCACACAAAGAACATTTTAATCTTGGGTAATCCAGGGCTAACTATTGTACCTTGCCCAATTATTTTTGCAGAGTTCCCATCTCCAAATGTAACTAACCCACCATCAAATTCTGAATAATTACAAAAGTGGGTTTTGTCACCTATCATGTGTTTGGAGCAACCGCTATCAAGATACCACTTAGAACGATTGCCTACTTTAAGAGCGGTAAGAATTACAAGGCATTTGTTCTGATGTTTTATAACCCATTTGGTTATAATTTTCTATGGGGATGATGTTTTGTTTTCACCATGGGCCTGTTTGGATTTTTCGGGCAACTGAACCAGATTCCCTTGTCTCATCAACTCTTTGGTTTTCCGATTCAGTTGATTCACCTCTTTTAATAACTCCTCCATCCTTTTTGTCATCCTGGGTGGAGTAGGATATTTCCTTCCTTCATATGGTATGTATTTTGAAGGACTCTTTGTTTTCTGCATTGTTCTTCCAGTTGGTTTGAATTTACTAGAAAAGTTCAATCCAGAAGTGGAGTGAGACCTACCAAATGTAAGACATTCAAACTTGTAATGTCCCATGTCTCCACATGAATGATAGATAGGAGTGTTGCATATGTTGCTTCCAAATGCAACATTTTTCTTAATCACGGGTGGTGCAGGAATGGAACTTGATTTGTAATCTTCATATCCCAAACCTCTCATATTTTTCTGATTTCTTCTCATTCCTAGAAGTCTTTCTAGTTTTTCACTGCTTTGGGAGAACCTATGACTTAGTTCATCAGATTGTTTAGATTTTTCAGCATCTAATCTCAGTTTATGATTTTCAGTTTTTAGACACATATTTTGAAATTCCAAATGTTTAATCTGTTTATTTAATTTCTATATTTCAGATGTAAGGGATGATGATGTCCTTTCATGCTTGTCATTGTCCGTATGATATTGTTGAAGATCATTTATCAAGTGAGTATTTATTTCTAGTGTTTTCTCCAAATCTTTTTGCACTTGTTTGTTCTTATTTTGAGCAATGACAAGTCTTTTAAGAACACTAATGCTATGAATGTAAAGTTGATCATAAGCCTCATGTATATTTTCTTGTTCTTCTTCCTCTTCTTATACTTTGGCTTGTTGCTCATCTATTTCCTCATTGTCCTTTGGATTGGGAATGACTGATGGTCCCTCTCCTTTGCCCATAATTCTAACTTCAGTCAAGATCTACCTCTAGGTTGTTAAACCTTTCCAGAGGAACCTGCTCTGATACCAATTGAAATTGTGGTTTAGACCTATGATACTGAAGTATGAATGTATGACTAAGGTTCTAGAGAGGGGGTGAATAGGACTTTTTCAATAAATATGCCAATTTAAAAATCCTTCTTGCAAAGCTTAAACTAATCTTGGATTAAACTAAGCAAAGCAATCAAACTCTAAAGGCTTTCAAGAAAATAGAGGATCCAATCTTATAGACTTCTAAAGATATATCGATCATCAACCAGTCTATAGCATGGTGAACATGGTGAATGGAATATACTACTTATCATTCCTAAGCATTTATCTTATCATGCATACATATCTAATCATATAAGTAGGAATTAAGTAAATGCACAAATGACAATTCCAAACACAAGCATATATAGTGGTTCAGCTAAGTGCCTACTCCACTCCCAGAGGATGCATGCTCTCCTAGTGTGTACTGGATTTCACTATGAGGGGTTTTAAATTAGGTTTACCTTAAACCTTTACAACCTACACAAGGTATAGCCTACACAAGGCAATCACTCATGCCTACTGTTTCGAATAAGAAACAAATGCATTTGATTTGGGAGATTATCTTATTCAAATATAACAGAGAGAGTGTATGAAGAACAATCATCGTATTATTAATATTGAGTTCATTTATATCCTCGAATATCCCTTGATTCTGAGATAGATTATTTAAGATACATAAATTGACAAAGTTCTAATGTCGAATTTGAATATCAAATTCGGCAGCATTTCGACTTGTGCTTTAATCATCTCTTTAAGAGGAATATTGTGCGGGTTTAATAATCTAATCTCCCTATCTTGACCTCATATCCTTGTGCAAAAGGAGAACTGGAGACTGTAAAAACTCAGCTTAACGATTTCAGCAGCATATCTACACCGAACTTTACTGCCAGTATAACAACTCAGTTACGCGAGCCACCCAACCAATATGGTTTGCACGGACCCGCACAAACCCCTTGAGTCCTTCTCCTACTTTCAAAATCTTTTGGAGCTCTGATCTTCTTCCAAAATCTTCCAACCAACCAAATGAGAGGGGGAGTGGGGTATTTATAGGCCTTCACACGTGTGAACCCTTGATCCTTATGCCACGGGGCCCACCTTGCATCAGATCTGACCGTTCATTCAAAACAACACCTTCATCCCTTTGTGCAACTTGCACAATCAACAGAATTGTCTGTGCAGCTAGAGCAATCAATATGGTTCCTGCGTGACCTGAGCAACTGACATATTTGATTGATTGATCCGCGCAACCAATATGTCTTATGCGGACTATGGAATCTTACTTGTTTTTCTTCTTTTTGTTCATTCCCTTCTTCTAATTTCCACCTTTCAATCTTTCTACTTCTTTTTCTATACCTCAGCAGATGCCTCCTTTATCCTTTCTTTGTTCTTCAGAATCAAAGAATCAGGATCAATTATAAAAAAAAAAAAAATTAGTTTTGCAGTCGTTTGCGCGACCCGCGCAACAGACGCTCGAATACAGTACTCGGGCCTTATTCCCTATAAATACCGAAATCTCCCTTCATTTCTCACTTTCACTTCTTTCTAGCGAAGCTTTGCTTTTTCACTTTCTCCCTGCGCAACTGATTTCATCTGCGCGACCCGCGTAACAGATTTTCTGTTTACACAAGTCCTTTGAACGTTGCGCTGCTCCACTCAACAGATATCATTTGTATGACCTGCACAAACCCTTCCTTTACAAAACTTCTAGACTCAGTATTTTTCAGACCTTTTTCTAAAAACTTGAACTTTTTCATCATGGCCCGTACTAAAAGGACTTTCTGTCTTATCGAACCTTCAACCGCTGAACCTTCTCATCAAGAACTACCCAATCCTCCGTCTTCCCAAGCTGCCGAACCATCACCATCTCCTCCCTAACCATCACACAAATGTTTAAAACCACTAACAAGCGTCCGACAATATAAAGCAACCCGTGCTTCCTACCTTTGATTTTGCCGATCGGATAACCACATTGCCCTCTCCTATTCACAAGGAAATCTCTATGGGTGAGATCAAACGACCATCGAGGCATGGTCACGATTTTAACTGGGACGAGTGGCTAAAGACAATGACTTATCTACCGATGATGAGTCAGAAGCCACCTATGAGAGAAGACACTCCCCCGCTGTAACACCCTGAAAATCGGGGGTCGAGTATAACTCAACTCCCGAGTTCCAACGCATCACTTATGCAACATAAATAATGCTGATTAAATGTTGTCTGTGTTAGAGCAATAAACATGAGTGAGATTATACCATAAATAGTAATTCATACTCCAGATCATTTATATAAAGGCAAGCGGAAGACTGAAAACGTATATACATGTATGTAAAAGATACAAAATCATTTCTTTTTCCAGAGTATGAATCCATCTGAGTCACCATACACATATGTTTGTTTTGTGAACAAAATATCAAAAATAAACTAAGAAGTGATCCCTACAAATCCCGTCAATCCGGCAGCCTAGTCAAAGCCGCCAGAGTACTGCATATAAGAGAACTCCTCCTGGTCCTCATAATCAGGCTCCGCCTCCTGAGTCATCGGCTCCTCTAAACATGAGACAGAGTCTGGTTAATGTGCGCAACACCGTCCCGTAACGTGGGAGTGAGTAGCTAACTCAGTGGAATAATAAAGCATAGGTTAACATGTTATCAATACAGTCAAGCAGTAATGATAAAGCAGTAAAATCAAACACTCCTAACTACTCTTATTAATGCAAGTATGGATGCAGGAATGATGGATGCCCTCACCACACCCTCCCTCATGCGACACCATCTCACGTTCGTGGCATGCTTTCATCCCTCAGTGCTCTACATCTTCCAGGCACATGCAATGCATGATGAGCATGATTACCGAGTTTTTAATTAGTCCATTTCATACAACAGTATTGGGAAACTAAGGTACCTCCCTTGTATCATTCCCAAACATGATCCATTTTAGGGTCGTCAGTCCTAGTTAATATCAGACGATAGTGTATTTTCTAGGTCACTGCAAAGGCTGCTAGGGCTGTTACGCACAAAGGTTACACCACTCCCCCATCACCTCTTTAACGATTCATCACTATATAGAAACAGGCCTAGTGCATACTCTATATACCGTGGCAAAACCCTAAGGCTCACTGCAATTTCAGAGTATGCTCGAGGTCACTACAAAGGGCTGTTAGGGCCGTTGCTCACATTCGTTGCACCACTCCCCCATCACCTTATCAATGTAGGCCGACAGCATGAATATAGTGTCTCATACCACCATAATTGGCTCATAAGTCTGGTTGCTCACTAGTCACTACGGGGAGGCACGTGGCCCCAGCGTAGGCTGATAGCTCGACCACGATATCCCATACCACCATGCCCGGCTCATGAGTCTTAGCGGATCGAGGTACCATGGTTAACGGGATTCCCACTGGTAAGTTTGGTACCCTAGGTTCAAGCATTAGCGACCAAACATGGTGAACATACATAAGACATAACAGGTTACTTGACGTACTCGGCTAGCTCGAGCGCACAACAAGTTGAACGATATGAAGCGCAGAAGCACTTCGTGTGGCCAACCACTATCGCCAACCAAAGTACGACTCGGGTTCGTTAAACACATCCTTCGTGGCGATATAAATCTCAGCCACGATCTCAAGTCTGGTACCGAATGTCTGGACTATGGACATAGTCCCAAACTCAATAATTCTCATCCATAGCATGTGGAGTAAAGCATGATAAACAAAGTAATTCAAGCATGCTAGTAGGCATGTCATAAGGCATGTTATAAAGCATGATATAAAGCATGTTGTAAAGCATGTTATAGAGCACTATACAAATAGGGATACAAACACATATACTTCATACGTGAGTGGTTAGAGTAAACAACCACATGGAGGGAATCATACATGTCTCTAAGGTAGTTGAGAACCCCATCTCAGCACCTACCTAAGGCACTAACATCTAAGCACTTACTCTCACAAGCATTTTCACAAACACTTAGAGTACACTATTTCAACATACATGACGTATGTTAGTAAAATACCCATTAGGGCTATCTTTTCGCCAAGAGAGTATTTTATCCGTGTATATCATATTCATACAGCAAATAATCATGACAAATACATCTCCAGAATTTATACGTATACGGTACTTTCTAGAATACACAATTTCAACATACATAGTGTATATAAGCAAACATGTATTATGGTGATTCCTTTCACCAAACAAGTATTTTATCTATATACCATATATTCATACAACAAATAATCATGGCAAACACATTTCCAAAATTTGTATGTATACGGTATTTCTACGTATACCTAGAGTATGTAAAATTTCATATTTTACATCTTTAATCGAAACAGGAAACAGAAAGCACTTTGTACATGTGCAATTACATGCAGATCATGAATCTATCATTATCTGACATTGAAAGCGTTGAAAACCGTAACTTATACACCTAAAGTCCTCACCTTGCACCTTGGAATCTCAACGGATCAGCTAGGTTCGTTAGGCTTCCATATTCGGCAGTTTTATAGCCTAAAGAGTGAAACCAGTTAGGTATTTCATTACCTATAACCTTCACACCCCAAAACAGATCTAGGGTTAGGGTTTCTTACCTTAAAACGGAGTCGGTATCGCCGGGAAAGCGTCAAGAAAGGGGTGGTGCAGCCCGTGTGGTGATTGGAAACAGTAGGAGGGAGATTCTCCCACAACTCTCAAGCTTTCTCTCTCTTTTTCTCTTTTCTTCTTAGGGTTTATCCCAAATTTGTATGGCTGTGAGAGAGGCTACCCTAAGGTCCTTATATAGCCTAAAAACTCTCTGGAATAGACTTATGTTCAAGGTATACTTATATTATAATCAAATCGGCATTGTTTCAGCTCAACGGAGGGTTTCTGGTGGGCCTCGTTGAGCCAAAAGTCGGACTTAAGCTCACCCATCCTAGATCTAGATGAAGTTAAGTTTTCGTTCTAGTAAGGTTTCTAGATCACGCGTGGTGGACCAGTTTCAGTTCAACGGTCAGCGAACTTCGATCAGCAATTCCAAGTACATGTAAAAGTTTATGAAATTTTTCTTGATCCGAGGGTGTATTTGGGTCAGATTCTGATTGTCTGGTTGCTTATAAAATGTCCGCAAGCGATACGTGCCAAATCACTATTCAAGATATTTATTTTGTAAAGAAAACAAGAGTTTTCACACTCCCTCGCTCCGGACTCGAGCGAACGGCCGTGGGACACTGTCTGGACTTGATTTCCGAGATGGTTGTCAAGCCCAGCGAGGCGGTCCTAATTCCTTAACTTCGTATTATTCGGACTCCCGATGTGCGGTCTAGACCTGATACGGAGTTTCAATTCTTTTCCGAGAGTAGTTGGGTAATGAGTTTGATCCTAGACTTTAGGGTAACCTAGCGTCAATGACTCTACAAGTTTTGGGTCTTGCAGATCGTATTTAAAGCGATTCCAACGGATTTCATGGCTAATCTAGTTTGGCACTTAATTAACTTTGTTAAATTTTTAAAGGATTTAATCCTAAGTGATTTCTAGTCGAGGTGGTACTCGAGCCATAGTACGGAAAATTACGAGTCGTTACACCTGCCATCTAGGTCGAAGAAGACTTGTCACAACAAAGCTGAAGAATTCCAGGAGAAAATCAGGGAACAGAATAAAAAGAAGCTCCAAAACTCTTGGGAAGGGATCGGAGTCATTGAGGATATTATGAAATTTAATAACCCTTATAAGCAAGGCATGGTAGTGATCCCACTGAACCTTCACCTCCATCAGTCCATCCTCAACTATTAGCCGACAAATCAAATGGAAGGAGGGAAACTGACCTTCACAGAATCCTGGTCATCAAGGGAACCCAAAATTTTGGAAGGCATCTTGCTGCTGCAGAAGCCAAGGCAACAGATTGGCGAAGTTTACCAGATGATCTTCCTCACACCTTCTCATAATCCGCACAATTTATTCCCGACTCATTTCTACAAAACACTTCAACAACGTTTCAGGGAACGTCAATCGATCAGGAGTCTGGAAGAATTTAGGACGAGAGGCCTCCTGACTTCTTGTGACTACTATCCTGGATGGGCATCAACAATTTTATCCAAGCATTCAAAAATCTTGGTCAAGATTGATCTCTACAATGCAATAGAAGCTACATCGCAACATTTCTACAAGGAGCCCACTATTCTAAAAGGCTTCTTTAATTATTGGTGTCCTTCAACCAACTCCTTCCATCTTCCTGTGGGAGAGATGAGTATCATGCTTTGGGATCTTCATCGAATTGCCGGTCTTCCAATAACCGGGAAATTTGATGATGAGTTTATGCTGACAAATGAAGAACTGGCTTAGATCTCCTCACCAGGCTGCGTTGCTTCTATCTCAGAAATGACTGCCGAGCTTTTTAAGGAAATGTCTAAATTCCCAAACATTCACAAGATTTCCCCCTTACAGTGGCTTGCACATTTTAGCAGAGCTCTCTGGTAATTTCTTTTTCTTGCGGACTATCATTTTATTATATCCTTATACATACTTCTCATTATCCGTCTTTTCTTCTTTTCCCAGGTTTAATGGTAACCATTTGCGAGAATTGGAAGATCTTCGTGAAAATATAAAAGAACATCCAAACGTTATTCGCCCTAGGGGGAACTTGTCGTGTTTCTTGTGTACTGGCTGAGTGTAGTGGTCCTTCCCAGCTCAAAGTGGGCAAATGTTATTCGCCCCACGGTATTTTGAAAAGGCCTAGCTATATGTCCTAGAGGAGGGGGGGGGGGGGAGTGAATAGGACTATGCCAATTTAAAACTTTAACAGCGGAATTTAACTGAATAAGATAGCCTTAAAAGATAGAACTTTAAACAAATCACAGTACTGGAATGTAAAGCAATCTTCAAATAATAAAATAGAGAGGTTGATACCAATGTTGTTCTAAGGACAACCTTACACCATAAAAACCAAGGGTTTATGGCAGGACAACCTTACTAGAACAATTTGAATATAAAAAACTCAAACTGAAAGAAAATAAAGGAAATAGCAAGAAATTAAATTCTAAACTATTACAACATTCCCCACAATGCTTGAAATGTAAAAGATTACAACATTTACATCCACATATACATTCCATGGCTTTGAGTGATAAAAGATATATAAATTCAAACAAACATTCAAACCACAAAACACAAAGAATTATAGTGGTTCACCTGTGTGTACACCAACTGTTAAACAACAGCCACACAGATTGTTACTTCACTCCTAATATCCTCACACAGGGGATATCAGCGTTCACTATTAGAATAGGTTTCACAGGTTCACCTAAAACCTTCACAATCATGTCTTTTAATTGGGCTTACACAATTCAAAAAACTTCACTTCTGAGTTTTCTGACTCTCCTCAGACAACCACTAGATTGAGATTTTTCTGGCTTAATCTCAAACAAAAAACCAAAAACAAGGAAATCTACAATAAAGTAAAATACCTGGATTTGTCCTTTTGTTGTAGCCCGAAAGAACCAATCGGCATAGAATTTCAATTGTCCAATACTCACTTTGAAATGGTTCTAGGTTCTAATTGATTTTAAATTAAACCAGTTCGGCTAGCTCTATTTGATTTTGATTTCAAGAAGAAGGAATACAACAATTCCTCTTTTCAATTCAGATTGGAATGTAGAAACAAAATCAAATAAATGAAGGTAACAAACAAGAATATGAAATATGCACAGCATAGCTTAACTAACACAAACTTATCTCAGTGTGATGCCTTGATTTTACTTAAATCAAATTCTTGAAAAACTCTGAAATTCGTGTTCTATTTATATTTGCAGAAATCACGTCTATGACTGGTCGTGTGGCCACCACGACTAGTCGTAGGTTGAATTGCATTTTGAAATTTTAAGCGCGATCGGATAAAACCATTCCACGACTGGTCTTAGGGTGTCCACGACTGGTCGTGAGGCCTCCATGAGTGGTCGTGACTATCCCATGACTGGTCGTGGGAAACAAGAATGGTTGCTGGAGTTTGAGTCGTAGCTAAAGGACTGGTCAAGAATTAGTCGACACCGTTCCTACGACCGGTCGAGCAGACTCTAAGACTTGTCGAAGCTCAACCAAAGAATTTTGAAAATTTGCAACAACTTAGGACTAGTCTTGAAATTTCTTAGACTGGTCGAGCCAGTTCTAGGACTAGTCAAACAGAGTCCAGGACTGGTCTTAAAATAGACCAAACACTTATAAAAATATTCTATTTGAATTATGTATACAAAATAACCTACCCTAAGGTCAAACTAAGGTCATTCATACCTTAAATGTGAAGTATGGACATTGAGTCTTCATTTCTTCAGATGTTGGTTGACCTTTGAAGATTGTGAAACTTGAGATCTCTGATATAGCTTAAACTTGAGATCTTCTAAAGCTTGAACTTCATCTTGTACTTTTATTCTTGATTTATACTTGAGACTTGAACAAGAACTTGTCTTCTGATGTAGCTATTGAAATATTATGATCATTGAAGCTTGTAGAAGTAGACAAATAACTTGAACTTGAACTTCTTGAAGTAGATCACCATTCTTAGCTTGTAGCATTGATGCAATGACTTGAACATATAAGTCAATATGCTACACAAGACATAGATTATGTTTTTGGCACCACAAAATTTAACAACCAAAGGGGCAAATAACTATTGCACTTACAATCTCCCCCTTTGTCAAATTTGTGACAAAACACACTTAAAAAATATGATCAATATGAACACAACAGAAATCATGCACCAGTTATAAAAGTAAACCAGTTACAGCCTAATTAACAAATCATGCACCAGTTGTTATTCACAAATTCTTCATTTACTTACTCCCCTTGAATAGCACAACTAAATCCAGCATAAAAATGATATGCTACTCTACTCCCCCACAATCCATATGTATCTCCCCCACATCCATATTTATCAAATTTAAAGTATTCTCCCCCTTTTTGTCATAATAAGACAAAGGAAGAAAGGAAGAAATGGAAGTGGAAGACCAATAAGAGAGTAATGAAAGGAATAACTAGTTAAGATATGCAAGTAAAAAATAAGCAAATTCAAAGTTCACATAGCATTAACTAGCTGAAACAAAAATTAGTCATACAAACTGAAGTAAAATGAAAGTCCACACACCAACAAAAGTAGTATAAAGTTATTACAAGCCAAAGACTAGAACACTTAATCAGATCCTGAGGAAGGATCAGGTATGGTAGGATCAAGTTGATGAAGCCCCTTGTTAATGTGCCTAAGATACTTACGCGTATACTTAAATTGCAAATCATGGACAACATTCATGTTCCCTACCTTCTCCTTAAGAGCACGAAGACGAGGATCAAAATTTGATGGCTCATAGTCAGGATCATTTGTCGGATCTAATTCAATTTCATCAAAAATATCATCCATATTTATATATGTAAGTGCTATAGTTAATAGTTTCACTATATTGTCAAATTTGTGGTGCCAAAGACACTGTATTTATCTTGTTATGGAGCTTGCATATGTGAAGAAAAAAGCTCTCCACATGATAGGTAGAGTCAAGACAAAAGTCTCACATGATCAGCTTCGATAGACAAGCAATGTTCACAAGTCAAGAAGACTCGAGAATGTGAGAATGTTCGACTTAGTTCAAGACTCAAGATTTCAAGAAGCTTTTAAGTTCAAGCTACACCAAGATCTCAAGTTTCATTATGCTTAAGGTTACTCATCTTTAAGTTTCAATGTCCTTACTTCACTATTGAGGTATGACTGACTTAGGTTGACCTTTAGAGTAGGCCATTTTGGATACATAAGTCATATCTTTTATATAAGTGAGTTTGGTCTGTTCTAGGACTAGTCCTGGACTTTGTTCGACTAGTCCTAGCTTTGCTTCGACCTATCCTAGAATTGTCTAGACCAGTCGTAAGTTTGTTGAAAAAATTCAAAATTTTTTGTTAAGCTTCGACCAGTCCTAGGGTCTGTTCAACTAGTCGTATGAACAATGTCGACTGCTTGTTCGATCAGTCGTAGACCTACAACTCAAACTACAGCGATGAAATTGGACTTGCTTTGACTAGTCATGAGCAACCTTTGACCAGTCGAAGGTGTCCTTCAACCAGTTGTAGACTACTTAAGATCAGTCGTGAAACTGCCTTATCTTATCGCCCTCGAATTTTCAAATATTTGTTGGTCCTACGACCAGTCGTAGCGACTTAAGACCAGACGTGATTTGCTCATCTATAAATAGAGCACGAATCTCAGAATAAAATATGAAATTCAAGCAAATTTAATTCGGCCTTCTGAGAGATAAGTTTGTGCTCTATTTAAGCTAAGTGTGCATATTTAATATTTTCTTTCTTTAGCTTTTTAAATTGATTTTGTTTCTTGTATTCCAATCTGATCTGAAAAGAGGAAGTGTTGTTTTCCTTTTTCTGGAATCAAAATCAATTAAAGCTAGCCCATTTGTTTTAATTTAAAATCTGTTAGAACTTAGAACCATTATATAGTGAGTATTGAACATTGAATTTTGACATTCAAATCTCTATTCTGACTTGGTTCTTCCGGACTGCTACAACAAAGAAGAAAAATAGGTATTTTACATTTTGTGTAATTTACTGTATTTGGTTTTACTTGAGGTTAAGCCAGAAAAATCTCAAAGTTGTTGGTTATCCGAGGAGAGCCAGAAAACTTAGAACTAAGGGTTTTAAAATTGTGTAAGCCCTTTGAAAAGACACAATTGTGAAGGTTTTAGGTGAACCTGTAAAACCTGTTTGATAGTGAACGCTAATATCCCCTGTGTTAGGATATTAGGAGTGGAGTAGAAACTTGTGTGGCTGTTGTTTAATAGTTGGTGAACACACAGGCGAACCACTATATATCGGTGTGTTTTGTGATTTGAATGCTCTTTTAATTTCTATATCTTTAATCATTCAGATTCGTGGAATGTATATGTGGATGTGAATGCTGTAATATTTACGTTTCAAGCAAAGTGGGGAATGTTGTAATAGTTTAGAATTTATTTCTTGTTATTTCCTTTTTATTTGAGTTTTGATATTCAATTTATTATAGTAAGGTTGTTCTGCCATAAACCCTTGGCTTTTATGGCGCAAAGGTTGTCCTTAAAACAACATTAGTATCAAGCTCTTTATTTTGAGGTTGCTTTACATTCCTATATTGTGGTTTGTTTTCTTGATTTTGTTGGCTATCCTATTTCTTATTTTTTGCTGTTATATTTTAATTTGGCACAGTCCTATTCACCCCCCCCCCCCCCACCAATCTAGGACATATAGCTTAGCCTTTTCAATATCATTACGAGGAAGATCGCCACCTTCTTCTTCAATCCCTGCTTCAGCACTACCACCACCCACATCTCTTTGGCCAGGAGCTAATTCCAGCTTCATCTTGTTTATATTAGAATTGTTAAAAGAAAGAAGACGAATAGGAGCCTCTTCAACAGGCATAGTAACTAGCATATGAGACGCTAACATAGTCATAAGATATGCAAAATGGAATATCACTGTGTCCTGGATGGAGTCGAAACTGAATGATGAAATGACATATCAAGGAAGGCAGACAGACTTTAGTACCAGTGACGATAGAATGCAGAACCCGAACCATATAGGAAGTCAGTTCTGTTTTGTTACCAGAACGTGGATATAAATTTGAAGTAAAGATTTTGTGGAGAACCTTGTATTTGGGTAACAAATACTTTGCGGGGAGCGCACTCCCTTTATGAGTCCATTGAACATCCATATTACATAAATCTCTAGTTAACATACATTTTTCTATTTCTGATGGTTTTTCCACTGGAGTCTGTATAGGAATACCGTCGTCATTAACAGGTATTTCCATTAGATCCGTAATCAGATGACGGTATACTGTAAATGGACCTTCTCTAGTATCAATATTAAATGTTAAATTATCAGATAAAAATTCAGAGCTACATGCAATCATGGCCTGTGCAATGGATTGGTATGTCGGCCCACCCCAATGTAGGATGTTATCCCAACCTACAGATTGGAGAAGAGGAAGGATACCAAAAGGAGCAATATGATCAATAACTACAGGTCTTTCAACAATGACATTACGCATATGCAAATTCCTAACATGGGCGGGATCATCTTCGGATGACCAAAGATGGCGCCTAGAGATAGGAGTTGATCTATAAGAGGATGGACTATGGGTAGTTTTCTTTTTCCCTCTAACATCCATTTTCTTGAAGAAAATTACAAAGGAAGTAGAGATGGGATTTCTAAGATCAGCAAATGGAGAAGAAAAACCTCAAAATCTTAACAAAGCTTGAAATGAAGTACTCAAATGACAAGAAGAGAATAGAACATGAATCTACAAGATTGACCAAAAAAATGAACTAACCTTGATGAATTAAACGGTTGGGTACGACTGGCGTGCTTATGCCCATTGGAGAAGAAATAGAAAATGAGGAAGATGAGATTTTCTCCCAAATTAAAAAGGTCCAGCGCGCTACACGACTGGTCAAGGACCGTTCCTGACCGGTCGTACCATGACTGGTCGAGCACGTCCTCGACTGGTCATGTGCCAATAGTAATATGCATTTTTCATAAGAATTTAAAATTTAAACCAATAAATTATCAGATATATATACGCTATGATACACAAATGCATGAATAGTCAATTTAAATTGCACATTCCAAGATCAAATTTCAATTTATTAAACTGCTTTTGTAGAACGATTTAGTGAAAATGTCAGCAAGTTGAGTCTCGATTGGAATGTAATCTAACGAGATTAATTTTTCTTCCACTAATTCACGAATGTAATGATACCAAATGTCAATGTGCTTGGTACGTGAACGCTGGATTGGATTTTTTGAAATATTTATAGCACTGGAATTATCACAATATAATATCATCGATTCATGTGAAATTCCATAATCGCTTAACATACGTTTCATCCAAACAAGCTGAGTACATGCATTTCCAGCTGCGATGTATTCAGCCTCAGCAGTAGAGAGCGATGTAAAACTTTTCTTCTTGCTAAACCAAGAAACTAAACAAATTCCGATATAAAAACAACCACCACTGGTTGACTTTCTATCATCGATATTACCAGCCCAATCAGCATCTGAATACCCAGCCAATTGAACACTAGTATCATATGGATATCAGAGACCCAAATTAGCAGAACTTGCTACATATCGCATAATCCGTTCAACATCAATTAGATGAGATTCTTTAGGGTTAGATTGATATCTAGAACAAATACCAACACTTGAAGCAATATCAGGTCTACTTGCAATTAAATAAAGTAAACTGTCAATCATGCTACATATAATTTAGGATCTACATTTTTACCTGTAAAGTCTTTTGAGAGTCTTAAGGTTGTACTCATAGGAGTATCAAAATTCTTACCATTCTCAAATCTGAACTTTTTAATCAAGTTCAAAGCATATTTGGTTTGAGAAATGAAAATACCATCAGGTTGTTATACTTGTAACCCTAGGAAATAATTCAATTCCCCAACCATGCTCATTTCGAACTTAGATTTCATTAAATCTGCAACTCAACAGTCATGTTAGTACAGGTAGATTCATAAATAATATCCTAACATAAATTTGTACCATTAAGATATGATCGTTATGTTTCTTAACAAACGGAGTTTTATCAACACTTCCCATTAAAAAATTATGACTTAGTAAAAACTTAGTCAATTTTTTGTACCATGCCCTGGGAGCTTATTTCAAACCGTAGAGAGCCTTTTTAAGGTGATAGACATGATCAGTGTTCTTAGGGTCTTCAAAACCCGTTGGTTGTTCCACATACACTTCTTCATTTAGATCACCATTTAAGAAGGCACTCTTTACATCCATTTGATAAATTTTGAAGTTTCTAAAGCGAGCAATGGATATGAATAGTCCGATTGATTCAAGACGAGCTATTGGGGTAAAGGTTTCATCATAGTCGATGCCTTCAATTTGAGTGTACCCTTGTACTACCAGTCTAGCCTTGTTTCGAATTATATTACCAAGTTCATCAGACTTATTTTTAAAAATTCACTTTATTCTGATAATATGTTTATCTTTAGGTCTAATAACAAGATACCAAACCTCATTTCTCACAAATTGGTTAAGTTCTTCCTGTATAGCAACTATCCAGTTTTCATCAGAAAGCGCTTCTTTTACGTTTGTCGGTTCAATCTGGGATGTAAAGCACACGTAATTACATATGTCTTCTATTTGTCTACAAGTGCACACACCAGTGAGAGGGTTTCCAAGAATTTGAGTGGTTGGATGATCTTTAACAGTCCTCAGTTCAGAATTAGTTTGATTTGATGAAGTATCTGGTTTGTCAATTAAAAGAACTTCATCATTATCTGAACTTGGGGCAGGTGTATTCAAGTGATCGTCAATGACCACATTGATGAACTCTTGAATAACACTGGTCCTTTTGTTCATTACTCGATATGTACGACTGTTTAAAGAATACCCTAAAAAGATACATTCATCACTTTCAGTATCAAACTTTACCAAATTTTCACGGTCACATAAAATATACCCCTTGCTACCAAAAACTCAAAAGTATTTGACAGTAGGCTTCTTATCGAACCATAGTTCATAAGCAATTTTGTTATTAGATTTACTTGTATAAACACGGCTGATAATATAGTAGGCAATATTTACGGCTTTAGCCCAAAGGTTTCTAGGGAGCTTCATACTATTCAACATTACATTTTCCATTTCTTGAAGCACTCTATTTTTCCTCTCCACAACTCCATTTCGTTGTGGTGTTTTGGGCGCCGAGAATTCATGCGATATTCTTTGATTGCTACAGAATTCCTCAAAACTGCTATTCTCGAACTCAGATCCATGATCACTACGAATCTTCCAAACTTGAGAATTTTTTTTAGTTTGGATCCGTTTGAGAATCCTTTTTACTTCAATAAGGGTTTCTGATTTATCCCTTAAGAAGGCTACCCAAGTGAATCTGGTAAAACCATCCACGACTACTAGTATGTATTTTTTGCCACCTTGACTCTCCATCCTGGTAGGTCTTACAAGATCCATTTGGAGAAGCTCGAGTGGTCTTGATGTGACATTGGAGTTCACCTTTTTGTGAGAACTCCTAGTTTGTTTGTCAATCTGGCCTTCGCCACATATTTTGTCTACTTTTTGGAGTTTAAGTAGACCTCTTATTAGTTCTCCTTTGCTCAATATGTATAGATTACGGTAGTGTACATGTCCAAGGCGTTTTTTCCATAATTCTGTCTCATCGGTATGGACCATGTAGCACGATTGATTAGATGAGCTACCATTGCTTACAATATAGTAATTTTCAGAAGTCCTGCGACCAGTTAATATTACAAAACCCTTTTTGTTTAAAATTTCACAACCTCGATTAGAAAGTTCACGTTGTGATTGTTATCGCATATTTGAGATATGCTTAACAGGTTGTGTTTTAGCCCCTCAACATATAAAACATTCTTAAATAAGGGAAGGTTATAAAGTTGAATCGTACCTTGGCCAGTAATCTTGCAGTTGCTACCATCACCAAATGTGACTGACCCATCAGTCATATCTTTAAAGTCGGTGAATAAAGACTTGTTGCCTGTCATATGCCTGGAGCACCCACTATCTAGGTACCACTTTGTATGGCTTGTCGCTTTGAATGCAGTGTGGGCAACCAAGCAGGTAACCTTAGGAACACATTTCATAATTGTTTTGGGTTTAGGAGTATAGTTGGTCTTCTTATGTTTGTAGTTGTAGTAAGACTGACACACTGAGTTAGATTTTAAGAGCTCCTTAAGGAGATCAACTATTTTCTCAGCTAAAGGGTTTCGGTTTTGATTTTTGTAGTTGATATGGTTACCTTTAGTTTTGAAAGATTGAAACATTTTAACATTTTTAGAAAACTTTTGATTAGAACTTTTCTCTTTTGAGTTTAAAGACTCTCATTTCACAAACTTGGGAGGAGTATTCTTTTGCTTAGAAGTAATATTTCTATCATATCCCAGACCAGATCGGTCGCCACATTTTCTTGATCCAGTTAAAAGTTTTACTAATTTCGGATCACCTTGGGCATACCTCCATGTATCCTTTAAACACAAAAGGGAAGAGACTTCAAGTTTAAGTTTATCATTTTCAGATTTCAGATTTTCAATAAGGGTGGTTTTGAAATCTAGATCATATTTGCATTTTTCAAAACAATTTGAAAGATGAGATTTTTCTAAAATAATAGTTTCAAAATTATCTTTAAGCTTTGAAAATTTCTCCTTTTAAAGCTTTAATTTTACTACAATCTTACAACTTTCCTTGTATAGGGCATTATAAACATCTTGAAGATCTTCTTCATTTTCATGATCACTATTCAGATTTTCTTCACTAGTAGAATCATCATGATCTAGAAAAGTGTACTTGGCTAGAGTCATAAGAGCTTTGACTTCATTGCTCGACTCGGTTTCAGAATCTTCTGATTCAGAAGAGGCTTCAGTGCCAGAAGATTCATCCCAAGTAGCCAGCATTCCTTTCCTTTTAGGTTTGTCCTTTTTAGGACACTTATTTGGTAAATGCCCATATTCTTGGTAGTTGTAACATTGACTATCTTTTAAAGATTTCCAAGTTTTAGATTTAGACTTACATCTTTTCTTATCATTTGATTTTTGAAAGTCTACCTTATTTTTACTTTTGAAAATCTTATAAAACTTTTTTGTTAAGAGAGCCATATCATAAAAGAATTTTCAAAATCAGAATTTTCTTGAGAAATACATTTAGAAGACTTAAGGGTTATAGATTTACTTTTAGGAGCTTTAAAGTTTAACTCATAGGTTTGTAAAGACCCAACTAATTCTTCTACCCTCATATTGTCCGTATCACGAAGTTCCTGGATCGCAGTCACCTTTGAGTTGAACCGTTCAGGTAGTGAGCATAGTATCTTTGCACACACTTTACTTTCTGGGATTTTATTGCCAAGACCCCACATAGAGTTTACAATGTCATTCAGTCTAGTATAGAAGTCAATGAACATTTCATTTCTTCCATATGTATTTCCTCAAATTTTTTTGTGAGGATTTGGACTTTAGACTTCTTGACAATTGATGTACCCTCATGTGTCATTTCTAAAATATCCCAAGCTTGTTTTGCAGTATCACAGGATATAATTCTTTTGAACTCATCCGGTGATAGTGCACAAGTGATTACATTTAATGCTTTTGCATTGGCACTACTCTCACTTTTTTGAAGTGTGGTCCAAGAAAAATAAGGTGATATTCTCATTGATTTTGATCCATCGATACCAGTCACTTCAGTGGTAGGAGGGATCCATTCAGTCGCTGTGGCTTGCCACACACTCTCATCCATTAATTTGAGGAAAATCCTCATCCTGGCTTTCCAATAGGCATAGTTGGAGCCATCAAATAGTGGAGGCCTAGTGACTGAAAGGCTATCAAAATTTGACATCTTATAAATAGCTTAGATCGATTATCTCAGGAAATAAATCCAAATAATAATTAAAATGATCTATTAGGCTTTAATACCACTTGAAAAGGCCTAGTTATATGTCCTAGAGGGGGGAGGGGGGGCTTTAACAGCGGAATTTAACTGAATAAGATAGCCTTGAAAGATAGAACTTTAAACAAATCACAATACAGAAATGTAAAGCAATCTTCAAATAATAAAATAGAGAGGTTGATACCAATGTTTTTCTTAGGACAACCTTACACCATAAAAACCAAGGGTTTATGGCAGAACAACCTTACTAGAACAATTTGAATATCAAAAACTCAAACTGAAAGGAAATAAAAAAAAATAGCAAGAAATTAAATTCTAAACCATTACAACATTCCCCACAATGCTTGAAATGTAAAAGATTACAACATTCACATCTACATATACATTCCACAGCTTTGAATGATAAAAGATATAGAAATTCAAACAAACATTCAAACCACAAAACACAAAGAATTATAGTGGTTCGCCTGTGTGTACACCAATTGTTAAACAACACCCTCATAGATTGCTACTCCACTCCTAATATCCTCACACAGGGGATATCAGCGTTCACTATAAAAATAGGTTTCACAGGTTTACCTAAAACCTTTACAATCATGTCTTTTAAATGGGCTTACACAATTCAAAAAACCCCACTTTTGAGTTTTTTGACTCTCCTCAGATAACCACTAGATTAAGATTTTTCTGGCTTAATCTCAAATAAAAACCAAAAATAAGGAAATTTACAATAAAGTAAAATACCTAGATTTCTCCTTTCGTTGTAGCCCAGAAGAACCAATCGGAATAGAAGTTCGAATATAGAAGTTCAATTCTCCAATACTCACTTTGAAATGGTTCTAGGTTCTAATTGATTTTAAATAAAACCAGTTGGGCTAGCTCTATTTGATTTTGATTCCAAGAAAAAGGAATACAACAATTCCTCTTTTCAATTCAGATTGGAATGTAGAAACAAAATCAAATAAATAAAGCTAACAAAAGAGAATATGAAATATGCACAGCGTAGCTTAATTAACACAAACTTATCTCAGAGTGATGCCTTGATTTTACTTGAATTGAATTCTTGAAAAACTCTGAAATTCGTGTTCTATTTATAGTTGCAGAAATCACGTCTACGACTGGTCGTGTGGCCACCACGACTGGTCATAGGTCGAATTGCATTTTGAAATTTTAAGTGTGATCAGGTAAAACCGTTCCACAACTGGTCTTAGGGTGTCCACGACTGGTCGTGAGTAACCAAGAATGGTTACTGGAGTTTGAGTCGTAGTTGTAGGACTGCTCGTGAATTAGTCGACACTGTTCCTACGACCGGTCCAACAGACTCTAGGACTAGTCAAAGCTCAACGAAAAATTTTTAAAATTTTGCAACAACTTAGGACTGGTCTTGGAATTTCTTAGACTGGTCAAGCCAGTTCTAGGACTAGTCAAACAGAGTCTAGGACTGGTCTTAGAACAGACCAAACACTTATTAAATTATTTTATTTGAATTATGTATGCAAAATGACCTACCCTAAGGTCAAACTAAGGTCATTCATACCTTAAATGTGAAGTATGGACATTGAGTCTTCATTTCATCAGATATTGGTTGACCATTGAAGATTTTGAAACTTGAGATCTCTGATGTAGCTTAAACTTGAGATATTCTAAAGCTTGAACTTCATCTTGTACTTTTATTCTTGAGTTGTACTTGAGACTTGAACAAGAACTTGTCTTCTGATGTAGCTATTGAAATATTCTGATCATTGAAGCTTGTAGAAGTAGACAAATAACTTGAACTTGAACTTCTTGAAGTAGATCACCATTCTTAGCTTGTAGAATTGATGCTGTGACTTGAACATACAAGTCAATATGCAACACAAGACATAGATTGTGTTTTTGGCACCACAAAATTTGACAACCAAAGGGGCAAATAACTATTGCACTTACAAGCTCCCCCTTTGTCAAATTTGTGACAAAACACACTTAAAAAATATGATTAATATGAACACAATAGAAATCATGCACCAGTCATAAAAGTACGCTAGTTACGGCCTGATTAACGAATCAATGAGCACGAAGATGAGCATCAAAATCAGATGGCTCATAGTCAGGATCATTTGTAGAATCTGATCCTATTTCATCAAAAATATCATCCATATTTATATCATCAGGAGGAAGATCGCCACCTTCTTCTTTATTCCCACCTTCAACACTACCACCACCCACATCTCTTTGGCCAGGAGCCAATTCCAGCTTCATCTTGTTTATATTAGAATTGTTAAAAGAAAGAAGACGAATAGGAGCCTCTTCAACAGGCATAACAACTAGCATATGAGACGCTAACACAATCATAAGATATGCAAATGGAATATCACTGTCCTGGATGGAGTCAAAACTGAATGATGAAATGACATATCAAGGAAGGCAAACAGACTTTAGTACCAGTGACGATAGAATGCAGAACAAGAACCATATAGGAAGTCAGTTCTGTTTTATTACCAGAACGTGGATATAAATTTGAAGTAAAGATTCCGTGGAGAACCTTGTATTTGGGTAACAAATACTTTGCGGGGAGCGCATTCTCTTTATGAGTCCATTGAACGTCCATATTACATAAATCTCTAGTTAACATACGTTTTTCTATTTCTGATGGTTTTTCCACTAGAGAGTCTGAATAGGAATACCGTCATCATTAACAGGTATTTCCATTAAATCCGCAATCAGATGACAGTCTACTGTAAATGGACCTTCTCTAGTATCAATATTAAATGTTAAATTATCAGATGAAAATTCAGAGATACATGCAATCATAGCCTGTGCAATGGATTGGTATGCCGGCCCACCCCAATGTAGGATGTTATCACAACTTACAGATTGGAGAAGAGGAAGGATACCAAAAGGAGCAATATGATCAATCAATACAAGTCTTTCAACAACGACATTACACATACACAAATCTCAAACATGAGCGGGATCATCTTCGTATGACCGAAGATGGCGCTTAGAGATAGGAGTTGATCTGGAAGAGGATGGACCACATGTAGTTTTTTTTTTCCCTCTAGCATCCATTTTCTTGAAGAAAATCAAAGCAACAAGAAATCACAAAGGAAGTAAAAAGGTCTAGCGCCTAGAGATAGGAGTTGATCTGGAAGAGGATGGGCTTTCTAAGATCAGCAAATGAAGAAGAAAAACCCCAAAATCTCAACAAAGCTTGAAATTAAATACTCAAATGATAAAAATGAAGAGAATATAACATGAATCTTCAAGATTGACCAAAAAAATGCACTAACCTTGACGAATCAAACGGTTGGGTACGACTGGTCGTGCTTATGCCCGTTGGAGAAGAAATAGAAAATGAGGAAGATGAGATTTTCCCCCAAATTAAAAAGGTCTGGTGCACTACACGACTGTTCGAGGACCGTTCTCGACCTATCGTACCACGACTGGTCGAGCACGTCCTCGACTGGTCGTGTACCAATAAAAATATGTATTTTTCATAAAAATTTAAAATTTAAACCAATAAATTATCAAATATATATACACTATGATACATATATGCATGAATAGTTAATTTAAATTGCACATTCCAAGATCAAATTTCAATTTATTAAACCTGCTTTTGTTGAGCGGTTTAATGAAAATGTCAGTAAGTTGAGTCTCGATCGGAATGTAATCTAAAGAGATTAGTTTTTCTTCCACTAATTCATGAATGTAATGATACCTAATGTCAATGTGCTTGGTATGTGAATGCTGGATTGAATTTTTTAAAAATTTATAGCACTGGAATTATCACAATATAATATCCTTGATTCCTGTGAAATTCTATAATCGCTTAACATACGTTTCATCCAAACAAGCTGAGTACATGCATTTCCAGCTGCAATGTATTCAGCCTCAGCAGTTGAGACTTGAACAAGAACTTGACTTCTGATGGAGCTATTGAAATATTCTGATCATCAAAGCCTGCAAATAACTTGAACTTGAACTTCTTGAAGTAGATCACCGTTCTTAGCTTATGGCATTGATGTAGTGACTTGAACATACAAGTCAATATGCTACACAAGATATAGATTGTGTTTTTGGCACCACAAAATTTGACAACCAAAGGGGCTTTTGGAGAGATTTCTTCGCATATCAAAAGTCCTTTTGTTGGCTCTTCTTCCATTTACGCTCCCTGACATTACTTCACCAACTAGCTCAGTGTATACTTTCCATGGACTTTTGAAGTCTCTTAGAAGGCTTATATTCACCCCTCCCATATTCCACTCTAGTTTTTTCAGACGAGAGATATGGAGAAAAGATCTTACGACTGGGTCATCGATGCAAATTCTTCCATTGATAACATCAACTACTTCCATTTCTGCCTGTATCACTATACAGAGGATACAGATAAAATAGATACCGTATCACTTACCACAGGGGAGAGGGCATTTTACTTGTTGATATGATCCTGCAGTCTCCCATTGAGAGAGGGAGTAGAGTTTTGGAGGGAGCCATACTACCTGAGCTGCTCGTCAATTTGGTTTTGACCAAACCATTCTAGAAGATTGCGGGTTGGTGACTAGACGAATACGGAGTTACGGGACAAGCCCTTATAATTAGGCTATGGTATGGAAGTAGCTTTTAGGCAGTCGAGTCGAATCTTCTTTCATTATCTCAGGCTACAATCACATCCCTCATGCTTCATATAGCCACATGAGATGGTGGGTTCATCAATCATATTTGGTAAATCAACGTTCACATATGATTGAACCTATTTAGATTTCGCCGCCAAAGCTCAGAGGCTGCAAGTTCGAAGAAGGGATAGGCTTCGTGCCAGAAACAAGTCATGCCCCCTTTCTCGGTCAGCTCTGTGTTAAGATATCAACGGATGAGCCCATTCGTGAACGAAAACACCCTAACACTTTAGAAGGGTGGGTAGTTTATGGGGTCATCAGGGACTTTGAGAAGGTCCCACAGGATCGTTCTAAGAGAAGGACTAGGGAGGTGACAGAAGCTTCCTCTCCAATTCAAGAAAATGTTGCTGAACCTCAAGATCAATCGGTCCCTTCTCTTGCTCCCGAACTGTTCACCCTAGTCCATCTTCTCCGATGACAAGGTCTCGGACATGCTCTCAAGCTTCTTCCCCTTCTCCTCAAGAAGGGGGTAGTCGGGTTTCACCATCTTCTTCGATCCCAATTATAAAGACTCTCAGCCAGGAGGTAGTCGGGCTTCTCCTTCTCAAAGGAAGCATGTTATGATCGAAGAAGTAGATGAAGAAGAACTAGAGGATGAAAGTTCAGCCACTTCATCTGAAGGAACCAATTCTGTTGAGTATGAAGATGATGAAGATGATGACTTTGAGGAGGGAGAAGTTGACATCGATGGCGAGGAAGATGTTGTTGCAGAAGGTACTCTTATTGATGAAGAACATCTTCCGTCGACTTCTGAAGCTCTTCCTGATACCAATATTCTTGCGAAGACTCCTGCGGTGATAGTGCAGGAAGAAGATGAACCTCTAGATTATGGAGAATATGGATATTCGTCAAGTAAGGAATTTTCCTTCCCTTTTTTTTTTTTACACAGTCTTATATATATAATATATATATATATATATATTATATATATATATATATATATATTGCGATAGTTATTTCATTATTATTGTTATATTTTTATTTCAGGTGCTCATATTGTCAATAATAGGACGGGTGATAGTCCCCCTACAGATCTTCCTCAGACTGCACCATTGGTTTCACCGAGGATCTCTTTGAGTCCTTTAGCAGCACCAAAGTCAGTAGCTCCTGGAATCATTTTTCGAGTAGAGACCACTAATCTACCAACTCCAACTACTATGGATTCGAGCATGGAGGCCAGAACGCCTTCCTTCGCTGATATGTTGGAAGTCGGGCCTTCTTTTGTTCAAGAAATTTAACCTCCATTGCCCATACTTCTGCGGCAGGTGTGTGTGTGTGTGTATAAATATATCATCTGCTTTATCAAAATTTTCGCATCCACTAGTCTTGTTATTATTATTCTTAACTTCTTTTCCTCTTTATATTATAGGAACTCCTCCTCACAGCGGTGCAGCAAGCTCTGACTCCATAGCTACTGTGTCTGATCTATTATCTTTTGAGAAGGTTCCTTCACATAAACTACTTTGATGAGGAATTCTATATCGGCGATAGTTCACATTTTTAAAGATCTCGAGCAGTGGTCGGATTTGGATATTGTTATTGAAATCTTGGAAAGTACTGCAAGGATGGCGAAGGTTAATATCTCTATCCTTCGCGATTCTCTTCTCAAATTTCACAATTCAATAATTTCTTTGGCATCAGCTGAAAATATCACAATTGCTCCTTAGATATTAGAATATGGAAAATAGCTAGCTCTTTCCAAAGAGAAGGCTTCCCTTATTAGTTCTACTATTTCTGAGTTCAATCAAGAGTAGTCAACTCTTTAGGAACAGTTGAAGGCTTGTGCTGACAACCAGACAACTATTCAAAATCACATAGCTCTCCTGAAGGATGAAATCAGGCAACTGGAGCTGAAAGACTGTACGGAAGAATCAATTATGAAGGAAATCGAAGAGAAGCTGCAAATCAATATTCAGTCCGCCAATGCTAAGAAATCTGATTTAATAAAAAATGAAGAGATAATCGCATCTTTGGAGAACAAGTTAGCTGGAGTTCCAGATCAAGTAAAAATTATTCTTGAAGAAAACTCGAAACACATCGCAGCTTAAATTCAATTGAAGGAAGACTTGCGAAAATATCTGAGAATATTAGGAGTCACATATGAGTTGTAAAGAATTTGCTTTGTTTGTGTTGTTTTGTGTTTATTTATTTTCTAGAACATGTAGCTTCTTTTGATTTTCAACTTACATTAATGAAAGCATCGTAATATTTTGAGATAGTTTGCCTCCTCATAAATTTCCAATTTATGATTCATTTCAAGCATATTCATTTATGTAATCGTCTAACATGATATTTAATGAAGTGCTTAAATAAAAATAATATACCATGACTGTTAGTATGGGATTTCCTACATGATCTTTGTTTTGGTAGGCGGCACTAGATTTTAATTTAGTCAGACAATCAAACATAGTTTAAGCTCTTGAGTAGCGGAGCAACATAGTTTTTTAGACTCTTGAGTAGTGGAGTTGGGTCTCACATGATGGTCTCTGTAACTCTTATGAGTTCACTGAATTCTCACAGCCTGGTGAGTTCACAAACCGCGATCAATCAGAGGGGCCTAGTGAAGCTACCGGGGCCGTGAACTCGGTTGGATTTACAAACAAGGTTGGCCGCAGTAACTCTCTAGAGTTCACGGGGCACACAAGGTGACCATTGCAGTACCAAATCTAGGGTCGTGTGTGTGTGTGTGTGTATCATCTGCTTTATCACAATTTCCGCATCCACTAGTCTTGTTATTATTATTCTAACTTCTTTTCGTCTTTATATTATAGGAACTCACAGCGGTGCAGTAAGCTCTGACTCCATAGCTACTGTGTCTGATCTATTATCTTTTGAGAAGGTTCCTTCACATAAACTACTTTTGATGAGGAATTCTGTATCAGCGATAGTTCACATTTTTAAAGATCCCGAGCAGTGGTCGAATTTGGATATCATTATTAAAATCTTGGAAAGTACTGCAAGGATGGCGAAGGTTAATATTTCTGTCCTTCGCGATTCTCTTCTCAAATTTCACGATTCAATAATTTCTTTGGCATTAGCTGAAAATATCATGATTGCTCCTGAGATATTAGAATATGGAAAACAGCAAGCTCTTTCCAAAGAGAAGACTTCCCTTATTAGTTCTACTATTTCTGAGTTCAATCAAGAGTAGTCAACTCTTTAGGAACAGTTGAATGCTTGTGCTGACAACCAGACAACTATTCAGAATCGCATAGCTCTCCTAAAGGAGGAAATATTGCAACTGGAGCTGAAAGACCGTACGGAAGATCAACTATGAAGGAGATCGAAGAGAAGCTGC
Organism: Magnolia officinalis; assembly: GCA_021015155.1. NCBI lineage: Eukaryota > Viridiplantae > Streptophyta > Magnoliopsida > Magnoliales > Magnoliaceae > Magnolia > Magnolia officinalis. The sequence continues at coordinate 52,725,962 of JAJHSJ010000007.1, forward strand.
AAATCAATATTCAATTTGCCGATGCTAAGAAATTTGAATTAATAAAAAATGAAGAGATAATCGCATCTTTGGAGAACAAGTTAGATGGAGTTCCAGATCAAGTAAAATTTATTCTTGAAGAAAAGTCGAAACACATCGCAGGTCAAATTCAGTTGAAGGAAGACTTGCAGAAATATCTGGGAATATTAGGAGTCACAGATGAGTTGTAAAGAATTTGCTTTATTTGTGTTGTTTTGTGTTTATTTATTTTCTAGAACATGCTGCTTCTTTTGATTTCCAACTTACATTAATGAAAGCATCGTAATATTTTGAGATAGTTTGCCTCCTTATAAATTTCCAATTTATGATTCATTTCAAGCATATTCATTTATGCAATCTTCTAACATGATATTTAATGAAGTGCTGAAATAAAAATAATATATCATGATTGTTAGTATGGGATTTCCTACATGATCTTTGTTTTGGTAGGCGACACTAGATTTCAATTTAGTCCGATAATCACACACAGTTTAAGCTCTTGAGTAGTGGAGTAACACAGTTTTTTAGACTCTTGAGTAGTGGAGTTGGGTCTCACGTGATGGTCTCTATAACTCTTATAAGTTCACTGGATTCTCACAGCCTGGTGAGTTCACAAACCGCAATATATCAGAGGGGCCTAGTGAAGCTACCGGGGCCGTGAACTCGGTTGGATTTACGTACAATGTTGGTCGTGGTAACTCTCTAGAGTTTATGGGACGCACAAGGTGACCTTTGGAGTACCAAATTTAGGGCTATCAGCCCATCAATGAGTAGGTTTAGGCCCTTCCTCATGAGTTACTACTGAAATCAAGCTAAGGATCTGGGGGGTCTTATGCATGGTTGGCCTATATATGGACAATGGTCAAAGAGTGCACACTGCAGCCCGTGTTTTCTTCATCTACAAGGTCGGACCCATTCACGGGAGGGCAATTTCATTTGTTCCCCATGACGCTGTCAGAAAGCTATATAAACGGCATTGGTGTTACACGTGACTATCTGTTGAGGATTTTTTGGCCTTTTAGGGCTTTCAATAGCTGGCTTCATCTGTTGCCTACATGGGTATGCATATGATGGCCTTCACGGGCTTTTTAGGGCCACTAACTTCTCACTGCTGCCCGAATGGTGATAAGCATTGTGCGTAGTTGGTTGTATAGGCTTGGCTAGGCTGCCTTAAATGATAAGCTACCATCGTTGTCATGAGAATAATAGATATCTTGCTTGGCACATCACCACTATTGATAATATCTTTTACGATACGTTTATAATAGTATACTGGTTTGGTGATGATACTAATTTATGTAAGGTTTAGCAAAGCTTGTTTGGTGATGACAGCGATGATTGCTTTTCTTTATAATAATCAATGATGTGTAATCTTGATATATTGCAAATTTCTTCTTTATTCATTCATCTGAAAAAGAATACATGGCTTCACTTGTACTTGCCCCCTTTTGATATAGAAGCATTATGCTGATAATCTTCTGGATCGAAATTGTGATTATCTTCAGGGACAATACTTCTTAATAAAGCGTGCATTGACCGGTATACTGATACCTTGTCCATCTTGATCTACAACTCTGTATGCTCCATTGGAATATACTTCTTTTATTATGTATGGCCCATGCCATTTACACTCAAATTTGCCCCCTGTTCTGCGGGTCACCACTATTGGTCTTTTCAACATTAGCACCATGTCTCCTTTTTTAAAAGAACGATACTTGACCCGTTTATCAAAGGCAGCCGATATTCTTGCTTAATAGAACTGTAATCGCTGCTGAGTTGCTAGGAGTTTCTCATCGAGCAGGTCCATTTCTTCCAGACTTATTTTTACATTTTCATCATCTGTAATTGATTGATGCACTACCACTCTGAGTGACGCGACTTGTATTTCAATCGGGATGACTGCCTCCACGCCGTAAACCAATGAATATGGCATTGCTTTTGTTGCTGTTCGGTGGGTAGTCCTGTATGCCCGCAATGCTTCTTGCAATTTCTCATCCCAATCACGCTTGTTCCCAATTACTGTCTTCTTCAGTATCTTCACTATCGTTTTATTGAATGCCTTTGCTAATCCATTGGCCGGTGGATAGTAAGGTATTGAGAACGAGTGGTGAATACTGAATTTCTGACACAACTTTTCGATGCTTCTTTTCTTGAAAGGGGTACCATTATTAGTAATGATTTTCTTCGGGATGTCATGGCGATATATTATCGCCTGTTGGATGAAATTGACCACATCTTTTTCTTTTACATTGTACAATGCGATTACTTCCGTCCACTTGGAGAAATAATCTGTTGCTGACAATATACATTGTTTTCCTTTGGATGAAGGCGGATTTATGGGACTAATAACATCGAGTCCCTAAGTGGAGAAAGGCCAAGAAGTAACTGTTTGATGGAGATCTTCATGGGGCATATGTATGACATCTCTATGAATTTAACACTCGTGGCATTGCTTCGCGTAATCTATTGCATCTTTGAACATTGTAGGCCAGTAATACCCCATTCAATGTATCTGATGAAATAAATTTCGGCCAGCTTGATGTGCCCCACATTCCCAGAGTGAGCTTGTCATAAAATCTGACCTGCTTTTTGTTCATCAAGACAACGCAGTAACATCCCATTATAAGATTTTCTATACAGCACTTCACTACATATGATGAACCTGCTCGATTTCAGCTTGATTTGTTGTTTTTATGCTGGGTCTTCTGACAAGATATCATATTTGAGGTAATCTAGAAAAGGCTAGCGCCAATCATCTACTGTCACTTACAAACACGATATAGGGAGTGCCTCAATGACTTTATCAATAACTTCTGAAGAGGGCAAGAATCTGAAAGTGCACTGGTTTGTCAATTAGTGTGAGTGTTGAGTCAGCAAATCATGTGAGCCCCATAGGAAGATCATTTAAGCATCTGCCTCAACTGGATGTGCGCTCCGAACTCATCAAAGGTAAACTTAGCCTCACATCCCATGTCCCAAAACACCCAGGTATATAAAACCCTTAAAAATGGATAGAACAACATAGGGTTTAAAGTATGAAAACTATTTTGCAAATCAAGAAAATCTCTAAGTTTTCAGCTTTTATCGATATATCGAGATCACCTCGATGAGATCAGACACCAGTTATCGATGTCCTCCGGAATGCAATCGATATCATCGAATTGAGGACCACTTGTGTCCAGCAACCAACTTGATCTCCGGATAAAATTATTGATGAATCGATGGAACAATCGATATCATTGACATTCAAATTCCGAGATCATCAAGATGGCTCGATATAATCGAACTCTAGTCAGTTTGTGTTCAGTAAGCTGTTAAGGCAAATCATGCATTTATCGATGACTCGAAGGAAGCCTCGATATCCTCAGAATTCAAACTCCGATGATATCGATTGACCTTCGATGTTATCGATTTCGGACCATACTGTCCAGCAAGTTTTTTAGGAAAAACCTCTTTAAATGACTTGAGGAATCGAGACTCCTTCGATAATATTGATATTCAAATATCGATCATATTGAATCTAGGTCACTATCATCGAATTTGGACAATGGAGTGTCCAGCGAGCTTATAGGAAAATCTTCTATAAAAGATCGATGGATTGAACTAAGTATCGATATCATTGACATATCGATATCATTGACATTTGAAATTCGATGACATCGTGGGAGGATCGATAATATAGAAGCCAGCTGTCTCAATTCTTAGCCTGCACTCCTGTTTTTCATTGTCGAGGAATCGAACCATGGTTCAATGAAATCGGAGTTCGAAATCTAATGTCATCGAGGCATGATCGATATGATTGGGCTGTATAAGAGATTCAACTGTGATTGTCAGAAGAGTTCGTATCATCGATCTGTCCTTCGATGTCTTCGAAAGTATACGTTCGATGATATCGAAGATGGCTCAATGATATCGAACTCTGTAAAAAAATCTGACTATTTTAATACCATTGGCTCTCTTTGCCTATTTAAGGAGAGCTTGCTATTGGTTGCTATAGTGAGAAAAATAGAGAGATCCTTGAGAGAGTCCTGCATACTATTTACCCTAACTCTTTTTCTCATGGGAGTTCATCCTCTAACCCACCCTCATCATTGATATTCAATAGAGTGGATTGGGGAATGAACTTCCGCATTCAAGGATCATCCAGCTACCACCTTAATGGCAAATCATTGAGCTGGGATACCTTGAATGCTTAGATGCTTGGAATCACTCTCTCTAAAATAGGAAAACATTTATTAGAGTAGGATTCCAACATAACCTTAACACAACCTGTCGCCTTACATTGGAGCATCATAAGTGTTGCGGATCAAGGGAGCTAAAGATTCTTCATCATCAAAGGAGGAGATCTTCATCAACGTGCTTAATGGGGCTCATCTACTTATTTGCATGTCATTAGAGTCCAGGAGACCCTGCTGATCATTCCTGTGTAGGATTTGGTCACAGGTGATTCTCACCCCTTTCAAGTCCTCATAGGAGGCCTCCGACAGGAGAATAAATGTAGGTATTGTGTGTTGACCCTTGCTCGTGGTGAGCATAAACTTAGGTCTTTATTGTAAGTCCTTGGCCTGTGTGGCCTAAAACCTAGGTGTTGTATATTGACCTTTGCTCTTGTATAGGGCATAAACTTTAGGTTCCTTGTGTGAATCCTTGGCCCATGTGGCCTAAAATCGTAGGTTCCTTGTGTGGATCCTTTGCTCTTATGTAGGGCATAAAACCTGGGTGTTGTGTATTAACCCTTGCTCCTGTGTGGGGCATAAACTTGTGTCTTGTGGAGACATGTTAGGTACCTTGTGTAGGTCCTAGAGTCAGCCTTGTGTAGGTTGTACTAGTTTGAGGTAAACCTGATTTGAAACCTCTGTTAGTGAAATCCGGTACACTCAAGGGTTGAGTGCGTCCACTGGGAGTCGAGTAGGCATATAGCCGAACCACTATAAAACAGCTGTGTTTGAGATTGTTCTTTGCATATTCTTTTATTGTGTATACTTTGAATGATCACATGATGCATGATTATTAAGAACTGATAAGTATCATATCTCACACACAATCACTCTGTCCATCTATTATAGACTAAATTTATGTATTGTTTAAATATTGAATAATCTTGTGATTGGATCCTCTATTTGGCTTAGAAGCCATTAGAGTTAAGATAAAGATATCTTGATAAATTATTATATTAGATCAAGATAATGATGATAGGATTTTAAACTGTCATAAAATTTTATAAAATCCTATTCACCCCCCTCTAGGACACTTTGACCTATTCCTACTTCCACTAGAGTGGTCATTACCGCAGTTTCAGAATCTTCTTTCCTCTATAGTTACTTGAAGAGGACATCTGTTTGGACAGGGCAAGGCCGCTGCCAGACTACCCAGAGCATCTGCCTTCACATTTTCAAATCGCGGTAAATGCTTGATTTCAACATGGCAGAATTGCTCCAATAACTGCTGTGCTTTTCGACAATACGACAAGAGCTCTTGCTTTCTTATTTCAAACTCAGTCATCAGTTGATTTATAATCAACTTGAAATCTCCAAAGATCTGTAGCATTTTTATCTTCATTTCTTGGGCAATTTCCATTCCAATAATGAGAGATCGATATTAGGCTTCATTGTTTGTGCACGCAGTACCCAATGCAAAAGAATAGGGTAACAAGTCACCCTGAGGAGTAATGAATATTACTCCCGCGCCTCCCTTGATGCTCAAGAAGCACCATCAAAGTACAACTGCCATAGGTTTTGCAACTCAGTCACCATAACCTGCTCATCAGGAAAATCATCGCTAATGGTTTCATTTTCCATTACAGGATATGCTACCAAGAAATTCGACACTGCTTGCCCTTTTACTACTTTCGCCAACTCATAGGTAATCATATATTTTGAAAGTAATAGCATCCATTTGGCCAATCTTCCTGATAACATCGACCTTGTCATTAAAAACTTTATCGGATCTACCCTTAATATTAAAATTATATCATGAGAGAGGCGATAATGTCTCAATTTCTGTACAACAAATATCAGCGTTAGGCATTCTTTTTCGATTGGGGAATAATTACATTCTGCGCCTATCAGAGTTCGACTCAGATAATAAAGAGTCATTTCTTTTCCATCTTCATTTACCTGTGCTAACAAAGCTCCCAGCGAATTCTCGGCTGCAGATATGTATAAGATAAGTGGCTTACCCTTTATAGGAGTTGTAAATACTAGAGGCTGTCTCAGCAGTTACTTTATTGAATCGAAAGCGTTTTGACAAGCTTTGTCCCATACGAACTTTGTTCCTTTCTTCATCAAATGAGAAAACAGTTGACATCTCCTTGCCAGATTTTAAATAAAATGGCAAATATACGCCAGTTTTCATTGCAAGCTTTTCAATTCGTTCAATGTTTTTGGAGGTGGCATATCTTGGATGGCCTTGAGTTTCCCTAGACCAATCTCAATACCCCTGTGCCTGATGACAAAGCGAGAAATTTTCTTGACGACACTCTGAAAGTACATTTAGTTGGATTCATCTTTAGTTGCTTCTTTATAAGCTATCGGAAGACTGATGTCAAATGCTCGCAATGTTCTTGATGATTATCTGACCTGGCCACCAGATCATCTACATAACATTCAACATGCTTGTACATCATATCTTGAAAGATATTTTACATTGCCCTTTGGTATGTTGCCCCAACATTCTTGAGACCGAAGGCATAACCTTGTAGCAGTAAATTCTTAGCGAAGTTCTAAATGTTGTTGCTTCTTCATCTTCAGGAGCCATTCTAATCTGATTATAACTAGCATATCCATCCATGAAGGACATGACAACATATTGTGTCATACTGTCAATCAGCAGTTCTGTTATTGGGAGAAGAAAGTCATCCTTCGGGCAAGCTACGTTCAGGTCTCTGAAATCAACACACACCTAATCTGTCTGTTTTTCTTCTTTACTAGGACAATGTTTGATATCCACTTAGGATATTGGACCTCTCTGATAAACCCAACTTTTATCATCTTGTTCACTTCTTCTTCTATTAGAGGAACCAGGTCTGGGTGAAATCGCCTTTGTGCTTACTTAATCGTCCTTTTGTCCTTAGAAATATTTAATCGATGCATTGCTACTGAGGGTTCCAGACCCGGCATTTCCACATATGTCCAAGCGAAGACATCTCTATTTTCTTTCAAGTGTTGGACATATTTTTCAGCTTCTTGCTCAAGAATACCAACGCTGATGAATGTGTTTCTTGGCTCTTCCTCTGTGCCCAGATTTATTTCTCACAAGCTGTCAATTATCGGCTGCCCCCCGTCTTCTATCTGCTTCGAAGCTATCTCAAGGTGCTTAACTATTTCTAAATCTGTTTTCGATATCTGATCGACTGTGACCATATTTACCAAAGACTCTGCCCCTAATCCTTGAAATTTCCCTCGTCTCTTCTAACTGACTCTGATAGGGATCTGAATTCCTTTTCCATGATTCAAGCCATTAAGTTCTTTGTAATCAAAACCCATGCTTTTCATGATTTTCCTATTTGTCAGACTATATTTCTCAAGATCACAAGATGTCAGCTTTCCATGATATGCATTATTCTCAACCTTTTCTTTTGTCTTTACTTCTGAAAGGGCGTAGAATTCAATCGGCTCCGGATACTTTGCACTGGCTTTGACATGAAACCTTTCTGGAACAGCTGGGAATGGCTTGTTTCTTTCAGCATATGGCAATGGTACTGTGTAATTTGATTACAGGATTTTCAACTGTTCAAGTGATAATAACGTTAATGACGGCTGTCCTGGCTGTCTCAGATGTTTCGGTACAAAATAGGACTTCTTTGCTTCTGAAGTTCAAGACGATCCTACCCTTTCAGATTCCTTTTTTATTACTTTCGTAAGAACATTTTCTAGGGCTTTGTTTTCAACATTCTTTCTCCCTTCTTCTCTAGAAAATCCATCGTAATAACTGGCGTCCACAAAGAAGGCTTAGGCTTCCGTATATGGCTTCGCATCAGCTATTATGTTATACCGTATTCCATTCTTATATTACTTGAAACATTGGTGTAGGGTAGAAGGTATAATACCATACTGATGTATCCATGGTCTTCCCAAGAGAAGATTGTATGTCGTGACTACATTAATTACATGGCAAACAACATCAGTAATTAATTCTCTTATTTTCAATGTCATTGTAATCTTACTGAGCGCGCACTGCCCATCTTGATTAACGCCCTGTATCATCATTCCACTAGGGCGCAAATCAGAACGATAATAACCTAATTTATTTTCCATCGTTAGTGGTAATAAATTTACCGCAGACCCATTATCAAGCATGATCCGCTTGACCTCCCTACCGCGGATGTGGCCCACTATCATTAGCAACCTATTATGCCCTGTATCACAGGCTAGGTCATCGTCAGAGAAGGAAACTACTTGCATGTAGTCCTCTTGTTCCTTGCGTTCTTCATTTTCCATTTCCGCAAGCAATGTTTCTCTAACATTGTGGTCGGATAGAGTTTAAATCAGACTTTGCCAAAAGTCTTCTAATAATTTGAGCATGTCATAAATGCTTAACTGAGCCGATATGCCTTTCAAGTGGCTTACTACATCATAATTCACCTTTGCCTTTCAAGTGGCTTACTACATCATTCTTTTCTTCTCTTTCATCATTGTTATGCTGATCTTCGATGATCTCTTTTCTTGTGACTCCGATTTTCTTCCTTGGGCGACTTGCTATTCTTCTTCCTGATCGTAGCGTGATTACTGCGGGCTTTCCTGTCATCTTACCATTTCCTTTCCCCGTTCTTCATGAGTACTTTCCCGAACTGCTAGTACATTCACTGTCACATTTGCGTCTCTTTCTTTTTCTTTTTCGATCACTATCTCTCCAATGTTTATCATTCTCTGTATTATGCATTTCAACATGTAACAATTTTCTGTCGGGTGTTCCACTAGACGATGATAGCGGCAGAAATCCCTTTCTCTCATTCTTGATACATCTTCGGGATGCTTAGATGCATGTAATTCTATCGTACTGGTCTTCAACAGTTGGTTCATCATAGGAACGGCATCTTCCCCATCAAACACGAACCCTTCATGAGAATTAAGTGATCTGGGCCTCTTTTCGCTAAATCTTCTCCTAGGACGGCTTGATTCTTCTTTCCATCATGTCCTTTTTTCTCCTGACTTCTTTTCTCATGATCCACGATGTTTGCGATTAACCTACTGGGTCCTCTCCTAACCACTTCATAGTGAAACACTGGCATTTTTCAGGTCATCGGCTCTAATGCGTGGGCTTTGGTGGCCAGGTCACGGAAAGTCTTGATATCGGCGCTGGTAAGCCCAAACGTGATTCCCGTCTCCATAGAATTCAAGCACATCTTGACCCGCTCTTTTTCTTCTGGCAACTGTCTGTAAGAGGCTCCCAATGTTTTCGATCTTTCCATGAATTTCTCCATAGGTTCCCCTTCTCTCTACCGTACAGAAGCTAACTCCGTAATGCTAATGTCACATTCTGATGAGAAAAAATTTAACATGATAGCGTCTTGCATTTGTTCCCAAGTGCGTATCGATCCCGGAGCAAAACTAGAATACCATCGGATGCCTTACTTGTCAGAGAATATTCGAACAATCGTAAGCAATATTGTGGTATCGTGGAAAAATTTCCCATGCTAGTAATGAAATGCATCAAATATTCCTCTGGCGATCCATCCCCATTAAACTTCTAGAAGTCTGGATGCTTGAAGTTAATTGGAAATGGGACATCTTCTACTTCCCTCGGATATGGTGTTCGATATCTGAATCGGCCCACATTCTCACATTCCCTTTCTATTCCGACAGCTTCCTCAACAACTTATCATACTTCCTCTTAAGTTATGGTTCTCACTGTCGGAGCAGATCTGAGTGATCCTGCCCCCGGTGGCTGAAAGCCTTCAGGTTAGTGTTCCTGTGCATTCATCATGCCCATCATTGGAGGAGCCACCATATGGGCCATGTTGTGCGCAAGAGTTGTCAAAGCCTCTCTGAGATTTCTACATTGTCATGCCCCAAACTTGGAAACTGGGCTCACAAAATTCCCAATTGCCAAATTCGGCGCTGACAGCCTTCGTAGAACCCCATTCTCGGCTCCCAGTCCCATCTGTCAGGTTCCAATCCTAGGATGCTACGAGGAGGATTTTTAACATCAGTTCGATTCGTAATAAGCATAACCAAAGGCATAAGCCACAAACAATAACCAAAAATTCCATCACATTTTCACTATGATCAAAAACTTATAAGTACAATGCGCGTAAAGGAAAATACAATCATGATAGACAAAAGCTCCAAGAGGATCTGCCACATGCTTAAGCCTTAGCGCTGTTGCGATCCAACGTCACCTACATGCAACGGTCGTGCATAAGCTTATGGAAAGCTTAGAGGGTGGTGAAAGTGTGTACGCAATGTAGTAATACGATTATGCAATATCATCACTACCAAAAAAAGGGGCAAAGGATTCAGACCACGTTTGTTTTTTACTACGGATTTAAACCGTAGCTATATTTGCTACGGTTTAAATCCGTAGCTGAAACTCCAAAATCCGTAGCTAAAGTTTCAATTTTTAAGGGTGGACGTTCAATTGCTACTGTTTTCCTTTGGTGTTGTTCAACCGAGATTTATTTCGAGCTACTTTTTTTATATAAACCTTAAAAGATTGTTTATAGATGGATTTACGGTTTGGATTAAACAAAAACATCATGGTGGGGCCCATAGGGCCCTGCCAGATCCACAACTCAAGCTACCGTTTTCATTTGTACGGTTAAAACGTGTTAATTTTGTATTTTATGTTAAATAGTGGTGACTCATTCATAGAAAATGTGGGTTTGATATATGACTATCCAGACCATCCAAATAATGGGTCTTGTTTATATGGTTTATATTTATAATTATTTTATGTGATATTATCTTAACAATCAACTAAATGGACCATATATTGTACGGCTGTGAATACAGTTTGTTTTATAAACTATGGAAAACTCACATTTTCCGGATTTGGATTCTTATCCCAATTTAGAAGAGGAAAATTCATTTTCCCTCTTTCGACTGCCCCTTTTTCTCGGCTCCCTTCTCTCTCTCTCTCGTTTGGATGCTGAAATTTCCTGTAAATGCTTTACAGGCGGTAAATCTCTCTCTCTCTCTCTCTCTCTCTCTCTCTCTCTCTCCTGCCCGGATTGCTTCTCTCTCTCTTCTCTCTCTTCTCTCTCTCTATCATTCTAGAGTTTTCGGAAGCAAAGCAGAGGAAGAAGGGAGGGAAGAAGCACATGGTGAGATGGATGAAGCGGCCGATGGCGATTCCGGAAATAATCCTCGAGTTCCGAAATGAAGATTTGAGAGAAAATGCGCTTCGATGCCCCAGCAATTTCCTACTCGAGGTCGATTTCTTCTTCTTTTTTTATCCCTTTTTTTTCTTCGGCGATTCTTGGTTTTTTCGGTTTTTATTGATTTCGGTATTTTTGGATTGGGTTCTTTTATGCAGCGTTTGGACGCATATATTGGGATATTTCATGTTTCAGATTCCATATTCCCATTTTTTGGGAGTGTTTGGCAGTCCCCAAATCGTGTATTTATCACGTCGATTCTGAAAGTTATCATGGATGTGTCTGTGTGTGTGTGTGTGAATTCTAACGGTTTGGGCCCGATTCTGTTTCTTGGGTTTTAGATATTTCCTTGATTTGGGTATCTTCGGATTTGGGTTCTATTGATTAGGTTGTTTTGATTTGAGTTTTTATGATCTAGGTTTGGTTGATTTTCAACAGTGGCATTTGATTGTTGCCTGTGAGGTGATGCTTTCACTAGCAAGAAGTGTTTAGATTGAGTTTTATGAGCTTTCTTGGATTGAGTCTTTGACATTGTGTTTGCACATATCCTCCATTGAGATATTTTGTGAATTATATTCCATATGCCCATGTTTCCGGGTTATTGGGGAGTTTTTGGTGGTCGTCTCTAAATCTGGGCTTTTGCACACACATTCTGGAAGATGATTGTGATGTTTGTATGTATACACACACACACACACACACACAATGAGTTCTAATTATCTGGCATGATCCCTTTTTTTGGGTTTTCCTCATTTTTAGATTTCTTCTTGATTTGGGGTTTTTTGTTTTTTTTTTTTTTTTTTAATTTTTTTTTTTTGTAAATCTGGGTTTTACTGATTTTCAATGGTTGCCAGTTGAGTTTAGCCTAGTGTAGTGAGATCTCCCTAACAAGACTGTTTGGGTGTTTGGGGCGCGTTTGGTGGAATGGGATTTTACCGATGTCGTAAATATTACGCATTCTGGTTTGACTACAAACACATACGACTGTGGTATTGGATCCAATTTTCCACCAAACAAAACCTAAATGGATGAGGTTTTCTAGGAGTTTAGAGGTTGTCTAATTTGGGTTTCTCTGTTTTCAAATTTAGTTATCTGGTCTAGAATGATCTTATTTCTTCTTCTAATGGATGTGGTTTTAGGGTTTTCTAGGTTTTTAGATATTTACTTGATTTGAGTCAGTTTTTTTTTTTTTTTTGGATGATTTCATTCTTCCTGAATCAGAAATCTTGGGCTCTATTGATTTGGGGGTATTTTTCCTGGTTCCTATTTTCTTCATTTGAATGATTGGGGTTTTACTATTTCCTTTTTCAATATTTGCAGTTGGATTTCATGACTTGAGTTTTTATTATTTAGCCTTTTGGTAATACAAACCATCCATATGGTGGGCCACATTACAAATGTGCCATGCCCCGAAATCTCCTCTCGGATAATCAAAACATGATATTGGTGAAACTTTCCCATTTAGTATGACTCAATGGCTGTATCTTTTCTCAACCACTCATTTGCAAGCCCCATGTCTAGGGGGATTGATTTTGGTCGGGTCACCATATGAATGATTTAGGTCACCTGATAGAAAAAAGATGCCATTTGGGTTTTTAGTGAATAGGATTTTAGTGATCGGGGTTCTCTCAATTTGGGTTTTTCTTGGTGGCAGAGAAGGGAAGAAGATCCAGACAACTACTACAGGGCTGGATTCTTGTTGTTCAATTCCTGTGTTACAATGACCATCTTGATGCAGGTTCTGTGTATCTTTTGCTTGTCATTTTCATTCTGTATTTGTGTGCAGCATGAATTTTTCTTAAGCAAAGGTTTTTGGTATCTCGGAACAGGAGGTGGTGGAATTCTATAGAAAGATGGTAGACGGGACTCTTAACATAAGAGCTTCCAAACGTGTTGCCAATGTTCTCACCCTTTTCCAGGTAGAACTCCTTCAATTTGTTTTTTTTTTTTTAATTTGTTCAACTGCCTGTTCTTGGTCTTCGTCTTGGTCTTCGGTGATTTAGTAGTTTCTATGTGGCAGAGTATTGCTGCTAATGGTGAAACCAGGCAGAAATTCGTCAACTGTAAGATGTCATGCCCATTTTTTATTTTTCTTTTTTGAAGTAAATCACGTCATTGAGTTTTTTTAGAAACAAAGTGTAAGTTAGGAAGGAGTTCATAGAAGAGCCAAAATCAAGATTAACTAGGAAAATAAGTCAAATTAGAGGTATCACAACTGCAATTTGGACCCTCAACATGAATGCTAAGGAAGGTAACTACAATCTGGTTATTTCCACTTCATGGGACTGTGTAATTGCAGTTCAATTTGATAGTACATCCAAACATGCACGAAAAAGTTAATATTGTCATGATATATGTCTTTTTAAAAAAAAAAATAAAAATAAAAATAAAAATTTCTGGCAGTTACTTATATCTCTCAATATCTGTGACTTGTGCAAAGAAATCTAGCTTTTATAGCTTTATTGGCTAGGAATTTTGGATAGTAGGTGTTCACTCATTTTTTATTTTTATTTCTAAAATGATCTTATGAACCATTCATGTTCTCATTATTATCTTATACAAGTTATAATCTTTTATTCATGCTTCACGAATGATCATGACATTTGACTTTTTTATATTTGAATACAATCTCAAAAAAAATTACTTTTTCAAAGTCCTAAATTCATCTTCTTATATAATCATCCTTTCAGGTTCTGCGAGGTTTTCTCCGAACTCAGTTTCAGGTTTTGGAGATCTAATTTGTGAGTTTTCTCTCCGTTCTTTTCCTTTCTTATTTTTCTTTAGCTCTTGATGTTTTGTTTACAGGAAAAATTGAGCTTTGGATCTTAATTCAGATCTTTGTTTCTTTGAGCTGCTTTTCTTTTTCTATTTCCTATTTGTTTTGTTTTGAGATATGTAGGTTTTGTGTGATTATGTATTCAGCATTTTCTAACGGGAATGACATTGAATTGAAAATGTTTGTATATTCCTTTGTAAACGTCACATAATGGAGCAGACATCCAATGTTTGTATATTCCTTTGTAAACGTCACATAAAAATGGTGTCTTAGTGGACAATATTTTAAGAGTATATATTATACATCTAAAATGTAAATATATATTAATATATTTGTATAAGAATGCAATATTTAAATTCTGGTGAGTTTTTCAAAATCTTGTGATTTTATCAGGAGATTTAAAAAAAAAATCATATTTATGCACTGACTAAAACCATAAAATCCTTTGTGGCATTTGTTCTTTCTCAGCATTTAATTATGCTTTGAGGTCGTATAAAATATATTTTTAGTCATGTGATATTAAATCCTGGCTAGAGCTTGACCTTTGTAAGCTTTTAGCTGTCGGCCAGTGATGATATCCGTTTACCAAAATACCATCTTTCGGGACTGAATGGCATTGAAGCCTTGCTGTTATTCTGCAATTCTGAGGCCTATGAATTGATTGATTGTAATGCTTTTCTTAAGTATTTTATTTTCCCAATAAAAGACTTGATTGATCGGTTTGAACACTCTTTAGAGCTTGGTTCTGTTGGCCGGTGATGATATCCAATTACCAAAACACCATCTTTCGGGACTGAATGGCTTTTGAAGCCTTGCTGTTATTCTGCAATTCTGAAGCCTTTGAATTTATTGATTGTAAAGCTCATAATATAGTTTATGTTTCGTTAATTTCCAATATGTTTGATTAGTTGGTTTGAAACATCCAGTCCTTTGTGGATGTTAGTGTGTTAGTAAAACACTATTTTGTTGTTTTTTCCCCTCATGGTCATCTGATGACACTGGGAAGCTTTTTTGCTTGTGACAGATCTTATTAGGAAACTAATAAGCAATGGGAAGCAGCTTGATGCTGTTAACTATGCATATGCCTTCAATGTTGTGGGGGAGTTCCCTCCTGTGCCTCTTCTTAAGGCCTACTTGAAGGAATCAAAGAAGGTAGCCCAAGAGGTCCGGAAAAAGGGAAATGGCTCCCTTCAGGCAAAGACGGGTCCGAAAAACAGCTTACGTGGAAACTGGTGCTGCTGCCAGATCAACTATTTTACTCGAAGCCTTTCTTTTGTTTATTTATATATAATTTTTTTTTAATTGTAATAAAAACATTGTTTCATTCTCTTCTTCGTCACAAAAATCAATTGTTTTGTTAGATTTCATTTTCTTCTGGTTGCAGTCTCCTTACCATAAAACGTCTACGACAGCAGGTGCTGTTATTCGCTGCTTAGGTATAAACCATTGCCAGTGTATCGTTTTTTCTCTTTTTCCAGAAGGAAAAAAAAAAAAAAAAAAACTTATCGTTTTTCTTCCTTCCATGTTGTAATTTCTGTGTTGTTTTTCTCTTATCTTTGTGGTAAATGGATGTGGATTTTGGGTACAACTGCTGTAGCATGGGAAGCAGGGAAGCCTCTGGTGATAGAGGAGGTGGAGGTGGACCCACCCCAGGCCATGGAAGTGAGGATCAAGATCAAGTACACCTGCCTTTGCCACACTGATCTATATTTCTGGGAGGCAAAGGTACCAAAAAACATTGTTTTAAAATAATAATAATAAGTTCTTTTGATTTTCATTGAAGTTGGATTTTCTGTCTCTACATGGATATACCCTTTGGTAGACTATTTTTTTTATTTGCACTGAGGTCATAGCTTGAGGATCAAATAGAAAAAGATTTATTATTTCTTAATCTTTTCTGAAAGAAGTGAGAGATTGATAAAACCCACTATTAATTTGAATGCACTCTCTCTCTCTCTCTCTCTCTCTCTCTCTCTCTCTCTCTCTCTCTCTCTCTCTCTCTCCACACGTAAAACCCAGTAGTTTTTTTTTTCTTTGTAATTCTGTTTTGTTTAGTTCACGAAGTTGCCCATAATATGAATTTGCATTTTTTGTTAATGTTTTCTTGGGTCTAAGATTTTTCTGCTCCGGATTTCAGGGTCAGGTGCCATTATTTCCTTGCATCTTTGGCCATGAAGCTACTGGGTAGGTTGATTCGATGCCTATTTTCTCTTATTCTCTTTATTTTAGATTGATTGATGGAGTCTGTTTATATGCTCAGCTTTCACAAATCACTTTAGTGAGAGAAATCTGTTATATCAGCAAATGGGTATATGAAAATTTTGAAGAAATTTTCAAAGTGGAATCTTTGGTTGCACCAACTATCATGAATCTAATTTCGTGATATTTGGTGTGACTAAACACAACCTTATAAAGTAGATATTTTCATATAATACTTCGATGAATACCGTCATATTTGATAGCTAACACCTTTGGAAAGAATTTTATTTTGAATTTCCTGAAGAAATTCTTCTGTTTGGATGATAGAAAATGAGGAGGATGATAATGGCATGAGCCCATATGTATACCCCTGTTTTTATTTCTTTTGATTTCCCCTGCATTGGTAGTATACCCCTGTTTCTGTTTCTTTTGATTTCCCCTGCATGGTATATTGCATGTTAGATGGCAAGCTTAGGAATAACCATGGGTTCTTGTTTAGGATTCTAGAATGTTATGTATAATCTTAGGGAGTTCAAATAAGAAAAAAGAAGTTATTTTTGAGTTTAAATGAAGTGTAAAGAAAGGTAGATGGTAGGAGTGCTTTGGTTTTTATATTGCAGATCAGATGATCGTGTTGTTAGATCAACAGATCTCAATTGCAATCAAGAAGCAATTAATAAATGATAAGCAAAGCACAAAGAAGACCATTATTTTATAACCTGGACTCGACCTTGACCCATTTTTGTAGGTGGTTCTGTGCAACTGGCCAGACCTGCTTGGGAGTGGATTAGGAGAGACCCTAGCCTCACCCAAGACGGTGCAGTCCTTAATGTGGGGCCCACCTGGATGTATCTATTCTGTATCCACGCTGTCATCCTTTTTTCAGATCATTTTTGTGCATGATCCAAAAAATGAAGCAGATCCAATTATCAGGTGGACCATACCATAGGAAAAAGTGGTGATTGATTGTTAATAGGACACGAGTTTTGAATCAAGCTGATATTTGTCTTTTCTTGGTTCCCACCAAAGAAAACAGTGGGGAGAGTGATTCCCACCGTGGAAACTATCCTAAGGCCCATCATAATGTTTATTTGAAATCCAATCTATTAAAAAGTTAAAAAAAGACATGAAGTAAGGGGAAAACACAAATATCAACTTGATCTAAAACTTTTGTGGCCTTTAGAAGTTTTTAATGGTGGGTGTCACTGTCCCACAGTTTACAATGTTGGGGTCCACTAGAGCTTTCGATTTAACTTGTTCTTTGGATATTTCCCTAAAATGATCTTTCCAAATGGATGGAAGGTGTGGATAAAAAAACACATATATCATGGTGGGGCCCATGGAACTTGCTGTCATCACTTTAGTAACTAGTCTCACTACTCAGCATGTCAGTAGCTAATCCGCGCCCCGCGAAATGGAGTAGATTAGGTGCGGCCTCCATTTTTTTAATAGAGTTGGACGTTTGTTTCTCTCTGCAATTGATTGCCTTTCATTTTTCTTTCTCAATGATGAAGTCATGAGTCATGACTCATGGTGATCATATGTGATCCTATAAAATATATGACACGTGGGGTAGTGGTAGTTTTTCCTGGCGGGCCACAGCTCAAAATTTCACCAGCTGGATGATCTTAAGTGCTTGGTTGTTAATTTGAAGGACTAACTATAATCATTTTCTTTCTATTCAATGTCTTTATATTTTTATTCATTTTCTTTAAGTCAGTCGATGAATTCGTGGAGATTTGTGAGGTGGGTGTCTTTTTTTACTGTGTGTTTGTAGTCACCTGTTCTCACTTTAATTTTATTTTTTGTCACTAGTCTTTGAATTTCTGTAGTTTTCTCATGGGCCTGTTATAATATAAATATATACATATAGATGTTATTGTATTCTTTATCTTTTTGCAATTTTCAGACATGGATTAGTACTCTGTTTGTCTGAATGGATCATAACATATGCATATGTAGGATGGCTAGAGTTGTAAAATTCTGACATTCTGTTTTTTCTTATCTTTGCTTTGTCTTTTTTGTGTTCTTTGGCCTTTGGCATTTCTTTAAATAAATTTTGTTATCATTGTTTTTAAAAAAAACATATCCATATGTAGGATCAATGCACGCGGTTCAGCAGAAGGCCATGCAATGTTTGTAGATGCTCAACAGTTTTTTTTTTTTTTTTTTTTGCTTTGGAAGAGCCCTTTGCATGGTTGCAGCATGAAGTCCTACAGCTAGCACACGCAGTTAGCAACCAGAGCCAATTTGTACTGTTTGGTGTGGGCTATTGCTTGGGAGCACCTGCACATACACCCAATAAAACAGAACAGGTAGCAAAGCTTTGAGAAATGGATGGAACAGCTGGTTGAGCATCCAGCTGCTTTAGCAGTAACCAAGTAGGCTGTGGCAGCAGCCCAAATAATCTAGGAGCTGCTACAAGCCTCAATGTTTTCAGTTCAGTCACACCAACAATGACGATCACTGTTCCAATTTTGATGCAATCAATTCTTCATGCTGAATTTTTCAGTTTGATCATACCTGCCAGAGATCTTCCTGTCTAACTGCTGAATATTTTATTTCTTTTAGGTGTCTTTTCTTTGGTGATACTTCTTCAAAAAGGGATCCAGAAACTTACTTAAACAATATCTTCCACCTTTCCAATTACTTTCGTATGAAGTTCTATCAGTCTAATGAGTATGAGCTTCCTGGGAATACTCAGTTGCCTCTGGTTATTAATATAGCCGGATGGGTGAAAGGTTTATTCAGCTGGGACAGTTGTTTTTTTCTTGCTTGATTTTGCAAATTACATTTCACATAAGAAATTTATAATAGAACATGTGAAATCTTTGCTTTGGCTTTTCATAAAAAGGAAGTTATCTTATTATTATGAAAATCTTGCTACTAAAACAGTCGTATAACATCTGCTTATACTTTTGAAGGTGTTGGATATGATCTTTTGGTGGAGATGTTGAAATATATTGCACCCACTCATGTGGTTCATGTACACATCTCAACTGAGGATAAGAATTTACCAACTGGAGCATTCTGGTTGGATGGGAATAAAAAAGGGCAAGTGAATCTGATTGAAATCAATGCAGCGTTGTGGAACTCTTCAAACAGATCGTGAGTTAACAACAATCTAAACATTTGGATGGTTTCTGTGATTGTGTTGCTTGAAGTCAGGACACGGGTAGTATATGATTTTGTTGTAATTGACTTCATTAGGTCAATTTTCCAGCAAACATTCCAAGCATCCAGTGCTGCTGACTTGTTCAAATTGTATATTAAAAAAGAATTTGAATATTAAAAACATCAGGCACCTTAAAAAATTTAATCTTTTGGAGATCGTGTATAACACTGTCAGTTTATGACCAAAGTACAATTCCATGTCTGAAAGCTCTGCTGCTTGAACGTGCTCCACATACAACTTCTATTCCCAAGAAATTTGAAGGCTATGGATTTTTTATTTTTTTTTTAGCAAATTAGTGTTGGATCATTTGACCATCTTGGAGTATTTAATCAAATCACTACACTTGAAGATCATCATTTAAGGGCATTTCATTATGGATCATAATTCTAGATGTAATAGCATCCAAGTAAAATAAGAAGGCATTAGCTGTTGATTAATGCATCTTGATTGTTTGGCAATAGTGATAATGGCAAGTTGACAACAACAGTTATCATGTTCAATGCTTTTGCAGGGTTAGCTTCCTTGTAGTGACATTGATAATAAGATTTGAAGTGTATTGCAAGTCTATGTCAACTGGCAGTGAATTTGTTTCTGTTTTTGCTTTTCTTTTTATTTTCTTTTGATGTATGTTGATGCTCAATGGATTATCATTTTGAATTTATGAATGCAGATGACCTGCTAGGTTTGTCAGCATCATCAGTGGGAGTGTGGGGCCTTCACAATGGGAAATGGGTCTCCTTAATTTGTAAATCAGATGCTTAAATTTATGTGGAACATCTGAAACTGTATTAGACTTGACTTGGAAAAACAATCTGCATCTTCCATGATGATTTCCATTGTAGCATCAGATGATGGTGGGAGAAGAATTCATGTAGCCAACCCCAGTTAGTTGGGATCAGTGTTTTAAATAGCTATGTTGTGTAGCGTGTAGCTTACACTATGTAGCATAGCTTAGCATTAAAGCTATGTAGTGATTCCTAACTAGTCTCTTGGTCTCATTTCAAAGTTATATCTTCTATTTTCCTTATATTGCTTAATATATTGTTTCTTGTGCAGGTCCTATTCATCAATACTTCAGATTGTAATTATTCTTCACTCTGCTTTTTGCTTTTTTCCTTTCCTTTTCTTGTTTTTCCTTTTTTCTTTTTCTTTTCTTTTCTAGCTTACTGTATCTTGAAGAGAGTCTTCAGTTTCACTACCAGCTTCCACTCTTCAATAGACAAGTCGTTCTGATAATTTGATTTAAGTGTGTCGATAGATTTTCATTCTCAACTGATGTCCTTATAAAAGAGAAATTGCCAGAAGGCTTGCACATTCCACATCACCACATGATTAACTAGACTGTTCATCTAGGTTCCACCGTGGATAAGCTGCATCAAAAGACTTACTCAGCAGAGATGACATTGTCCATACTCTGTTAGAAATGATGCTCCAGAAAGATAGTTTCTAGTTCACCTTCTAATGGAGGGTGCATCCCTGTTTCCTGATATTTTTGCCATGTCGGGCCATTTACAGTGGTACCTCTAGATGAACAGTCCGTATCATGACATGGTAAACAGAAAGGCAATCCAAACCTTTAATAGAAACTAGTTCCATTCTATCATTGGCCCTCTATCAATTACTACTTATGAGAACATGTTTACTGGCGGTAACTTGCAGACGTATGCATTGAATCTCTCATACAAATAAACAGAACCCCTTCCAATTTGAACGTCATGATCTTCTACAGATGGGCATTCCTGAAATCAAACAGAGAACATTAATAAGAGACATAACTGAAAAATAGAAAAATGGGAATATTAGTAAATATGGATTTTCTTGTTAAGAAGAAAATGGAAGGTAAAGAAGAGACATAACTGAAACTTTGCACTGTGAAAAGTAATATTAACCATCTTACTTTCCCCGTTGAATTTGACGTCCAAGAAATGGACCTTTTCCAGAAAACCATGGATTTTAAACCATTAAATCCTTCTTAGAAATCTGAGTTTATTGAACTGAATTGAATTATTACAATTCAATTTTGTGAAATATCCAAACGCAAGGTTTCCATGAATTAGGCAAATGAATTCATTCTAACCCATTTTGTTGAATATCCAAACGCAAGGATTTATTTATTATTATTATTATCATTATTTTAGCAACATCCCAAAAGCTTTGAAGTCACGTGATCACGTCTGTACTGTACCTTCTTTGAATATGTCTTGCTAGTGCAGATAAAACCTTTGGTGAAGCCAACCAAAGACATAATGAAAGTTCGTCGCATTAAATATGCTTAGCATGAGTTTTTTCTTGAGGGTACTCATCTTCCTCTTGGTCCATGATATTCTGGCTTTTTGTCATATCATTCATATAATTTTTTTGTTCTGTCAATGCAGCTAGGTACAACATTGGTGCAGTTATCTTGCTCTGGGCACCCGTAGTCTTGGTATGTCTTATTGTCCTTCAATAATTTAATATATCGAGATTTCTTTCCCATCATCATTTACATTTTTCTTCTTAATCGATACTTGGAAGTTAATATAATCATTTACTCTGTTTTACAATCTTTAAAATCTTTATTTGTAAATCTGTGCCCATATGCATTTTTGAAGAAACTAAAAAACTTACTCATTCTCAGATTGCATTGTGGAATATGCATCCATTATTCAAAGAAAGGGCGACATTCCAAGCACTCACACTTTCTCTCCTTGCTAGCTAAATTAGTGAGTCTTCTTTCCTTCATACTATATGATACATTGATGAAGTGGCCTGGCCATTTGGACAGGCCCATGTTTATATATTATCTCAAAATTGATGAAGCAGATCCGGATGTGCGTCGGAGCTATCCGGATTTTGAGCGGGGGTCCCTGGAAGGTGGGAACCGCTGTTATGACCGTGATGAAGCTGTTCGTTTCCTATGGACGGCATTGGAGGGGCCTGGCCATTTGGACAGGCCGTGTTTATGTATTTGCTCGAGATTAATGGAGCAGACCCGGATGTGCGTCGGAGCTATCCGGAAGAGCGGGGTCCCTGGAAGGTGGGAACCGTTGTTATGACCATGATGAAGCTGTCCATTTTCTATGGACGGTATTGGAGGGGCCTGGCCATTTGGACAGGCCGTGTTTATGTATTTGCTCGAGATTAATGGAGCAGACCCGGATGTGCGTCGGAGCTATCTGGAAGAGCGGGGGTCCCTGGAAGGTGGAAACCGCTGTTATGACCATGATGAAGTTGTCCATTTCCTATGGACGGCATTGGAAGGGCCTGGCCATTCGGACAGGCCATGTTTATATTCGTATTATATTTGTATTTGTAGGGACCACACCCGAACCCATTCTCAAATCCTATAACCTATAACCAAAACCTATAACCTATAACCTATAACCTAAATCAAAACCCCTAACCTAAACCGAAACCTATACCTATAACCTAAACTCAATTCCCTAAAGCTAAACCTACACCTAATCCTAATCTCAACTCCCTAACCTAAACCTAAACCTTAACTTGAAAACCCAAACTTAAACCCAATCTTGAACCTGAACCCGATTTCCTAAACCTAAACCATAACCCATTCTCAAATCCAAAATCTATAACCTAAACCTAAACTAAAACCAAAACCTATAACCTCTACCCGAACACATTCTCAAATCCAAAAATCTAAACCTTAACCAAAACCTATAACCTAAACCCGAACCCATTCTCAAATCCAATAACCTAAACCTTAAACTAAACCAAAACCAATAACCTAAACCAAAACCTATAACCTAAACTCAAATCCCTAAAACCTTAACCTATAACCTAAACTCAAATCCCTAAACCCGAACCCATTCTCAAATCCCATAACATATAACCTAAATCAAAACCTATACCCTAAACTCAAATCCCTAAACCAAAACCTATAACCTAAACTCAAATCCCTAAACCAAAACCTATAACCTAAACTCGAAAACCTAAACCTTAACCTAAATCAAAACCTAAACCCAAACCCATTCTCAAATCCAAAAACCTAGACCTTAACCTAAACCAAAACCTATAACCTAAACCCGAACCCATTCTCAATTCCCAAAACCAAAACTATAACCTAAACTCAAATCCCTAAACATAAACCTAAAACCTAAACTCAAATCCCTAAACCAAAACCTATAACCTAAAACCGAAAACCTAAACCTTAACCTAAATCAAAACCTAAACCCGAACCCATTCTCAAATCGAAAAACCTAAACCTTAACCTAAACTAAAACCTATAACCTAAACCTTAACCTAAACCTAAATCAAAACCTATAACCTAAACCAAAACCAAAACCTATAACCTAATTAACCCTAAACCCTAAACCTAAACTTGAAAACCAAGACTTAAACCCAATCCCGAACATGAACCCGATTCCTAAACCTAAACCATAACCCATTCTCAAATCCAAAAACCTATAACCTAAACCTTAACCTAAACCTAAACCAAAACCTATAACCTAAACCAAAACCAAAACCTATAACCTAAACCCAAACCTATTCTCAAATCCAAAAACCTAAACCTTAACCTAAACCAAAACCTATAACCTAAACCAAAACCTATAACCTAAACTCAAATCCCTAAATCAAAACCTATAACCTAAACCTAAATCAAAACCTAAACCCGAACCCATTCTCAAATCCAAAAACCTAAACCTTAACCTAAACCAAAACCTATAACCTAAACCCGAACCCATTCTCAAATCCAAAAACCTAAACCTTAACCAAAACCTATAACCTAAACCTTAACCAAAACCTATAACCTAAACCAAAACCAAAACCTATAACCTAATCCTGAACCCATTCTCAAATCCCAAAAAACCTAAACCTAAGCCTAAACCAAAACCATAACCTATAACCTAAACCCGAACCTATTCTCAAATCCCAAAACCTATAACCTAAACCAAAACCAAAACCTATAACCTAAACCCGAACCTATTCTCAAATCCGGAAACCTATAACCTAAACCTAAACCTAAACCAAAACCTATAACCTAAACCAAAGCCTATAACCTAAACCCGAACCGATTCTCAAATCCCATAACATATAACCTAAACCAAAGCCAAAACCTATAACTTAAACACGAAACCATTCTCAAATCCAAAAACCTAAACCTTAACCAAGATCTATAACCTAAACAAAAACCAAAACCTATAACCTAAACCCGAACCCATTCTCAAATCCAAAAACCTAAACTTTAACCAAAACCTACAACCAAAACCAAAACCAAAACCTATAACCTAAACCCGAATCCATTCTCAAATCCCAAAACCTATAACCTAAACCAAAACCAAAACTTATAACCTAATCCCGAACCTATTCTCAAATCCCAAAAAACCTATAACCTAAACCTAAACCTAAACCTTAACCTAAACCTTAACCAAAACCTGTAACCTAAACCCGAGCCCATTCTCAAATCCCAAAACCTATAACCTAAACCAAAACCAAAACCAAAACCTATAACATAAACCCGAACCCATACTTAAATCCAAAAACCTAAACCTTAATCTAAACCAAAACCTATAACCTAAACCAAAACCTATAACTTAAACTCAAATCCCTAAACCAAAACCTATAACCTAAACCTAAATCAAAACCTAAACCCGAACCCATTCTCAAATCCAAAAACCTAAACCTTAACCTAAACCAAAACCTATAACCTAAACCCGAACCCATTCTCAAATCCAAAAACCTAAACCTTAACCAAAACCTATAACCAAAACCTTAACCAAAACCTATAACCTAATCCCGAACCCATTCTCAAATCCCAAAAAACCTAAACCTAAGCCTAAACCAAAACCATAACCTATAACCTAAACCCGAACCCATTCTCAAATCTCAAAACCTATAACCTAAACCAAAACCAAAACCTATAACCTAAACCCGAACCCATTCTCAAATCCGAAAACCTATAACCTAAACCTAAACCTTAACCTAAACCTAAACCAAAACCTATAACCTAAACCAAAGACTATAACCTAAACCCGAACCCATTCTCAAATCCCATAACCTATAACCTAAACCAAAGCCAAAACCTATAACTTAAACGCGAAACCATTCTCAAATCCAAAAACCTAAACCTTAACCAAGACCTATAACCTAAACCTAAACCAAAACCTATAACCTAAACTCGAACCGATTCTCAAATTCAAAAACCTAAACTTTAACCAAAACCTATAACCAAAACCAAAACCTATAACCTAAACCCAAACCCATTCTCAAATCCAAAAACCTAAACCTTAACCTAAACCAAAACCTATAACCTAAACCAAAACCTATAACCTAAACTCAAATCCCTAAATCAAAACCTATAACCTAAACCTAAATCAAAACCTAAACCAGAACCCATTCTCAAATCCAAAAACCTAAACCTAAACCTTAACCAAAACCTATAACCTAATCCCGAACCCATTCTCAAATCCCAGAAAACCTAAACCTAAGCCTAAACCAAAACCATAACCTATAACCTAAACCCGAACCCATTCTCAAATCCCAAAACCTATAACCTAAACCAAAACCAAAACCTATAACCTAAACCCGAACCTATTCTCAAATCTGAAAACCTATAACCTAAACCTAAACCTAAACCAAAACCTATAACCTAAACCAAAGCCTATAACCTAAACCCGAACCCATTCTCAAATCCCATAACCTATAACCTAAACCAAAGCCAAAACCTATAACTTAAACGCGAAACCATTCTCAAATCCAAAAACCTAAACCTTAACCAAGACCTATAACCTAAACCAAAACCAAAACCTATAACCTAAACCCGAACCCATTCTCAAATCCAAAACACCTAAACTTTAACCAAAACCTACAACCACCAAACCAAAACCAAAACCTATAACCTAAACCCGAATCCATTCTCAAATCCCAAAACCTATAACCTAAACCAAAACCAAAACTTATAACCTAATCCCGAACCTATTCTCAAATCCCAAAAAACCTATAACCTAAACCTAAACCTCAACCTTAACCTAAACCTTAACCAAAACCTGTAACCTAAACCCGAGCCCATTCTCAAATCCCAAACCTATAACCAAAACCAAAACCTATAACATAAACCCGAACCCATACTTAAATCCAAAAACCTAAACCTTAATCTAAACCAAAACCTATAACCTAAACCAAAACCTATAACCTAAACTCAAATCCCTAAACCAAAACCTATAACCTAAACCTAAATCAAAACCTAAACCCGAACCCATTCTCAAATCCAAAAACCTAAACCTTAACCTAAACCAAAACCTATAACCTAAACCCGAACCCATTCTCAAATCCAAAAACCTAAACCTTAACCAAAACCTATAACCTAAACCTTAACCAAAACCTATAACCTAATCCCGAACCCATTCTCAAATCCCAAAAAACCTAAACCTAAGCCTAAACCAAAACCATAACCTATAAACTAAACCCGAACCCATTCTCAAATCTCAAAACCTATAACCTAAACCAAAACCAAAACCAAAACTTATAACCTAAACCCGAACCCATTCTCAAATCCGGAAACCTATAACCTAAACCTAAACCTTAACCTAAACCTAAACCAAAACCTATAACCTAAACCAAAGACTATAACCTAAACCCGAACCCATTCTCAAATCCCATAACCTATAACCTAAACCAAAGCCAAAACCTATAACTTAAATGCGAAACCATTCTCAAATCCAAAACCTAAACCTTAACCAAGACCTATAACCAAAACCAAAACCAAAACCTATAACCTAAACCCGAACCCATTCTCAAATCCAAAAACCTAAACTTTAACCAAAACCTATAACCAAAACCAAAACCTATAACCTAAACCCAAACCCATTCTCAAATCCAAAAACCTAAACCTTAACCTAAACCAAAACCTATAACCTAAACCTTAACCTAAACCTAAACCGAAACTATAACCTAAACCAAAACCAAAACCTATAACCTAAACCCGAACCCATTCTCAATTCCCAAAACCAAACCTATAACCTAAACCAAAACCAAAACCTATAACCTAAACCCGAACCCATTCTCAAATCCCAAAACCTATAACCTAAACCTATAACCTAAACCCGAACCCATTCTCAAATCCAAAAACCTAAACTTTAACCAAAACCTATAACCTAAACTAAAACTTATAACCTAAACCCGAGCCCATTCTCAAATCCCAAAACCTATAACCAAAACCTATAACCTAAACCTATAACCTAAACCCAAACTCATTCTCAAATCCCAAAACCTATAACCTAAACCTAAACCTAAACCTAAACCTAAACCTTAACCTAAACCTAAACCTATAATCATATGGTGAGACCATTTCTTTTGTGTTAATTTCATTCCTCTTTAAGTTTTTTTTTTAATTTATTAAGAAAAAAATGGTTATACATGATGCACTTCTTTTACTTTGTCTTTCTTTTCTCCAATGAGTATTCTAATTTATGAGTGACATGACTGTTTGTAGGATGATGGAATATACGAAGCTGTTGAAATTTCATGCTGAAGTGCAAGCACATTAATTTCTCTAATGAAGCCAAAGACTTGTATTTTCAGTATTATTGTAATTGTAATTGTAATTGTAATTGATTGAATGAATTGGATTGCAATTGATTGTAATTGTAATTGATTGAATGAAGGATTGTAATTGTAATTGATTGAATGAAGGATTGTAATTGATTGTAATTGTAATTGATTGAATGAAGGATTGTAATTGCAATTGATTGAATGAAGGATTGTAATTGAATGAATGAATGATTGTACAGGTGGTAATTGAATGAACAAATGATAATATAAAAATTTTTAATGTCCAAAATAGCTACGGATACTGACCGTAGCCACTAATCTGACAGGTGTAGCCTTAAATTTGGCATATTGGTAAGAACTATTAATATTTTGCTACGGATTATAACCGTAGCTATTGGAATATATAGCTACGGATTAAATCTGTAGCCATAGGTTGCATCGCGCCAATGAGTACGAAAGTGCTACGGACTAAAACCGTAGCCATAGATCTCTGGTACAGATTTGGTCTGTAGCCTTTGCCAGTTTCTGGTAGTTATTGCTACGGATTAAATCCATAGCTATAGGTTCCAAACCTATTGTTTCGGAGCCAACGACTACGATAGTGCTACGGCCTAGATCCGTAGCCATATATCTATTGCTACGGATTTAATCCGTAGCCTTTGTCCATTTTTCTAGTAGTGTCCGTAGCTATGGTAACCTACAGCTACGGATATAATTGCTACGGTTTTGATCCGTAGCGGTTGCCAGATATAGCTACGGATTAAATACGTAGCGGTGGTGATTAAATCCGTAGCTGTTGCGACCTATAGCTACGGACATAATTGCTACGGATTAAATCCGTGGCCATTTTGACCTATAGCTACGGATTAAATCCGTAGCTATAGGTTCCAGACCTATTGTTATGGCACCTACGACTACGGTCGTGCTACGGACTAAATCCGTAGTCATAGGTCTATGGCTACGGATTTAGTCCGTAGCCTTTGCCCATTTTTCTGGTAGTGCATAGTAATGCAGAATATGATGATGAATTGGTCGTACCAAGCCTATGCGATGCAAGGCATGAATGATGTCGGCCATACCAAGGCCATGCATTACGAGATGCAACTCAAGTATATGAATCCTCATCTGAGTCCACATATCAATACAGTTTACTCTAGAATATCATCGGAGTCTAGTACACTCCAAACCAGATTGTCGCCCCATTGCGCGTAACAAGGTGAGCGGAAGAGACCTCACTATCTGTCAGCAAATATCAGGCCTGACACGTCGATAGCAGACCCATTCCTCGAGCTGATCAAACTCAGCCTAGCTTTGCCCCCTCCTCTCGGGCGGGTAAGGCAGCACCCCCTTCCAACCGACCACGACATAGTAGAAAGTGCGACCTTCTGATAATCAGCATTCAATGCTCATGCATCCACTTGGTCTAGACATTGGAGCAACCTCCTGGTACCATAAAGGTTTAGGGACTTTCACCCAGGGACATCTATAGCACCCCATATAGAACAAGATTTCTGGTATCCAATCCTGTCAACCACGATATGCTTGTGGAGGTTACGACCCTGATATCGCTAGGGCGTATAATATACATGTTACACAATGTGAGATGCATGAATCACGCAATCCATTCATACAGCAAACATGCGCGTACCGCGCGCTTATGTGGGCAACTCCCCTTAACAGGGAGTCCCATAACAATCTGCCCAATGGCATGTGCTATGATCAATCACTCATCTCATCACGGGCATGCAGATGATGCCTATCAGCATGTATCATGATGTTATGTTGTCACATACTCATAATCGGTATTGATGACTAGCACCGATAATCAGCATCGGCCTCGATAATCGGTCACCATGGATCAGCAGCAACAATCGACATCGACAATCAGCATAGATAATCGGCATCGACAATCAGCATATAAATAAGGCAGGGTTCATAGATGAATAGCTGATCAACCATAATATAAAGATCGGTCCTGGTCGTGGTTATATCAAACCCGATAGCGCGAAACCATCCGTCTATGGTGAATGGGGCCCACTTATTTGGGTTAACCCACTAAGAGAGTGATGAGAATGGGCCTAACAAGGCCTAAGGGAAGGTCACAAAGAGGACATCTAACCATCATTGCCCATCAATGTGGACATCTAACCAACATTGCTCTCAAGGAGTGGTCCGCATAGAGCCATACGTATAGTGGGCCCATGGCCCCACACAAGGGCCTAATATACATCGCCATGGGCCTTACTCAAGGGCCTCAAACGAATCACAATGGGCCATGCCCATGGGCCTTGAATACATCACAATGGGCCTCGCCCATGGGCCTCGAATACATCACAATGGGCATCGCCCATGGGCCTCAAATGCATCACAATGGGCCTTGCCCATGGGCCTCATCACTAGGCCTCATATGTCAAGTGGGCCACATCACATGGGTTGTATTATATGGGCCGCACCAATGGACTTCATGTATATCAAATAGGTTACACCGATGGGCCTCATGTATATCAAATCGGGCCCACCCTTATGTATTTTTTTGAGATCTGACCCATTCATAAGTTAACATAGAGATAAGTGAAGTGAAAACAAATATCAGCTTAATTGGAAACTATTGTGGCCCTTAGAAGTTTGAACGGTGGATGTTAATGTCCACTATTTCAATGGTGGGGTCCACTTGAACTTGAGATCTGACTCATCCTCTCATTCATGCCATAAAATGATATCTCAAAGTGTTTGGGCGGTATGGATACAACGCATGCATCATGGTGGCCCTACCGTCCAAACAATGGATGGTGTAGATAAAGCACATACATCAATGGGACCCACACTGTAGGGATGAAGCACATGCATCTGGAGTGGGTCCCACCGTCAGAACTGCTTGGATGTACACATACATCACATGGGACCTACAAAACTTGCTAACGTTAAAAGAACAACTATATAGTTGTGGTACGTGTAGCTTTGTTACTTTAAAAAGGCAGAGGTGGGTCCCAAATAGGGCCCACCACAACATTATATATATATATATAATATTATATTTAATATATTAACAACGTTTAGGCCCTGGACGGCCTGGACAGACGCATACATCAAGGTGTAGCCCCACACATGGGGTGGGTCCCACCGTCCAAGGACGGTGGTACATCACATGCATTATGGTGTGGCCCATCTAAATGGGTGGACGACGTGGATGGGTCCCATGAACCCCACCGTCAGTTCACACCTCACTGTTAGCCACCCCCACCGGCAGTTCACACCTCACTATTAGCCACCCCCACCATCAGTTCACACCTCATTGTTAGCCACCCCCACTAGGAATCGATAATAAGACCTCAGTGTTGAAACGAGGTATCTTTCACTTAGTCTACCACTTGAGCTATTGATCGGGGTGGATTAGAATAAATACATCAAGGAGGGCCCCACCCACACGTGTGGGGTGGGCCACGTCCTAGATGGACGGTTGGAATGACATATAAACATCATGGTGTGTCCCACATGGATGGGGTCCACCGGTAGATGGCAAGATGTAAACATCATGGTGGGCCACACACCTCATCATCATCATTACCATACAATAAAAAGGAAAATAGAGAGAGAAAGAGAAAAAGGAGAGATCGGATGGTGATGAAGGGACCCCGCCACTATGGGCCCTCCATGGTTACAATACATACATCAAAAATGGGTCCCATCATAAGTGGGCCTTCTAATAGAAAATCAACAGTGGATCACCCACCTATTGGCCTTCTTCTTGGTCTAATGGAACGCAAAACTTCTTGGCTTCAATCTTGATGGAAGATGATGAAAAATGGAGGATAGATGGGAGATGTGTAACACCCTGTACTTCCCAGTACTCGGGTGTTACCGTATAATCAAACTTAGCATAAATACAAGTCAGGCCTAAGTAAATACTTACGTTTATCCTAGTTTAAATCTGACCATTGAAAACAGGACGCACCCATGTATCAGAGATTTCATCCGTTAATCTTCGAGACGAACCATCCGGTAGTCATATAGTATTTAATAAGTATATTTATTTAATTTATTATATTTTACACAAATATAGAACATAAAAATTATAGATATGCCTTGATATATTACTTATCATATAGAAGTGTCTGAAAATATGTATATATTTAATGTATGTAAAATATTATGAAAACAATATTAAATTAACTAAACATAATGAATAATAATTTTACAATATATAATTAAATTATAAATATTAATATAGTATTGAATATTTTTTTTATATAAACATGTATACCAAAAATTATTAGATATTTAAATAAAATTTTATACCATTTAACAATGTGATTTTAAAAGAGGTATTGTACAATTTTCAATCCATACATTGGTGTAATATGATATATTAGAAATTATATATTAATCTCTGCTTACTGATATCATATAAAATTATATATATTAATAAATTGTTATAATTATATATGACAGAATAAATAAAAGAAATAAATAATAATAATATTGAATTAACCCTAATAAAAATATTTAATGTTATAAAAACATAGAACGGGTGGCCCCAACCACCTAAATAAATTCGTAAGTATCTTTTAACCGTTGATGATCGATTTAGAATCGATCTGACCGTCGGATTCCTACTATAGACATTTAAAAATCATTTATCGTAGCTTACGGCCCACCAAAGCTTTGGATCCACCTCATCCTTGGCCGATAGCCCTTAGATGACCCATATATTCGAATGAACGGAGTGGATTTCCCACTAACATCACAATGAACCCCACTCTGATGTCGCGTGTGCACCATAGGAGGTGCACTCGCCGTGCACGGGTCCGGGGAGGCTGCTCAAAACGGGTCTGACCCGTGACTTTCCGTAAACAGAGAGAATCTCTTTCTCTCTCTTCACTTCCAACAGAGGACGAGCGTCCGTGGGTTTGATCAGTGGCCCACCATGAGGTTTCCTTGGACTGATCTAAACCGTCCATCTGACTCAGGCCGTGTGCTCGACCAACACCCAACTTTCATAATAGGTTTTCATGTCCGTTAGGGCGCACATTTCGTGGTGCAAGGAGAGCCTACTAGCACAACCTTTCCAAAAACAGAAACTTCCACAAGGGCAATCCGCGTGAGGAGAAATCCTCCAATCTCAACCCTCCATTCAGATGTGTCTCGACCGTCCATTGCTGTTTGCAAGGATCCT
This sequence comes from Magnolia officinalis, assembly GCA_021015155.1. Classification (NCBI taxonomy): domain Eukaryota; kingdom Viridiplantae; phylum Streptophyta; class Magnoliopsida; order Magnoliales; family Magnoliaceae; genus Magnolia; species Magnolia officinalis. The sequence goes on from JAJHSJ010000007.1 coordinate 52,759,107, forward strand.
GGTTTTCTGAGAAAACCATCGACCAAACTGTGGCCTGTTTCGGTCCTCCAAGCTGTATCTGGAAACAACTTCAGGTCAGTGCAATCCGAGCCATCCAAATTGCATCACATGGCTCTAGAGCGCTAGGTCTCCCTACAAGAAGGGAGAGAAAACAATCCCTTGCTATCTCTTGCTAAAACTTAGGAAAAATAGCCGCAACCTCTTTTTCTCAAACCCACCAACCTAAACCCCTTTAAGCTTCGAAAAATCTTATCCCTAAGCTTCTTAGAGCCCATACAAACCTTCTTAAAGGAGTGGATTGGAGGGAGAAGCCGTGGCTGGGAGTCTGCCATTGGAGTCGAGTCTTCTTCCCCGGCATGTTGCTGCACCAAGACAGTTTCAACTCGCCATGCTGTTGGGCCGATCCGGTGAGAATGAAGAAGAAGAGAAAGAAGAAGAGAAGAAGGAAGAAACAGAAAGAAAAGAGAGAGAGATGAGAAGTAGGAGAGAAAAGAAAGGAAGAAAGAAGAAGGGAATGAGGTGGTGCTGCTATTGCACCGCACCCACTCAGACCGGGCTTGCCAGCTTCTGCTGGGCATTTCCAGTAGCAAGAGGGGAGGAGAATGAAAAGGGAAAGGGAGAGGAGAAGTGACAGAGAAGAAAGGAAGGAGAAAAAGGGAGAGGGAGAAAGGCAGTGTGGGGCTGCTGTTCTGCTGGAATCGAGTCGACTCGGTTTAGACCGAGCCTGACTAAGTCGAACCAGGCACGGGCCTGGTCCATTTGGGTTTCCAGCAAGAAAGAGGAAGGAGAGAGAGAGAGAGAAAGAGGGAGAATAGAGAGAGAGTGAGGGGACGAGCTCGCTGTTGGTGCTGCAGTTACACCGCGACTTGCTGCCGAGTTGAGCAGTGCAGGTCGGGTCGATCCTGAGCAACCAGCCACAGTTGCGGGACACTCAGGGGGAGGAGAAGAAGAATGAGAAGAAAGGGAGAAAGAAAGAAAAGGAAGAAGAAGGAGAAGGCCGAGTCAACTCGACTTGAACTGAGTCGACTAGGTGAGCAGCACTCTCTGTCCAGTTTGGTATTATTTCAACTGTCATTGATTATTAGTATTTTTAGAGTTTCTCAGTTAGATATGACTAACCGTTAGTAAGTGTCCATACTTATATTAATTGATATATATATATATATATATATATATATATATATATATATACATATATAAATTGTTATTATCATTAAAATATTAGTATTTTATTCGTCATTCTTAAAATATTATTATTGACGTTAGAACATGCTATTTCCATTTACTACAATGATTATTAGTGTCACATTAATTAATATTAATTATATCATTACCATAAAACTATTAATATTATTAGTCATGGATAGCCATTAGTAGGTCATTATGCTAGAGCTAGTTATTATAAACAAATTGCAACTAATAAATGGTATTATTATATATTTCATCCTAAATAATCATTTTGGATAGTAGATTGTACTAATCATGAAAAATTATCATTGCTACATTAGCTAACATTAGCCGCAACACTGATGTTAATATATATCTTATAACTATTAAATTAATATTTCAATTAATTATCCATTAGCTAGAAGTTTAAATCTCAAGAACTAAGCCTAGACCTAGACTATAGGGTGAAACCCTAAACTTAAGTGATCCAAACCTTATATTATAATCTTGTCCATAGATAGTTTGTAGAACTTTGATCTAACCATACGATCTTACGATTCATGTTAGGGTTCGACTCTAAGGGCGTCCTAGCGACAATGTGAGCAGTTCAAAGTATAAGGTGATGATTCTTCCCCTTGAGCTTTCCATCTTCTCATTAGCTTAAGTTATAGTTTTTATTTAAATTCATAATTGATATCTCTCTCTTGTAATCACATGTGTTAGCTGGTGGAAATTGAATTGCTATATTGCCAGCTTAATGTTCATCCTGTATATTTGTTCATGCTTGTGGATTATCTGTGTATTGCTTAGGGACTTTAAACTGGTACATTAGTGGGGAATTCCCACATATGAATGTACACCCATACTTGGGATGTAACTTGACTAGTTGTGATCGTAATGGACCTTCGACTTGGTGGTTATTGAGTGGTGGTCTAGATGGATCATTGATGTGGGCCTACCATCCAGGGTTGTTGTGCTTAAAGGTTTTTAAGGATGGTTTTCATCATATGATTTTGATATTCGCCCTATGTGGCATATTTTGATATTCGCCCTACGTGGTTTTATTTGATATTTTCATTATATGGGTTTGATGTTTTATACTATACAACCATGTGATGGTAAGCCCCATATACAGTAATATGATTGACTACTAGTCGACAGGGTTCCATTAAACATCCTAAGGTGGTAGTCTCATGGGCCGGGGATGGTGGGAATGGGACACTATGCCCGAGCCGTCGGCCTACGCTGGGCCATGTGCTCCTCGTAGTGGCCTTTGAGTTTATCTAAATTGGCTGGTTGTAAATGGACTAATAATGACTTAGCTAATCATGCATACATGACACGTATTGTTCCGACTGGATGATATTTACCAGGTTCGATGACTCCGACTGGATGATATTTCCCAGGTTCGATGACTGCATGGGTGACGGCCCACTGTTCGCACGGATGAGCATCCCCGGGGCGATGATTACATTCACGCATCCATGCATCTAATAAGATTGCATTTACTCTGTTTTGGTTGCCTGGATGCTTTATACTATTTCTTACCTAATGCGGCAGTGTGTAATCTTGAGGGGAATTCACACTGAGTTGGCCACTCATCCATCAAATATACAACCGTACAGGTAGTAGAGGTGCCTTTAGTGATATGCATGTTCAGACTTGATGAGGAGCAGGGCACGATCGCTAGGGATGCATGGCTGTACTCGCCTGGAGGAGCTGCATGATCTTGCGGCTTATGTTTATATGCTTTCTGTTATTCTTCATGTATTAAATTCTTGTAAATCTCGTACTTGTTAAATTCAGAGACATTGGTTTGTATAGGTCATTATGGGCAGCTTCTTGTGTATTTGAATAATAATGAAATTTTTCTTTATATCAGTTTGTCCACACTACGCTCATCTGCTCACTCTGATAAAAGAAAAAAAAATATGTGTACACTCGAATTTGACCATCCTTTAAGGTTAACACTCAGGTTTTCGGGAAATGGGTCGTGTACTCGGGTCCTGAAGATTCGGGTTGCTACAGTTGGTATCAAAGCATAGTTCGGACAAACTTGGCCTTGGGAAATGATGTTATACAAGCTTTGAAATGTCTCAAGTTAGAATATTTGAAACTAGAAGTTTGAACTTAGGAAAATTTCCCCTTAGACTTAGAAGAGTTTTGAGAATGTAGAAACCAAAACTTAGGTCCCTTTAGATATTATTAGAGTACCCATTTGAACATATGTGAACTTTCCCTGTAGCTAGGAAAAATTGAGTATATAGGAACTCAAAATCTTAGGCCCTTTTGAGCATCTTAGGTTTAGTCATTTGAACTTGGGTGAGATCCCCGTGGAACAAGAGAAATTGAGAATATAGAGACCCAAAAACTTAGGTTCCCTTAGAAGTGACCTGGATGGCAATATAAAATTCCATCTGGGCGAAGAACAATTTGAGAATGTAGAAATTCAAAACCTAGGTCTCCTTAGAAATATTGGAGCAACTATTGAGGATTTCCTCTGTAGTTAGGAGGAATTGAGAACATAGGAAATCAAAATGTTAGGCCCCCTGGACAGTTGTTTGGATAACCATGGGATTTAGAAGTGATCTTGGATTCCCTTGAAAATTTTAGGTTTAGTCATTCAAACTTAGAAATGAAAACTTTAGGTTCCCTTGAAAATTTTAACATAGACTTTTGGACTTTAGACTCATATGAAATTCCCTTAGAATTAGGAAGGATTTAAGAACGTAGGTATCCAAAACTTCATCCCCCTTTGAAATCTTAGGGTGAGCCGTCTGAATTCAGGAATAAGAACTTTGGTTCCCCTATAAATTACTAGAACATCTGTTTAAAACTTGGAAACTAAACCTAAATGTTGTGGGTAGATAAATACCATTGCAACGTACATAGGAACTTGAGGTTCTAAGCTCCTTGTAGAACTGTTGGATAGTCGTAGGACCTAGAAATGAACTTAAGTCCATTGAACATTTTAGGATTGGTTATTTGAATATATAAACAAAACTTTAGTTTCCTTGAAAGCTACCAGAATTTTCATTTGAACTTAGAAATTAAATTCATGTGCATGGTAGGACAAGTATCCGCTATGATGCGATTGAACTAGAATAAGAATATTCCTTGAACGAGACTTTTGACGAACAATTTTCTTAAAGACATAGTCTTGACAATTATTTATTTAATTATTAAAAAAAAAATCCTCTTAACTAGAAACAACATTGTCGCAATAATCAACAAAGGAGACGAACTTAGACTTCGTAGGAAATTCCTTATCCCCTAGGTTGTACATAGGATCAAGCATGAACGCTCCCTGAACTTAAGAAATCATGTGAGGAATGTAAATTGAACTCCCTAATACATCTTCTTACTTAGATATAACATTTCCCACAAGTTTCAGCATGAAAAAGGTTAGTTATAGGTGAACTTATAGAATCTTAGATAAATTTTCAACCATAGGATGATCATGTCAAAGCTAGATTTGAAACCCTGGATGAACTTAACAAATTTCAAACTCAAACTTCCACATAGGAAATTGGTCAGGAATTTTTTTAGTAGTGCACTAGGTGATCTGAGTGCGCGCTGGAAGCGTGATGGTCATTCACGCCCTTTCACGTAAACTTTCAGACACTCTCATGGAACATTTTGAAGATCACATGATATTTTCCCATGAGTCTAGAATAATCAGGGTCACGAGTTGATGGAATCATACTTAAGCAATGTTGCGCTGTTTGACTCAAATTCTAAGTCCTAGCAAGTCTCAATGATCTCAATGCCCTGATCAGGCAGAAGATAGAGATTTAACAGGATTGCAAATTGATACCAAAATCCTCTGTCCTGCAGGCAGATGATCTGCGTATCGGGCTCAAACCCACTACAACCATCTATCCGTGATAGCTCGTACACTGAAAACCAGGAAATTGTATTGTACTTTAGATGTTGGGAACTATCATTCAAGGTAAAGGCAAGGCTAGGAGATTAGTGTTCGCCACGCAAATGAACTTAAAAATCTTAGTGACAAGCATTAGTAAGACCCCCTAATTCTAGTTAATACTGAAATGATTTCTAAAATTTAGTAAGACCTAAACACATTAGTTGATTTGTTAGGATGGAGAGTTAAGGGTTGTAGTGGATTGGAATATAGCATTGAAATTTCATAACTTAGGCATACATGAAATAGGGTACACCTTGTTACTGAATCTCGGGGACGAGATTCTTCTTTAAGGGGGGTAGATTGTAACGATCGCAATTTTGGGCGCCTAGTGGCATATGTTTGTACATGTAGGAAAATAACGAATATTTTCATCATCACTAATCATAATAGAAGCACTGAATTTCGGGGACGAAATTCTCTTTAAGGGGGGTAGATTGTAACACCCTATACTTCCCAGTACTCGGGTGTTACCGTATAATCAAACTTAGCATAAATACAAGTCAGGCCTAAGTAAACACTTACGTTTATCCTAGTTTAAATCTGACCGTTGAAAACAGGACGCACCTATGTATCAGAGATTTCATCCGTTAATCTTCGAGACGAACCATCCGGTAGTCATATAGTATTTAATAAGTATATTTATTTAATTTATTATATTTTACACAAATATAGAACAGAAAAATTATAGATATGCCTTGATATATTACTTATCATATAGAAGTGTCTGAAAATATGTATATATTTAATGTATGTAAAATATTATGAAAATAATATTAAATTAACTAAACATAATGAATAATAATTTTACAATATATAATTAAATTATAAATATTAATATAGTATTGAATATTTTTTTATATAAACATGTATACCAAAAATTATTAGATATTTAAATAAAATTTTATACCATTTAACAATGTGATTTTAAAAGAGGTATTGTACAATTTTCAATCCATACATTGGTGTAATATGATATATTAGAAATTATATATTAATCTCTGCTTACTGATATTCATATAAAATTATATATATTAATAAATTGTTATAATTATATATGACAGAATAAATAAAAGAAATAAATAATAATAAATGTTGAATTAACCCTAATAAAAATATTTAATGTTATAAAAACATAGAACGGGTGGCCCCAACCACCTAAATAAATTCGTAAGTATCTTTTAACCGTTGATGATCGATTTGGAATCGATCTGACCGTCGGATTCCTACTATAGACATTTAAAAATCATTTATCGTAGCTTACGGCCCACCAAAGCTTTGGATCCACCTCATCCTTGGCCGATAGCCCTTAGATGACCCATATATTCGAATGAACGGAGTGGATTTCCCACTAACATCACAATGAACCCCACTCTGATGTCGCGTGTGCACCATAGGAGGTGCACTCGCCGTGCACGGGTCCGGGGAGGCTGCTCAAAACGGGTCTGACCTGTGACTTTCCGTAAACGGAGAGAATTTCTTTCTCTCTCTTCACTTCCAACAGAGGACGAGCGTCCGTGAGTTTGATCAGTGGCCCACCATGAGGTTTCCTCGGACTGATCTGAACCGTCCATCTGACTCAGGCCGTGTGCTCGACCAACACCCAACTTTCATAATAGGTTTTCATGTCTGTTAGGACACACATTTCGTGGTGTAAGGACAGCCTACTAGCACAACCTTTCCAAAAATAGAAACTTCCATGAGGGCGATCCGCATGAGGAGAAATCCTCCAATCTCAACCCTCCATTCAGATGTGTCTCGACCATCCATTGTTGTTTGCAAGGATCCTGGTTTTCTGAGAAAACCAGCGACCAAACTGTGGCCTGTTTCGGTCCTCCAAGCTGTATCCGGAAACAGCTTCAGGTCAGTGCAATCCGAGCCATCCAAATTGCATCCCATGGCTCTAGAGAGCTAGGTCTCCCTACAAGAAGGGTGAGAAAACAACCCCTTGCTATCACTTGCTAAAACTTAGGGAAAACAGCCGCAGCCTCTTTTGCTCAAACCCACCAACCTAAACCCCTTTAAGCTTCGAAAAATCTTATCCCTAAGCTTCTTAGAGCCCATACAAACCTTCTTAAAGGAGTGGATTGGAGGGAGAAGCCGTGGCTGGGAGTCTGCCATTGGAGTCGGGTCTTCTTCCTTGGCATGTTGCTGCACCAAGACAGTTTCAACTCACCATGCTGTTGGGCCGATCTGGTGAGAATGAAGAAGAAGAGAAAGAAGAAGAGAAGAAGGAAGAAACAGAAAGAAAAGAGAGAGAGATGAGAAGTAGGAGAGAAAAGAGAGGAAGAAAGAAGAAGGGAATGAGGTGGTGCTGCTATTGCACCGCACCCACTCAGACTGGGCTTGCCAGCTTTTGCTGGGCATTTCCAGTAGCAGGAGGGGAGGAGAATGAAAAGGGAAAGGGAGAGGAGAAGTGACAGAGAAGAAAGGAAGGAGAAAAAGGGAGAGGGAGAAAGGCAGCGTGGGGCTGCTGTTCTACTGGAATTGAGTCGACTCGGTTTAGACTGAGCCTGACTGAGTCGAACCAGGCGCGGGCCTGGTCCGTTTGGGTTTCCAGCAAGAAAGAGGAGAGAGAGAGAGAGAGAGAGAGAGAAAGAGGGAGAATAGAGAGAGTGAGGGGACGAGCTCGCTGTTGGTGCTGCAGTTACACCGCGACTCACTACCGAGTTGAGCAGTGCGGGTCGGGTCGATCCTGAGCAACCAGCCACAGTTGCGGGACCCTCAGGGGGAGGAGAAGAAGAATGAGAAGAAAGGGAGAAAGAAAGAAAAGGAAGAAGAAGGAGAAGGCCGAGTCAACTCGACTCGAACTGAGTCGACTAGGTGAGCAGCACTCTCTGTCCGGTTTTGTATTATTTCAACTGTCATTGATTATTAGCATTTTTAGAGTTTCTCAATTAGATATGACTAACCGTTAGTAAATATCCACACTTATATTAATTGATATATATATACATATATAAATTGTTATTATCATTAAAATATTAGTATTTTATTCGTCATTCTTAAAATATTATTATTGACGTTAGAACATGCTATTTCCGTTTACTACAATGATTATTAGTGTCACATTAATTAATATTAATTATATCATTACCATAGCACTATTAATATTATTAGTCATGGATAGCCATTAGTAGGTCATTATGCTAGAGCTAGTTATTATAAACAAATTGCAACTAATAAATGGTATTATTATATATTTCATCCTAAATAATCATTTTGGATAGTAGATTGTACTAATCATGAAAAATTATCATTGCTACATTAGCTAACATTAGCCGCAACATTAACGTTAATAAATATCTTATAACTATTAAATTAATATTTCAATTAATTATCCATTAGCTAGAAGTTTAAATCTCAAGACCTAAGCCTAGACCTAGACTATAGGGTGAAACCCTAAACTTAAGTGATCCAAACCCTAGATTATAATCTTGGCCATAGATAGTTTGTAGAACTTTGATCTAACCATACGATCTTACGATTCATGCTAGGGTTCGACTCTAAGGGCGTCCTAGCAACAATGTGAGCAGTTCAAAGTATAAGGTGATGATTCTTCCCCTTGAGCTTTCCATCTTCTCATTAGCTTAAGTTATAGTTTTTATTTAAATTCATAATTGATATCTCTCTCTTGTAATCACATGTGTTAGCTGGTGGAAATTGAATTACTATATTGCCTACTTAATGTTCATCCTGTATATTTGTTCATGCTTGTCGATTATCTGTGTATTGCTTAGGGACTTTAAACTGGTACATTAGTGGGGAATTCCCACATATGAATGTACACTCATACTTGGGATGTAACTTGACTAGTTGTGATCGTAATGGACCTTCGACTTGGTGGTTATTGAGTGGTGGTCTAGATGGATCATTGATGTGGGCCTACCATCCAGGGTTGTTGTGCTCAATGGTTTTTAAGGATGGTTTTCATCATATGATTTTGATATTCGCCCTATGTGACATATTTTGATATTTGCCCTACGTGATTTTATTTAATATTTTCATTATATGGGTTTGATGTTTTATACTATACAACCATGTGATGGTAAGCCCCATATACAGTAATATGATTGACTACTAGTCGACAGGGTTCCATTAAACATCCTAAGGTGGTAGTCTCATGGGCCGGGGATGGTGGGAATGGGACACTATGCCCGAGCCGTCGGCCTACGCTGGGCCATGTGCTCCCCGTAGTGACCTTTGAGCTTATCTAAATTGGCTGGTTGTAAATGGACTAATAATGAATTGGCTAATCATGCATACATGGCACGTAATGTTCCGACTGGATGATATTTCTCAGGTTTGATGACTATGACTGGATGATATTTCTCAGGTTCGATGACTGCATGGGTGATGGCCCACTGTCCGCACGGATGAGCATCCCCGGGGCGATGATTGCATTCACGCATCCATGCATCTAATAAGATTGCATTTACTCTGTTTTGGTTGTCTGGATGTTTTGTACTATTTCTTACCTAATGCGGCGGTGTGTAATCTTGAGGGGAATTCACACTGAGTTGGCCACTCATCTATCAAATATATAATCGTACAGGTAGTACAAGTGCATTTAGTGATATGCATGTTCAGACTTGATGAGGAGCAGGGCACGATCGCCAGGGGATGCATGGCTGTACTCACCTGGAGGAGCTGCGTGATCTTGCGGCTTATGTTTATATGCTTTCTGTTATTCTTCATGTATTAAATTCTTATAAATCTCGTACTTGTTAAATTCAGAGACATTGGTTTGTATAAGTCATTATGGGCAGCTTCTTGTATATTTGAATAATAATGAAATTTTTCTTTATGTCAGTTTGTCCACACTACGCTCATCTGCTCACTCTGATAAAAGAAAAAAAAATGTGTACACTCGAATTTGACCATCCTTTAAGGTTAACACTCGGGTTTTCGGGAAACGGGTCATGTACTCGGGTCCAGAAGATTCGGGTTGTTACAAGATGAGAGGGTTAAGAAGTGAGCCACACATAAAACTCTCTCAGGGAGATTTGAGAGAGGTTGGACGTGAGACTCTTGATTACTTGGAAAGTAGGTTTGAGAAATGAGAGAGAGAGGGTTGTAAGGAGAGAGAGGGATGGGTGATGGACTGATGGGTGAGGTGAGTGATGGGTGTGTAAGAGATTTGTTGACTTTTGGGGTAGTTTGTGTAAGAGGGGTATGGGTTACGTAAGGGATTGTTGACTTATGGGGTTGCTTGGGGATGGGGTGTGAGGTGATGTGTACTTGACATGTACTTGACCCTTGATGGGATTGATTGATTGATTGTGTGATATTTAGGTAGAGATTCTCTTAGGTTTTGCAACGCGTGACATTTTCCTCTAACTGAACGCGAGCCCATATCTCCTGGCGTGGGTATTGCATCAGCGCGCAAGACATGGCATCGGAACCATGGCAATGGCGCGGTCGCTAGGGTACGAATCTCGGGTTGAGTCGACTTAGGTTTGCAGGACTCGGCTTAGGATCGCACGCAAACGTCGGATAAAGGTTGAAGGTTGCTTGAATTTAATCGAGGGGACTGCGGGAACCTATAGAATGGTATGGACTAAGATACGGGTCTTACAACATTCTTCCATCAATGTCCTGTGTGTATGACCTCATCCATTCCGTACGACTTTCTATGCCTATGTGCACAATGATCGACACCCTTAGCCAAACCTGGACTAGCCGTGCATAGTGCACACCCGACTGACCAGAACCCAAGGCTTCGAAACCGATTTCATATCGACCGCCCCATCGCCGTGATCGCATAAGTACCACCTGTGCATCTGTTTGATGCTCTTTTAGTGAGATACTCTATGAAGAATCGTTGGTGTATCATGTGCACATGTCGCCATATGCTCCATTTCACACATGTGCACAACACATGCCATGCACACATGTACATGCCACACATGGGTGAGAGAATCTCTACCCATGTGTGTGATGTCACCCTCCCATGTCATCCCTCTCTCATGTGATCCCCAAATCAACTTCTCTCCATATCATACCCTATACATGACATCATCACACCATGTCATCCCATGCCCCTTTAATCCACTATTAATTCTTAATCATGCACAAATTCTCATAATCCTAGCCTAAGCTAACATTAATCACATTAGCCTAACCAAACCAAATTTTTATCTATTTCTCTACAAATACCCCTTCATCCCTTAGCATTTTCACCATTTTCTACAATAAGGAGAGAGAAAGAGAGAGAGAGAGAGAGAGAGAGAGAGAGAGAGAGAGGACTAATCTTGGTGGGCCATCAACTCCATCAATCCCATCCCTTCCATCCATCTCAAGCATTCATCTAATTCATCAAGGTGAGTACACCTTCCTCACTCATTCTTATTTTGTTTTCCTTGTGTTTATATATGGTGGAGATGGTGTTGATGATAATGATATTATTAATGGTGTGGATGCATAGGAGAAGACATATAAATTAAATTTTTTTTATAGACCTCATGTGGACCTATTGATGGTAGGCCCATTCCAATGTTTGTATGCCATCAAAACCGTCCAAGTGTGGCCCATTAGGCTGGCCACATACACACACCCATGTACACACGTGCACACATCACATTTAAAACAAAAAAGAAATTAAAAATAATAATAATAAAATGGGAGGACGCTGTAGCAAGCAGCTTCCCAGCTTCTTAAAACAGGGGGGAGTGTGGGACCCACAACAGGCCCCACCCATTATGTATGTATTAATCCACTTCGTCCATTCAATTCCCTGACTCATTTTAGGCATTGAGCCGAAAAATCAAGCCAATCTGAATCTCTGGCGAGCCACATTATAGAAAACATTGGTAATAATGATTTTGACTATTAGAAATCTATTAGGGCCCGCTGTGATGTTTTTGTGCGTCTAAACATATCGAATATTGGGCTCAATGGACCCATCATGAGCCAGAGAACCCGACAGATGGAATGGATCGTCCTGACGTGGGCCCCACATATTGAAAACCTCAGAAAAACTAGAAAATAAAAATAAAAAAAATAAAAAAGGCAGCAACAACAACTGACATTGTTGCTGTAACCGTCCAAAGGATGATCCAAAAAGCAGCGTCCTGCTGCGTGTACACAGGGACGGTGAACCCCACCATAGGCCCCACCCTGATGTATGTTGTACATCCACACTGTGCATTTGATGGGTCCCCTTTGGAAACTGGGATACCCCTAAAATTCGCCGTACACGAAACTCAGGTGGCCCATACCATCTAAATCATATGAAGATGAATCGGTGGGTTCTATGGGTCTGATCATGAGGTATGCTTTATATCCAAACCGTCCATCCATTTGGTGAGCTAGTTTGAAGGCTTGAGAAGAAAAATAAGACAGATCTAACTATTAAGTGGTCCACGCTACAAAAGGTAGCAGGGGATTGAACGTCTACCATTGAAACCCTTTTGGGTCACAGAAGTTTTAGACCAATGTGAAATTTGTTTTTCCTCTTAATTCAGCGCTTTGTGACCTTATGAACAGATTGGGTGGAAAATAAACGTTATGGTGGGCCCTGTAAATGGTTTAACAGTGAAAATCATTATCTCTATTGCTATTTGTGGTATGGTTCAGATAATCTTTGGATATGATTCTTTTTTTTTTTTTTTTGGATAATGCTCTAAAATGATCTCTAAACATAGATGAACAGTGTAGATATAGTAAATACATCACTTTGGGACCCATGTAACTTTGATCTCCTTGAACCATTCATACAACTCGGAGCTCGAGGATATAAAAATACTTATTGGGGCCCACCTGCAATTTGGATTCATCTGAAACTTAGACCGACCCCCTTAACCAAGTGGGACACACATAATGGATAGGTTAGATTCATGAACCACATTTCTGTGGGCCCAACAAATAATTATGAATGTTTTAATGGAGGGTAACCCTCTTAACTTTTGTGTGTGGTGTGGCCCATGCGAGCCACAGATTGACTTGATTTTAAGTCAAGAGGCCCACCTGATGTCTACATCAGATCTACACCGTACGTTGTCTTTGATAGACCATCTTAGTACATGTAACGACCCTTAAATTTCCGTACTAAGGCTCGAGTACCACCTCGACCAGAAATCACTTAGGATTAAATCCTTTAGAAATTTAACAAAGTTAAGTAAGTGCTAAACTAGATTAGCCATGAAATCCGATGGATTCACTTTAAATACGATCTGCAAGACCCAAAACTTGCAAAATCATTGACTCTAGGTTACCCTAAAGTTTAGGATCAAACTCATTACCCGACTGCTCTCGGGAATGAATTGAAACTCCGTATCAGGTCTAGATCACACATCGGAAGTCCGATTTACACGAAGTTAAGGAACTAGGACCGCCTCACTGGGCTTGACAACCATCTCGGAAATCAAGTCTAGACGATGTCCCACGACCATTCGCTCGAGTCCGGAACGAGGGAGTGTGAAAACTTCTGTTTTCTTTACAAAATAAATATCTTCAATAGTGATCTGGCACCACTCGCTTGCGGATCAGTATTAAGCAACCAGACCGTCAGAATCAGACCAAATTACACCCTCGGATCAGGAAAAATTTCAGGAACATTTACATGTACTTGGAATTTCGGATCGTGGCCCACTAACCGTTGAACTGAAAATGGTCCGCCACGCGTGATCTGGGAATCCGACAGAGAAGAAAACATAATCCCACGTAGATCCATGAGTTGTGAGCTTAAGTCTGACGTTTAGCTCAAGGAGGGGCCGCCAGAAACCCTCTTTTGAGCTGAAACAACGCCGAAATGCTTATAATATAAGTATACCTTGAACATGAGTCTATTCCGGAGAGTTTTTAGGCTATATAAGGGCCTTAGAACAGCCCCTCTCACAGCCATACGAATTTGGGATAAAACCCTAAGGAGAGAGAGAGAAAAAAAGGAGAGAAAGCTTAAGAGTTGTGAGAGCATCTTCCTCCTAGTGCTTTCGATCACCATACGAGCTGCACCACCTCTTCCTTGACACTTTCCCGGCGATACCGACTCTATTTTAAGGTGAGAAACCCTAACCCTAGATCTGTTTGGGTGAGTGAAGGTTATAGGTTATGAAATAGCTAACCAGTTTCACTCTCTAGGCGATAAAACTGCCGAAATACGAAAGCCCTTCGAACCTTGCTGATTTGTTGTGATTCCAAGGTGCAAGGTGAGGACTTTAGGCGTATAGGTTACGGTTTTCAATGCTTTCAATGTCAGATAATGATAGATTCATGATCTGTATGTAATTGCACATGTACAAAGTGCTTTCCGTTTCCTGTTTCGGTTAAAGATGCAAAATATGGAATTTTACATACTCTAGGTATACGTAGAAATACCGTATACATATACATTTTGGAAATGTGTTTGTCATGATTAATTGTTGTATGATTATATAGTATATGGATAAAATACCTGTTTGGCGAAAGGAATCGCCGTAATACATGTTCCCTTGTATACACTATGTATGTTGAAATTGTGTATCCTAGAAAATACCCCATACATATAAATTTTGGCGATGTGATTGTCATGATTATTTGCTGTATGAATATGATATATACGTATAAAATATTAGTTTGGTAAAAGGACAGCCCTAATACACATTCCTCTAACATACGTCATGTATGTTGAAATAGTGCACTCTAAGTGTTTGTGAAATTGCTTGTGAGTGTAAGTGCTTAAGTGTTAGTGCCTTAGGTAGGTGCTGAGATGAGGTTCTCAACTACCTTAGAGTCATGTATGATACCCTCCATGTGGTTGTTTACTCTAACCACTCACTTATGAAACATATGTATTTATATCCCCATTTGTATTGCGCTCCATAACATGCTTTTTAATATGCTTTGTAACTTGTTTCATAACATGCTTTATAATATGCTTTATGACATGATTGCTAGTGTGCTTGAATTACTTTGTTTATCATGCTTTACTTCACATGCTATGGTTGGGAATTGATTGGGCTTGGGACTATGTCCATAGTCCAGACATCTGGTACCAGACTTGGAATCGTGGTTGAGATTCATCTCGACACACATGATGTGTTTGGCGAACCCGTGTCGTACTTCGGTTGGCGATAGTGGTTGGCCACACGAAGTGCTTCTGCGCTTCATATCGCTCAACTTGTTGTGCGCTCGAGCTAGCCGATCACGTCAAGTAACCCATGTGTCTTATGTATGTTCACCATGTTTAGTAGCCAATGCTTGAACCTAGGGTACGAAACTTAACAATGAGAATCCCGTTAACCATGGTACCTCGATCCGCTAAGATTCATGAGCCGGGCATGATGGTATGGGATACCGTGGTCGAGTTGTCGACCTACGCTGGGGCCACGTGCCTCCCCGTAGTGACCAGTGAGCAACCAAACTCGTGAGCCGATTATGGTGGTATGGGACACTATATTCGTGCGGTCGGCCTACATTGATAAGGTGATGGGGGAGCGGTGCAACCTTTGTGTGTAACAGCCCTATCAGCCCTTTGTAGTGACCTCGAGCATACTCTGAAATCGCAGTACGCCTTAGGGTGGGCAGCGGTATATAGAGTATGAACTAGGCCTGTTTCTATATTGTGATGAATCGTTTAAGGGGTGATGGGGGAGTGGTGTAACCTTTGTGCGTAACAGCCCTGGCAGCCTCTGCAGTGACCTAGAAAACACACCATCGTCTGATATTAACTAGGATTGACGACCCTAGAATGGATCATGTTTGGGAATGATACAAGGGAGGTACCTTAGTTTCCCAATCCTGCTGTTTGAAATGGACTATTAAAAACTCGGTAATCAAGCTCATCATGCATTGCATGTGCCTGGAAGATGTGGAGCACTGTGGGATGAAAGCATGCCGCGAGCGTGAGATGGTATCGCATGAGGGAGTATGTCGGTGAGGGCATCCATCATACCTGCATCCATACTTGCATTAATAAGAGTAGTTAGGAGTGTTTGACTTTACTGCTTTATCATTACTGCTTGACTGTGTTGATAACATGTTAACCTATGCTTTACTGTTCCACTGAGTTAGCTACTCACTCCCACGTTACGGGACGGTGTTGCGCACACCAACCAGACTCTGTCACAGGTTTAGACGAGCCGACGACACAGGAGGCGGAGCCCGATTATGACGAGGATCAGGAGGAGTTCTCGTATATGCAATACTACGGCGGCTTCGACTAGGCTGCCGCACTGACGGGATTTGCAGGGATCACTTCTTAGACTATTTTTGACATTTTGATCGCAAACAAACATATGTATATGGTAACTCGGATAGATTCATACTCTGGAGAACAAAAATGATTTTTGTATCTTTACATACATGTATATGTAGTTCAGTCTTCCGCTTGCCCTTATACAAATGATTTGGAGTATGAATTACTATTTTTGGTATAATCTCACTCATGTTTATTGTTCTAACACAGGCAACATTTAATCAGCATTATTGATGTTGCATAAGTGATGCGTTGGAACTCGGGAGTTGAGTTATACTCGACCCCCGATTTTCAGGGCGTTACAGTACATGAGCCCAAAATATAAAGCTGATCCAAATTTTAGGTAGGCTGCACCACATGAACAGTAGAAATTGAACATTTACCATTAAAGACTCTCGGCAGGTCTACCACGATGTTTCTAATTTATTGAGTCCATACATCATCCTTGACCAGCCCATTATATGATATGGTTTTTTAAAAAAAAATCAGGTTGATCCAAAGTCCACCTAGACCGTACCACCTGAAATAGTAAGGAACGAACTCTTATAACTAAAATTTTCCTAGAGCCAACATTAAGGATGCAATGTATATCCATACCATCCATCGACTTTACCTGATTGTTAGAGTGGATACTAACCTGAGGTGGGTGACACACAACTCAACCTCATGAAAAATCCCCATGGACTCCACCGCATAGGACCCATTGTGAATTCCATTGGTCTGTGGACCCAAGAATGTTAAGGCCCATTTTGAGTGAATACCATGTGGGCCCATTAGTGGTAGCCTTGTTTGAGCCAACCATTGGGCCTCTTCAACAAGAGTTTGTAACCTCCATGTGTTGAATGTATGACGAACTGGTATTGTAATTTTTGAAGTAATGATGATGAATCCATTAAATGGGCTGATTGTGGACAACCCTTGACCACTTGGCACTTTGGTTAGAGTGCGGTCCCAAGTAATAGGATCATGTGACGTGTTTAAACCCTTAAACATGTTCAATTATAACAGATATGTAGACTCTAGTGGTGTGAGGGTGTGATATACCTGTTTGGCCCATTAATCATGTGGGTATTTAATGTATGTATGGCCACCTTATCATAGGCAATGGTGGAGTATACGTAGTCATCTAACTGTATGAATATGAAATACGCACAAGGCCACCTAACCGTATGAAATTAAATGGCATTGATGGCCATTCAATAACGTAGGTTTGTGCTTATCAATATAGACACCGCCACTTGAATCACGTATGACCAAGTTGTACATTAGACCGAGTGTGATGTAGGGTTATGTTACCCAAGCTAATGCTATCAAGGTCCTAGATTCTATGCAATGTGATCTCTAAACCGTAAATGGTACGATGAAATGTGGCCCTTGGCCCTTAACCATGTGACACCGAATATGAGTCATTAATTATGTGAGGTGTGAAGTGGTTGTAGTATAAGGCTATCATAATTAGTGTAGCCTTGTATTTGTGTGTGGGATTATGATTGCTCAATTATGTTTGGATATTTTGAAATGTGGACACTAGATCATGATGGTAATCATATACATACTAAACTATGTGAAATTGTGGTACATACCGCCTGACCATGTGAAACTTTAGTAAAGCGGTTGCCCCATTATGTGAGCTATGAGGTAGTGAAAGTACATAACCTTCTAACCTTAAGTCCTTTATTATGGCAAGTATGTGGGCATATGATAATTGTGTGATTACTCGACTCGTGGACTATAATAATGGTGTAACCTCTTAGGTATGTGAACATAGGACGTGTGGCAGATTGATTATGGACCCTACATTGATGCAAATATTGCATATTTCACTATTTACCCATTAGGCTAGCTAATTTTAGAATATGATTCCAAATGACCTTGATCCAATTCCTAAATAAGTCAGACGAAATGAAATAGTGTTAATTGAACATATAACTTTCGAACACTTGTGAACCCACTCATTGTACTTATTTTATCCGCACTGTTCAATTATTTTTGCCAACCAAACAGTTCGATCATGGAGCCTGCTGACATGTGGCTTGTGCATCTGAACTGTTCTTCCTTGTACTACCTTAATGTATGTGAGTTACTTATACTATTTACTTGTTGGGACCCATCGTAATGTTTGTGTGGACCCATCTGCTTGCAGTACCACTTGGAAGCCACTACGTTATATAAGACAAACCCATGTCATCCAACCGTGACTAACTCTTATGTGTATATTATATACCCAAGTCGTTGAACTTAGGGCTCACTGTATCTTATGAGGTTTACCTGTGCCTTCTAAACCATTGTAGAACTACTATGATAATTATTTGCAATCCAACCTACTAACATCCCACTTGAAGGTGAAGCCCACTACATTATATGAGTTTCACCAGCACCATCCATCCTATGTCTCATTTACTATATGTTATGTCTATGCCTTTCATCTCATAACCACTTGGTGCATATACTTTGCGTCACCACCACTCATTAACCATAAGGCCCAGTTAGGGTATAACCATGTGGTCCCAATAAAAGAAAATGATGTTGGGCCAAAGCCACTAATGGAATATCTATCTTACGAAGGATATGGTGTAACTCTGAACACAATTAATGCTCGTGATTATGATAGGTATGGATGATATTAGTGATGTTAGTGATTATGGTTAATAGAAGCATGTGATTTAATATCTTGATTAATGTTGTTCCACTCCCTAGCATACTAAATTCATCTACTTAACCATGTTGATATTGATTATACTCATGCACCATGGAATGATGGCTTGTGCAAGTGTACTTCAATACATTTGTTCATGTGTAAGATATGTCCTCTTCAGTTTAGTCACATGACCATGGATTGATATAGTTGATAGTGGCACATGATGATTATATGTCATTTTTGGCTTAAAGGTTAAGTAGACCCTAAACTCATGGCATTATATGCATACCACATGCACTTGAACGTATGCCTTATCATAATTGCTTGAATTCATGCATAATCATGATATACATGATGATCAAAATACCGCAGTCGCGCCATATAACATGAGTTGGATCTTGACGATGAAATGTGCATCTATGATGATGACTTAGGTTATCATTGAAAAGGGACAGGACACCGGAAGTGTGGAAATAGTAAGGGATGATGGCCCCTTGGGTTGAAAGTCCCTAAACCCCGATGCTAGCTAGGGATACCTCACCGTCAGGCCGAGTGGATACATGGGTCATGGATTTGACTCCCACTGACGAGGTAAGGTTGAGAAGAGGTGGGTCTAACCTGCTTAAGGGCTGAGGTGCAAACAGGGACCGGTCTGACCTGCCGGCGAGGAGAAGCGCAAATGAAGTCCGCTACTAGTATACCAAATGGAGGTTGTAACTCCATTGGTGGGTATTGAGGTCGATTGCTGGTGTCTGGTGCATGGGTGTCGACCACGGTGTTTTTCGATATATACAGTTATGACATGGCATGACAATATGATGATGATGATGTGATTACGGATGCGTGTAATATGGTTATGGATGTGGTATAGGAGAAATGAAAATATGACTTGATGATGCTGGTAGCATTAACTCGGAGTATTACTATGATGCATACGCATTACATTGGCATTGGCATAATACCTTACGCGCTACATGCCTTTCACCATACATGATTTCTTTATGGTATATTTATCTTGCTTACATGTAGGACACATGGTACACACGTGTGTACTCACTAGGCTTTTTGTCTAAGCTTCCTATTTTCCATTTTTTTCAGGGCAGGAGTGTAACAGCCCGGATTTTTCTCAACCTGGAATTAGACGTCCTTAGGCGATGGGTCAATCCTAACACAGGTTTAACTTCTCAAACACTCAATTAAAGCCTCAAATCCCTTTTCAAACCATTTTCTTCACAAATCCCACCCTTCACCACCTTGATCTTTCAATTTTTCTAAGTACTTTCACCCTAGACACTATCTTAAACTAGCTAAGTAGTATAACTTGGATCACTTTATAAACAAACTACAAAGGCCCAGGTACCACCTCAGATAGAAATTACTCAGGACTAAATCCTTTAGAAATTAGGCGAGGATTAGCCAGTGTGAAACTAGAATACCTGTGAAATTAGCACCAATCACTTTAAATACGATCTACAAGACTCAAAAGTTGTAGAATCATTGACGCTAGGTTACCCTAAAATCTAGGATCAATCTCATTACCCGTCTGCTCTCGGGAGTATCTCGAAACTCCGTATCAGATCTGGACTACTCATCGGAAGTCCGATTAACACGAAGTTAAGGATTTAGGACCGCCTCGCTGGGCTTGACAACCATCTCGAAAATCAAATCCAGCCAATGTCCCAGCGCTATTCGCTTGAGCTCGGAGTGAAGAGTGTGAGAAATGTGAAATTAACTCAAAATAAAATATCTCAAATAGTAATCTGGCACCTCTCGCTTGCGGATCAGTTTTAAACAACCAGACCGTCAGAATCAGACCAAATTATACCCTCTGATCAAGAGAAATTTCATACACATATCCATGTACTCGGAATCTCCGATCAAGATCCGCTGACCGTTGAACTGAAACTGGTCCGCCACGCGTGATCTGAGAACCCTACTGGAACAAAAACTTAATAGAACCTAGATCCATAGTTTGTGAGCTTAAGTCCGACCTTTGGCTAAAGGAGGCCTGCCAGAAGTCCTCCGTTGAGCTGAAACAGGTCCGCTTTGATTATAATCTAAGTATACTTTGACCTGGAGTCTATTTCGGTGAGTTTTTAGGCTATATAAGGACCTTAAACCCTCTCTCATTGCAGCCATACGAATTTGAGATAAACCCTAGAGAGAGAAGAGAGAAAAGAGAGAGAAAGTGTGGGAGCAGTGGGAGAATCTCCCTGTCACTCTTCCCTGCCGCTATACGAGCTTCACCACTCCATTCTAATCACTTTTCCAGCGATTCCAGCTCCGTTTCTAGGTAAGAAACCCTAACCCTAATATGTTTTGGGATTATATAGGTTGTAGGTTATAAAATAGCTAACCTATTTCGGTCTATAGGTTACCAAACAGCCGAATACGAAAGCTTAGCAAACCTATCGACTTCGTTACGATTCTATGATAAAAGGTGCGGACTTTAGGTGTATAAGTTATGGTTTTCAATGCTTTCAATGTCAGATAATGATAGATTCATGATCTACATGCAATTGCACATGTACAAAGTGCTGTCTGTTTTCCGTTTTGATTAAAGATGAAAAATATGGAATTCTACATACTCTAGGTATTTATAGAAAGTACCGTATACGTACAAATTTTGGAAATGTGTTTGACATGATTAATTGTTGTATGAATATATTATATGTGGATAAATTACTTGTTTGGCGAAAGGACTCGCCCTAATACATGTTTTGCTTATATACACTGTGTATGTTAAAATTGTGTATTCTAGAAAGTACCGTATATGTATAAATCTTGGAGATGTATTTGCCATGATTATTTATTGTATGAATATATTACACATGGATAAAATACTTGCTTGGCTAAAGGATAGCCCTAATACATGTTCTGCTAATATACGCTATGTATGTTAAAATAGTGTATTCTAAGAGTTTGTGAAAATGACCGAATGAGTATAGAATTCTCATTCGTGCTCACCATGACTAATTATCATGGATTTATGATTGTTATATTGGCGATACCCCTTTGACGAAAGGATTTGCCCAAAATCATGCCACGGCCTATATACACTACTTATATTAAAATGTGTGGCCCAAGTGTTTGTGGAAATGACTGAATGAATATGGAACTTGGAATCCTGCTTGCCATGACTATCCGTCGTGGGTGTATGCGTGTTATGATTGGGGCAACTCCCTAGTGAAAGGATTTGGCCTAATGCCTATGTGATCAACATATGTCATGTATGTTGATGTATGTATTTTAAAGTGTTTGTTGAAATGTCTGAATGAGTAGTAGTCAGTAAATTGTAATGTTTTAGGGTGTTGAGATATGATTCTCAACTTCTTTAACTATGTGTATGATTTCTTTAGATATCTGTGTGATTAGAATTGAATATGTACAAACTCATGCTTGTGTTGTGCTTCATAACATGCTCAACTGCTTTTATGATTTTATCTATGTAATGTATATGTTTAAATTCATATTTACGTTGTATGATCCGTCATGGGTGATGGGGTAGTGGAGCAACGAGTTCGTGCAACAGCCCTGGCTGCCCTAAACGGATAATATCAGACTTTGGTTGTATGATTTGAATCTTGATTCATTACTGCTTTAACTATCTGCAATTGAATGTGATTGGGGCTATGATTATAGTCCAGACAATCGGCAACGAAAATGAATGCGTGGCTGAGTTTCATTTGCCACGTGAGATGTGTTTGACGAACCCGAGTCGTACTTTGGTTAGTGATAGTGGTTGGCCACACGAAGTGCTTATTCACTTCATGTCATTCAACTTGTTGTGCGCTCGAGCTAGCCGAGCTCGTTAAGCAACTCGATTTGTCTTATGTATGTTCACCATGTTTAGACGCTACTGCTTGAACCTAGGGTACCAAACTTACCAGTGAAATCCTTTTTAACCATGGTACCTCGATCCGCTAAGACTCATGAGCCGAGCATGGTGGTATGGGACACCGTGGTCGAGCTGTCGACCTACGCTGGGGCCACTTGCCTCCCCGTAGTGACCAGTGAGCAACCAGACTCGTGAGCCGATTATGGTGGTATGGGACACTATATTCTTGCTGTCGGCCTACATTGATAAGGTGATGGGGAGCGGTGTAACCTTTGTGCATAACAGCCCTGGCAGCCCTTTGTAGTGACCTCAAGCATACTATAAAATTACGGTGAGCCTTAGAGTTTTACCGTGGTATATAGAGTATGAACTAGGCCTATTTCTGTATAGTGATGAATCGTTAAAGAGGTGATGGGGGAGTGGTGTAACCTTTGTGCGTAACAGCCTTGACAGCCTTTGCAGTGACCTAGAAAACACACCATCGTCTAAGACTAACTAGGACTGACGACCCTATAATGGATCATGTTTGGGAATGATACAAGGGAGGTACCTTAGTTTTCCAATCTTGCTGTTTGAAATGGACTAATAAATACTCGGTAATCATGCTCATCATGCATTGCATGTGCCTGGAAGATGTGGAGCACTGAGGGATGAAAGCATGTCGCGAACGTAAGATGGTGTCGCACGAGGGAGGGTGTAGTGAGGGCATACATCATGACTGCATTCATACTTGCATTAATAAGAGTAGTTAGGAGTGTTTGATTTTACTACTTTATCATTACTGCTTGACTGAATTGATAACATGTTAACCCATGCTTTATTGTTCCACTGAGTTGATCACTTACTCCCACGTTACGGGACGGTGTTGTACACACCAATCAGATTTGTTGAGTTTCAAGTGATGGCGATGCTTTGAAGTAGAGCCAGACCACTACTATGATGTTGAGGATGAGTTCTCCTACATGTAACTCTCTGACAGGTCTATGAAGACCTGGTATTGTATTGACGGGGCTATGGTACTTGGAATAGAAGACATTACACTTCCTCACATTTGGTATATTTTAGAACTGTACTTGTAATTATTTAACCTGAAAACATTATCACACTCTGGAGACCCACCACTGTTTTTATATTGTATATATATCTATCACAGTCTTCCGCTTCTAATTTAACTGTCTCTAGAGTATGATATGTTGTTTGGCTTAATCTCACTCATGTTCAATACACTAATGCAGCATCATTTAATAATCATTATCTATGTTGCATAAGTGATTTTCTGGAACTCGGGTGTTGAATTATGCTCGACCCTCGATTTTTCGGGATGTTACAAGGAGTAGCTTGGAAGACTTAGCTTTCTCAATGCATTGTATCTATTTTTCAATTTGGCAATGTTGATGTTGTGTACCTTTTAGAAAGCATTGTACTTGTAACCATCAGGATTTATAATGGAGAGTGTTGCTTGGTATTTTGATCATGAATCTTCATGCTCAGGTATTATTATATATATATATATATATATATATATCAGTCAAAAATCTTCCTTGTGGTGCATCGAACTCAGGACTTGGTGTATTGAAGTCGAGTGCCGAATTCGGGTCATCATGGAAGTTGTTTGTCCCCGGATTTGGGGTGTGACACTATGTTTGGGCCATTTCATTCATACGGTCTTCTGTAGTTAACATAGTTTCCTGAATTGTTCCGGCCATGTGCATTGCAGCTTCCCCGCTTCCAGATGAAGTTGTAGTCGGAGTAGGATGAGAATATATTGATGTGATGGGGCTTACAAAGAGAGGGGTCTCATTCGATTTTCCTGTACTTTCGCTACAACTGATTGATCGAGGTGATACAGAAGTAGGTGATCCTACGAATAGTACCTTACCTTTTGTTCTTTTGTCCATTGGACTCTTGGAGCAATAAGAATCGGGAAGTCCCGCGATGCTAACTGCGGAGCTGTTTCCCCAGGATATATTGCATGAGGGGCTAGCTTGAGATTTTTTAGCAGCGTTCTATTTTATTGGTCCCCTAGCTCTTGGCGAAGGCAGACCTGTTCTGAAGCTTCTTGCATTTTAGTCTCTCATCCTTCGAGATGTCACGATTGTAATAACCCAAATAAATCTTGACCGTCAAATTTTAACCATTGATCGACATACCAAATTAGTCCGATATGACCATTGATCTACAAGATCAACTGGTTCAATCTCAACCATTGATTTGGACATATCTGATCCAACTGTTCATTAACTAATGAATCCAACCATACATTTAACCATCATCCAATGATACAACCATCAAACTGTCCATATGTTGAAATCATCGAAACACTTGCCCTTGCATCTGAACTGACCATCCATCATATTGGTCATGTGGCCACCCACAATCCTACCTGTCCATCCATAGGTACATCTTGGAGTCTAGCCATCGATCATACAACAACTTATCTAACCACATATCTATCTATCTATCTATGCACACATTGATCTGTTCATCCATCTATATCATACACTTATGCACCATTGACTACATCACAACTACACACATGCACCAAACACATCGCATACATACCTCTCACGCACATACAAGTAGCCCATCCATACATCACCAACCATTCACTATGCACACCTACCATAACCACACCTCACATACATGTACCACACATGTGGCATGTGTGCGGTGCATGGAACATGTGTGCACGACCTTACACTAGATTAGTGCACGTCGTGTAAATCAAAAGAAAGAAAAAAAATGTGACACACAAAGCTTTAAAAAGAAAAACCGAAATTTAAAAGAAAACTTACTAACATTAAAACATCACACGTGCTGTTATGTTCCTTATAAATAAGGAGCAAAGGAAGAGAAGTGGGATGTGTTATGACGTGAGAAGAGTGAGGAGAGAGAGAAGAGAGAGAGGGAAGAGAGAGAGAGAAAAAAAAAAGAAAAAGAAAAAAAGAGAGAGTTGCTGGTTATTTACGTTGAAAGATGGAGAGAAAGAAGAGAGAAAAAGGAAGAGAGAGGAAGAAAAGAAAAGAAAAGAAAAGAAAATACTTTTTAAGAAAAAGTGAGTTTTCTCTCACTTGATAATTTTTCTTTATTATTTTTATACTTATAATAAATTCCACATGTTTTCCTTTAATTTTATTATTATGCAAATAATTTAATAAATGTGCATTTTTCTCTTATTGATTTATTCATTTGATTCATAGTTTGTTGTGTTTATTTAACATGATTTTTCGTAGTTCTCTTTATTTTAATTACCAAGCCTTGAATCAACTTTAAATTTAGATTATTGTTTACCCATGCATTAATAATTCTTTTATTATTATTTGTTTTTGTAATTTTAAGAAAATAAGAATTTAGAGCATAAATATATTTTTCCAGACTATCAGATAGGATCTGATGGATTGCATTGAATAAATATATTTTAAATCATGTACAAACAGTGTACAATGATTAGAAATAATTCGTCCTTCAAAATATTTTGCTCACGAAATATTAAAATTATATATATCCTCCAAACAGTTTTTGAAACACTAGAAAATAGGTGGGGCGATCAAGTCCTCTAGGTTGAAAATCCCTAAAGCGTAAATAGGTGGGGCGATCAAGACTCTTAGGTTGAAAGTCCCAGAAACCCAACTGGTACCTTTTGGAACCTCTATTGTACCCTTTGAGTGGGTGAGCATGTCAGGATTGAAAAGGTTCCCACTGTCAGGTTCGGTAGGGTAGTAGTTTGACCTGCTAACGTACAAATGAGTCTCTCACCTAGTGCCCTTTGGATGGGTGAGCATGTCATGCGAGAGGTTCCCATTGCCAGGCTAGGTGTTGTATTGGCATGGGTGGTGGCCAACCGGTGTAAACTGGCCCTGGTGTTAAAAAGAATAAACCGTACATGCTATTATGGAGTATAGCATATGTTGATTTCATTCATTCATTTTTCTTTGAATTTACATTGAAATATCTTGTTTATTAAATCTCCTCATTTGTTGTTTCACCTAAATAGATATTGTATCTTTTAATACATTTTTATTTATGTTATATGAGGTTATTTTGAAACCTATGTTGAGATTACTCACTAGGCTTCGCAACTTACCCTGTTGGGATTTTAAATTTTCAGGATCGGGATCTCATAGAGGAGCTTAAAGAGATTTTCTTTTATTTATTTTTGTTTCCTTACCATTTTCAAAATAAGTGTAATGAACATTAAGTATAGTATGATAGCATGACAATGACATGAGTTTGATGGTAATCTTGAATAGTCAGAACATAGACATTTTATTCTTCTTTAAATATATGTTTGATTATTCAATTTTGGGATTTTTATATTTTATGAATGAGATCATTTTGTCAATATATGTGTGGATTATGAGATGTAAACATACAAAACATAAGTCATACCTTCGGATACGGAATCAGGGTCCGATATTGTAAGTGTTATGGTCTCATGCTCCTTTGGTTGTCAAATTTTGATGTGTCAAAACATCTATCTGTGTCTTGTGTTTGTATGGTTTTTTATATGTGCTTAAGACACTGCATCAACACTTCATGACATTGAATGTCTTCAAGAAATACAAAGTGTACTTCATCATCCTATCAATGTTCAAAGCTATAATGTTGAAGTTCAAGACTCAAGAAACAACTTCAAAACTCAAGAGCAATGCATGAAGTAGTTTTCAAGCTGATGAAGATTTTAAAGCTACAACAAGTTCAAGATCTCAAGCTTGATAAGGTTCAAATGTCTACATTCGTTAAATGGTTGAAGTTCAATGTCCATACGACATG
Source organism: Magnolia officinalis (assembly GCA_021015155.1). Taxonomy (NCBI): domain Eukaryota; kingdom Viridiplantae; phylum Streptophyta; class Magnoliopsida; order Magnoliales; family Magnoliaceae; genus Magnolia; species Magnolia officinalis. The sequence continues at coordinate 52,786,624 of JAJHSJ010000007.1, forward strand.
ATTCAGGTTTGAATAACCATTAGGTTGACCTTAGAGTAGGTTCCTTCGGATACATAACTCAAATATATCTTTAAAAGGTTTTTGGTCTGTTCTAAGACCAGTCCTAGCCTCTGTTCGACTAGTCCTAGCATTGACTTGACCAGTCTAAGAAATTTCACGACCAGTCCTAAGTTGTTGAGAATTTTTGAAATTTTTTGGTACACTTACGACCCAGTCTTGGTGGTCCTTCGATCGATCGTAGGAGTGACTTCGACTCGATCACAACCAGTCGTAAGTCTACGACTTAAAGTCAAGCAAGCAATTCTATGGTCCTACGACCAGTCGTAGAGATCTACGACCAGTCGTAGGTGACCCACGATCGGTCGTAGGTTCCCTAAGACCAGTCGTTGAATGACTTTCAAAAATCGCGCTCCTTATTTCAAATATCCGTTAGAGTTACGACTAGTCGAAGGTTCTTAAGACTAGTCGTAGATGCGATTTCTGCTTCTATAAATTGAACACGAATTTCAGAGTTTGATAATTGAATTCATAATATTTTCAAGGCTCCACTTTGAGATAAGTTTGTGTTTGTTTTTAAGCTATTTTGTGCATAATTGCTTTCTCTTTTTACTAGCTTATTGAATTTGATTTTGTTTCTATATTCCAATCTTATTTGAAAAGATGAATTACCTTATTCCTTCTTCTTGGAATCAAAATCAAATATAGCTACGCCCAACTAGTTAAAATCAAAAATCCATTAGAACTTAGAACCATATTAAAGTTAGTATTGGAAATTGAACTTTAACATTCAATCATCTACTCCGATTGGTTCTACCGGGCTGCTATGAAAAGGAGAAATCCAAGTATTTTACAATTCTGTAAAATTTCATTTCTTTTGGTTTTGTTTGAGGTTAAGCCAGAAAAATCTCATTGTATTGGTTATCTGAGGAGAGCCAGAAAACTCAGAAAAGATGGGTTTTTGAATTGTGTAAGCCCAAGTGAAAAAGACACAATTGTAAAGGTTTTGGGTGAACCTGTGAAAACCTATTTGATAGTGAACGCTAGTATCCCCTGTGTGAGGATATTAGGAGTGGAGTAGCATTCTGTGTGACTGTTGAAAGACAGTTGGTGTACACACAAGCGAACCACTATAACTCTTTGTCTTGTGGATTGAATGCTTGCTTAGTTTTCATATCTTTTATCATTCAGTTGTGTGGAATGTACATGTGGATGTGAATGTGTAACACCCTGAAAATCGGGGGTCGAGCAAAGCTCAGCTCCCGAGTTCCAACGCATCACTTATGCAACATAGATAATGATGATTGAATGTTGTCTGTGTTAGTACAATAAACATGAGTGAGATTATACCAAAACAGTAATTCATACTCCAGATCAATTATATAAAGGCAAGCGGAAGACTGAAACTGTATATATAAAGTATGTAAAGAAACAAAACCATCTCAACCTCCAGAGTATGAACACTAATTGAGTAACCATATACATATATTGTTTCTGAATCAAAAGGGCAAAATACAACTAAAAAGATAAATCCTGAAATTCCCGTGATCCAGTCAGCCTAAGCAAAGCCGTCTGAGTACTGCATGAATGAGAACTCGTCCTGGTCCTCATCGTAGTCTGGCTCAGCCTCCTGAATCGACGTACCATCTACACCTGAGATAGAGTCTGGTTGGTGTGTACAACACCGTCCTGTAACGTGGGAGTGAGTAGCTAACTCAGTGGAACAATAAGGCATAGGTTAACATGTTATCAATTCATTCAAGCAGTAATGATAAAGCAGTACAATCAAACAATCCTAACTACTCTTATTTAATACAAGTATGAAATGACATGATGAATGCCCTTGCCAAACCACCCCCATGCGACACCATCTTATGTTCGCGACATGCATTCATCCCTCAGTGCTCCACATCTACCAGGCACATGCAGTGCGATGATGAGCATGATTACCAAGTAGTTATTAGTCTTTCAAACAGCAGGATTGAGAAACTAAGGTACCTCCCTTTTATCATTCCCAAATATGATCCATTCTAGGGTCGTCAGTCCTAGTTAATCTCATACGATAGTGTATTTCTAGGTCGCTGCAAAGGTTGCTAGGACTGTTACGCACAATAGTTACACCACTCCCCCATCACCTTTTTAACGGTTCATCACTAAGCTGATACAGGCCTAGTTCATACTCTATACACTGCGGCAAAACTCGTCGCCTCACCGCAAATTCAGATTATGCTCGAGGTCACTACAAAGGGCTCGTCACCAATCAGTGTAGGCCGACAGCTCGAATATAGTGTTTCATACCACCATAATCGGCTCACTAGTTTGGTTGCTCACTGGTCACTACGGGGAGGCGCGTGGCCCCAGAGTAGGCCGACAGCTTGACCACGGTGTCCCATACCACCATGTCCGGATCATGAGTCTTAGCGGATCGAGGTACCATGATTAACGGGATTTCACTGGTAAGTTTGGTACCCTATGTTCAAGCAGTAGCATCCAAACATGGTGAACATACATTAGACAAATCGGGTTACTTGGCGAGCCTGACTAGATTGAGCGCACAATCAACTGAACGACATGAAGTGCATAAGCACTTCGTGTGGCCTAACCACTGTCGCCAACTGAAGTACGACTCGGGTTCGTCAAACACATCTACGTGGTGAAATGAATCTCAACCACAATCTCAAGTCTGGTACCGATTGTCTGGACTATAATCATAGTCCCAAACTCAATCAATCCTTATTTAGAGCATGTAGAGTAAAGCATGATAAACAAAGTAATTCAAGCAAGTTATCAAGCATGTCATAAAGCATGTTTATAAAGCATGTTATAAAGCATGTTATAAAGCACCATGTAAACCGGAAATACAAACACATATATTTCATAAGTGAGCGGTTAAAATAAACAACCAACATGGAGGAATCATAAACGTCTCTAAGGTAATTGAGAATCCCATTTCAACACCTACCTAAGGCACTATCATCCAAACACTTACTCTCACAAGCATTTTCACAAACACTTAGAATATGCTATTTCAACATACATAGTGTATGTTAGCAAAACATGTATTAGGGCGAGTCCTTTCACCAAACAAGTAATTTACACACATATAATATGTTCATATAGCAAATAATCATGGCAAACACATCTCCAAAATTTATACGTATACCGTACTTTCTAGAATACACTATTTCAACATACATAGTGTATATTAGCAAAACATGTATTAGGACGAGTCCTTTCGCCAAACAAGTATTTTATCCATAAATAATATATTCATACAACAATTAATCATGTCAAACACATTTCCAAAATTTATACATATACGGTACTTTCTACAAATATCTAGAGTATGTGAAATTTCATATTCTTCATCTCTAATCGAAACGGAAAACAGACAGCACTTTGTACATGTGCAATTGCATGCAGATCATGAATCTATCATTATCTAACATTGAAAGCGTTGAAAACCGTAACCTATACACCTAAAGTCCTCACATTTCGTCTTAGAATCGTAACGAATCAGCTAGGTTTGCTAAGCTTCCGTATTCGGTAGTTTGGTAGCCTATAGAATGAAATAGGTTAGCTATTTCATAACCTACAACCCCTACAACTCCAAAACAGATTAGGGTTAAGGTTTCTTACCTAGAAATGAAGTCGGAATCATCGGGAAATCGATGAGAATGGGGTGGTGCAGCTTGTGTAGTGACAAGAAATAGTAGCAGAGAGATTCTTCCACTTCTCTCACTCTTTCTCTCTCTTTTCTCTCTTTTCTCTCTAGGGTTTCTCTCAAATTCGTATGGTTGTGAGAGAGAGGGTTCTAAGGTCCTTACATAGCCTAAAAATGTACTAAACTAGACTTAAGGTCAAGGTATACTTAGGTTATACCCAAAGTGCCCCTTTTCCAGCTCAACGGAGGACTTTTGGCGGGCCTCCCTGAGCCAAAGGTCGGACTTAAGCTCACCAACCTTGGATCTAAATGGAGTTAAGTTTTCATTTCAGTCGGATTCCCAGATCACGCGTGGCAGACTAGTTTCAGTTCAACAATCAGCGGTTTTCGATCAGAAATTCCAAGTACATGGGTATGTTTATTAAATTTTTCCTAATCCGAGGTTGTATTTGGGTCAGATTCTGACGGTCTGGTTGCTTACAAAATGTTCACAAGCGACACGTGCCAGATTACTATTCAAGATATTTATCTTGTAAAGAAAACAAGTGTTCTCACACTCACGCGAACAGCCGTGGGACACTGTCTGGATTTGATTTCCAAGATGGTTGTCAAGCCCAGCGAGGCGGTCCTAAGTCCTTAACTTCATATTATTCGGACTCCCGAGGTACGGTCCAGACCTGATACGAAGTTTCAATGTACTCCCAAGAGCAGTCGGGTAATGAGTTTGATCCTAGACTTTAGGGTAACCTAGCGTCAATGGTTCTACAAGTTTTGGGTCTTGTAGATCGTATTTAAAGCGATTCAAACGGATTTTATGGCTAATCTAGTTTAGCACTTAGTTAACTTTGTCAAATTTCTAAAGGATTTAACCTTAAGTGATTTCTGGTTGAGGTGGTACTCGGACCATTGTACGAAATTTTTCGAGTTGTTACAATCTACCCCCCTTAAACAAAAATTTCATCCTCGAAATTTATACCTTTTCGTACTCCTCGAGAATCTGAGGGTAGTTCTTTCTGACCTCGACCTCTGTCTCCCACATAGCTTCCTCCTCTGTATGATGTGTCCACAGTACCTTCACGAGTGGAATCACCTTGTTACGCAGTACCTGCTCCTTCCTATCAAGGATATGCGTCGGACGCAGCTCATACGTAGCATCCTCGCTCAGCTGTACCTGCTCCCATCTGATGATATGTGAAGGATCAGGAACGTACTTTTCAGAATAGATACATGAAATACGTTGTGTACAGCTGCAAGTGGTGTGGGCAAAGCGAGACGATATGCCACAGCACCCACTCGATCCAATATCTGAAACGGATCGATAGACCTCGGTGTGAGCTTCCCCTTCTTCCCAAACCGAAGGACTCCCTTCATAGGGAAAACTCTAAGGAACACATGGTCTCCAACCTCAAACTCAAGCGGTCGCCGCCTCGTATCGGCGTAGCTCTTCTGCCTGCTCTGCGATGTAAGAAGTCAACGCCTGATAATGTCGATCTTATCTGAGGTCGCCTAAACCAACTCCGGGCCAATCAAGCTATGCTCGCCAACCTCAGCCTAACGATGCGGTGCTCTACAAGGGCGACCATATAGGGCCTCATATGGAGCCATACTAATACTGGCCTAGAAGTTGTTGTTGTAGGCGAATTCTGTGTAAGGAAGACAGTCATCCCAACCATCCTTGAAGTCCAACACACATGCTCACAACATATCCACCAGAATCTGATTCACCCGTTCTGTCTGCCCGTCAGTCTGAGGATGAAACGCCCTACTGAACTTCAACTTCACACCCATCACTTCCTGGATATGAGTCCAGAAGATAGATGTGAACTGAGTGTCTCTGTCCGACACGATCTCCAGGGGAACTCCATGCAGATGCACAATCTCTCTGATGTACAGCCTAGTCAGCTTGTCTGCAGAGTTCGTGACTCTGATAGGGAGAAAATGGGCCGATTTGGTCAACCGGTCCACAATCACCCAAATGGAATCGTGTCCCTTCCTCGTCTTCGGCAACCCTGATATGAAATCCATGGAAATGAAGTCCCACTTCCTTTCTGCTATTGGCATGGGCTGAAGCAGTCCAGGAGGTCGGCAATGTTCTGCCTTGACCTGCTGGCACATCAGACAACGAGACACATACTCTGCTATATGCGCCTTCATGATGTCCCACCAATACGACCGTCTTATATCCCAGTACATCTTCGTGCTACCAGGATGCATCACGAGCCTCGTATTGTGAGCAGACTCGAGAAGCTCCTGTCTCAAGTCAGGAATATCAGGAACACATAGGCGGCCACGGAACCGTAAACCCCCATCTGAACCAACTCTCCACTCAGAGTCCTCGGCGTCTCTAGCTTGCTCTCGAAGCTCAGACAACCACTCATCGCTCTTCTGGGCCTCAATGATCCTGTCATCAATAAGTGGTTGCACCCGAACGTGCTCAACACACTCAAATGGCTCCTCCACGGTGAGTCTCTGCTCGAAGTCCCGCAATAACTCAACTTATCTCACTCTTCTATCATCAACGGAGCCGCAAATGCTATAGCCTTCTTGCGGCTCAACGCATCTGCCACAAGGTTCGCCTGGCTAGGATGGTAGGAAACCTCAAACTTGAAGTCCTTTAAGGTCTCCATCCATCGGCGTTGTCTCATATTCAAGTCTCGCTGCGTGAATATATACTTAAGGCTCTTGTGGTCGTAGAAAAGCTCGAACTCCTCTCCGTAGAGGTAATGTCTCCAGAGCTTCAATGCAAAGATGACAGCTGCCAACTCCAGGTCGTGTGTAGGGTAATTCTCCTCGTGCTTCCTTAATTGTCTCGAGGCATACGAAATCACCTTGTCCTTCTGCATAAGGACACAACTCAAACCAACGCGGGACGCGTCAGTGTATATCGTGTACTTAACCCCTTGCTCTGGCAATACTATCACAGGGGCGGACGTCAACCTGTCCTTCAGCTCCTTGAAAGCTGCTTCTGCCTTCTCATTCCAAGCGAACTTCAGGTCCTTCCGTGTCAACTGAGACAACGGCCTAACAATCTATGAGAAGTCCCAAATGAAGCATTTATAATACCCTGCCAGACCAAGGAAACTCTTCACCTTGGTAACCGAGCCAGGCTACTACCAATCCTAAACCGCGGCTACCTTAGCAAGGTCAACTGTTATCCCATCCTTGGACACCACATGTCCGAGGAACTTGACTTCCTCCTGCCAGAAGTGTACTTCTTATACTGCGCGAATAACTGATTCTTCTTCAACGTATCCAACACTGCTCTCAGGTGCTCCTCGTGCTCCTCCCGACTCGCAGAGTATATCAAAATGTCATCAATAAAGACGATGATGAATTGGTATAGGAATGGCTGAAATACCCGGTTCATCAGGTCCATAAACACGCCCGGTGCGTTCCTAAGACCGAATGACATCACTAGAAACTCGTAGTGCCCAAAGCATGTCCTGAAAGTCGTCTTCTGCAAGTCCTCATCTCTGATGCGCAACTGATGATACCCTGACTGCAGATCAATCTTCGAAAAATACTTCGCCCCCCTCAACTGATCAAATAGATCATCTATCCTGGGCAAAGGATACTTGTTCTTCACTGTGACTTGGTTCAATCTGCAATAATCAATACACAATCGCTGAGAACCATCCTTTTTCCTTGCAAATAACATGGGTGCACCCCAAGGGGACACACTAGGTCGAATGAAACCCTTCTCTAGCAACCCCTCAATCTGTTTCCTCAGCTCCTCCATCTCACATGGAGGCATACAATAAGTCGGCAATGAGATAGGTGTCACACCAGGCGTAAGATCAATGGTGAAGTTGATCTCACTCCGGGGAGACAAACCAGGAATCATCGCAAACACACCTGTAAAATCCTGAACCACAGGCGTATTTTCCAACGTCGGACCATCAACCTGCTCTAATAGGGTAGCGTAACTACTGGTGCGGTAATACCAACTGACCTGCACTGGAAAAGTAAAGACCGTGCCGTCAGGTCCACTTGCTGTCATGATCCGAGTATCGCAATCGATCTCGGCCTTCATCTCCATGAGCCAGTCCATGCCGAGAATCACATCATAATGATGGAGTGGTGCGACCAACAGATCGACAACCACTGTCCTGCTTCCTAGGTCTATCGAACAACCCCTACACATCGTAGTGGAGTCTGAGAAAGTCCCTGTGATAGTAAGGAGTCTCATCTCAATAATAGGACTAGTTTCCAACCCTAGTCGCTTGACCGCAGCACATGAAACAATAGAGGTAGTGGACCCAGTGTCCACCAATAGAAAGACTGGAATACCTTGTACATGTGCAGTAACCTCGAAGGCCATCGGTACTGAAGGTGCAGTCTCTGGGTCCTCTGCTGTGAGCGCATGAACACATACAAGGTACCATGGGCCGTTAAGGCGGACTTAAGGTCAAGGTATATTTAGGTTATACTGAGCGGGCTTCTGGCGGGCCTCCCTGAGCCAAAGGTCGGACTTAAGCTCACCAACCTTGGATCTAGATGAAGTTAAGTTTTTGTTTCAATCGGATTCCCAGATCACGCGTGGCGGACCAGTTTCAGTTCAACGGTCAGCGGATTTCGATTAAAAATTCCAAGTATATGGATATGTTTATGAAATTTTTCCTGATCCGAGGGTGTATTTGGGTCAGATTCTGATGGTCTAGTTGCTTACAAAATGTCCACAAGCGACACGTGCCAGATTACTATTCAAGATATTTATCTAGTAAAGAAAATAAGTGTTCTCACACTCTCTCGCTCCGGACTCACGCGAACAGCCGTGGGACACTGTCTGGATTTGATTTCCGAGATGGTTGTCAAGCCCAGCGAGGCGGTCCTAAGTCCTTAACTTCATATTATTCGAACTCCCTAGGTGCGGTCCAGACCTGATACGGAGTTTCAATGTGCTCCCAAGAGCAGTCGGGTAATGAGTTTGATCCTAGACTTTAGGGTAATCTAGCATCAATGGTTCTACAAGTTTTGGGTCTGGTAGATCGTATTTAAAGCGATTCAAACGGATTTCATGGCTAATCTAGTTTAACACTTAGTTAACTTTGTCAAATTTCTAACGGATTTAATCCTAAGTGATTTCTGGTCGAGGTGGTACTCGGACCATTGTACGGAATTTTTCGACCCGTTACAGAATGTTGTAACAATTTACATTTCAAGCAAGTGTGGGGATTGTTGTAATAAATTAGATCTATATTCTGCATTTAATTTCAATTCTTTGTTATTCATTTATTTATATTAAAATTGGGTTCTTGATCCAAAAGAGGTTTTAGAAATAAGGTTGTCCTACCATAAGCCCTTGTTTATTATGGTGTAAGGTTGTCCTTAGAACTGAATTTGTATCAATCTCTCCATACTTGTTTATTAAGGTGATTTGATTTCAGCATTTTGAATTGATTTATAATTGTAAGGCTATTGATTTATTTTATTCCGCTGATTTTATTTTAATTTGGCATAGTCCTATTCACCCCCCCCCCCCCTCTAGGACATATAGCTTGGCCTTTTCAAGTGGTATCAGAGCCTAATAGCTCGTTCTTATTGCTTTTTATTTGGATTTATTTCCTGAGCTAACGATCTAAGCTATATAAAAAGATGTCAAATTTTGATAGCCTTTTAGTCACTAGGCCTCCACCATTTGATGGCTCCAACTATGCCTATTGGAAAGCCAGAATGAGGATCTTCCTCAAATCAATGGATGAGAGTGTGTGGCGAGCCACAGTGACCGAATGGAACCCTCCTACCATTGAAGTAACTAAATCCGACGATTCAAAAACTGTGTCTGTACCTACTTATTATTTATGGACCACCCTTCAGAAAAGTGAGTATAGTGCCAATGCTAAAGCACTAAATGCAATCACTTACGCACTATCACCAGATGAGTTTAAAAGAATTATATCCTGTGATACTGCAAAGCAAGCCTGGGATATACTAGAAATGACACACGAGGGTACATCAATTGTTAAAAAGTCTAAAGTTCAACTCCTCACAACCAAATTTGAAGAAATTCATATGGAGGAAAATGAAATGTTTATGGACTTTTACACTAAACTAAATGACATTGTAAACTCAATGTGGGGTCTTGGCGATAAAATTCCAGAGAGTAAAGTGTGTACAAAGATACTACGTTCACTTCTTGAACGGTTCAATTCTAAAGTAACCGCAATCCAGGAACTTCGTGATACGGATAATATGAGGGTAGAAGAACTAGTTAGTTCTTTACAAACCTATGAATTAAATTCTAAAGCTCCTAGAGGTAAATCTATAGCTTTGAAATCTTCTAAAAGTATTTCTCAAGAAAACTCAGATTTAGAAAATTCTGAAGATGATATGGCTCTTTTGGCGAAAAAGTTTTATAAAATTTTCAAAAGCAAGAAAAGGGTCGACTTTCAAAAGGCAAATGAAAAGAAACGATCTAAACCTAAGTCCAAAATGTGGAAGTCTTTGAAAGATAGTCAATGTTACAACTGCCAAGAATATGGGCATTTAGCAAACAAATGTCCTAAAAAGGATAAACCCAGAAGGAAGGGTATGTTGGCTACTTGAGATGAATCGTCTGATTCTGAAGCATCTTCTGAATCAGAAAATTCTGAAACCGAGTCGGGCAGTGAAGTTAAAGCCCTTATGACTCTAGCCAAGTTTACTTTTTCAGATCACGATGATTCAACAAGTGAAGAAAATTTGGATTGTGATCATGAAAATGAAGTTGATCTTCAAGATGCTTATAATGCCTTATATAAAGAAAGTTATAAAATTGCTGTCAAACTTAAACTTCAAAAAGAAAGTTTTTTAAACTCAAAGAATGTTTTGAAACTCTTGTTTTAGAAAAATCCCAAATTTCAGATTGTTTTGAAAAATCAAAGTGTGATTTGGAATTTAAAACCTCCCTGATTGAAGATTTGAAATCTGAAAATGAGAAACTTAAAAATGAAGTATTTTCTCTCCTGAGTTTGAAGGACACATGGAGATATGCCCAAGGTGATCCAAAATTAGAAAAATTATTATCCGGATCAAGAAAATGCGGTGATCAATCCGGGTTGGTTTATGATAAAAATACATCTCCTAAACAGAAGAATACTCCTCCCAACTTTGTGAAAGGAGAGACTTCTAACTCAAAAGGAAAAGGTACTGGTCAAGTTTTTTCTAAAAATACAAAAACTTTTCGAAAACCTAAAAGCAGTTATATAAATTTTAAAAATCAGATCAGAAACCCACTAGCTAAAAAGATAATTGATTTACTAAAGGAGCTCTTAAAATCTAACTCAGTAGGGCACTCTTACAACTATAAACAAAAGAAGATCAACTATTCTCCTAAACCCAAAACAGTTCTGAAATAAGTTCCTAAGGTTGCTTGTTTGGTTGCTCACACTGCTTTCAAAGCTTCAAGCCATTCAAAATGGTACCTAGATAGTGGATGCTCCAGACATATGACAGGCGATAAGGCTCTATTCACCAATCTTAAAGATATGACTGATGGGTCAGTCACATTTAGTGATGGTAGCAATTGCAAGATAATTGGCAAAGGTATGGTTCAACTCTATAACCTTCCCTTATTTAAAGATGTTTTATATGTTGAGGGTTTAAGACACAACCTATTAAGCATATCTCAAATATGCGATAACAACCAGTGTTAAATTTTCTAACCAAGGCTATGAAATTATAAACAAAAAGGGTTCTATAATATTAACTAGTCGTAGAACTTCTGAAAACTGCTATATAGTAAGCGATGGTAGCTCATCTAACCAAACATGCTACATGGTCCATACCAATGAGACAGAATTGTGGCAAAAACGCCTCGGACATGTACACTACCGAAATTTATACAGATTGAGCAAAGGAGAACTAATTAGAGGTCTACCTAAGATGCAAAAAGTAGACAAGATTTGTGGTGAATGCCAGTATGGTAAACAAACTAGGAGCTCTCACAAAAATGTGAACTCCAATACCACCACAAGACCACTCGAGCTTCTCCACATGCATCTTATAGGACCAAAGAGAACGGAAAGTCAAAGTGGCAAAAAATACATCTTAGTTATCATAGATGATTATACAAGATACACTTGGGTCTCATTCTTGAGGGACAAATCATAAACCCTTGATGAAGTGAAAAAGATTATAAAACGGATCCAAACTGAAAAATGTTCTCAAGATAGTAAGATTCGTAGTGATCATGGATCCGAGTTTGAAAATAGTAGTTTTGAGAAATTCTGTAGCGATCAGGGAATATCGCATGAATTCTCTGCACCTAAGACTCCTCAACAAAATGAAATTGTCGAGAAGAAAAATAGAGTGCTTCAAGAAATGGGAAATGTTATGTTAAATAGCATGAAGCTCCCCAGGAATCTTTGGGTTGAAGTAGTGAATACCGCCTGCTACATTATTAACCGTGTTTATATTTGCAAATCTAATGATAAAACGGTTTATGAAATGTTGTTTGAGAAAAAGCCTTCTATCAAATATTTTCGAGTTTTTGGCAGCAAGTGTTATATTTTGCGTGACCGTGAAAATTTGGAAAAGTTCGACACTAAAAGTGATGAAGGGATCTTTTTAGGATATTCTTTAAACAGTCGTACATATCGTGTTCAAAACAGCAGACCGGTGTGATTCAAGAGTCAATAAATGTTGTAATTGATGATCATTTGAATACACCTGCCCCTAGTTCAGATAATGATGAAGTTCTTATACTTGAAAAAGCAGAAACTTCATCAAGTGAAACTAATTCTGAATTAAGGACTGTTAAAGATCATCCAACTTCTCAAATACTTGAAAAACCTCTCACTGGTGTGCGCACTCATAGACAATTAGAGGACATATGTAACTACGTATGCTTTACATCCCAGATAGAACCGGTTAACGTAAAAGAAGCACTTTCTGATGAAAACTGGACAGTTGCGATGCAGGAAGAACTTAATCAGTTTATCAGAAATGATGTCTGGTACCTTGTTCCTAAACCTAAAGATAAACATATTATTAGAACAAAATGGATTTTCAAAAACAAGTCTGATGAACTTGGAAATATTATTCGAAATAAAGCAAGGCTGGTTGTACAAGGGTACACACAAATTGAAGGTATTGACTATGAAGAAACCTTTGCCCCTGTAGCTCGTCTTGAATCAATCAAACTTTTTATTTTTATTGCTTGCTTTAGGAAAATTAAAATTTACCAAATGGATGTAAAGAGTGCTTTTTTGAATGATGATTTACATGAAGAGGTATATGTTGAACAACCTACAGGGTTTGAAGACCCTAAGTTTACTGATCATGTGTATCGTCTTAAAAAGGCTCTTTATGGTCTGAAACAAGCTCCCAGAGCATGGTACGAAAAACTGACTAAGTTTTTACGGAGTCATAATTTTTAGATGGGAAGTGTTGATAAGACGCTCTTTGTTAAGAAACATAACGATGATATTCTAATGGTTCAAATATATGTTGATGATATTATTTATGGATCAACCTGTACTAACATGACTGTTGAGTTTGCAGATTTAATGAAATCTAAGTTCGAAATGAGCACGGTTGGGGAATTAAATTATTTCCTAGGGTTGCAAGTGAAACAACAACCTGATGGAATTTTTATCTCTCAAACCAAATATGCTTTGAACGTAGTTAAGAAGTTTGGATTTGAAAATGGTAAAAATTTTGATACTCCTATGAGTACAACTTTGAGACTCTCAAAAGACTCTACAGGTAAAGATGTGGATCCTAAATTGTATCCTAGTTTGATTGGTAGTTTGCTTTACTTAACTGCAAGTAGACCAGATATCGCTTTGAGTGTTGGTATTTGTGCTCGTTATCAGTCAAATCCTAAAGAATCACACTTAACTGCTGTTAAGCGGATTATGCGATATGTTACAAGTTCTGCTAAACTGGGTCTCTGGTATCCTCATGAGACTAGTGTTCAATTAGCCGGGTACTCAGATGCTGACTGGGCTGGAAACATTGATGATAGAAAATCAACCAGTGGTGGTTGTTTTTACATCGGAAATTGTCTTGTCTCTTGATTTAGCAAGAAGCAAAGTTCTATATCGCTATCAATAGCTGAGGCTGAATACATTGCAGTTGGAAATGCATGTACTCAGCTTGTTTGGATGAAATGCATGTTAAGCGATTATGGAATTACACAGGATTCTATGATTTTGTATTATGAGAATTCCAATGCAATAAATATCTCAAAAAATCCAGTTCAGCATTCATGTACTAAGCATATTGACATTAGATTTCATTTCATTCGTGAATTAGTGGAAGAAAAATCATTATCTTTGGAATACATTCCAACCGAGACTCAACTTGTGGACATTTTCACTAAACCGCTCGACAAAAGTAGGTTTAATAAATTAACGTTTGATCTCGGTATATGCAATTTAAATTGAATTTGCATGCTTTGGTATATCATAGTGTACATATATTTGATGGCTTATTTGCTTAATTTTTGAAATCATTTGAAAAATTGTAAATTTTGGTCGTTACTCGACCAGTCGTGAGTGTACACGACCAGTCGTGCTTCGACCGGTCGTGAAACTCGTGAATTCACTTTATTTTGGGGTTTTGGCTCTTCTTCTTCATTTCCTTTCGTCTCTCCAACGAGCCTAGCCTCTATCGGTCAAACCCAACTTCATGATACTTCAAGGTTAGTGGTTCTTTTGCAATTTCCTTGTAGATTCTTGTTATTGGTGCTTCAAATTTGACTCTTGTAGAATCTATTTGCTCTTTCATTGCAAGTTTGGGGTTTTCTCTTAAAAAATCTCTTCTATCAAAACCCCACTTCTTCTTTCTTGAATCTTGTAGTTTCCTTGTTTCCTCCCTTGAAAATGGATGCTAGGAGTAAAAAGAAAACTACCTGAGGTCCCTCTTCATCTCGATTAGCATCTATTACGCAACGTCATCTTCGTTCTCCCAAAAATGATCTATCAGATGCTCGTGATTTGCGTATGCGCAATGTTATAGTTGAGCATTCTGTTAATATTAATCATATTGCTCCATTTGGTATCCTTCCTCTGTTGCAATCTGTGGGATGGGATAACATCTTACATTGGGGTGGAGCTGCATACCAGTCTCAATCCATGGTTGCATGTATTTGTGATTTTTCTCTTGAGAATTTAACTTTTAAAATTGATACTCAAAAAGGCTTATTTACTATGGATCACCATTTGATAGCTCACCTTATGGAAATTTCTATCAATGATGAGGGCATTCCGATTCATATATTATCTGATAAAATCTCAGAATCTGAAAGACGAATTCTTACTAGGGATTTATGTAATCTGGATGTTCACTAGACTCATAAAGGTAATGCACTTGCTTTAAGGTATTTGTTACCCAGACACAGAGTGCTTCACAGGATTTTCATCTCAAATCTATATCCGCGTTCTGGAAATAAAACTGAACTCACTACATTCATGGTTCGTGTTTTGCATTCCGTCATCTCTGGTGCAAAAATCTGTTTGCCTTCGGTAATTTGTCACTCCATTATTCAGTTTCGTCTCCATCCAGGTCATAGGGATATTCCCTTTGGTTATCTGATGACTAGGTTAGCCAATCATATGCTCGTGGCTATGCCTGTTCGAGAGAAACCCATCCATCATCTCCCTTTTAATAATTTCAATATTAACAAGATGAATTTAGAATTGGTTGATGGCCAAGTGGATGTTGGTAGCAGTGGTGCTGAAGCAGGGAATGCAGATGAAGCTGGTGATCTTCCTGCAAATATAAATATGAATGATATTTTTGAAGACCTTGAGTCAGACTCGGCTGATGATCCTGACTTTCAGCCTTCTGATTTTGATGAGAGGTTGAATTCTCTTCAGGAACAGGTGGCTCAAATTCGTGTTACCCAAAACACTCAATTTTCTTATTTACGCAAATACATGAGGCATGTTGCTAGGGGTTTACACAAAAGTGATCCATCTAATCCTGCTCCATCTTCTGGTTCTGACTAACAATTTTACTTTTGGTCTGTAATAACTGGTATTTAACTTTACTCTATGGCTGCACTATGTGTGCTTGACTGACTTTTAATGAATTATGCACTATGCACTTTGAACTTTTTATCTCTTGCATCTATATTCCGTCTCCTACTTTGCTTAACCTTAGCTTGCCCTTATTTTTTCTTCCTTTGTCATTTTGTGTCAAAAAGGGGCAGAAGTTTGGTGAAGCTTTGGTTGGATTTAATGATTATGATTATGGGATTGTAGAGTAGTTTGGATGTGCTGTTACTCAGGGGGAGTAAGCTGGAAGCTGGATGTTGCTTATGATGATGTCTGTTTAACTGTTGTCATGATTCACTATTGAACCTGTTGTGCTTGTATCTCTCTTATTCTTGGAAGTATTATTATTTGGGTGTTATTTGGGTGTTATTTGGGTGTTATTTGGGTGTTTTGTCACAAATTTGACAAAGGGGGAGATTGTAAGTGTTATGGTCTCATGCTCCTTTGGTTGTCAAATTTTGATGTGTCAAAACATCTATCTGTGTCTTGTATGGTCTTTTATATGTGTTCAAGACACTACATCAACACTTCATGACATTGGATGTCTTTAAGAAATACAAAGTGTACTTCATCATCCTATCAATGTTCAAAGCTATAATGTTGAAGTTCAAGACTCAAGAAACAACTTCAAAACTCAAGAGCAACGCATGAAGTAGTTTTCAAGCTGATGAAGATTTTAAATCTATAACAAGTTCAAGATCTCAAGCTTGATAAGATTCAAATGTCTACATTCGTTAAATGGTTGAAGTTCAATGTCCATACGAAATGATTCAGGTTTGAATGACCAATAGGTTGACCTTAGAGTAGGTCACTTCGGATACATAACTCAAATATATCTTTAAAAGGTTTTTGGTCTGTTCTTAGACCAGTCCTAGCCTCTATTCAACCAGTCTTGGCATTGACTCGACCAGTCCAAGAAATTCCACGACCAGTCCTAACTTGTTGAGAATTTTCAGAATTTTCTGGTACACCTACGACCAGTCCTGGTGGTCCTTCAACCGATCGTAGGAGTGACTTCGACTCGATCACGACCAGTTGTAAGTCTACGACTTAAAGTCCAACAAGTAATTCTATGGTCCTACAACTAGTCATAGAGATCTATGACCAGTCGTAGGTGACCCACGACCGGTCGTAGGTTCCCAAAGACCAGTCGTGGAACGGCTTTCAAAAATCTTGCTCCTTATTTCAAATATCCGTTAGAGCTATGACCAGTTGAAAGTTCCTAAGACCAGTCGTAGATGCGATTTCTGCTTCTATAAATTGAACACGAATTTCAGAGTTTGATAATTGAATTCATAATATTTTCAAGGCTCCACTTTGAGATAAGTTTGTGTTTGTTTTTAAGCTATTTTGTGCATAATTACTTTCTCTTTTTTGCTAGCTTATTTAATTTGATTTTGTTTCTATATTCCAATCTTATTTGAAAAGAGGAATTACCTTATTCCTTCTTCTTGAAATCAAAATCAAATATAGCTACGCCCAACTAGTTAAAATCTAAAATCTATTAGAACTTAGAACCATATTAAAGTAAGTATTGGAAATTGAACTTTAACATTCAATCATCTACTCCGATTGGTTCTACCGGGCTGCTACGAAAAGGAGAAATCCATGTATTTTACAATTCTGCAAAATTTCATTTCTTTTGGTTTTGTTTGAGGTTAAGCCGGAAAAATCTCATTGTATTGGTTATCTGAGGAGAGCCAGAAAACTCAGAAAAGAGGAGTTTTTTAATTGTGTAAGCCCAAGTGAAAAAGACACAATTGTAAAGGTTTTGGGTGAACCTGTGAAAGCCTATTTGATAGTGAACGCTAATATCCCATGTGTGAGGATATTAGGAGTGGAGTAGCATTCTGTGTGGCTGTTGAAAGACAGTTGGTGTAAATACAGGCGAACCACTATAACTCTTTGTCTTGTGGATTGAATGCTTGCTTAGTTTTCATATCTTTTATCATTCAATTGTGTGGAATGTACATGTGGATGTGAATGTTGTAACAATTTACATTTCAAGCAAGTGTGGGGATTGTTGTAATAAATTAGATCTATATTTTGCATTTAATTTCAATTCTTTGCTATTCATTTATTTATATTAAAATTGAGTTCTTGATCCAAAAGACGTTCTAGAAATAAGGTTGTCCTACCATAAGCCCTTGTTTATTATGGTGTAAGGTTGTCCTTAGAACTGAATTTGTATCAATCTCTCAATACTTATTTATTAAGGTGATTTGATTTCAGCATTGTGAATTGATTTATAATTGTAAGGCTATTGATTTATTTTATTCCGCTGATTTTATTTTAATTTGGCATAGTCCTATTCACCCCCCCCCCCCTCCTCTAGGACATATAGCTTGGCCTTTTCAGATATACCTAGGTACCGGATTTCTGGGCGTGACAACGATAACCCAATCCTCATCACCTTCCAGTGCTTGAGGTGAAGTAAACACGATTCAAACTATTGTTCGGGTTAAGTTATTTTTGCTTATAGGGGACTAGGTCTCGCACCTTGGAGGCTGATCTGGTGCATATTCTACTATGAATCTAGTTGCAGTGATATAAAAGTTCACATTTCTCATTGAGTTTGCCATTAATCGTAGTTCACAATTTTATCTTTTTACCTTCAAAATAAAACACGAAATTGTAATTATTATTTGAATAGTAACGTAATCTTTCTGAGAGATGAAGGGGAGGATGTTCCCACTGAGAGTCACCATTTTGGCGTCAGAAAAATGCCAATGTAACACCCCAGATTTTTACCAACTTGGAGTTAGACGTACTTAGGCAATGGGTCGATCCTAACACCTTAATTACTTCTCAAAAACTCAATCCCAAAGTGTAAAGTCCCTTTTTAACCTTTTTCCTTCGAAATCTCACCTCTCACTATCATATCCTTCAATTTTTTTAAGAACATTCATAATACACACCAATCTCAGGGTATAAATGATGAAGAACAATACTGAAACTAAAACTTACCATAAATAGTAAATAAACGGATAAAATGGGTTTTAACCCTTAACCTTTTAGAATCTAACAAAATAAATAGGCTAGTTGGATAGATTATTGTCTCTTACCCCAAAATCATATATTGCATGTTAAATAAAATCATTCCGGTTTACAAATTGGACCTGAAAATGCCTCACACAGACACGGGGACCAAACGACACAATTCGGGGGGACCCGAGGTGGGCCCCGCATGTTTCCGACACCCCCGGGGGAGGAGCACCTCGCCCAAAGGGCGAGCCCTCACCAAAACCTCCAGATGTCGACGAGGACCTCGTCGCTTTGGTGAGGCCTCGTCCGTACAGTGGGCCAGGGCGGGCTGCAGCGGGCCGGGTGACCCGTTTTCTGTAATTTTTCTACACTGTTTGTCCTACTTTGAAAAATCATATCTCCCTCGTTACAACTTTGATTTAGGTGATTCAAAAGCCAGATTTAAGATCGATGAGTCTAATTTCATATAAAAATAAGTGAAAAATATAATAAATTGTTTAATATAGTTAAATATAGGTCGTTGTGACAACTGTCTGAAAATCATTCACTCAATTCTCTCTCTCTCTCTCTCTCTCTCTCTCTCTCTCTCTCTCTCTCTTTCCTTCTCTTTCTTTCTTCTCTCTCCCTTAGGTTTAGGAAATTCGTATGGAATATGAGAGAGGTGGTTTAAGCCTCTTATATAGGCCCAAAATTACCGAAAATAGGCTCAAGTCAAGGTATACTTAGGTTATAACCAAAACCAGCCTGTTTCGACTCAACGGACATTTTCGGAGCCCCCCCTTCTGAGTGCGGTCGGACTTAAGCTCCCTGACTATGGATCTAGGTCGAGTTAAGTTTTCATTTTAGTCGGGTTCCCAGATCACACGTGGCGGATCAGTTTCAGTTAAATGGTCACCGAACTCGATCAGGATTACATGTACACCGCCATGTGTAAGAAATTTCTCCTGTACGAGGGTGTATTTGGGACAGATTCTGACGGTCTGATTCCTTATATTTGGCCCGCAAGTGACAAGTCTCAGATTATTTAAATTAGATTTGATTTCTAAAGGAAACCATGTTTTCCTCACACTCTTCACTCTAGGCTCAAGCAAATGGCTTCGGGACACTATCTGGACTTGATTTTTAAGGTGGTGGTCAAGTCTAGCAAAGCGGTCTTAATTATATAATTACGTAGTAATCAGACTTTCAACGTGCTGTCCAGATCCGATACAAAGTTACTATGTGCTCCTGAGAACAACTGAATAATGAGATTGATCCTAGATTTCAGGCTAACGTAGCATCAACGATTCTACAAGTTTTGGGTCTTACAGATCGTATTTAAAGTAGTTCAAGCTAATTCTACTGATTGTTCAGCTCAGTACTTAACTAAAGTGTGCCCTAAGTGGGAGTTATTTTTGGGAATCGCTTCTTCTATTCTACGTGCTTATTCATCGCGTCCGTGTCGCTACTAGGGCAATTCTGACTTCGTTCTTAGGTAAGAAAACTTAACCCTAACCTGTTCTATGGTTTCAGCTATTGCAAGTAGCGAAATAGCTAACTTAACTCGTGATATAAGTTGCCATTTCATCATTGACAAAGACCTAGAGTCTCTGTCGAGTTCTTTATGGTTCTACAGCGTAAGGTGCGGACTTTAAACGTATAGGTTATGGTTTTCAAGGCTTTTAATGTCAGTTAATGATATATTATTGATGTGGATGCTATTGCACATGTACAAAGTGCTATCCGTTTCGTTTTTCAGATATACGTTAACTATGTTGAATATACTGTATTCCTTGTATTTGTAGAAACTACCGTATATGTATGAAATACAGATTTGTGCTTGCCATGATTAATTGTTGTCTATGGATGTTAGATGCATGTGTATCAACTTCTGGGTGAATGGATTAGCCTAATAACTATTATATTAACATACGTCGTGTATGTATAAGTTGTAGCCTAAGTGTTTATGAAAATGTCTAAGTGGGTATAAACTATGTAATAGTGTATGCCATGACTAACCATCGTGGATATGTGATTGTTGTATAGGTGGCAATCCTTTCATGAAAGGACTTGCCCTAATACGTATTCTAACTACTACATACCATGTATGATGTTATGTGCAGACTAAGTGTATGTAAAAATGTCTGTATGAGTAAGTTCTTATAAATTTTTCTCTAATTGGGCATTGAGATAGGATTCTCAACTACCCTAACGATGTTTATGATTTCCTCCATGTATGTCATGTTTTGATATCTGTGTGATTATGAATTGAATATTTATGAACTCATGCTTATGTTGTACTTCATAACATACTCAACTGATTGTATGATATGAAATATGTATTCATTACTGCTCAATTATCTCATATGCTAGTTTGTTGAGGTTGATTGTGTTTGGGGCTATTATATAGTCCAGGCAATCGATAATAGGCCTCGTATTAGTGGTTGGCGTTGTTTCGTTACATGAGATAAGCCTGACGAATCCGAGTCGTATATCGGTTGACGACAGTGGTTAGGCCATATGGCGTGCTTATGCACTTCATGTCGATCAATTCAATGTACGCTCGTGCTAGTCGAGCTCGTCAAGTAACCCGATTGACCCGATGTATGTTCACCATGTTTGGACGCTATTGCTTGAACCTATGGTACCAAACTCACCAGTGAAATCCATGTTAACTCTGGTACCTCAATCCGCTAAGACTCATGAGTCAGACATGGTGGTATGGGACACCGTGGTCGAGCTGTCAACCTACGTTTTGGCGACGAGCCTCCCCGTAGTGACCAGTGAGCAACCCAGACTCGTGAGTCAAATACAGTGGTATGGGACACTGTATTCAAGTTGTCGGCCTACACTGATTTGGTGACGAGTCCTTTGTAGTGACCTCGAGCATACTTTGAACCTGCGTAGAGGCGACGAGCCTTTCCGTAGTAATTAGAGTATACACTAGGCCTGTACTGATTTGGCAACAAGCCCATTGCAGCGACCTAGAACCGCAACATCGTATGAGATTCTAGGACTGACGACCCTAGAATGGATCCTTGTTTGGGAATGATATAAGGGAGGTACATTAGTTTCCCTATCCTGCTATATGAAAAGGACTAATAAGAACTTGGCAATCATATGCATGCACCGCATTACGCATGCGTTCAGGTGTAGCAAGTCAAGTACTGAGGCAGTGTTGTTCATGAGCGAACGTGAGATGAAGTCGCTGAGGGAGCGTAGGCGAGGACATGCATCATACATTCATACCATTCTTACATTAAAAAGAGTACTTAGGGATGTGTGATTTACTGCTTTATCGTTACTGCTTGATTGAATTGATAACATGCTAACCTTTACTTTATTGTTCCACTGAGTTGATCACTCACTTCCACGTTACGGGACGGTGTTGTACACACCAACCAGGCCCTGTCTTAGTTGCAGGTGGTGGGGATGCCTACGAGGTGGAGCCGGATTTCGAGGATGACGAGGAGGCATTCTCCGACATGCAGTTTTCAGGCGGGTTCATGTGAGTCATGTCCTGATCGACGAGGATTTCTGGGATGTTGACCAGATGACATTACACCTTTTGTATGTGTTGAAATTGTACATGTAATTATTTAACCTGGTAACATTATCACACTCTGGAGACTTACCATAGTTTATATATTTTATATTTCTATCACAGTCTTCCGCTTGCAATTTCACATGTCTCTGGAGTATGATATGCTATTTTGGTATAATCTCATTCATGTTTCAATGCAATCATCATAATCATCATTATCTATGTTGCATAAGTGATGCGTTGGAACTCGGGTGCAGAGTTTTGCTTAACCCCTGATTTTAAGGGCATTACAAGATGGTATCAGACCATGATTTGGATTAAACTGGACCTAGGTTATGGTAACACGTTGCACACTGACGCACTCTGATTTAGGAAGGAGGCGATGGAATTTACAAACCACATTAGTATCCCAAGTTTCACCGACGGGCGAGATTAACTACAGTAGTATAGCCCGTACATAGCTGAGACCATGTAAAATGATCTCACATCCCCACTTCTATTCACTCAAGCTTCCGTCTTCTTCCACATCTTACACCTATCCACCACCATTACCTTCACAACCTCCAAATGTTGGGACATGTTTGTGTCCCATAAGCTTCGCCACCTCCAAATGGTGGGACTTTTAGGGCCCGTTCGGCCAACTGCATTATGTGAGTTTATGGTGGATGGAATTGTAAAGTAACAATAAATGCATGTGTAAGGTATTGTCCCTGGATTGGGTGTATCCCATGTTTTCCAATACCATGTTTGAAATGTATGTAATTAAAAGTAAATCCCAGGATTTCCTTTCAAATTATACTTGGAAATTCATCACCATGAGATTTGGAAATCGCATCTCACACTTTCCAACACAAGGCCCATTTTCTAAAGCCTATGAAATTAATTTTAATCCCATCCCACCCTCCTTCGAAACATGTCTTTCCCAATCCCGAAGTGGGATTAACAATGCAATCCATTTAAAACAACTTAATACCACTAGTCAAACAGGCCCTTAGAGTTTTGGGACCTAAAGTGGGTACTCCTAGATTTTAGGAAAATTCTGATAGTATAGGAAATCTAATAAATTGATAACATGAACCAGAGGACCTCCTTAGCTGGTATGGTCATGTGTGAAGTGCTCGAGCGTAGTTAAATTCAAGTTCGGGCAACTCAATTCCAATCAGACGACCATTGATCCTAAGTGATAAAACACTTGTATTAGAAATGATATGAAATCATCTAGCATATGAGCGTAGACTTTGGATTACAACTATCGGATTACTGCTACTCATAAGTTAAGATTAGGCTACTAGTTATACGTTCGTAAAAGACTACTTATGCTAAGATATTTGAAAGATAGATTGAGTAGTTGACTTGATTAGGTTGGAGTGAGACCTCATTCCTTCGTTGAAACACCTTAATACTTATAGACTTCTGTAATAACTCTTAGGAAGGTTGTTTTGATTAGAAACTATTCACGTATAGGGAAAACTTATATATATACCTTGGATTGAATGTTAGGTCAAATCAACACACCCTTTAGAATTGCCTTCACAAAGACTTATTACAAACGGGAACACGGAGTAGAGAACTATATATAAGCGAGGTATTCGCGGTGTGAATTGAATCCTCAATCCTGGTAGTTACCAATGAACTCACTGCTCTGATCAAGCAGAAGATCGGGATCAACTAGGATTAAGAACTGATACGACAAACCTTCTGTCATATCTAGGCAGAAGGTCCATGTATCCGACTAAGACCCTCTACACAACTTTCCTTCCATGTTGGCCCGACCATTTGCAACCAAAAGTTTATAATAGGAATATATAGCCGATAGAGACTTTGTCCTTTTAGGCCTAAGAAATTTCTCAAATGGGCAATAGACAGTTAGGAATTAGGTCTTGAACCACGAACCATTCTGGCACCCATATTGTGCGTCTGAACTTAGAAAGATAGTCTGCCCGTTAACCTATTGTGTCCCAATCCCTTATGTGCTAATAATGTATAGATTATTTTACAGTATTAAATCGGGCATGATTAAAGGAGGTAAGTCAGGACCGTGGCAAAAGTCCTTCCTTGGGTAGAATTAGACATCTTCCCACAAACTCACACCGGCCCTTGAAATCAACCACAATGCCCATTATCTTTAACTTCTTTCTATAACCATAGGTACCAATGCCCTAACACACATCACCGATGGAAGGAAGACCAATGTATTGGGAGATCGCATCCCATTTCATGTCAAGGATAGGTCCTAACGTGCACCTTGTTCCGACATACGGATCAGAACATAGATCTTTGAGCCTTAAGAGTAGAAATAAGTTTTAAGGGGGGGTAGAACATTACGAGCCTAATTTAGTTAAGTCAGCCTATACATCCATTGGATCAAAGTGGCGCAGCGGAAGCGTGGTGGACCCTAGCACCATTGGCCCAGGATCAAAGGTAACTGATCCATGTTATACCAACGATTGCGTCATTAAATAGGATCTGAATCTTCCTTAGAATGTCAATAATGAAGTCATTGAAGGAAAGAAATTAGGGTTTAAGTGTTAAACCAATCATATTACAGAATAGGCCTAACAATGGGTATGAGCTGAATTACAATAACCAAGGTCAATGTATCCATAGATGTGCTCGTTGAATACGAACTTAATAGGAGCCTTAGCCAATATTAGGGCGAAAAAGTTTTAAGGAGGATAGACTAAAGTAAGCCAAACTAGCATATATAGTATACACCCTACCACGCACATAAACTTGAAATCAATTAATCTTAGGCAAGTGAAATAATAAAATCTCTACTTATTACCCTTATGCAATTTCGGGGACGAAATTATTTTTAAGGGGGGTAGATTGTAACATCCCAGATTTTTGCCAACTTGGAGTTAGACGTACTTAGGCAATGGGTCGATCAAAACACCTTAATTACTTCTCAAAAACTCAATCCTAAAGCGTAAAGTCCCTTTTTAACCCTTTTCCTTCGAAATCTCACCTCTCACCATCCAATCCTTCAATTTTTTAAGAAAATTCATAATACACACCAATCCTAGGGTATAAATGATGAAGAACAATACCGAAACTAAAACTTACCATAAATAGTAAATAAACGGATAAAATGGGCTTTAACCCTTAAAATTTTGGAATATAACAAAATAAGTAGGTTAGTTGGATAGATTAGTGTCTCTTACCCCAAAATCATATATTGCATGTCAAATAAACTCATTCCAGTTTGCAAATTGGACCTGAAAATACCTCACACGGACACGGGGGCCAAACGACACAATTCGGGGGGACCCGAGGTGGGACCCGCCTGTTTCCGGCACCCCCGGGGAGGAGGACCTCGTTCAAAAGGTGAGCCCTCGCCAGAACCTCCAGAGGTCAGCAAAGACCTTGTCGCTTTGGCGAGGCCTCGTCCATGCAGCGGGCTAAGCGACTCATTTTTTGTAATTTTTCTACACTGTTTATCCTACTTTGAAAAATCATATCTTCCTCGTTATAACTCCGATTTAGGTAATTCAAAATCCAGATTTAAGATTGATGAGTCTAGGTTTATATAAAAATAAGTAAAAAATATAATAAATTGTTTAATATAATTAAATATAGGTCGTTGTGACAACTGTCTGAAAATCATCAGTTTGGACAACTGCTGCTTCGAGAATTTTTAGAATTTTTCTACAACACAAAATCTAATGAAAATTGATGAAGATGAAGTAGAATTGATGATGAACTACTAGAAAAAATAATAAAAATAATATACTAATTAAAAGTGCCAGAAACGGGCGTAGAACATCCCTAGGACCTTATTTTGTTGTAATTAGGGCATGCTTTAGTTAAGTACTAAGCTGAACAATCAGTAGAATTAGCTTAAACTACTTTAAATATGATCTGTAAGACCCAAAACTTGTAGAATCGCTGATGCTACGTTACCCTGAAATCTAGGATCAATCTCATTACTCAGTTGCTCTCGGGAGCACATTGAAACTCCGTATCGGATCTGGACCGCACGTCGAAAGTCTGATTACTACGTAATTATATAATTAAGAACGCCTTGCTAGACTTGACCACCACCTCAAAAATCTAGTCTAGATAGTGTCCCGAAGCCATTCGCTTGAGCCCGGAGTGAAGAGTGTGAGAAAACGTGGTTTCCTTTAGAAATCAAATCTAATTTAAGTAATCTGAGACTTGTCGCTTGCGGGCCAAATATAAGGAATCAGACCATCAGAATCTTACCCAAATAGACCCTCGGATCAGGAAAAATTTCTTACACATGGCGGTGTACTTGTAATCCTGATCGAGTTTCAGTGACCGTTTAACTGAAACTGGTCCGCCATGTGTGATCTGGGAACTCGACTAAAATGAAAACTTAACTCGACCTAGATCCATAGTCAGGGAGCTTAAGTCCGACCGCACTCAGAAGGGGAGGCTCCGAAAATGCTCCGTTGAGTCGAAACAGGCTGGTTTTGGTTATAACCTAAGTCTACCTTGGCCCTGGGCCTATTTTCGGCAATTCTGGGCCTATATAAGAGGCTTAAACCACCTCTCTCATATTCCATACGAATTTCCTAAACCTAAGGGAGAGAGAAGAAAGAAAGAGAAGGGGAGAGAGAGAGAGAGAGAGAGAGAGAGAGAGAAAGTGAGTGAATGAGTGGGAGTTATTCTTGGGAATCGCCTCTGCTATTTTACGTGCTTGTTCATCGTGTCCATGTCGCTACTAGGAAAATTTTGACTTCGTTCTTAGGTAAGAAAACCTAACCCTAACCTGTTCTATGGTTTCAGCTGTTGGAAGTAGCAAAATAGCTAACTTAACTCCTGATATAAGTTGCCATTTCATCGTTGACAAAGACCTAGAGTCTCTATCGAGTTCATTACAGTTCTACGGCGTAAGGTGCGTACTTTAAACGTATAGGTTATGGTTTTCAAGGCTTTCAATGTCAGTGAATGATATATTACTGACGTAGATGTTATTACACATGTACAAAGTGTTGTCCGTTTCGTTTTTCAGATATACGTTAACTATGTTGAATATACTGTATTCCTCGTATTTGTAGAAACTACCATATACATATGAAATACAGATTTGTGCTTGCCATGATTAATTGTTATCTATGGATGCTAGATGCATGTGTATCAACTTCTGGGTGAACGGATTAGCCTAATACCTATTATATTAACATATGTCATGTATGTACAAGTTGTAGCCTAAGTGTTTGTGAAAACGTCTAAGTGGGTATAAACTATGCATTAGTGTACGCCACGACTAACCATCGTGGATATGTGATTGTTGTATAGGCAGCAATCCTTTGACGAAAGGACTTACCCTAATATGTATTCTAACTACTACATACCATGTATGATGTTATGTGCAGACTAAGTGTATGTAAAAATGTCTGTATGAGCAAGTTCTTATAAATTCTTCTCTAATTGGGCGTTGAGATAGGATTCTCAACTACCCTAACGATGTGTATGATTTCTTCCATGTATGCCATGTTTAGATATCTGTGTGATTATGAATTGAATATGTATAAACTCATGCTAATGTTGTACTTCATAACATGCTCAACTGATTGTATGATTTGAAATATGAATTCATTACTGCTCGATTATCTCATATGCTAGTTTGTTGAGGTTGATTGTGTTTGGGGCTATTATATAGTCCAGGCAATCGGTAATAAGCCTCGTATTAGTGGTTGATGTTGTTTCGCTACATGAGATGCGCCTGACGAATCCGAGTCGTATATCGGTTGACGACGGTGGTTAGGCCACATGGCGTGCTTATACACTTCATGTCGATCAATTCGATGTACGCTTGTGCTAGTCGAGCTCGTCAAGTAACCCAAATGACCCGATGTATGTTCACCATGTTTGGACGCTATTACTTGAACCTAGGGTACCAAACTCACTAGTGAAATTCTTGTTAACCTTGGTACCTCAATCCGCTAAGACTCATGAGCCGAACATGGTAGTATAGGACACCGTGGTCGAGCTGTCAGCCTATGCTAGGGCGACGAGCTTCCCTGTAGTGACCAGTGAGCAAGCCAGACTCGTGACCCGAATACAGTGGTATGGGACACTGTATTCGATCTGTCAGCCTACACAGATTTGGTGACGAGCCCTTTGTTGTGACCTCGAGCATACTCTGAACCTGCGTAAAGGCGACGAGCCTTTCCGTAGTAATCAAAGTATACACTAGGCCTGTACCAATTTGGCGACGAGCCCATTGCAGCGACCTAAAACCGCAACATCGTATGAAATTTACTAGGACTGACGACCCTAGAATGGATCCTTGTTGGGGAATGATATAAGGGAGGTACCTTAGTTTCTCAATCCTGTTATATGAAAAGGACTAATAAGAACTTGGTAATCATATGTATGCACCGCATTACGCATGCGTTCAGGTGTAGCGGGTCAAGCACTGAGGCAGTGTTGTTCATGCGCGAATGTGAGATGAAGTCACTAAGGGAGCGTAGGCGAGGTCATGTATCATACATTCATACCATTCTTACATTAACAGGAATACTTAGGGATGTGTGATCTACTGCTTTATCATTACTGCTCGATTGAACTGATAGCATGTTAACCTTTGCTTTATTGTTCCACTGAGTTGATCACTCACTCCCACGTTACGGGTCGGTGTTGTACACACCAACCAAGCCCTGTCTTAGTTGCAGGTGGTGGCGATGCCTACGAGGTGGAGCCAGATTTCGAGGATGATGAGGAGGCATTCACCGACATTACACCTTTTGTATGCGTTGGAATTGTACATGTAATTATTTAACCTGGTAACATTATCACACTCTGGAGACTTACCATAGTTTATATATTTTATATATCTATCACAGTCTTCCGCTTGCAATTTCATTTGTCTCTGGAGTATGATATGCTGTTTTGGTATAATCTTATTCATGTTTCAATGCAATCATCATAATCATCATTATCTATGTTGCATAAATAATGCGTTGGAACTTGGGAGCTGTGTTTTGCTCAACCCCCGATTTTCAGGGCGTTACAAGATGGTATCAGAGCATGATTTGGATTAAACTGGACCTGTTTATGGTAACACGATACACACTGACGCACTCTGATTTAGGAAGGGGGCGATGGAATTTAGAAACCACATTAGTATCCCAAGTTTCACCGACGGGCGAGATTAACTACAGTAGTATAGCCTGTACGTAGCCGAGACCATGTAAAATGATCTCACATCCCCACTTCTATTCACTCAAGCTTCCATCTTCTTCCACATCTTACACCTATCCACCACCATTACCTTCACAACCTCCAAATGTCACAACCTCCAAATGGTGGGACATTTAGGGCCCGTTCGGCGAACTGCATTATGTGAGTTTAAGGTGGATGGAGTTGTAAAAGTAACAATAAATGCATGTGTAAGGTATTGTCCCTGGATTGGATGTATCCCATGTTTTCCAATACCATGTTTGGAATGTATGGAATTAAAAGTAAATCCTGGGATTTCCTTTCAAAGTACACTTGGAAATTCATCACCATGAGATTTGGAAATCGCATCTCACACTTTCCAACACAAGGCCCATTTTCCAAAGCCTATGAAATTGATTTTAATCCCATCCCACCCTCCTTCGAAACATGTCATCCCAATCCTGAAGTGGGATTAACAATGCAATCCATTTAATACAACTTAATACCACTGGTCAAATAGGCCCTTAGAGTTTTGGGACATAAAGTGGGTACTCCTAGATTTTAGGAAAATTCTGACAGTATAGGAAATCTAATAAATTGATAACATGAACCAGAGGACCTCCTTAGGTAGTATGGTCATGTGTGAAGTGCTCAAGCGTAGTTAAATTCAAGTTCGGGCAACTCAATTCCAATCAGACAACCTTTGACCCTAAGTGATAAAACACTTCCTTGTATTAGAAATGATAAGAAATCATCTAGCGTATGAGCGTAGACTTTGGATTACAACTATCGGATTACTGCTACTCATAAGTTAAGATTAGGCTACTAGTTATACGTCCGTAAAAGACTACTTATGCTAAGATATTTGAAAGATAGGTTAAGTAGTTGACTTGATTAGGTTGGAGTGAGACCTCATTCCTTCGTTAAATCACCTTAATACTTATAAACATCTTTAATAACTCTTAGGAAGGATGTTTTGATTAGAAACTATTCACGTATAGGGAAAACTTATATATATATACCTTGGATTGAATGTTAGGTCAAATCAATACACTCCTTAGAATTGCCTTCCCAAAGACTTATTACAAATGGAAACACGGAGTAGAGAACTATATATAAGCGAGGTATTCGCGGTGTGAATTGAATCCTCAATCCTGGTAGTCACCAATGAACTCACTGATCTGATCAAGCAGAAGATCGGGATTAACTAGGATTAAGAACTGATACGACAAACCTTCTGTCATAGCTAGGCAGAAGGTCCATGTATCCGACTCAGACCCTCTACACAACTTTCCTTCCGTGTTGGCCCGACCACTTGCAACCAAAAGTTTATAATATGAATATATAGCTGATAGAGACTTCGTCTTTTTAGGCCTAAGAAATTTCTCAAATGGGTAACAGACAGTTAGGAATTAGGTCTTGAACCACGGACCATTCTGGCACCCATATTGTGCATATGAACTTAGAAGGATAGCCTGTCTGTTAACCTATTATGTCCCAGTCCCTTATGTACTAATAATGTATAGATTATTTTACAGTATTAAATCGGACATGATTAAAGGAGGTAAGTCAGGACTGTGGCAAAAGTCCTTCCTTGGGTAGAATTAGACAACTTGCCATAAACTCACACCATAAGTACTAATGCCCTAACACACATCACCGATGGAAGGAAGACCAATGTATTGGGAGATCGCATCCCATTTCATGTCAAGGATAGGTCCTAACGTGCACCTTGTTCCGACATACGGATCAGAACATAGATCCTTGAGCCTTAAGAGTAGAAATAAATTTTAAGGGGGGGTAGAACATTACGAGCCTAATCTAGTTAAGTTAGCCTATACATCCATTGGATCAAAGTGGCACAGCGGAAGCGTGGTGGACCCCTGCCCCACTGGCCCAGGATCGAAGGTAACTGATCCATGTTATACCAATGATTAGGTCATTAAATAGGATCTGAATCTTCCTTAGAATGTCAGTAATGAAGTCATTGAAGGTAAGAAATTAGGGTTTAAGTGTTAAACCAATCATATTATAGAATATGCCTAACAATGGGTACGAGCTGAATTAAAATAACCGAGGTCAATGTATCCATAGATGTGCTCGTTGAATACGAACTTAATAGGAGCCTTAGCCAATTTTAGGGCGAAGAAGTTTTAAGGAGGATAAACTAAAGTAAGCCAAACTAGCATATATAGTATACACCCTACCACACATATAAACTTGAAATCAATTAATCTTAGGCAAGTGAAATAATAAAATCTCTACTTATTACTCTTAGCCAATTTCGGGGATGAAATTATTTTTAAGGGGAGTAGATTGTAACACCCCGGATTTTTGCCAACTTGGAGTTAGACGTACTTAGGCAATGGGTCGATCCTAATACCTTAATTACTTCTCAAAAACACAATCCCAAAGCGTAAAGTCCCTTTTTAACCCTTTTCCTTCGAAATATCACCTCTCACCATCCTATCCTTCAATTTTTTTAAAGAAAATAAATAATATACACCAATCCTAGGGTATAAATGATGAAGAACAATACCGAAACTAAAACTTACCATAAATAGTAAATAAACGGATAAAATGAGTTTTAACCCTTAAACTTTTGGAATCTAACAAAATAAATAGGCTAGTTGGATAGATTAGTGTCTCATACCCCAAAATCATATATTACATGTCAAATAAAGTCATTCCGGTTTGCAAATTGGACCTAAAAATGTCTCACACGGACACGGGGGCCAAACGACACAATTTGGCGGGACCCGAGGTGGGACCCACATGTTTTTGGCACCCTCGGAGGAGGAGGACCTCTCCCAAAAGGTGAGCCCTCGCCAGAACCTCCAGTGGTCAGTGAGGACCTCGTCGGTTTGGCGAGGCCTCGTCCATACAGCGGGCCAGGGTGGGCCGCGGCGGGTCGGGCGACCCGTTTTCTGTAATTTTTTTACAATGTTTATCCTACTTTGAAAAATCATATCTCCCTCGTTATAACTCTGATTTAGGTGATTCAAAATCCAGATTAAAGATCGATGAGTCTAGTTTAATATAAAAATAAGTAAAAAATACAATAAATTTTTTAATATAGTTAAATATAGGTCGTTGTGACAACTATCTGAAAATCATCAGTTTGGACAGCTGCTGCTTCGAGAATTTTTAGAATTTTTCTACAACACAAAATCTAATGAACTTTGATGGAGATGAATTAGACTTGATGATGAACTACTAAAAAAATAATAAAAATAATATACTAATTAAAAGTGACAGAAACGGGCGTAGAACTTCCCTAGGACCTTATTCTATCGTAATTAGGGCACGCTTTAGTTAACTACTAAGCTGAACAATCAGTAGAATTAGCTTGAACTACTTTAAATACGATCTACAAGATCCAAAACTTGTAGAATCGTTGATGCTATGCTACCCTAAAATCTAGGATCAATCTCATTACCCAGTTGCTCTCGGGAGCACATTGAAACTCCGTATCGGATCTGGACCGCACGTCGAAAGTTCGATTACTACGTAATTATATAATTAAGACCGACTTACTGGACTTGACCACCACCTCGAAAATCAAGTCTAGATAGTCTCCCGAAGCCATTCGCTTGAGCCCGGAGCGAAGAGTGTGAGAAAACGTGGTTTCCTTTAGAAATCAAATCTAATTTCAGTAATCTGATATTTGTCGCTAGCTGGCCAAATATAAGGAATCAATCCGTCAGAATCTGACCCAAATACACCCTCGGATCAGGAGAAATTTCTTACACATGGAGGTGTACTTATAAACCTGATCGAGTTCCGGTGACCGTTTAACTGAAACTAGTCTGCAACGTGTGATCTGGGAACCCGACTAGAATGAAAACTTAACTCGACCTAGATCCATAGTCAAGGAACTTAAGTCCAACCGTACTCAGAAGGGGGGCTCTGAAAATGCTCCGTTGAGTCGAAACAGGCTGGTTTTGGTTATAACCTAAGTTTACCTTGGCCCTGGGCCTATTTCTGGCAATTCTGGGCCTATATAAGAGGCTTAAACCCCCTCTCTCATATTTCATACGAATTTCCTAAACCTAAGGGAGTGAGAAGAAAGAAAGAGAAGGAAAGAGAGAGAGAGAGAGAGAGAGAGAGAGAGAGAGAGAGAGAGAAAGTGAGAGAATGAGTGGGAGTTATTATTGGGAATCGCTTCTGCTATTCTACGTGCTTATTCATCACATCCGTGTCGCTACTAGGGCAATTCTGACTTCGTTCTTAGGTAAGAAAACCTAACCCTAACCTGTTCTAGGGTTTCAGCCGTTGCAAGTAGCGAAATAGCTAACTTAACTCGTGATATAAGTTGTCATTTCATCGTTGACAAAGACCTAGAGTCACTGTCGAGTTCGTTACGGTTCTACGGCGTAAGGTGCAGATTTTAAACATATAGGTTATGGTTTTCAAGGCTTTTAATGTCAGTTAATGATATATTACTGATGTGGATGCTATTGTACATGTGCAAAGTGCTGTCCGTTTCATTTTTCAGATATACGTTAACTATGTTAAATATACTGTATTCCTCGTATTTGTAGAAACTACCGTATACGTATGAAATATGAATTTGTGCTTGCCATGATTAATTGTTGTTTATGGATGCTATATGCATGTGTATCAACTTCTAGGTGAACAGAATAGCCTAATACCTGTTATATTAACATACGTCGTGTATGTACAAGTTGTAGCCTAAGTGTTTGTGAAAATGTCTAAGTGGGTATAAACTATGCATTAGTGTACGCCACGACTAAACATCGTGGATATGTGATTGTTGTATAGGCGGCAATCCTTTGACGAAAGGACTTGCCCTAATACGTATTCTAACTATTATATACCATGTATGATGTGATGTGCAGACTAAGTGTATGTAAAAATGTTTGTATGAGTAAGTGCTTATAAATTCTTCTCTAATTGAGCGTTGAGATAGGATTCTCAACTATCCTAATGTTATATTAATTTCCTCCATGTATGCCATGTCTAGATATCTGTGTGATTATGAATTGAATATGTATAAACTCATGCTTATGTTGTACTTCATAACATGCTCAACTGATTGTATTATTTGAAATATGTATTCATTTCTGCTCGATTATCTCATATGCTAATTTGTTGAGGTTGATTGTGTTTGGGGCTATTATATAGTCCAGGCAATCGGTAATAGGCGTCGTATTACTGGCTGACGTTCTTTTGCCACATGAGATGTGCCTGACGAATCTGAGTCGTATACCGGTTGACGATAGTAGTTAGGCCACATGGCGTGTTTATGCACTTCATGTTGATCAATTCAATGTACGCTCGTGCTAGTCGAGCTCGTCAAGTTACCCAATTGACCTGATGTATGTTCACCATGTTTGGACGTTATTGCTTGAACCTAGGGTACCAAACTCACCAGTGAAATCCCTGTTAATCTTGGTACCTTAATCCGCTAAGACTCATGAGCCGGACATGGTGGTATGGGACACCATGGTCGAGCTGTCGGCCTACGCTGGGGCGACGAGCCTCCCTGTAGTGACCAGCGAGTAACCCAGACTCGTGAGCCGAATACGGTGGCATGGGACACTGTATTCGAGCTGTCGGCCTATACTGATTTGGTGACGAGCCCTTTGTACTGACCTCGAGCATACTCTAAACCTGCGTAGAGGTGACGAGCCTTTCCGTAGTAATCAGAGTATACAGTAGGCCTGTACTGATTTGGCGACGAGCCCATTGCAGTGACCTAGAGCCGCAACATCGTATGAGATTTACTAGAACTGACGACCCTACAATGGATCTTTGTTTGGGAATGATATAAGGGACATACCTTAGTTTCCCAATCCTGCTGTATGAAAAGGACTAATAAGAACTTGGTAATCATATGCATGCACCGCATTACGCATGCGTTCAGGCGTAGCAGGTCAAGCACTGAGGCAGTGTTGTTCGTGCACGAACTGAGATGAAGTCGTTGAGGGAGCATAGGTAAGGGCATGCATCATACATTCATACCATTCTTGCATTAACAAGAGTACTTAGGGATGTGTGATTTACTGCTTTATCATTACTGCTTGATTGAATTGATAACATGCTAACCTTTGCTTTATTGTTCCACTGAGTTGATCACTCACTCCCACGTTACGTGTAACATCCCGAATTTTTGCCAACCTGGAATTAGACGTCCTTAGGCAATGGGTCGCTCCTAACACCTTATTAATTTGTCTGAACTCAATCCCACAGTCTAAAATCATTTTTTAACCCTTTTCCTTCACAAATTTCACCTTTCACTACCTTGTCCTTCAAAGGTGACTAAGTGTTAAACTATATTAGCTACGAAATCCGTTTGATCCACTTTAAATATGATCTGCAAGACCTAAAACTTGTAATCATTGACGCTAGGCTACCCTAAAATCTAGGATCAATCTCATTACCCGGCTGCTCTCGGGAGCATCACAAAACTCCGTATTAGATCTGGACAGCACATCGAAAGTCTGATTAACGCGAAGTTAAACGGTTAGGACCGCCTTGCTGGGCTTGACAACCATCTCGAAAATCAAATCCAGATAGTGTCTCAGTGCTATTCGCTTGAGCCCGGAATGAAGGGTGTGAGAAACGTAAAATTAATTAGAAATAAAGTCCAATTTTAAGTAATCTGAGACTTGTCACTTGCGGGCCAAATATAAGCAATCATACCGTCAGAATCTGACCTAAATACACCCTCAGATCAGGAGAAATTTCATACACATGGCAGTGTACTTGTGGCCTTGATCGAGTTCCAGTGACCGTTGAATTGAAACTGGTCCGCCATGTGCGATAAGGGAATCCGACTGGAACGAAACCTTAACTGTACCTAGATCCAAGGTCAGTGAGCTTAAGTCCGACCTTTGGCTCAAGGGGGGCCTCCAGAAGTGCTCCGTTGGATCGAAATGGACCCACTTTGGATATAGCTTAAGTATAACTTGGCCCTAGGTCTAATTTGGTGAGTTTCGGGCCTATATAAGGACCTTAAACCCTCACTCTCTCATCCCATACGAATTTGAGAAAAACCTAGGAGGGAGAAGAGAGAAAAGAGAGAGAAAGTGGGAGAGACATGGGAGCATTTCCCTGCCACTCTACCCTGCCACTATACAAGCTTAACTATCCCTTTCTAATCGTTTTACCGATGATTTCGACTTCGTTTCTAGGTAAGAAACCCTAACCCTAATCTGTTTTGGGGTTTTGATAGTTGTAAGTTATGAAATAACTAACCTAAAGCATGTTATAGGTTGCCACATCACCGTAGACAGAAGCTTAGCAAATCTATCAAGTTCATTACGCTTCTACGGCGTAAGGTGCGGACTTTAGACATATAGGTTATGGTTTTTAAAACTTTCAATGTCAGATAATGATAGATTCATGATCTTCATGCAATTGCACATGTACAAAGTGTTGTCCGTTTCGTTTTCAGGTATACGTTAACTATGTTGAATATACTATATTCCTCGTATTTGTAGAAAATACCGTAAACGTATGAAATACGGATTGTGTTTGCCATGATTAATTGTTGTCTATGTATGCTAGATACATGTGTATCAACTTCTGGGTGAATGGATTAGCCTAGCACCTGCTATATTAACATACGTCATGTATGTTCTAGTTGTAGCCTAAGTGTTTGCAGAAATGTTCAAATGAATATGGAACTATGATTTATGCTTGCCATGACTATTGGTCGTGTATGCATGATTGTGGTTCATGTGGCAATCCTTTGTGAAAGGATTCGCTTTGACTTGTGTTTTAACCAGTAAATTATAGGTATGTTGGAATGTGTAGTCTAAGTGTTTGTGAAAATGCTTGTATAGGTATGTACTTAAGCTAGTAGTGCCTTGTGTAGGTGTTGAGATAGGATTCTCAACTACCTTAGTGATGTGTATGATTTCCTTCATGTAAGCTGTTTAGTTTAATCACTTACTGGTTTATGAAATGTATGTGTTTGAATTTCCTGTTTGCATTATGTTTTATAACATGCTTGTTAATATGTTTGAATTACTTATTTATTTAACTCTGTTCTGACTACTTCACATGTTTAGGTTGTATTCCATAAAAGTCGTGAAGGGTGATGGGGGAGTGGTGTAACGATTCTGTGCAACAGCCCCGGCAGCCCTAAGCGGGCAATATTGGAAATATGACTGTATGAGTGAAATCTTGATCCATTACTGCTTTGACTCTCTGTACTTGAATGTGATTGGGGCTATTGTATAATCCAGGCAATCGGTAATGGGATTGAATTCGTGGCTGAGATTCATTCACCATGTGAGATGTGTTCGACGAACCCGAGTCGTACTTCGGTTGGCGATAGTGGTTGGCCACGCGAAGTGCTTATGCACTTTATGTCGTTCAACTTGTCGTGCGCTCGAGCTAGCCGAGCTCGTCAAGTAACCTGATTTGTTTAATGTATGTTCACCATGTTTGGGCGCTACTGCTTGAACCTAAGGTACCGAACTTACTAGTGCAACCACGTTAACCTTGGTACCTCGATCCGCTAAGACTCATGAGCCGGGCATGGTGGTACGGGACACCTTGGTCGAGTTGTCGGCCTACGCTGGGGCGATGTGCCTCCCCGTAGTGACCAGTGAGCAACCCAGACTCGTGATCCGAATACGGTGGTATGGGACACTGTATTTAAGTTGTCGGCCTATACTACTTTGATGGGTGATGGGGGAGTGGTGTAACGATTCCGTGTAACAGCCCTGGCAGCCCTGACCGTACCCGGTGTAGTGACCTCGAGCATACTCTGAATCTACAGTGAGGCGACGAGCCTTCCCGTAGTAAACAGATTATAAAATAGGTCTGTATTGATAAAGTGATGGGGAAGTGGTGCAACGATTCCGTGTAACAGCCCTGACAGCCCTTGCAGCGACCTAGAACCACACTATCGTATGAGATTATCTAGGATTGACGACCCTAGAATGGATCATTGTTTGGGAATGATATAAGGATGGTACCTTAGTTTCCCAATACTGCTGTATGAAAAGTACTAATAACAACTCGGTAATCATGCTCATCATTACACTGCATGTGCCTGGAAGATGTGGAGCACTGAGGGATGAAAGCATGCCGTGGACATAAGATGGTATCACATGAGGGAGTGTGTTGACGAGGTCATGCATCAAGACTACATTCATACTTGCATTAATAAGAGTATTTAGGAGTGTTTGATTGCACTGCTTTATCATTACTACTTGACTGAATTGATAACATGTTAACCTATGCTTTATTGTTCCACTGAGTTGATCACTCACTCCCACTTTACGGGACGGTGTTCCGGACACAAACCAAAATTTGTCTGATTGCAGATGGCGACGCTACTTCTGAGGCAAAGCCAAACTTTTGTGACAACGAGGATGCTTTCTCGTATATGTTGTTTTCTGGTGGCTTCATGTGAGTCGTGTCTTGATCGACGGGGTTACAGGGATGTCGACTAGATGACCTTACACAACTTGGTATATTTTGAAATTATACATGTAATTCATTAACCTGGTAACATTATCACACTCTGAAGACTCACCACAGTTTATATATTTTAGATATCTATCACAGTCTTCTGCTTGCAATTTCACTTGTCTCTGGAGTATGATATGTTGTTTTGGTATAATCCTATTCATGTTTCAATACTCTCATCTTGATCATCATTATCTATGTTGCATAAGTGATGCGTTGGAACTCGGGACCTGAGCTTTGCTCGACCCCCGATTTTCAGGGCATTACAAGATGGTATCAGAGCATGATTTGGATTAAACCGGACCTGGGTTATGGTCACACGACTCACTCTGACGCACTCTGACTTAAGAGGGAGCGACGGAACGTAGGAACCGACTTAGGATTTTTCAAATTCGCCGAACGGTGAAACCGACTAAGATTGAGCCCGTACACACCCATGATCACGCGAAACAATCCCGAATCACTTCTAGACCGTCAAACGACGGGTTTAGATCACAACTCACCCCATCCCAGCCGTTAGAAATCGATAAATACAGGTATGTATAAAAAACATCCCAAAACTACCCGAAACGACCTAAGTCGCCTCTAGGCCGTCAGTCGATGGGTTTGAGTCATTCCCTAGAAATGAATGTCCTTAGGTTGTGAGTCAACCACAACACCTTACACTTAATCTCAAAGCCTAAAACCCCTTTTTATCCAATTCCTTCAAAATCTCACCCTCCACCACTGTATTCTTCATTTCTTTTAAGCACATTCATAATACACACCAATCCTAGGATATAAATGATGAAGCACAATACCAAAACTAAAACTTACCATAAATAGGAAATAAATGGATAAAATGGGTTTTGACCCTTAACCGTTTGGAACCTAACCAAATAAATGAGTTAGTTGGATAGATTAGCACCTCCTACCCCAAAATCATATGCTACACATCACATAAACTCATTCTGGTTTACAAATTAGCCCCAAAAATGCCTCAAATGGAGTCGGGGGCCAAACGAAGCACTTGCAGGGGGACACAGGGTGGGCCCCACATATTTTTGGGACCTAGGGGGCAGGAGGGCCTCGCCGGAATGGCGAGCCCTCGCCAGGTCGGTGAGTCCTCGCCGATTAGTGGGCCTGGTCGGGCGGGCCGGTCGGGCCGATGGCCTTTGGGGTCTAGTGGAACCCCCTGGTATATGGGTCGTTCGTTAAAACCCCCCCAAATGCACGCTTCTTTCACAAACTCCACCCCTAAGCTCTCTTTTCTCTTCCAAGTTGTTGTTTCCTCTCTTAAATCTCCCTTCCATCCACCCATTTTGTCATTCCCTGGCCAAACGCGCACACCATCACTGTTTTCTGCAATAGCCAACTTCCAATCTCTCCATTCTCTCTCATTTGAGCTCATACATCTCCCATTGGTGGCTCAAAATCGTGTAAGCTTCCTAACTCATCCCATTTCTTCATTTTCCTTCTTCATTCCCTATCATTTGGGCCTTTACAACCTCTGTTGAGGCTCAAATCCATGGAGAACCCAAAACTCTAGCCCCTCCTCTCTCTCTTTTCTTCTCTTCCCATGGCCTTTTTCGAGATCATTACGGCCATTTTCTCAATTTCAACCTTCTTCTCTCTCTCATGGAAAAGAGAAAGGGTGTCCCTCCTCCTTCGCCAGACTCGAATGCCTAGTCATTTATGCCGTTGTCTCGTAGTTGTTTGAGTTACTGCTTTAGGATATATTCGTATTTTCATGTTGATAGACCTAGTAGTGTAATAGTTGGTAGATTGTTAGATGTTTGAAGCCTTGGTTGTATTAGCTCACATACATCTTCTGTCATAGTCCATGTAAGGTTACGTCCCATGTATTGTGACGATTTTGGGTTAAATGAAATGCATGAAGCTCCTTTTGTTGCCGAATGTGTAGAATGCTTGACAAGTTGGAGTTGTACTTGACAATTGTGAACTCCTTCCACCCCTCCATCATTACTCCTCTAAACCCATCTCTTACTCCTCTTGGCCTCACCATTTCACACCCATATGGGCACAACGATCCACATTTTTGTGTCCCATAATTTTCACAACCTCCAAATGTTGGGACGTTTAGGGCCCGTTTGGCCAACTGCATTGGTGAGTTTAAGGTGGATAGAATTGTAAGGTAACAATAAATGTATGTGTAGGTTATGGTCCCTAGATTGGGTGTATCCCATGTTTTCCAATACCATGTTTGGAATGTATGCAATTAAAAGTAAATTCCGAGATTTCCTTTCAAAATTACACTTAGAAATTCATCATCATGGGATTTGGAAATCCCATCTCACACTTTCCAACACAAGGCTCATTTTTCAAAGCCTATAAAATTAATTTTAATCCCCTCCCACCCCCTATCAAACATGCCACTCCAAATCCCGAGGTAGAATTAGCAATGCAGTCCCATTTAATACAATAGGCCCATAGAGTATTGGACCTAGAGTTGGTACTCCTAGATTTTGTAAACACATCTGGCAGTATAGGAAATCCAACAAATTAATAATGTGAACCTTAGGACCTTCTTAACTAGTATGAGCATGGGTGTAATGCTCGAGCATAGTTAAATTCAAGTGCAATCAACTCAATTCCAATCAGACAACGCTTGACCCTAAGTGATAAACAATTTCTTCTATTAGAAAGAGCATGAAATCGCCTAACGTATAAGCATAGACTTTGGATTACAACTATTGGTTGGTTATACTAAGGAATGTAAAACACCGATTATGTTAAGACAATTGAAAGATAGATTTAGTTAGTTGACTTGATTAGGTTGGAGCAAGACCCCATTCCTTCGTTGAATCCCCTTGGTACTCACAGGCTCCTTTAATAACTCTTAGGAAGGTTGTTTGACATAGAAACTAATCACGCTCATAGAAAACGTATATATCTTTTGGATTTGATGTTAGGTCGAATCAATAC
The DNA here is from genome assembly GCA_021015155.1 of Magnolia officinalis. NCBI lineage: Eukaryota > Viridiplantae > Streptophyta > Magnoliopsida > Magnoliales > Magnoliaceae > Magnolia > Magnolia officinalis. Next base: position 52,828,286 of record JAJHSJ010000007.1, read on the forward strand.
ACCCCTTTGAATTACCTTCCCAAAGACGTACTATAATTGGGAACACGGAGTAGAGAACTATATGTAAGCGAGGTATTCGCGGTTTGAATTAAATTCTCAATCTTGGTAGTTACCAATGAACTCTATGCTCTGATCAAGTCGAAGGTCGGGATCAACTAGGATTAAGAACTGACATGATGATTTTCTGTCTTCACGAGGCAGAAGGTCTATGTATCCAGCTCTGACCCACTACACAACTTTTCTTCCGTGTTGGCCGAACCACTTACAACTAAAAGTTTATAACTTCATCTTTGAGAAGTGTAAGAACATATAGCTAATAGCGATACTTTGCTCGAGCCTAAGAAATTTCTCAAATGGGCAACAGAGAGTTAGGGATTAGGTCTCGAACCACAGACCATTCTGGCATGCATATTGTGCCTATGGACTTAAAAGGATAGGCTGTCCATTAACCTATTTATCTAGATTCTTTATGTACTAAGAGCGTGTAGATTATCTTACAGTATTCAACTAGATATGATTAAAGAAAGTAAGTCGGGACCGTGGCAAAGGTCCTTCCCTGGTATAGTTAGGCATCTTACCACAAACTCACACTCGTCCCTGAAATCAATCGCAACACCCATCATTTTTAGCTTCTTTCTGTAAACATAGGTACCAATGCAATAGTACACATCATCAATGGAAGGAAGACCAATGTATTGGGAGATCGTATCCCATTTCATGTCAAGGATAGGTCCTAAATTACACCTTGTTCCGACATACGGATCAGGACATAGATCTTGAACCCTGGAGGTAGAAATAAATTTTTAAGGGGGGTAGAACATTATAAGCCCAATCTAGTTAGGTCGGCTAACATACCTCTTTGATCTGGGTGGCGCAGCGGAAACGTGGTGAACCCTTGCTCCACTAGCCCAGGATCGAATGGAATTGATCCAGACTGTACGTAAGTAAAGCAATTAGGGTTTAAGTGTTAAACAATTTCATATTACAGAATAGGCCTAACAATGGGTACGAACTAAATTACAATAGCCAAGGTCAACGCATCTACAACTGTGCTCGTTGAATACGAACATAATAAAAGCCCTAGCAAGTTCTACTATGAAAAACCGTTTTAGGATGATCTAGTAAGATTTGACTCACCACTTCCTTGGACATAGATAATATTGAGGACTCTCTTAGACCAAGACCTAAAGGGCAACCCAAGAAATAGGACATTTGAGCCTTTCAATGATCGACATTCCCTAAGGTTTTAGAGTGATCGGACTACGGAATTACTGAAATATACAACTGCGATGTATCGGGATCAAACCCACTATAACCGTCTCTCCGTGTTCGTCAAACATTGAAAACAACTATCTTACTCAAAATAAATGGAAATTGTCGTCAAGACGTCAAATAGATAACGGAATAAATTGTATCAACTTATTAGGTAATAAGCAAGGGATAAAGAAATAAATTTTTAAGGGGGGTAGTGTCTAAATTGTACTAAACTAGCATGCACAATATACACCCTACCGCGCATATAAACTTGAAATCAATAAGTCTTATGCAAATGAAATAATAGAATTCTTACTTATTACCTTTAGCCAATTTCGGGGATGAAATTATTTTTAAAGGGGGTAGATTGTAACATCCCGGATTTTTGCCAACCTGGAATTAGATGTCCTTAAGCAATGGGTCACCCCTAACACCTTATTAACTTGTTAAAACTCAATCCCACGGTCTAAAATCACTTTTTAACCCTTTTCCTTCACAAATCTCACCTTTCACTACCTTATCCTTCAAAGGTAATTAAGTGCTAAACTAGATTAGCTACGAAATTCGCTTGATCCATTTTAAATACAATCTGTAAGGCCCAAAACTTGTAGAATCATTGACGCTAGGTTACCGTAAAATCTAGGATCAATCTCATTACCTGGCTGCTCTCAGGAGCATCACGAAACAACTCCGTATCAGATCTGGACCACACATCGAAAGTCCGATTAACGTGAAGTTAAACAGTTAGGACCGCCTTGCTGGGCTTGACAACCATCTCGAAAATCAAATCCAGATAGTGTCCCAGTGCTATTCGCTTGAGCCCGGAGTGAAGAGTGTGAGAAACGTGAAATTAATTAGAAATAAAGTCCAATTTTAAGTAATCTGAGACTTGTCACTTGCGGGTCAAATATAAGCAATCAGACAGTCAGAATCTGACCCAAATACACCCTCGGATCAGGAGAAATTTCATACAAATGGCAGTGTACTTGTGGCCTTAATCGAGTTCCGGTGACCGTTGAACTAAAACTAGTCCGCCATGTGTGATCGGGGAATCCGACTGGAACGAAACCTTAATTGTACCTAGATCCAAGGTCAGTGAGCTTAAGTCCGACCTTTGGCTCAAGGGGGGCCTCCAGAAGTGCTTCGTTGGATCGAAATGGACCCACTTTGGATATAACCTAAGTATACCTTGACCCTAGGTCTAATTTGGTGAGTTTTGGGACTATATAAGGACCTTAAACCCTCACTCTCTCATACCATACGAATTTGAGAAAAACCTAGGAGGGAGAAGAGAGAAAAGAGAGAGAAAGTGTGAGAGACGTGGGAGCATCTCCCTGCCACTCTACCCTGCCGCTATACAATCTTAATTATCCCTTTCTAATCGTTTTCCCGACGATTTCGAATTCGTTTCTAGGTAAGAAACCCTAACCCTAATCTTTTATGGGGTTTTGATAGTTGTAAGTTATGAAATAACTAACCTAAAACATGTTATAGGTTGCCACATCACCGTAGACAGAAGCTTAGCAAATCTATCGAGTTCATTACGCTTCTACGGCGTAAGGTGCAGATTTTAGACGTATAGGTTATGGTTTTCAAAACTTTCAATGTCAGATAATGATAGATTCATGATCTGCATGCAATTGTACATGTACAAAGTATTGTCCGTTACGTTTTTCAGATATACGTTAACTATGTTAAATATACTGTGTTCCTCATATTTGTAGAAAATACCGTATACGTATGAAATATGAATTTGTGCTTGTCATGATTAATTTTTGTCTATGTATGCTAGATACATGTGTATCAACTTCTGGGTGAACGGATTAGCCTAGCACTTGCTATATTAACATACGTCATGTATGTTCTAGTTGTAGCCTAAGTGTTTGCAGAAATGTTCAAATTAATATGGAACTATGATTTATGTTTGCCATGACTATTGGTTGTGTATGCATGATTGTGGTTCATGTGGCAATCCTTTGTGAAAGGATTCACTATGACTTGTGTTTTAACCAGTATATTATAGGTATGTTGGAATGTGTAGTCTAAGTGTTTGTGAAAATGCTTGTATAGGTATGTACTTAAGCTAGTAGTGCCTTGTGTAGGTGTTGAGATAGGATTCTCAACTACCTTAGTGATGTGTATAATTTCCTTCATTTAAGTTGTTTAGTTTAATCACTTACTTGTTTATGAAATGTATGTGTTCGGATTTCCTGTTTGCATTGTGTTTTATAACATGCTTGTTATTATGTTTGAATTACTTGTTTATTTAACTCTGCTCTGACTACTTCAAATGTTTAGATTGTATTCCATAAAAGCCATGAATTGTGATGGGGGAGTGGTGTAACGATTCCGTGCAACAGCCCTGGCAGCCCTAAGCGTGCAATATTGGATATATAACTGTATGAGTGAAATCTTGATCCATTACTGCTTTGACTCTCTGTACTTGAATGTGATTGGGGCTATTGTAAAGTCCAGGCAATCGGTAACGGGATTGAATTCATGGCTGAGATTCATTTGCCATGTGAGATGTGTTTGACGAACCCGAGTCGTACTTCGGTTGGCCACGCGAAGTGCTTATACACTTCATGTCGTTCAACTTGTTGTACGCTCGAGCTAGCCGAGCTCGTCAAGTAACCCGATCTGTCTAATGTATGTTCACCATGTTTGGATGCTACTGCTTGAACCTAAGGTACCGAACTTACCAGTGCAACCCCGTTAACCTTGGTACCTCGATCTGCTAAGACTTATGAGCCGGGCATGGTGGTATGGACACCGTGGTTGAGCGGTCGGCCTACGCTGGGGCGATGTGCCTCCCCATAGTGACCAGTGAGCAACCTAGACTCGTGAACCGAATACGGTGGTATGGGACACCGTATTCGAGCTGTCGTCCTACACTGGTTTGATGGGTGATGGGAGAGTGGTGTAACGATTCCGTGTAACGGCCCTGACAGCCCTGACCGTACCCGGTGTAGTGACCTCGAGCATACTCTGAATCTATAGTGAGGTGACGAGCCTTCCCGTAGTAAACAGAGTATCAACTAGGTCTGTATTGATATGGTGATGGGGGAGTGGTGCAACGATTCCGTGTAACAGCCCTGGCAGCCCTTGAAGCGACCTAGAACCACACTATCATATGAGATTATCTAGGATTGACGACCCTAGAATGGATCTTTGTTTGGGAATGATATAAGGAAGGTACCTTAGTTTCCCAATACTGTTGTATGAAAAGGACTAATAACAACTCAGTAATCATGCTCATCATCGCACTGCATGTGCCTGGAAATGTGGAGCACTGAGGGATGAAAGCATGCCGCGGACGTAAGATGGTGTCGCATGAGGGAGTATGTTGGGGAGGGCATGCATCATGACTGCGTTCATGCTTGCATTAATAAGAGTATTTAGGAGTGTTTGATTGTACTGCTTTTTCATTACTGCTTCACTAAATTGATAACATGTTAACCTATGCTTTATTGTTCCACTGAGTTGATCACTCACTCCCACGTTATGGGACGGTGTTCTGAACACCCACCAGACTTTGTCTAATTGCAGATGGTGACGCTACTTCTGAGGCGGAGCCGGACTTTTGTGACGACGAGGATGTTTTCTCGTATATGTTGTTTTCTAGCGGCTTCATGTGAGCCATGTCTTGATCGATGGGGTTATAGGGATGTCGACTAGATGACCTTACACAACTTGGTATATTTTGAAATTATACTTGTAATTCATTAACCTGGTAACATTATCACACTCTAGAGACTCACCACAGTTTATATATTTTATATATCTATCACAGTCTTCCGCTTGCAATTTCACTTGTCTCTGGAGTATGATATGTTGTTTTGGTATAATCTCATTCTTGTTTCAATGCTCTCATCATGATCATCATTATCTATGTTGCATAAGTGATGCGTTGGAACTCGAGAGCTGAGCTTTACTCGACCCCCGATTTTCAGGGCGTTACATTACGGGACGGTGTTGTACACACCAACCAGGCCCTGTCTTAGTTGCAGGTGGTGACGATGCCTAAGAGGCGGAGCCGGATTTCGAGGATGACGAGGAGGGATTCTTCGACATGCAGTTTTCAGGCGGGTTCATGTGAGTCGTGTCCTGATCGACGAGGATTTCTGGTATGTTGACTAGATGACATTACACCTTTTGTATGTATTGGAATTGTACATGTAATTATTTAGCCTGGTAACATTATCACACTCTGGAGACTTACCATAGTTTATATATTTTATATATCTATCACAGTCTTCCACTTGCAATTTCACTTGTCTCTGGAGTATGATATGTTGTTTTGGTATAATCTCATTCATGTTTCAATGCAATCATCATAATCATCATTACCTATGTTGCATAAGTGATGCGTTGGAACTCGGGAGCTGAGTTTCGCTCGACCCCCGATTTTCAGGGCGTTACAGCCAAACTATAACGAAAGTTTTGTAACCTTTTCAATGTTAACATTAAATAAGATAGTCCCCAGCAGAGTCACCATTTTGTTTCGAACAAGAAACAAATGCATTTGATTTGGGAGATTATCTTATTCAAATTTAATAGAGAGAGTGTATGAAGAACAATTATCGTATTATTAATATTAAGTTCATTTACATCCTCGAATATCCCTTGATTCTGAGATAGATTATTTAAGATATAGAAATTGACAAAGTTCGAATGTCGAATCTGAATATCAAATTCAGCAACATTTCAACTTGTGCTTTGATCATCCCTTTAAGAGAAATATTTTACGGGTTTGATCATCTGATCTCCCTGTCTTGAGATCATATCCTTGTGCAAAAGGAGAATTGGAGACCGAAAACCCAGCTTAACGATTTCGGCAGTATATCGGCACCAAACTTTACTGGCGTATAATAGCTAAGTTTCGCGGACCCACGTAAACCCCATAAGTCCTTCTCCTACCTACAAAATCTTATGGAGCTCTGATCTTCTTCCAAAATCTTCCAACCAACCAAATGAGAGGGGGAGTGGGGTATTTATAGGCCTTCATACGTGTGAACCCTCGATCCTTGTGCCATGGGGCCCACCTTACATCAGATCTGACCATCCATTCAAAACAACACCTTCGTCCCTTTGTGCAACTTGCACAATGAACAGAACTGTCTGTGCGGCTGGCGCAATCAATATGGTTCCTGCGCGACCCGCGTAACTGACATATTTGATTGCGCGATCCACCCAACTAATATGTCTTGCGCGAACTATGGAAACTTACTTGTTTTTCTTCTTTTTGTTCACTCCCTTCTTTTAATTTCCACCTTTCAATCTTTCTACTTCTTTTTCTACACCTCAACTCCTACACAAGGCAATCATACATACCTACAAAAGGTATTTGTATACACAAGGCAATAACACATGCCTATACAAGGCATTAACACATGCCTACACAAGGCACTCGATTATGTAACAACCTGAAAATCGGGGGTCGAGCATAAACTCAACTCCCGAGTTCCAGAACATCACTTATGCAACAAAATGAATGATGATTGAATGTTGACTGTATTCGTGCATTGAACATGAGTGAGATTAAGTCAAAACAGCATATCATACTCCAGAGACAGTTAAGTTTGCAAGCGGAAGACTGTGATAGATAGATAAAATATATAACTTATGATGAGTCTCCAGAGTGTGATAACATTACCAGGTTAAATAAATACAAGTGCAGTTCTAAAATTTACCAAATGTGAGGAAGTGTAATGCCTTCTATCCCAAGAACCATAACCCCGTCAACACAATACCAGGTCTTCATTGGCCTGTCAGAAAGTTACATGTAGGAGAACTCCTCCTGCACCTCATAGAAGTCCGGCTCTGCTTCATAAGCATCGCCATCACCTGAAACTCAACAAATCTGGTGGGTGTTCGGAACACCGTCCCGTAACGTGGGAGTGAGTGATCAACTCAGTGGAACAGTAAAGCATAGGTTAACATGTTATCAATTCAATCAAGCAGTAATGATAAAGCAGTACAAATCAAACATTTCTAACTACTCTTGTTAAGTGCGAAAATGAAATGACATGATGCTGTGTGCCCTTGCCAAACCACCCTCAAGCGACATCATCTTACGTTCGCGAATGCTTACTCCCTCAGTGCGCCACATCTACAAAGCACATGCGGTGCGATGATGCTCATGATTACCAAGTTTTTATTAGTCCATTTCAAACAGCAGTATTGGGAAACTAAGGTACCTCCCTTGTATCATTCCCAAACATGATCCATTCTAGGGTCGTCAATCCTAGTTAATCTCATACGATATTATGGTTTGAGAAGCATAGTGAAGGCATCGCAAAGGGCTCGTCACCCGTCAGCGCGGATATAGATCTCACCGTATGCGGCTCAATTGCTGACCGTCAGCTCGAGTACAGGTCTCACCGTACTCGGCTCAATCACTAGCCGTCAGCTCGAGTACAGGTCTCACCGTACTCAGCTCCACTCATACTCTAGTTGCTGTGAAAGACTCGTCGCCAATCACAGACCCTTGGAGTGTACTCGATGATACCACGGAGGACTCGTCGCCCGTCAGCACGAGCACAGATCTCACCGTACTCGGCTCTCGCCGAAGTATCGACAGCTCGAATACAGTGTCCCATACCACCATATTCGGCTCACGAGTTGATTGCGCAATGGTCACTACAGGGAGGTACATGGCCCCAGCGTAGGCCGACAGCTCGACCACGGTGTCCCATACCACCATGCCCGGCTCATGCGACTTAGCAGATCTAGGTACCATGGTTAAACAGGGATCGCCACTGGTAAGTTTGGTACCCTAGGTTCAAGCAGTAGCGACCAAACAGGGTGAACATGCATAAGGCAGATCGGGTTACTTGATGAGCTCGACTAGCGCGATCGCCCGTTGAGCTGCACGACATGAAGTGCATAAACAACTTCGTGTGACCTAGCCACTGCCGACAGGCAACGCACGACTCGAGTTCGTCGAACACATCCCACGTGGTAAATGAATCTCAGCCACGAGTTCAATCTCGTTACCGATTGCCTGGACTATAATCATAGCCCCAAACATAATCAATTACAGAGATATAAAGCAGTAATAGATCAGGATTCAAATCATACAATCAGTCTGGTATTATCCGTTTAGGGCTGCCAGGGCTGTTGCACGCACTCGTTGCTCCGCTCCCCCATCACCCATGACGGATCATACAACATAAATATAAATTTAAACATATGCATTACATAGTTAAAATCATAAAACAGTTGAGCATGTTATGAATCACAACACAAGCATGAGTTTGTACATGTTTAAATCCTAATCACACAACTATCAAAGGAGATCATACACATAGTGAAAAGAGGTTGAGAGTCATATCTCAACACCCTTATATATTACAATTTGCTAACTACTACACATTCAGACATTTCAAGAAACACTTAAACAAACATACATCAACATACATGACATATGTCGATCACATAGGCATTAGGCCAAATCCTTTCACTAGGGAGTTGCCCCAATCATAACACGCGTACACCCACGACGGATAGTCATGGCAAGCAGGAATCCAAGTTCCATATCCATTCCGTCATTTCCACAAACACTTGGGCCACACATTTTAGCATATATAGTGTATAATGGCCGTGGCGTGATTTAGGGCAAATCCTTTCGTCAAAGGGGTATCGCCAATATAACAATCATGAATCCATGACAATTAGTCATGGCGAGCATGAATGAGAATTCCATACTCATTCAGCCATTTCCACAAACACTTAGAATACACTATTACAACATACATGGTGTATGTTAGTAAAACATGTATTAGGGTTATCCTTTAGCCAAGCTAGTATTTTATCCATGTATAATATATTACTACAGCAAATAATCATGATACATACATCTCCAAAATTTATACGTATACAGTATTTCTAGAATACACAATTTCAACATACGTAGCATTTACAAGTGAACATGTATTACGGCGATTCCTTTCGCCAAACTAGTATTTTATCCATATATAGTATAATCATACATTAAATAAACATGTCAAACACTTCTCCAAAAAAAATACGTATACGGTATTTCTACGTATACCTAGAGTATGTGAAATTTCATATTCTACAACGTTAATCGAAACAGGAAACGGAAAGCACTTTGTACATGTGCAATTGCATGCAGATCATGAATCTATCATTATCTGACATTGAAAGCGTTGAAAACCCTAACCTATGCACCTAAAGTCCGCACCTTTTGTCGTAGAATCGTAACGGAGTTGATAGGTTCGCTAAGCTTCCGTATACGGGAGTTTGGCAACCTAGAGAACGAAATAGGTTAGCTATCTCATAACCTACAACCACCCAAGCCCCAAATCAGATTAGGGTTAGGGTTTCTTACCTAGAAACGGGGCTGGAATCGCCGGGAAAGCGATGAGAAAGGGATGGTGCAGCCCGTGTGGTGGCAGGGAACGACGGCAGGGAGATTCTCCCACTTCTCCCTCACTTTCTCTCTCTTTTCCCTCTCTCAAATTCAAATTCGTATGGCTGCCATGAGAGAGGGTTTAAGGTCCTTATATAGTCTCAAAACTCACCGAAATAGACTCCTGTTCAAAGGTTACTGCTAATATAGGTATTTCGTTACTTTTCCAGCTCAAAAGAAAGGTTCTGGTGGCCCTCCTTGAGCCAAACGTCAGACTTAAGCTCACCACACATGGATCTATGAGAGATTACGTTTTCGACTCGATCGGATTCCCAGATCGCACGTGGCGGGCCACTTTCAGTTCAACGGTCAGTGGGCCACGATCCGAAATTCCAAGTACATGTAAATGTTCCTGAAATTTTTCCTGATCCGAGGGTGTAATTTGGTCTGATTCTGACGGTCTGGTTGCTTAATACTGATGCGCAAGCGAAAGGTGCCAGATCACTATTCCAGATATTTTAATTTCAAAGGGAATAGTGTTTTTCACACACCCTCGCTCCGGATCGAAATAAATGGCCGTGGGACATCGGAATCATCTGATTTTTGAGATGATTGTCAAGCCCAGTGAGGCGGTCCTAGTTCCTTAGCTTCGTGTTAATCGGACTCCCGATGTGCGGTCTAGACCTAATACGAAGTTTCGTTTCATTCCCGAGAGCAGACGGGAAATGAGTTTGGTTCTAAACTTTAGGGAAACCTAGAGTCACTGATTTTGCAAGTTTTGGGTCTTGCAGATCGTATTTAAAGCGATCCCAACGGATTTCATGGCTAATCGAGTTTTGCACTTATTTAACTTTGTTAAATTTCTAAAGGATTTAATCATAATTGTTTTCTGGTTGAGATGGTACTTAGGCCTTTGCAGTTTGTAGATAAAGTGATCCAAGTTTTGCTACTTAGCTAGTTTAAGATAGTGTCTAGGGCGAAAGTGCTTTGAAAAATTGAAAGCACAAGGTAGAGAAGGGTGGGATTTGTGAAGGGAATGGGTTCAGAAGCGATTTTAGACTGTGGGGTTCAGTTCTGACGAAATAATAAGGTGTTAGGAGCAACCCATCGCCTAAGGACATCTAATCCCAGGTTGGCAAAAATCCGGGATGTTACAATCTACCCCCTTAAAACAAAATTTCGTCCCCGAAATTGGCTAAGGGTAATAAGGGAAAATTTCTATTATTTCATTTGCCTAATGACTTATTGATTTCGAGTTTCTACGCGTGGTAAGGTAAATACCAGCTGGTTCATTTTAGTCTACCCCCCTTAAAACTTAATTGTTTATCCATTGCTCATATCCTGATGGTTTGCTACAATTTATTTCTTTACCTATTTGGAGCCTGGACGATAATTCCCACAATTTAGAGTAAGATAGCGGTTTCCATTATTTGACCAACACGGAGAGACGATAATAGTGGGCTCGATCCCGATACATCGATCATCTACCTGACCAGGGTAGAAGGCTCATCGTATCACTTCCGAATCCTGGTGGATCCTGGTCTTCTGCTCGGTCAAGCAGTGAGTCCATTGGTAGTCGCCCAGGATTGAGAATTGGGTCAAGCCGCGAATGTTTCGCAGTTGTATATTTCAGTAACTCCGTAGTCCGATCACTCTAGAAACGTAGGGAATGTCCATCATAGGAAGGTCAAATTGTCCATGTCTAAGGTTACCCTTTAGGTCTTCATCTAAGAGAGTCCTCGTTATTATCTATGTCAAAGGAAAAGGTGAATCAAATCTTACTAGATCATCCTAAAACGGTTTCTCATAGTAGGACAAGCTACGGCTTCAATAATGTTCGCATTCAACGAGCACCGTTTCGATCCTGGGCCAGTGGGGTAGGGTCCACCGCGTTTCCGCTGCGCCACCCAGATCAAAGAGGTGTATTAGGTGACTTAACTAGATTGGGCTCATAATGTTCTACCCCCCTTAAAATTTATTGGGTATCGAGAGGAGCTAAAAAATGATGGGCAATATGGTTGATGTTAGGGGCAGGTGTGAGTTTGAGGCAAGATGCCCAATCCTACCAAGGAGTGTTGTCGCGGTCCAGACTTATCCTATTTAATTATGTCTAGCTTAATAGGCAGGCTATCTTTTTACGTTCAGAAACACAATATGTATGCCAACATGGCATGCGATTTGGGACCTAATCCCTAACTGTCTATTGCCCATTTGGGCAATTCCTTAGGCCTAAAAGACAAAGTCTCTATCAGCAATATACTCCTAACACTTTTCAAGGACAAAATTATAAACTCTTAATTGTAAATGGTCGGGCCAACACGGAAAGAAAATTGTGTAGTGGGTCTGAGTCGGTTAAGCCGAATAACTAAGTCTATTATTCAATTGGCTTAGCATAATTAATTAGTCTTTTACTTTCCTTAGCCTAACCAGTAGCCTAGTCTTAATTGAGGAGTAGCAGGAATCCATAGGTGAGTCCAAAGTCGATACTTATACGTTAGATGATTTCACTTCATTTTTAATACAAGGAAGGGTTTTATTACTTAGGGTCAAAGTTGCCTAATTGTAATTGAGTTGCCTAAGGTTGAATTTAACTACGCCCGAGCAGGTCACACATGCTCAAACCAACCACAAGGGGGGTTCTAAAGTTCACGTTCTTAATTGGTTGGATTTCCTATACTGTCAGGTCTATTGAAGCACTGCTCTAAGTCCAAAACTCCAAGGGTCTATTTGTCAAACAACCATTTACTCTAAAAGCTTAAGCTATCAAAGTGTGGTGGGTTAATGTTTATCAAGGGACTTTATTACTTTAACACCATTTGGCCAGTGGTCTTAAGTTGTATTAAAATGGGACTGTATTGCTAATCCCACTTCGGGATGGGGAATGACATATTTGGCAGGTGGGTGGGCGGGGATTAAAATTACTTTATAGGCTGTGGAAAATGAGCATTGTGTTGGGAAGGGTGAGATGGGATTTCCAAACCCCAGGAATCGGAACTCCTAAGTGTAAGAGGAACAACTTAGGGTATACTCTTTATTGCATACATTCCAAACCTAGTATCGGAAACCATGGGATACACTCAATCTAGGGACCATACCTTACCCATATATTTATTATTACTTTTACAATTCCATCCACCTTACTCACCTAACGCAGTTGGCCAAACGGGCCCTAGAGGGAGAAAAGGGGCTGAAGTTTTTGGTTCTCCACGAACTTGGGTCTTAACAGTGGTTGTAGAGGCCCAAAGAACAGGGATTTGTAAAGGAAAGTGGAGAGATGGGTTGGGTAGAGAGGTTACACGTTTTTGAGCTCCAAATGAGGGGTGTAGGAGCTCAAATGAGAGAGAATGATGAGGGTAGGAGGATCGGTAGGGCTGTAAACGATGGAGTGATGTATGGTTGGACAGGAAACAACAAAATGGGCGATTGGAGTGGAGGTTTGAGAGAGAAAATAGCAAGAATATGAGGAAATGAGAGATGGGAGGGGCGTTTGAGAGAGAGGGGGGCTCCAGACCTAAAAATCCCAAACCCCAGCCAAAACCGCACGTGCCAGGGGGTAGGGGAGGTCGGGCCGACCAAGACCAGACCCGGCCCGACCCGTACGGCCAAGTTTGGCGGAGGTCCACCTCCAGAGTGGAGGTTCCACCCCCGCCCAAAGTGGCCGGTGGGCTGCCGCCGCGGGTGGGGTGTGTTCCCCTTGGTCCCAAGGTGCCAAATGCACCCGGGTTCGACCCTGGGTCCCGTCGAATTTAAGTGGGGAGGCCCCCGACTCCAGTTGAGGCATTTTCGGGGCCAATTACAAACTAGAATGATTTTATATATTGTGTGACATATGATTTTGGGGTAGGAGGAGCTAATCTATCCAACTAACCCATTTACTTGGTTAGATTCCAAAGTTTGAATGGTCAAAAGTCCAATTTATACATATATTTACTACTCATAGTAAATTTTTGTTTAGGTGTTATTCTTCGTCATTTATACGTTAGAATTTATATCTGGTATGATAGGATTTAGAAAAAAATTAAAGAATGAAGTGGTGCAAGGAGAGATTTTGAAGAAATTGGGTAAAAAGGGGTTTTAGGCTTTGGTGTTGTGGTTGACCCACAATCTAAGGACATTCGTCTCTAAGGAATGACTCAAACCCATCGACTGATGGCCTAGAAGTGATTCGGGATTGTTTCGCTTGATCATGGGTGTGTACGGCCCAATCTCAACGGTCGATTTCGGTTGGTTTCGCCGCTCGGCGAATTTGGAAAATCCTAAGTTAGTTTCTACGTGTCGTCGCTCCCTCCTAAGTCAGAGTGCATCAGAGTGCGTAGTGTGACCATAACCCAGGTCCGGTTTAATCAAAATCATGCTCTGATACCATCTTGTAACACCCTGAAAATCGGGGGTCGAGCATAAACTCAACTCCCGAGTTCCAGAACATCACTTATGCAACAAAATGAATGATGATTGAATGTTGACTGTATTCGTGCATTGAACATGAGTGAGATTAAGCCAAAACAACATATCATACTCCAGAGACAGTTAAGTTTGCAAGCGGAAGACTGTGATAGATAGATAAAATATATAACTTATGATGAGTCTCCAGAGTGTGATAACATTACCAGGTTAAATAAATACAAGTGCAGTTCTAAAATTTACCAAATGTGAGGAAGTGTAATGCCTTCTATCCCAAGAACCATAACCCCGTCAACACAATACCAGGTCTTCATTGGCCTGTCAGAAAGTTACATGTAGGAGAACTCCTCCTGCACCTCATAGAAGTCCGGCTCTGCTTCATAAGCATCGCCATCACCTGAAACTCAACAAATCTGGTGGGTGTTCGGAACACCGTCCCGTAACGTGGGAGTGAGTGATCAACTCAGTGGAACAGTAAAGCATAGGTTAACATGTTATCAATTCAATCAAGCAGTAATGATAAAACAGTACAAATCAAACATTTCTAACTACTCTTGTTAAGTGCGAAAATGAAATGACATGATGCTGTATGCCCTTGCCAAATCACCCTCAAGCGACATCATCTTACGTTCGCGAATGCTTACTCCCTCAGTGCGCCACATCTACAAAGCACATGCGGTGCGATGATGCTCATGATTACCAAGTTTTTATTAGTCCATTTCAAACAGCAGTATTGGAAAACTAAGGTACCTCCCTTGTATCATTCACAAACATGATCCATTCTAGGGTCGTCAATCCTAGTTAATCTCATACGATATTATGGTTTGAGAAGCATAGTGAAGGCATCGCAAAGGGCTCGTCACCCGTCAGCGCGGATACAGATCTCACCGTATGCGCTCAATTGCTGACCGTCAGCTCGAGTACAGGTCTCACCGTACTCGGCTCAATCACTAGCCGTCAGCTCAAGTACAGGTCTCACCGTACTCGGCTCCACTCATACTCTAGTTGCTGTGAAAGACTCGTCGCCAATCACAGACCCTTGGAGTGTACTCGATGATACCACGGAGGACTCGTCGCCCGTCAGCACGAGCACAGATCTCACCGTACTCGGCTCTCGCCGAAGTATCGACAGCTCGAATACAGTGTCCCATACCACCATATTCGGCTCACGAGTTGATTGCGCAATGGTCACTACGGGGAGGCACATGGCCCCAGCGTAGGCCGACAGCTTGACCACGGTGTCCCATACCACCATGCCCAGCTCATGCGACTTAGCGGATCTAGGTACCATGGTTAAACGGGGATCTCCACTGGTAAGTTTGGTACCCTAGGTTCAAGCAGTAGCGACCAAACAGGGTGAACATGCATAAGGCAGATCGGGTTACTTGATGAGCTCGACTAGCGCGATCGCCCGTTGAGCTGCACGACATGAAGTGCATAAACAACTTCGTGTGACCTAGCCACTGCCGACAGGCAAAGCACGACTCGAGTTCGTCGAACACATCCCACGTGGCAAACGAATCTCAGCCACGAGTTCAATCTCGTTACCGATTGCCTGGACTATAATCATAGCCCCAAACACAATCAATTACAGAGATATAAAGCAATAATAGATCAGGATTCAAATCATACAATCAGTCTGGTATTATCCGTTTAGGGCTGCCAGGGCTGTTGCACGCACTCGTTGCTCCGCTCCCCCATCACCCATGACGGATCATACAACATAAATATAAATTTAAACATATGCATTACATAGTTAAAATCATAAAACAGTTGAGCATGTTATGAATCACAACACAAGCATGAGTTTGTACATGTTCAAATCCTAATCACACAACTATCAAAGGAGATCATACACATAGTGAAAAGAGGTTGAGAGTCATATCTCAACACCCTTATATATTACAATTTGCTAACTACTACACATTCAGACATTTCAAGAAACACTTAAACAAACATACATCAACATACATGACATATGTCGATCACATAGGCATTAGGCCAAATCCTTTCACTAGGGAGTTGCCCCAATCATAACACGCGTACACCCACGACGGATAGTCATGGCAAGCAGGAATCCAAGTTCCATATCCATTCCGTCATTTCCACAAACACTTGGGCCACACATTTTAGCATATATAGTGTATAATGGCCGTGGCGTGATTTAGGGCAAATCCTTTCGTCAAAGGGGTATCGCCAATATAACAATCATGAATCCATGACAATTAGTCATGGCGAGCATGAATGAGAATTCCATACTCATTCAGCCATTTCCACAAACACTTAGAATACACTATTACAACATACATGGTGTATGTTAGTAAAACATGTATTAGGGTTATCCTTTAGCCAAGCTAGTATTTTATCCATGTATAATATATTACTACAGCAAATAATCATGATACATACATCTCCAAAATTTATACGTATACAGTATTTCTAGAATACACAATTTCAACATACGTAGCATTTACAAGTGAACATGTATTACGGCGATTCCTTTCGCCAAACTAGTATTTTATCCATATATAGTATAATCATACATTAAATAAACATGTCAAACACTTCTCCAAAAAAAATACGTATACGGTATTTCTACGTATACCTAGAGTATGTGAAATTCCATATTCTACAACGTTAATCGAAACAGGAAACGGAAAGCACTTTGTACATGTGCAATTGCATGCAGATCATGAATCTATCATTATCTGACATTGAAAGCGTTGAAAACCCTAACCTATGCACCTAAAGTCCGCACCTTTTGTCGTAGAATCGTAACGGAGTTGATAGGTTCGCTAAGCTTCCGTATACGGGAGTTTGGCAACCTAGAGAACGAAATAGGTTAGCTATCTCATAACCTACAACCACCCAAGCCCCAAATCAGATTAGGGTTAGGGTTTCTTACCTAGAAACGGGGCTGGAATCGCCGGGAAAGCGATGAGAAAGGGATGGTGCAGCCCGTGTGGTGGCAGGGAACGACGGCAGGGAGATTCTCCCACTTCTCCCTCACTTTCTCTCTCTTTTCCCTCTCTCAAATTCAAATTCGTATGGCTGCCATGAGAGAGGGTTTAAGGTCCTTATATAGTCTCAAAACTCACCGAAATAGACTCCTGTTCAAAGGTTACTGCTAATATAGGTATTTCGTTACTTTTCCAGCTCAAAAGAGAGGTTCTGGTGGCCCTCCTTGAGCCAAACGTCAGACTTAAGCTCACCACACATGGATCTATGAGGGATTACGTTTTCGACTCGATCGGATTCCCAGATCGCACGTGGCGGGCCACTTTCAGTTCAACGGTCAGTGGGCCACGATCCGAAATTCCAAGTACATGTAAATGTTCCTGAAATTTTTCCTGATCCGAGGGTGTAATTTGGTCTGATTCTGACGGTCTGGTTGCTTAATACTGATGCGCAAGCGAAAGGTGCCAGATCACTATTCCAGATATTTTAATTTCAAAGGGAATAGTGTTTTTCACACACCCTCGCTCCGGATCGAAATAAATGGCCGTGGGACATCGGAATCATCTGATTTTTGAGATGATTGTCAAGCCCAGTGAGGCGGTCCTAGTTCCTTAGCTTCGTGTTAATCGGACTCCCGATGTGCGGTCTAGACCTAATACGAAGTTTCGTTTCATTCCCGAGAGCAGACGGGAAATGAGTTTGGTTCTAAACTTTAGGGAAACCTAGAGTCACTGATTTTGCAAGTTTTGGGTCTTGCAGATCGTATTTAAAGCGATCCCAACGGATTTCATGGCTAATCGAGTTTTGCACTTATTTAACTTTGTTAAATTTCTAAAGGATTTAATCATAATTGTTTTCTGGTTGAGATGGTACTTAGGCCTTTGCAGTTTGTAGATAAAGTGATCCAAGTTTTGCTGCTTAGCTAGTTTAAGATAGTGTCTAGGGCGAAAGTGCTTTGAAAAATTGAAAGCACAAGGTAGAGAAGGGTGGGATTTGTGAAGGGAATGGGTTCAGAAGCGATTTTAGACTGTGGGGTTCAGTTCTGACGAAATAATAAGGTGTTAGGAGCAACCCATCGCCTAAGGACATCTAATCCCAGGTTGGCAAAAATCCGGGATGTTACAGATTAAGCCTACATAAGGCTATCACACATACCTACATAAGGTATTGAGTCCTACACAAGGGCACTATAGTATTCTCCTGTCAGAGGCCTATGAAATGTTTTATCAAGTTTGTAAAAACAAACTCTGGAACCAACTCCTACACAAGGAAGAGGCTTCAGACTCTCTGGACTCTTATACTTTATAAGTGGATGAACCCTTCTTGATGTAGCTTGTAGGTTGCTTGATCTCTGCTTTGTTGAGCTTCAATCAGCTCCCTGATGCTCCCCCGATCTCGATGTTGTGGTTGATCTGATGTTTTAGCTTCACGATTAGTTTCCATGCTTATGATGTTCCTTTTTGGGTCAACAAGGTAACGTGAGTGGGTTGAATCTCTTATAACTTGATGACAAATGGATTTCCTAGGCGATTCAATCGATGGATGCACTAGAGTATGATTGAGACTAAGAATATACCAATAGGTTTGGTCTCAATACTCTAGTGAAGGCTAGAGATCATGTTCTTCATTAATAAGAGCTTTGAATGCTCATTGAGATGATGAATCACAATGAAAGAACATGAATCTCATATGAATGGAGTCTAGGATGGCTAGGGTAAGCTTGGGATGCACTAGGGACTCTAGGATGTCTTAATCCATGGTTTCAGCAAAGATCCAGGTGCTATATTTATAGGAAAAAGGTTCCAACGGATCTATAATGGCTATATTTCGGTCCTACTGAGTCATTCAGTCGGACCAAATTTATGTTCAGTTGGACTGAATTAAGTCCTTAGGTTCCTGGACTTTTTGTTCACTTTTCGGTTGGACCAATGATTCTCTTCGGTTGCATTTGGTTAGACCGAATTTATGTTCGGTTGGACCGAATTTAAGTTCAATCGGACCGAATTAACTCCAAACCTTGCTATTTACATTTGCTCATTTTCGGTCAGACCGAATTAACTCCAAACCTTGCTGTTTACATTTGCTCATTTTTTATCTGACCGAGAATGCCTTCAGTTGCAATCGGTCGAACCAAATTAGCTTAGAAACTTGGTGGACTGTTTTGACCGATTTCGGTTGGACAGAAGGTATCTTCGGTTGGACCAAAAGTTGTTGTTTTTCATTATTTATTTCAGTAGTTTCCAACTTTTTTAAACCAAATTTTAAGAGGATATGAAATGGAGCTTTTTGTGGTTTCGAGGGATGATTTAACTAAGTTTCCCATTTGGATGACTTAACAGAAACTCTACGCCTTCGTCAACGTCGATACGACGACCTATAACACATGGTAAGTCAGCTACTTCGCTACTTGTACCAATAGAAACCCTAAAACATGTTAGGGTTAGGGTTTTCTTACCTAGAAATGAGTCAGAATCACCGGAAAAGCGATTAGATTAGGATGGTCGAGCACGTACGATAGCAGGGTTGAGTAATAGGAAGATGCTCCCACTTCTCTCACACCTTCTCTCTCTTTTCTCTCTTCTCTCTCCTAGGTTTTCTCAAATTCATATGGGATGAGAGAGTGAGGGTTTAAGGTCCTTATATAGGCTTAAAACATTCCAAATTGACCTAGGGTCAAGGTATACTTAGGTTATGTCCAATGCGGGTCTGTTCCATCTCAACGGAGCACTTATGGAGCCCCCCTTGAACCAAAGGTCGGACTTAAGCTCACTGACTATGGATCTAGGTAGAGTTAAGTTTTCATTCTAATCGGGTTTCCAGATCGCACGTGGCGGACCAGTTTCAGTTCAACGGTCACAGAAACTCGATCAGGGTTACAAGCACACAGACATGTATGGGAAATGTTTCCTGATCCGAGGGTGTATTTGGGTCAGATTCCGACGGTCTGATTGCTTATATTTGGCCCGCAAACATCAAGTCTCAGATTACTTAAATTTGATTTAATTTCTAAAGAAAACCAGGTTTTCTCACACTCCTCGCTCCGGGCTCAAGCGAATAGCCTTGGAACACTATCTGGATTTGGCTTCCAAGATGGTTATCAAGCCCAGCAAGGCGGTCCTAATTCTATAACCTCGTCTTATTCGGACTTTCGATGTGCGGTCCAGATCTGATACGTAGTTTCAATGTGCTCCCGAGAGCAGCTGGGTAATGAGATTGATCCTAGATTTTATAGTAACCTAACGTCCATGATTCTACAAGTTTTGGGTCTTGCAGATCATATTTAAAGTGATTCAAACGGATTTCGTGGCTAATCTAGTTTAGCACTTAGTTGACTTTGTCTAATTTCTAAAGGATTTGATCCTGAGTGATTTCTGCTGAAGTGGTACTCGAGTCTTTGTACGAAATTTTCTGAGACGTTACAATCTACCCCCCTTAAAGAAAAATTCCATCCTTGAAATTAGTACCTTTTCGTACTCCTCGAGAAGTTGAGGGTAGTTCTTTCTGACCTCGACTTCTGTCTCCCAAGTAGCTTCCTCTGTATGATGCATCCACAGTACTTTTACCAGTGGAATGACCTTGCTACGCAATACCTGCTCCTTTCTGTCTAGGATACGTGTCGGACGCAGTACATATGTAGCATCCTCGCTCAACTGTACCTGCTCCCATCTGATGATATATGAAGGATCAGGGACGTACTTCTTTAGCATGGATACATGAAATACGTTATGCACACCCGCAAGTGGAGTGGGCAAAGCAAGACGGTATGCCACCGCTCCCACTCAATCAAGTATCTGAAATGGGCCAATGAATCGCGGCGTAAGCTTCCCCTTCTTTCCAAACCGAAGGACTCCCTTCATAGGGGAAACTCTGAGGAATACGTGATCTCCAACCTCAAACTCAAGTGGTCGCCGCCTCGTATCGGCATAACTCTTCTGTCTGCTCTGGGCTGTAAGAAGTCGACGCCTGATAATGTCGATCTTCTCTGAGGTCGCCTATACTAACTCTGGGCCAATCAAACTACACCCGCCAATCTCTACCCAGCAATGTGGTGATCTACAAGGGCGACCATACAGGGCCTCGTAAGGAGCTACACCAATACTAGCCTGAAACTGTTATTGTAGGCGAACTTTGCATACGGGAGACAGTCATCCCAATTGTCCTTGAAGTTCAAAACACAGGCCCGCAACATATCTTCCAAAATCTGATTTACCCGCTCTGTCTGCCCGTCGGTCTGAGGGTGAAATGCAGTACTGAACTTCAACTTCACACCCATCGCTTCCTGGATACGAGTTCAGAAGATAGATGTGAATCGCGTGTCTCTATCCGACACAATCTCTAAGGGAACTCTATGCAGACGCACTATTTCTTTGATGTACAACCTAGCCAAGTCGTCTGCAGAGTTCGTCACTTTGATAGGGAGAAAATGAGCCGATTTGGTTAATTGATGTACGATCACCTAAATAGTGTCAAAACCCTTTCTCGTCTTCGCCAGCCCCGAGATGAAGTCAATAGAGATGAAGTCCCACTTCCATTCAGCTATGCGCATGGGCTGAAGGAGTCCAGGAGGTCGACGATGTTGGGCCTTGACCTGCTGACACGTGAGACAAAGTGAAACTTACTTTGCAATGTGGACCTTCATATTATCCCACCAATACGACCGCTTCATATCCTGATACATCTTCGTGCTACCGAGATGCATCGCGAGCTTCAATCTATGGGCAGTCTCGAGAAGCTCCTGTCTCAATTCCTGAACATCTGGGATGCATAGGCGGCCACGGTATCATAGGACCCCATTTGTGCAAACTTGCCACTCTGAGTCCACATCATCGTTAGCTTGCTCTCGAAGCCCAGACAACCTCTCGTCACCCATCTGGGCCTCGATAATCCGATCATCAAATAAGTGGTCGCACCCGAACATTTGCGACACAATCGAATAGTTCCTCCACTGTAAGTTTCTGCTCGAAGTCTCGCACGAACTCCAACATATCCCACTCTGCTATCATCAGTGGAGCCGCAAATATGATCGTCTTCTTGCGACTCAACGCGTCTGCTACAAGGTTGGCCTTACCAGGACGGTAGGAAACCTCTAACTTGAAGTCCTTCAAGGTCTCCATCCACCGGCGCTGCCTCATATTCAAGTCCCGCTGAGTGAATTATACTTAAGGCTCTTGTGGTCGCAGAAAAGCTTCAACTCCTCTCCGTAAAGGTAATGTTGTAACATCCCGAATTTTTGCCAACCTGAAATTAGACGTCCTTAGGTAATGGGTCGCTCCTAACACCTTATTAACTTGTCAAAAACCAATCCCATATTCTAAAAAAAAAAAATCACTTTTTAACCCATTTCCTTCACAAAGCTCACCTTTCACCACCTTGTTCTTTAAATTTTTCAAAGTACTTTCACATTAGACACTATCTTAAAAGTTTAGGTGATGAAGAACAATACTTAAACTAAACATTACTGTAAATAGTAAATACATAAATAAAATGGGCTTTTAACCATTACCCTTATGGAATCTCACAAAACGAATAGGTTATTTGGAACATCAGCCTCTCCTGCCCTAGGATCTTCTTCTGTTATAATTAGGGCATGATTTAATAACTTGGATCACCTTATATACAACCTACAAAGGCCTAAGTACCACCTCAGACAGAAATCTTACAGGACTAAGTACCACCTTAGACAGAAATCATACAGGACTAAATCCTTTAGAAATTAGGCGAGAATAGCTAGTGTTAAACTAGAGTACCTGGAAAATTAGCACCAATCGCTTTAAATATGATCCGTAAGACCCAAAATAAGTAGAACAGTTAGCGCTACATTACCCTAAAATCTAGGATCAATCTCATTCCTAGTTGCTCTCGGGAGCACATTGGAACTCCGTATTAGATCTGGACCGCTCGTCAGAAGTCCGATTAATGCGAAGTTAAATGGTTAGGACCGCCTTGCTGGGCTTGACAACCATCTTGGAAATCAAATCTAGATAGTGTCCCAGTGCTATTCGCTTGAGCTTGGAGTGAAGAGTGTGAGAAACGTGAAATTAATTAGAAATAAAGTTCAATTTTAAGTAATCTGAGACTTGTCGCTTGCGGGCCAAATATAAGCAATCAGACCATCGAAATCTGACCCAAATACACCCTCGGATCAGAAGAAATTTCATACACATGGCAGTGTACTTGTGGCCCTGTTCGAGTCTCAGTGACCGTTGAACTTAAACTGGTGCACCCCGGGCGATCTATAAATTCGATCAAATCGAAAATGTAACTCGACCTAGATCCATTGTCTGTGAGCTAAAGTCTGACCTTTGGCTCAAGGGGGGCTTCCAGAAGTGCTCCATTGAGATGGAATTGTCCGTATTTAGACATAACCTAAGTATACCTTGGCCCTGGGTCTAATTTGGTGAGTTTTGGGCCTATATAAGGACCTTAAACCCTCACTCTCTCATCCCAAACGAATTTGAGAAAAACCTAGGAGAGAGAAGAGAGAAAAGAGAGAGTGTGTGTGTGAGAGAAGTGAGAGATTCTTCCTGATGCTCTACCCTGCTATCCTACGTGATTAATCATCATGATCTAATCGCTTTTCCGGCGATTCCGGCTTTGTTCGTAGGTAAGAAAACCTAACCCTAAGCTGTTTTAGAGTTTTCAAGAGTGTAGGTGATGGAATAGCTGACCTGTTTCATGATTCAGGTTGTCGTTGTGCCGTAGACAAAGGCATTGGGTTCAAATTGGTTTCAGTTCAAGTTTACCGACAAAAGGTGCAGACTTTAAACATATAGGTTATGGTTTTCAAAACTTTCAATGTCAGATAATGATAGATTCATAATCTAGATGCTATTGCACATGTATAAGTGTTGTCCGTTTCATTTTTTAGATATACGTTAATTATGTTGAATATACTGTATTCCTCGTATTTGTAAAAAATACCGTATACATATGAAATACGGATTTGTGCTTGCCATGATTAATTGTTGTCTATGTATGCTAGATACATGTGTATCAACTTCTGGGTGATCGGATTAGCCTAATACCAGTTTTGTCAACATACATTGAGTATGTTATATTGTGTAGCCTAAGTGTTTGTTGACATGCCTGAATGGATATGGATTCATGATTTGTGTCTGCCACGTGTATTGAATGCAAGAACATGATTGAAGTGTACTAGACAACCCCTTAGCGAAAGGATTTGCCCTAAATCACGCCACGGCCAATGCACGTTATGTATGTTAAAGTGTGTAGTCCAAGTGTTTGTGAAAATGAATGAATGAATATGGAACTTGGATTCATGTTTGCTATGACTATCCGTCGTGGGGGCACACGTGTTATAAATGGGGCAACTCCCTAGTGAAAGGATTTGGCCTAATACCTATGCAATCAACATGCGTCATGTATGTTGATGTATGTAGTCTAAAGTGTTTGATGAAATGTCTGAATGAGTAAGTAGTTAGTCCATTGTAATGTATAAGGGTGTTAAGGTATGATTCTCAATTCTGTTAACTGTGTATGCTTTCATCCATGAACCGTAGATTATGGTGTCTGTTTATCTATGTAATGCACATGTATAATTCCATGTTTAAGTTATATTCCATAAGAGTCGTGAAGGGTGATGGGGGAGTGGTGTAACGATTCCGTGCAACAGCCCTGGCAGCCCTAAGCGGACAATATCAGACTTTGATTGTGTGGTTTGAAATGTTGATCCATTACTGCTTTAACTATCTGTAATTAAATGTGATTGGAGCTATTGTATAATCCAAGCAATCGGTAATAGGCCTTGAGTTTGTGGCTAAGATTCATTCGCCACAAAGGACGTGTTTGACGAACCCGAGCCGTACGTCGGTTGTCTGCAGTGGTTAGGCCACACGGAGTGCTTATGCACTTCATGTCGATCCACTTGATGTGCACTCGTGCTAGTCGAACTCGTCAAGTAACCCGATCTGTCTAATGTATGTTCACCATGTTTGGACGCTACTGCTTGAACCTAAGGTACCAAACTCACCAGTGGAATCCTGTTAACCTTAGTACCTCGATCCACTAAGACTCATGAGCCGGACATGGTGGTATGAGACACCATGGTCGAGCTGTCGCCTACGCTGGGGCGATGTGCCTCCCCGTGGTGACCAGTGAGAAACCCAGACTCGTGAGCTGAATACGGTGGTATGGGACACTGTATTCGAGCTGTCGGCCTACACTGTTTTGATGGGTGATGGGGGAGTGGTGTAACGAGTGCGTGTAACAGCCCTAACAGCCCTAACCGTACCCGGTGTAGTGACCTCGAGCATACTCTAAATCTGCGAAGAGGTGGCGAGCCTTCCCGTAGTAAATAGAGTATAAACTAGGCCTGTATTGATAAGGTGATGGGGAAGCGGTGCAACGAGTGCATGTAACAACCCTGACAGCCCTTTATAGCGACCTAGAACTGTATCATCGTATGAGATTATCTAGGAGTGACGTCCCTAGACAGGATCCTTGTTTGAGAATGATATAAGGGAGGTACCTTAGTTTTCCAAATCCTGCTGTATGAAAAGGACTAATAACAACTCGGTAATCATGTTCATATCTGTAACATCCCGGATTTTTGGCCAACCTGGGATTAGACATCCTTAGGCATTGGGTCAATCTTAACACCTGATTAACTTTTCAAACGCTCAATTCAAAGCCTCAAATCCCGTCTTAAACCATTTTCTTCACAAATCCCACCCTTCACTACCTTGTGCTTTCAATTTTTCAAAGCACTTTCGCCCTAGACACTATCTTAAACTAGCTAAGTAGTAAAACTTGGATCACTTTATATACAAACTACAAAGGCCTAAGTACCATCTCAACCAGAAAACAATTAGGATTAAATCCTTTAGAAATTTAACAAAGTTAACTAAGTGCAAAACTCGATTAGCCATGAAATCCGTGGGATCGCTTTAAATACGATCTGCAAGACCTAAAACTTGCAAAATCAGTGACTCTAGGTTTCCCTAAAGTTTAGAACCAAACTCATTTCCCGTCTGCTCTCGGGAATGAAACGAAACTTCGTATTAGGTCTAGACCGCACATCGGGAGTCCGATTAACACGAAGCTAAGGAACTAGGACCGCCTCACTGGGCTTGACAATCATCTCAAAAATCAGGTCCAGCTGATGTCCCACGGCCATTCGTTTCGATCCGGAGCGAGGGTGTGTGAAAAACACTATTCCTTTTGAAAGGAAAATATCTGGAATAGTGATCTGGCACCTTTCGTTTGCGCATCAGTATTAAGCAACCTGACCGTCAGAATCAGACCAAATTACACCCTCGAATCAGGAAAAATTTCATACACATTTACATGTACTCAGAATTTCCGATCGAGATCCGCTGACCGTTGAACTGAAACTGGTCCGCCACGCGTGATCTGGATATCCCACTGAAATGAAAACTTAATAGAACGTAGATCCATGTGTGGTGAGCTTAAGTCTGACGTTTGGCTCAAGGAGGGCCACCAGAACCTCTCTTTTGAGCTGAAAAAGTGACGAAATACCTATATTAGCAGTAACCTTTGAACAGGAGTCTATTTCGGTGAGTTTTGAGACTATATAAGGACCTTAAACCCTCTCTCATGGCAGCCATACGAATTTGGATTTGAGAGAGGGAAAAGAGAGAGAAAGTGAGGGAGATGTGGGAGAATCTCCCAGCCGTCGTTCCCTGCCACCACACGGGCTGCACCGACATTTTCCTGGCGTTTCCGGCGTCGTTTCTAGGTAAGAAACCCTAACCCTAATCTGATTTGGGGCTTGGGTGGTTGTAGGTTGTGAAATAGCTAACCTATTTCGTTCTCTAGGTTGCCAAACTGCCGAATACGGAAGCTTAGCAAACCTATCGACTCCGTTACGATTTTACGACAAAAGGTGCGGACTTTAGGTGTATAGGTTAGGGTTTTCAACGCTTTCAATGTCAGATAATGATAGATTCATGATCTGCATGCAATTGCACATGTACAAAGTGCTTTCCATTTCCTGTTTCGATTAACGTTGTAGAATATGGAATTTCACATACTCTAGGTATACGTAGAAATACCGTATACGTATTTTTTTTGGAGAAGTGTTTGACATGTTTATTTAATGTATGATTATACTATATATGGATAAAATACTAGTTTGGCGAAAGGAATCGCCGTAATACATGTTCACTTGTAAATGCTACGTATGTTGAAATTGTGTATTCTAGAAATACTGTATACGTATAAATTTTGGAGATGTATGTATCATGATTATTTGCTGTAGTAATATATTATACATGGATAAAATATTCGCTTGGCTAAAGGATAACCCTAATACATGTTTTACTAACATACACCATGTATGTTGTAATAGTGTATTCTAAGTGTTTGTGGAAATGGCTGAATAAGTATAGAATTCTCATTCGTGCTCGCCATGACTAATTGTCATGGATTCATAATGGTTGTATTGGCGATACCCCTTTGACGAAAGGATTTGCCCTAAATCACGCCACGGCCAATATACACTATATACGCTAAAATGTGTGGCCCAAGTGTTTGTGGAAATGGCTGAATGAATATGGAACTTGGATTCCTGCTTGCCATGACTATCCGTCGTGGGTGTACGCGTGTTATGATTGGGGCAACTCCCTAGTGAAAGGATTTGGCCTAATGCCTATGTGATCGACATATGTCGTGTATGTTGATGTATGTTTGTTTAAGTGCTTCTTGAAATGTCTGAATGAGTAGTAGTTAGCAAATTGTAAAGTATAAGGGTGTTGAGGTATGATTCTCAACCTCTTTTAACTATGTGTATGATCTCCTTTGATAGTTGTGTGATTAGGGATTGAACATGTACAAACTCATGCTTGTGTTGTGATTCATAACATGCTCAACTGCTTTATAATTTTAACTATGTAATGCATATGTTTAAATTTATATTTACGTTGTATGATCCATCATGGGTGATGGGGGAGCGGAGCAACGAGTGCGTGCAACAGCAGCTAAACCCTAAACGGATAATACCAAACTGATTGTATGATTTGAATCCTGATCCATTACTGCTTTATCTATCTGTAATTGATTGTGTTTGGGGCTATGATTATGGCCCAGGCAATCGGTAACGAGATTGAACTCGTGGCTGAGATTCCTTTGCCACGTGGGATGTGTTCGACGAACTCGAGTCGTGCGTTGCCTGTCGGCAGTGGCTAGGCCACACGAAGTTGTTTATGCACTTCATGTCGTGCAGCTCAACGGGCGATCGTGCTAGTCGAGCTCGTCAAGTAACCCGATCTGCCTTATACATGTTCACCCTGTTTGGACGCTACTGCTTGAACCTAGGGTACCAAACTTACCAGTGAAACCCCTTTTAACCATGGTACCTCGATCCGCTAAGACGCATGAGCCGGGCATGGTGGTATGGGACACCGTGGTCGAGCTGTCGGCCTACGCTGGGGCCATGTGCCTCACCGTAGTGACCATTGCGCAACCAAACTCGTGAGCCGAATACGGTGGTATGGGACACTGTATTCGAGCTGTCGATACTTACGGCGAGAGCCGAGTACGGTGAGACCTGTGCTCGTGCTGACGGGCGACGAGTCCTCCGTAGTATCTTCGAGTATACTCCAAGGGTCTGTGATTGGCGACGAGTCTTTCACAGCAACTAGAGTATGAGTGGAGCCGAGTACGGTGAGACCTGTACTCGAGCCGACGGCTAGTGATTGAGCCGAGTACGGTGAGACCTGTACTCGAGCTGACGGTCAGCAATTGAGCCGCATACGGTGAGATCTGTATCCGTGCTGACGGGTGACGAGCCCTTTGTGATGCCTTCGCTAAGCCTCTCAAACCATAATGTCGTATGAGATTAACTAGGATTGACGACCCTAGAATGGATCATGTTTGGGAATGATACAAGGGAGGTACCTTAGTTTCCCAATACTGCTGTTTGAAATGGACTAATAAAAACTTGGTAATCATGAGCATCATTGCACCGCATGTGCTTTGTAGATGTGGCGCACTGAGGGAGTAAGCATTCGTGAACGTAAGATGATGTCGTTTGAGGGTGGTTTGGCAAGGGCATACAGCATCATGTCATTTCATTTTCGCACTTAACAAGAGTAGTTAGAAATGTTTGATTTGTACTGCTTTATCATTACTGCTTGATTGAATTGATAACATGTTAACCTATGCTTTACTGTTCCACTGAGTTGATCACTCACTCCCACGTTACGAGACGGTGTTCCGAACACCCACCAAATTTGTTGAGTTTCAGGTGATGGCGATGCTTATGAAGCAGAGCCGGACTTCTATGATGTGGAGGAGGAGTTCTCCTACATGTAACTTTCTGACAGGCCAATGAAGACCTGGTATTGTATTGACGGGGTTATGGTTCTTGGGATAGAAGGCATTACACTTCCTCACATTTGGTAAATTTTAGAACTGCACTTGTATTTATTTAACCTGGTAATGTTATCACACTCTGGAGACTCATCATAAGTTATATATTTTATCTATCTATCACAGTCTTCCGCTTGCAAACTTAACTGTCTCTGGAGTATGATATGCTGTTTTGGCTTAATCTCACTCATGTTCAATGCACGAATACAGTCAACATTCAATCATCATTCATTTTGTTGCATAAGTGATGTTCTGGAACTCGGGAGTTGAGTTTATGCTCGACCCCCGATTTTCAGGGCGTTACAATATCGCACTGCATGTGCCTGGAAGATGTGGAGCACTGAGGGATAAAAGCATGCTGTGGACGTAAGATGGTGTCGCACAAGGGAGTATGTCGGCAAGAGCATGCATCATGACTGCATTCATACTTGCATTAATAAGAGTATTTAGGAGTGTTTGATTGTACTACTTTATCATTACTGCTTGACTGAATTGATAACATGTTAACCTATGCTTTATTGTTCCATTGAGTTGATCACTCACTCCCACATTACAGGATGGTGTTGTACACACCAACCAGACCCTGTTGTAGCTGCAGGTGATGGCAATGCTTATGAGGCGGAGGCGGACCTTTGTGATGATGATGATGCTTGTTCGTATATGCTGTATTCTGACGGCTTCAAGTGAGCCGTGTCTTGATCGACGGGGTTACAGGGATGTCTACTAGATGACCTTACATGATTTGGTATATTTTGGAAATTGTACTTGTAATTAATTAACCTGGTAACATTATCACACTCTGGACTCTCACCACAATTTATATATTTTATATATCTATCACAGCCTTTCGCTTGCAATTTCACTTGTCTCTGGAGTATGATATACTGTTTTGGTATAATCTCATTCATGTTTCAATGCTCTCATCATGATCATCATTATCTATGTTGCATAAGTGATGCGTTGGAACTCGGGAATTGAGCTTTGCTCGACCCCCAATTTTTAGGGCGTTACAAATGTCTCCAGAGCTTCAATGCGAATATGACCGCTGCTAACTCAAGGTCGTGTGTAAGGTAATTCTCGTCGTGCTTCCTTAATTATCTCGAGGCATACGCAATCATCCTGTCCTTCTGCATAAGGACACAACCCAAACCAACGCGAGACACGTCAGTGTATATAGTATACTTGACCCCTTGCTCTGACATTAATAGCATAGGGGCGGACGTCAGTCTGTCCTTCAGCTCCTGAAAAGCTGCTTCCGCCTTCTCATTCCAGGCGAACATCAGATCCTTCCGTGTCAACTGTGACAACGGTCTGGTTATCTTCGAGAAGTCCCGAATGAATCGTCGGTAATAGCCTGCCAGGCCCAGAAAACTCCTCACCTTAGTAACCAAACCAGGCTGCTTCCAGTCCTGAACGGCAGCTACCTTTGTCAGGTCCACTACTATCCCTTCCTTGGACACCACATGTCCCAGGAACTTGACTTCCTCCTGCTAGAAGTCGCACTTCTTATACTACGCGAACAATTGGTTCTTCCTCAGAGTATCTAGGACTGCCTGTAAGTGTTCCTGGGGTTCATCCCGACTCATAGAGTATACCAGGATGTCATTGATAAACACGATGACGAATCGGTATAGGAATGGCCGAAATACCCGGTTCATCAAGTCCATGAATGTAACGCCCTGAAAATCAGGGGTCGAGCAAAGCTCAGCTCCCGAGTTCCAATGCATGACTTATGCAACATAGATAATGATGATCATGATGAGAGCATTGAAATATGAATGGGATTATACCAAAACAGTATATCATACTCCAGAGACAAGTGAAATTGCAAGCGGAAGACTGTGATAGATATATAAAATATATAAATTGTGGTGAGTCTCCAGAGTGTGATAATGTTACCAGGTTAATTAATTACAAGTACAATTCTAAAATATACCAAATTGTGTAAGGTTATCTAGTCGACATCCCTGTAACCCCGTCGATCAAGACACGGCTCACATGAGCCGCCAGAATACAGCATATACGAACAAGCATCATCGTCATCACAAAGGTCAGGCTCCGCATCATAAGCATTGTCATCACCTGCAGCTACAACAGGGTCTGGTTGGTGTGTACGACACCGTCCCATAAAGTGGGAGTGAGTGATCAACTCAGTGGAACAATAAAGCATAAGTTAACATTTTATCAATTCAGTCAAGCAGTAATGATAAAGCAGTACAATCAAACACTCCTAAATACTCTTCTTAATACAAGTATGAATGCAGTCAAGATGCATGCCCTCGCCAACATACTCCCTCGTGCGACACCATCTTACGTTCATGACATGCTTTCATCCCTCAGTGCTCCACATCTTCCAGGCACATGCAGTGCGATATGAACATGATTACCGAGTTGTTATTAGTCCTTTTCATACAGCAGGATTTTTGGAAACTAAGGTACCTCCCTTATATCATTCTCAAACAAGGATCCTGTCTAAGGTCGTCACTCCTAGATAATCTCATACGATGATACGGTTCTAGGTCGCTGTAAAGGGCTGTCAGGGCTGTTACACGCACTAGTTACACCGCTTCCCCATCACCTTATCAATACAGGCCTAGTTTATACTTTGTTTACTATAGGAAGGCTCGTCGCCTCTCCGCACATTTAAAGTATGGTCGAGGTCACTACACCGGGTACGGTTAGGGCTGCCAGGGTTGTTACACGCACTCGTTACACCACTCCCCCATCACCCATCAAAACAGCGTAGGCCGACAGCTCGAATATAGTGTCCCATACCACTGTATTCGGCTCACGAGTCTGGGTTGCTCACTGGTCACTACGGAGAGGCACATCGCCCCAGCGTAGGCCGACAGCTCGACCATGGTATCCCATACCACCATGCCCGGCTCATGAGTCTTAGCGGATCGAGGTACCAAGGTTAACAGGGTTACACTGGTAAGTTTGGTACCTTAGGTTCAAGCAGTAGTGTCTAAACATAGTGAACATACATTAGACAGATCGGGTTACTTGACGAGTTCGACTAACACGAGCGCACATCAAGTGGATCGACATGAAGTGCATAAGCACTCCGAATGGCCTAACCACTGCCGACAACCGACATATGGCTCGGGTTCGTCAAACACGTCCTTCATGGCAAATGAATCTCAGCCACGAACTTAAAGCCTGTTACCAATTGCCTGGACTATACAATAGCCCCAATCACATTCAATTACAGATAGTTAAATCAGTAATGGATCAAATTTCAAACCACACAATCAAAGTCTGATATTGTCCGCTTAGGGCTGCCAGGGGTGTTGCACGGAATCGTTATACCACTCCCCCATCACCCTTCACGGCTCTTATGGAATACAACTTAAACATGTAATTATACATATGCATTACATAGGTAAATAGACACCATAATCTATGGTTCATGGAGGAAAGCATACACATAGTTAAAGGAGTTGAGAATCATACCTCAACACCCTTATACATTACAATGGACTAACTACTTCCTCATTCAGACATTTCATAAAACACTTTAGACTACATACATCAACATACATGACGTATGTTGTTTACATAGGTATTAGGCCAAATCCTTTCACTAGAGAGTTGCCCCATTTATAACACGCGTGCCCCCACGACGGATAGTCATAGCAAGCATGAATCCAAGTTCCATATTCATTCGTTCATTTTTCACAAACACTTGGACTACACACTTTAACATACATAACGTGCATTGGTCGTGGCGTGATTTAGGGCAAATCCTTTCGCTAAGGGGTTGTCTAGTACACTTCAATCATATTCTTGCATTCAATACCCATGGCAGGCACAAATCATGAATCCATATTCATTCAGGCATTTCAACAAATACTTAGGCTACACAATATAACATACTTGACGTATGTTGATAAAACATGTATTAGGCTAATCCGTTCACCTAGAAGTTGATACACATGTATCTAGCTACATAGACAACAATTAATCATGGCAAGCACAAATCCATATTTCATACGTATACGGTATTTTCTACAAATACGAGGAATATAGTATATTCAACATAGTTAACGTATATCTGAAAAACGAAAAGGACAACACTTTGTACATGTGCAATAACATCCAGATCATGAATCTATCATTATCTGACATTGAAAGTTTTGAAAACCGTAACCTATACGTTTAAAGTCTGCACCTTATGCCGTAGAATCGTAACGAATACGCTAGAATCTCTAAGCCTTCACCTACGGTGATTAGGCAACCTGAATCATGAAACAGGTCAGCTATTACATCACCTACACTCGTGGAAACCCTAAAACAGCTTAGGGTTAGGTTTCTTTACCTACGAACGAAGCCAGAATCGTTGGAAAAGCGATTAGATAGCAATGGTTAAACACGTATAGCAGGGGGATGGAGTATCAGGAAGATGCTCCCACTTCTCTCACACTTTCTCTCTTTTCTCTCTTCTCTCTCCTAGGTTTTCTCAAATTCGTATGGGATGAGAGAGTGAGGATTTAAGGTCCTTATATAGGCTTAAAACTCTCCAAAATAGACTCAAGGTCAAGGTATACTTAGGTTATGTTCAAAGCGGGTCTGTTTCGTCTCAACGAAGCACTTCTGGAGCCCCCCTTGAGCCAAAGGTCGGACTTAAGCTCACTGACTATGGATCTAGGTATAGTAAAGGTTTCCTTCCAGTCGGATTTCCCGATCGCACGTGGCAGACCAGTTTCAGTTCAACGGTCACTGAACTTTATCAGGGCCACAAGTACACTGCCATGTGTACAAAATTTCACCTGATCCGAGGGTGTATTTGGGTCAGATTCTGATGGTCTGATTGGTTATATTCATCTCGTAAGTGACAAGTCTCAGATTACTTAAATTAGATTTAATTTCTAAAGAAAACCACGTTTTCTCACACTCTTCATCTCCATTAAATCTCATTAGATTTTGTCTTGTAGAAAAATTCTAAAAACTCTAGAAGCAACAGTTGTCCAAACTAATGATTTTCAGATAGTTGACACAACGACCCATATTTAACTATATAAAATATTTTATTATATTTTCACTTATTTTTATATGAAACTAGACTTATCAAGCTTCAATCTAACTTTTAAATCACCTAAATCGGAGTTATAACGAGGGACATATGACTTTTTGAAGTCAGACAAAAATCGTAGAAAAATGTTGCCGAAAACGGGCCAGCCAATGAACTGCGGCCCGCCCGGGCCCGTTGGACCGCGGTAAACTGTGGTAGGCGCGGTGCCACCGTGGTCCGCTGGACAGTCTGCTGGTAGTTTCTGCCACATAATTTTTGAAACGGGCGTATCTTGTGAATCGAGATGAGTTATTCGACGTGCAATATATGACTTTGGGGTAAGAGAAGCTGATCTATCCAAATAACCTATTTATTTCTTGATATTCCAAAAGGTTAATGTTATTATTAATTTATTTACTATTTATAGTAAATTTTAATTTAAGTATTGTTCTTCCTCACCTAAACTTTAGGATTCATGTCTAATATGAAAGTACTTAGAAAATTTTGGAGAATAAGGGGTGAAAGGTGAGATTTTGAAGGAAATGGGTTAAAAAGCGATTTTAGACTTTGGAATTGAGTTTTGAGAAATTAATAAGATATTAGGATTGACCCATTTCCTAAGGACGTCTAACTCCAGGTTGGCAAAAAATCTGAGGCGTTACAATGAACACAGCCGGTGCGTTCGTAAGACCGAACAACATCACAAGGAACTCGTAATGCCCAAAACAGGTCCTGAAAGCTGTCTTCTTCACGTCTTCATCCCTGACGTGCAACTGATGATACCCTGACTATAAATCAATCTTCGAAAAATACTTTGCCCCCCCTCAACTGATCAAATAGGTCGTTTATCCTGGGCAAAGGATATTTATTCTTCACGTTCAACTGGTTCAACCTACGGTAATCAATACATAACCGTAGCGATCCGTCTTTCTTCTTGACAAACAACACAGGTGCTCCCCAAGGAGACACATTGGGTCGTATAAATCCCTTCTCTACCAGTCCATCGATCTGTTTCCTCAATTCCTCCATCTCACATGGAGGCATGTGATACATTGGTAATGAAACGGGTGTCGCACCAGGCATAAGATCAATGGTGAAGTCGATCTCGCACCGAGGAGGTAACCCAGGAATCGGTTCAAACACGTCCGTAAAAGCCTGAATTATAGGTGTATCCACAAGTGTCGGAACATCAGTAGCCTCCAATGAAGAAGTGAAAGACCACAACCGAGAAGCGTGACTGACCTGAACAGGGAAAGTAAAAGTCGTGCCCTCTGGTCCGTGGGCTGTAACCATCCTAGTCTCGCAATCGATATTTATTCGCATCTCAGTAAGCCAGTCCATACCGAAAATGACGTCGTAATGGAATAGGGGGACGATGATCAGGTCGAATAATATAGTTCTGCCACCCAAATCTATCAGGCAGCCCTCACACATACTAGTAACATCAGAGAAAGTCCCTGTGGCAGTGATGACCCTCACTCCCCTCGTAGGAGCAGTGATCAACCCCAATCGCTTGACTTTCGTGCATGAGATCATAGAGGTAGTGGACCCTGTGTCCACCAGCAAGAAGAAAGGAATACCATGGACGTGTGTAGTGACCTCGAAGGCCATAGGTGTTAAAGGTGTTGTCTCTGGCTCCTCCGCCGTAAGTGCATGAATGCGTGCCTGCTGAGGTCGGGTGGGTTGAGGCACCATAGGTCACTGTGGCGGCCTAAAACGAGGTGCAGGAGGTCTGAAGGATGGATGTACAGGTGCTGTCCGTAGTGGTGGAGTCGATAAAGCCTGAGGGCGAGGACAATCAATCTGCTGCGGTGGTGCAAACCCACTGTCTCTCATCCGTGGGAAGCAACTCTCTGCAGGGTGACCCGATTTCCCGCAATAAGAACAAGTCACACCTGGACGCCTCATCGGAACTACTGGCTCCGTAATCCTGGGAGGAGAGTCAATACGAGGCCTCTTGCCGAGGAATGGCCTACTCTGGATATCTGGTCGTGGCCTAGGAATCATAGGGCCACGAGAACATATCAGTCACTCAACATCCTGCTCTGCGCGCATAAACATATGAACCAACTCGGCATTGGAGGGTATGCTGACACAACACATATTCGACCGAATATCAGGTCGCAAGCCCTCAGAAAAATGTCGTATCCACATCTGTTCATTAGTGAGTATCGTAGGGACGTATCTACCCAGCTCAGTAAAGCGATGCTCGTACTCGGTAACTGTCATGCCTCCCTGCCTGAGGCGCAAGAACTCATTATCCCTCTCATGTCGGTAGGTCTGAGGGTAGTACTTTTCATGGAAACGAAACTCGAAAGTTGCCCAGGTCCATACGTAGCCAACTGCGACTGTCCGTAGGACACCATCCCACCACATACTGGCCTCTTTCTCAAACATAAATGTGGCCAACTCAACTTGCTCTGACTCGGTGCAATGCAGCATCCGTAGCATCTTGGAGATGCGGTCTAACCAATATTCAACCTCCTCAGGTCTGTCAAAACCCATAAATGTAAGAGGCCTCAAGCGCTAGAATCGCTCGAGAAGGCCACTAGTACCCAAATGCCCCGTGGGGTATGTAATAGGTGCAGGCAGACGCACATCCTCAGCCTGAGCAGAAGGCTCTACGGTCTCAGTAGGACATGTAGATGGTGAAGGTGGAGTCGCACTCCCACCCTGAGATAAGGCCCCTGCAATAATGGCCAAGAGTTGTTGGTGCTGCTGCTGATGTTGCACCTATAGTTGTTGGTGCTGCACCTGCTGCTGGTGCATCATCATCAATAATTACTCCAACCTATCCATAGGTGAGGCAGGCTGAGGCACGTACTGCGTCGAGGAAAACGCACGGTTATGCTCGCGAACCGGTGGTGTATAAGGTGGTAGTCCAGTTGTAGGACCAGTGGAAGGCTGAGACGCAGGTATAGTCTCACCATCCGGGCCCAAACCAGGGTCCGTACGACCATCTCTGTGGGAAGGAGCCTGGTCCATCGTATCAATGAGTGCGAGATGTGCCGTGCTCCGCATATATTTCTGTGGCATGCCCTATACAACATAGGGTGCAACGCATGTAAGATGAAGCATAGCAACACAATACACAATCACTTAAGCATTCCACACACTTCATAGCAAAAGAGGTTGTATGCATTTCATTACCAAAATTGTCACAATACATTACATGAATCATGACGGGAGATGTATGGGAGCTAATACAACCAAAGCCTCAAACATTCAAAACATTCTACCAACTACTACACCCAACAACATGAAAACATAAGCATCCTAAGGTGGTAACAAAGAAAAATACAAGACAACAGTATGACCGACTAGGCATCCGAGTATGACGATGGAGGAGGGGCACCCTTATCCTGCAGACAGCACAGGATAGTCTTCAACGTACGAGTTACTTTCTTGAACTTGTGCTTCACACGGCCCCAAAGATCCATGACATCCTGTCGTAGGACAGCCTGACCCTGTCGTAGCTCAGCATGATCCTCCTCCAGTTGAGCTATGCGAGCATCCTAAGCAGCCCGATCAGTATCTTGCACCGGTGGAGTAGGAGGGGAGCTCTCCTCTGTATCCTAGGCCTCTTCTTCCTCTTCTTCCTGTTCTATCTCAGCTCCATCTTTTTCCTCACTCTCTTCTTCCTCGCTCTCCGTCTCATCATCGTTCTCTTCAAGTTGAGCTTGGCGTTGCCGTGGCCCGATCTCCATCTGGTTGAGGGTAGCCTCATTGATGTGATGAATCGACACCGGCATCTCCGCCCCAAGACTATAGCCAAACTGATGTGCAATCTTGCATATGAGCCGACCGAAGGGGAGCGAATCAGTCCTTTTAGCGGAGCGTGCATTCTTAATTATCTGTCGTAGCACGAACGTAGGCACTCACAGGTTCGTTCTCTGCCCCACTTGATACAGGAAATCTACCATGAGGTGCGTACATTCACTGCGATTGCTCCACCTGGGGTAGACGTTGAATGTGAAGATGTGATGGAGCAAACGGAAGTCGTCAGACATTTCGGTCGCTAGAAGACTTTTGTTTAGCTAGCACTCGACCAATTGGCCACCACAAAGGAACCGTGTGCGACGATCCCTTCCACGTACAGTCTTCAGATTCAGCTCGCTAGCATGCACCTCACCAAGGGGCACATTCAGAAGCCGAGATATCAACCTGACATCAACTATGGCTAACTGATCCCGTCCACATGGGATCTTGAACTGCAATGGTTCAAGCGTATGCTCGTGAATGTTGGCATAGAAAGCTCGGACAGATCTCGCATTGGCACGATACTCGCCATCAAATAGTGGACCCCAATGGGCCCCTTCCACGAACTCGAACAACAGATATTCTCCAAAGAGCCGCCCATCCACTTGAGCTTCAAAAAGGACCCTACGGTCCCCATAAACTCCATGAGACAGCTCCGCCAATCGAGCCCTTTCAGTAAGAACCCAGTGATCAAGATCCTGCTTCGTCCGAAACTCCCGAGCGGCGCTTGTGCTAGCGGCGGTGCCTCTCGGCCTCGTCGAACGTGTAGGGCGGCTAGGCCCAGCTTCATCTATGGCCCCCTTTCTCTTTCCCATGAGAAAAAGGACGGTGGAAATCGAGAAGATGGCCGAAAGAAACTCAAAGAAGGCCATGAGAAATGAGGATAAGGGGAAATGGGGGCTGGAGTTTTGGTTCTCCACGGGTTTGAGCCTCAACAGGGATTGTAAAGGCCCAAAAGACAGGGTTTGAAGAAAGGAAATGAAGAGATGGGCGGGGTTGAAAGTTTACATGATTTTGAGCTTCAAATGAGGGGGTGTAGGAGCTCAAATGAGAGAAAACAGAAAAGGTAGAGGGTAGGTGTTGCTGTAAACAATGAAGGGGTGTGGGTTTTAACAGAAAATGGTGGAATGGGCGATTAGAGGGAAGGTTTGAGAGAGAAAAATGAATTTTTAAAGGAAAGGGAGAGCTTGGAGGGGGGTTTTATGAAGGAGGTATGCATTTGGGGTGGTTTTAAACCATGGCCCATGTATCAGGGGGTCACCCTAGGCCCCAAAGTGCGTCAGCCCGACCGGCCCGCCCGGGCCAGCCCGTTAATCGGTGAGGCCTCGCCAACTCGGCGAGGTCCTCGCCACTCCCTGGATTGTTCGGCGATGCCTCGCCATTTGGGCGAGGTCCTCATGACCCTTAGGCCCTAAAATGATGTGGGGTCCACCCTGGATCCCTCTGGATTTCCGTGGATAGGCCCCCGACTCCGTTTTGAGTCGTTTTGGGTAGTTTTGGGATGTTTCTGATGCACAGCTATATTTACCGATTTCTAACGGCTGGAATGGGGTGATTTGTGATCTAAATCCGTCGTTTAATGGTCTAGAAGTGGTTTGGGGTTGACTCGTGCGATCGAGGTTGAGTACTGACACAAATGAAATGACCGATTTTAGTGAACTTCTCCAATTGGAGAAATCGGGATACCTAAGACTATTTTCTACATTTTCTCGCACCCTCCTATGTCGAAATGCACAACGTACGTCGTGTGACCATAACCCAGGTCCAGTTTAATCCAAATCATGCTCTGATACTAACATGTAACACCCTGAAAATTGGGGGTCGAGTGGCAACTCAACACCCGAGTTCCAAAACATCACTTATGCAACATAAATGCTTATGGTTGAATGTTGTCTGTGTCAGTGCAATAATCATGAGTGGGATTACACCAAAACAGTAATTCATACTCCAGATCAAATTATAAAATACAAGCGGAAGACTGAAAGATGTATATAAAGACAGAAATGTAACAATCGGTTTCCAGTGTATGAACACTTTACTGAGTCACCATATACATGTATTTGTTTCAAAAATCAAAATGCCAAAAATGGTACAACTATAATGGTACACCCTATAGCCCCGTCATCTGAATGGCCTAAGCGTAGCCTCCAGAGAACTGCATGTAGGAGAACTCATCCTGATCGTCATAGTAATCAGGCTCAGCCTCCTGTATCTCGTCAATACCTGCATCTAAGACAGAGTCTGGTGGGTGTCTAGAACACCGTCCCATAACGTGGGAGTGAGTAGCTAACTCAGTGGAACAATAAAGTATAGTTTAACATGTTATCAATTCAGTCAAGCAATAATGATAAAGCAGTACAATCAAACACTCATAAATACTCTTATTAATGCAAGTATGAGTGCAGTCATGATGCATGCTCTCGCCAATGCTCCCTCATGTGGCAACATCTTACGTCCGCGGCATGCGTTCAATCCTCAGTGCTCCACATCTTCCAGGCACATGCAGTGCTATGTTATGAGCGTGATTACCGAGTTATTATTAGTCCTTTTCATACAGCTGTATTGGGAAACTAAGGTACCCTCCTTATATCATTCCCCAACAATGATCCATTCTAGGGTCGTCAGTCCTAGATAATCTCATATGATGATACATTTCTAGGTCGCTGTAAAGGGCTGTCAGGGCTGTTACACGCACTCGTTGTACCGCTCCCCCATCACCTTATCAATACAGGCCTAGTTTATACTCTGTTTACTACGGGAAGGCTCGTCGCCTCTGCGCAGATTCAGAGTATACTCGAGGTCACTACAAAGGGCTCATCACCAATCAGTGTAGGCCGACAGCTCGAATACATTGTCCCATACCACCGTATTCGGCTCACGAGTCTAGGTTGCTCACTAGTCACTACGGGGAGGCTCATGGCCCCAGCGTAGGCAGACAGCTCGACCACTGTGTCTCGCATAAACACTTCGCGTGGCC
Source organism: Magnolia officinalis (assembly GCA_021015155.1). NCBI lineage: Eukaryota > Viridiplantae > Streptophyta > Magnoliopsida > Magnoliales > Magnoliaceae > Magnolia > Magnolia officinalis. Next base: position 52,869,377 of record JAJHSJ010000007.1, read on the forward strand.
TAACCACTGCCGCTAACCGAAGTACGACTCTGTAACGCCCTGAAAATCGGGGGTCGAGCATAAACTTAACTCCCGAGTTCCAACGCATCACTTATGCAACAAAATGAATGATGACTGAATGTTGTTTGCATTAGCGCATTGAACATGAGTGAGATTAAGCCAAAACAACATATCATACTCCAGAGACAGTTAAATTGCAAGCGGAAGACTGTGATAGATATATAAAATATAAAAACTGTGGTGAGTCTCCAGAGTGTGATAATGTTACCAGGTTAAAGAATTACAATTACAATTTCAAATTATACCAAAGGTGTAGTGTTATCTAGTCACATCCCTGTAATTCCGTCGATCAAGACACGGCTCACTCGAAGCCGCCAGAAAATAACCAATACGAGCAAGCATCATAGTCAATGCAAAGGTCCGACTCCGCCTCAGGAGTAGCGTCGCCATCTGTAATCAGACAAAGTCTGGTGGGTGTTCGGAACACCGTCCCGTAACGTGAGAGTGAGTAGCTAACTCAGTGGAACAATAAAGCATAGGTTAACATGTTATCAATTCCGTCAAGCAGTAATGATAAAGCAGTACAATTAAACACTCCTAACTACTCTTATTAATGCAAGTATGAATGCAGTCATGATGGATGCCCTCACCGACATACTCCCTCATGCGACACCATTTTACGTTCGTGGCATGCTTGCTTTCCTCAGTACTCCACATCTTCCAGGCACATGCAATGCATGGTGAGCATGATTACCGAGTTGTTATTAGTCCATTTCAAATAGCAGGATTAAGAAACTAAGGTACCTCCCTTGTATCATTCCCAAACATGATCCATTCTAGGGTCGTCAGTCGTAGACAATCTCATACGATGGTGTCTTTCTAGGTCGCTGCAAGGGCTGTCAGGGCTGTTACACGGAATCGTTGTACCACTCCCCCATCACCTTATCAATACAGGCCTAGTTTATACTCTGTTACTATAGGAAGGCTCATCGCCTCACCACAGATTCAGAGTATGCTTGAGGTCACTACAAAGGGCTGTCAGGGCTGTTACACGGAATCGTTGCACCACTCCCCCATCACCTTATCAATGTAGGCCGACAGCACGAATATAGTGTCCCATACCACCATAATCGGCTCACGAGTCTGGTTGGTCACTGGTCACTACGGGGAGGCACGTGGCCCAAGCGTAGGCCGACAGCTCAACCACGGTGTCCCATACCACCATGCCCAGCTCATGAGTCTTAACGGATCGAGGTACCATGGTTGACGGGATTCCACTGGTAAGTTTGATACCCTAGGTTCAAGTAGTGGTGACTAAATATGGTGAACATACATTAGACATATCGGGTTATTTGACGGGCCTGACTAGCTCTAGCGCACAATCAACTGAACGACATGAAGTACATAAGCACTTCGTGTGGCCTAACCACTGTCACCAACTGAAGTACGACTTGGGTTCGTCAAACACATCCTACATGGCGACATGAATCCTCAACCACGATCTCAAGTCTGGTACCGATTGTCTGGACTATAGACATAGTCCCGAACTCAATCAATCCTTATTTAGAACATGTAGAGTAAAGCATAATAGACAAAGTAAATCATGCATGTTAACAAGCATATCATAAAGCATGTTATAAAGCATATTATAAAGCATGTTGTAAAACACTATATAAACAAGAATACAAACACATATGTTTCACAAGTAAGCGGTTAAAGTAAACAACCAGATGGAGGAAATCATGCAAGTCTCTAAGGTAGTTGAGAATCCCATCTCAGTACCTATCTAAGGCACCATTATCCAAGCACTTACTCTCACAAGCATTTTCACAAACACTTAGAATACACTATTTCAACATACATAGTGTATGTTAGTAAAACATGTATTAGGGCGAATCCTTCGCCAAGCAAGTATTTTACGCATATATAACATGTTCATACAGCAAATAGTCATGGCAAACACATCTCCAAAATATATACATATACTGTACTTTCTACAATACACTATTTCTACATACATAGTGTATATTAGCAAACATGTATTATGGCGAATCTTTTCACCAAATAAGTATTTTATCCATATACCATATATTCATACAACAAATAATCATGGCAAACACATTTCCAAAATTTATACGTATACGGTATTTCTATGAATACCTAGAATATGTAAAATTCCATATTCTACATCTTTAATCGAAATGGAAAACAAACAGCACTTTGTACATGTGCAATTGCATGCAGATCATGAATCTATCATTATCTGACATTGAAAACGTGGAAAACCATAACCTATACACCTAAAGTCCGCACCTTTTGTCGTAGAATCATAAAGAAGTCGATAGAATTCCTAAGCTTCTGTATACGGCAGTTTGGCCACCTATAAATCGAAATAGGTTAGCTATTTTATAACCTACAACCTATACAACCCCAAAACAGGATTAGGGTTTCTTACCTAGAAACGAAGTCGGAATCACCGGGAAAGTGATGAGAATGGAGTAGTGGAGCTTGTGGAGCGACAGGGAAGCATAACAGGGAGATTCTCCCACATCTCCTACACTTTCTCTCTCTTTTCTCTCTTCTCTCTCTAGGGTTTCTCTCAAATTCGTATGGCTGCAATGAGAGAGGGTTTAAGGTCCTTATATAGCCTAAAAACTCACCGAAATAGACTTCAGGTCAAAGTATACTTAGGTTATAACCAAAGCGGGTTAGTTTCAGCCCAACGGAGGACTTCTGGCGGGCCTCCTTGAGCCAAAGTCGGACTTAGTCTCACCAACCTTGGATCTAGGTGGAGTTAAGTTTTTGTTTCAGTGGGATTCCCAGATCACGCGTGGCGGACTAGTTTCAATTCAACGGTCAGCGGATCTCGATCGGAGATTCTGAGTACATGGATATGTGTATGAAATTTCTCCTGATCCGAGGGTGTGATTTGGTCTGATTCTAACGGTCTGGTTGCTTAAAACTGATCCGCAAGCGAGAGGTGCCAGATTACTATATGAGATATTTATTTGTAAAGAAATTTCACATTTCTCACACTCTTCACTCCGAGCTCAAGCGAATAGCGCTGGGGAACTATCTGGATTTGATTTTCGAGATGGTTGTCAAGCCCAGCAAGGCTGTCCTAATTCCTTAACTTCGTGTTAATCGGACTTCCAACGTGCGGTCCAGATCTGATACGGAGTTTCGAGATGCTCCCGAGAGCAGCCAGGTAATGAGATTGATCCGAGATTTTAGGGTAACCTAGCGTCAATGATTTTAAAAGTTTTTGGTCTTGCAGATTGTATTTAAAGTGATTGGTGCTAATTTCACAGGCACTCTAGTTTAACACTGGCTAATTCTCGCCTAATTTCTAAAGGATTTAGTCCTATATGATTTCTGTCTGAGGTGGTACCTGGGCTTTGTAGTTCGTATATAAAGTAATTCGAGTTATAATACTTAGCTAGTTTAAGATAGTGTCTAAGGTGAAAGTACTTAGAAAATTTAAAGAACAAGGTGGTGAATGGTGGCATTTGTGAAGGAAATGGGTTAAGGAGCGATTTTAGACTGTGGGATTCAGTTCTGACAAGTTAATAAGGTGTTAGGATCGACCCATTGCCTAAGGACGTCTAATCCCAGGTTGGCAAAAATCCGGGATGTTACAGACTCGGGTTTGTCAAACACATCCTATATGGCGAAATGAATCTCAACCACGAACTTAAGTCTGTTACCGATCGCTTGGACTATAACATAACCCCAATCATACTCAATCCTTAACCAGAAACATGTAGAGTAAAGCAGAATAAACAAAATGATTCTAACATGTTAATAAGCATGTTATAAAGCACAAGGCAAGCAGGAAATACAACACATATATTTCATAAGTATGCAATTAATTTAACAACTTGCATGAAGGAAATCATACACATCACTAAGGTCATTGGGAATCCTATCTCAACACCTATCTAAGCACTATCATCTAAGTACTTACTCTTACAAATATTTTTACAAACACTTAGAATACACTCTTTTAACATACATAGCGTATACTAGCAAAAACATGTATTAGGGCGAATCCTTTCGCCAAGTAAGTATTATACACATATATAGCATGTTCATACAGTAATTAATCATGGCAAATACACTTTCAAAATTTGTACGCATACGGTAATTTCTACAAATATACTAAATACACAAATTGTCATAATTTGCATACGCAACTGAAACGCAAAACGAACATCAGATTGTGCATGTACAATAACACCCAGATCATGAATCTACCATTATCTAACATTGAAAGCATTGAAAACTATAACCTATACGTCTAAAGTCCGCACCTTACGCCGTAGAAACGTAACGAACTTAACAGAAACTCTACGCCTTCGTCAACGTCGATACGATGACCTATAACACATGGTAAGTCAGCTACTTCGCTACTTGTACCAGTAGAAACCCTAAAACAGGTTAGGGTTAGGGTTTTCTTACCTAGAAATGAGTCGAAATCACCGGAAAAGTGATTAGATTAGGATGGTTGAGCACGTACGATAGCAGGGTTGAGTAACAGGAAGATGCTCCCACTTCTCTCACACTTTCTCTCTCTTTTCTCTCTTCTCTCTCCTAAGTTTTCTCAAATTCGTATGGGATGAGAGAGTAAGGGTTTAAGGTCCTTATATAGGCTTAAAACACACCAAATTAGACCTAGGGTCAAGGTATACTTAGGTTATGTCCAAAGCGGGTATGTTCCGTCTCAACGGAGCACTTCTAGAGCCCCCCCTTAAGCCAAAGGTCGGACTTAAGCTCACTGACTATGGATCTAGGTCGAGTTAAGTTTTCATTCCAATCGGGTTTCCAGATCACACGTGGTGGACCAGTTTTAGTTCAACGGTCACAGAAACTCTATCAGGGTTACAAGCACACAGACATGTATGGGAAATGTTTCCTAATCCGAGGGTGTATTTGGGTCAGATTCCGACGGTCTGATTGCTTATATTTGACCCGCAAACATCAAGTCTCAGATTACTTAAATTTGATTTAATTTCTAAAGAAAACTAAGTTTTCTCACACTCCTCGCTCCGGGCTCAAGCGAATAGCCTTGGAACACTATCTGAATTTGGCTTCCTAGATGGTTATCAAGCCCAGCAAGGCAGTCGTAATTCTATAACCTCGTATTATTCGGACTTTCGATGTGCGGTCTAGATCTGATACAGAGTTTTAATGTGCTCCCGAGAGCAGCTGGGTAATGAGATTAATCCTAGATTTTAGGGTAACCTAGCGTCCATGATTCTACAAGTTTTGGGTCTTGCAGATCATATTTAAAGTGATTCAAACGGATTTTGTGGCTAATCTAGTTTAGCACTTAGTTGACTTTGTCTAATTTCTAAAGGATTGGATCCTGAGTGATTTCTGCCTGAGGTGGTACTCGGGTTTTTGTACGGAATTTTCCGAGACATTACAACAGGTCACGTGATTAACAAATAGGGGTGCAGGAATGGGTACACTTTCAGTGTTGTCATGATCCCACTTGGGCATGAAAGACTCTCAGCCCTCAAATAACTAAATAACTAAACCTAAAAAGAAAACAAGAAAAACTAAAACAAATAAGAGATCTATAAAAGATAAGAGAGGGTTGGAACAAAATTATTGGATAAGAGTTACTATGTTAGGATCCTACAAAACATAAAACAAAGTTAGTTTCTAAAAACAATTTCAGAAAAAATCCTAATCTAAAACTATAACAAACAAATAAACCATAATCTTAATCCAATTCTAATACCAATTAATTCCAGAAAAAATGTAGCCGTAGTCCCCAGCAACAGCGTCAAAAACTTGTTAACAACCCCAAGTGTAGGGTCGCGATGTAGTAATAACTCGGTGAGACTGAGGTCGAATCCACGGGGACTAAACTTGTACGTATTCTAAAAATAACTATAACTAGAACTAGAAAAAGATCTAAATCTAAATCTGGAATAAAAGAGATTAATTGTGAATAATGTTGATTGGAACTATCAATTGAAAGGTGGGAATTAGGGTGCCAAGGATCCACTTGTAGCTACCAGGATGCTACCTTACTTTGATTTAGGAGACAATTGAAATTGGAGTCTTATCCTATCTAATTGGAAGATGAAGCAATTAATCCAGATCTGAACTCTTCATTGACCTATCTGCACACGAATGAGTATTGTAAATGATTAGAAGGGATTCCATCACCCTACCATGCCCAGGAGACAATGGTGACAACAGGATTTAACAATCTCACAATCTCAAAACAGGAAAAGAAGATATTCAAAGCTAGCATAACATCTATTGTAAATTGAATCATAATAAATCATAGAAAACTAAAAATATTCCTTAAATTCACACTAGAAATTAATGAGATTTAAGAAAAAACAAGAATCGAAGTACGAAAATCATCTTAAAACGTTATAAGCTTCACCTCTTAACCCTATCCAAGAGGTTTAGCCAACCATAACCATGATTGGATCTAAAACCCTAAAAGAAAGCATTAAAAATAAATAAGGAAGAAAAACCCTTGGGAGGTTGTTCCACCCTATGGCTCTGCTTCTTAAAACCTAATTTTTCTTTAGAACTCCTCAAAGAACCCATATTTATAGCATTTGTCCAACCGTCTTTGAAAACTGCCTCAAATTTACACACTTTGCAAAACACCTTCAATGTCATCGAACAACATTTGATGTTATTGAGCATAACTTGAATCCAGAAATCATGCCTTTTCACATTGCGTAACTCTTCATATCATCAAACATACCTTCGATGTCATTGAAGGGTGTTCGAGTAATCAAGAATGTGTCTAGAGTGGTCCAACGAGTTGCTCCAAAAATCCGCAAAAATCTCGATGTCATCAAATTACCTTCGATGTCATCGAGCAGGTCTTCAAGTAATCGAACAAGGCCTCGATGTTATTGAGAACTGCATCCAATTTGTCTAGCAACCAACTTGATTTTCCTGTAATTCTTCGATGTCATCTACCCGTGATCAATGTCATCGACCGAGGGTCAATGACTGACGTTCAGATTCTGTGAATTTCTGCACTTTGCACTTTCGACTTCCTTCCTTCTCCACTTGGTTTCCTTGAATCTTGGGTCTTGAAATCTTCAATCTTAGTCTCCTAAGATCCATCCCTTGCCTTGGTGATTCTTAAGCATCAAATCTATGATTTTAACATTTTTTTTCAATCCAACCTCTAAAATTCACCTTGCAATACAAACATGTATAAAATATACCCATTAAGCATTATCATGTTCATAAAACCAAGATACAAATAGGGAAAAATATACAATATTTGACACTCAACACAAGTCATTTCAGGATCGCTGCATTGGTCCCGCAAGCACAAAGTCAGCCTGGAGTTGTGAAGAGGAATCTCAGTGGCTGGTATACTGCTCCAGCAGTATGAGATCGGGTGCAGTGGTGGAGGTTGGAGCTTTCTTTTTCCCTTTCACCATTGTTGAATTTTAATGCATTAAGAGAATGGCTTTCGACGTCATTCCCACAAACGGTGACAAACTATTGATGCAGTTTTTCGGTTAGCTTTCCTTAGAGGTTCGAGTACCTGCACAGTGAACAGATAAAGGAGGCCCTGACTAGCACAGGGGACCCTTCGATGCCTAAGTTAGGTAGGGAATCTGGATCTAGTCGAGTAAGGGGTTTTAGGCTAAAGATTGTGTATACCTTTTATCGTTGGAGGGACTCCTATTTATAGGTGAGGAGGGGCAGTGGCGTAGAGGAGATCTCCCTATTTAGAACGGGTGTGTTGTAGCAAGATTCAGATCCTATACATGTCGCGAGGATCTCCCGAAATTCTTGACAAGGATCTCAGGCGGATTCATATTGCGGTCGATTTCTTAAATCTTCAATTGAGATCTTGGATAGACGTCGTTGGGATCAGGCCAGAACTAGCAGAAGAAGGGTTGTGTCGACCTGGGATTATGTGGACCTGACTCCTTTGGCGAGCAATAGTTGAGTTTTCTTTGGCTTAGGGCTGACCTACTGACGAGAGACCGAGCTCGACCTCGTCTCTGGTCTTCTAACCTACTGACGAGAGACCAAGCTTGACCTCGTCTCGAGTCTTCCGACCTACTGACGAGAGACTGAGCTCGACCTCGTCTCTTACTAGTCTAGGGCCAGGGTTCGAATCTTTAGTCGTATCTATCATTGTCTGACCTGGAGAAGTATATAAAGTCCCAATCTGACCTTATCTTTTTTGTCAGTCCATTTCCCCCACAACACATATTAAAAAAACCAAACCAAATCAAATTTATCTTTCAATTATCTTTTGCTCCTTTGCATTATTAATCATTTACATTCCTTTTGCTCCTTAGCATTATCAATCATTTACATTTCTTAATGTAACCACAGTGATTTACATTCATAGTGTACTCGGTAGCAGTAATCAAGTAGCTATTGACTTCAGTTGTAATTCGAGTTTACGTTCATACGTTAGATTCAGTTAGAGTATTAAATAAGTTCTCCATTCAAAAATGCGCTCCGTAGTTGTTCTCCATGGTAATTGTAAGAAATTTTTTTTATCTGTATTTGAAAGTTCAAGCTATAGATGTCCTAGAGGGGGTGAATAGGTGTGGGATCTAGGTATTTAATAACACGCTCGCGCACACGTGTCCTGATCTGCACCGTTGATAAACCATACACCACACCCTAGTGCACCTAGCAACCCCACCCAAGTGATTTGTTCCGGATGACCTTGAAACCTCTATCATGTGGACCGTGTCGTCGTTGTGGTCGTAATGGTTAAAACCGTGCATCAATCTGACACTCTGTTAGTGAGATACGACCCATCGAATGTACGACCCAAATTGTGTGTCCTATAACATAAGCAACCTTTATTGTGTTAAGCGCATTAGACTTAGGCCCATGTAGACCTAAAGCTGTCACACCCCACACCTGGTAACCGGACTCACAAGGAACCCAATGGCCAGTTATGGCCACAACAGCCTCCATAGTACCCCATTGTCAGCTCCTGAGGCAGGTTCCGATCCTAGGATCCTACAAGGAGGATTTTCATAATAGTATAATCATTCCAATACGAGCATACCCAAGATCACAGCAAGTACATCTGGAAATAACAAAGGATACACATCACAAAATTGACTAAGAATTTGAACTTTTACAAGCTTACATCAGGTCCGAAAGGACATACATAAGATAATTGGAAAAGAAAGAAAAGGGTCAGCAACACTGGAGTCCTCAAGCTCAACTCTACTCCACGCTCTGCTGCTATGACACCTGCTTAGGATCTCCTGCACGTATCAATCGTGCATAAGCTTATAAAAGCTTAGAGGGTGGTGTAAGTGTGTGATAATAGTGCACAGAAGAATAATAGAAGATACAGGAAGGAAACATGATCAAAGCCAACACCACCAGCCTTACCAAGGCTGTCATGAACGCAAGAAGTTATACCAAGGTAGTATAATAATGCGGGAAACCACACCAAGGCTATAAAATGCAATGAGTACTGTAATGCAATGAGTACTGGGTGCTATGCCAAGGCAATGCAATGTGAGGCTTACATAGCCGATGCAAATGCAGTGTGAAGTAATGCCAATGCTCATATTCAATTCACTTATCAAGTACATTTCCATCATAAGGAAATCACCAGGGTCGATTATACTATTGGATGACTACCGCTCTACAGACCCCGTACAGTCAAACGAGCGTAAGTGAGCTCACTACCCTGCCTGCGGATAGCCAATCACCAGTAAGGCCTAAAGGTAGCGGACCCATTCACGAGCTGGTCAAGCTCAGCCAAGCAATGCCTCCTTACATCAAGCGAGTAAGGCCACACTCATATCCAACCGACTACACGACAGTGGGAGTCGCGGCCTAACAGTATAAGGCCCTCGTGCGCTCATATATTCCACCCAGTCACGGCACTGGAACAGATCCTTGGTACCATGAAAGTTTTACGAATTTCACCCATGGGCATCCTATGCACCCGGTATGCTTAAGTAACATTTTCGATGTATCTGTGGAGGCTACAACCTTGATGAAGCAAGGGCAATAATGCTCACATGTTATGCAATGCCAGATGCATGAATCACACAATCAACCATGCATCAATTCCAAGTATCCAACATGCTCAAGAGGGAGTACTACGTCCCTCAGAGAAGGTAACATGCAATGCCCAATGACACAATATGACCACACACACACAGTGTCAACCAAGCATACAATGATGTGTATGGTTATGAGGATCAATTTAATCATGCTATATGGTGATATACAATGTATATTACATTCCTCCTATCCAAGAAGGAACCAAGACTAGGTACTTAGACAATATCCTTAAGGAAATCCAACTTCTAGTGGGGGCCCATTTACCTGGGGTAGCCCATGAGACTAAGTATACAAGCTACGGGTCTAAGTACTGTAGAAATGAGCCTAGCAGGAGTTTAAGATGACTATCCAATCACTCTTAATTACAACCGGGCCTAGAGGGGACCATAATGGGGACATTTAACCATCATTCCTCAAAAAGGCATATCAACCATGAACTATATGGATAGAAGGCCCAAGGCTTACATTTAAGATAAAAATAAAGGTAACCACATACATATATTCCTCATGATAGGCCATAAAAAGATATAATACCACTTTTAACAACATAGGCCCTAAGAGAAAAATTAAGGCCCAAGACTCAATTCCCAATGGCCATAGAATCCATGCACTAAGTTGGACTTGGTGGGAAGTTCGCGTACACAATATACGGCCCAAAATAAGTTTAAGTTTGGATGAAATGGGCCCCACTACATCAGCCCAATAACTAGCAATTTAAGTGGGCAACCAAGAGCCCAATATTATCTTTATCTCAGCCCACAAGTCCATCAAAATGGTGGAAGTCGGCCCAATATATGGCTAGGCCAAGCTGGGACATCCCAACCCACTCTGGACCCATGGGATGCCCCAAAAATCGAATCTAAGATGGGGTCCTTATGTGATCACTAAAGGTGACTCAAAAGAATGCACTAATTAAGCCTAAGGATTATAAAATATAAGCATGCAACACGTACACAAGTTCTCAATATGTTGGGTGTGTATACATCAAGAAAAGATCAAGTGGGCCTGCTATTAGATTTGAATCCAGCAGCAACCCAAGGCAAACAGTGCCTCCATGATCGGGCGATCTAAGGCTTGGACGGCCTGAACCAAATATACATTAAGGTAGGCTCCACATACATTCACATTGAGCCTCAAACAAATGGCTTAGGGCCTATGGTGGGCCTTTAACCATCTATAGAAGAACCCATGGGCCTACCTTAGGACCACCCAGGAGGACATCCAACCTCAACTAGTTCCCAAGAGGTAGCCTGCCACTACTCGAACATGAACTAAGGTCCAAGGCCTAAGGCAATCCATGGCCTAGTGGGCTTATACTCAAAGCCCAACACATAGGCAATATGGTGGACCCTAAAGAAAGGTTGGGCCCAACCATAAAGATCATGAGTCCACTCATTGTGGTGGGCCTAATGGGCAGCCGATTATTCCAACATATGGGTGATCCTTATATTTAAAACAAGTAAGTTGGGCCTCACATCTCGGCCCAAGTATGGTTTACTTTAATGGGCAAGCAAGGGCCCAACTACCTGAGTATTTTGGCCCATAAAACCCATCATAATAGTGTATTAATGTAACGCCCTGAAAATCGGGGGTCGAGCATAAGCTCAACTCCCGAGTTCCAACGCGTCACTTATGCAACATAGATAATGATGATTAAATGTTGTCCGTGTTAGTACATTAAACATAAGTGGGATTATACCAAAACAGCATATCATACTCCAGAGATTATTAAATTAGGCAAGCGGAAGACTGTGGTAGATATATAAAATATATAAACTATTATAAGTCTCTAGAGTATGAACATGTTACCAAGTTATATATATACATGTATATTCCAAAAATGAACATAAAGAATATATATGGGTGCTCCAAAAGTGCAAAATAACAAGTGTAATGGCGTCTAATTGGCATCCTTGTAACCCCGTCGATCAGAACATGGTTTACATAGACTCGCCTGAAAACTGCATGTAGGAGAATGCCTCCTCGTCGTCCTCAAAGTCCGGCTCTGCCTCAGGAGTCGCGTCGTCATCTGCAATCAAGACAGAGTCTGGTTGGTGTTTAAAACACCGTCCCGTAATGTGGGAGTGAGTGATCAACTCAGTGAAACTATACAACAAAGGTTAACATGTTATTAATTCAGTCAAGCAGTAATGATAAAGCAGTAAAATCAAACATCCCTAAATACTCTTATTAATGCAAGAATGATATGAATAATGATGCATGCCCTCGCCTACACTCCCTCGTGCGACACCATCTTACGGTCGCGGCATGCTTTCTTCCCTCTTTGTTCTTCAACCCGGGGCACATACAGTGCGATGTTATGAGCGTGATTACCAAATTTTTATTAGTCCTTTTCATACAGCAGGATTGGGAAACTAAGGTACCTCCCTTATATCAATACCCAAAAATGATCCATCTAGGGTCGTCAATCCTAGTTAATCACATACGATAGGCAAGTTCAGGTCACTACCACCAACACCCTACCAACTTGCAGTCTATTTTCGAAGGCTCGTCTCCAACCCGACTGGGGACCACAGCCAGGCTGTGCTGGGGTAGGCCTATTTTGTACTCGAGGTCACTCCACCAATGCCCTACCAACTGGCAATCTATTTTCGAAGGCTCGTCGCCAACCAGACTAGGGACCACAGCTAGGCTGCACCAATGGAGGCCGACGGCTCGAATACAGTGTCCCATACCACCGTATTCGGCTCATGAGTTTAGGTTACTCACTGGTCATTACGGGGAGGCTCGTCGCCCCAGCGTAGGCCGACAGCTCGACCACGGTGTCCCATACCACCATGTTCGGCTTATGAGTCTTAGCGGATCGAAGTACCAAGGTTAACAGGGTTTTCACTGGTGAGTTTGGTACCTTAGGTTTAAGCAGTAGCGTCCAAACATGGTGAACATACATCGAGTCAATCGGGTTACTTGACGAGCTCGACTAGTACGAGCGCACCTCGAGCTGATCCACATGAAGTGCGTAAGCACTCCGTGTGGCCTAACCACTGTCATCGACCGAAGTACGACTCGGATTCATCAGACACATCCTTTATGGCAAAACAACCTCAGCCATTAACACGAAATCTGTTACCGATTGCGTGGACTATATCGTAGTCCCACACACATTCTAATATGAAAAATATGCATATATGAGAATCATGTATCATTTAGCAACCAATGTAACCATGAATAGCATTTGAATATATTATGAAACACATATAATAGGCCATTCTACATATATGTATTCCACACAAAGCACACCATTTAGATTTCAGCTATTAGCAGGAATTTATACATATAGCTAAGGTAGTTGGGAAACCTATCTCAACAACCCTATTAGATACAGTTCATCTAGCTACTTCTCATATAAACATTTTATCAAACACTTATACTACAATGTCAACACACATAACATATATTGTTTATGACATGTATTTAGACAAATCCTTCCAACAAGGAGTTATCACGAATACAACAATCATGCATTTGCATTCTATAAACATAACAGGCACAAATCATGATTCCATAGTCATTCAGTCATTTCAACAAACACTTAGACTACACTTATTAGCCTACATAGCGTAAGTTTGCCCAAACATATATTAGGGCGAATCCTTTCGCCAAGGAGTTGCTACACATATAACTAGTATATACATACGGCAATTAATCATAGCAAACACACTTTCAAATTTCATACGTATACGGTACTTTCTACAAATACAAAGCATACGCTAAACTCCATATAGTTTGTATGTAACTGAAACGTAGAACAGACATCGCATTTTGCATGTGAAATAGCATCCACGTCAGGAATCTATCATTAACCGACATTGAAAGCTTTGAAAAACCATAACCTATACGTCTATAGTCCGCACCTTACACCGGTAAACGCGTAACGGATTCGTTTTAAACACGTAGTCTTTATCACCGGCAGGTTGACAACCTACAGCATGAACTAGGTTAGCTATTTCATCATTTCAACTATTTGAAACCCTAGAACAGATTAGGGGTTGAATTTCTTACCTAAGAATGGGATCGGTAGCGCCGGTAGAGCGGTACGAAAGTGGTGGTAAGGCACATGCAGTGATGGGATTGAATCCCAAGGATGAACTCCAACTCTCCCTCTCTCTTTCCCTCTCTTTTCACTCTTCTCTCTCCTAGGATTTCCCAAATTCGTATGGGATGAGGGTTTCAAGCCCTTATATAAGCCAAAAACTGATGGGAATGGGGAATGACCCAGGGTCAAGGTATACTTAGGTTATGTCTGAAGAGCGTCTGTTTCAGCTCAACAGAGCACTTCTGGAGCCCCCCTTGAGCCTAAGATTGGAATTAAGCTCCCTGACCATGGATTTAGATCGAGTTAAGTTTTCAGTCTGATCGGATTTACAAATCGCATATGGCGGACCAGTTTCAGTTCAACGGTCACTGAAACTTAATCAGGGTTATAAGTACACTGCCAGGTATGGAAAATTTCTCCTGATCCGAGGGTGTATTTGGGTCAGATTCTGACGGTCTGAATCCTTATATTCAGCCCGCAAGCGACAAGTCTCAGATTACTTAAATTTAGATTTTTATTTCTAAAATATCCACGTTTCTCACACACTTCACTTTGGGCTCAAGCGAATAGCTTTGGGCTTTGGGACACTATCTAGACTTGATTTCCGAGGTGGTTGTCAAGTCTAACAAGGCGGTCTTAATTATATAATTTCGTAGTAATCAGACTTTCAACGTGCGGTCCAGGTCCGATATGGAGTTTCGGTGTGCTCCCGAGAGCAACTAGGTAATGAGATTGATCCTAGATTTCAAGGTAATGTAGCGTCGATGATTTTTCAAGTTTTGGGTCTTGCAGTTCATATTTAAAGTGGTTCAAGTGAATTTCATAGCTAATCTAGTTTAACACTTAGTTAATTTCATCTAATTTCTAAAGGATTTCGTCCTAAGTGATTTCTGCCTGAGGTGGTACTCGGGTCTGTGTACGGATTTTTCTGGGACGTTACAATTAAATATAGGCCCAAAGGTCAGGGGTCTATCAAGGAAGTTTCAAGACATTGGGACTAGGAAACCCAACAGCCAACTATGAATATTGTTCTAATAAAACACATTTAAGGTGGGCCTTAAGAGTATACTAATTAAGCCCAAAATTCCATTCAAGATAGGACAAGATATGTGTAATAATGTCCCCAAATATGGTGAGCCACGTTGCTCCAAAACATACATTTGTGGGTAGCAACCTTTGGCCAAATGCTGAAATTCCAGCCCACCCACTATTTGGGCTTGCTGGAAATTCAATAAAATTTATTTATAGTATATTTATTTCTCTGATGGCTTGCACACATCACTGTGGGACCCATCAGATGAGAGGGGAAAAATACAACACATATATTCAAGTGGGCCATGCCGTTGGAATGCAGGCCCAGCAGCCCAAGGTAGGGGCATCCTATGGTGGGTAGTCCTACGGGCCTGGGTATTTGGCCCAAAACTGACCCAATTTGCAGGCCGCACCACGGTCAGCTCGAATGTCTGTTGGGTCTGAAATTTTGTATGATGATACATCCATAGGTGGGCCACACCCCCACAAAATTTCAGGATTTTTAGACACCGAAAAATATTTTAATTAATTTAAAAGAACAGATTGTCCAGAAAATCGGACTGACCTAGACATCCCAACGTGGTGGGCCAGTCCGGCCCTTGCCATGGTGTGTACAGGTGTCCATTGGCCCCAACATTTTGTAAGTGGGTCGTACTATGGGTGGAACACCTACTTGTAATTTTTCATAATTTTTGGATAATCAGAAATATTTTAATAAATTCTGGAGTTACAATCTGTCTAGGAAGATATGTTGCTGGAAATAACTATCCTGAATTTGGGCCATCCAAATGGGTAGGTTTTGAGCCTCTAAAATTCCTGAAATTTAGTCCCAAGGTCTCTCATCAAGTCTATAACAAGGTGAGACCTAGAAATATGGTCCAAATTCTGAGAAAATATTTTTTAAAAATTTATTTTTATGAAACTATGTTGCTAGACTGCACAGCAGAAATTTCTAGAAGCCCTCTATATTGGCCCACCCTTTTGGATGCCCAAATGGGGTCCATTGGCCCTAAAATTTTGTAGGTAGGTCCTACCATGGGTGGGACACCTCTCTGTAAAATTTTAAAATTTTTTGGGATAGTAAAAGTATTTTATTTAACTCCTGCAATTTGTTGACAGCAAGGTATTAAAAAAAAAAAAAAAAAAATCCGCTGCTGAAACAATGTTGTTGCCCCTGACTTGTGCACCCCATTAGAGTGAGCCCAGGTCTGTCAAAATTTGAGAAAATATAAGGCTAACCTTCCTATACAAGTATACAGAAAGGTGGGGTCCACAAAGGTGGCCCACCATTTCAAAATCATGCTGATATTTATGTTTTTCCAGCAAACAGTGTGGCTGGATAGTCCAGAAAAATCTGGACCATCCACCCTCCTTGGCCCACCCTTTTAGGTGATCAAATAGGAACAAATGAAGGTGAAACTTAACATACTTCTAGGTGGGGTCCACACCTCCAGAAAAAATCAATTAATGGAGGTAAAACATCCTCCAAATCAGTCCATAAACTATGTCAAAAATAACCCAAAAACAGTCCAGAAATTTTCTGGACAACAAGGTATGTCTTAAAATAACTGATCATAACCACCGATTAAAGGAGGAAATACCCCACGAGATTAGTGTTGTGGTCCACCTCAGTGGGCCCCACAAAATTTCAGACAAAACCCCTTCATAAAAACCGACTGCATGCATCTAAATAGGAGCAAATAGGGTGTCAACGTCCAAGAAATGGACAACCATGGGCGTCCACATTGCTTGGACGGTCTGGATATTCCAGGGCCCCTAAGTGGGCCACACACATAAAAAATGAAGGATAGATTTAAGGGGGAAAAGGAAAAATCCGGCCATAAGGGAAGGGCTCCGCCACTATTGAGTTCTCTCAAGAAAATCCAACCACACATCATACACCAATATACATCTACCCTATGAATTTCATACATGCATGACAAAAAATTAAAATGGACGGTGGGGATGCCATTCCCACCATGATCCTAAGGTCTAGATGACCTCATCATGCAAGGAAATCCAAGGATCCACCATGATGGGGTCTATAAAGGAAAGCCCCATGCATGGGACATGCATGCATGAGGTGGGTCGTTCAGCCACACCTATGAGGACGTGTGGGATCTCCACCATTGATTGGTGGGTCCTACACTCCCCTCATGAATTAAAAAAAGTGATCTCCACTATAGAAATCAGATTTACCACATAAGGAAGAACCCACCTAAGGATCTTCACCAAACTTGGATCACCAAGCTCCAAATGCTCCAAGGAACCAAGATAGATGGATGAGATGGGTTTTCAATGGGGTGATTGGGAGGAAAAAGGAGGAGAAGGGGCTGGAATGGAGGGAAGATGGGCTGGAGAAATGGAGGGAAGTTGCTAGGGAAGAAGAGTAAAGAGAGAGAAATGAGAGGGAAAGAGAGAGAGAGAGAGAGAGAGTATGTGACTTTTAAGACTTGTATTGATGAGCTCTCTCTCTCTCTCTCTCCTAAGCAATGATGGCGGCCTACAGTGATATTAACAAGGCTTAGGGTAATAGCCTTTCTAGAAATCTCAGCCTAGGATGAAATGATGGCATGGAAAAACGTGCAACCCATGATGGGGTCCACCAATCATGCAATTAATGGCCCATATCGATCAATGCTCATAACTTGAGATGTACATATCGGATTAACGCACGGGACGCGGCGTTGGAATCACGGTGACGAGGCGGACGCAATGGCATAGGTCTCGGGTCAATCCAAGTTGGGTCCACATGACCGAACTTAAGGATGACCTCAAACATTACCCGAGGGTCGCGAGTCACTAGAATTTGACCGGTAGGACCGCGGGACCAAAATGAACAGAATGCATACTCACAAACACGCATGCACACATGTAAACTAAGGTCGGGTCTCACAAAAGCCTACTTTTAGAACATGAAAATTATCATAACATAAGATAATCATGTAACACCCTGAAATTCGGGGGTCAAGTAGCAACTCAACTCTCGAGTTCCAGAACATCACTTATGCAACATAGATAATGAAGATTAAATGTTGTCTGTGTTAGAACAATAAACATGAGTGAGATTATACCAAAACAGCAATTCATACTCCAGATCAATTGTATAAAGGCAAGCGGAAGACAGAACTGTATATATATGTATGTAAAAGAAATAAAAATCATTTCATTCTCCAGAGTATGAACCCATCTGAGTCACCATATATATATATATATATATATATATATATATATATATATATATATATATTATGTTCAAAAAGGTCAAAAATACATCTAAGGATGAAATCCCAGCAAATCCCGTCGATCCGGCAGTCTAGTCGAAGCCGTCAGAATACTGCATAAATGAGAACTCGTCCTGGTCCTCACCATAGTCCGGCTCAGCCTCCTGAGTCGCCAGCTTATCTAAACCTGGGACAGAATCTGGTTGGTGTGTACAACACCGTCCCGTAACGTGGGAGTGAGTAGCTAACTCAGTGGAACAATAAAGCATAGGTTAACATGTTATCGACTCAGTCAAGCAGTAATGATAAAGCAATATAATCAAACACTCCTAACTACTCTTATTAATGCAAGTATGAATGCAGTCATGATGGATGCCCTCACCGACATACTCCCTCATACGACACCATCTTACGTTCGCGGTATGCTTGCTTTCCTCAGTGCTCCACATCTTCCAGGCACATGCAATGCATGATGAGCATGATTACCAAGTTGTTATTAGTCCATTTCAAACAGCAGGATTGGGAAACTAAGGTACCTCCCTAGTATCATTCCCAAACATGATCCATTCTAGGGTCGTCAGTCCTAAACAATCTCATACGATGGTGTGTTTCTAAGTCGCTGCAAGGGCTATCAGGGCTGTTACACAGAATCGTTGCACCACTTCCCCCATCACCTTATCAATACAGCCCTAGTTCATACTTTGTTACTACGGGAAGGCTCATCGCCTCACCGTAGATTTAGAGTATGCTCGAGGTCACTACACCTGGTACGGTCAGGGCTGCTAGGGCTGTTACATGGAATCGTTGCACCACTCCCCCATTACCCATCAAGCAGTGTAGGCCGACAGCTCGAATATAGTGTCCCATACCACCATAATCGGCTCACGAGTCTAGTTGCTCACTGGTCACTACGGGGAGGCACGTGGCCCCAACGTAGGCCGACAGCTCGATTACGGTGTCCCATACCACCATGCCCGGCTCATGAGTCTTAGCGGATCGAGGTACCATGGTTAACGGGATTCCACTGGTAAGTTTGGTACCCTAGGTTCAAGCAGTAGCAACCAAACATGGTGAACATACATTAGACATATCGGGTTACTTGACGAGCCTGACTAGCTCGAGCGCACAATCAACTGAATAACATGAAGTGCATAAGCACTGCGTGTGGCCTAACCACTGTTGCCAACTGAAGTATGACTCGGGTTCGTCAAACACATCTTTCGTGGAGACATAAATCTCAACTACGATCTCAAGTCTGGTACCTATTGTCTAGACTATAGACATAGTCCCAAACTCAATCAATCCTTACTCATAGCATGTGGTGTAAAGCATAATAAACAAAGCAATTCAAGCATGTTAACAAGCATATCATAAACCATGTTATAAAACATGTTACAAAGCATGTTATAAAGCATATTACAAAGCACTATATAAATAGGAATACAAACACATATATTTCATAAGTGGTTAAAGTGAACAACCACATGGAGGAAATCATACATGTCTCTAAGGTAGTTGAGAACCCCATCTAAACACCTACCTAAGGCACTAACATCCAAGCACTTACTCTCACAAGCATTTTCACAAACACTTAGAATACACTATTTCAACAAACATGATGTATGTTAGTAAAACATGCATTAGGGCTATCCTTTCGCCAAGCAAGTATTTAATCCATGTATAATATATTCATACAGCAAATAATCATGACAAATACATCTCCAAAATTTATACGTATACAGTATTTTCTAGAATACACAATTTCAACATACATAGTGTATATAGGCAAAACATGTATTAGGGCGAGTCCTTTCGCCAAAAAAGTAATTTATCCACATATAATATATTTATACATCAAATAATCATGTCAAACACATTTACAAAATTTGTACGTATACGGTACTTTCTACAAATACCTAGAGTATGTAGAATTCCATATTTTTCATCTTTAATCAAAACGGAAAACAGACAGCACTTTATACATGTGCAATTACATGCAGATCATGAATCTATCATTATCTGACATTGAAAGCGTTGAAAACCGTAACCTATACACCTAAAGTCCTCACCTTATACCGTAGAATCGCAACGGATCAGGTGGGTTTATTAAGCTTCCGTATTCGGCAGTTTTGTAGCCTAAAGAATGAAACCGGTTAGCTATTTCATAACCTACAACCTTCACACCCCAAAACAGATTAGGGTTAGGGTTTCTTACCTCAAAACGAAGTCGGTATCGCCGGGAAAGCGACAAGCAAGTGGTGGTGCAGCTTGTGTAACGGCAGGGGATAGTAGTAGGAAGGATCTCCCACAACTCTCTAACTTTCTCTCTCTTTTTCTCTCTTCTCGCTTAGGGTTTTTCTCAAATTCATATGGCTGTGAGAGAGAGGGTTCTAAGGTCCTTATATAGCCTAAAATGTCTCTGAAATAGACTTGTGGACAAGGTATACTTAGGTTATAACCAAAGCGGCACCTTTCCAGCTCAATGGAGGACTTCTGGCGGGCCTCCTTGAGCCAAAGGTCGGACTTAAGCTCACCAACCTTGGATCCAGGTAAAGTTAAGTTTTTGTTTCAGTTGGATTCCCAGATCACGCGTAGCGGACCAGTTTCAGTTCAACGATCAGTGGGTCTCGATCCAAAATTCCAAGTACATGGATATGTTTATGAAATTTTTCCTGATCCGAGGGTGTATTTGGGTCAGATTCTAATGGTCTGCTTGCTTACAAAATGTCCGCAAGCGACACTTGCCAGATCACTATTCAAGATATTTATTTTGTAAAGAAAACAAGTGTTTTCACACTCCCTCGCTCCAGACTCAAGCGAACAGTCGTGGGACACTGTCTGGATTTGATTTCTGAGATGGTTATCAAACCCAGCGAGGTGGTCCTAAGTCCTTAACTTCGTATTATTCGGACTCCCGATGTGCGGTCTAGACTTGATACGGAGTTTCAATGTGCTCCCGAGAGCAGTCGGGTAATGAGTTTGATCCTAGACTTTAGGGTAACCTAGCGTCAATGATTCTACAAGTTTTGGATCTTGCAGATCGTATTTAAAGCGATTCAAATGGATTTCATGGATAATCTAGTTTAGCACCTAGTTAACTTTGTCAAATTTCTAAAGGATTTAATCCTAAGCGATTTCTGGTCGAGGTGGTACTCGAGCCATTGCACGGAAAATTTCGAGTCGTTACAAATCACTACATGTAACGCCCTGAAAAATTGGGGGTCGAGCATAGCTCAACACCCGAGTTCCAGAACATCACTTATGCAACATAGATAATGATCATTAAATGTTGTCTGCATTAGTGTATTGAACATGAGTGAGATTAAGCCAAAACAGCATATCATACTCCAGAGACAGTTAAATTGCAAGCAGAAGACTGTGATAGATACATAAAATATATAAAAACTGTGGTGAGTCTCCAGAGTGTGATAACATTACCAGGTTAAATAATTACAAGTATAGTTCCAAAATATACCAAATGTGTAAGTGTAATGGCTTCTATCCCAAGTACCATAGCCCAGTCAATACAATACCAGGTCTTCATAAACCTGACAAAGAACTACATGTAGGAGAACTCCTCCTCCACATCACAATAGTCCGGCTCTGCTTCATAAGCATCGCCATCACCTGAAACTCAATAAATCTGGCTGGTGTGTAGAACACCGTCCCGTAACGTGGGAGTGAGTGATCAACTCAGTGGAACAATAAAGCATTGGTTAACATGTTATCAATTTAGTCAAGCAGTAATGATAAAGCAGTAAAATCAAGCACTCCTAACTACTCTTATTAATGCAAGTATGAATGCAGTCATGATGTATGCCCTTACCACACCCTCCCTTGTGCGACACCATCTTACGTTCGCGGCAGCTTTCATCCCTCAGTGCTCCACATCTTCCAGGCACATGCAATGCATGATGAGTATGATTACCGAGTATTTATTAGTCCATTTCAAACAGCAGGATTGGGAAACTAAGGTACCTCCCTTGTATCAATCCCAAACATGATCTATTCTAGGGTCGTCAGTCCTAGTTAATCTCAGACGATGGTGTGTTTTCTAGGTCACTTCAAAGGCTGCTAGGGCTGTTACGCACAAAGGTTACACCACTCCCCCATCACCTCTTTAACGATTCATCACTATACAGAAACAGGCCTGGTTCATAATCTATACACCGCGGCAAAACTCTAAGGCTCACCACAATTTCAGAGTATTCTCGAGGTCACTACAAAGGGTTGTCAGGGCTATTACACACAAAGGTTACACCGCTCCCCCATCACCTTATCAATGTAGGCCGACAGCACGAATTAGTGTCCCATACCACCATAATTGGCTCACGAGTTTGGTTGCTCACTGGTCACTACGGGGAGGCACGTGGCCCCAGCGTAGGCCGACAGCTCCACCACGGTGTCCCATACCACCATGTCCGGCTCGTGAGTCTTATCAGATCGAGGTACCATGGTTAAAAGGGATTTCACTGGTAAGTTTGGTATCCTAGGTTCAAGCATAGGTGTCCAAACATGGTGAACATACATTAGACAGATCGGGTTATTTGACGAGCTCAGATAGCTCGAGTGCACAACAAGTTGAACGATATGAAGCGCATAAGCACTTCGTGTGGCCAACCACTATCGCCAACTGAAGTACGACTCGGGTTCGTCGAACACATCTCACGTGGAAATTGAATCTCAGCCACGCATTCATTTTCGTTACCGATTGTCTGGACTATAAACATAGCCCCCAACACAATCAATTGCAGATAGATAAAGCAGTAATGGATCAAGATTCAAATCATACAATCAAGTCTGGTATTATCCGTTTAGGGCTGCCAGGCTGTTGCACGCACTCGTTGCACCGCTCCCCCATCACCCATGACGGATCATACAACGTAAATATGAATTTAAACATATGCATTACATAGATAAATTATAAAAGCAGTTGAGCATGTTATGAAGCACAACACAAGCATGAGTTTGTACATATTCAATTCCTAATCACACAACTATCCAAGGAAAACATACACATAGTTAAAGAAAGTTGAGAATCATATCTCAACACCCTTATACATTACAATTTGCTAACTACTACTCATTCAGACATTTCACTAAACACTTTAAAAGACATACATCAACATACATGACATATGTTGATCACATAGGCATTAGGCCAAATCCTTTCACTAGGGAGTTGCCCCAATCATAACACGCGTACACCCACGACGGATAGTCATGGAAAGTAGGAATCCAAGTTCCATATTCATTTGAACATTTTCATAAACACTTGGCTACACATTTCAACATATATAGCGTATAGTGGCCGTGGCGTGATTCAGAGCAAATCCTTTCGTCAAAGGGGTATCGCCAATACAACAATCGTATATCCATGACAATTAGTCTTGGCGAGCACGAATGAGGATTCTATACTCATTCAGTCATTTTCACAAACACTTGGAATACACTATTTCAACATACATAGTGCATATTAGCAAACATGTATTAGGGCGAGTCCTTTTGCCAAACAAGTAATTTATCCATATATAATATATTCATACAACAATTAATCATGTCAAGCACAATTCCAAAATTTATACGTATACGGTACTTTCTACAAATACCTAGAGTATGTAGAATTCCATATTTTTCATCTTTAATCGAAACGGAAAACAGACAATACTTTGTACATGTGCAATTGCATGCAGATCATGAATCTATCATTATCTGACATTGAAAGCGTTGAAAACCATAACCTATATACCTAAAGTCTATACCTTTTATCGTAGAATCGTAACGAATCCAATAGGTTTGCTAAGCTTCCGTATTCGGCAGTTTGAGAACCTATAGAACGAAATAGGTTAGCTATTTCATAACCTACAACTCTTAAAACCCCAAATCAGTTTAGGGTTAGGGTTTGTTACCTAGAAACGTCGCTGACATCGCCGGGAAAGCGATAAGAATGAGGTGGTTAAGCACCTAAGGCAGCAAGGAAGAAAGGCAGGAAGGATCTCCCACAACTCTCCCACTTTCTCTCTCTTTTCTCTCTTCTCTCTAGGGTTTCTCTCAAATTCGTATGGCTGCAATGAGAGAGGGTTTAAGGTCCTTATATAGCCTAAAAATTCACCGAAATAGACTCCAGGTCAAAGTATACTTAGGTTATAACCAAAGCGGGTCAGTTTCAGCTCAACGGAGGACTTCTGGCGGGCCTCCTTGAGCCAAAGGTCGGACTTAAGCTCACTAACACCGGATCTACGTACTATTAAGTTTTCGTTCCATTAGGGTTCTTAGATCACGCGTGGCGGACCAGTTTCAGTTCAACAGTCAGCGGATCTCGATCGGAGATTCTGAGTACATGGATATGTGTATGAAATTTCTCCTGATCCGAGGGTGTAATTTGGTCTGATTTTGACGGTCTGGTTGCTTAAAACTGATCCGCAAGCAACACGTGCCAGATTACTATTTAAGATATTTATTTTGTAAAGAAAACAAGTGTTTTCACACTCTCTCGCTCCGGACTCAAGCGAATGGCGCTGGGACACTATCTGGATTTGATTTCCGAGATGGTTGTCAAGCCCAGCAAGGCGGTCCTAATTCCTTAACTTCGTGTTATTCGAACTTCCGATGTGCAGTCCAGATCTGATACGGAGTTTTGAGATGCTCCCAAGAGCAGCCAGGTAATGAGATTGATCCTAGATTTTAGGGTAACCTAGCGTCAATGATTCTACAAGTTTTGGGTCTTGCAGATCATATTTAAAGTGATTGGTGTTAATTTCATAGGCACTCTAGTTTAACACTGGCTAATTCTCGCCTAATTTCTAAAGGATTTAGTCCTGGGTGATTTCGGTTTGAGGTGGTACTTAGTCCTTTCTAGCAATGTTTAGTTTAAGTATTGTTCTTCATTACCTAAACTTTAAGATGGTGTCTAAGGTGAAAGTACTTAAAAAATATTGAAAGAACAAGGTGATGAAGGGTGGGATTTGTGAAGAAAAATGGTTTGAAAAGGGATTTGAGGCTTTAATTGAGTGTTTGAGAAGTTAAACTGGTGTTAGGATTGACTCATCGCCTAAGGACGTCTAATTCCAGGTTGGGAAAAATCTGGGCTATTACACTACATGGCAAATAAGTATATAGCATATATAAGACAAGCACTATAAGACAAAAATTGGGTTCTACCCCAAAATCCATCATTAACCCTTTCACCATGCCTTAGAAACTAATCATGGCTCATGTCCACCTCATCCTACACATGCATACAATGCATATCTTGATTTGTGTCACATCACTTCAAATAACCAATTGCAACACTCCACTTCATCATTCACCATGCATCACCTATAACCCATAACCCTTATGAAAAGGCCTAGCTATGAGTCCTAGAGGGCGGGTGAATAGAACTGTCAAATTTAAAACTTTAACAATGGAATATAAATAATAAGATAGCTTAACAAACAAATAAAAGAAAGATAGCACTATAATCAATTTACAATACTGAAATGTAAACCAACCTCAAATGTTGTTCTAAGGACAACCTTACACCAAAAACCAAGGTTTATGGTGGGACAACCTGATTCCTAGAAAGGTCTTTGTATCAAAAACCCAAACAAGATACAGAGGAATAAGTAGATAAATAACAAAGAAATGAAATCTAAATTATTACAACATTCCCCACAATGCTTGAAATGTAAATATT
Organism: Magnolia officinalis; assembly: GCA_021015155.1. NCBI lineage: Eukaryota > Viridiplantae > Streptophyta > Magnoliopsida > Magnoliales > Magnoliaceae > Magnolia > Magnolia officinalis. The sequence continues at coordinate 52,895,436 of JAJHSJ010000007.1, forward strand.
ACAACATTCACATTCACACATACATCCCACAAACTTGAATAATAAAAGATATAGAAATTAAACAAACATTCAAGTCACAAGACACAAAGAATTATAGTGGTTCGCCTATGTGTACACTAACTGTTAAACAACAGCCACACAGCTTGCTACTCCACTCCTAATATCCTCACACAAGGGATATCAGCGTTCACTATGAAAATAGGTTTCTCAGGTTCACCTAAAACCTTTACAATTGTGTCTTTTAAATGGGCTTACACAATTTAAAAACCCCACTTCTGAGTTTTCTGGCTCTCCTCAGATAACCAACACAATGAGATTTTTCTAGCTCAATCTCAAATCAATCTCAAAAGAAACCAAAAGCAATGAAAATTTACACAAATGTAAAATACCTGGATTTCTCCTTTTGTAGCCGCTCGGTAGAACCAATCGGAGTAGAAGTTCGAATATAGAAGTTTAATTGTCCAATACTCACTTTGAAATGGTTCTAGGTTCTAATTGATTTTAAATTAAACCAGTCGGACTAGCTCTATTGGCTTTTGATTCCAAGAAGAAGGAATACAGCAATTCCTCTTTTCAATTCAGATTGGAATATAGAAACAAAATCAAATTAACAAAGCTAACAAAAGAGTATTAAATAAGCACAACGTAGACTAAAAAAAAATAACATAAACTTATCTCGGAGTGATGCCTTAATTTTACTTGAATTAGATATGAAACTCTGAAATTCATGTTCTATTTATAGATGCAGAAGCTGCGTCTACGACTGGTCGTGTGGCCACCATGACTAGTTATAGGTCAAACTCCATTTTGAAATTTTAAGCGCAATCGGATAAAATCGTTCCATGACTGGTCGTAGGGTGTTCACGACTGGTTGTGAGGCCTCCACGACTGGTGGTGACCAACCCATGACCGGTCGTGAGGAACCAGGAAAGGTTGCTGGAGTTTGAGTCGTAGCTGCATGACTGGTCGTGAATGAGTCGGCAATGTTCCTACGACTGGTCAAGCAGACTACAGGATTGGTCGAAGCTCAACCAAAAAATTCTAAAAATTTGCAACAACTTAAGACTAGTCTTGGAATTTCTTGGACTGGTCGAGCCAGTTATAGGACTAGTCAAATAGAGTCCAGGACTAGTCTTAGAACAGACCGAACACTTATAAAATGATTCAATTTGAATTATATATACAAAATGACCTACCCTAAGGTCAATCTAAGGTCATTCATACCTTGAATGTGAAGTAAGGACATTGAAACTTCATTTCTTCAGATGATGGTTGACCTTTGAAGATTATGAAACTTGAGATCTCTATACTTGATGTAGCTTGAATTTGAGTTCTAAAGTTTGGATTTGTCATTCTTGAGTTGTACTTCATCTTGAGTTGAACATTATCTCGAGCTGTACTTGAGTCTTGAACAAGCACTTGTCTTCTGATTTAGCTCTTGAAATATTCTGAACATTGAAGCTTACAGAAGTGGACAAAGAACTTGACCTTGCATTTCTTGAAGTACATCATCGTTATTAACTTGAAGCATTGATTCAGTGTCTTGAACATACAAATCAACATGCTACACAAGACATAGATTGTGTTTTTGGCACCACAAAATTTGACAACCAAAGGAGCAGAAAACCATAACACTTACACCTTATCCATTCATTAACCAATGCATGCCTAAATTTCTTCCACCTTGGCCAATGCATGCCTAAATTTCTTCTACCTTGGCCAATGCATGCTTAGAACCATCCACCTCATTCATCCACTATGCCAAAACAATGAAAAAAGGACGGTCGAAAACCGTCTCAAAAGTCCAAAAAGGACAGTCCTGGACCGTCGCAACAGCCGTCAAATTTTGACGTGTCGTATTTTTTAAAGGATGGCCATAAACCGTCTCTAAATAAGGACGATCATGGACCGTCTCTAAAAAAGGACGGTCATAGACCGTCTATAATGGTAGGTATTGGAGGACTTATAGGGAGGTTAAAAGGACGGTCGTGGACCGTCAATAAAAAGGACGGCCCATTACTGTCAATAAAAAGGACGGCCCATGACCGTCAATAAAAAGGATGGTTATAGACCGTCTCGTATGAACTTGAAAAAGACAGTCATAAACCGTCTCTTATGAACTTGAAAAGGACGGTCTTCGACCGTCTCGTATTTGCATATACACCTGTTACAACATCGTATTCTTCCTGATATACACCTGTTATATAATATATTTCATCATATTCGCATTCACATCCATCTAAACCCAAACTACATAAATCCATCCAAACATAAACTACATTCATCCAAACATAAACTACATCCATCCAAACACAAACAATCTTCCACATTACATTCATCCACGCATACACCTATTACAACATCGTATTATTCTTGATATACACCTGTTATATAATATATTTCATCATATTCACATTCACATCCATCTAAACCCAAACTACATAAATTCATCCAAACATAAACTACATTCATCCAAACATAAACTACATCCACGCATAAATACATTAACATCATAAATAATAATAAAAAAAAAAAAGGAAATCAGCAACAATTTTCTGTTTTTCATCTAATAAAAAAATATTCAACCAACAAAACATTCTAATTCAGAATCATGAAGAATTGCAGAAACTTCATTTGCTTTTTTTTTTTCTTCTTAAAGGTTTAGGTTTAGGTTATAAGTGCAAGTTATAGGTTTAGGTTTAAGTTAAGTTATAGGTTAAGGTTTAGGGAATTGAGAAACGGTTAAGGTTTAGGTTAGGATCGAAATCGGGTTCGGGTTCGAGATCGGGTTTAAGTTTAGGTTTTCAAGTTTAGGTTTAGGTTTAGGTTAGGGAGTTGAGATTAGGATTAGGTGTAGGTTTAGGTTTAGGGATTTGAGAATACATTTAGGTTTTAGGTTTAGGTTTACGTTTTACTTTATAGGATAAGGTTTAGGTTTTAGGTTTAGGTTAAGGTTAGATTATAGGTTATAAGTTTAGGTTATAGGTTATAGGTTAAGGTTTTAGGTCATAGGTTTTGGTTTAGGTTAAAGGTTATAGGTTTAGGTTTAGGTTTAGGTTTAGGTTTAGGTTTATGTTTAGGTTTAGTTTATAAGCTATAGGTTTAGGGAATTGAGAATAGGTTCAGGTTTAGGTTTAGGAAATCAGGTTTGGGTTTTCAAGTTTAGGTTTACGTTTAGGTTAGGGAGTTGAGATTAGGATTAGGTGTAGGTTTAGGTTTAAGGATTTGAGAATACATTTAGGTTTTATGTTTAGGTTTAGGCTATAGGTTATAGGTTCAGGTTAAGGTTTAGGTTATAAGCTATAGGTTTAGGAAATTGAGAATAGGTTAAGGTTTACGTTTAGGAAATCGGGTTCGGGTTTGGGATCGGGTTTAGGTTTGGGTTTTCAAGTTTAGGTTTAAGTTTAGGTTAGGGAGTTGAGATTAGGATTAGGTATAGGTTTAGGTTTAGGGATTTGAGAATATATTTAGGTTTTAGGTTTAGATTTAGGTTATAGGTTATAGGTTAAGGTTTAGGTTTAGGTCATAGGTTTTGGTTTAGGTTTTAAGTTATAAGTTAAGGTTTATGTTTTAGGTTTAGGTTAAGGTTAGGTTAGAGGTAATAGGTTATAAGTTAAGGTTTTAGGTCATAGGTTTTGGTTTAGGTTAAGGTTATAGGTTTAGGTTTAGGTTTAGGTTATAAGCTATATGTTTAGGGAATTGAGAATAGGTTTAGGTTTACGTTTAGGAATCGGGTTCGGGTTCGGGTTTGGGTTTTCAAGTTTAGGTTTAGGTTAAGGAGTTGAGATTAGGATTAGGTGTAGGTTTAGGTTTAGGGATTTGAGAATACATTTAGGTGTTAGGTTTAGGTTTTAGGTTATAGCTTTAGGGAATTGAGAATAGGTTAAGGTTTAGGTTTAGGAAATCGGGATTGGGTTTATGGTTTGGGTTTTCAAGTTTAGGTTTAGGTTTAGGTTATAGGTTTTGGGATTTGAGAATAGGTTTAGGTTATAATACTAGGTTTAGGAAATTGAGTTTTGGTTATGGGTTATAGGTTAAGGTTTAGGTTTAAGTTTAGGTTAAAGTTTAGATTTAGGTTAAGGTTTAGGTTTAGGTTTAGGTTATAGGTTTTGGGATTTGAGAATAGGTTTAGGTTAAGGTCATAAGTTTAGGTTTAGGAAATCGGGATCGGGTTCGTGTTCGGGTTTAGTTTTAGGTTTTCAAGTTTAGGTTTAGGTTTAAGTTAGGGAGTTGAGATTAGGATTAGGTGTAGGTTTAGGTTTAAGGAGTTGAGAATATGTTGAGGTTTAGGTTTAGAAAATCGGGTTCGGGTTCGAGATCGGGTTTACGTTTGGGTTTTAGGTTTAGGTTTAGGTTTTAGGTTTAGGTTTAGGTTCTAGGTTTTGGTTTAGGTTATAGGTTTTGGGATTTACATTTAGGTTAAGGTTACAGGTTTAGGTTATAGGTTTTACGTTTAGGTTAAGGTTAGGTTATAGGTTTAGGTTTAGGTTTTACGTTTAGGTTAAGGTTACAGGTTTAGGTTATAAGTTTAGGTTTAGGTTACAAGTGTAGGTTATAGGTTTAGGTTTAGGTTAGGTTATAGGTTACGGTTTAGGGAATTGAGAATAGGTTAAGGTTTGGCTTAAGAAATCGGGTTCGGGTTTGGGATCGGGTTTGGGTTTGGGTTTTCAAGTTTAGGTTTAGGTTTAGGTTAGGGAGTTGAGATTAGGATTAGGTGTAGGTTTTGGTTTAGGGATTTGAGAATACATTTAGGTTTTAGGTTTAGGTTTAGGTTTTAGGTTAAGGTTTAGGTTTTAGGTTTAGGTTAAGGTTCGGTTATAGGTTATAAGTTTAGGTTATAGGTTAAGGTTTTAGGTCATAGGTTTTGGTTTAGGTTAAGGTTTTAGGTCATAGGTTTTGGTTTAGGTTAAGGTTTTAAGTCATAGGTTTTGGTTTAGGTTAAGGTTTAGGTTTAGGTTTAGGTTATAAGTTATAGGTTTGGGGAATTGAGAATAGGTTAAGGTTTAGGTTTAGGAAATCGGGTTCGGGTTCGGGATCGGGTTTAGGTTTGGGTTTTCAAGTTTAGGTTGAGGTTTAGGTTAGGGAGTTGAGATTAGGATTAGGTGTCGGTTTAGGTTTAGGAATTTGAGAATACATTTAGGTTTTAGGTTTAGGTTTAGGTTTTAAGTTATAAGTTAAGGTTTATGTTTTAGGTTTAGGTTAAGGTTAGGTTATAGGTTATAAGTTAAGGTTTTAGGTCATAGGTTTTGGTTTAGGTTAAGGTTATAGGTTTAGGTTTAGGTTTAGGTTATAAGCTATAGGTTTAGGGAATTGAGAATAGGTTAAGGTTTAGGTTTAGGAAATCGGGTTCGGGTTCGGGTTTGGGTTTTCAAGTTTAGGTTATATATTTTGGGATTTGGGAATAGTTTTAGGTTATAAGTATAGGTTTAGGTTAGGTTATAGGTTAAGGTTTAAGGATTTGAGAATAGTTTTAGGTTATAAGTAAGGTTTTAGGTTTGGGTATAGGCTTAAGTTATAAGTAATAGGTTATATGTTTAGGTTAAGGTTTAGGAATTCAGGTTCGGGTTCGGGTTTGGGTTATAGGTTTTGGTTTTGGTTTAGGTTATAGGTTTTGGGATTTAAGAATGGGTTCGGGTTTAGGTTATAGGTTTTGGTTTAGGTTATAGGTTATAGGTTTTGGAATTTGAGAATAGGTTTAAGTTATAACAATAGGTTTAGGTTATAAGTATAAGTTTAGGTTTAGGTTTTATGTTTAGGTTAAGGTTATAGGTATAGGGATTTGAGAATGGGTTCGGGTTTAGGTTATAGGTTTTGGTTTAGGTTATAGGTTATAGGTTTAGTTTTAGGTTTAGGTTTGGGTTATAGGTTTTGGGATTTGAGAATAGGTTTAGGTTATAAGTATAGGTTTAGGTTTAGGTTTTATGTTTAGGTTAAGGTTATAGGTTTAGGTTTAGGTTAAGGTTAGGTTATAGGTTAAGGTTTAGGGAATTGAGTTTAGGTTATAGGTTTAGGTTAAGGTTTAGGTTAGAGGTTAAGGTTTAGGTTATAGGTTTTGGGATTTGAGAATATGTTTAGGTTAAGGTTATAACTTATAAGTTTAGGTTAAGGTTTGGGGATTTGAGTTTAGGTTTATGTTATAGGATTAGGTTTAGCTTTAGGTTTAGGGTTTAGGTATAGGCTTAGGTTATAGGTTATAGGTTATATGTTTAGGTTAAGGTTTAGGAATTCGGGCTCGGGTTCGGGTTTGGATTCGGGTTTAGGTTTTGGGATTTGAGAATAGTTTTAGGTTATAAGTATAGGTTTAGGTTAGGTTATAGGTTAAGGTTTAGGGATTTGAGTTAAGGTTATAGGTTTAGGTTTAGGTTATAGGTATAGGCTTAGGTTTAGGGAATTGAGTTTAGGTTATAGGTTTAGGGATAGGTTAGGTTAGGTTAAGGTTATAGGTTTTGGGATTTGGGAATAGTTTTAGGTTATAAGTATAGGTTTAAGTTAGGTTATAGGTTAAGGTTTAAGGATTTGAGAATAGTTTTAGGTTATAAGTAAGGTTTTAGGTTTAGGTATAGGCTTAAGTTATAGGTTATAAGTTATATGTTTAGGTTAAGGTTTAGGAATTCGGGTTCGGGTTCAGGTTCGGGTTTAGGTTATAGATTTTGGTTTTGGTTTAGGTTATAGGTTTTGGTTTTGATTATAGGTTTTGGTTTTGGTTATAGGTTATAGGTTATAGGTTATAGGTTTAGGTTTAGGTTTAGGTTTATGTTTAGGTTTAGGTTATAGGTTTTGGGATTTGAGAATGGGTTCGGGTTTGGGTTATAGGTTTTGGTTTTGGTTTAGGTTATAGGTTTTAGTTTAGGTTATAGGTTATAGGTTAAGGTTAAGGTTATAGGTTATAGGTTTAGGTTAGGTTTAGGTTATAGATTTTAGGATTTGAGAATAAGTTCAGGTTATAAGTTTAGGTTTAGGTTGGGTTTAGGTTATAGATTTAGGTTTAGGATATAAGTGTAGGTTATAGGTTTAGGGAAAGGTTAGGTTTAGGTTATAGGTTTCGGGATTTGAAAATAGTTTTAGGTTGTAAGTATAGGTTTGGGTTAGGTTATAGGTTAAGATTTAGGGATTTGAGTTTAGGTTTAGGTTTAAGTATAGGTTGTAAGTGTAGGTTATAGGTGGTTTAAGTTATAGGTTACAGGTTTATGTTTAGGTTTAGGTTTATGTTATAGGTTTAGGTTTAGGGTGTGGTTTAGGTTAAGGGTGTGGTCCCTGCAAATACAGATATAAAATACAGATATAAAACAAACACGGCCTGTCCAAATGGCCAGGCCCTTCCAATGTCGTCCATAGGAAATGGACAGCTTCATCATGGTCATAACAGCAGTTCCCACCTTCCAGAGACCCCCGCTCATCCGAATAGCTCCAACGCATATCCGGGTCTGCTCCATTAATTTCGAGCAAATTCATAAACATGGTCTGTCCAAATGGTCATGCCCCTCCAATGTTGTCCATAGGAAATGGATAGCTTCATCATGGTCATAACAGCGGTTCCCACCTTCCAGGGACCCCCGCTCATCCGGATAGCTCCGACGCACATCTGAGATTCTCTAGTATTATCTACTATTGAACCTAGCATTATTTACTACATACTAGTAACATACAACCAATATTGGGGCACCATACCATAAGCTACAAGAATTTCATGTCCCCTTAAACAAGGTATCCTCCATTGATAACATATATATATATAAAGTTTTTTATTTTCATTTACATTCCCAAATACATTCATCATCCATCCAAGAAAATTGAAACAAGTACTGTCAATCTATGACTAACAGTTGAAAAGGAAAATCATGCATCTTATCTTACCAACCGCCTTATGTTTCTTTTCACCTTTGTAACTCTCATATTTATTGTAGCTGCTAGTTCACCATCGTAGTCTCCCTAACCAAATCTTTGATAGTCACAACCTGTATGACAGAGAAAAATGCAACCGATACAATCTGTTACAATTCAAAAGAGAAAAAAGATTTGTGGTTGCACCGATATTCTAGTACATTACGAACGGCTGCCTACGTACCCAAAAAGTCAGATTGGGATCAAGCCACTACGTAGTTCTTTTTAATTAACCAAGTTACTAAAGGTCATAAATTTCATATTTAACAAAGTATCATTGAACGTCGTCTCAAATTATTTCTAGGTGGTGTATTTAAAAAATTCAAATATACAATCAATGTGTATTCTTGTTACATCTCGTACTGCAACTAAAGACAACGTTCTGTCAATACTTCAGTTAAATTTGAAATTGAAATCCTTTAGTGACTTGATTAATAAATAACAAATGACAACAAGCCATAATTAATAAAAAGGATGCTAAATATTGAATAAATAAAAAGGCAAATTGATTAAAAAAGGATTTCAGTGAATAATCAAGTTTTCGTCATACAAATTACCAAAGCATATGTATATGTATGTATGTATGCATGCATGCATACACATATATACACACATGCGTGATGATCCATCCATCCATTCTTCCATCCATCCATGCATACATACATACATATATACACACATAAATCCATCCATGCATGTATGCATGCATACACACACATGCATAATCTATCCATCCATGCATGCATGCGTTTCATCCATCCATGCGTGCATGCATACATATATACACACATACATACATGTGTTTTATCATAAAACCATGCATGATGCATCCATACAAAAAAAAATCAAATGAAATTTTTTTATATAAACAGATTTTTTTAATATTATTATAAACAAAAATTGATTTCTCACCAACAAATGCAACCTATTGATCATAATCATAGACCATAAATAAGAAAACATTGAAATAAAGTAGATATCTATTTCAAAAATAAACCCAAGCATAAACACAGAATTCCACAAATGATCGAGATATAGAAGGCAATTCAACTAAACACGGATGGATTCTCCAAGTCTTGAAGAAGGATTCAAGAATATCTTAAATAAATAACTGGAAAAAAAGCACTCAAACAGATTTTCTAGCAGAAACGAACTATATCATCATCACATAGACTTGTCCCATATAATGGATTTTTTTTCCAGCAACAACAACAACAGCAAAAAATATATATAATAAATAAAAATCAATTAGCCATATGTTAATACCCAATCATTCAAAAACCAATATGTGATCTTGGCCCTTGATTAAACTTCTTCTAGCTCTTAAACCTAATTAAATCAGTCCCAAACAAGCCAACTACTAGGCTAGCTTATTTACAAAATAAAACAGTCCTGCAATGGTTCAAAACATTCCACAATAGAGTAGCTAAAATAGTCTGAAAATACCCCCACGTTTCACCAATTTGGCTATCCAAATCCAACCCGCAGCTACTATTATTATTCCAGTAAACCATCAAAACCACCTAACAAATTCCCTTTTTCTTTTCTTCTTTTTCTTGTGCAAAACTGATGTTTTGAGTCAGCACCCCCTAAAGCTATTTATTGCATTTCAGACATCAGTGGTATTCTTTCAATATGAAATACAAGTGTTGTTACGGAAAGATTCCCACCATCCCATGTTCACAAGGTCGCTGGTCTGGGGTTTCTGATTATATGCCACTTCCAGCAAAACTGACCTATCTTCACCTTAAATCCCTAATACCTGGTTCTAGTTTTAAGAAGTGAGAGTACATAAAATGATTTTTATAGAGGAAAACTACTATTTCATTCCACATCATGGAGTTACATGACATACATACCAAGACATCTCTATTGTACCAGCAGCATTCTGATTTCTGCATCGATTTTATTTCAAAACATATAAACTGACAGCTAACATCCATACCTACCCTACTTGTGTGGAGCTGGTGGGCTTTCTCCCTTGGTCTGAATACATTGTACGGATTGGTATCGTTACCAGGTGGAGGTTGCTGAATAAACACAAAAACGATGGAGATGCTTACATTGAAAGGTAGGCAAGGACAGGATATCACATGTTGTGAAAACAAACCATTGAATATGAATGATCAACTTGACATCCCAGTAACAAGTTAATCTACATCCTTAACTAGGACAAAAAAGAAAAAGGAAAAAAGAAAAAAATAAGCCGCTATCTTTTGTGCAAGATCTAGGCTATTTGTTTGGTAAACCAATCATACATGATAATCACAAACAACTGCGAGTTATATCTCTGTAAATGGACACCCTACAAGCATTTGTATCAGACTGCACCAACTCATTCTGATATGATGCATTTTTATAGAGGCGTACTGTAAATACAAACAGTTAAAAATGATGCCTCACGGTACATATCCAAATTCAAATACAGACGTTACATTGCATCAGAGGATGAATTTATCATAATAAATTCATGATACAAAAGGAGCATTCTGATATTTTGAACCCTGATATAAAATAAAAAATAAAAACCCAATAATCTATTGAGGACTGCAGTCCATTTGATATTCACCAGTTTGATGGCTGGGATCATTCCATCATTGTGATTTCGAAGCTAGGCTCCATGAATTTCTCCATGAAGACTACAGTACATGTATTCCACGAGCTTAACAGATAAATTACTGCCACTGAATACCACAGGCCCACAAGCAAATAATCTCTTCATTTCAAAAACCCAATTCTAGAAATTGCAAAAAATAAATAAATAAATGAAATCAAAGACATCTTAGAAAATGCATCAAAATGAAAAGTCCAAGCATCAAAATCCTACCTTGAGCGCCACCTCCTCCTGCCTATCAAGCTCATTCAAGACAGTAAAAAGATACAGAGAGAGACAAAGACAGAGATGGAGAGAGAGAGAGAGACAGATAGACAGAGACAGAGGGGTTGAGCGCGTGAGGGAGATCGAGAGAGGGCGAAGGAGATGTAGAGGCTGAGTGCGAAAGAGAGATGGAGAGATGGGTTAGCCGCGGGCGGGAGAAAAGGGCGCGTGCGTGAGGGAGATCGAGAGAGAGAGAGAGAGAGAGAGAGAGAGAGAGAGAGAGAGAGGAGAGAGAGAGAGGGAGAGGCGGAGAGAGAGGAGAGAGAGAGGAGGGAAGGGAAAGGGAGGGAGAGAGGCGTAGAGAGAGGGAGAGGCACAGAGAGAGAGAGAGAGAAGGAGAGATGGAGGGAGAGGCGCAGGAGAGAGCGCAAGAGACGAACTGGTTAGGGCCGGCGCCCTAACCAGTTCTTATTAGAAGTTTTTAACGGTGGTGTCACTCTCACCACTGTTTTCTCTGGTGGGGTCTACTGGAGCTTTGGATGTGACTCATTCTTTGGATCTTACCCTGAAATGATCTCTCCAGATGGATGGACGGCGTGGATACAAAATATACATCATGGTAGGGCCCACAGAACTTGGTGACGTCACTTAGTAGCAGTCTCCCTATGGAGACGAATTGGCTACCCCCTGACACCAGCCAATGGCTAGTGCTCGGTGCTTTGTGGGCCCCACCATGATGTATGTGTTTCATCCATGTCGTTCATCTATTTTTATAGATCATTTTATGTTATGAGAGAAAAAATGAGGTATATTGAAATCTCAAGTGAACCACATTACAGGAAACGGTGTTGAATGGACAGTGACCATTAAAAACGTTTTGGGGGCTATAAAAGTTTTGGATCAAGCTAATATTTATTTTTTCTCTTCATCTGGGTCTTTATGACCCAATTAACAGATTGGATGCCAAATAAACAATGTAGTGGGCCTTAGGAGGATTTTAATGGTGGATATCCAATCATTATTGTTTTCCTGTGGTGTGGTCCACCTGAGATTTATATCCCTATAATTTTTTTCATCTATCCATAAAATGATCTGTAAAAATGGATGAACAGAATGGATGAAACAAATACATCATAATGGGGCCCACAAAGCACCGACCACCAGCCACGGGGCTGGTGTTAGGGGGAGTAGCCAATCCGTTTCTGTCGCGTGCTCAGTAACTCTGTTTCCGTTGCGTGCGGAGTTGGATTGTCCTACTGAGTAAACCCTGTTGGGCCCACCGAGAACGCATGTGGTTTATCCATGCCGTCCATTCGTTTTTCTAGATCATTTTAGGGGTTAAACCCAAAATTGATGCATATACAAAGCTTAAGTGGATCATACCACAAGAAAAAGTGGAAGTACTGATTTCCACCATTGAAAACTTTTTAAGGCTCCAAGTGATGTTTATTTATCATCCAACTTGTTCGTGAGATCAGACAGACATGAATGAACTGAAAAAACAAATATCAGCTTGATCTAAAATGTCGGTTGCCCCCAAGAATTTTTCAATGGTAGATGTTCAATTCACACTGTTTCTGGTGGTGTGGTCCAATTGAGATTTGTATATATTCCATTTTTTGTATAAAGCCCTAAAATCATGTGATAAAACAGATGGACGTAGTGGATACAATGCATAAATGACAGTGGGGCCCACAGAGTTTACTCGGTACGCTAAGCAACCTTGATGTTTATATTCCATCCAAATAGTGGGGAAAAGGAATACCTACCATCAAAACCTTCCTAGGCTACACCTTGATGTTTATATTTCATGCAAACGGTTTATAAGGAATACCTAATCATATATTGGGTCTGCCTAAATGTGATTCACATATCCAACCCACTCATTACATGTGTCCCACTTGATGAGGGGTCAGACCAATTTTCAATTGCATCCATGTTGGTATTAACTTATAAACGGGTTGGATCTCAAATAAACATCGCGGTGGGCCCTAAGAAGGTTTCAATAGTGGGTGTCACTATCCCACTCTTTTCTATGGTAGGTCCACTTGAACTTTGAATTTGCCCTGTCAGTCAGATGCACCATTCCATGGTGGGCCATGACCTTAAAAATAATCATTGATTGGGCCCACCTAGATGTGGTTCATAGATGCAACCCATTCATTGTGTGTGTCCCACTTGGATGAAACACATACATCATGGTGGGACCCATAGAGCACCGACCAACATCCACCAAGTTCTGTGGGCCCCACTATGATGTATTTGTTATATCCACACCGTCCATCCATTTTGAGATATCATTTTACGTCATGAGCCAAAGAATGAGGCAGAAAAAAATCTGTAGTGGACCCCACCACAGAAATCTTAGGTGCACCACACCACATGAAATCAATAGTAATTGGATATCCATCATTAAAATCCTCCTAAGGCTTACTGTACTGTTTATTTGCATCCAATATGTTGATTAGGTCATACAGGGCCAGATGAAGGGAAAACAAAAATTAGCTTGATCCAAAACTTTTATGGCCTCAAAATGGTATGACATCCAATATTGTACTGTTTATATTTTTTTAGATGTCTTCACATAGTTTTAGATGGTAATCAACACCTGAGTTTCGTATACGGAAGATTTTTGAGATATCTCATAAGCTAAAGGGGAGACATTAAATGCACGGTGTTGATGTTCGATACACATCATGATGGGCACATTTTACATGTCTGGTCCATTCACTCTATTTTACTGATCATTACCCTCAATTTGACTAGTTACTCGATCGCCTCGATCATACTACATATGAGAAAGATATTGGGCAAACAAGATTGATCAACAATTTGAGTGAATTTTGATTTAAACATCTGAAGTTATTTACTCTTCATGTCCGAACTGATCAGATTGTCCAAAAACAGTTAAAGATTGTTCAAAATATCAAAAATATATAAATGAATAGAAAACACAAACATCAGCTTGATCCAAAACTTCTATGGCCTCCAAGAAATTTTAAATGGTAGAGATTCAATCACACTATTTCCTGTGGTGTGGTCCACTTGAGCTTTGGATATGCTTCCTTTTTATTCTTTAGACCTCAAATTATCTGTTAACATGGATGAATGGAGTGGATAAAATAAATAAATAATGGTGAACCCCACAGAGTTTACTCTGGTAAAGATAACGAGTAACTTACTTAAATGTAGTGGAGAAAGGTCTCCTTTAAACATTCATAATCATATATTAGGCCTGCCTAAATGTGATTCACATATTCAACCCACTCATTATGTGTGTCCCACTTGGATGAGGGGTCAAACCAAGTTTCAACCGCATCCAAAACTCATGTGGGCCCCACCAAGTGCTTTTATATTTTTTAGGATGTCTTTACATAGTTTTAAATTGTAACGACCCGTAAATTTCCGTACAAGGGTTCGAGTATCACCTCGACCAGAAATCACTTAGGAATAAATCCTTTAGAAATTTAACAAAGTTAACTAAGTGCTAAACTAGATTAGCCATGAAATCCGTTGGAATCGCTTTAAATACGATCTGCAAGACCCAAAACTTGCAAAATCATTGACTCTAGGTTACTCTAAAGTCTAGGATCAAACTCATTACCCGACTGCTCTCGGGAACGAATCGAAACTCCGTATCAGATCTAGACCACACATCGGGAGTCCGAATAATACGAAGTTAAGGAATCCGGACCGCCGCGCTGGGCTTGACAACCATCTCGGAAATCAAGTTCAGACGATGTCCCACGGCCGTTCGCTCGAGTCCGGAGCGAGGGAGTGTGAAAACCTTTGTTTTCTTTAAAAATAAATATCTTGAATAGTAATCTGGCACCACTCGCTTGTGGATCAGTATTAAGCAACCAGACCATCAGAATCAGACCAAATTACACCCTCGGATCAGGAAAAATTTCAAGAACATTTACATGTACTTGGAATTTCGGATCGAGGCCCACTGACCGTTAAACTGAAAATGGTCCGCCACGCGTGATCTGAGAATTCAACCGAGACGAAAACATAACCCCACGTAGATCCATGGGTTGTGAGCTTAAGTCCGACGTTTGGCTCAAGGAGGGCCGCCAGAAACCCTCTTTTGAGCTGGAACAACGCCGATTTGCTTATAATATAAGCCTACCTTGAACTTAAGTCTATTCCGGTGAGTTTTTGGACTATATAAGGACCTTAGAACAGCCCCTCTCACAGCCATACGAATTTGGGATAAAACCTTAAGGAGAGAGAGGAAAAAGAGAGAGAGAGCTTATGAGTTGTGGGAGAATCTTCCTCCTACTGCTTTCAACCACCACACGGGCTGCACCACCCTTTCCTTGACGCTTTCCCGGCGATACCGACTCCATTTTAAGGTGAGAAACCCTAACCCTAGATCTGTTTGGGAGAGTGAAGGTTATAGGTTGTGAAATAGCTAACCGGTTTCACTCTTTAGGCCACAATACCGCCGAATACGGAAGCCTAACGAACCTAGCTGTTTCGTTGTATTTCCAAGGAGCAAGGTGAGGACTTTAGGTGTATAGGTTACGGTTTTCAACGCTTTCAATGTCAGATAATGATAGATTCATGATCTGCATGTATTTGCACATGTACAAAGTGCTTTCCGTTTCCTGTTTCGATTAAAGATGCAAAATATGGAATTTTACATACTCTAGGTATACGTAGAAATACCGTATACGTACACATTTTGGAAATGTATTTGCCATGATTAATTGTTGTATGATTATATAGTATATGGATAAAATACCTATTTGGCGAAAGGATTCGCCGTAATACATGTGTGCTTGTATACACTATGTATGTTGAAATTGTATATTCTAGAAAATACCATATATGTATAATTTTTGGAGATGTAATTGCCATGATTATTTGCTGTGTGAATATGATATATACGGATAAAATTCTAGTTTTGGTGAAAGGACAGCCCTAACACACATTTTACTAACATACGTCATGTATGTTGAAATAGTGCACTCTAAGTGTTTGTGAAATTGTTTGTGGGTGTAAGTGCTTAGATGTTAGTGCCTTAGGTAGGTGCTGAGATAGGGTTCTCAACTACTTTAGAGACATGTATGATTACCTCTATGTGGTTATCTACTCTAACCACTCACTTATAAAATATATGTGTTTATATCCCTATTTGTATAGTGCTTTATAACATGCTTTGTAACTTGTTTCATAACATGCTTTATAACATGCTTTATGACATGCTTGCTAGTATGTTTGAATTACTTTGTTTATCATGCTTTACTCCACATGCTATGGTTGAGAATTGATTGAGCTTGGGACTATGTCCATAGTCCAGACATCCAGTATTAGACTTGAGATCGTGGTTGAGATTCATCTCGCCACACATGATGTGTTTAGCGAACCCGTGTCGTACTTCGGTTGGCGATAGTGGTTGGCCACACGAAGTGCTTCTGCGTTTCATATCGCTCAACTTGTTGTGCGCTCGAGCTAGCCGAGCACGTCAAGTAACCCGTGTGTCTTATGTATGTTCACCATGTTTGGTCGCTAATGCTTGAACTTAGGGTACCAAACTTACCAGTGAGAATCCCGTTAACCATGGTACCTCGATCCGCTAAGACTCATGAGTCGGGCATGGTGGTATGGGACACCGTGGTCAAGCTGTCGGCCTACGCTGGGGCCACGTGCCTCAACGCAGTGACCAGTGAGCAACCAAACTCGTGAGCCAATTATGGTGGTATGGGACACTATATTCACGCTGTCGGCCTACATTGATAAGGTGATAGGGGAGCGGTGCAACCTTTGTGCGTAACAGCCCTGGCAGCCCTTTATAGTGACCTCGAGCATACTCTGAAATCGCAGTGCGCCTTAGGGTTTGCCGCGGTGTATAGAGTATGAACTAGGCTTGTTTCTGTATTGTGATGAATCGTTTAAGGGGTGATGGGGGAGTGGTGTAACCTTTGTGCGTAACAGCCCTGGCAGCCTCTGCAGTGACCTAGAAAACACATCATCGTCTGATATTAACTAGAACTGATGACCCTAGAATGGATCATGATTGAGAATGATACAAGGGAGGTACCTTAGTTTCCCAATCCTGCTGTTTGAAATGGACTAATTAAAAACTTGATAATCATGCTCATCATGCATTGCATGTGCCTGGAAGATGTGGAGCACTGAGGAATGAAAGCATGCCGCAAGCGTGAGATGGTGTCGCATGAGGGAGTATGTCAGTGAGGGCATCCATCATACCTGCATCCATACTTGCATTAATAAGAGTAGCTAGGAGTGTTTGATTTTACTGCTTTATCATTACTGCTTGACTGTGCTGATAACATGTTAACCTATGCTTTATTGTTCCACTGAGTTAGCTACTCACTCCCACATTACGGGACGGTGTTGTGCACACCAACCAGACTCTGTCTTAGGTTTAGACGAGCCGACGACTCTGGAGGCGGATCCTAATTATGACGAGGACCAGGAGGAGTTCTCGTATATGCAGTACTATGGCGGCTTCGACTAGGCTGCCGCACTGACGAGATTTGCAGGGATCTCTTCTTAGATCATTTTTGACATTTTGTTCACAAAACAAACATATGTATATGGTAACTCAGATGGATTCATACTCTGGTGAACAAAAATGATTTTTGTTTCATTACATACATGTATATGTAGTTTAGTCTTCCGTTCGCCTTTATATAAATGATCTGGAGTATGAATTACTATTTTTTGGTATAATCTCACTCATGTTCATTGTTCTAATACAGACAACATTTAATCAGCATTATTGATGTTGCATAAGTGATGTGTTAGAACTCGGGAGTTGAGTTATACTCGACCCCCGATTTTCAGGGCATTACAAGTTGGTATCAGAGCATGATTTTGATTAAACTGGACCTGAGTTATGGTCCCACCACGTACGCTGACGCATTACAACGTAGGAGGGTGTGAGAAAATTTTAGAAACAGTCCTAGGTTTTCTGATTTCGCCATTTGGCGAAGTTCTTTGAAAATAGACATTTTGATCGAGTTCGTACTCGATCCCGACCACACGTATCGATCCCAAATCACTTCTAGACCGTCTACGGACGTGTCTAGATCACAATATGCCTTATTCCAGCAGTCAAAAAAATCTGCAAATGTTTGTATGTGTTCGAAAGTACCCGAAACTGCCCGAAATAGAACCGAATTGAGTCGGGGGCCTCCCCACTTAAATCCAATGGGACCCAGGGTCGAACCAAGGTGCATTTGGCACCTTGGGATCATGGAGAACACGGCCCCACCAAGGCGGACCACGGTGGAACCGCGGTCACAGCGGCGCCCCGCGATCGGGTGGCCTTTCTGATGGTGGGTCGGGCCTGGGAATGGTCAGCCCGACCTCCCCAAGCGTGTGGTGGGTGTGAAATGTGTGGGGGTTTAGGATTTTTAGGGCTGGAGCCCCCCTCTCTCTCACACTTCCCCTTCCAAACGCCCATCCCCTCCATTTTCAATTTTTCTCTCAACCTTTTTCCCTAAATTTGTCAATCCACTATTTTCGTCCATAAATCACCCACTCTCATCGATCACAACAGCCCTAGCCTCCTATCTTTCCCCTTTCTCCCACATTGGAGCTCTCACATCCCCCATTTAGAGCTCAAAATCGTGTAACCTCCTAACCCATCCCATTTTTCCCTTGTTCCTTCTTCATTCCTTGTCCCTGGTGTCTCCTCAACACCTGTTGGGACTGTTGCTCGTGGAGAATCAAAGGTGGCAGCCCCTTTCTCTCTCCTTCCTTCATTTCATGGCCCTTTTTGAGTTGGTTACGGCTATTTTCTCCATTACCTCCATCCTATCTCTCATGGGAAAGAGGAAGACCGCAGCTGATGATGCTGGCCCAAGCAGCCCAGCCCATTCCAGAAGAAGAGCTGACAATGGGGCCGGCACTAGCACCGTTAGGGAGTTTAGGTCGAAGCGAGTCCTGGATCCTCAACATCCTGTCAGAAATGCCTATCCGATAGGCGTTGAATATGGGCGTTTTGATGGCCGTAAAATCATGTTTGAAGCTCACGTGGATGAGAGAATGTTTGGGCTACACCCGATGATGGACCACTTGGTGGATATTGGATGGAATTCTATATTTGACGGTGAGTCCCCTACATGTGAGAACACAGTTCGTGCTTTCTACGCCCACATCGTAGACCCATCATTAGAGCCTCTTCAGTTCACTGTCTCTGTGAGGGGCATAAGGCGCACAATCACTGTGGATGAGGTGGCTCGGATCACGAAATCTCACGTGGTCAAGTGCTTTCTAGTGACGACTTCTCCAGAAGTGCGTAGGAAAGGGATTGCCGCACGCGATACCTTTGTGGTCGCCGGGTTGCTTGGACACGAGGAAATTGTATTGCGGTGACAAAGTTGGCCGAGGACTTCCGTTTACTCCGTCACATTTTCACTTACAATGTGTACCCACGGTCGGGTAACCGCACGGAGTGTACTTGGGTGATGGTGGACTTTCTGTACAAGATGGGGCACGGAGACAACTTATGCCTACCCACGTTCATCCTATATCAGATAGTCCAGGTTGTTCGATCTGTCAGGAGCGACCTTTCGCTCCCATTTAGTCGCCTAATTTGCAGGATGGCTCGTAATATCGGCTATAGCTTGAACATGGAGGACCTTGCACCAGTCTGCGTCATAAGCGAGGCGACACTTAAGAATATGAAGATTGGCCCTCAACAGCGGCAAGCCCGACTTGACGAGTCTGGAGATGAGTCGGATAGCACCGGTGAGGAGAGCGTTGACCTTAAGGCAGGAAGTGATGAGGAGGGCGGCGATGACGTACAAGAAGAGGAAGGTGAGGCACATGATACTGAGGGGAGCTCTCCTCCTGGTGCGCCTGAGTCGGACGCTGCTCAGGCAGCGAGGGAGGCTCATATGGTTCGCATTGAGGAGAACCAGGCCGCCCTGCGGCAAGAGGTTGGACAAGTTCGGGCTGAGCTTGGTGAGACCCGAGCCAAGCTTGAAGAGACCGAAGACTACATGAAGAGGAGCTTTAAGAAGGTGTCTCGTACGTTGAAGGCCATTCTGTGTTGTGTGCAGGACAAGAATGCTCCTCCTCCATCGCCTGACTCGAATGCCTAGTCATCCACGTTGTTGTGTGTGGTTGTTTTTTTTTTTGTTACCGCGATAGGCGGTTTATGTTTTCATGTAGATGATGTAGTAGTAGTAGCATGTTTTAAGTGTTTGATGTTGTGGATGTATTGGCTCACATGTAATTGCTGTCATGATTCATGTAACTCTGTATTCCATGTATTATGACAATTTTGGGTAAATGAAAGGCATGTAGCCTCTTTTGTTATGATGATGTGTGAAATGCTTAAAGTGCTTTACGATGTGTGTTATGCTTTATCTCACAAATGTTGTACCCTATGTTGTATAGGGCATGCCGCGACAGTATATGCGGAGCACGGCACACCTCCGTCTTACTGGCTCGATGGACCAGACTCCTTCTGGTAGTGGTGGTCCTGCGGACCGTGGGTTAGATTCTGATCAGCCTCCTACTGGTCCTACAGGTGAACTGCCACCTTACACGCCCCCGGTTCGTGAGCAGTACCAGCCATCATTATCTACGCAACATGACTCACAGGCTGCTCCGCCTACGGATAGGATCGAGCGGTTGATGTTGATAATGCAGCAGCAGCAGATACAGCAGCACCAGCACCAGCAGCTTATGGCCACTATTACTGAGGCCTTATCCCAGGGTGGTAGTGCGACTCCACCTATGACATCTGCACGTCCTGCTGAGCATTCGGAGCCTCCTGCTCAGTTTGAGGATGTGCCTCTGCCCACACCCGTTGCACCTCCTACTGGAGATGTTGGTACCCGCGGTTTACTCAAGCGATTTCAGCGCTTGAGGCCTCCCTCATTCATGGGTTCTCACAGACCCGAGGAGGCAGAGTTTTGGTTTGACCGCATCTCCAAGATGCTATGGATGCTGCACTGTACAGAGGCAGAGCAGGTCGAGTTGGCCTCTTTCATGTTCGAGAGGGAGGCCAGTTTATGGTGGGATAGTGTGCTACGATCGGTTGCAGAGGGCTACGTGTGGACCTGGGAGGCTTTCGAGTTCTGGTTCCATGAGAAATATTACCCGCAAACTTACCAACATGAGCGGGAGGATGAGTTCCTACGCCTCAGGCAGGGAGCATGACGGTTACTGAGTATGAGCACCGCTTCACAGAGTTAGGCCGTTTTGTCCCGACTATCCTCCTCAATGAGCAGATGCGGATGCGTCGCTTTTCTGGAGGTTTGCGACCTGACATACGGTCGAAGATATGCTGCCTCAGTATACCTACCTATGCGGCACTGGTTCACATGTCTATGACGGTCGAGCAGGATGTGGACCAGTTGACCGGATCTCGTGGTGCTATGGTTGCGAGACCACGACAGGAGATACAGAGCAGGCCTATCCTAGGCAAGCGGCCTCGTGCTGACTCACCTCCCAGGATCGCAGCGCCAGTGGCTCCAGTGAGGCGCCCTATTGTGAACTGGACGTACTGCGGGAAACAGGGTCATCTTATTGGGAGTTGTTTCGTGCGGATGAAGGATAGTGGTTTCTCTCCGCCGCAGATGTTGGGTCATTCTCGCCCACAGGCCTTATCGGCTCCACCTCTACAGACTGCCCCTACCATCCTTCCTTCTGACCTCCTGTATCACGCTTCAGGCCGCCGCAACGGCCCTTGGCTCCTCAGCCGAACCGTCAGCAGCAGGCTCGCGTACATACGCTCATTGCTGAGGCACCTGAGACGTCACTTTCGGCCCTGACAACTTTTGAGGGTACGGCTCACATTCACGGTACTTCTATTTCCTTGTTGGTGGACACTAGGTCCACTACTTCTATTATTTCTTGTGGGGCAGTTAAACATCTATCTTTGCGTACTATTCCCACTAAGGGACTGAGACTCACTACGGCCACTGGGACTTTTTCGAATGTCGCATGGTTATGTGAGGGTTGCTCTGTAGATTTGGGTAGCAGCACAGTGCTCGTCGACCTCATTGTTGCTCCACTATGGCACTACGACGTTATCCTCGGTATGGACTGGCTCGCTAAGATGAGGGCAGAGATAGATTGTGATACTCTGATCGTGACCGCCTATGGATCTGACAGCACAGTTTTCACATTTCCAGTGCAGGTCAGTTGGTCCTGCCGTGTTGATTGTTATGCTGCTTTATTAGTGCCGATTGATGGTCCGACATTGGAAGATACACCGGTGGTTCGAGAATTTATAGATGTGTTTAAGACTATTCCTGGTTTACCTCCTCGGCGCGAGATCGATTTTACAATTGATCTTACGCCTGGTGCGACACCCATCTCATTGCCGACTTATTGCATGCCTCCATGTGAGATAGAGGAGCTACGGAGACAGATTGATGAGCTTGTAGAGAAGGGTTTTATACGACCTAGTGTGTCTCCTTGGGGAGCACCTATACTATTTGTGAAGAAGAAGGACGGGTCACTACGGTTATGTATTTATTACCGTAGGTTGAACCAGGTCACGGTGAAGAACAAGTATCATTTGCCCAGGATAGATGATCTGTTTGATCAGTTGAGGGGGGCGAAGTATTTTTCGAAGATTGATCTATAGTTGGGGTACCACCAGTTGCGCGTGAGAGATGAGGACGTGCAGAAGACAGCCTTCAAGACGTGCTTTGGGCACTATGAGTTCCTAGTGATGTCGTTCGGCCTTACGAATGCACCAGCTGTGTTCATGGACCTGATGAACCGGGTATTTCAGCCTTTCCTATACCGATTCGTCATCGTCTTTATTGATGAAATTTTGATATACTCTACGAGTCGGAAGGAGCACGAGGAGCACCTGAGAGCGGTGTTGGGTACGCTGGAGGAGAACCAGTTGTTCGCACAGTATAAGAAGTGCGACTTCTGGCAGGAGGAAGTCAAGTTCCTCGGACATGTAGTGTCCAAGGATGGGATAGCAGTGGACCTTGCTAAAGTAGCCCGGTTCAGGATTGACAGCAGCCTGTCTCGGTTACCGAGGTGAGGAGTTTCCTTAGTCTGGCAGGGTATTACAGGCACTTCATTCGGGATTTCTCGAAGATTGCCAGGCCATTATCTCAGTTGACCGGAAGGACCTGAAGTTCGCCTAGAATGAGAAGGCGGAAGCAGCTTTCAAGGAGCTGAAGGACAAGTTGACGTCCGCCCCTGTGCTAGTATTGCTAGAGCAAGGGGAGAAATACACGATATATACCGACGCGTCTCGCGTTGGTTTGGGTTGTGTCCTGATGCAGAAGGACAGGGTGATTTCGTATGCCTCGAGACAATTAAGGAAGCACGAGGAGAATTACCCTACACACGACCTGGAGTTGGCAGCTGTCATCTTTGCATTGAAGCTCTGGAGACATTACCTCTACGGAGAGGAGTTCGAGCTTTTCTTCGACGACAAGAGCCTTAAGTACATATTCACACAGCGAGACTTGAATATGAGACAACGCCGGTGGATGGAGACCTTGAAGGACTTTAAGTTCGAGGTTTTCTACCATCCTGGCAAGGCGAACCTTGTGGCAGACGCGTTGAGCCTCAAGAAGGCTATAGCATTTGCGGCACCGTTGATGATAGCTGAGTGGGACATGGTTGAGTTCGTGCGAGATTTCGAGCAGAGACTCACTGTGGAGGAGTCATTTGAGTGTGTTGCGCATGTTCGGGTGCGACCACTTATTGACGACAGGATTATTGAGACCCAGGAGGGCGATGTGCGGCTGTCTGAGCTTCGAGAGCAACCTAGCGACGCGGAGGACTCCGAGTGGAGAGTGGGTTCTGATGGGGGTCTACGATTCCGTGGCCGCCTATGCGTTCATGACATGCCTGACTTGAGACGCGAGCTTCTCGAGTCTGCCCATAACTCGAAGCTTGCGATGCATCCTGGTAGCATGAAGATGTATTGGGATATGAGACGGTCGTATTGGTGGGATAACATGAAGGCCCACATCGCTGAGTATGTGTCTCGTTGTCTGACGTGCCAGCAAGTCAAGGCAGAACATCGCCGACCTCCTGGGCTGCTTCAGCCCATGCCCATAGCAGAGTGGAAGTGGGACTTCATCTCCATGGATTTCATATCTCGGCTGTCGAAGACGAGGAAAGGACACGATTCCATTTGGGTGATTGTGGACCGGTTGACCAAATCGGCCCATTTTCTCCCTATCAGAGTCACGAACTCTGCAGACGAGCTAGCTAGATTGTATATCAGAGAGATTGTGCGTCTGCATGGAGTTCCACTTGAGATTGTGTCGGACAGAGACACTCGGTTCACATCTATCTTCTGGACTCGTATCCAGGAAGCGATGGGTGTGAAGTTGAAGTTCAGCATGGCGTTTCATCCTCAAACTGATGGGCAGACAGAGTGGGTGAATCAGATTCGGAGGATATGTTGCGGGTATGTGTGTTGGACTTCAAGGACAGCTGGGATGACTGTCTTCCTTACGTAGAGTTCGCCTACAACAACAGCTTCCAGGCGACTATTGGTATGGCGCCATATGAGGCCCTATATGGTCATCCTTGCAGAGCACCGCATTGTTGGGCTGAGGTTGGCGAGCGTAGTCTGATTGGCCCGGAGTTGGTACAGGCGACTACAGAGAAGGTCGACATTATCAGGTGTCGACTACTTACAGCACAGAGCAGGCAGAAGAGTTACGCCGATATGAGGCGGCGACAGCTTGAGTTCGAGGTCGGGGATCATGTATTCCTCCGAGTTTCCCCTATGAAGGAAGTCCTTCGGTTTGGGAAGAAGGGGAAGCTCACGCCGAGGTTTATCGGTCCGTTTCAGATACTGGATCGAGTGGGTGATGTGGCGTATCATCTTGCTTTGCCCACGCCACTTGCAACTGTACCCAACGTATTTCATATATCTATGCTGAAGAAGTACGTTCCTGATCCTTCACATATCATCAGATGGAGCAGGTACAGCTGAGCGAGGATGCTACGTATGAGTTGCGCCCGACGCGTATCCTTAACAGGAAGGAGCAGGTACTACGTAACAAGGTCATTCCACTTGTGAAGGTACTATGGACGCATCATTCAGAGGAGGAAGCTACTTGGGAGACTGAGGCCGAGGTCAGGAAGAACTACCCTCAGATTCTCGAGGAATACGAAAAGGTACAAATTTCGAGGACGAAATTTTTGTTTAAGGGCGGTAGATTGTAACGACCCGTAAATTTCCGTACAAGGGTTCGAGTATCACCTCGACCAGAAATCACTTAGGAATAAATCCTTTAGAAATTTAACAAAGTTAACTAAGTGCTAAACTAGATTAGCCATGAAATCCGTTGGAATCGCTTTAAATACGATCTGCAAGACCCAAAACTTGCAAAATCATTGACTCTAGGTTACCCTAAAGTCTAGGATCAAACTCATTACCCGACTGCTCTCGGGAACGAATCGAAACTCCGTATCAGGTCTAGACCGCACATCGGGAGTCCGAATAATACGAAGTTAAGGAATCCAGACCGCCTCGCTGGGCTTGACAACCATCTCGGAAATCAAGTTCAGACGATGTCCCACGGCCGTTCGCTCGAGTCCGAAGCGAGGGAGTGTGAAAACCTTTGTTTTCTTTACAAAATAAATATCTTGAATAGTAATCTGGCACCACTCACTTGCGGATCAATATTAAGCAACCAGACCGTCAGAATCAGACCAAATTACACCCTCGGATCAGGAAAAATTTCAGGAACATTTACATGTACTTGGAATTTTGGATCGAGGCCCACTGACCGTTGAACTGAAAATGGTCCGCCACGCGTGATCTGGGAATCCGACCGAGACGAAAACATAACCCCACATAGATCCATGGGTTGTGAGCTTAAGTCCGACGTTTGGCTCAAGGAGGGCCGCCAGAAACCCTCTTTTGAGCTGGAACAACGCCGATTTGCTTATAATATAAGCCTACCTTGAACTTAAGTCTATTCCGGTGAGTTTTTGGACTATATAAGGACCTTAGAACAGCCCCTCTCACAGCTATACGAATTTGGGATAAAACCCTAAGGAGAGAGAGGAAAAAGAGAGAGAGCTTATGAGTTGTGGAGAATCTTCCTCCTACTGCTTTCGACCACCACACGGGCTGCACCACCCTTTCCTTGACGCTTTCCCGGCGATACCGACTCCGTTTTAAGGTGAGAAACCCTAACCCTAGATCTGTTTGGGAGAGTGAAGGTTATAGGTTGTGAAATAGCTAACCGGTTTCACTTTTTAGGCCACAATACCGCCGAATACGGAAGCCTAACGAACCTACCTGTTTCGTTGTAATTCCAAGGAGCAAGGTGAGGGCTTTAGGTGTATAGGTTACGGTTTTCAACGCTTTCAATGTCAGATAATGATAGATTCATAATCTGCATGTATTTGCACATGTACAAAGTGCTTTCCGTTTCCTATTTCGATTAAAGATGCAAAATATGGAATTTTACATACTCTAGGTATACGTAGAAATACCGTATACGTACACATTTTGGAAATGTATTTGCCATGATTAATTGTTGTATGATTATATAGTATATGGATAAAATACCTATTTGGCAAAAGGATTCGCCGTAATACATGTTTGCTTGTATACACTATGTATGTTGAAATTGTGTATTCTAGAAAATACCGTATATGTATAATTTTTGGAGATGTAATTGCCATGATTATTTGCTGTGTGAATATGATATATACGGATAAAATTCTAGTTTTGGTGAAAGGACAGCCCTAACACACATTTTACTAACATACGTCATGTATGTTGAAATAGTGCACTCTAAGTGTTTGTGAAATTGTTTGTGGGTGTAAGTGCTTAGATGTTAGTGCCTTAGGTAGGTGCTGAGATAGGGTTCTCAACTACTTTAGAGACATGTATGATTCCCTCTATGTGCTTATCGACTCTAACCACTCACTTATAAAATATATGTGTTTGTATCCCTATTTGTATAGTGCTTTATAACATACTTTTTAACATGCTTTGTAACTTGTTTCATAACATGCTTTATAACATGCTTTATGACATGCTTGCTAGTGTGCTTGAATTACTTTGTTTATCATGCTTTACTCTACATGTTATGGTTGAGAATTGATTGAGCTTGGGACTATGTCCATAGTCCAGACATCCGGTACTAGACTTGAGATCGTGGTTGAGATTCATCTCGCCACACATGATGTGTTTGCCGAACCCGTGTCGTACTTCGGTTGGCGATAGTGGTTGGCCACACGAAGTGCTTCTGCGCTTCATATCACTCAACTTGTTGTGCGCTCGAGCTAGCCGAGCACGTCAAGTAACCCGTGTGTCTTATGTATGTTCACCATGTTTAGTCGCTAATGCTTGAACCTAGGGTACCAAACTTACCAGTGAGAATCCCGTTAACCATGGTACCTCGATCCGCTAAGACTCATGAGCCGGGCATGGTGGTATGGGACACCGTGGTCAAGCTGTCGGCCTACGCTGGGGCCACGTGCATCCCCGTAGTGACCAATGAGCAACCAAACTCGTGAGCCAATTATAGTGGTATGGGACACTATATTCGCGCAATCGGCCTACATTGATTAGGTGATAGGGGAGCGGTGCAACCTTTGTACGTAACAGCCCTGGCAGCCCTTTGTAGTGACCTCGAGCATACTCTGAAATCGCAGTGCGCCTTAGGGTTTGCTGCGGTATATAGAGTATGAACTAGGTCTGTTTCTGTATTGTGATGAATCGTTTAAGGGGTGATGGGGGAGTGGTGTAACCTTTGTGCGTAACAGCCCTGGCAGCCTCTGCAGTGACCTAGAAAACACACCATCGTCTGATATTAACTAGGACTGACGACCCTAGAATAGATCATGATTGGGAATGATACAAGGGAGGTACCTTAGTTTCCCAATCCTGCTGTTTGAAATGGACTAATTAAAAACTCGATAATCATGCTCATCATGCATTGCATGTGCCTGGAAGATGTGGAGCACTGAGGAATGAAAGCATGCCGCAAGCGTGAGATGGTGTCGCATGAGGGAGTATGTCAGTGAGGGCATCCATCATACCTGTATCCATACTTACATTAATAAGAGTAGCTAGGAGTGTTTGATTTTACTGCTTTATCATTACTGCTTGACTGTGTTGATAACATGTTAACCTATGCTTTATTGTTCCACTGAGTTAGTTACTCACTTCCACGTTACGGGACGGTATTGCCTTCACCAACCAGACTCTCTCTCAGGTTTAGACGAGCCGACGACTCAGGAGTGGAGCCTGATTATGATGAGGACCAGGAGGAGTTCTCGTATATGCAGTACTATGGCGGCTTCGACTAGGCTGCCGCACTGACGGGATTGGTAGGGATCTCTTCTTAGATCATTTTTGACATTTTGTTCACAAAACAAATATATGTATATGGTAACTCAGATGGATTCATACTCTGGTGAACAAAAGTGATTTTTGTTTCATTACATACATGTATATGTAGTTCAGTCTTCCGCTCGCCTTTATATAAATGATCTGGAGTATGAATTACTATTTTTTGGTATAATCTCACTCATGTTCATTGTTCTAACACAGACAACATTTAATCAGTATTATTGATGTTGCATAAGTGATGCGTTGGAACTCGGGAGTTGAGTTATACTCGGCCCCCGATTTTCAGGGCGTTACATAAATGGTATGGCCCACTTGAGTTTCGTTTACAGATGATTTTTGAAATATCTCATAACCTAAAGGGGGACACATCAAATCCACGATGTTGATGTCCGACACACATCATGATGGGGCCCACAAAACTTACTAACATCAATTCTTAGGTTCTCACAAGGTCAGTAAGTTGGGTCACAATTTCAACTAGAATATTTAGCCCATTTTACATGTCTAGTCTATTCACTCTATTTTACTATCAATATTCTCAGTTTGACTAGTTACTCGCCTCAATCAGGCTACATATGAGAAAGATATTGGGCATACAAGATTGATCAACAATTTCAGTGAAATTTGATTTAAACATCTAAAGTTATTTACTCTTCAATTTAAACTGATTAGATTGTCCAAAAACGATTAAAGGTTCAATTAGTGGATGTGCCTAATAATTTAGTAATTTTATTTTTCACAAATAAATTTAACATTTTTTTTACTCTTTTAACTAAATATCATTTTTATTATAAATAAATTTAACATTTTTTTATACAAAATTTAGTTTTCTTTTTTAAAATATATATTTTTTTACAATTTGTCAATTTTTTCACAATTTTGTTTAATTTTATAAATTTTCTTTTTTCAAAATATCATTGTTTTATCGATTTTTTTTTTACAAAATTATCAACATTATTCAAATTTCTTAATTTTTTTTTTCAAAATCTAGATTTTTATAAAATTATAGTTTTTTTTTTTCAAAATTTAAAATTTTCTTAAACATTGTTAATTATTTTTCTAAGCTTCTCAACTATTTTTTTTTTCGAAATTCATAATTTTTTTGAGCTTTTTAATTTTTGACCTGAGCATTAGAGAAATAGAGATGGTCTTGGACAGTCTCTAATAGAGACGGTTTAGGACCGTCTCTAATAAAGACAGTCATTGACAGTCTCTACCAGAGACGGTTTTTGCCATAGATAAGAGACGGTTTAGGACCGTCTCTAATAGAGACAGTCTTTGACAGTCTCCAATAGAGACGGTTTAGGACCATCTCTATTAGAGACCGTCCTTGACCGTCTTTAATAAAGACGGTCCTTGACAGTCTCTGATAGAGACGGTCATTTCCAGGGCTATAAGACAGCTAAGGACCGTCTCTAATAGAGACGGTCTTTGACAGTCTCAGTTTATAAGTAAAAGACGGTCAAGGACCATCTCTAATGCGGACGGCCAATGACCGTCTCAAATGACCGGATATAAGACGGTTAGCGACCGTCCTAAACGATTTGTGGACATTCAGATTTTTAAGATAATATTAAGGACGGTCAGGGGCGGTCTAAATTGTTAGAGACGATTTACGGCCGTCTCTAAAGCGTCTTTAAACCAAGCAATTTTAGAGACGGTCCAGAACCGTCTCAAAATCCGTCATTTTTTTCCATTTTTCACATAGTGGGCCCCCAATTCCTTATATAAGAGTAGGAGCTCTCTTACACTCATTTCTTTGCTATACTTAAAAAATTCTAAGATTTTAAAAGAGAATGAGAGAGAGTAGGGCCTAGGTGTGGCCCACCATCAATCCTAGATGGAGTGGACCACACATCATCATCCAACCATCCATCCATTTAAGGTGAGTCTACACCCCCTGCTTCCATCCTCCTCATCCTTCTCTTTCTTAATTTCATATTTTTAATGCATGTGGGCCCACTGGTGTGAATCCCCATGGTTTTATATATTAGTGGCCATGGTGGTCAACAAGGGGCCCATGTCAATATAGCCCACTATGATGAACATTATATCCACACCCTTCACTTGTAATCCCATTTTTATATCTGGACAGCAACTTCTAAAAATCGTATAAAATCAATCATGCTAAGATCGGAGTTGAAACTTAGGAAGTAATAGTTCCCGGGTTTCGAATTTGGGGCTGACAATAAGACAATACAAAATATTTCGATATAATGCGGAATAATAAAACAAATACTCGTAATTAATTAGAGTTTTGAAATCTTGATTTCAAATAGTTCATATGACAACCTTCGCCTGAAAGATTTAGGCAAGACAACCTTATTTCACGACATCTTTGAGATTAAAATATCAAACTTAGCAAAAGACAATCAATCATAAGGAAAGCATATAAAGAATTAAACAACCACCACAATGCATAAGGAATTATAGTGGTTTGGTGCTTAAACTCCATGCCTACTTCACTCTCAAAATTACTACCCTCGTAATTCTGGCTTTCACTATTTCATGGTTTTCACAGGGTTACCTTAACAACCTGATACAATTCTTGTGATTTTCATGGGCTATCACAACAAAACCCTCATGAGGATACCATAAGCCTAAGTTAGTCATGCTAGCAACATATCTTATTATTCTTTTAACCACAGACAAATGAGATTCTTTATGGTTAGATTGATATCTATCACATGTCTACTCTGAAGGAAATATCAGGTTTGCTGGCAGTTAAATGTAATAGACTACCAATCATGCTACAGTAAAGATGAGGGTTAACACTTTTACCTGAATCATCTTTAAATAGTTTGAGTGTTGTACCCATGGGTGTCTAAAAGTTTTTACCATTCTCAAAACCAAATCTTTTTACTATATTCATAACTGAAAAGGAGAGCTTACGATATCCTAGAGGGGGGTGAATAGGACAATGCCAAATAATTGAAACAAGGGTTGAATATGTAAATAAAACAAAAATCTCAATTACTAGAGTATTGAAACCTTGATTCCAAATAATTCATAGGACAACCTTATTTCACAATTTTTTTAAAAAAAATCAAAACCTCAAACTTGCGAGAGTAAATTAAAGAATTACAACATTCACCACATAACTGAAATTAAATATATTCAATCAACCACAAATAATAATATGGCATTTGCCACATGGTACAAAGAATTATAGTGGTTCGGTGCTTTAAAAACATCCATACCTACTCTACTCCCAAAATTACTTTCCTCGTAATTTTGGCTTTCACTATAAAAAGGTTTTCACAGGCTCACTTTAAAAACCTGATACAATTCCTTATGATTTTTATGGGCAATCACAATAAAACCAAACTGAGATTTTACCAAGCTATCTCAGACAAAACCTCAAAACTAAGATTTTCTCAGGAGATCTCAGAAAAACCTAAAAAGAAGCTATAAAAGGTATACTTATCTTCACCGTAGAAGATATGGTAGAAGCTTGTAGCAGAAGGATTTCTTTCTTGAATGTAGATTGTGTCGTGGTTGTTTCGACAAGAAACGAATGTGGTTTGATAGGGAAAATCTTATTCAATAATTAACAAAGAAAATAAAAGAACATTCATCATCATAGATTTCATTAATTCTGAGTTTTAATTACATCCTCATGTTTTCCTTGATTCTCAAACAAAGTACAATGAATCTATGTAATGAAAGAAATGATAATTAATTCAATAGCGATTTCGAAAGCATTTCAGTGTATTCGATGTCCGTCAGAGTGATAGAGGGGTTACGTGAGTCCAAGATCCTTTGCTTCAAGTCGACACTTAATATGCATCAAAAATCAAACTATGAAGGGAACTTGTGGGATCCCGGTCTTTCGCAAAATCGCTCGTGTGCACACGTGTCCCAACTCGCACCGTTAATAGACCATACACTGCAGCCTAGTGCACCTAGAAAACTTACTAAAGTAATTTATTCTGGATGACCTTGAGACGTCTATTATGTGGACCGCGTCGTTGTTGCTGTCACAATGGTGAAAACCGTGTGTCAATCCGACGCTCCGTTAGTGAGATATGATCTTTCAAATGTATGGCCTAAATTATGTATCCAATAACACAAGCAACCTTTATTATGCTAGGCCGATTGGACTTGAGCCCATGTGGGCCTAAATCCCACTTTTAAAACATGAAAATTACCAACAAATAGGCCAATTGCTACATGACAAAATAAGAACCTAGCACATATAAGACAAGCACTATAAGACAAAATTGGATTTTATCCCAAAACTCATCATTAGCTCTCTCCCCATGCCCTAGAAACTATTCATGGCTAATGTCCACCGCATCCTATATATGCATCCAATGCATGTCTTGATTTGTGTTACATCACTTCAAACAACCAATTGCAACACTCCACTTCATCATCCACCATGCATCACCTGCAACCCATAACCCTTATCCATCCATTAGACAATGCATGTCTAGATTTCTTCCACCTTGGCCAATGCATGCTTAGCACCATCCACCTCATCCATCCACTACCCATACCATACATCCTATTCTACATCACTTTTAGCATCAAGGAGATCCCATGAACTTGCCGCATCATTTTGCCACCTCAACCCCTAATTCCCTATATAAGAGTAGGAGCTCTCTTGCACTTAATCTTTTCCTATATTTAGAAAAATTCTGAGATTTTAAGAAAGAGTGAGAGAGAGTGAAGCCAAGGTGTGGCCCACCATTAATCAAGAGGGAGTGGACCACACATCATCATCCAACCATCCATCCATTGAGGTGAGTCTATACCCTTCCTTCCATCTTCCTCATCCTCCTCTTTCTTCCCCTTTTTATTTTCTTGATATATGTGGGCCCCACTGGTATGGAGTTCTTGTGTCCATGTATTTATATCGATGGTGGTTAGAAAAGTGGGCCACGTCAGTATCGTCCACCATGATGAACATCATATCTACACCCTTCATTTGTAAAAATGTTTTTATTTCCAGACAGCAAGTTCTAAAAATCATATAAAATCAACCATGCTAAGATTGGAGTTGAAACTTAAGGATATTATGAATCAATATATGAACTAACTCTAGACCAAATCTCGTA
This sequence comes from Magnolia officinalis, assembly GCA_021015155.1. Lineage (NCBI taxonomy): Eukaryota > Viridiplantae > Streptophyta > Magnoliopsida > Magnoliales > Magnoliaceae > Magnolia > Magnolia officinalis. The sequence continues at coordinate 52,928,506 of JAJHSJ010000007.1, forward strand.
GCCATCCAACGGTCCAATCATCCGCAACATCAAGTTTACTTGCCTACTGTCCAGCAGCACATGCAGGATTCAGATTTACCTAAATGGACCTATTTTTATCTCTTTTAATGAATGTATTAAAAATATATGTTCTGTTAGATTCGTAGAAAATCGAACTAGCTTTCCAACAGTATATAATAAGCCTCAATCGGAGTTTGGACGGCTGAGATCTTGGCCTTATACGAAAGATGCATTTGAGAGCTTATTATAACCATTCTTATTTGGGCCATATTCGTGATTCCAATGGTCAGATGTATTTGATATTTGCTCTTAACTTACTTGAGATAGTTAATAATCATATGTATGGTCCCTATGGTTAGATTCTTTTATGATAAATTTTGAAAATTCAGGACCGATAGATACTTCTGTCAGGACAAATCTTGAATTTCTATGTGTGGTCTAGATGAATCCAAGGCTTTGTATGGTTGGCAATCTATAAATGGCCTAAATGACTTGTTCCCAAACCATCCATTGGATCAGATCTTCGAACAGAGAATTTGATCATAGAGATTTCATCAATATATATTTCATGTGTTATTTGATGAATATGTTGGATCTATGTTATACATAACAATTATCCTTTCATTGACCCACTTAGGTGTGGGATCGCTTGTGATTTATGCATTTTATTAGTTCATCCAATCTGGGAACCTATGTATATTTTTGTGTCTCTTATCTATGGTTTGCTAGTATGTGGGCCCCACTTGCCATTGGATCTATTTCATTCCCTTTACACTTTTTGTTTGCTAAAAATTTTCCAAGTACTTAGTTGTATTACATGTAGGCCTCTTTAACACCTTGTAGTGGGGCCCACACTCTGTAGTTAAGGGTCCCACTATAGGGGATGTTTAATCCTTATATAAGTGAGTTGGGATGTCTCACCTTTTTGTCAGCAATGATCCCTAAGTGTTTGAAAATTGGATCCTAAGTTGTGACAGACCCCATTTATGAAAACTGTCTGATTATTTGTGTTTTGTACTAACTTTGGGCCTCTGAGTGGACCACATGCTGGAGGTTTGAGTAGGCCACCACTTAAAACCTCTAACCTACACTAATGAATAGATAAACAATATTTTAATTGGGCCAAATCAGACCCTACATGATCAGGGAGTGGATCTCAAAATGTGGTCAAGCATTGTTGTACAGAAAATCAAAGTGCCTACGTTTGGCCCTATACCAAATATTACGTGTGCACAACCAGTTGGTCCCAACTTATAATTTTTGAAGTGCATATATAGTACAACCAAGGGCACCTGACAGCACACTGAAATGTGGTCCCTTGTGATCATGGGATATACATAAAATTGGGTCAAAACTAATTCTGCACTATATTTCCTGCACAATTCCTTCAAGTACCCATGTTTGGGGCATCACCGTAAATTGTACTCACCCAACCAATGTGGCATGCCTTATAATTTATAAAACCCATACATAGAGCTACCAGGTGGTTATTCTCTTTCACCATATGTAGGCCCCACGTGATCATGAATCTGACTCTAAAATAGCCCAGAACCAACATTGCACAAAAATCTGTTTGATGAAAAATTAATGTGGGGTCCAACACCTTCCCAAAGCATTTCATACAGTATCTAAACTTTGAAACATAACTCTCAGGTGTTGTTGGGCTCAAAACCATAAGTGGGTCATCTAGTATGGCTATCTTGTATGGGCTTTACCTTTCATGTGATAAGGCCTAATGAGATGTATGTGAGGCCCTTGTATGAGGCCCACTGTGATGTATATGAGGCCTATGTGATGAGGCCCAATGTGATGTATGTGAGGCCCTTGTATGAGGCCCATTGTGATGTGTATAAGGCCTATGTGGTGAGGCCCATTGCAATGTATATAAGTCCCCAGTGATAAGACCCATTGTAATGTATATGAGGCCTATGGGATGAGGCCCATTGTGATATATATAAGGCCTATGTGATGAGGCCCATTGTGATGTATATGAGGCCTATGGGATGAGGCCCATGTGATGAGACCCATTGTGATGTATGTGAGGCCCATGTAATGAGGCTCATTGTGATATATGAGACTCTTATGTAAGGACCAATTATGATGTTGATCCCACCATGATGTATATGATAATGTTTATGATGCTCATCCATTGTTCTAGCTAGTTTAAGGGTCATGGGCCCCATTGTAAGATAGTCTTTATAGCGGGCCGCATTCTAGGAGACAATGGTGGTTAATTGTCCACATTGTAAACTCCCTAGGGCCCATTGCTAAGCCCATTCCCCATTGTAAGTTAGAATCTAAGGCAGGCCGCACTTTAGGAGCAATGATGGTTAAATGTCCATGTTGCAAACTCTCTAGAGCCCATTGTTAAGCCCATTTCTATTTTCCCCTGATTGGGCTCTCATTGAGAATAATGTTTTCCACCATACCTTGTAGTACTACTCAAACCTTGGAACCCATCTTGTTGCCATGATATGTAGGCCCGTTGTGATAAGTAGGCCTGTTGTGATAAGTAGGCCCATTTTGATATGAAGGACCATTGTGATAAGTAGGCCCATTGTAATATGTAAGACCACTGTGATATGTAGGCCCATCGTGATTGTGCGAGGCCCATTGTGATTGTATGAGGCCCATTGTGATTGTATGAGGCCCACTATGATTGTATGAGCCACTATAATTGTATGTGGCCCATTGTGAGAGGCCCATTGTGATCGTATAAGTCCCATTGTGATTGTATGAGGCCCATTATGATTGTAGGAGGCCCATTGTGATGGTATGAGGCCCATTGTGATTGTATGAGGCCCATTGTGCGAGGCCCGTTGTGATTGTATAAGGCTCATTGTGATTGTAGGAGGCCCATTGTGATGGTATGAGGCCCATTGTGATTATATGAGGCCCATTGTGACTGGATGAGGCCCATTACGATGTGTGAGGCCCATTGTGATTGTGTGAGGCCGATCATTGTTATGATTGATAATCATGCATGCATACACCATGATTCATGCACATACGCAACATTTGCATGCTTGTTACGAGGAGTGATTGACAATAACATATGTCATTAGGCTGGTTATTTTTAGGACTCCCTGAGAGACAGAGTTGCCCCACATGAGCGTGACATACATGCAGGACTGATGCATGACTGGATTGCATGACTCATGCATCCTACATTTGTGTGATATGATTTCTGTTTGCCTTGGCGACATTAGAGCTGAGGCCTCCACAGGCATATCGTGGATGACAAGATTGGACACCGAAAATATTTTGGTTCTACATGGGGCGTTATAAATGTCCCTAGGTGAAAGTCCATACACCCTTATATACCAAGAGGATGCTCCAACGTCGAGACCGAGTGGATGTATGAGCGCTCGAGTGTGGAATACCATTAGGTCGCATCTCCCACTGTGTTGTGGTCAGTTGGAAGGGGGGTGGTCGTACCTGCCTGAGTCTGACCGAATGGATGTATAAGAGCCCAAGCGACATTAGGGCAATGCTAGGCTGAGTCTGACCAACTCGTAAATGGATCAGCTAACGACGTGCTGGATAGGTATTGGTAGACTATTGGTCATGCAGATAGTGAGGTCTCTTACGCTCACTTGGACTGCACGCCTAGGGGAGGGGCAGTGCCATTTGGAGCGTACTAGACCCCTGTGATTATCCAGAGAGGAGTTGACTGATACATGGATTCAGATAAGGACTAACATGACTTGTAATTGCACCTTGTATATGACAATGGCCACGTAAGCCTTGCATCACATAGCCTTGGTATGGCTGACAGCATTGTACTAAACCCCGGTGACGATCCCCGAGATATACAGTACTGATACGTGGACTTACTGAGCAGGAGTTGTGTACTCAGCATTCGACTCATTCATTCTTTCATTCACTATCCACTTGGGCTAGTGGTGCACAACCAAATCATTATGTGTACCTTAGCAATGGCCAGGATTTTTGTTGGAACGCGCGACCAACCTAAGATTAGGAGTTTACCATATTGAGTTTAGCTATCCACATTTAGGTATGGGACTGGTTTGGATAGAATTTCCATTTGATGAACCCCACAGCTTGCGATACCACGTACTATCATCCCGACTACACACTCCAGTCTTGTCATTTCTTTTGCATTGCATACTATATTACATCCTCTACATATAACATATTCTGACGCCCCGTCACTGTGGTCACATGTGGGTGGGCACACGTAGGCGGATGCTGATGTGGGCGGGGCCTAGCGGCCTTGGGCGAGCTACTAACGGTTGGTAGGCTACTTTGCACACAATGTAGGCAAGACATTATCCCACATATTCGTGAATTCATTAGGATTTGCATATTGCATTGCATCCTCAGCATATGACATTTGGTTTATTATGTCCTTATACTCGAACGATTACACATCAGTCTCGCCATTGCCTTTCCATCGTATGTCATATAGTAGAAAATGAAATTTGATTATCTTATTCATGATGATTGGATATTTTAATGATTCATGGTCGCTTGTTAAGGACATGCTTATTATTGATGTCATGTTCATGATAACCATATAGTTATACGACATGTTTGATTGATAACTTACTCACTTATGATAACATGATTGGTTGATAATATGCCTATGGTTGTTTTGGATGTCTTTACGGGAGCGCCTTGATAAGACGGTTTTACTCTTGGCACACAGTAGACTCACGAGCTGTGGTTTGCTCATACATATAACTTACACTTTTCATGATGCATATAAGAGTTGTTCGAGTTTGCTATTGTTTCCTTTATTAGTATTGAGCTGGTGCACCATATCATGTGTATCATGTCGAACAAGTTAGTCTCTTCGATATGCATTAATACCATATACAAAATATATAACCGCCTAAACAGATTAATCGTTCAAAAAAATTCACACTAAAAAATTCTCCTTGTAGGATCCCAGGATCGGAATCTAGCATATGGGTGTCGGGAGCTGAGAATGGGATACTACGGAGGATGTCAGCTCCAGATTCGGTGATTGGGAATTTTGTGAGCCCAATTTTTGAGTTTGGGGCATGACGAAACCCTCAAAACTACAAAGCACAAGGTTGTGGAGGCCTTTTATTGCGCGACCGCGCAACAGACCCATCAAATCCACCTAACATTAGTCACTGCACAACATTATTCATCATGCAATACTATTCATTGTACAACACTATTCACCAGGTAACACTATTCGTTGTGCAACACTATTCACCGTGCAACACTATTCATGCGCCCCATACCTGCTCCTCCCTCTGGAACTTATGATGATGCAAATGAGAGAGGGAGGGGGTATTTATAGGCTTTCACATGTGTGAGACATTGATTTACATGTCATGGGCCCCATTCCGTGCAACAGTATTCATTGTGCAACTATTCATCGCGTAGCACTATTCACGCACAATAGATTTTCTAGAGAGAGGGATGATAGAGAGGGCCGAGCAACTGGGAGAATGTTGTGCAATGGGAGATCTAGTGAAATAGAGAGAGGGCCGTGAAATGGGTAGGGTTACCTATCTTGGATCCTTGATGCGCAACAACCCAAACTCTTATGGACTCGTGCATTTTTTGTGCTTTAACAGATACCCTCTTGATCCTTCTTTGATTGATTTACGAAATTAAATGGAGGATAGATCTTCCTTCTGCACAAAAATCCTTTCACGTCGGAGAAGGATTCTTAATGAAAATAGAGTTGGTGGCATAACGGAGAAGGATTGCTTGAACAGAGAACTGAAGAGTCGAGCTCAAAAGAATCAAGCTCAGAGGAATCGTGTTCGAATGGATTACTGCCAAATGAATCACAGTCGAAGGAATAGAGCTCGAATGAATTGCAATTGTAGGATGACTGGATGATCGTGCTCGAACGGAAGACTGAATAATTGCGCTTGAACGGAAGACTAAATGATCACACTTGATGAAAGACTAAATGCCCCTAGTCAGAAGTACCGAGTGAATTCTTCAATAGGGAGGATAATGGTAGCAACGAAAGCACTTTGTCTTCATAGCAGTCAATCGGATATAACACTTTTCTATTAACAAGGCCGCAATTGCATCCTCCATAGTTTTAACTCCCTTATTCGTGCAATTCTCTTTTCATCAAAACCTACTGTTGTAACAGCCGTGGCGACTTTATCTTTGAGTAACTTGATCAGAGAACTGTCCTTCAATGTTGCTCCTACTGCAACAATCTCTTCGATCAGCTCCGACAACTCTTTCTTTGAACTCCGTGGCTAGGGAATTATTCTTTATTGTTGTTCCTGCTGCAACAATCTTTGAAAATGTCTCATTTATTCATGGCCTGCATAATCTAAGATTTCTGATGATAATCTTTCCCACCAAATTAATCAGAATTAGTATCTCAAAATATTCATAATTTCATAATTCAGTTTCATGATATATTGGTAATTTCAAAATATATTAAAGGCTTTAGAATAATTGTAATATATTAACAATTCTGAAAATAATCACAATGTATTGATGACTTTAGAGGAATTATCGTATAACGATTTGAACTGCATGTTCCCTTTATTTGCAATGTTCTTTCTTATTTGCAATGTGTAATATGACAATGATTTAGTTATTTCATTTTTCGTGCTTGTCATCGTGCTTTGCATTGCATTTGTTGCATTCTTTGTTTTAGAATTTAGTTATGTCAACTTCAGGCCACAGTTTAAGTTCTTAAGGTGTTGGAGCGAATATAACCTTAACTAGACTTAACTTCGACTTGAACGGACCAGACTTGACTTGACTAGGCTCAAAGAGCAATTATAGTTTACCGCCGATTTCGGGCATTCACAGTTTAGGCTCTTAAGTTATTGGGGCATTCACAGTTTAGGCTCTTAAGTTATTGGAGCATTCACAATGCTCTTAAGTTATTGGAACATTCATAGTTTAGGCTCTTAAGTTATTGGAATATTTGATATAGCTCTCCTGCGTAGGTCTCATGCGGGGTTGGCCTGCTCAGGTGCTCACTGCTGTCGTATATAAATGAATTGTCATTGCTAATAATATAGGGCTTATGCGTGGTTGGCCTTTTCAGGGGCTCACTGCTACCATATATAAATGAATCGTCATTGCTGATAATATAGGGCTTATATGTGGTTGGCCTTCTTCAACGCTCACTGTTGCTGTATAATAATCAACGTTGTGTAGTCAGCAATGATCGATAATCGGTAATATCATTAACGCGAATACAATCTTTGTTATGTTGATAATAAGCGATGACGTCTGATAGTGCTCGACAATAAGAATAGCTCATTGATAAATTATAATATCATTTTGTCGAAGTGATAATATCAGCTTGGCAGTAATCATGGCAATATCAATGATGATTTGTAATAATATTCCGCAATAGACGATGTCCTAGCGATCGTCGATGCTTTGTAATAATTTTCATAACCAATGATCATTGGCGATATTAGCAATGACCAACAATATTTTGATAATCAGCAATGTTTTCTAATGTATATAAGGCGATAGTTCTTTTATAAGAATGATTCTGTCGAATGACCGATAGTTCTTTGTAAGGCCATAGTTCTTTTATAATGTATATAAGGCAATAGTTCTTTTGTAAGAATGATTTTGCCGAATGACCGATATAATATTCTGTTATGAAGAATTGATATAAGGTGGATAACGTCTTGTTGCCGATAATCGTCGCTTGCTGAAGATATAATATAAGTGCGACTTTGATAAATATTCAGGTGATAGTATGCTTATTACAGCTATTGTATATCTGTTGCCTGATCTGCCCCCTTTTGATTGGATGAGATTTTCTCTGAGAATCTTTATAATCAAAACTTATTTACCTTTCGAGAACAATAATTTTAATAGGATGAATATCGACAGGCATTCCGATGCCTTATTCATTCTAATCTTTGGCTTGATAAGTTCTGTTGATATAATCTTCAATTATAATATATTGATTATCTCATTTAGGATTTAAACTTGGCCCTAGTCCTGTAAGTGACCTTTAATAAATCTCAATATATCATCTTTCTTGAAGAATATATGTTGAATTTCTTCGTGTCTTAATTGGCATTATAAGCCTGATAATTGCCGATAATCTAGATATAATTGTCGCTTCATAAATCTTGTAGATAAATGGCCAAGGCTGAGAAATAGTTTTGTGATGACTTCCCTTATTTAGAATATATATAATTTTGGACCCACTTTTGTTGGTCGTAGCAATAATCCAATCACAATAATAATCCTGGGCGTCAACGTTAATATATAATAATTCTACCGTGGTAATGATTATTGCCCCAATGTTGATCTGAAAAAATTGATATCGACAATTATCATTTCATGAAATCAACAATTACCTTCTTTGGGATTAGGTGGATTGAGAGTTCCGTCTCGCTACTTAAAAAGTATATGAACAGATTTTTAAAAATTGTCTTTCTTTGGCTCATCCATTTGCTAATCATTCTTCATCTTTGCTTTATTGAGGGATGAAAACCCATGAAGATATATGACTGAAGATTACTCTGTATCAAGATTATTTGTCTATTATGTTGTTACATAGCTCTTTTTCTTTTCTTCTTGCGTGTAAGTATGATTAACCATACCAACACTAGAATCTAATTCCCTTTCTCAAAAGATTATTAATGTTTTGTACTCGCCATTCTACTCTTTTTTGACATGTTCTTCCATCACAATTTCTGTAACGCCCTGAAATTCGGGGTCGAGTAGTAACTCAACTCTCGAGTTCTAGAACATCACTTATGCAACATAGATAAAGATGATTAAATGTTGTTTGTGTTAGAGCAATAAACAGGAGTGAGATTATACCAAAACAGTAATTCATACTCCAGATCAATTGTATAAAGGCAAGCGAAAGACTGAAACTGTATATATATGTATGTAAAAGAAACAAAACTATCTCAAACTCCAGAGTATGAATCCATCTGAGTCACCATATACATATATCTATTTTATGAACAAAATGTCAAAAGTACAACTAAGGAGTAATCCTTGCAAGGCCCGTCGATCCTGGCAGCCTAGTCAAAGCCAACAGAGAACTGTATAAATGAGAACTCGTCCTGGCCCTCATCGTAGTCTAGCTCCACCTCCTGAATCGACGTATCATCTATACCTAAGACAGAGTCTGGTTGGGTGGTACAATACCGTCCTGTAACGTGGGAGTGAGTAGCTAACTCAGTGGAACAATAAGCATAGGTTAACATGTTATCGACTCAGTCAAGCAGTAATGATAAAGCATATAATCAAACACTCCTAACTACTCTTGTTAATGCAAGTATGAATGCAGTCATGATATAGCCCTCACCACAACACTCCCTCGTGCAACACCATCTTAAGTTCGCGGCATCTTTGCATTCCTCAGTGCTCCACATCTTCCAGGCACATGCAATGCATGATGAGCATGATTACCGAGTTGTTATTATTCCATTTCAAACATCAGTATTGGAAACTAAGGTACCTCCCTTGTATCATTCCCAAACATGATCCTTCTAGGGTCATCAGTTCTAGTTAATCTCAGACGATGGTGTGTTTTCTAGGTCACTGCAAAGGTTGTCAGGGCTGTTACGCACAAAGGTTACACCACTCCCCCATCACCTTTTTAACGATTCATCACTATACATATACAGGCCTAGTTTCATACTCTATACACTGCGGCAAAACTCGTCGCCTCACCCGCATTTAGAGTATGCTTGAGTCCACTACAAGGGTTGTCAGGGCTGTTACGCACAATGGTTACACACCACTCCCCCATCACCTTATCAATGTAGGTCGACAACACGAATATAGTGTCTCATACCACCATAATCGGCTCACGAGTCTGATTGCTCACTGGTCACTACGGGGAGGCACGTGGCCCCAACGTAGGCCAACAGCTCGACCACGGTGTCCCATACCACCATGCCCGGCTCATGAGTCTTAGTAAATCGAGGTACCATAGTTAACGGGATTCCACTGGTAAGTTTGGTACCCTAGGTTCAAGCTGTAGCAACCAAACATGGTGAACATACATTAGACATATCGGTTTACTTGACGAGCCTGACTAGCTCAAGCGCACAATCAGCTGAACGACATGAAGGGCATGAGCACTTCGTGTGGCCTAACCACTGTTGCCAATTGAAGTACGACTCGGGTTCGTCAAACACATCTTTCGTAGCGACATGAATTTCAACCACGATCTCAAGTCTGGTACCGATTGTCTGGACTATAGACATAGTCCCAAACTCAATCAATCCTTACTCATAGCATGTGGTGTAAAGCATAATAATCAAAGTAATTCAAGCATGTTAACAAGCATGTCATAAAGCATGTTATAAAACATGTTACAAAGCATGTTATAAAGCATATTATAAAGTACTATATAAATAGAAATACAAACACATATATTTCATAAGTATGTAGTTAAAGTAAACAACCACATGGAGGAAATCATACATGTATCTAAGCTAGTTGAGAATCTCATCTCAACACCTACCTAAGGCACCATCATCCAAACACTTACTCTCACAAGCATTTTCACAAACACTTAGAACACACAATTTCAACATACATAGTGTATGTTAGTAAAACGTATATTAGGGCGAGTCCTTTCGCCAAGCAAGTATTTTACGCACATATGATATATTCATAAAGCAATTAATCATGGCAAACACGTATCCAAAATATATACGTACACGGTACTTTCTACAATACACTATTTCTACATACATAGTGTATATGAGCAAAACATGTATTAGGGTGAGTCCTTTCGCCAAATAAGTATTTTATCCATATATCATATATTCATACAACAAATAATCATGGAAAACACATTTCCAAAATTTATACGTATACGGTATTTTCTACGAATACCTAAAATATGTAAAATTCCATATTCTACATCTTTAATCGAAATGGAAAACAGAAAGCACTTTGTACATGAACAATTGCATGCAGATCATGAATCTATCATTATCTGACATTGAAAGCGTTGAAAACCATAACCTATACACCTAAAGTCCTCACCTTTCACCGTAGAATCACAACGAATCAGCTAGGTTTGCTAAGCCTTCGTATTCGGCAGTTTGGTAGCCTAAAGAATGAAATAGGTTAGCTATTTCATAACCTACAACCTTCACACCCCAAAACAGATTAGGGTTAGGGTTTCTTACATCAAAACGAAGTCGGTATCGCCGGGAAAGTGATGAGAATCGGGTGGTGCAGCTTGTGTAGCGGCAGGGAACGGTAGTAGGGAGATTCTCCTACTTTTCTCTCTCTTTTTCTCTCTTTTCTCACTTCTCTCTCTAGGGTTTCTCTCAAATTTGTATAGTTGTGAGAGAGAGGGTTCTAAGGTCCTTATATAGCCTAAAAACTCTCTGAAATAGACTTGTAGACAAGGTATACTTAGGTTATAACCAAAGCGGCACTTTTTCAACTCAACGGAGGACTTCTGGCGGGCCCCCTTGAACCAAAGGTCGGACTTAAGCTCACCAACCTTGGATCTAGGTGGATCTAAGTTTTCGTTTCAGTGGGATTCCCAGATCAGGCGTGGCGGACCAGTTTCAGTTCAACGGTCAGCGGGTCTCGATCCGAAATTCCAAGTACATGGATATGTTTATGAAATTTTCTCTAATCCGAGGGTATATTTGGGTCAGATTCTGACGGTCGGGTTGCTTACAAAACGTCCGCAAGCGACACGTGCTAGATTACTATTCAAGATATTTATTTTGTAAAGAAAACAAGTGTTTTCACACTCTCTCGCTCCGGACTCAAGCGAACAGCCGTGGGACACTGTCTGGATTTGATTTCTGAGATGGTTGTCAAGCCCAGCGAGGCGGTCCTAAGTCCTTAACCTCGTATTATTCGGACTCCCGATGTGCGGTCCAGACCCGATACGGAGTTTGAATGTGCTCTCAAGAGCAGTCGGGTAATGAGTTTGATCCTAGACTTTAGGGTAACCTAGCGTCAATGATTCTACAAGTTTTGGGTCTTACAGATCGTATTTAAAGCGATTCAAATGGATTTCATGGATAATCTAGTTTAGCACTTAGTTAACTTTGTCAAATTTCTAAAGGATTTAATCCTAAGTGATTTCTGGTCGAGGTGGTACTCAAACCATTGTACGGAAATTTTTGAGTCGTTACAATTTCTCCCTTATTGATCATCTTTTGTAGCTTTTTCCTGAGGGAATTACAACTTTCTATATGATGTCCAAATGTACGGTGATAATGACAATAATCTTTTCCTCTTGTCTTTTTAACTTCTCCAATATGTTTTAGCCGAGGTGATTCGATACTCTTCATGGCGAACAATTGATTCATCATAGAAAGCACGTCTTTTCTCGCGAATGTATACTTCATATGGTCTTTATATTGTCTATACCTTTTATTTGTCATCATAACCGCATGACCGTTTCTATCTTCTTCATCGTTGTTTCTTTCATCATCCTGATAATCTTCTTTCTTTTCTTCTTTGTTAGTGATGTTAGTCGACATTTAATAAAAATTATGATATAATAACTTTATGTAAAAAGTAGCCACTTTTTCAACCGTTTTTTCAAGAGCATAAGCCTTTGTATCAAGATCACGAAAGGTCTGTATATCTGTACTAATCAGGTTGAATGCACTTCTAGTCTTATACCTCATAAACATAGCTTAACCAGTTCTAATTCTCCCGGAAGATATCGACATGATGCTTTCGACATAAAAGTATCTTGCATCTGTTCCCAAGTATGAATAGACCCTGGATCCAAAAGTAAATACCATTTGAAGGCTTTTCTGTCAAAGATGACCCGAATAATTGCAAACAATACTAAGGAATTCTAGAGAAATTTTCCATCATTGTTATGAAGTGCATCATATGTTCTTCTGGTGACCCATTCCCATTAAATTTCTGAAAGTCTGGATGTTTGAAATCAATGAAAAATTACATTTCTTCTATTCCAGGGGGATACAGTAAGACCCATATCCTAGACCGTACTGTTCTGTAGACTCTCGCGGTCCTCCCTGTCAAATTTCGGTGACCCATGATCTGTAATCAGCATTTACGCACGACCCTGAGTTGCACCCTATCATTCCGAGTCAACTCGACCCAAGACTTGTACCCTTGCGACCGCGCCGTCGTCGCGGTTCCAACGTCGTGTCTCGTGCGCTAATGCGATATTCAGGCTAGGAGTTGTGGGCCCGTGTTTATTTTGTGGAAAACGTCGTGCAAGAGAATCTCTACCAAATGTCAAATCAATCCCATCAATCAATCAAAGTACACAACCCATCAAGTCAAGTACTCTATCCCATCCCCAAAGTCAACTCTCTCTCTCCACCCATCCCTTCCTTACACCCATCACCCATCATCCATCACTCCTTTCTCTCATTTCTCACTCTCCCAAGAAACTCCCAAGGAGAGGAAACGTCCAAGCTCTCCATGAGAAGAGTTATGTGTAGCCCACTCCCTACCACCCTAGCTCCCATCTCCACCCTTGGATCATCATCTCCACCATTGAAGGAGCACTTTTGGAGCATTGGAAGGCTAGGGAGGAAGAAGAAGGATAGGTGGGTGATCTACCATTGATTTTCAATTTGATGGCCCACTTGTGATGGGACCCAATTTAATGCATGTGTTGTAATCATATAAGGGGCCCATAGTGGCGGGGTCCCCTCTCTCTCTCTCTCTCTCTCTCTCTCTCTCTCTCTCTCTCTCTCTCTCTCTCTCTCTCTCTCTCTCTCTCTCTCTCGCTCTAAAGACGCATGGGCCCACCTAGATGAATGTAGTCGGTGGGCCACGTGTATGTGGACCCCACCTTGATGGATGTATTCTAAATCTATACCGTCCATCCAGCATCCAGGTCTGGATGCTGGACCCTTTTCAATTAAAAAATTTATAATAAATAAACATATATTATTATATCATATATATATACACATATGTGGTGGGCGCCACGTGGGACCCACCAAGAGGACTGGTGGTGTACAGCAGCTATATAGTTGTTGTATTAACAGAAGCAAGTTCCGTGAGTCTGACCGTGGTGATCCACACCGTCCAGATGGATGGATGGTGGGACCCACGTCATGATGTATCTGTTGTATCCACACCGTCCACCAGAAGGTGGGACCCACCCGTTGTATATGTGATCCACACCGTCCAACTCTTTTGTAGAGACCGCCTTACAGCAGCAGCAATAAGATAACGAGGTAGATCTAAATCTTAGAGGGACCCACCTTGTTGATGCATCCACTCCACTGGATGTGGACCTTGCCACGATGCAAGTATTTCATCCGTGTTGGCCTGGGGTCTACCTTGATGTATATACCGTCCATCTAGACGTTGGCCCCACACCTTGGACGTGTACATCCAGACCGTCCGTGCATGGGGCCACGACGTGAAGTTTATTTTTGGTCCACACCGTCCAGATGGCTGGACGGTGGGCCACGCCATGAGGTATGTTAATATTCAACCGTCCATCGAAGCTGACGTTGTAACACCCCGTACTTTCTAATACTCGACTGTTACCCTTTTATTTAATTTAATATAAATACAAGAAAATGATACGACCTAAATATATATATACTATGAAATTCTATTTATATATTTTATTTAAGGTTTCACATTAAAATGATATGTAACTATAATCCATATTAAATGCATATACTTACAACATCATTAATATAAATTACAAACTATAGAATTCCTAATACATAAAATAAAAAATAAAACATATGGGAAAAATTTAATGACTTATATAAAAATTAAAACCTAACACATACATGACCATACAAATAACATATAAATTAATCCTTGCGTACTGATACTTATATAATTTATACATGTTAACAATTTTTGATAATATAAAAATATATAAACGAAACAAATAATAATAATAATAATAATAATAATAATAATAATAATAATAATAATAATAATAATAATAATAATAATGACGATAATAATAATAAATGTTGAATTAACCTTAATAAAAATAATTAATGTTCTAAAATTATAGAACGAGTGGTCTCAGTCACCACAATAAATTCTTAAAGGCCTTGTAACCGTTGATGATCGAATTGGAATCGATTTGACCGTCAGATTTTGACACGTGGACCAGATATGGCCCCAAAAGGTGTACAAAGGCCCACCTGGGCCTCATCAATAGTCCAAAGTGGCCCAGAACACCCAAATAGGACCCATGGTGTGGTTGAACAGGATGGATGAGTCACCACCAACACATATAGAGCCTCACATGGTGCAAGTACACCTCATAAGTAATGTGCACGACGTGCACTGGAGCTAGCCACACGGTCAACACGCCATTGACCGATGCTTATTTGCAAAAATGCGGGTTCCTCCCGCCCATTTTAAAATTTGAAACTAAGAAACTTCGGGGCCAAAGTGGGCCATCTGGGGAACTTCCCGGATGATCTAAACCGTTTATTTTACTCACGTGAGTCCACTGAGTAAAACTGTATAAGATCTTGGGCCCATGCATAGAGGGAGGGAGATGTGTCGGGGCCGTCCAATACTCACATACGGCCAGGATTTTCAGACAGGAGACCGTCCAAGGGATCGTCGTGCAAGACAACATCGGCTTGTCTAATGGGTTGCCGTGACCCACTCGCCAGCAGGTGAAAGCCCCCTCTCGACCCAAAAATGGCAGGACACGGCCTGTAGCGTGAGAACAGGGACTTCCCACTTCGGGAAAAAGAAGCTGCAGCAACGGCCGAATGGCAGAAACAATCCTAGTCGTTGGATGATCCTCTCCCTGCCTATAAGATGGACTCAGTTCCCTTCTAATATTCACACTAGAAAAGGGGAGAAAAGAGGAAGAAAAAGGAGAGAAAATAGAGCCAAGCTCGGCCGGGTAAGTAGCCCAAAAACTTTAACTTTTCCTTCCTCCTTCTTATCTATTTTTCTCCTTCATTTCATGTAGCTATAAGACCTATTATGAGCCACGTCTGGGGCCAAAAGTCCGACCATAGTGGAGCATGAACAGGGCCCGAATGCATGCTCTACTTTGAGGCTAAAAATGGCCTGAGAGCAGGCCTTGTTTGTAGCCGAACGTGGCCTGAGTTCAGGGCCTATTTGGGGCCGAACACTGTGGCATGTGAATAGCCCCAGCTTGAGGCCGAAACTTAGTCCAAAAGCATCCCACAAAGAACCTCTATTCATGCTGCAACATGCCCCAGAAATCGGACTGATAACAATCCGAAAATCAAGATAAAAATGCCCCTGTTCGGGCTGTTCTTTGGCTGGAAAAACGACAGCCATCGAACCTAAGTTTAAGCTCTGAAATGGGGTGAAAAATAGTCCAGGGGTGGGCCGTGTTTGAGCTGATAAGCGTGCTAGAAACAGCCTCCAAAATCACCTACAACAAGGGCTGTTTTCACGTCGCTGCAGGTGGGCCGCATGCTGCACATGCGGGTGGGCCGCACACTGCACTAGCAGTTGGGACGCACCCTGCAAAAAGTTATTGGGCCACACCACACTTTAGAAACCAGGTGGGCCGCTCATGAGATTGAAGTCTTAGAGAGTTGCACTGTACGATGACGTGGCCCCCACCGATGGTCGTATTCCATGCATGCCGCCCATCACATGGGACCAATGCAAGTGTGGCATCCAAAGTCCACCTGCTGCATGTATTTTAGCCAGCCGTCCATCACTGGACGCTGGACGCTGCTGGCCTGGAAAACTAAAACAGAAGAAGAAGAAGTGAAGAAGAAATAATAAATATGTATATATATATATATATGATATGTTATATTATATGTGGTAGGACCCACATGGGACCCACCTGATGAGGAAGTGGATTGGCTGGGTATTGATGACAGAAGCTCTATGGGTCCATCATGATGTATGTATTCCACGTCGTCTATCCGTGGCCCCAGCAGTAGAACAACTGCTGTATTTACGTTACCAACTTACGTGGGTCTGACTGAGGTATGTATTATTCAACACCATCAGTCCATTTTTCTTGAAGTGGGACCCCACATAAATGTATGTTGTATCTACACCATCCACCCTATTTTCCAACTCATTTTAGGTGTGAGCAGAAAAATGAAGCCAAACCGAATCTCTAGCAGGCCATAATGTAAAAAACAGTGATTTAGGGCGATGTAAATTGTTAGGGCCTACTGTGATGTCTCGGTGCTTCAAACATATCTAATATTGGACTCATTGGACCTGTCCTGAGCCCTGAAACCCAACCAGCAGAGTAGATCCTCTTAAGGTAGGCCCACCTATCAAAAACCATCAAAAAACAAATATATATATATATATATACAAAACATGCACGTTGTGGGTTGAAATGTCCAGAGGACGCTGCCTCCTTGTGCTTGAGATTTTGGCTAGGACCATAGGCCCCACCACAGGCCCTACCATGGTGTGTCTTGAACATCAACACCGTCCATTTGATGGGTCCCCTTTATATATGGGGTGCTCCCTTTATACACAGAGCTCAGGTGGCCCTCACCATCTGCAATCTTGTGAAGACATGTTAAACTGTAACATCCCGGATTTTTGCCAACCTGGGATTAGACATCCTTAGGCATTGGTCAATCTTAACACCTGATTAACTTTTCAAACGCTCATTCAAAGCCTCAAATCCCGTCTTAAACCATTTTCTTCACAAATCCCACCCTTCACTACCTTGTGCTTTCAATTTTTCAAAGCACTTTCGCCCTAGACACTATCTAAACTAACTAGCTAAGTAGTAAAACTTGGATCACTTTATATACAAACTGCAAAGGCCTAAGTACCATCTCAACCAGAAAACAATTAGGATTAAATCCTTTAGAAATTTAACAAAGTTAACTAAGTGCAAAACTCGATTAGCCATGAAATCCGTTGGGATCGCTTTAAATACGATCTGCAAGACCCAAAACTTGCAAAATCAGTGACTCTAGGTTTCCCTAAAGTTTAGAACCAAACTCATTACCCGTCTGCTCTCGGGACTGAAACGAAACTTCGTATGAGGTCTAGATCGCACATCGGGAGTCCGATTAACACGAAGCTAAGGAACCAGGACCGCCCCAC
Organism: Magnolia officinalis; assembly: GCA_021015155.1. Classification (NCBI taxonomy): domain Eukaryota; kingdom Viridiplantae; phylum Streptophyta; class Magnoliopsida; order Magnoliales; family Magnoliaceae; genus Magnolia; species Magnolia officinalis. Next base: position 52,946,485 of record JAJHSJ010000007.1, read on the forward strand.
TGGGCTTGACAATCATCTCAAAAATCAGGTGATTCCGATGTCCCACGGCCATTTATTTCGATCCGGAGCGAGGGAGTGTGAAAAACACTATTCCCTTTGAAATTAAAATATCTGGAATAGTGATCTGGCACCATTTGCTTGTGCGTCAGTATTAAGCAACCTGACCGTCGGAATCAGACCAAATTACACCCTCGGATTAAGAAAAATTTCAAGAACATTTACATGTACTCAGAATTTCTGATCGTGGGCCACTGACCGTTGAACTGAAAGTGGTCCGCCACGTGCGATCTGGGAATCCGATCGAGTTGAAAACGTAATCCCACGTGGATCCATAGATGGTAAGCTTAAGTCTGACGTTTGGCTCAAAGAGGGCCACCAGAACATCTCTTTTGAGCTTGGAAAGTGGTGAACTGCCTATATATGCAGCCACCCTTGAACCTGAGTCTATTTTGGACATGATTTTGGCTATAAAGGGGCTTAGAATAGCCCCTCTCACAGCCTACATAGCAACCCTTAGAGAGAATGCATTTGGAGGACACCCTAGAGAGGAAAAGTGAGAGAAAGGCTTGGAGTTCAAGGCGATCTTCCTCCTGCTGCTTCCACTCGTCACACGGCCTACACCGCCTGATTCCAAGTGTTTTCCCAGCGGTGTCATCCCATTTGAAGGTAAGAAACCCTAACCCTAGGTCTGATTTGAGGTTGGATAGTGGTAGGCTATGAAAAAGCTAATCGGATACGCTCTTTAGGCTAGAAAACTCCCGTATACGGAAGCTCCAACACCCTTGCTGATTCGTTGGAATTCCAAGGGCTGAGGTGAGGACTTTAAGTGTATAAGTTACGTTTGTCAACGCTTTCAATGTCAGATAATGATAGATTCATGATCTGCATGTAAATGCACATGTACAAAGTGCTTTCCGTTTCCTGTTTCGATTAACGTTGTAGAATATGGAATTTCACATACTCTAGATATACGTAGAAATACCGTATACGTATTTTTTTTTGAGAAGTGTTTGACATGTTTATTTAATGTATGATTATACTATATATGGATAAAATACTAGTTTGGCGAAAGGAATCGCCGTAATACATGTTCACTTGTAAATGCTACGTATGTTGAAATTGCATATTCTAGAAATATGTACGTATACGTAAATTTTGGAGATGTATGTATCATGATTATTTGCTGTAGTAATATATATACATGGATAAAATACTCGCTTGGCTAAAGGATAACCCTAATACATGTTTTGCTAACATGCACCATGTATGTTGTAATAGTGTATTATAAGTGTTTGTGAAAATGACTGAATGAGTATTGAATTCTCATTCGTGCTCGCCATGACTAATTGTCATGGATTCATGATGGTTGTATTGGCGATACCCCTTTGACGAAAGGATTTGCCCTAAATCACGCCACGGCCAATATACACTATATACGCTAAATGTGTGGCCCAAGTGTTTGTGGAAATGGCTGAATGAATATGGAATTTGGATTCCTGCTTGCCACGACTATCCGTCGTGGGTGTACGCGTGTTATGATTGGGGTAACTCCCTAGTGAAAGGATTTGGCCTAATGCCTATGTGATCGACATATGTCATGTATGTTGATGTATGTTTGTTTAAGTGTTTCTTGAAATGTCTGAATGAGTAGTAGTTAGCAAATTGTAATGTATAAGGGTGTTGAGATATGATTCTCAACCTCTTTTAACTATGTGTATGATCTCCTTTGATAGTTGTGTGATTAGGAATTGAACATGTACAAACTCATGCTTGTGTTGTGATTCATAACATGCTCAACTGCTTTATGATTTTAACTATGTAATGCATATGTTTAAATTTATATTTACGTTGTATGATCCGTCATGAGTGATGGGGGAGCGGAGCAACGAGTGCGTGCAACAGCCCTGGCAGCCCTAAACGGATAATACCAGACTTTGATTGTATGATTTGAATCCTGATCCATTACTGCTTTATTTATCTGCAATTGATTGTGTTTGGGGCTATGATTATGGCCCAGGCAATCGGTAACGAGATTGAACTCGTGGCTGAGATTCATTTGCCACGTGGGATGTGTTCGACGAACTCGAGTCGGGCGTTGCCTGTCGGCAGTGGCTAGGCCACACGAAGTTGTTTATGCACTTCATGTCGTGCAGCTCAACGGGCGATCGTGCTAGCCGAGCTCGTCAAGTAACCCGATCTGTCTTATGCATGTTCACCCTGTTTGGACGCTACTGCTTGAACCTAGGGTACCAAACTTACCAGTGAAACCCCCTTTTAACAATGGTACCTCGATCCGCTAAGACGCATGAGCTGGGCATGGTGGTATGGGACAGCGTGGTCGAGCTGTCGGCCTACGCTGGGGCCATGTGCCTCCCCGTAGTGACCATTGCGCAACCAACTCGTGAGCCGAATATGGTGGTATGGGACACTGTATTCGAGCTGTCGATACTTACGGCGAGAGCCGAGTACGGTGAGACCTGTACTCGTGCTGACGGGCGACGAGTCCTCCGTAGTATCTTCGAGTATACTCCAAGGGTCTGTGATTGGCGACGAGTCTTTCACAGCAACTAGAGTATGAGTGGAGCCGAGTACGGTGAGACCTGTACTCGAGCTGACGGCTAGTGATTGAGCCAAGTACGGTGAGACCTGTACTCGAGCTAACGGCCAGCAATTGAGCCGCATACGGTGAGATCTGTATCTGCGCTGACGGGTGACGAGCCCTTTGCGATGCCTTCACTATACTTCTCAAACCATAAAATCGTATGAGATTAACTAGGATTGACGACCCTAAAATGGATCATGTTTGGGAATGATACAAGGGAGGTACCTTAGTTTTCCAATATTGCTGTTTGAAATGGACTAATAATAACTTGGTAATCATGAGCATCATCGCACCGCATGTGCTTTGTAGATGTGGCGCACTGAGGGAGTTAAGCATTCGCGAACGTAAGATGATGTCGCTTGAGGGTGGTTTGGCAAGGGCATACAGCATCATGTCATTTCATTCTTGCATTTAATAAGAGTAGTTAGAATTGTTTGATTTGTACTGCTTTATCATTACTGCTTGATTGAATTGATAACATGTTAACCTATGCTTTACTGTTCCACTGAGTTGATCACTCACTCCCACGTTACGGGACGGTGTTCCGAACACCCACCAGATTTGTTGAGTTTCAGGTGATGGCGATGCTTATGAAGCAGAGCCGGACTTCTATGATGTGGAGGAGGAGTTCTCCTACATGTAACTTTCTGACAGGCCAATGAAGACCTGGTATTGTATTGACGGGGTTATGGTTCTTGGGATAGAAGGCATTACACTTCCTCACATTTGGTAAATTTTAGAACTGCACTTGTATTCATTTAACCTGGTAATGTTATCACACTCTGGAGACTCATCATAAGTTATATATTTTATCTATCTATCACAGTCTTCCGCTTGCAAACTTAACTGTCTCTGGAGTATGATATGTTGTTTTGGCTTAATCTCACTCATGTTCAATGCACGAATACAGTCAACATTCAATCATCATTCATTTTGTTGCATAAGTGATGTTCTGGAACTCGGGAGTTGAGTTTATGCTCGATCCCCGATTTTCAGGGCGTTACATAAACCATATAAAAGCACTTGTTGGGGTCCATCTGAAATTTGGATGCACATGAAACTTGGTTTGACCCCTTAACCTAGTGGGACACACATAGTGGATGGGTTGGATTTGTGAACCACAACTTGGTGGGCCCAACAAATGATTATGAATGCTCTAATGGTGGATGAACCTCCTAATTGTTGTGCATGGTACGGCCCACATTAGCCACATATTGACTTGATTTTTTCCCTAAGTCCACACACACTGTCCATTTATTTTTGGGTCGTGGGCCTCATTTCCTAGAGAGGCCCGCTTGCTATACATATGAGACCCATTATGTTGTGTCAGGCCCATTGTGGTATATATAGGCCCATGTGTGAGACCTAATTCAGGCCTTAGCTGTGGACAAACCCCAGGCCCGATTTACAACTACCACCCTTATTACTATTATCATAATAATTTTTAATATAGACATGATTAGCCATTGGTAGACTATTTACACTGATATTAAATATTGTAAACATAATTACAATTATTAAAATTTTAATTACCATCCTGAAGTATTACCATTGATAATGGACTGTACTAGTTGTCACCATCATAACGATTATGATTACTAGATTAGCTAATACTAATTGTATCATTAATATTAATAAGTACCTGGTAGCTATTATATTAAAATTATCATAACAATTATGATTACCATATTGGCTAATATTAATTGAATCATTAATGTTAATAAGCACCTCGTAACTATTAAATTAACCCTTTAACTAATTGTACAACTAACTAGGGTTCAAACCCCAAGGTCTGGTCTAAACCTAGACTCTTGGGTGAAACCCTAAAACCAAGGTAATCCAAACCCTAGGTTAAGGCTTTGACCAAGAATAGCGTGTAAAGCTCGAATCTAACGTTATAACTTTACGATTCATGATAGGGTTTGACTTTAAGGAAACACGCACTATCTAGCAACACTGGTAGGTGATGCAAACTATAAGGTGATGATTCTTCCCCTTGAGCTTTCCATTTTTCCATTTGCTTAAGTTATAGTTTTTATTTTAACTTGTAATTGATATCTACATTTCATAGTCACATGTGATGCTTGTTGGAATTAAATTGCGATATTACATGCTTAATGTATATCCTGCATATTTATTCATGCTTATGGATTATTTGCGGATTGCTTATGGACCTTAAATTGGTACACCAGTGGGAAACCCCACCTATATGTGTACACCCATACTTGGGATGTAACCCGACTAGTTGTGATAGTAATGGACCTTCGGCTTAGTAGTTATTGAATGGTGGTTTAAATTAACCATTAATGTGGACCTACCATCCAGGGTTGTTGTATCCAATGGTTTTTCAAAGACGGTCTTTTATCGCATGGTTTTGATACTCGCCCTATGTGGCTTATTTCGATATTTGCCATATGTGGCTTATTTTGATATTTGCCCTATGTGGCTTGTTTTGATATTGGCCCTACGTGGCTTTGATTTAGTGCTTTCCCTATATGGGTTCAGTGTTTTATTTTATGCAACCATGCGATGGTAAGCCCCATATACTGAATATGATTGGCCACTAGTCGATTGGGTTCCATTAAACATCCTAAGGTGGTAGACTCTTGAGCTGGGGATGGTGGTAATGGGACACTATGCCCGAGTTGTTCGCCTACGCTGGGCTTTGAGCTCCCCGTAGTGATCTTGAGCTTACCTAAATTGGCTGATGGTAATTGGAATAATAACGGTTTGGCTAATCATGCATCCATAGCATGTTGGCGATAACGGGTGGCTATTCTGGATGTTGTAGCACATGCCCTTAGATCTTCGGGGTATCGTTTCACTAGCTCCCAAACCACCGACTATCGACCCCTATCCGACTGGATGATTTTTCTATGCCGATGATTTGCTTGGGTGACGAGCCCAAGTCTGGCTGGATGTGCATCCCCAGGTCGATGTGCATTCACGCATCCGTGCATTTAAAAAAACTGCATCATGTATTGTTTTGATTGCCTTGTTGTTGTATAACTATGCTTACCTAATGCGGCAGTGTGTAATCTTAAGGGGAATTCACACTGAGTTGGCCACTCATCCATCAAATATACAATCGTACAGGTAGAACAGGTGACCCAGATGATGTATATGATCAGACTTGATGAGGAGTTGTGCACATGCCATGGATGCACAGTCGTATTGTTAAGAGGAGCTGCGTGGTCTTGCGGCTTACATTTATATGCTTTCTCTTATTTCTTATGTACGCAAATCTTATAATCGTTAATGTTGAGACATTGGTTTGTATAAGTCATTATGGGCTACTTGTATATTCTAAATGAAATGAAAATTTTCCTTTATATTGACTTGTCCATTCTACGCTCATCTGCTTACTCTGATAGTTGGAATATATATATATATATTATATATATATATATTATATATATATATATATATATAGATATATATATTATATTATATATATATATATATATACTTGAATTTGTCCATCATTTAAGGTTAGCACTCGGGTTTTTCGGATACGGTCGTATACCCTGGTCCTAAAAACACGGGGCGTTACAGACGTGAACCCCACCCAATGTATGTATTATATATAAGTGTCGTCCATTTGCCATTTGGGGCCCTACCTTGATGAAAGTAAATCCAGACCGTCCGTTGGACGGACATCCAACCATCTAGAAGCTAGATGATTTTAAATATATATATATATATATATATAATAATATAATATTATCTGATATATATATATATATGTATGTATGTGGTGGGCCCCATGTGGGACCCACCTATCTGAGATGCAGACTGGCTAGAGTACCCACACCAGCTAAATACCTAATGTGGTGACCTCAGCAGTTCCATGGGACCCACCTTGATGTATATTTTATATCTACACCATCCATTTGGATGGTGCTGTGCGGCATACACCTTGATGAATGTGTACGTGGGACCCACCACTGATGTATATGTTATATCGACACCATCTATTATGTGGGCCACGTTGCAAATCGGTGGTGGGTTGAACGTCCACCATTGCATCCTTTAGGGATCACAGAAGTTCTGGATCAATGTGATATTTATTTTTTTCCCTCTTAATTTAGGCCTTTGTGAACTTATGAACAGATTGGATGGAAAATAAATGTGATGGTGGGCCCTTTGCAGTTTAATCAGTGGAAATCATTGTCTCCACTGCTATTTGTGGTATGGTCTAGATGATCTTTCGATGTGATTCATTTGGGTAATGCTCTAAAATAACCTCTTAAAATAGATGAATGGTGTAGATGGAGTGGCCTATTGTGACATATATTAGGCCCGTGTGAGCGGCCCATTATAATGTATATTAAGCCCATGAGATGTGGCCCATTGCGATGTGTAAGGCCCATGTGATGCGGGCCATTGTGATGTATTTTGAGGCCCAGATATCAGGCCCAATGTAATGTATATGAAGCTCATATGGTGAGGCCCGATGTGATGTATATGTGGCCCTTGAGTGAGGCCCATTATGATATATGTTAGGCCTTTGTGTGTGGCCATGGGCCCACTATATGTTTGGCCTTATGAGGGCCACTCGTTAGGAGCAATGTTGGTTGAATGTCCACATTGATAGGCAATGATGGTTAAATGTCCACATTGTGACCTTCCCTTAGGCCTCGTTAGGCCGATTATCGATGTCGATTATGAATATGTGATAGCATAACATCATGATACATGCCCATACACATCATCTGCATGCTTGATATGAGATATAGTTGATCATTACATATACCATTAGGGCGGTTGTTTATGGGACTCCCTGATGGGTGGAGTCCCACATGAGTGCATGGAGTGCGTAGGTTGATGCATGATTGGACTGTGTAACTCATGTATCTTGCATTTTGGAATGTGACTACTATACGCCTTAACGACATCAGGGTCGTGGCCTCAACAGGCATATCGTGGATGGTCAGATGGGACACCAGAAATTTTTTTCTGCATGGGGTGTCATAGATGTCCTTGGGTGAAAATTCCTAAACCTCCGTGGCCAAGAGACGCTCCAACGTCTAGACTGAGTGGATACATGAGCACCCGAGTGCCGAATACTAGTAGGTCGTATCTCCCACTATGTTGTGATCGGTTGGAAAGGGGTGTGGCCTTACCCACCTGAGGTTAGGGGGCATAGCTAGGTTGAATTCGACCAGCTTGTAAATGGGTCCGCTATCGACATGCCGGGCAAATATTGGCTAATTACTGGTCATGTGGATAGTGAGATCTCTTCCAATTGAATGGCTGCACGTCCAATGGGCGGCGATCTTGTGTAGAGTGTACTAGACCCCAATGATGATCCCAGAGATGTACAGTACTGATATTTGGACTTATTGAGCAGGAGTTGCATACTCAGCATTTTACTCATTTATTCATTCATTCACTATCCACTCGGGCTGGTGGTGCGCAACTAATTGATATGTGTACCTTCGCAATGGCCAGGATTTCGGTTGGGGCGTGTAACCAATATGAGGTCAGGAGTTTACCACATTGAGTCTATCTATCCAAATTTAGGTATGAGACTGGTTTGGATAGAAGTCCCTTGCGATGGACCTCGTAGCCTACGATACTACGTACTATCATCCCAACTTCACACTCTAACTTGGTCATTTCATTTGCACCGCATATTGTATTGCATCCTCGGCATATAGCATTTGGTTTACTATGCTTTTATTTTACATAGCCTGAATAGGATTGATGGTATTGTGGACTCGCCAGGATCTGCATATTGCATTATATCCACGGCATATAGCATTTGGGTTGCTATGTTTCTGCATTTATATGGCCTAGATGAGGCTAATGGTATTAGTGGCTCTTTAGAATTGCATATTGTATTGCATCATCGGTATCTGATATTTGGCTCATTATATCTCTGCATTGCATAGCCGACCTACATTACTTTCTCAGTATATGACATTGGCTTATTATGTCTTTTCATCGCATACTCTGGATAAGGTTGATGATATTTTTATGGACTTGCTAGTATTTCCGCTTACTTTGATAATTGTGTGCTTGACACTTATCTTGCGCACACACTTACACCACCCTCTAAGCTTTCTATAAGCTTATGCACGATAGATGAGTGCAGGTGACGCCTGGACGCAGTCATAGTTGAGCAAGAGCAGGAGCGTGGAGGCCGAGCCTTGTGGAGATTTTATTATATGCATGTATTTCCCTTTCAGCATTGTACTCAAATGTTTATATTAATGGATATATGATGATGATGTTGTCTTTGTGATTTAGGTATACTTGTGGTTATGCTTATCTTTAAATAAAATCATGTTGAAAATCCTCCTTGTAGGATCCCAGGATCGGAATCTGGCGTTTGGGTGCTAGAAGCCGAGAATGGGGTACTACGGAGGCTGTCGGCACTAAATTCGGCGATCGAGAATTTTGTGAGGCTGGTTTTCGAGTTTGGGGTGTGACAGATACGGTGTCTGATATCAGAACCTTATATTATGATTTCATTCCTTCTCTAGATGAATGGTTTCGATGACCATTTGTCGGATTTCTCCATGCGTCACGATATGAACAATATTAGGCGTCGGTCTGTGAAATCTAACTACTCGTGGTTTTGGCCTTTCTGCTTGTGATTTAATGTTGTTCACGGCAATCGTTGTTGGAAGATTAGAGACTTCTTTAGCCATGTGCTCATTTGGCGAAGGCCAATTAGGCTTATTAATATATGTCGACATGTTTCTATTTATTTATAATTCGATTGTCTTGATATTGAAGAAGGAAGTGAGCGCTGCATTGCCAATGCTATTGAGGAAGGTGAACTGTTGTTTGATTCGAAACCAGTGTACTACCGCTTCAAAGGACCAACTGACTCGAATCACAATATCCTTGGTATACAATTCCGTGTTAAATTCTTTGAGGGGGGTATTGTAAGTGAACATTCGCTTGTCACAACGGCTTTCCCTTTATTCTTCTGAATTCATAATGATTCTGTGGAATATGTCTTTACAGTTGTAGTTCGCGGTACTGGAAGATATTCGGGAGTGACGGGCTTTTCAATCCTTCTTAAATGAAATGATTACGTGACTGAGGCAAAACTGTGTCTTGCGACAATTCGCATAATCGACCCTCTAATCGTACTTAGCGGGATGATACGTCACACCCCAGACCCGATAGTCTTATATAACCACTATATCTACCGGATCTGTCACGCGACAAGCCGAACTCCGGGATTGGTACCCAATGCCCACACACTAAGTCTCAAGCTCGGCGTTCGGTATGGTAATGTAAAGGATAAATCTCACCATTCATTCTTCACAAAAGAGGAACATCAGAGACAAGGTAGGTAATATCTGTATACAAGTAAACTGGGTACTACAAATTCCAAAAGTACATCATCTGACTGCGCGATACATATATACATCATATACAATTCAAAATTCCAAAAGTCAAATCAGTCCCCTGACATGACGCCTAACTCATGGTTGCTACTTGTTTTCTTCTTTAGATCTTTTACCTGAGTGGTTAAAAGACAAGTGCAAAGTCCTCATGATAAGTATGTAAGATAAATTAACAAGAAAGACATAATGAAAGAACTGTCAAAAGTAATAATCTATGCACAGCAATGTCTTAATGAATGATGGAGGGTAATCATGTGTGAGATGCATAAAATAATTGTATGCTAGCCGTAAAAACATCTATCAATGGTCCCCTAATGCAGGGGCATTTTCACACCGGGCTCGAGTGGGGTAGCCCATGGGATACAGGGACACACTCGGGGTGGGTGACCCTTGTGATTTGGGGCCCACGAAGGAGATCTCATGTTTGAGACTCCTCACCAGGGGTGATTAATGCATATTTCACACGGGGCTCGAGTGGGGTAGCCCATGGGATGCGGGGACATGCTCGGGGTGGGAGGCCCATGTGATTTGGGGCCCACGAGGGGGGTTCGGCCGAGGTCTTAACCCGTGCGATGTGGGGCCTAGGATATGAGATAAAGGGATTAATTCACCATGCTCTAACAATTCGATCTTTTAAAGCAAGTGGTTAATTGTCCTTCAAATTGGTATCAAAGCGGGAGGTCTCATATTCGAGAATCCTCACCGGGGGTGATTAATGCAGGGGCATTTTCACACCAAGCTCGAGTGGGGTAGCCCGTGGGATGCAAGGACACACTCGAGGTGGGTGACCCATGTGATTTGGGGCCCATGGGGGAGGTCTCATGTTCGAGACTCCTCACCGGGGGTGATTAATGTGCATTTCACACCGGGCTCGAGTGGGTTAGCTCGAGTGGTTAATTGTCCTTCAAATTGGTATCAGAGCGAGAGGTCTCATATTCAAATTGGTTAGAGCATGGTGAATTAATCCCATACTCTAACCCACCGGGGGTGATTAATGCAGGGGCATTTTCACACCAAGCTCGAGTGGGGTAGCCCGTGGGATGCAAGGACACACTCGAGGTGGGTGACCCATGTGATTTGGGGCCCATGGGGGAGGTCTCATGTTCGAGACTCCTCACCGGGGGTGATTAATGTGCATTTCACACCGGGCTTGAGTGGGTGAGCTTGTGGGATGCAGGGACACACTCGAGGTGAGAGGCCCATGTGATCTGGGGCTCACGAGGGAGGTTCGGCAGAGGTCCTAACCCATGAGATGTGGGGCCTGGGCTATGAGATAAAAGGATTAATTCTTCATACTCTAAAAGTTTGAGCTTTTAGAGCAAGTGGTTATTGTCCTGCATCAAATTGGTATCAAAGCGGGAGGTCTCGTGTTCGAGACTCCTCACCGTGGTTGATTAATGCAGGGACATTTTCATACCAAGCTTGAGTGGAGTAACCCGTGGGATGTGGGGATACACTCGGAGTGGGTGACCCATGTGATTTGGGGCCCACGGGGGAGATCTCGTGTACGAGACTCCTCACCGGGGGTGATTAATATACATTTCACACCGGGCTTGAGTGGGGTAGCCCGTGGGATGCGAGGACACGCTCGGGGTGTGTGGCCCATGTAATTTGGGGCCCATGAGAGGGGTTCGGCCGAGGTCCTAACCCATGCGATGTGGGGCCTGGGCTGTGAGATAAAGGGATTAATTATGATCAATATACTGTTGGGACTTAGGATCCACAAAGGTCGATACCCATGCACCAGACATCATCAATTGACCTCGCTACACGCCAGTGGGGTTACAACCTCTATTGTATACACTAGTAGCAGACCTCGTTCACGCTTCTCCTCGCCGGTGGGTCAAACTGGTTCCCGTTTGCCACCTCAACCCTAATCCCCTACTATTTTCATATTTCCAGTGTCCCATGATTCAAGATCATCATCCTTATCACAATTTGACGGTACATTACATAATACGGTCAATCCGTGGTGTCCTAAAGAATTAGGATACTATATCATGCCATGGAATGCATGGTGATGCTACATGATGAACACTCAAAGATAACTAGAACTCAAGATATACAGCTGTGCAAGGTGCAAGATTACTAAAGAGTCGCATACCTGTGTAGCCAATCCCTAGGTGGTACTGTCAACTTGTGGCCTTGTAGCTTGGTACTTTCAACTAGGAAGTACTTTTCCCTCCTTGCTTGATTATGGCTAATCAAATTGTAGTCCTTGTAATTCCTAAGCTAGGATACTTGATCGTGATTTTAGTTATTACTCATTTCTATCAACCAACCTCCCTTCTTATGTATGAATGCCCTACTAACAATTTAATTGCATACTACATGATTTGATCACTACATGGTACTGTGAGGTTTAGGTGCCCAGTCTAACTATTCAAGATATCCATGATGTTGGTCCTCAAATTCAAGTAATGTGGGGTGGCCTTAAGTCTAATACACACCGAAGTACTCATGGTGGACTTATATGGATTTTAGTTTGGCTTTGATGAGGAAATCATATAGTTATTGGAAGGCCCAAAATTTAGTTCCACCATATATATATATATATATATATATATATTATATATATATATATATATATATATATATAATACATATAAAAGGAAAAGGTTCTATGTGGTCGAGCTATGTGGGCCCACCGTAATGCATGTCGAACATCTACCCCATCAGTCAGATGCACCATACCAATGTGGGCCTTGAGCTTAAAAATCAAGTCAATCAATGACTTGTGTCGGCCACTCCACATACAAAAGTTGAGAGGGGTCACCCTCCATTAAAACGTTCATAATCATTTGTTGGGCCCACTAAGAACTGGTTCACAAATCTAGCCCATCCATTATGTGTGTCCCACTTAGATGAGGGATCAGACCCAATTTCAGATGCATCCAAGTTTCAAGCGGGCCCCACCAAATGCTTTTATATGTTTTAGCCATGTCTTCACATGATTTTATATGGTATGGGTCACTTGAGTTCCGCATACGGCTGATTTTTGGGATATCCCATTATTTAAAGGGGACTCACCAAATGCACGGTGTTGATGTTCGACATACATCATGGTGGGGCCTATACTGGGTCCCATCCTCCCAACCATTCCCTAATCCAAGAGCAGCAGGACGTTGCTTGCTATAGTGTCTTTTGGACGCTGACAGCAGCAGCGTCCAACAAATTTTATTTTATTTTTTTGTTTTTCAGCCCACATGAGGACGATCCACTCCATCCATTGGATTCTCCAAGTCATGAGGACCCAATGGGCCCAATATGTATTAGGTTTAGGTGTATAGAAACGTTGCGGTGGGCCCTAAAAGGTTTCGATAGTAAACATCATTATTAGTACTATTTTTTATGATGTGGCCCGCCAGAGATTTGGATTGGCTTCATTTTTTAGCCCAAGGCCTAAAATGATCTGAAAAATCTGATGGACGGTGTGGATCAGATACATACATCATGGTGGGGCCTGTTGTGGGTCCCACAAATCTTGCCTTCCAAAAAACAGTAAGGACGCTGCTGGCTCCAGCCACTTTTTTTTCTTTTGTTCTTTTTTTTTTTTGTGCACGTGTGTGCATGGGTGTGCATGTATGAGTGTGGGGGACCGGCCATCTCAGTGGGCCCATCAATTTGATGTCATGGATTCTTTATAAACATCCAAGTGGGCCACAAGTCTCAGATCAATATGGTATTTATGTGCTCCCTTCATCCAGGTACTTTTGACCTCCTGAGTATGATGGATGGCCAATAAACATCATGGTGGGGCCATGATCAGTGGATCCTACCCAAGCCTTGAATTGAGGCCGATTGTAGTGTTTTTCGGTTCATCCAAACCATTTGGCTATTAAGATGGCATATAAACATTAAATGGGGCCTTCATCAATGGGTTCCACACTTATAACATTAAGAGAATGAAATTAACATAAAATGAGGATAGCAAATGAGATGAAGGGGAGAACACTCGCCTTGATAAAGGGATGATCTTCCTAAGATGGCTGGATGGCCTTGATTGTAAGAGGTGTTTTAACTTATACTTGAGGGGTTAATTGGAGTTATTTAAAGAGTGTTTTAAAGACTTAAGGAAGGCTGGAAAATAGCTAAGGGATGTAGGAAGTTTGAGCACTTAGTGCTCAAAGTTTCATCCATGCCTACTTTATATAGACAAGTGCTTAATCTTATCATCTATGAGGTGTATGGCCCTCCTCGATTCATAGAAGATTGTCCCATGATAACCCCATAATTAGGGACTTTTTATCTCATCATAAATGGTCTCCATACCTTTTCTAGAAATATCCTAGCCATATGTACACATCTCCTTAATTTAGGGAATTGTGTTGTTGACTTTCTTCATGTATGCTTTATTAATTCAATTATTAACCACATATATCTTGTTAGGGCTTGATTAGGGGGTCTTAATGACCTTCTAGATGGGGTTAGGGAATTCTATAACTAGGTGAGGTGGCATTTCTCCTTGAATCAAGGAAAACTTTTGACTTTTAGGGTCCTCACTTTATTAATGGCTAATTAAGCTAGTTTTTTCTTCCCTAAGTAAGTTTCATGTAGTATTATACTAAGTATTTATTTAATCAAAACATGTTAGGTGTCATGGCTCTCCTTGATTTAAGGAAGAACCTTGACTTTTAGCTAATAAAGTTACTTACCTCATTAAATTGACTTTTATGAGGCATGGAGTAGGTTAGCTTACACTTAAATCTATATTTAATTTAAACTAATCTTAATGGAATAGTTTCAAATATGACCTCATCATTACCTCATGATGGTGTCATTCATATATAATTTCATGGATATTTACAGATAAAAAGTGTCGATTCTTCACGCCATAGCATGCATTCGGGGTCACGTGCTCACGAGCGGAAGTTATTGTTGGATTCATCTCGCTGGGGTGGTCATCATGGTATCAGTTTCGGTTATCTACGGTCGCATTACGAGGGGTGTACCTCGTAGGTACTATTAGGGATTCTCTCGATTATTTGAATTGTGCATGCAGGTATTACCGGATTTTATTTTGGAAGGCGAGCCTCATTTACTAACCAATCAGTCGCACTTATAGGTTGAGTCGGGTATTACACGATGCTTCTTATGGGAGGAGATCGAGCCCATCGTCTTTTAGATGTCACCACTATCCATCCTTCATTGTCCTGTTGTGTTGTTGGTGAAGCGGAAACCATTCCGGACATCACCTGACATTGCCTATCCTTGATCGCAACTGATTTAACCTTCTGACGCAGGAAAGGATGTGAGGTCGAGCACTGTCTTCCTCAAGAGGATAACTATTCCGAATCCACGGAACCTCTCTGGACTCCTCACAGAGACTTCTCGAATCCACAAGGAAAGAAAGCATAAAATAGAAATAAATTCTAATAAATTCGAAATTGATTAATGAATCATTGATAATTGTCCAATGTGTCTCCTTACACCATTAATAAAGAAAAAATAAACTAAAATTTGTAATTACCAAAAATAGCAAAATTCTAACTCTAATACAAATCCTAATTTTAATAAAACTCTTCTAATGCCTAATTTCTAAAAAGAAAAATTCCAAATAAACTTTCCCTAGAAGAGTCCTAGTATAATTAAAAGTTATTTCTAAAAGGGAAGAAAATCTAAAACTCTAAAAATAGAAAAAAAAAAAAAATTAAATTGGAATTACTAAAAATAGTAAAATTTTCCTAAAAATCCTTTTTTGAGCTAAAAGTGCGCATTTTCTGATGAAACGAACAGATGCGACCCACGTTGTGGGTCGGTTCACCTCGGATGGCCCATTTCAGTAAAGATTAATAGGTTGTGCGCTCCATAAAGATACTCGGATCAAAAGTTACGATCAATTTACGATCCATCTTCTTTTGGCCCAACCATGCTAGGAACGTATTTGTGACACATTCTACATCAGACCCCTCCACATGAAAAAAACTCGTCCTCGAGTTATTCAAGGGACTTGGCTCATGATTCTGAGATAACTTTTAAGATAACTTCTGACGCTGATGTTTATTAGCCCTTTTCTTATACTTGGCATTAGGCTCTTTAGCTAATACAATACATGTCCTCATGCTTTCCTTGACTTGACTAGTATTGATCAGTTCCTTCAATTTTACCTTCAAAATCCCCCATTTTTTCTGATAACATGAGCAATTAGGCAAGCTTTCCCCTGAGATGGGATCAATGTGTTCTTGTATATCTCGTATGGGAGGCAATTTATTAGGGAGTTCATTAAGCACAACTGACTTGAACTCCTGCAACACTGGTTCCAAATCCTCTGGGATGTTCATAAGCTCCACAATTTTTTTTCTCTTCAACTAATGCATATATATCTCTCGTTTCCTCATATTGTTTAACAAAAGCCTGTTCAATCATGAGAGATTGTTCCTCCACTTTAGAAGTCTTGAGTTGGTTCTCCATTCCCATAGGGGTCACATGTTCACCACTAATGAATCTTGTGGTCTATTGAAACTCTGTTTTGACCCGGTCACCTCTCGCCGACAAATAATAGGATTTCTCCGCATAACCCTTTAATGATTGGTTATCTTGCCAATAATTTTGATTTAGTTGAAATAATACTTGATCGTAATTGGTAGGGAAGAATCGCATGCACAATAACTTTTTCATCCGCGACCACATGCGGATTGGCGCCTTCATCTGTCTCGTCCGCTCGAGTTGAAGTTGTTCCCACCAATCTGAAGTTCTGACCATCAACTTGTAGGCCAGGAGTTTAACTTTCTTTTCTTTTATGATGTTCATATAGTCGAAGAAACGTTAGACTTCAAGCAACCAATCGAGGAAGTCCTTGAAGTAGAGTTGGCCATTAAAACTAGGAAGATCGACTTTCATCTTGAATTCTTGATCCATCCTGTGGTTCACTGATAGCATCGCCCTACGATCAGTATAATTACGAATTCCAGCAATTACTGGTGGTGGATCACCACCATGAACATGTAGCTGCCCTAGGGCGTTCGCCAAACGATCTGCCATGCGATCGATGGAAGCCTACATCCCTTGCATGGCTTGCCGAATCTCTCACTATGCCGATTCGAAAGCTGCCGCCGTTAAAGGTAAATTCCTTGGAGCACCACCCATGGGATTGTTGCCCGACCCGTCATTAGAAGCCATCTATCCGAGAAAAAACCTGGCTCTGATACCAAATTGACATAGGGAAGGACGTGAGGTCGAGCACCGTCTTCCTCAAGAGGATAACTATTCCGAATCCACGGAACCTCTCTGGACTCCTTACAGAGACTTCTCGAATCCACGAGGAAAGAAAGCAGAAAATAGAAATAAATTCTAATAAATTCGAAATTGATTAATGAATCATTGATAATTGTCTAATGTGCCTCCTTACACCATTGATAAAGAAAAATAAACTAAAATTCGTAATTACCAAAAATAGCAAAATTCTAACTTTAATACAAATCTTAATTCTAATAAAACTCTTCTAATGCCTAATTTCTAAAAATAAAAATTCCAAACAAACTTTCCCTAGAAGAGTCCTAGTATAATTAAAAGTTATTTCTAAAAAGGAAGTAAATCTAAAACTCTAAAAATAAGAAAAAAAATTAAAAAATCGGAATTACTAAAAATAGTAAAATTTTCCTAAAAACCATTTTTGAGTTGAAAGCGCGCGTTTTCTGACGAAACAGATAAATGCGACACACGTTGTGGGTCGATTTACCTCGGATGGCCCGTTTCGGTAAAGATTGATAGGTTGTGCGCCCCGTAACGATACCCGGATCAAAAGTTACGATCAATTTACGATCCATCTTCTTTTGGCCCAACCATGCTAGGAACGTATCTGTGACACGTTCTACATCACCTTCTCAGGTATTTTCTGTAGTATTGATCGGGTGTTGTCGATGTAATCCATAACGAATCCATTAGGTGTGAAGTAAACAACTAAATCAGTCGGGAGAAAAGTCATTGCGATTGTGTAAAGACAGAATACCTGTTGTTCGAAACAGAACATCAGTTACTTTAATGAACTAAAATTGTACTTTGTTTTAGAGATGAAGGGGAGGATGTTCCCGTTGAGAGTCACCATTTTGGCGTCATTACAGCATCGATTAATGATAATTGTTCTTCAAACAATTTCTAAGTTAATATTGAATAAGTTGTTATCCCCAGCAGAGTCGTCATTTTTTTCGACAAGAAACTAATGCGATTTGATATGGGAAATCTCATTCAATAATTAACAAAGAAAATAGAAGAACATTTATCATCGTAGATTTCATTAATTCTAAGTTTCAATTACATCGTCGTGTTTCCCTTGATTCTGAAATAAAGTACAATGAATCTGTGTAATGAAATAAATGATAATCAATTCAATAGTGATTTTGGCATATTCGATGTCCATTAAAATGATAGAGGAGTTGTGTAGGTCAAAGATTCTTTGCTTCGAGTCGACACTTGAGAGGTATATATATCGAAAATCGAACTGCGAAGGGAATCCTCAAAACTGTAAAGCACAGGGTTGTGAAAGCCTTTTATTGCGTGACCGAGCAATGTTGAGTGTGAAATATTGCATATTTTCCCCTATTTATACCTTGGTTTTATAAACATGATAGTACTTAATCGATTTAATTATACATGTTTTCATGTGCGATGTAATTTCGAGAACTTAAAGGTGAAATTGATGTCAAAAGGAAGATTTATGCTCAAAAGATTACTAAATGAAGATTTGGAGATTTGGAAGTTATTAATGAAGAATTCACATGCCAAAGATCCAAGAAAACCAAGTGAGGAATGAAGAGAATCAAAGATTTGAAGTGAAAAAAAAAAATCCTGAAATTGTCCTAAAAACAAACATATTCCTGAAATTGTCCTTAAAAGGCATATTTTGAAACTCTGAGTCTATTTTTGAAAACTGCGTAGAGTGCGTAATATTTGAGGTTGTTTAAACTCCGAGCATATTTTAGAAAACTGTGTAGAGTGCGTAAATTTAAGGCGATTTCTAAATTTTTTCAACTTGGTGCGAAAGTTGGAGTTCCACAACTATAAATAGGACTCCCTAAGATGCTCCAAAGCATCTTCTAGAGGTTTTGAAAGGTCTCAAGGAGCATACACAAGGGTGAATCAGCTGCCAATGAGTTTTTCTTCTTCCTTAATTTATTTTTCATTCTTTGTTTATGAGATTTGGTTTCAATCATGTCTATGGTTGGCTAAAACCTCTTACCTAGGGCTAAGAGGTGAAGTTTGTTGCGTGTTTGGATGTTTATTTTACTTTGATTCTTATTCTTATTAAACTTCATTGATTTCTAGTTTGATATTAAGGGAATATTTTCAGTTTCCTATGATTTATTATGACTCAAATTATAATAGATGTTGTGATAGCATTGGATATCTTTTTTTCTTATTTTGAGATAGTGAGATTGGTAAATCTCGTTGTTCACCATCGTCTCCTGGGCATGGTAGGGTGATGGAATCCCTTCCAATCATCACAATTCTCTTTCATTGAGAATTAGGTCAATGAAAAATTCAAATTTGATTTAATTGTTTTATCTTCCAATTGGATAGGATAGGACTCCAATTCCAATTGTGTTCCTTGGATAAAATAAGGTAGCATCTTGATAGCTACAAGTGGATCCTTGGCACCCTAGTTCCCATCTTTAATTAATAGTTTAAACATTATTCTCAATTACTCTCTTTTATTCCATAATTCAGATTTGGATCTTCTTCTAGTTCTAGTTCTAATTCTTTTCAAAATAAGTACAAGTTTAGTCCCTGTGGATTTGACCTCTTTCTCACGAGTTATTACTACATCGCGACCCTACACTTGGGGTTGTGAACACGTAACAGACCCAGCAAATCCACACAACACTATTCACCCCGCAACATTATTCACAGCGCAACACTATTCATCATGCAACAATATTCACGCGCAACAATATTCATGCGCCCCATACCTGCTCCTCTCTGGAACTTTCGATAATGCAAATGATAGGGAGAGGGGGTATTTATACACTTTCACATGTGTGAGGAATCAATTTACCTGTCACGGGCCCCATTACACGCAACATTATTCACCTGCGCAACACTATTCACCGTGTAACACTATTCACCATGCAACAATTCACCACGCAACACTATTCACCCTACAACTATTAATTACATAGCACTATTCATGGGCAACACTATTCACGCACAATAGATTTTTCAGAGAGAGGACCACACAAATGGGAGAATATTGTGTAATGGGAGATCTAGGGAGATAGAGAGAGAGGGCCGCGAAATGGCTAGGGCTACCTATCTTGGATCCTTGATACGCAACAACCCAAACTCTTATCGACTTATGCATTTTTTGTGCCCCAACAGTGTTCAGTCAGATAGAAAGGGTCTAGTGTTCTATTGATTTTAATTTTGTTAAACCCAAAAAGCTACTTAATTCAATTCTCTTATATCTCAAAGAGGAGTATAGTTTACTCTCTTATATTTAAACTTGAAAGATCTGAAACTAAAGGGAATTGAAAAAGCTATTTAAATGAATTATAAATATCGTCCAATAGCTTGCTAATAACTTGAGCTTCTCTCTCTCTCTCTCTCTCTCTCTCTCTCTCTCTCTCTCTCTCTCTCTCTCTCTCTCTCTCTCTCTCTCTCTCTCTCTCTCTCTCTCTCTCTCTCTCTCTTGCAGAAGAATTTTGATAATTAACTTGTGTAATTCAGAATGAGAGAAGAACTCAATTTATAGGCAAAGAAGTTAGAACTTCGGCTAGCCTGAGATAGGCTTCGACTAGCCTAAGTTCAGCGGATTCGGTTCAACGGATTTTGGATTGCGCGAGATAAGGATTATCAAAAATTCAGCTGGCCCAAGGTCAACTTCCGCTCGCCGAACAACATAATTCGGCTAGCCGAATTTGACCATTGGCTAGCCAAATTCCTTCGAATTCCAAAAGTAGATGTTGCTAGAATTTGATAGGAACTTTCTCGACTGGCCAAATTCGTAGTCTCTCATAGGGAGATCATGCATCACCCATATCTTCAATATGTGCATCACTTGCATCATCTATATGGTTAGAGAGCGTCAATGCCCAACACATAGTGATAATTATCCTTCAAGATAAATACAATTCAAGTAATTCATCAAAGTAAGACAATATAAAGGTTCATATACTTTTCTAACTCCACTACTACGAATGGTATCGATATTTGCAACCAATCTACATGAATGCATGCCTAGCATAGGGTGCATGGCTCGTCATACATAATGACCACAACACTGTGCAATATAATGACCCCGAGCACCAACATAGGCAGACACGTAGGGTATGACCGAGATCTGAGGAGATCGGTCACCTATTCGGTCACTCGATCAATGTGTAAATGAAATGAGAAAGAAATCCTTATAGTTGGTCATTGGAAACTGTTGAAGGACACCTCTCCAATGATTTAATAAAGTTTAGCGCGAGAGCGTAAACTCTAATTACAACTAAAAATTAGATTATTGTTATGAATTATGCTAAGGAATGTAAATCAGCAAGCTGAAAAGTAAAAGATTATACTAAGAAATGTAATTTACTTAATAGGAAAAGTAAAGGACACTATGGAATGTAAATTGACTGATAAATTGAAAGGATAATTGGAAGAAAAGTTTAGTTTGTTTGGGTTTGGTATGAGATGATTTATTCTGTTGAATTCCTATGTTATTTATAACTTTAATCCAGTTGTTCGAGATCCTTCCCATGTTCCAACAGTTATCATAACCGTTCTCCACTACTTAGCTAGTGGATGCTTCCCACGTTATGCTTTCTTTGTCTCTCCTTTTGCCACTTGTCACGCGATCGCGCGAACTCGATCGCTCTTCCTTATGTCACATAACCATCAAAGAGACTGTCGAAGAGGTATCTTCTGGAGAAGACAATAATGAAGAGTCATTCATCAATAGTGACCCTTCAAAGGAAAATAGCTCTTTCAAAGACATGCATTCAGACAAGAGGAGAGGAGGCGCAGAGATTATTAAAGAAACTTAAATCAAGACTGGAACTATAGCGGTCACCAAGGAATTGACACAGAACATATTCGTCCTGAGCAGTCAAAGGACCGTTGCTTTGTCAATTCCCTTTGAGATGAGAGCCCCACATACCTTTCCTGTGGCAGGTATATTTCTCCTTTAAATATTATAGATAGTATTCTTTTTACAAACAACATTACCTCCTTTATATTCTTATTTCTTACATCATTTTCTCTCTTCTTTTTTTTAATAGATGTCTCATCTTCGAGTTAGTCGACAAGTTTTGATCATTTGGTTGTGGTATCGAATATGCTTTCATTAGAGAAGATCCATTTATATTAACTGAAAACAGTCAAGAGCGCCTTATCAACTGTGGCCCGCATGTTTCAGGATCAGGAACAATGGCCTCTTCTCAGTGATGCCTTGGCGGTTTTAGATAACTTTGCAAAGCTGGCTAAAATCGATATCATTCCATTACATAATTCTCTGATCCATTTTTGTGCTTCTCTACAATGACTCAAATTGATTCGCATTACGGTCATTGCACTAGACATCCTCAACCATCAAAAAGAACTACTACTCTAAGATTTCTTGAATTTCAGCCATCATATCTAGTTGCGATAAGGGATGTGATGCCCTTCGAGAACAATTGAAGATTTCCGAGCAGATTGTAACGGCTATTGATGAGCAGATAGCTGGTCTTAATGCTCGAAGACAAGAAGAAGTAGAGAAGATAAATAAGATCAAAGGTGATATTGCAGAGATCATCCATATATGTGATCTCGAAAAATCAGAACTTTTTGAAAATAGAACATATGTCGTTTCTATTGAACAAGAGTTGGCTAATGTCATTTCTATTGAACAAGCTGTGAACTCAGTAAGATTTATGCGTAGGGGTTGTGAAGTAATAACTCGTGAGAACGAGGTCGAATCCACATGGACTAAACTTTTACGTATTCTGAAAAGAACTAGAACTAGAACTAGAAGAAGATCTAAATCTGAATTCTAGAATAAAAGTGAGTAATTGTTAATAATGTTTAAACTATCAATTAAATGTGAGAATTAGGGTGTCAAGGATCCACTTATAGCTATTAAGGTGCTACCTTGTTTGATTTAATAAACACAATTAGAATTGGAGTCTTATCCTATCCAATTGAAAGATAAAGCAATTTAAATCAAATCTAAACTTTTCATTGACCTAATTCTCAATGGAGGAGAATTGTGAAGATTAGAAGGGATTCCATCACCCTACGCTGCCCAGGAGACGACGGTGAACAATGGAATTTACCAATCTCACTATCTCAAAATAGGAAAAGAAGATATCTAAAGCTATCACAGCATCTATTGTACTTTGAGTCACAATAAATCATAGAAAACTGAAAATATTCTTTTAATATCAAACTAGAAATCAATGAAGTTCAATAAAAACAAGAATCAAAGCAAAATAAACATCCCAACATGCTACAAGCTTCACCTCTTAGCCCTAACTAAGAGGTTTAGCAAACCATAGACATGATTGAAACTAAATTTCTTAAACAAAGTATAAAAAGTAAACTAGAGAAGAAAAAAACTCTTTGGCAGCTGCTCCACCCCTTTGTTATGCTCCTTGAGACCTTTCCAAACCCTAAAAGATGCTTTGGAGCATCCTAGGGGAGTCCTATTTATAGTTATGGAACTCCAACTTTCGCACCTAATTGGAAAAATCTAGAAACTGCCTCAAATTTATGTACACTCCGCAGTTTGCTAAATTAAACTTCACTCTGCGCAGTTTCCCAAAACATACTTCACTTTGCACAGCTAAAATAGACTCCGAGTTTCAGAATATGCTTTTTAAGAACAATTTCAGGAATATGTTTATTTTCAAGACAATTTCAAGATTCTTTTTCTTCACTTCAAATCTTTGACTCTATTCATTCCTCACTTGGTTTTCTTGGATCTTTCGCATGTGAATTCTTCATTAATGACTTCCAAATCTCCAAATCTTTATTTAATAATCTTTTGAGCATAAATCTTCCTTTCGGCATCAATTTCACCTTAAGCTCTCGAAATCACCTCGCACATGAAAACATACATAATTAAATCGATTAAACACTATCATGTTTATAAAACCAAGTTATAAATATGAAGAAATATACAATATTTTACACTCAACAGTTGGCCTTAGTAACTCTCCAGAGTTCACGAGGCTCATCGATGAGGGGGGAGCTCATTTAAAGGTCGACCCTTCCCCATGAGTTTCTTTTGAAATCAAGTCAAGAACCTAGGGGTCTTACACATGGTTGGCCTATCTATGGATGAACCAAAGAGCTCACACTGCGGCCCGCTTTTTCTTCACCTACATAACCCATTCGGCAAGAAGAAAACATGGTTGGCCTATGTATGGATGAACCTGGGGGTCTTATACATAGTTGGCCTATCTATGGGTGGTCTTATTCCAATCGAGTTATCATTGAATCGAGTAAATTGAAGATTAAGATTGTTACAAGTGGATTCCTGGATCCTTAGTCTTTTTATCTTTATTTATTTCAAAATATTTTTCTTCGTCG
This sequence comes from Magnolia officinalis, assembly GCA_021015155.1. Lineage (NCBI taxonomy): Eukaryota > Viridiplantae > Streptophyta > Magnoliopsida > Magnoliales > Magnoliaceae > Magnolia > Magnolia officinalis. The sequence continues at coordinate 52,970,950 of JAJHSJ010000007.1, forward strand.
ATGGATTAAAAACCCAGACAAACCACTAGACTTAGATTAGTTTTAGGCCGTGTTCCTCATTCCATGTGGATTTGACTTCAGTCTCACCGAGTTATTACTACATTACGACCTTGCACTTGGGGTTGAATAAGTTTTTGGCACCGTTGTCAGGGAGTGGCATTAAGATGACTAGGTTTAGGTTTTCTAGGTTTAATTTTTATTTTATGTTAGATTTTTCTAGTTTTTCTGAATTTTTATAACCTAGGGTTTTTAGAATATTTTAATTTCAGAATTTTTTTAGGGTTTATCTTATTTTCTTTTTTCTTTTTTTTTTAAACATAACTAACATTGTTACTTGCTTTGAGTGTAGTCTAAATCTTGTTCCTCTCTTCTGGTAACATCTTCTCTTACTCCCCTTACTCGCTTTCCTTATTGTTGTAGGATTTTTCTATAGGAATTTATTTTAGGATTAGATTCAAAATTAGGGTTTCATTATGTTCATGTAAGAGTGAACACGTGAATATTCTAATATACTTCTAGAAGATGAAAGATACATTGAAGGGTTGTCAAATAATTATGTTAGGAAACAACATGTCTCGAAAATTAACTGAAACTATGATTGAGAGCTGACCGGGATATGATATTCCATTGGTTAAGAAGTCCATACGCGATCATATGAAGGAGAACAATTACACTCCACCAATTAAGAAATCATTACATGATTATTGGAGTGAGAATAATTATCACCCATTCGGCAAGAAGAAAACAATGAGTGATTATATTGTGGGTGATAACGCGTACCAACAACCATCAAACTCTCCCTCATATGACCCATATGACTATAATCAGTGGAAACATCAAAGTTTGGATTGGAGAGGTGTACCAACCATGAATTCTACTGACTATTCTTTTAGATCCCCTACCTTTGAGATCCTACCAGAAACAATCCAAGAGGATTCACTTCAGAAATACGTGGAAGCTCAAGAACAATTAAACCAATTCGTCACAGTCATTCGCAGACATTAGAAAATCATTACAAGCAATTAAATCCTCCATTCAAAAATCTGAGTCATGCCTCAATGAGGAGAAAGATGCTAGTTTATTCGAGTCCCAACTCAATCTAGAAACACAACACGGGTATAGTGATTCCAACTCGCTTGTGGAGTATATTGAATTTGAGACTGAGGAGGAGTTGGATTATGATCATGAGTATACAGTTTAGTTTTTTAAGAGTTAATCTCAATGACAGTCCAAGTTAATAATCAAGAAGCATGGGTACTTTTCAAACATAGTGATGACGATCTACACCACCTATATGACATGCTTGATTCCAACGTAGAGAATGAGTACCTTTCAACTGAATGACTTGACTCTTTAGAAGTTTGCTTGGCACACTTTGAGGATTCTAATAATAACATGATAAAAGACATAGTGAATGTCTTGCAAGACAATACCTCAGTAGATGTTACTAACCGAGGGAATCATTATTCTGAAGCACATCCTTCCACAGATCTAGAATGTCTACCATTAAAGGAGTTAAAAATTGAATTGAAGTTTGAAATTTCAGAATGTGTTGAGACTACATTGCTTAATGAGATTTTTTTCTGAATTTTACCTACTTGTAGTCTATAATTCACCATGGTGTACTAACATTGAAAAGTTTTCTATCAAACGTTAATATTATCCACTTTAGATACCTCTGGGGATTAAAAGAAATTTTGTTGCTGGGGTTCATAAATTTCTTTGGACATTCATGCTTCAGGGCATCTAAGCCTACTGCAAAAATGGCTTTTAGATGATCTTGTTAAGAAATCTACTAAAGAATTATTTATCAAGATGCTAGATGGAGGAGGAACCTTGCTACATGATTGAGTAATATTTCATTGCTTTCCTATTTTAGGACTAGAATTTATTGCATTCTTAGGATTAGTTTGTTTTTCATAGTTTAGTTTCTCTGCTAGAACTACATTTTATTGGAAGATTGTTTTCGCTTCACAGGTACTCTTCATCATCTACTTCCTTTTATTTTCATTGCTCTCAATTTTACTTTTATTTCATATGTTTATACATTGAGGACAACGTAGATTTTAGGTTGGGGGTAGGTTTCCCTTGAAAATTCTTCATATTTAAGCAAAATTGTTAAAATTTTGAGCTACAATTTTTTTTTTTCAAAATTTTTAGAAATTTCTATGAAATTAAGTGATTTTAAAGATAATTCTTATATTAGAATGATAAGATATTAATTGTTGAGGATTGTTGAACCTGAATTCTAGTTATTTGATAGATTTCAAGGTTAAGTTTGAGTTATTAATTCATAATTATAAGTTCTAAATATTGATTGAGTCATGATTTCACATATCACCTCTAGTTTACACATTAAAGTTTAAATTTGATATTGAATTGTTAGCTTTATAATTATGGAGAATGATAGGAACTAAACCTAGGGAATTTGTCCATAATATTCAATGAAAATAATTGAAGAAAAGAAATAAAACGTCTTCAAGAGACTCTGTTTTTTGAAAATGGGTCATTAATGATGAAATAGATTCAATTGTGTCAAACTAAACATGGGAACTGGTAGAATTACCTCCAGGATCTAAGCCTATAGGGTATTTAAGAAATATCACATTAATATTACTATACAAACCTTTAAGGCAAGGTTAGTAGCCAAGGGTTTTCAACAGAAAAAAGGAATTGATTATTTTGACACATATTCACTAGTTGTTAGAATAACATCGATTAGGATTTTATTCACTTTAGCTGTCACGCCTCAAACTCGAAAAACGGGCTCACAAAATTCCCGATTTCGGTGCCGACAGCCTCCGTAGTGCCCCATTCTAGGCTCTCGGCACTCATATGCCAGATTCCGATCCTGGGATCCTACAATGAGAATTTTCAGTATGAATTTTTTTTGTTTTGTAATGGAGCATAACCACAAGCATAACCAAGCCATAAAACAACATCACCACATATCCACTATATCAAAAACTTTAAGTAGAATACGGAAAAGAAAATATAAGGTGATCAAAAGGCTCCAAAATAATCTGATATGCGCTCCTGCCTCAGTGCTGCTGCGATCCAACGTCACCTACACGCAACCGTCGTGCATAAGCTTACAAAAGCTTAGAGGGTGGTGTAAGTGTGTGCGCAATGCAAGTGTCAAGTATACAATATCAAAGTAATACGGAAGTATGCGGGTAAGTCCATAAATGCTATCAGTTGTACCAAAGCTATATGATGCAAGGCACGAATGCTATCGGCCATACCAACGTCATGCAATGCGAGGCCTACGTAGCCAAATGTCATATGCGAGATGCAAAGCAAGCAGCCAGTCCTCATCAAGTACACATATCAGTACAGTTTCTCCCTGGGATATCACAGGGGTCTAATACACTTCACACTGACTGTCGCCTCCCTAGTCGCACAGCCCAGCAAGTAGAAGAGACCACACTATCCACCTGACCAGTAGTCTGCCAATACCTACCCGACTCGTCGATAGCGGACTCATTTGAGGGCTGGTCAAACTCAGCCTAGCTTACAACCCCCTCACTAGGGTGAATAAGGCCACACCCCCTTCCAACCGACCACAACACAGTAGGAGACGCGGCCAACTGGTATTCGGCACTCGTGTATCCACTCGGTTTAAACGTTGGAGCATCTCCTGGTACCAAAAAGGTTCTGGAATTTTCACCCAAGGACATCTTATATGCCCACAGTGCTAGAACCATGTATTTCCGGTATCCGATACGGTCATCCATGATGTGCCTGTGGAAGCCACGGCCCTGATGTCGCTAGGGCGTACAATGATCACGACACACAAATGCGAGATGCATGAATCACACTGTCCAGTCATGCAACAGTCCCACGCATACCACGCGCTCATGTAGGTAACTCCTAATAGTGAGTCCCATAAACAATCTGTCTAATGGCATATGCTATCATCAGTCACCCCTCGTATCAAGCATACATATGATGCATATGGGCATGAATCATGGAGTTATACTAAGCATGTTATATGGTGATGAACTATCCTCACAATGAAGATGCCTAAACGGCCTACACACAACCAGTATGGGCCTATCAATGGGCCCTAGGGAGAGTTACAATGCGGACATTTAACCAACATTATCCGTACAATGTGGGCGTCAAACCATCATTGCTCCCATGGCATGGCCCTCCATAAACATCATTATATACATCACAGTGGAATCACACATTGCGATGGACCTTGTATACATCTCATTGGGCCTCAACCCATGGGCCTCAAATGCATCCAATGGGCCGTATCACATGGGCTATATATATCAAGGTGGGCCTCAACGGATGGGCCACAAATACATCAAGATTCTCATCACATGGGCCTCATATATATCAAGGTGGGCCTCAATGGACGGGCCACAAATACATAAAGATGGGCCTCAAAGGCAGCCAATGACTTGGCAAACATAGATGGACAGTGGGTCAAACACATACATCATGGTCGGTCCCACATGTTATGGCGGACAGCGTGGATAAAACATACATCATGAGGGGTCCACTGCCTCTGGACGGTGTGGATAAGTACCACATAAATCAAGGTAGGCCCCACAGACCTTGGTAACGTCACTACAACAGCCATATAGTTGGAGTGAGGTCCACCAACCATCCCACTTCCCACACGGGGGGACGGAGTGGGTAAAATACTTACATCAGTGAGTCCCATGTGGAGCCCACCATAATGTTTATTTCCCCATCCCAACTGTTCATAAGGTCACAAGACCTAATAAAAATAAATAAATAAATTTTATATTTACCCAAAACCTCTGGACCAAAGGAGTTTCAATGGTAGACGTCCAATGCTCCACTGTTATCAGCAGTGGCCCACCAGATAACTAGATCTGTCTCATTTTTACCTCAAGCCTTGAAATGAGCTTGCCAAAAAGGATGGACGGTTTAGAAGGTACACATCCATCAGGGGTGGGGTCCACTGGCCGTCTAGCAGATGGACGGCCCAACAAAATGGCTGGACGGCATTGATAAAACATATACATCGTGGCTGGGACCCATGGTCCTTACCCTTTCCGTCCACAGCGCAGCAAGACGCTGTTGCGCATCCTCTGGACGTTAGCAGCAGCAGCGCCTACTGCATGTTTTTTTTTTATAAAAAAAAAAAAAAAAAAAAAATATCGAGGTTTTTCCTAGGTGGGGCCCGCATCAAGAGGATCCACTCCATTCATTGGATTCTACGACTCATGACCGACTGAATGAGCCAATATTCAATGTGTTTTGGTGTATAGAAACATCAGAGTGGCCCTAACGAATTTTTAACAGTAGAAACCACTATTCTCTATGATATGGCCTGCCAGAAAATCGGATTAGCTTCGTTTTTTGGCTCAACGCCTCAAATGAGCTGGGGAACGGGATGGACGGCGTGGATTAGACCCATACTTCAAGGTGGGGCCAGCATGAGCGGCCTGCCCAAAAAGTTTAGAATCAAACTGATATTATTTTTTTGGTTAGTACATCCCACTATCTGTTCACACTTCACTACACAACGTCCAGCATCCAGGGATGTTGGACGGACGGTGTGAATATACATTTCATCAAGGTGGGTCCCACATGGACGTGGCCCACGTGATTTGGATCAATCTGATATTTGTGTCTTCTCATCACCATTAAGGTAGGGCCCACATGGCCTGGATGGTGTAGATCCAACACGTCCATCAAGTGGGTCCCACGAAGGTGGACGAAATGGATAAGTTACATACATCATGGGGCCATCAACAAGAGAAAAAGAGAGAGAAAGAGAGGAAGATCAAGTGATGGAGGGACCCCAGCACTATGGGCCCTCCCTTCCATACATCACAACATACATCAAGTGGGTCCCATTACATGTGGGCCCACCGATCAAAATCAATGGTGGAGATCCTTTCTCCACCAAAATGCAAGGTCTAGATGACCCTATTCATCTAAGGAAAATAAACATCATGATGGGGTCCATGGAGAATGGCCCCATCATGGAATGATCATGAGAATCAAGGTGGGCCATCGGCCACACCTAAGGTCTAAAGTGAGATCCATACCATCAATCGGTAGGCCTCACTTAGCCCATCATCAAAACATGAAATCTAAGCCTATGAAACACTCACTGTTCGATCTTCTTGGTCCGATGAAACGTCAAACTCCTTGTATCTCACTTTGATGGAAAATGATGAGAATTGAAGGGCTAGGATGATGGATCTTGGAGTAGGAAGTGGGTCACACACAACACACTTTTCTCTCCTAGGAAGATCTTGGACGTCCACTTTTGTGTTGCATGGAAATTGTGTAGAGAAGGAGAGAGAGAAAGGGTGGTTGTAAGAGAGGTGATGGGTGTGAGTGATGGATGTGAGTGATAAATGTAATTAACTTGAGAGTTGACTTAGGGTAGGTTATTTGTCTTGGAGAGAAAGAAAGCATGGGTTGTGTACTTTGATTGATTGATTGATTGATTAATTGATTGATTGATGGATGGAATGGGTTATAGAGATTCTCTTGGGTTTATAAATGCACGGCGTTTCTTCGAGATAAACGCGAGCCTACATCTCCTAGCCAGGGTATTGAATCGGTGTGCAAGACACGGCGTTGGAACCGCAGTGACGATGTGGTTGCAATGGTACAAGCCTCGGATTGAGCTGACTCAAATCTACGGGATACGACTTAAGGTCGCGTGCAAACATCGATTATAGGTCGCGGGTTGCCGAAATTCGTCGGGAAGGATCGCGGAAGCCTACGGAATGGTACGGACTAGGATACGGGCCTTACATTAGCATCCATACATTACCTTCATATCCATCAAATGGATGTGAAGACAGCATTCCTAAATGGTGACCTCGATGATGAGGTATATATGGAGTAATCGAAAGGGTTTATTCTACTAGGAAATGAAAGAAAAGTATGTAGACCCATTAAGTCTCTGTATGGATTAAAATAATCACCCAAACAGTAGCATTATAAGTTTGATTCTAAGGTACTATCTTATGGTTTTGTATATAACATTGTTGATAAATGCATATACTCAAAAGTTTGTAATGATTATATTGTAATCATATGTTTATATGTAGATGACATGTTAATTATCAACAACAAAATGGAAGTGTAGCTGAAAAAAAAAAAAAAAAAAAACAAAAAAAAAAAAAACAAAAAAAAAAAAAAAAGAGGTTTCTCCTTCGTTTTCAAAATGAAGAATCTTGGGCAAGTGGATAGTATATTAAGTATCAAAATTAAAAAACATAGTGAGGATTATGTATTGTGTCAGTCTTTTTATATTGAGAAGATATTGAACAAGTTTAACTACTTGAAAATTAAAGACTAAAAAACCCCCACTTGATCCAAGTATCAAATTAAAATAAAAATATATTAAAAAAATAAAAATAAAAAAACCAATGAAAGAGCAGTTGCACAACTAGAGTATGATAGTTTTATACATAGTCTTATTTATGATATGCAATGCACAAGACCGAATATAGCATACACTGTTAGTAAACTAAGTAGGTTTACTAGTAATCCTAATATAAAACACTGAAAAGATGTACGTAGGGTTCTAGGTTTATCCAAAAGAAACCAATGAACTAGGACTATTGTACTCAGAATTTCCGGCCGTGTTAGAAGGATATACTGATGCGAGTTAGATATCGAGTGCAGGAGACAACAAAGCCACAACAGGATAAATATTCACCTTAAGAGGTGTAGCTGTATATCGAGAATCCAATAAACAAACATGCATAACGCACTCAACAATAGAGTCGGTTCCTAGCATTGGCTTCGACTAGCAAAGAGGTTGAGTGGTTAAGGGATCTTGTATTATAAATCTCATTCTATGCGAAGCCTATACCTGTCGTTTGTTTCACTTCATTGTGACGGTGAAGCCACTCTAACGAGAGCCTACAGCAATACATATAATGAGAAGTCCATATACATAAGTTTGAGACATGATTATATAAGGCAGTTGATTTAATATGGAATCATTCCAATCTCATTTGTGAAGTCAAGTAATAATTTGGTTGATTCTTTTATTAAACATCTAACGAGAGAAATAGTAAGGACAGTATCTAGAAGAATAAGGTTGAAACTCTTGAATCAAAGTTCCACCAGTGATATAAACCCAACCCAAAGTTAGAAAATCTCTAAAGTTTGGGTTTAATGGGTAGAAACAAATCACAGATATGTAGAAAGCTTCAGGATTAAATTTAGAAATAACTTCATCCAGGATGAAGAGTACTGCCCGTTACAAATAGAGGGCCGAGTCTTGGAACTCTTATATGAAATCCAGTCAACAAGCCAAGTGTTTTAAGTAATGAAAACACTAGAAAGATTTCACCTATATGAACATAGAAGTAGTGCCACTTTTCATGAGTTAGAGTTCTCTCAGGATTGTTCGTAAAACAGGATAAGAACATGACCATTAAAAGTGTTAGGCAAGTCATGTAAAGGAACTCACATAACGCAGATACTATTATATGTGTGGTATCTTCGGTTGTGTTATTTAAGAATAACTGGTTCAAAGATGCGGCTATCAGGGATTTCGACAAAACTTTAAATTGCTTCTAGTAAGGAAATATTCAAATAGTAAGATATCTTTCTCTATGCATAAGAGATGTCTTTAATCTCTGACAGAATTTTCTACTATTTATTTTAAAATCTAAGTGGAGATTTGTTGAAATTTTGGGTTTTAAAATAAATAAAATATTTTTAAAATTTTCGTTTTGCCTCCAAAAATGATTTTGAAATTTTCAAATGAAAAGTTATGATTCCTTTAGTTCCACATCGAAAAGAGTGAGAAAAGGTGTGGTTTATAAGTAATTGAATGGGTAGTATTCTTAATTGGAGAAATGGAGGATGAGATGATGGGTTTGCGTGTTCCAGTGCTTATGCATTGTTGAGTGTCAAATATTGCATATTTTCTCCTATTTATATCTTGGTTTTATAAACATGATATTGTTTAATGATATATTTTATACATGTTTGTGTTGCAAGGTGAATCTGAGAGCTTAGATTAAAAAGAATATTAAAAGCATGGATTTGATACTCAAGAATCACCAGAGCAAAGGATGGATCTTAGGAGACCAAGATTGAAGAATTCACATGTCAAATATCCAATGAAACCAAGTGATTCTCGACTAGCCTAAGCCCTACTTCGACCAGCCTAAGCTCTGCCTCGACTAGTCGAAGAAACTTCAACTCGAACTCCAAGAACATTATCTTTTAAATTCGCGCGATCCTTAACTCATCGAAGATTGCCTTCGACTCATCTAATGTTACGCAGATTTTGCACGGACTGCATAAATTTGAGGCGGTTTCCGAATTTTTCCAACTCGGTGCGAAAGTTGGAGTTCCTCAACTATAAATAGGAGTTCCCCAACTATAAATAGGAGTTCCTAGGATGTTCCTAGGCATCTTATAGAGTTCAAGGAGTGGCGCAAAAGGGTGGAGCTGCCGCTTGAGAGTTTTTCTTCCTCCTTAGTTGGTCTTTATGTTTTTGTTTAAGAGTTCTTAATTCAATCATGTCTATGGTTGGCTAAACCTCTTAGCTAGGGCTAAGAGGTGAAGCTTGTAGCGTGATTGAGATGTTTGCTTTGATTCGATTCGATTCATGTTTTTATTGAACCTTATGGATTCTAGTTCTTTATTAAAGAATATTTTTAATTTTTAATAATTTGTTGTGACAAATTACAATAGATCTGCAATTGCTTTGAATATCTTCTTTTCCTGATTTGAAATTGTAAAATTAGTAAGTCTCGTTGTTCACCATCGTCCCTTAGGCATGGTTATGTAATGGAATCCTTCCTAATCTTCACAATTCTCCAATGATTGGTTGTGGGATTGGTATATCATGTTGTTTGCTATTGTCTCCTAAGCATGGTTGGGTGATGAAATCACTTCCAATCCTCACAACTCTCATCTGTTAAGACTAGGTTCATGAGAAGTTCAAAGATCTAACCGTCTCTTCTTTCTCTAACTGAATAAAATAGGACTCTGATTCCAGTTGAATCTCTTCAATCATGCAAGGTAGCTTCCCAGTAGCTACAATGGATCCTTGGCACCATAGTTCCCACCTTTAAATTCATAAGTTTCAATTACCTTATTCAAAACACTCTTTTCAATTATTCAGATTTACATCTTCTTCTAGTTTTAATTCTAGTTACTTTCATAAACGTATAAGTTAGTCCCTGTGGATTCGACATTGATCTTACCGAGATTATTTCTACATCGTGACTCTATACTTGGGTTTGTGAACATGCATGCGCACGCGCGCTTGGGCATGGCCATGGGCATGGACATGGACAGCATGGCTAGACAACAAATAAAAGGTCTCAGTTGGATAATTTCATCCCTTTAGTAATTTGTTCATTCGCTCTGAATATGGAACCTTTGCAAAACCCAAGGGTTGAAATAATACTCGATCAGTCTAGCCTTTCAGGAATCCCCTGTGGAGGCACATAAACGTTTATCATTGAAAAAGGTCCAAATCTAACAGCTAGAATCTTCCCGCATCTTATTGCAATATATAGGGATGTATTACAATTTTCGAACAAACCTCTCCTACAGGGCAAGTGAGATTCTACAGTAGTTTTGGAACTTAAAAACTTAAGAAGGGTATTTCAGGCATGCAAAATTTCTGAAACAATAAGCTATGTTTGCTATTTAATATACAAATACGGATATACAGTCTTAGGGCTCGTTGGAAACCGGCTGCAATACAATTCTTAACACAAATTACACAATCTGAGTTATTTTCAATTTAAATTCCCAATACAAAATTTATTTCATGTTCTGAATGACAGAGCAATGGCATCGGTGGTTCTGCAAAGCAAAGCCCACACTCACCTCTCTACATGTGGCTGTGAAGGATCCAAGTCCCACAGTAGCAGGACATGGTGCAGACGTCAGGCCATTCATCTCGTTAGGTGAGCCACACATGTACGATGGCAACATGTTATTTTAAAAAGAATTTTCCCACTGTTCACATCAATGAAGTACCCTAATGGTCTACAGAGATTTTTTTTTTTTCTCCTAGGTCATCTCAATGGTGGGACCTACCTCATTCACAACTCAGATGTGCCACATACCCACATTCTTTGGCATATGCCACTGTGCATGTGGGCTTTATGTGGGCTTTATGTGGGCTTTAGCAGAACTATAAATGGCTGCATGTGGGGTTTAGCAGAACTGTAAATGGTCCTGACAACAGTATCCCCATCACAATGTGTTTGAAAAACCACCAAAGCATACACAAAGGCTGTGCTTGGATGCATGAGCAAATTGAATTCTGAACAGTTAGTTAAATGAGGAAATAACAGAAATCAATGATGTTTCCTAGTATTCATAACAGGAAGTAGCCCTCAATTCGCAGTTGCATTTCCTTTCACATCCCACATCAAAGTAATAATTGAAATCTCGAGCAATGATCCCCAAATATAAATGCTAGAGAAGTTCATGATTTGAACTTTTTTTTAACCCACTTTATTAGACTAACAATTGCAATTCAAAACGATAGTGCATCCAAACAAACCCAATAACTTCTAAATATGAACGATGTAATATCATCTAAGTAGGTGGATATAGCATTTGCTTGTGTTTTCACAATCCAAAGGAGAATGAGCAAACATACAGAGTTCTGCTAGAACGATCACAATATTCGAGTGAAATTAACTATCCACGTAGTGATACAAATTCGAAACTTACAAAGATGTAGACAAGAGCTGTCCCCCATCCATGCCTCAACCTTAACTCTCGCTGATGGGTGATCCGAACCCAATTGAGAAATCGAAGGTGATGCAAGTCATTTGGTTCCCGTTCCCGCCCAACAACTTCATCTTAAGTGTGTACTTGCCCTGTACACAGTATCATGGAAAAGGAAGACAACATGACTTATTCCAAAAAACAAGGTCAGTACATCATTAGTGCTTCTCTAATGATGCCAAGAAAAAAGATGAGCAATGACAGCATGTTTTGCTATGTTGGAGGACAGAGAAATTACAGGAACCCCAGACTGAGGATAGGCATAGTATCCTGAGTTTGAAAAAGAGAGACCTGTGGCTCAGTGATCCAGAACATTTGGTTTAACAGGCCCCACAAGCCCCCAGATTGGAAGATTGTATCCAATTTCTTTTTCCTCTCACTGAACGTGGACAGTTGCTATATATTTTATTATTTCATCACAGACCTGCAGTGACCCTATTGGGACTAATCAAACGTTATCTAATCTGGGAGATCATTAATAGAATATATCCATGATGGGGCCCACTAGATTAACAGTTTGGGAAATGAAACTTGGGCCCCATGTGCCCAAACTCAAGTTAGGGATAGTATGCATATCATCCAGCTGAGGATAATGATTCCTCCAACAAAAATAAATAAGGCCAAAAGAAAAACAACATACAGGTGGCGTGATTCCTGGCAAAGTTTGGGTGTGAGAGATCACAAAATCGCCTGTTGAGATTGGGCAAGATGTCTCCTCACAGAGGTTGTGGCTCTCGCTGTGAATGTAGAATCCAAAATATGAAACATCAATCTGCAACTTACCTCCCGTGATAGCTTTATCTGCATCACAATATCAGGAGACTTCAATTAGAGTTCTACCTAGGAGCTGCTATTTACAGCCCCACTTTTTTCTTTCTTTTTTCCCTTTTCTATTCATGCAGTATTTTTCTACTTGTGTACTAGATTACTCCAGTGATAGCTTTATCTGCATCACAATATCAGGAGACTTCAATTAGAGTTCTACCTAGGAGCTGCTATTTACAGCCCCACTTTTTTCTTTTTCTTTTTTTCCTTTTCTATGCATGCACTATTTTAATACTTGTGCACTAGATTAGTACTTCTTGACACCATTCAAGCACCAAAAGCTAAAAAATATAAAAGTATAAAACAATATATATATATATATATATATATATATATATATATATATATATATATATATATATATATATATATTGTGAGCATAAAACAAGGGGTATAAAAGATAATTTCCCTTCTATCTCAGGTGAATTTCACTTTATAATTGTTAAATCTGTAAAAACATTTGGGTATATTGTTTTTATTTGTAGTGGGCCTGTTAGTTGGGTTTTAATAGAATTTGAGCTACTCCTTTTAAGTCATTGCTCAAGTAAAAGGGATATTTATGTAATTTCCAGCATATTGCTGGAAGCCCTAATAAAATAAGAGGCTGGAACATGTGGGAGCTGAAGTCCAGCGGTTCTCTTTTATTCTCCCGTCTCTCTCTCTCTCTCTTATTACTTCTTTTTTCTCTATTTTCTATTTTTATATTTCTGTTCAATACCACTTTACATTGTACCAGAGCATACCTAGGAGTGATTCAGGCCTCACAGCCTTCTTCTTTTCAACCCTAGTTGCTGGATCAAGTATTAGGGGCCTTATAAAACTGTAGAGAACTGATCAGACCTTAAGGAAATCTGTCTCGTCGTTTCTTTGTGCAGAAAACAATACGTTTTCTGCATAGTTTGTTAAGTAGAAGGAATCGCTAGCAAAAGGAAGAATAGGAGCCTTGGCGGAAAATGGAGGCTTGCTGATTTTTCTCATAAGGTGATGTTTAAAATTGATTTTGTATTTGTTACACCATGTAGAAGCAATTTTTTAGGAGACCTTTTCCATCTGTAAGGTTATGTGTGATGTGTGAATGATATCGATGAAGATTCTAGTAATGATGGGCCAGATGTTTTATGCAGTACCGTTCTGGATTTGTAGTTGATTGTGGTTCTCATAATTAAGTCAGCGTCTGTTTTTGTAATATAAATTAAAGTTGATAGTGGGGTAACTATGGAACCCAAAGGTGTGATTGTTGGACAGTCATGTGGACTAAGTCAATTGAGGTGTTTCTCTGAGCCTGTGAAAAGGATCAATTTCTCACGGAACCAAGCTTGAGGAATTTGATTCTAAATATAGACAATGGATGTCTGACGATGCTCAGATTTGATTGTGGTTGTGGAATAGCATGGAACTTGAGGTAAGTTCCAATTTGGTGTTCTTAAATATGGTAAAGAATATTTGGGATATTGTGAGGAAGATGTACTCTTTAAAACAAAATATTTCTTGAGTATATCAGCTACAAGAGGAGATCTTTTCGTTACAAAAGGGTGATAAGTCCATTGACTGGAATGTGGGAAGAGCTTTCCATATATCAACCCATTACCTCTGATGTCATTCTTATGAAAAAAGCAAATGGGAAGATACGGAAGTCATGAAACTCTTGTCTGGATTTACCTAAAGAATACCAATCAATAAAAGATTAGATTTTGGGAGGCATATCCATTCCTTCAGTGGTTGAACAGTGCTTGCAATATGTAAGTGCTATGATGTTAAGCACACATAGATTGTCGAATTTCGTGAGACAAAAGCGCATCAAGGTAGAACTTGAAGATCAGCTCAAGATTGGCTTATGGTCAAGACAAGATCAACACATCTTCTCAAAGAAATCGTCACCCGTATTCAAGACAAAGTTCAAGACATAGTTCAGGACAAAGTCCAAGTCAAAGTTCAAAGACAAAGTACAAGTCAAAGTGACTTAGATATTTGATAACCCTAGAAAGATCTTAGGATTAGGTGTGCTTTCAAAATTATTTATCATGGGTTTTTATAGGTTTTTATAAGCGTTTTTGCTTTGGAATTTGGCTAGCCTAACTTCTGGTTTGGCTAGCCTAAACTTCCTCGGCCAGCCCAACTTCAAGCCCAAGCAAAATAACAACTTCTGTTGAAAATTCAGCTAGCTCGAGTTTTGGTTCGTCTAGCCCAAGCTTGAAATTCGGCCAGCTCGAGAAAGTTTGGATGAAATTCCAGCAACACAAATTTTTAGAATTCGCAGGAATTCTGCCAACCGAATGGCAAATTCAGCTAGCCGAATTGTGATGTTCGGCCAGCCGAATTTTGGATAATTCTTATCCCGCGCGATCCAAAATCCGCTGAACAGAATTCGGTGAACTCGGGCTAGTCGAAGCCTATCTTAGGCTAACCGAAGTTCTAACTTCTTTGCCTATAAATTGAGTCTTTCTCTCATTCCAAATTACAACGAAAATTACAATCATTCTTCTGCAAGAGAGAGAGAAGCTCAAGTCCTCGACAAGCTATTTGTTAGTATTTATAAATTTTATTTTAATAGCTTATTCAATTCCATTTTTCTCAAGATCATTTTATTCTTAATCAAAGAGAGTAAACTATACTCCTCTTTGAGATCTAAGAGAATTAAATCAAGTAGCATTTGGGTTTTCCTTTTTTAAAAAATCTATAGAACCCTAGACTATTTCTATTTGATTGAACACTGCACCATCTACGTTTAAGAAAGAAGTCCTTCTGCTACAAGCTTCTGCTACGTCTTCTACATTTATCTCAGTTGAGCTTTTGTCTGAGATAGCCTGTGAAAATCTCAGTAGGGTTTTTATTGTGATAACCCGTGAAAATCACAAGGAACTGTATCACGTTATTAAGGTGATCCTATGAAAATCTTTTTATAGTGATAGCCAAAATTACGAGGGTAGTAATTTTGGGAGTGGAGTAGGTGTGGTTGTTTTAAGCACCGAACCACTATAATTCTTTGTGCCATGTGGTAAATGCTTTGTTATTTTTGGTGATTGGATGTTATTTATATTTCATTCTTATAGTGAATGTTGTAATCCTTTTATATACTCTTGCTAGTTTGAAAGTTTGATTTTAAAGACATTCGTGAAATAAGGTTGTCCTGCCTAATATTTTAAGTGAAGGTGGTCCTACAAATTATTTGGAATAAAGGTTGCAATACTCAAGCGATTAAGATTTTTATAATCTTTTCATATTTCGCATTTCTTTCGATTATTTGGAATTATCCTATTCAACCCCCCCGGGACATCGCTAGCTCTCCATTTCAATATCGACTGATATTATGGATATCACATGTCAGTAATAAGAAATCGATGGGTAATAAAAGGCCCAGATTCCTGAATATTGGCGATGATATTGCAAGATATCGCAAAGTATCGATATGTATCAACGATATCGCAAGATATTGTGCGATATCGATGTTTTTTGTGAAGGTTTTTACAATGTATCAACGATATATGTCTATATCAACAAATATCATTGATGCTTCACAACAAATGGACATTGCCCTTCCCAAAACCCCAAAAAACGATTATTTTTTTCCCCCATTTTTCTTCAAATTTCTCTCTTCTAACCTATTAGTGGGTGAATTTTGTTCCATTCTTTGCTTGGACTTGGGAGGAAAACACACATTAGAAATTGGAATAAAGATTTTTCTTGCATTTGGGGTCATTTCTCATTCAGTCAATAATTTTTCGTGTTGATCGTTTTTTTTAACTTAAATCGTATAAAGTAAGTGTGAAAACATAAAACATCCTTGATTCTTCATTTTTTGCATAGAAAATCAAGGATTTTAACCTTCGATTTCAAGATTCGAGTGTAGGTGGCCCAATTTGGAAAAAAATTTGAGGAAAATTCAAATCTTCCCCAATTTCTCCCAAATTGCTTGTAATATTGCACTCCAAACATGAAATCAAGCATAGGGCCTGATCTACTAATTTGTTAATTTTTTTCAAAATTCAAAAAATAAAAATTATCTTTTAATTAAAATATTATTTTTTGTAACTTGCCTCCAACCAACAATCAATTGAGTGCAATTTGAAACTATTTAAGAGTGTTTGATGAAATGATCATCACATATACTCTAATTTCCAAATTGAGTGTAGATGGCCCGATTTGGGAGGAAATTTGAAATTTCTCCAATTTCTCCCAAATTGCTTGCAATGTTGCACTCCAAACATGAAATCAAGCATGTATGATCTACTAATTTGTTAAGTGCTTGTCTGTTGGAGCACAAAAATCAATTGCGCACTCACACAACAAGGCTATGTTGCGCAACCGTGCAACTGAAGAAAGAAGGCAAAGTTCTGTAGTAGTGAAGAAAGGAAGCAGGGCATGACTGGGAGGCCAATGGCACTATCGCACATCGACCATCTCGCGACACATAGATGTGTCGCGCGACCATGCAACAAAGAAGGATATCGCAACCTCGCAGCATGCTCTATTGAGCATGTTTGGGGTTTCACACATGCAAATGCCTATAAATACCCCATCACCCTTCTCATTTGGACATTAAGAACATTCAAGAGCTCTAGGAGTCAAAGAGCTACAAAATTCAGGTATCTAGGAAGGAGAAAGGAAGAAGGAAGGAGTCTGATGGGGACATCATGCGCACACGCCCGGCCCCCACCCAACGCACGTACTCAAGGAGGAGGAAGGCCCTACTATCGATCTAGATCGACGACGACGCCTATGAAGGACCCCATAGTTAGGGGTTGTGCTATGAATCATTAGAGTGGACCCGATCATCATGTGGATCCCACCATTGGATCTCATGATCATGGCCCACTATCCTAGATAATCTACGACTTTAAGTTTTGGTTATTATCGTTATTAGAAACATCATGAACGGTTTTAATTGCGTTAATTAGTTGTTATTTCTATTACTTCGTCTCTAAGTATTAGTATACGCACATGACGCGGCTTTTGAAGTTTAGGGTTTTTTAATAAATATGCAACCCCATGTAGGTTTTTTCTCATTGAAGCTTATGAATAAAATTCTGCATTTTTGCTTCCCTATCCCTCTGATTTAAAGAAGCTAATTGGGTGCGAAACCCTCCCTTCCTCAAAGGGTTAACTACCGTGGTGTAAAGCTACAACTATTCAAATCATCCCCATCTTCCCCGCCCCACATCCATCATCTCTCACAGCCATCCCATCTTCAGATTTATCCTTTTTTGGCACTCAAGTTCTCTTCTAAAGCAGATTTCCAGATTCTGGCCCACCAGGGGGCTGAAACGTCGACGAAGCACCATGCACTCACCGTACATCAGATCGGCTTGAAATTTGGCATGAGAGAGGACCTCCCCTGGCCGACCAGACCCTAGCTGGATGTTTTCAGTTTCGTGGGCCCCACACACGTGCGGACAGAGGTCCAGGCACATGCGTCTGGGCTGGGCCAGGCCACTGTCCGCACGCGCGGATTGTCTAAAGTTCTGGATTTTTCTATCTTCTCTCCTTTTTACCTTAAATTCCAAACCTTAATCATAGATAATCCCAAATCCCAAGTTTTTTCCACTTTTGCAAACCCTAGGCTTTTCCCGAATTGAAACATGGTGAATCTCTCAAATTGGAGAACAATCCTTTGCAAGACTGGATGAATCTTACACTCCTTTGGGCATTGTTTGGTTTATAATTTTACTTGATCCAGCCCTAAACGTGTGTAAGCTTAGATCCCCATAGATTCCCCTTGTTGAATGTTTGAACATATGTGGGACGTGGAATATTGTGATTGTTTAAGATTGGTATGATCTAAAGCTTGAAATCTTGCAGATCATATTTAATTTTCATGTCCTGCATCAAATTTAATATCAAAGCTTAGGTTATTTTTAGGGGAATGCATTCCGTGTTTAGGGTTCAGTATATTTATGTCCATTATGCATCAAGTCTCCTCATATAGGGCTGTCTATGACCCATAATTCACAATATGGACTGCTGAATTTTCTGTTGTCAGAAAATCCCCAAATTTCATGACTGAATTTTCTGTTAACAAATTATTTGGGCAGTTATGTTGCTGGAATTTTAGTAGCATTGTATAGTTTCCCTCATATAGAGTTCCTATAAGATCATTTAGTCCTATTTAGACGCATATAGTTGCATTAGAGGATCTTTGAATTGAGTGGTTGTATGTCCACACGTACTGGTCGTGGTTTTGGTTTGCACCCCACGCTAAACATGGAGCAATTACAAGAGTCAATGGACAAAATAACCCGACAGTTTGAGTCTTTGGGTAAGCACTTGGAACAACATATTGACCAACGCTTAGATCAGATCAATTGCGTGTCACCCAACTAGAGACCTCCGCCCGGGCAAACCCCACAATAGGGGAAGATGCCCAATCTCAGGCAGGTGGTCAGGAGGACAAGCAAAGGAATGGGAGTGGCCAAAGGAATGGTCATGGGCGAGCACCCGTGCACCCACACCGCGAGGGGCATCATGATTATTATGACCCAGATGCGCAACTCTTCAAGGGAGTTAGAGTAGAGGCCCCTACGTTTGATGGCCACTTGGACCCTAAAGCTTTTCTAGTTTGGTGGCGGATATGGACCACTATTTTAAATGGTATGACATGCCGGATGTTCATCGAGTCCGATTTACCAAGATGAAGCATTGTCAAATTTCATTAAGAAATAAATAATTAATTAATTATTACGAGCCACTGTGAACTATATGGGTCTAGGCCACAACCAATCACATCATTCATAGGTATATTTCTCAATTTCTACTTCTTTTACTTTTGAATGAATTGGTTGTGTTTTCATACATGTCTTCTTACATTTATAAATATTATGAATTCAATTTGAACATAGTTGCATTAGTTCAGTCAGACAATTGATAGCTTAGGACCCTATACAAAGAAAACTTTTTTTGAGATGTTATGATCTAAAAGTGTGTATTAAGGTCTTTTTTAACAATCCTTGAAGTTTCATTGAAAAATTCAACCAATTTCTCAATGTTTCCCATTGTTTCCCAAAAATTGCGATAAATTACCCGATACAAACAATATATCTCATGTGATAACCTATACGTATCCGTATCCCAAGGCTGCAATATGTAGCTCGATACCGATATTACGTTGAAGTTTATAAGAGGCTTTAAAGAGTCTCTTGCAAATGAATCTAACAATACTAGTGTTAATGCCCCTAATAAAACTGTTGTGTCCACTACTTCTAGCTATTCTGGTTTACGTGGAGGTCGTTGGTGGTCGTATAGGGCATGGTTCTTAGAGGCGGTAGATTTTCAAGGAGGGGTAGTGATGGGGGCCTTAAAGTCTACAAAAGGAGAATCAAGGCTGGGGTGGGGCCCACAAGTCTTCTCCAGGCTCCTTAGGCCAAGCCAGCTGACCACTCTAGCAAGCCAAAATAGGTGGTGCAGTTGGGCCCCCTTGCCCAACAAGTGCGTGTGCGCTTTTTGTTAAGAAAAGTCATTTGCAAGGGTATTTCTATAATGAGACTTTTGTAGGGGTGTTTTGTAATATCTCTTACAAGCCAGGTAGCCTTTATTTAAGGTCTTCTTGGGGGTAAAGGGGCATATTGTAACTTGGTTTGAAGAAAGAAAACGAAAGAGGTGTCGACTCCTCTTCTGTCTTGATGTCGAGTCTAAGACCCTCGGTGCGGATTCCAGGTAACATCTATCTATTTCCCCTCCTCTTAATCTCCTGGAATCTTCTTCTCTTCTAATCTTCACATCTTCTCTTTAAAACCTTTGAATCTCCATTCTCTCTTTATTTCTTTATTCTTGTTGCCTGTCCTCTTAACAATTTGGTATCAAAGACCTAGGTTTGTTGATGTCGACTTTCACCGACAAATCCTACCGTGGGAGATTTACGGATGTGCAACGGGATGACATGCTAACATGCATGGCGGATCCAATCGACTACTTGGTGCGTCACACGAATTCATTGGAGATGCGAGTGGAGCGACAGGAGTGAAGGAATGAAAGAAATCATGCACCCGCAAACCCTCCACATGACACGAGAGATGGCAAGACTTCTGAACAACAAGTGGCAGAGGGCAGAGGGAGAAGGCGAGGTCGATGACCTTCCATGAGAGCATCCAGCGGCACCTGTTAATGCAACCGTTGATAGGACTACTTGGGAGCAATTTATTCCTCCACAAGGTACGCTCATGGAGACTGTACCAAGGTATTTTAAAGGAGACCAACCAGAACATAACTATGCAGCTGATGATATCATGAAGAAGGTGAGAATAGATGTACCTGATTTCATTGGCAAGCTAGAGCATAATCAATTTCTTGATTGGTTGATAACGTTGGAGGATTACTTCGAATGGTACGACATGGATGATGATTGCCAAGCCCGGTTTGCAAAGATGAAGCTTGAGGGACATGCTCGTGTTTGGTGGAAAAGTGTGGAAGATCGTGTGTATCGACTTAGTCAGCCCCCTATTGTTCATTGGGAAGAGATGAAATCGAAGCTAAAAGAGAAGTACCTTCCTCTTGATTACAAGGATATGCTTTATGAATGGTTGGTCAAACTTCGGCAAGAGAGCATGGTAGTGGAAGAATACATGGAGCGTTTTAACGAACTCATGCTCCATTGTCAAATCAATGAAGAGGAACGACATACCCTCTCTCGTTTCAAGTTAGGCCCTAGATCTGAAATTCAAAGGGAGATGATTACTATGAGACTTTATGGGATAGATGATACCTTCCAATTAGCTCTGAAAATTGAGCAACTTAAACAGTCCATTGGGAGAAGATTTGGCACAGTTGCTGGGGATTTGATGACTCGTAGAGCTGCTGAAATTAGTCGGACAACAAGGGCTCCTGATAATGTAGCTACCAGCAAGCCTGCAAATTCAAAGCCACCTCGTTTGGCAGAGAATCAAGGCAAGGCTCTTGTAGGGAGTGATTCACGTGCAGGGATATGAAAGACGTGGATTGCTATAGTTGTGGTGGAAAGGGGTATTATGCATCACGTTGCCCTCAGAAGGTCAATGCTATTGTGCGGAAGAAGAGGACAATGAATCCAAGGGGGGGAAAAGACCCAGGTGAGACGGATGGACGGCAAGAAGACACCTATGAATGTGGCCTAGAAAATGGAATATTAGTCGTGATTCAAAGAGTACTTGTAGCCCCTAAGAAGGATGAGACCGAAGATTGGCGACAAACTACTCTTTTCAAAACCAGAGTTAGGTGTGGTGATAAGGTATGCAACCTAATATTTGTTGAGGGAAGTTGTTCAAATGTGGTGTCGCAAGAGCTAGTTGGGAAGATGCAACTACTAATGCAAGCATAGCCCTACAAGATTGCATGGGTCAATGACACGACCATTCCAGTATAAAGAGGTGCATGGTAAACTTTAAGATAGGCCACTATGAAGATTCCATTTGGTGCAATGTACTTCTCATATACTTCTTGGGAGGCCTTGGCTTTATGAACGAAAGGTCCGAAGGTGTTTAGTGACAGAAAGGCCAACACATTTACCTTCAAATTCAATGGCAATAAGATTCTCCTTACACCTATGAAAGCAAGTGAATGAGTGAAAGGGAAGGTTGAGCCAAAGAAGTCATCTAATGCCTTTTATCTATGAAACAATTCAAAGAAGGGAGCAAAGAGGGAGGTGTTGTATAGGCTCTAGTGAAGCGGGAGGTTAGAGACAAGGTCTCTAGAAATAGGCAAGTGACGAATCTGGGGGTAGAAAGGTTAGTGTCTGAATTTTCAGATTTGGTACTTGACAAGTTGCCGGATGAATTACCACTTATGAGGGATGTTCAGCATGTTATCAACCTTGCCCTGGGATCTATGCTTCTTGATCTACCAGCCTACAGGATGAATCTAACCAAGTATGCTGAGTTAAAGAAGCAGGTTAATGAATTGTTGAAGAAAGGCTTTATCAAAGAAAACCTTAGTATGTGTGTTGTCCCGGCCTGTTGACGCCAAAGAAGGACAGGAGTTGGCAAATGTGTGTGGACAATCATGACATAAATAAAATAACTGTTAATTACCGCTTCTCAATACTACAACTTGATGATATGCTCGGCATGTTGGCTGACTCTAAGGGCATGTTTGATTTCCGGGTGAAATGGTAAATACCGTGTAAAAAAATAATTATTATTTCCCTGTGCATTTATATCATACCTGATTTGACTACTTACTTTTTGACACAAAAACCAAGAATATTGCAAAATACCCGTGGGTCCCACTATGATGCATTTTGCTTATCCACACCATTCATCCATTATTCCAGTTGAATTTATAGCAGGAGTAAAAAAAATTAGGCATATCTAAAACTCAAGTGGACCACTTCATATAAAAAAGGAAATTGAATACTGACCGTTAAAAACTTTGTGGGGCCACTGTTTCTTTTGGCGTGGGCCACTTGAGTATTGGATCTGCTTCATTTTTTGTCTCTTGCTTCAAAATATTGTAGTAAAACAGATGGACGGAATGGATATATCATATGCATTATCATGTGGTTCAAAAATTAAAGTTACCTCTTTTGAACCAATTTCAAAGACACGAATTCCTATGAGTTTTCAAACACGTGAAACAGGGGGAATTACCATTTACCGTGTATTTACCATTTCTTTGAAAAAACAAACAGGCCCTAAAGTCTTTTCAAAGATCGACTTGAGAAGCGGCTACCACCGGATACGGATCAGACGAGTGGACGAGTGGAAAACAACATCCAAAACAATGGATGGGCTCTACGAATGGTTGGTTATGCCTTTCGAACTGACCAATGCTCCTAGCACCTTCATGTGAGTCATGACTTAGTACTACATCCCTTTATCAGTCGCTTCGTTGTCGTCTATTTTGATGATATACTTGTGTATAGCAAAGAGACCGCCGAACACATTAATCACCTTCGACAAGCTATGAGAGTTCTCAGAAAAGAAAAACTCTACACTAACTTCAAGAAGTGCACTTTTATGAGTGCCAGCATGATCTTTCTTAGCTTTATGGCATCTTCACGTGGTGTAGAAGTTGACCTAGATAAAGTAAAAGCAATATTGGGCTGGCCTATTCCTACCAAGGTGTCCCATATCGGTATCGGTTGGCGTAACGGTGCCCTCCGAAACCGATACGGATACGGGGGCGTAATGGCGATACGGGGGCGTAACGGCTCGTAACGGCGCAATTTTATTTTTTATTTTTTTTGCCAAAAAAATATGGATTAAATCCGAAATATTCTAAGCATTCCAAATATGCATTCATTTATAACTTGGAACATGTTTATGGTGGTGTAATGGTCCACTCTTTGGTGAGAAGTTGTATCGGACTATCTGATTAATTTTTTAACCAGGTAACTTGAATTTGACTACAAAATTCATATATTTAATTTTCTAAATATGTAATTTATATACTTAACAATTTGATATCATTTCTCCCAATAGTTCTTTAAAAAAATGAAATTAAATTAAGGTAGATGGTGTTGCCAATTTGGGGCTGACTTGGAGGACCAATCTATGCTCCAAATCAGCCTCAAATTCATGCAAATTATTGTCATTATCCCACTTACGAATTGGTGGACATTTATTGGATAGTGAATCATGAAAAAAATCAAAAGGCCCTATTTTAAAAAATAAGTTCACAAATTAACAATTAAAACTATTCAAACAATTTGATTTTGGTATTGTGAGTTAGCAATTACAGTCCATAATTTAATTGCTAAATTTTAAGTTAATTCTTGTCTCATGTACAATTTTTTAAGGCTCGAATTAGGCGGGACTCGGATTGTGAAGTGCAACACACATGTCAAAGTTTTTTGGGCCCCACCCGTGATGAATGTGTTATATCCACACCGTCCATCCATTTTGCCAAATAATTTTAGGGCATGAACCCAAAAATGAGGCACATCCAAAGTTCAGGTGAACTGCACCATAAGAAACAACAATAATTAAACGTTCACCATTAAAAATTTATTGGGGGCTATAAAAGTTTTAGATCAAGCTGACATTTGTGTTTTCCCTTCATCCACATCAGTGTGACCCAATTAATAGGTTAGATTGAAAATAAACATTACAGTGGACCTTAAGAAATTTTTAATGGTTTGCATTCTATAACCACTATTTCCTATGGTGTGGTCCACTTGATATTTGGATATTACTAATTTTTTGGATCCTGACCTAAAATGACGTGGCAAAATGGATGGACGACATGGATAAAATATATACATCATGGTGGGGCCCACTCGGGTCTGATCAGATTGGATGGAAAATAAACGTTACCGTGGGCCCTGCGAATTGTTTAATGGTGAAAATCATTATCTCCGCTGCTATTTTTGGTGTGGTCCAGATGATCTCTGGATATAATTCATTATTTGGGCAGTGCTCTAAAATGATCTCTGAAAATAGATGAACGATGTAGATGTAATAATTACATCACTGTGGAGCCCACATAACTTTGATCTCCTTTGAACCGTTCGTACAACTTGGAGCTTGAGGAGTGTCACCGCTCGTCTTAGCGTGACACGTACCTACAGCAGCTGGTGCATGGTACTCCAGCGAATTAAAAAAATAAAGGGTGAGAGAGGGAAACCGAAAAGAAAAAAGAGGGAACGAGGGAAAGAAGAGAGAGAGAGAGAGAAGAAGAGGCCGCAGGCCGCAGCTGCATCTGCCGAAGAAGAAGAGGAAGAAGAAGAAGAAGAAGAAGAAGAAGAAGAAGAAAATAAAGGAAAAAAGGTAAAGTTTTTTTTCTTTTTTTTCAAGACCTGTAACAACCGTTACGGGTCTGTAACAGCTGTTACGGTCACAAAATTCCGTAACGGCTGTTTCGACCCCGTATCGCGTAACGGGTCCCACCGTTACCGTTACGTATCGACCGTTATGGCTGATACGTAACCGATTTGGGATACCTTGATTCCTACTAATGCGCACGAAGCGTGAAATTTCCATGGGATGGCTACCTTCTACAGGAGAGTTGTTAGAAATTTCAGCACCACTATGGCACCGATTACTGTGTTTGAAAAAGGAGTAGTTCATGTGGACCAAGGAAACTACTAAAGCTTTTGAAGACAAAAAAGCTCAGATGACCGCAACCTCGGTTATTCATTTGTAGGACTTCAATAAGGTCTTCGAAGTTGTTCGAAGTCGCTTGTGATGCTTCTCATGTTGGTATTGGAGTACTTTGTCAAGATGAACACCCGGTGACCTACTTCATTAAAAAGTTGAATGAAGCCAAACAGAAGCACTCCACATACGACGTGGAATTTTACACAGTGGTGCAGGCACTGAGGCATTGGCGGCATTACCTCATCGGCAAAGAGTTTGTTCTTTTTACTCTGACCATGAAGCACTCAAGTACCTCAATTCCCAAAAGAAGTCAAGTCATCAGCACGCCAAATTGAGTGCTTATCTCCAGGAATTCAACTTTGTGCTAAAACATAGGTCGGGAGTTGAGAAAATAGTAGCCGACACATTGAGTATATGAGCCCACTTATTGACAAAAATGTCAGCTGAAGTGATTGGCTTCGACTAGATAAAGCGTGACTATGGGGGGATGATGATTTTGGGCAAATTCACGCAGATTTTCATACCGGGCAGCAAGCAAATCACCCAAGGTTTAGTGTGCATGATGGATATCTCTTCTTTGGGACTCGTCTATGTATATCGGGCACTTCTCTGCGGGAACATGTGATGCGAGAATTACACGCGAGTGGCCTCGGTGGTCATTTTGGGCGTGATAAGACGGTTGCCAAATGAGAGATTTTATTGGTCTTCCTTGAAGTGAGACATGGCGAGATGGGTGCAGCAATGTCGAATTTGCCAGCTTGCCAAAGGACAGAAGCAAAATACGGGCTTATCCACACTGCTGCCCATACCTCAAGAACCATGGTGGGACATTATTATGGATTTTGTTTTGGGTTTGTCGAAGACTATACAAGGTAATGATTCAATCTTTGTCGTAATAGATATGGCTCATTTTATTTCTTACTCTTAGACCTCGGATGCTCTGAAGATAGCCACCATGTTCTTCCGAGAGGTAGTTCGCCTACACAGTGTACCAAAATCTATTATATCTGATAGGGATGTGAAGTTTATGAGCTACTTCTGAAAAACGTTGTTGAAGATTATGAGCACCAAGCTTGAGTTGTCAGCTGCATATCATCCTCAAACAGATGGGATAGAGTTAGTTGACCGAAGTTTGGAAAATCTACTATGGTGCTTAGTTGGCGACCATGTTTCGAGGTAGGACCAGATTCTGTTGATGAATGAATTTTCTTACAACAGCCGGTTAATCGGTCAACTGGATTGTGACCATTTGAGGTAGTATTGGGAATGAAACCAAGACAACCCATTGATTTGTTTGCCTTGCCCTTGGATGCGCAACCGAGCGAGGATGCTGAAACTTTTGCCCGACATATGTGTGACATCCATGGAGGAAGATAACAACCAGCAATGAAATATATAAAGAGCAAGCTGACTTGCATCGGAGCATCATGAAATTCAAGGAGGGTGACCAAGTGATGGTACGTCTCCAACCAGAAAGATTTCCTAAAAGGAAGTATCAAAAGCTTCACTCCAAGAGCATCGGTCCTTTCAAAATATTGAAGAAAATCAACGCTAATGCTTGTCTTGGAATTGCGAAGATTTACCCATCAGCTCAACATTCAATGTTGAAGACTTGATTAGTTATCATGGCCATCACGAAGATGAAGAATGTGAAGAGCAAGCCATGAGGTTGCCTACATTGAAGACGTGTACTGATAATTGCTTAATATTGCATGATTATCCTCAATTTCGCATCCTTTTCCCATGCATATCAATGGTAAATTGGTCCTCGTTATATGAATTTTAAATTGTGCAGAAGATTGATAGAAGTCCAAGATGATATGAGCCATTCATGAAGATCAGAGCCCAAAAGAGATCAAGCTCAGGAGCATTTGAAGTCTGAAGAAGTGAAGTTTTGATTATCAAAAGACTTAGACACTTTCCATGGAAGAAATCATCGATCGTGCGCATTTAATTCAAGAAAATACACAAAAATTTCGATTCAATCGATAAGATGATTGATTCAATCGATAGTCCTTCGATTGGTGTCGATTGCATCGATCCAATCAAGAAAATTCCGAAATTCCAAAGTTGGTCGTAAACATATTTTAGCACCTTCGATTCGATCGATCAGGTGCTTCGATTCGATCGGTGGCTATCGATTACAATCGATTCGATCGA
The DNA here is from genome assembly GCA_021015155.1 of Magnolia officinalis. Classification (NCBI taxonomy): domain Eukaryota; kingdom Viridiplantae; phylum Streptophyta; class Magnoliopsida; order Magnoliales; family Magnoliaceae; genus Magnolia; species Magnolia officinalis. The sequence goes on from JAJHSJ010000007.1 coordinate 52,998,675, forward strand.
AAGGTTCAATCGACGATTCGCGCGGAAGTGCGTGAGTGCAGGATTTGTTTTAAAGTCAATTGCGAAACTCTATTTAAAGGTAGGGGTGTACACGAACTGAGCTAGCTCAGTCAACTCGCTCGACTCGGCTCGAAAAAGCTCGAATCAGCTCGTTTTAAAGCTACGTTCGATTTGAGTCGAGCTGGTTTTTAGAGCTCGAAAATGAGTTCGAGCTAGCACCAGCTCGACTCGACTCGGTTCGATATATAGCTCGAACCTAGCTCGACTCGGTTAGGTAGTATAAGTAAAAGAACAGAAAAAGAAGAAGAAATGAGTATTCTCTGATGTTTCAACAGGAATTCCAGAAATGAATCTATGTAATTGAAGTAAATGCAAAACATAAAACAAAGCAATGGGTATTCTCTAATGTTGCTCACCAAGTGTTTGATGAAACGACTCAACGAAGTGCGACTGGTGGTAAGGAAGGTATGTTTCATCAAACAAATCCCCTTTTTTCTTGATTTTGATGTTGCTTACAAGGTGTTTGATGAAATACCTATAAAATTGCTACTGGTGTTTTACTTTCAGTGAGAATTTGAAGGTGCAGTCCATGTGTTTGTGAAAATATTGCATAGGCGAACTTGGCTTGATCTTGGCTTGAACTCAGCTTGAACTGGCCCGAGCTACTGACCGAACCAAGCTGAGCTGGCCAGTCAGGCTCGAGGACCGAGCCGAGCCGAGTTCGAGCTGAGATCAACTAGTGGCCGAGTTGAGTCGAGTTGAGGCCAGCTCGACCCAGTTCGACTTGATGTACACCCCTATTTAAAGGCCTCCAAAGTACATTTAGGGCATCAACCAAACAAGGGGAGAGAGTGAGAGGCGGAGAATCTTCTTCTTTTAGTTTTTTTTCTTCCTCTTCTTTTCTAGTTCTAGTTTTTCTATGTTTTCTTCTTTGAGATTAGTTTTTCTTAACACTATATAGTTGGTTAATCTCTTAGCTAAGGGTAAAGGGTGAACCTTTTGATGAATTCTTAATGTTTAATTCGTTTTAATTCAATATTCATGATTTGATTGATGAATTCTAAATGATGTGATTGAATTTCTAGTTTGGTGAAAGTATTGATCTGTAAAATCCCTTGATCTATTGTTAACTCCAGGTACAGTAGATGCTTGGAATTCCCTACAATTAATTACTTAGTTCTTCATGTTTAGATCAATCAATTAAGATTCATATCTTTGTTGGGAATTATTAACTGATTTAACTATTTCATCTTCCGATTGGAACGAATCATTATTCGATTCCAATTAAGTTATAAGTTTGAATTGATAAATTGGCATTGAGGATTGATTAAAAGTGGATCCCTAGCGCCTTAGTTATCTTTTATTGACTTGTTTCTATGCAACTTCAAATTTGCCCTAACGGGAAAAACTCATAATTCTTCTAGTTCTAGTAATGTTTTTACCCTCTAGTCCCTGTGGATCGACCTCAGACCCACCGAGTACTTCACTACCTGCACTTGGGTATAGAATATCATAGTTGTAGCAAGTTTCTGATGCCATTGTTGGGGAGTGCGATTTTAAGAACACTTTAAGATAGGTGTTTCTATAGTTTCTGTTTTTAGGCTAGTTTTTATTTCTGATTAGTTAAATATCTACTAACATCTTTTGTTTGTTTGTTTTTTAGGATTGTCTTCAGTTGTGAGTCGTCGTCTCGGATAACCTCTTTCCTCATCCGTCTTTTATTTGCTTTCTTAGATAATCTTTCCTACTTTTCTGTTAGGATTTAGTTTTTTTTTTTTCTAGGGTTTTTGTGTGTTCATGCCCAAGTGGACACATGATCACATAAAGCGTCTTCTAAGTGAAGGAATTTTAGTTAAAGGGTTTGTCCAATCACCATGTTAGAAAATGCCCTGATACTTGTGAATTAACCGGAACCATGGCTGAGAACGAACCTAATCAAGATGAGAATGAAGTGCATAATGTGCCACCAGTTAGGACTTGGGACGTTACGTGACTACTTACAACCAACAAGAACAACCACTACTTGTATGGTTTTTCCAACCGATGTGAGCAACATTAATTTTAAAACTAGAGTAATACAGCTGCTTCCAAAATTCCATGGACTTGATTATGAAAGTTCATACTTGCATCTTAAGGAATTTGATGAGATAGTAACTATTTTACATTACAACAATGTCTCTGAAAATGTATTTAGAGTGAAATTATTTCCCTTTTCCTTGAAGGAGAGAACCAAATCATGGTTACACTCCTTAAGGCCTAGGACCATTGGGATGTGGCAAGAGATGACCAGGGAATTTCTTAAAAAGCTTTTCCTTGTTCACAAGACCAACACCCTAAGATGTAATATCATGAATTTCTCCCAAAAGGATAATGAAACCTTCTTCCAGCGTTGGGAACATTTCAAGGAACTCTTGCTCGCCTACCCACATCATGGCTACGAAACATGGGTCAAGCGCATCTTGCTTATTCAACCTCGCATCATCGGGTCCAGGCTGCAAGCGGCTCCCCCTTTTATCTCTCCCTTCAGCCTCCTATCTTCTCATGAGGTAGCTCTCTATTTATAGGCTGACCTAGTGTTAGGTGACCTGGTGTTAGGTTTTCATGTTCCGTTTTCATGGCCCAGGGTGTGGGCTCTTTATTTGGTTTTCCTTGGACGGGGATGTGGGCTCATTTATATTTCGTTGGCCCAAGGTGTGGGCTTTCCTTGTTTTTTCTTTTCTTTTACTTGGCCGAGGTTCTACCTTGCATGTGGTTTCCTAATCCAGGCTATGGGCTTTTTTCCCTGTCTCCTCTGTAGTTTTATTGGGCATTAGCCTGCTTGGTCGGTAACAAAATTTCTGCTTCCTTCAAAAAAATATTTCATATCTGGGCTCCACAATGACAGTGTGCCCAGAGTAATATTCCATAATTTTATACCATTAGCCATTAGGGATTGATGAAGCACCAACAATCAAAGTTTTTATCTCTTCATAAGAGAATACACTCAGCAATCATTTTGCATATACTTGTGGGCAATGCAAAACATTTTGGTGGCATGCAGCTCCTTATCTGATCCAATGTCTCAATTTTCAAGATCCAGGTGTGGAGCTCATGTCATGGCAAAAAGGATCAGATATCGGCGCTTTTAGCCAAAGAAATATCCTGTTTATCACTAAGGGCCTGCTTGCATTGACAAAATCTGGATGGATTTACCAAGTCCATGTCAGAACACAGGCTGTAATTTTGCAGAAAAGGCGCCGAATAAATAGAATGAGTTACAAACTGTTGGTGATTAAAGCCAATCCAGATTTTGTCAATGCAAACACGAAGAAAAGGTATAATAAACATAAGAAACTCAGATTCGAACAAAATGTGTCAAAAACCAAGAGTTGTAAAAAGCACAGAAAATGCAAATGTACCTGTGGATGCAGAGAGGCTGAAAGTAGTTGGCGTGCTTCTCACCACCGGAAAAGGAGAAATTTCAACTCCTGAGACCTTAACATCATAATCACTTTTCCTATCTGCAACCATTGTAAACACCCTAGAAGAAATCAGACATGTATCCAACATTCTACCAACTAATCACAGAAACTAGTCAAAATTAACCTCATTAATTTATGCCAAACACAATTCTTTCGAGGGCTAACCCCATATGTTAGTTACGCACAACTTAAAAAATAGTGGTGACTCTTCACTCGCACACATGGGCCAGTTCCATGGCAATCCAGATTATCCAAATTGCTGAATCAGCTATTGATGGAGCATGACCTAAAAATTGAACAAAGAAGCTATATTATCTATGTTTCCCTTCAAATTTGGACCATCCACTATTTTACTCTTAACCATCAATTTGAACGCCATTAATTGGATGGTGATCAATGTGATTTTAGATGTATTCTCCATCCAGAATGGGACCCACAATTTGGGGATCTGGATAACTGTACACCCTTGCCACATGTGAGGAGGACGAGTCACTACCACTATTTAAATTGTGGAAAACTAAAATAGGAGTCTGCACTTCTTTGGATTGTAAATTTGGAAAAAAAAAAAAAAAAAAAAAAATCTCTCAGACTCTATAAAAGAAAGCAACCTCCCAACTGGAATCTTTCAAAACATTGACATATAAAGTGGTACATAAAAATTCTCAGCAGCAAATACCCTCCAATATATCATGAATTCAATTTCAAACAGAAGCAAACCAATTGTGACAAGATATAAACATCACAGTGTTGATGTAGGTTCAAGGCCCACAATTGGACACACCAGGTGCTGAATATTTTGGACCATTTGTATCTGATTTTGGGGCAGAACTTCTGTCAGTACAATTTTTTTTTTGGAAGATAGTTTTTTATTTCGCTGATTTTGTAATGATTATGGGGGCAGATTTTCTGCATTTGCACGTGTTAATGCTTTTCTTTTATCTTTGGCTTCTTCAGCTTCTTCCTCCTCATATCCCCATCTTTTGCTGCTGGATTACAGTAAAATAGAAAAAGAACAGGTCATTGGTCGCCCGAAAACCGCCAGATTCAACATCCACCAATGTGATTCAAGGCATATACAGAGCTACAGGCTCCGACTCTGCTCGCATCAACAACATCAGCAAAGGGGATTCAGCAGCAATGACAGATTCATTATGCATTCAGGAACCGAAGAGATTTCACTTAATTCTCAGCCCTCTCAGATCTGGCAACTCGGATGTAGATGACTTTGCAATTATGGAAGTTAGTGATGCTATTACATCTGCCCTAAGTTGACATTAGACTCCAGCCGCCTTGGTAGAGAGGACTCAACCACCCTGTTCAACATGAGTGTCCTTGCTTGGAACAATAGATGGATGGATATGGCCACCTTGCAGACAGAAATAAGAGCTAAGATCTCCTCCCTCATTCTCCCTCATATGTCTAATTAAAACTTGCACACATAGTAGTAATTTTGGTGTGGGATGGCCTAATCCCCTAAATGAATGTGATATTTGAAAGTGGCAAATTTATGCAAAAAAAAATGATTGTATTTGAAAGGGGCAGATTTATGCAAGTATTGACAATAAAATTCGGCATTATACATCATAAACCAAGAAGGAATAAGGAACATTAAGCAATGATCATGGCCATCCATCACAAAAATGTTGTATTGAACCTTAAAATCTAAATTTAGTCAAATCCGGCGAAAGATAGAACTTTTGTCTTGCAATGGGTCCGTCTAACGATCCAAGTGGATTTTCTAATCTAGGAAATAAGAATTTTCTAAATAGGGAAATCTGAAAAATTCAGAAAAATTAATGGCTCTTCAAATCTAAAGCCTTGGGTGATGGGATTTGTAAATGTGGGGCTGAAAATCTTCCAAGATTTGGATTGAGAAGAAAAAGAATCGACTTCTAGATCTAGAGAATTTAGAAGAAAATGAAGAAAATACGTTTAAAGAAGAGAATACCTTGAAAAAAGAAAGAATGAGAGAGAAAGAGAAGATGAAAAATCACTTCCCTGGGCCTCATGCCCTCTTCCATTCACTGGAAGTCGAAGACGGAATCGTCCGATCTTGAATAAGCAAAAGCTCTCTTTCTTTCCATAAACATAACATAGCATTCTTAGGTTTAGGGCAAAACACCCTTATAAATTCGTAATTACACTAAATGACCAAAATACCCCTACTAAAATAAATAATAAAAAAAAAATTTTAAAGAAATTTGCACGAAAAATTGTGCGCACAGTCTCAAAGCTCAAATAAATAAAATATTCATAAGATAAACTCAAATCCAAGATGCCCAATGGACCCCAATGATAGCGCAATGAAAGTGGGTTGCAACGATCCAACGGTCCGATCATACCATCGTCACAATCCAACGGCCAAATATCTCATTCAAGCAACTTACACATATCACAAACACGTGTAAGGTCTTCAACCTCTAGAAACCTGACCCGTACTCATCATCTAACCACATTAACACAGGTAACTCATGCCTCCTGCGTTTATATACTTTAAATGGTCTGGTGTCCACATCAACTCCCCTCGGCTGAGAAGAGCTTGACTCCGGCAAGATAAAACTCTCATGCCTTTCTAACAAATCTGGATCCAGCCTCTACAACTCCGCTTCCATCAACCATGTACAGTCGAATGATGGTCTGTTCTTCCACTTCACCAAGTACCTCTGAAATCCATCGTCTCGACTGGAAACAATTTGTTCATCCACAATTCCTTCAATTTCTTCTTTTTTCTCAGGTATGGTAGGCATAGGTGTGGTGTATGTTGGGAAGAAAATTTAGAAATTGGCCAATGGTTTTGAACAAAATTAGGTCTATGGGATGGGTTGAACAAGGCATTAAATCCTCTACACTGAATGTTGAACTAATCCCCATGTGAAGTGGAAGATCTATCACACATGCATTGGATCTAATTTTTTTCAAAATCTTAAATGGGCCAGCACTGCGTGCTTGTAACTTCTTAACGGTACCTTGTGGAAACTGTTCTGGCCGCATCCTAACCATTACATAATCACCCTCATTAAACTCTTGAATTCTATGATGTAAGTCAGCTGAAATTTTGTATTGTTCATTAGTAGCATTTATCTGCCTCCTAATCTCTGTATGCAACTCATGAATATAATGGGAAAATGCATCGGCTGACTCTGAGGGCCTCTGGGTGACTGACATAAGTAACAAATCTATGGGCAATCTAGGTTTGTAACCACTAACAATTTCAAATGGACTCATACTCGTATACCTATTAACTGAAATGTTATATGCAAACTCGACGACAGGCAGGACTAAGTCCCGTGTTTTAATGTGATCACCCACTAAACATCGTAGTAGATTTCTGATACTTTGATTCACAACCTCAGTGTTTGGCCATCAGTTTGAGGATGGTAGGCAGACGAGAACTGGAGTTTTGTGCCCATCATGTGCCATAATGTCTTCCAAAAATAACTAGTAAACTGAACATCCCTATCAAACATTATGGTCTTAGGCAAACCATGTAATCAAACCACCCTCTCAAAGAAAATCTTGGCTATGTTGGAACCATATGAGGTTTTTAAACACGAGAGAAAGTGGGCTATTTTTTAGAAACAGTCCACGACCACAAAAATGGAATCATGCTTTTTAATTGTCTTGGGAAGTTCGAGCACGAAATCCATACCGGTGTCTTGCCACAGTGCATGGGGCACTGACAATGGCGTCTACAATTCAGTATTCTGCTTCTTCTGTTATGCTAGATAACATGTTCGACATTGCCCTAAAATTTTGGCTACGTCTCGCTTGAGACTTGGCCAATAAAATCAATCCTCCACTAGGGCGATGGTCATATCTCAACCAAAATGGCAAGCTATACCACCAGCATAAAGTTCCCAAACAAGGAAATCCCGAAGGGAGGTGTGGGGAATACAAAGTCGATCTCCTTTAAAAATGAAACCATCTTTGAGCACGAACTCACCCAAACTATGTTGGTCACCTAAGAGTGATGCGTATGTTCCCTCAAAATCCGGACACATGGGATACTCATCTTTCAATTGCTCAAACCCGACAACCCCTACACTCAAGGAGTTGAGCAATGTCACTCTCCTACTAAAGGCATCGGCTGGTTTGTTCTCGATCCCGGCTTTATGTTTCAAGATAAATGAATATTCCTGAAGAAACACTACCCACTTGGCATGCCTTGTGTTGAGCTTCTTTTGGGAATTTAAACACCTCAAAGCCTCGTGATTAGAAAATAAGACAAATTCTTGCGGTAGAAGATAATGATGCTAATGACGTAGCGACTGCACTACCGCATAAAATTCTTTATCATAGGCAGAATACCTTTGTTTTGCCTCATTCAGTTTCTCACTGAAATAGGCAACTGGATGACCCTCTTGGCTTAGTACTCCTCATATACCTACACATGAAGCATCACACGCTACTTCAAAGACTTCGGAAAAACCTGGAAGACGCATGACGGGAGCCTCTATCATCTTGCCCTTAATATCTTTGAACACCTTAGTTGCAGCCTTAGACCATATGAACTCTCCTTTTTTAATGCAATCAGTAATGGGAGCCATAATAGTGTTAAATCCTTAAATGAACTGATGATAAAATGTGGTTAAGCCATGAAAGCTTCTCGCATCATGTATGTTCCGCAATTCGGGTCAATCAACTATAACCTTGACTTTTTCTGGATCCGCTCGCATCCCTACAGATGACACTATGAACCCTAAGAAGACAACCCTATCAGACATGAAAGAACATTTCTTAAGGTTCGCACATAACCTCTCCGCCTTAAGGACACTACAGACCTACCTCAAGTGGTCGAGATGCAGTTCTTTAGTGGTACTATATATGAGTATGTCATCAAAATAAACTACTAAGAACTTCCTCATAAAAGGTCTCAAAACCTGGGTCATCACACGCATAAAAGTATTGTGTGCATTAGTCAAGCCAAAAGGCATGAACAACCACTCGTACAACCCATCCTTCGTCTTGAAGGTTGTCTTCCACTCATCTCTTGGGCGTATGCGTATCTAGTGATACCCGCTCTTGAGGTCTATCTTGGAAAAAATGATAGACCTGGCCATCATGTCTAACATATCATCAAGCCTCGATATCGGAAACCGATACTTGATCGTGATTTTATTAATGGCCCTACTGTCCGCACACATTTACCACATACCATCTTTCTTAGGTGTTAATAGCGCTGGTACGGCACACAGACTCATGCTATCCCGGATGAAACCCTTTCGCAGGAGCTCATCTACCTGTCTTTTCAACTTTGCATGATTTACAGGGTTCATCCTGTAATGAAGAAGGTTCAGTAAAGTAGACCTCGGGACGAGATCAATAGCATGTTAGATGTCCCACATAGGTGGAAGCTCATCCTGTAAATCCTCAAGGAATACATCATTGTACTCCTCTAGAACCAGGGTCACCTCAAGGGGTAACTCTACATGAACCTCGGGTGTAACTTCTCTAGCAATTAGGGCGTACACCGTCGAATCATCCTCAGTCTATTTCTCAAACTCTTTTACATTTATGATATGTAGAGACTTCAGATTGGATTTCCTCTCTTCTTTCCTTGACTCACTCGTTTTCACATCCCTAGCCTTGCAATGGGGCTCTTGGGTGGCAACGGATTAATCTTAATTTTCTTGCCCTCATGCGTGAATGTACACACATTCGAGCGACCAAAAATCGTGACGTCTCTATCATATAACTAAGGCCTCCAGAGAATGATGTGGCCTACATCCATAGGCAAAACATCACACCACAACATGTCTCTATATGAACCGATCTGGATGGGGACTAAACATTGTTGGGACACGGGCATAGAAGATGTATTAACCCACAAAACCTTGTAGGGTTGAGGGTGTGGGACAAGCTTCAAACCCAAACGAGTGACTATGCTAGTTGAGACAACATTGGTGCAACTACCACTATTCACGATGACTTTGCAATTCTTGTCACCACTCTTGATAAACGTGTAGAAAATTATACTTCTGCGCCAATCATCACTCTTTGGCCTGCGTTAAAGCACATCTAACTATGGCTAGTGGCGCAGCCTCTGGTTCTTCTTCTTCATAATCACGAGCACCTATCTCTGGATGATATTCCTCAACTTCATAATCACCCACATCATCCACATTTTAATTTGACTCGTCTATGACTAAGGCTTTCCCGCGAGTCTTTGTCATGCACTGGTATGCGAAATGACCTATACCTCCGCACTCATAACATCTCAAGTGACTACCACTACCAGGATTGGCACCAAGGACACCTTTGCCCTTATCATCCTTAGGTTTAGGTGGTGCACTAGCATGCTCCCTAGGCTGACTTCCAATATTAGGTTTGGTTGCTTGAAAACCATATCTAACATTAGAGTCTCGGGACTCAAAGCGTCTCGTGACAGAAGACTTTAGGTAATGCTCTAACTCTTGTACAACTTAGTATGCATAATCCAAGTCACCCACTGTATGATAAGCTCACACTGCAGATCCATGCGAAGACCCACCTTGAAATGCGTCAGCGTTACTAAGGGATCCTCCTGAATATCACACACCGCATCATGTACTCCTCAAATTTTACAATGTAATTTGCGACCGACATAAATTCTTGGCATAATGCTTGCCACTGATCTAGGAGCTTTTGACGGTAAGAGAGAGGAAGATATTTTTCCTTTAATAGCTCCATCTCTACCCAATGCGCGACTGGAACACCTCTTGAACTCTCGATTCTACGCTCCGTATTTGTCCAAAACAATTTAGCTTGACCCACAAGCTTATCTTTGCAAACCACACTTGTCAGTTCTCAAACATCTCATACCATTCGAAATAATGGTCCATGTCCGCTAACCAATCAAAGAATGCCTTTCGGGTCAAGGCGCCCATCAAAACTAGGAGCATCTACTTTAACACTCTTTAAGATCCTCTCATCGGCATCATAACGGTCTTGATACTCAATTGCGGGCTGCGGATTTCACGCCCCTCCACGGCCTACTCCTCGGCCACGTGCTCCACCACCTCTACCACAATTTCCTACTCGTTCCTCGACTACTCCCCCTACTTAAGACTGTTCATCCCCTCCAATGTCGGAGATTTCTCTCAGGGACGCTTCTATCTGATCCATACAGGTATTCGTGTTCCTAGATTACGCCTCAATGGCGGCTAAACGTTGGTTGATCGTGTTCATCATCTCAGTCAACTGTGCCATGTTCAAGATTGAGTGTAGACCAAACCCTCTACTAGTCTAAGTGGGCATACACTATAAGACTCAACTTAGGTTTCCTAAAACACGACTTCAAGAGTGTTTTGACACAAGACTATGGACACCGATGATCCTAACCTTTAAAATGATGCAAATGTGGAAATTTTCAGATCTAGACTTTTAGTATGATGCAATTATGAAAATTTTATATCTAGATCTATAAGCTATGCATGAAATCCTAGAAAATAAAAATATAGATCCTTGATAACTCGATCTAAGACGACCCAACAAGATCCTAGTCTTTGATACCAAAAATTGGTGTAGGACGGCCTAATCCAACCCTAAATGAATATGATACTTGAAAGTGGCAAATTTATGCAAATAAAATAAAATAAAATAAAATAAAAACGAAGGTGGTATTTGAAAGGGGCAAATTTATGCAAGCAATGACAATAAAATTCAGCATTATACATCATAAACCAAGAAGGAAATAAGGAACATTAAGCAATGATCGTGGCCATCCATCACAAAAATGTTGTATTGAACCTTAAAATCTGAATTTAGTCGAATCCGGCAAAAAATAGGATTTGATGGTTCTTCAAATCTAAGGCCTTGAGTGATGGGATTTGAAGAAGATCAAAATATGTAAATGTGGGGCTGCAAATCTTCCAAGATTTGGATTGAGAAGAAAAATGATCAGCTTCTAGATCTAGAGAATTTAGAAGAAAATGAAGAAAATATGCTTAAAGAAAAGAATACCTCAAGAAAAGAGAGGAAGAAGGAGAAGATGAGAAATCACTTCCCTGGGCCTCGCACCCTCTTCCAATCACTAGAAGTTGAAGACGGAATCCTCTGGTCTTGAAGAAGCAAAAGCTCTCTTTCTTTTCATAAAGATAACATAGCATTTTTAGATTTAGGGCAAAACACCCTTATAAATTCGTAATTACACTAAATGACCAGAATACCCCTATTAAATAAAAGTTTCAAAAAAGAAATTTGCACAAAAAAATTATGCGCATACTGTCTCAAAACTCAAATGAATAAAATATTCATAAGATAAACTCAAATCTAAGATGCCCAATGGGCCCCAATGATAGCGCAATGAAAGTGGGCTGCGACGGTCCAATTTTTTGTGTCCCGATGCATGGTAAGGCCAGTGGCTTATGGCTTTTATGGGTTGAAGCTAGAATGAAATTGGACATTCTTTATTCTGATCCTCAGATGGTCACTGCCGGTCCAATCATACCATCGTTGCAATCCATCATTTCAATCACACCATCATCGCAATCCAACGGTCCAAATATCTCCTTCAAGCAATTTACACATGTCACGAACACATGTGTAAGGTCTTCAACCTCTAGGACCTGACCCATACCCATCATCTAACCACATTGACAAGGGTAACGCACGCCTCCTGCATTGATATACTTTGAATGGTTTGGTGTCCGCATCAAATTTCTATACAGTTAGACATGATGCTAGTTTTCCTTCATCTTGGTATCATTACTCTGACATAGATTTGTTTTCCATCATCTTGGTATCATTACTCTGACATAGATCTTTCATCTTAGATCTTTCATCTCATGCTAAGATCTGGTTATCCTAGGATCCAAATACATCAGTCACACTTTTAAAGGCCCATAAGCAAATCATTCACAGTGCTGCAACTTCCACGAAAATGAAAAGGATTTATGTTCTTTGTCATTTATGGGGAACACCAGTGATTGAAGTATTGATAATATCGACTGGCTGATACCATCGATATTGCACAGTGCCAATCAGAAACTGGACTGTAGTTGGGAAACTTCCCAATATTGGTCAATATTGACGGTTCCCTTCCGAAAATTTTGCCAAAAATCCACAAAAAAAAAAAAAAAAAAAAAAAAAAAAAAAAAAGATTTTTTCTTTTCTTTTCTTTTTCTACAATTACATTGCTAAGGGGATTTCGACCAATCCTATTCATTTGTTAGGAGAGAAAAAGGGATTTGAGTGCAGAAATCGAAATGGAAAGCATGTGGTACAAGAAACCCAATGAGTGAATTTTTGTAAATTTAAACTATTCTCTTATTTAAATTGCTTGGAATTTGTGGAATGAAGTTAGTAATCCATGATTTTGAATGTTTTGCATGCTCAATCATGAATTTTAAGCTCTGATTTTCAAATTTGGGAAAAAATGGAGAATTTGGGAAAATTTTGGAGTTTCTCCGATTTCACCCATTTAGCATGCAATTAGAGTGTGGAAAAATTAATGTGAGAGTGTTTAGAGGTTGATCTATATATTGATGGAACTTTTTGGACTTTTTGAAAAAGAAACATTTTTAATTAAAAATATCAAATAAATATATAAAAATATTTTTTTGAAAAAAGTTAGCTTAATCAGATGTTATTTATGCCTCATAATTATGTATATTGCATCACTTCCGTCAGACAATGCATGGTTTAGGGCCCTACATGAAGGAAACTTATCATGTGTACTTGCTTTTTGTGATTTTTGAGTTCTAAGCATGTAATTAATGTCTTTTTTAACATCCCCTGAAGTTCCTTGAAAAATTCAACCAATTTCCCAATGCTTGTCAAAAATAGCGATACATCACACAATACACATGATATTTCACATGCAATACCCGATATGTTTATGTATCTCAAGGGTGTGACACATGTTGATATCAATACTGAAAACGCTAGGGAAAACAACCTCAAATATGAGAAAGGTTTTTTTGGAAAGAAATCTCATCCTTATCAGCTAGCTCTGCTGATCCCTAAATTCTGGCGGGCAACTTAATTGTATGAGGTATATGGACAGAGAGAGAGAAGGTGCAGCTCCTAGAATTTCTCACCTAGAGGAATTCAACTCTTGTATTGAAGCAGCTGAACTTCAGGATGTTAAGATCTCAGACAGGAAGTTCTTTGTCAAATTCTATGCTGGAATCATGAGGATTGAATGTTAATTAGATTGGGTGCTTGTGAATGTCCAAACCCTGTCAATGTTCAAAATTCTAAAATGAACTTCCTCAACCTAGGCCTCTCCAACCATGCCCTACCCTCATGAAGGTCAGTGCAGAATGCACCGCTTGCAAAGCTCCTCTACTTCAATCTCTAGAGCAAATTACCGGGTCTTGTTATGAAGCATGGAATACTCAAATCAAGGAATGCCTATGTACATAGCATGGCATATCCTTCTGTTATTATTCTGGTTGATCCCTCTCATGCCAAACTGAATAGCATTCAAGAGATTATGAATCCTGACCAGTCGGATAGCATCGTTAACCAGGAAAGATTAGCCAGAGCCGAATTAGAGTTGTTGCTTTCCATGAAGAAAATGTGTTAAGCTGAAGGCTAGATTCCTGAACCTCAACTTGAAAGACTCAAATTTGAAGTTCTTTTATGCTGCAATTAAAGAAAAGACATACTAAGAACCACATTTGGAGTATCTATGATGTAGCAGGGAGTCTAGTAGTTCTCAAGAGGATAATTTGGCAAACTCTAAGAGAAATTGAAAGTATTATCAAAGCCCCTGGGCCAAATGGATTCAATATGCATTTTAATATGTATGCTGTCCAATTATTGGTGGGGATGTGTGTGCTGCTATCAAGGGCTTCTTCAGAAATGCCAAGATGCTCAGTCAAGTGAAATCCACAAACGGTGCTCTTATTCCTAAGAGAAAACATGCAAAAAGCCCCATTGATTTAGGCCTATTTTGTTAACAAATAAGATTTATAAAATCATAGCTGGAATCATTGTCCAAAGATTAAAGAACAATATGCCATCCATCATCAGCAAGAACCAATCTGCTTTTGTTTCGGGTCCTCTAACAATATCCTGTTTAGCCTTGATCTCATCCGTGACATCCAATAAATATTGGCCCACTTAGGATGTGTATTAAGGTGGATTAAAGGAAGGCTTTTGACATAGTGAATTTGGACCCGCTATCTGTTGTGTTAACAGCCTTCATTTTTTCAGAAAAGTGTATAAGCTGGATTAAAGCTTGCATCCTTCAATGTGTTGATATTCTCACCAACGTGACTTCATCCCTTTGCTTATAGGATATTATTGGCAAGCTTGACATGTATGGCCTAAATGCACAAGCTTGAGAGGGAGTGTTAGGGTTCCCAATCATTGGTGTACCTGAGATGCACACTACATTGTTAATTGGTGCTTCTCTTGTAATCTAAGATGGTCTGTCAGAGCACCATAACTTAGGAGATCGATCCATCCTTTTAGATTACATCATAGTTAATCGGTGCTTCTCTTGTAATCTAAGATTTATAAATAAAGCATTCCTATCATGGTTATAAATGTCGGTGTTAGTCGGCATATCGACCCAATGGAAAATTGATACGGTACGGTGTCACGTATTGATATCGGGGCCATATCGGCCTGTATTGATCAGATTTTTTAAGCTATAAAAAATTAAAATTTAATTAAAAGAGGAGGGGGGGGGGGGGGGGATATATCCAAGGATCTATCTTTTTGTGTTTAGACCATGTATTTGATGGTGTATTAGACCATTCTTTGATGAGAATGTTGCCCATCAATTTGTCTTGTTGAAAGTCAACTCAATGGGCCTTAATTGAACACAAATCAAGCATGATTTGGTGAACTAGGGCCCACTACATTGAAATTCAACAAAAATAAAAGGAAAATATAAAAAGAAAGTGAAGGTTTAACCTTCTTTCTGATTTTTCCCACAATGGTCCACTTCGCTTCAATTTGTTGAATTCCATTCAAATCATTTATTTTGATCCCAAAATAGGTCTAGATCTAGCCTAAAATGAGTTTTTAAGATTTTTCCATAGTTTAAATGAAAAAAGAATAGGAAATATGAGTGAAATTTTGAAAAAAAAAAAAAATTTCAAAATTGGGCATTTATGGGCGTATTGGCCTCGTATCAGTGCCGATGTGCCCCGTATCGGCCGATATGGGTTAATTTTTTCATATCGGGCATATCATGTATTGTCTCATGCCGATACGGAAATGATACAACCATATCGGTCGATACGATACCGATATTCATATCCATGATTCTTAGAGGAGGATTATCAAATCCTCTCCCTTTGTCCTTCCTCACATGTTTCTACTCTCTTTCAATCTGCTCCTTTCATCAACAGTTTCTAGTGGATTCGAGCCAAATACCTCCAAAAAAAAAAAAAAAACCCTCCATATGGGACGTGAAGACCTCTCCTGGCATTTCAAGGGTCATGCACATCATTTTGAGTCGGCCATATCGTCAAGCATCACATTAGAAATCTTATTGGGAACAACAACTTCAAAACAAAGTTATGGAGTTGAATCCTTGGTTTCCAAATGGAAGATTGGTCAGACATCTTTGGTGAAAAAAGCTTCTTATGATCTAGAGTGGAGGAAGAGCTTATAGTCAATACTTCCATTAGAAATAATAAATGGCACTTACCTATTGCTATCTCCAATGACCTCATAAATATCCAGAATTAGATTTCCCAGATTCCATTAATTGGTGTTGATGAAAGAAATAGTAAAAAAAATTTGGGTAGCCAGACCCCTAACAAGAAAATCCATAAAGGCATATTAGAGGAAATTGGGTATCGAGCCCTATTCATCTTTAGGGCCTGTTTGATTTTTGGGCTCAAGTGTAATTACCATGTAAATGGGTAATAATTATTTACCTAGGTAATTACCACATCTTTTCCAATGCAGATGTGACAGCTTACTTTTTTAACACTTAAATCGAGAAATTTACAACATCACTGTGGGGCCCATCGAGATGTATGTTACTTATCCACACCGCTCATTTGTTATGTCAGCCGAATTTATGGCATGAGCAAAAAAATGAGGCAGATTTAAAGCTCAAGAGGACCACGCCACAGGAAACAACGGGAATCGAACGCCTACCATTAAAAACTTCTTGGGGCCCTTAAAAGTTTTGGATCAAGATAATATTTGTGTTTTCCCCTTATCCATGTCTGTGTGACCCTATGAACGGGTTAGATGATGAAAAAACCTCAATGTGAGCCCAGTGAAGAAAATAAGTTTTAATGGTGGACGAATTAAGGCCACTGTTTCCTTTCGTGTGGGCCATTTAAGCGTCGGATCTGCCTCATTTTTCGGTTCATGCTCCAAAATGTTCTAATAAAATAGATGGACAGTGCGGATATATCATATACATTACAGTGGGGTCCACATATTTATGTCAACATTTTTGTCTCGATTTTCGAGGTGGAATTACTCTCATGTTTTCAAACAAGGTGAAAAAGTAATAATTACTTATTTACCATGATTTACATATATAATGGAAAATCAAACAGGCCCTTACAGTCAATGACATTGCTGCTCTTCCAAGTGTCGACAATGTTGTGTAGAACATTCCCATTGTGCAGTGGTTATCCCGTGCTCATGAGAACCATTCGCCTACTGCTAATCACAAATATTGATTATGGACCTTGCAATCAGCACGCTTAACAGTCAATGTATTGGCATCCCATGTTGGGACCTAGATGACAATGTCTTGTGGGGAGATTTGTTTTGAATGTTCTATTACTTGAAAATCAAACATTTTTTTCTAGATCGTTTCTATATGTTTTTTGCAATTTTATCTTCATTTTTTACTATTTACCCTATTTTCCTATTATTTTAATTAAAAAGTAGAAGATGCGTGTAGCTTATGCAACACACAACATAGCTAATGCCATATGCTTAAGAGAAGTGAACGCTATTCACTATTTAAAACAGTGGGTAGAAGAAAAAATCTTCTGATTTTTACAAGTTCTTTAGATTCTTGTAACAAAACAATGATTTCAATTAACCCTCTCTACTCTAATATACTCATGTGATGTATTTTCTTCACCTTTTAGTGATTCAGCCAACTGATTCTCATTAATCTGATAAATGAATTGCAATTGGTATTAGAGTAGGTGACCTTGGTGGATTTTTTTTTAATGTAACTCGATTTATTCCAAAACAGAAGAACAACAACAACAACAAACCAAAAAGAAGAAGAGAACAAATTCAAGGTGATGATGAGACATGCCTGTTTCTGTTTAGATGCCTGTAAGTTCTTTAAGTTGTAAGTGACTTACAGGTAAGTCACATGTGAAAGTCACTTACAGGCAATCTGTTTGGATGTAGGTTGTAAGTCACTCACAGGTAAGTTGGTTTTTTTTTGGGTAACCTTCAAGTTACTTACAGGTAAGAAGTTTTATATTTAAGTTTAGTGTAGGGAATCATTCCAATATGTTATGAATACATTAAAAAAAAACTTGGCACCAAATATACAATTTTGTTAGGCCCATCTAGATAAATATTTAAGCCAATTCTTAAGCTAAAATAGTCATCAAGTTAGCCAAAAAAGTGGGCCCACTTATTCAAAATACCTATAATATAGAGCAATAACTTAATATAAGAATTGGTAGGAAACTATGGGAAAATTTTAATTGGGCTCATTAAGAAATCTTTTTGTTGTAGCTAGATGATTGGGTTCTTCACCGGATTTACAACAAGAAGAATGACTATAAGAAAATAGTGCAACATACTAAAGAAACATCCCACAAAGAGACTATGGATTCTTTTGAGGCCATTGAAGACATTAGATCAGCTAGAACACCAAAAGCAGATGTTGATAACAACTCATTTATAGAGTTGGATCGTATATGATTCAAATTGTTGGAAGCAACTCGGCTTTCTCACTCAATACCAATCTTGAAAGCCTTAATAGAGCCTAATCATTGTATAACTTATGGGACCATACACAAGATGGTTTAATAAAATAAAAATGGTCCATCTTAATGGGCGATAGCTAAATAATAAAAATTAAAAATATAAGAGCAAAGGTCCCCCATGATAGACTAGACCATGGGACCCGCCTTGATGTATGTTTCATCAGTTCATTATGAGGCGTGCGCCCCCCCCCCCCCCCCCCCCCCCCCCCCAAAAAAAAAAAAAAAAAAAAAAAAAAAAAAATCCAAATCTTAGATGAGCCACACCACAAGAAACAACGGTAATTAAATGCCCACCAATAGAATTTTTTCTGGGCCGCAAAAGAGTTGGATCAAGCTTATATTTATGTTTTCCCTTATCTACGTATGTGGACCTTATCAACAGGTTGGATGGCAAATAAACATAACGATTGGCCCTACATAGTCTTTAATGGAGAACATCCAATCATCACTGTTTCTTGTGATGTGACCCACCTAAGATTTAGATTTGCCTCATTTTTTGGCCCAAGCCCTAAAACGAGATTGCAAAACTAATGGGCGGTGTGGATATATCAATACATAAGGTGGGGCCCACTATCACAGCCTCGCCGAATCGGGCGGATTCAAAAGCAAGATTTTAAAATAAAAATAAATAAATAAATAAAAAGCTTGTAACCCTAGCAACCAAAGAAAGGCGCACGGCAATTGTAGAGAAAGAGAGAGAGACGATTGCAGTGATGGAGAAAAAGAAAGATGTCTGCAGAGACAAAGAGAGAGAGAGAGAGAGAGAGAGAGGAGAGAGAGAGAGAGAGAGATTGGAGTTGATTGCAGGTAGGCTGCTGGTGCATTTCTCCCCCTTTCCCTCTTTTCAAAAATCCGAACGTTGGACCTGTAAGTCACTTACAGGGAAGTGACTTCTCACCCCTGGCCCCCTGCAGTTTCCTAGAAGATTTGCCTATAAGTGACTTACAGGTGAATTTCCTCCCCCAAACACCACATGTTAGTGACTTCCCTATAAGTCACTTACATTTTACCCAACTTACAGGCATCCAAGCAAAAGCAACCTCAAACCCAAAAACCAATAAAGACATATTAGGTTTCACCCTGCATAAGAAATCCCATGATAACAGGAAATAAGGGTGAGCAACCCCTTATAATTCAAGAAGATGCATGGCCCACTCCAAGATCACCAATTAAATCTTCCTTTTAAGAGCACCAATAGGAACTCCCTTATCTTTAAAATTTTATAGTTCATCTCTTCCATCAACCAGTCCATCACACTTATCTTCAAAACCCAGTGATGGTTCCTGATCAAAATCTCACTCCGAAGGGTCCCAAGACCATCATCAATCTAGATGTTTGAGGCTTAGTCTAATTGATCCAATTGTCAAGAACATTAAATGGAATGGATCGCTGAGGGGTGAAACAATGAAAATGGAAGGACCTTGCATATGAGCATTGAATATTTGCTATTATTAGAATCAAGGAGAAGAAATATATTCTCGGATGTCTGCAAAAATAAAGAAATGGATTTTGACGGAGAAGTGTTGAGAATCTAAGCAAACAATCTATTGAAGAAAAAAATATATATCAGATTTTTATGAGAATGGGGGTGACGAAAAGAAACCTGTTTAGGTCTGCTCGGAAACAGGATGTCCTGTTGCTAGCCGTGATTGCGAATCAACGCAAATCGGGGGTGACGGACCCTCTAAAACCTTTCCCTTGAGATGTATGGTTTTTACCTTCTTTCGGATTTCTCTCCAAGCATCTCAAGGGGAGGGAAGGCCAACAGAATGATTGTCGGGAGGACTAGGCACCCGTTTTTTAGTCCAATTTTATGAACTCGGATTATTATTGATGAGAGGCTTAGATCTCTCACAGGCAATGGACATCTTCAAAATTGATGGAATTCCATGGAAAGAAAAGTGGTTTCGAGGAGACAGTGGAAGGGTTTAAGGGAAGAAGAGCTTACCGCAGTACTGTATTTTCTTGGCATAGATCGAAGGAAAGAGGAGAGGAGCCGCGAACAGGAGAAGAGAGACGACTTTGAAGAGATGGACAGCCATAATTCCAAGGAGATGATCTGGCAAGGCGATAAGGAAAGAGAGTGAATTTTATAGACTTTCTGTCCTTCTTCGCTTGTGGTTTGGGTGGATCCCCGGATTCACCGACGTCGGTGAATCCCTAACTGTAGAGCCCACTGTGATGTACATTACTTACATCTACACCGTCCATCCATTTTTTAAGCTCATTTTAGGGAATGATTTCAAAAATTAAGGAGATACAAATCTTAGGTGGACCATACCACGGGAAAGAATCGTAACTGAATCTTCACCATTAAAAACATCTTACGAGCCACCGAATTGTTTATTTTCCACCCAACCAGTTGATAAGGTCACAGAGACTTGGATGAAGAGACCACACAAATTTCAGCTTGATACAAAACTTTCGTGGCCCATGGTAAGATTGTATTGGTAGATTGTATTATAACTCACCTGATATTTGGATCTACTTTTTTTTTTTTCTTTTTTGAGAAATTTACATCTGTACAACCATTTATGGCCCATTTACGGGACCAAGTCCACCTCATTTTACCTTACAAGAATATGCCCAAGCTGTACGGACGACTTGCCATAGGTCGAAAATGCTCCTGCTTTTTCCTACAGCGGATCGGTGGTGCTCGAAGACAGCCGCTGACGCTCCGCGAACTCCGAGTTGTACGAACAGGTTCAAAAGATATCAAAGTTACATGGGCCCATAGGTGCGTATTTATTATATCTACAACGTTCATACATATTTCGAGATCATTTCGGAGTATTATCAAAAAAAAAAAAAAAAATCATATCCAAAGATCAACTGGACCACACCACAAAGAGCATTTCACCGTTAAAAATTTTGTAGGGCCCACCATAACATTTATTTTTCATCCAATCTATTGATAAGGTCACAACGACCAGGATGAACAAGAAAAACAAGTTTCATAATGATCCAAAACTTCTGTGACCCCTAAAAGGGTTTCAATGGTAGACATTCAATCCTCCACAGCCTTTAACGGTGTGGTCCACTTAATAGCTAGATCTGTCTTATTTTTCGTCTCAAGCCTTAATACGAGTTTGCCAAAAAGATGGACGGTTTGGATATAACACATACCTCATAATAGGACCCACAAAAAGTAGTGGGAATTACACCAGTAATAAATAAATAAATAAATAATAATAATAATAAATAAATAACCAGGAAGTTATAGCTACGGGGCTTTCTGTGGCTACGGATAATAACCGTAGCCATAGCCCCAGCCCCTGCCATTTCGATATGTCCTTTTATATATATCGAAGGTCTTTTGATATGTCGTTCGATATGTATCGAAGTTATTTCGATTAATCGAAAAAGGTCCAAAACTGTCCAGCGAGTTGGCCTCAAAAATCCTACAATTTTCGATACATACCGAAGTGTATTCGATATGTATCGAAGGTATTTAACCTTTAGCTACGGATTATAACCGTAGCCATAACTGTATTCTATGCCAATCTATAAAATTATTTTTTTTATTTATTTTATTTTATTTTATTTTATTTTTTTACATGGAGAACTTCATTCTACCTACAATTTTTTCTAACACATATTTATATAAATATGTATATATAAGCATATAAATTTTCTTTTGTCTCTTTTTTTTTTTTCATTTCTTTCTTTTTTTCATTTAACAAGAATATCTTCTAAACCAAAATTAGTTACTTGACGTACCCCCTATGATTTTGGGGTAGGAGAAGCTACTTTAGCCAACCAACCTGTTTATTTTTTAAGATTCCATCAGGTCGATGGTCAAAAATCTATTTCATTCACTTCACGGTCAATTTCAATCAGTTCGCGGTCAATTTCGCTCATTTCATTTACTTCGCGATCAATTCCAGGCATTTCACGGTCAATCCGCTTCACTTCACGGTCATTTCCATGCATTTAACAGTCACTTCTGCCTATTCTGTGTTGATTCACGGTCATTTCGACGCATTTCACGGTGAAGTGTAGCGATTGGACCGTAAAATGCACGGAAATGACCGTGAAGTGAAGGGGCATGACCGTGAAATGCGCCGAAATGACCGTGAATCAATACAGAATGGGTGGGAATGACCGTGATATGCATGAAAATGACCATGAAGTGAGGCGATTGGACCGTGAAATGTGCGGAAATGACCGTGAAGTAAAGGGGCATGACCGTGAAATGCGCCGAAATGACCATGAATCAACACGGAATAGGTGGGAATGACCGTGATATGCATGGAAATGACCGTGAAGCGAGGTGATTGGACCGTGAAATGTGCGAAAATGACCATGAAGTGAAGGGACATTACCGTGAAATTCACCGAAATGACCGTGAATCAACACGGAATAGGCGGGAATGACCGTGATTTCCATGCATATCACGGTCATTCCTGCCCATTCTGTGTTAATTCACGGTCATTTCGACGCATTTTACGGTCATGCCCCTTCACATCACGGTCATTTCCACGCATTTCACGGTCCAATCGCCTCACTTCACAGTCATTTCCATGTATATCACGGTCATTTCCCGCCTATTCCGTGTTGATTCATGGTCATTTCGACGCATTTCAAGGTCATACCCCTTCACTTCACTGTCATTTCCGCACATTTCACGGTCAATTCACTTCACTTCACGATCATTTTCATGCATTTCATGGTCATTCCCATATATTTCGTATTGATTCATGATCATTTTGGCGCATTTCACGATCATTACCGCGCATTTCACAGTCCAATCGCTACACTTCACCGTGAAATGCGTCGAAATATCGTGAATCAACACGGAATAGGCGGGAATGACCGTGAAATGCATGGAAATGATCGTGAAGTGAAGCGAATTGACCGTGAAATGCGCGGAAATGACCGTGAAGTGAAGGGGTATGACCGTGAAATGCGTCGAAATGACCATGAATCAACACGGAATAGGCGGGAATGACCGTGATATGTATGAAAATGACCGTGAAGTGAGGCGATTAGACCGTGAAATGCACGAAAATGACCGTGAAGTGAAGGGGCATGACCGTGAAATGCGTCAAAATGACCGTGAATCAACACAGAATGGGCAAGAATGACCGTGATATGCATGGAAATCACGGTCATTCCCACCTATTCCGTGTTGATTCACGGTCATTTCGGTGCATTTCATGGTCATGCCCCTACACTTCACGGTCATTTCTGCGCATTTCACGGTCCAATCGCTTCACTTCACGGTCATTTCTATGCATATCACGGTCATTCCAAACAATTCCGTGTTGATTCACGGTCATTTCCATGCATTTCACGGTCAATTCCCTTCACTTCACGGTCAATTTAGGCTATTTCAAGTCATGGAATGGTAACTTGTCAAGCTTCCAAATGGGACTGTGAATTGCCTAATTCAGAGACCGTTCGATATCTTAAAAGCACGATGGAACTCATCAATCGTCATTTTTCAATATCATCGGGTGGAGGATCTGAAGTGGAGGAGGTGGGCCACCATCTTCCAACTGAGAATCTATATTTGCATGAAGGGGGAGGAGACGGTAGTGATTTAGAGGGTATGTTATTCCACCAATCAAGAGTCTTGATTTTCGTGAAGGTGCAGAAGGAAATGGTAATGTACTGGAGGGTATGTTACTCCATCAATTCAAAGATAAAGGGTCGTCATCATGTTCTGGTGAAGGATTCTAGGTGGAGGAGGTAAGCCACCTTCTGCCTAGCAAGGAGCGCAGTTTACATACAGATGGGGGTGCAGGAGATGTTAATGGACGAGAGAGTGCGACAAGGTAGGATTAGATATATCGAAAAAGTTCCACAAGTCTCTAATGAACTTATGTTCATTTACACGATTTCAGGTCTTCGTATCGATCCGTAGCGGGGGTGGATAACATGGAGTGTATACCGACATGGGTGTGTACTAACAAGCTAACCTAAAAGAAAAACAAAAAAAAAAAAAAAAAAAAACCTTAGAAAAAAAGAGAGTAAAAATTACCCTTCGATATATCGAACAGTACACGATATATCGTCATTTGCTGAATTTCGATATATCGAATGTCAGACGATATATCGAAATTACTCCAAAACTGTCCAGAAACGAAATGATGTTTTAAAACAATTTTCCGATTATATCGAGATAGTTTCGATAAATCGAATGAAGAAATTTTGATATCAATCGAAAGACACTCGATTATAAAAACATAATTCACTGAATTTTTGTAAGGAAAAAACAAAAGTACACTTCGATATTATCGAACACTAATGACATCGAGCTTAAGTTGTCGATAACATCAAAGGTCTTTCGATATGTACTTCGATATATCGAAGATCTTTCGATTAATCGAAAAAGGTCCAAAACTGTCCAGCGACTTTACATAAAAAATCCTGCAATTTTCGATACATATCGAAGTGTATTCGATATTATCGAAGCTATAGCTACGGATTATAGTCGTAGCCATAACTGCAGTCTGTAAAAGTCTATGTAATTTTTATTTTTTTTTTTACATGGAGAACTTTATTCTACCTACAATTTTCTCTAATACATATTTATATAAATATGTATATATAAGCATATAAAAAGTTTTTTCTCTCTTTATTTCATTTCTTTCTTTCTTCATTTAACAAGAATATCTTCTAAACCAAAATTAGTTACTTGATGTACCCTATATGATTTTGGGGTAGGAGAAGCTACTTTAGCCAACTAACCTAGTTATTTTCCAAGATTCCATTAGGTCGATGATCGAAAATCCATTTCATTCACTTTGCGGTCAATTTCAATCAGTTCGAAGTCAATTTCATTCATTTAATTTACTTCACGGTCATTTCATGCATTTCACGGTCAATCCTGGCGATTCTGTTTTGATTCACGATCATTTCCATGCATTTCACGATCAATTCTCTTCACTTCACGATCATTTTCAAGCATTTCACGGTCAATTCCCATCACTTCACGGTCATTTCCATGCATTTCACGGTCAATTCGCTTCACTTCACGGTCATTTCCATGCATTTCACGGTCATTCCCGCATATTCCGTGTTGTTTCACAGTCATTTCGATGCATTTCACGGTGAAGTGTAGTGATTGGACCGTGAAATGCGCGGAAATGACCATGAAGTGAAGGGGCATGACCGTGAATCAACACGGAATAGGTGGGAATGACCGTGATATGCATGGAAATGACCGTGAAGTGAAGCGAATTAACCGTGAAATGCGCGGAAATGACCATGAAGTGTAGGGGCATGACTGTGAAATGCGCTGAAATGACCATGAATCAACACGGAATAGGCGGGAATGACCGTGATTTTCATGCATATCATGGTCATTCCCGCCTATTCCGTGATGATTCACGGTCATTTCGACGCATTTCACAGTCATGCCGCTTCACTTCACGGTCATTTTCGCGCATTTCACGGTCCAATCGCCTCACTTCACGGTCATTCCCGCCTATTCCGTGTTGATTCACGGTTATTTCGACGCATTTCACGGTCATACCCCTTCACTTCAAGGTCATTTCCGTGCATTTCACAGTCAATTCACTTCACTTCACGATCATTTCCATTCATTTCACGGTCATTCCCGCATATTCCGTGTTGATTCACAGTCATTTCGGTGCATTTCACGGTCATGCCCCTTCACTTCACGGTCATTTCCACGCATTTCACGGTCCAATCGCTACACTTCACCGTGAAATGCGTCGAAATGACTGTGAATCAACACGGAATAGGCGGGAATGACCGTGATATGTATGGAAATGACCGTGAAGTGAGGCGATTGGATCGTGAAATGCGCGAAAATGACCGTGAAGTGAAGGGGCAAGACCGTGAAATGCGCCGAAATGACTGTGAATCAACATGGAATAGGCGGGAATGACCATGATATGCATGGAAATGACCGTGAAGTGAAGTGAATTGATCGTGAAATGCACGGAAATGATCGTCAAGTGAAGGGGCATGACCGTGAAATGTGCCGAAATGACCGTGAAAATCAACACGGAATAGGTGGTGATGACCGTGATATGCATGGAAATCATGGTCATTCCCGCCTATTCCATGTTGATTGACGGTCATTTCGGCGCATTTCACGGTCATGCCCCTTCACTTCACGGTCATTTCCGCGCATTTCACAGTCAATTTCGCTCACACTTCACAGTCATTTCCATGCATATCACGGTCATTCCCGCCTATTCCATGTTGATTCACGGTCATTTCAGCACATTTTACGGTCATGCCCCTCCACTTCACGGTCATTTCACGGTACAATCGCTACACTTCACCGTGAAATGCGTCGAAATTATCGTGAATCAACATGGAATAGGCGGGAATGACCGTGAAATGCATGGAAATGACCGTTAAATGCATGAAAATGACCGTGAAGTAAATTAAATGAATGAAATTGACCGCGAACTGATTGAAATTGATCGCAAAGTGAATGAAATGGATTTTCAACCATCGACTTGATGGAATCTTGGAAAATAACTAGGTTAGTTGGCTAAAGTAGCTTCTCCTACCCCAAAATCATATAGGGTACATCAAGTAACTAATTTTGGTTTAGAAGATATTCTTGTTAAATGAATAAAGAAAGAAATGAAATAAAGAGAGAAAAAACTTTTTATATGCTTGTATATACATATTTATATAAATATGTATTAGAGAAAATTGTAGGTAAAATAAATTTCTCCATGTAAAAAATTTATAAAAAAAATTAAATAAATTGCATAGACTTTTACGGACTGCAGTTGTGGCTACGGCTATAATCCGTAGCTATAGCTTCGATAATATCGAATACACTTCGATATGTATCAAAATATGCAGGATTTTTTATGCAAAGTCGCTGGACAGTTTTGGACCTTTTTCGATTAATCGAAAGATCTTCGATATATCGAAGTACATATCGAAAGACCTTCGATACATAGCAAAGGACATTTCGAAAAAGCATGGGCTGTGGTTATGGCTACGGTTATAATCCGTAGCCATAGACTCCAGGCTTTTTTTTTTTCCTGTTGTAATCCCCACGGCCTTTGTGGGTCCTTTTATAAGGTATGTGTTATATCCAAACCGTCCATCTATTTGGAGAACTCGTACTAAGTCTTGAGAAGAAAAATAAGACAGATTTAGCTATCAAGTGGACCACACTGTAAAAGGCAGTGGAGGATTGAACGTCTACCATTGAAACCCTTTTAGGGGTCGCGTAAGTTTTGGAACATTACAAAATTTGTTTTTCCTCTTCATCCAGGTCTTTGTGACCTTATAAATAGATTGGATGGATGTAACGCCCTGAAATTCGGGGGTCGAGTATGAACTCAACTCCCGAGTTCCAACGCATCACTTATGCAACATACACAATGTCGGTTAAATGTTGTCTGAGTTAGCGCAATAAACATGAATGAGATTAAACCAAAACAGTAATTCATACTCCAGTTCAATTGCATTTAAAAACAGCGGAAGACTGAAATTTTATATACAAGTATGTAAAGTAACAAATTTTTCTGAACTTCAGAGTATGAGTACTAGCTGAGCACCAATATACATGTAAAGTTTGTAAATTAAAAAACCAAAATACATCCTCAAAAGAGGCCCCGAAAGTCCCGCGATGCAGCCGGCCTAGGCGTAGCCGTCAGAATACTGCATGAAAGAGAACTCCTCCTGGTCCTCATCACGTCGGGCTCTGGCTCCTGAACCAAGGCGCCCTCTAATCTTGCAACAGAGTCTGGTTGGTGTGTACAACACCGTCCCGTAACGTGGGAGTGAGTAGCTAACTCAGTGGAACAATAATGCATAAGTTAACATGTTATCAAATCAACCAAGCAGTAATGATAAAGCAGTACAAATCAAGCATTTCTAACTACTCTTGTTAAATGCAAAAATGATATGACATGATGCTGTATGCCCTTGCCAAACCACCCTCAAGCGACATCATCTTACGTTCGCGAATGCTTAACTCCCTCAGTGCGCCACATCTACAAAGCACATGCGGTGCGATGATGTTCATGATTACCAAGTTATTATTAGTCCATTTCAATCAGCAGTATTGGAAAACTAAGGTATCTCCCTTGTATCATTCCCAACATGATCCATTCTAGGGTCGTCAATCCTAGTTATTCTCATACGATGTTATGGTTTGAGAAGCTTAGTGATGGCATCGCAACAGGTTCGTCACCCGTCAGCGCGGATACAGATCTCACCGTATGCGGCTCAATTGCTGGCCGTCAGCTCGAGTACAGGTCTCACCGTACTCGGCTCAATCACTAGCCGTCAGCTCAAGTACAGGTCTCACCGTACTCGGCTCAACTCACACTCTAGTTACTGTGAAAGGCTCGTGGCCAATCACAGATACTTAAAGTACACTCGATGATACCACGGAGGACTCGTCGCCCGTCAGCACGAGCACAGATCTCACCGTACTCGGCTCTCGCCGAAGTATCGACAGCTCGAATACAGTGTCCCATACCACCGTATTCGGCTCACGAGATAGTTGCGCAATGGTCACTACGGGGAGGCACATGGCCCCAGCATAGGCCGACAGCTCGACCACGGTGTCCCATACCACCATGCCCGGCTCATGCGTCTTAGCGGATCTAGGTACCATGGTTAAACAGGAATCACCACTGGTAAGTTTGGTACCCTAGGTTCAAGCAGTAGCGACCAAACAAGGTGAACACACAACTACACTTCGGTTCAAGTGGCGAGCCTGACTAGCTCGAGCGCACCACAAGTTGAGCGATATGGAGCGCAAAAGCACTCCGCGTGGCCAACCACTATCGCCAACCGAAGTACGACTCGGGTTTGCCGGACCCGTCCTTTGTGGCGACATGAATCTCAGCCACAATCACAAGTCTGGTACCGAGTGTTTGGACTATAAACATAGTCCCAAACTCAACAGTTTTCATCGCTAGCATGTGAAGTAAAGCATGGTAAACAAGCAATACAAGCATGTTAGTCGGCATGTTATAAAGCATAAAGTAAGACATGACGTAAAGCATGTTAAAAGCATGTTGAGAAGCATGTTTAAAGCATTTTGTAATGCATGTAATAAAGCACTATCCCCATAGGGATAGAATTGTGTGTGCAATGCAATTAAGTGGTTGCGGTGAATCACCGCATGGAGGGGATCCTACATGTCTCTAAGGGAGTTGGAGAACCCATATCAGCGCCTATCTGAGGCACTAGTACATGCACATGTACACCTACATGCACATACACAAACACTTAGAATACACGTTTCCAACATACATGACGTATGTTAGGCAAGTTCGTGATTGGGCTGTCCCTAAGCCCCGGGAGTATTTTCCCACGTATATCGTATTCATACAGCAAATAATCATTACAATTACATATCCAAAATCCGCACGTATGCGGAATCTCTGGAATACACAATTTCCACATATATGACATTTACACATGAACATATATTTTTGCGATCCCTTTCGCCAAACTAGCATTTTATCCACACATGATATAATCAAACATTAAATAAACATGTTAAACATTTTCTCAACAAAAATACGTATACGGTATTTCTACGTATATCAAGAGTATGTAAAATTCCATATTCTTTATCGCTAATCGAAACAGGAAACGGAAAGCACTTTGTACATGTGCATTTGCATGCAGATCATGAATCTATCATTATCTGACATTGAAAGCGGTTGAAAACCGTAACTTATACGCTTAAAGTCCTCACCTCAGCCCTTGGAATTCCAACGAATCAGCAAGAAGGTTGGTGCTTCCGTATACGAGAGTTTCTTAGCCTAAAGATCGCATTCGATTAGTCTTTACTTAACCTATCACTAATCAGGCTCAAATCAGACCTAGGGTTAGGGTTTCTTACCTTCAAATGGGGTGGAAACCGCCGGAAAATCTCTTGGGATAGAGCGGTGTAGGCCGTGGGAGAAGTGGAAGCAGCAGGAGGAAGATCGGCGTCGATCTCCACAAGTTTCTCTCTCTTTTCTCTCTTTTCTCTCTTAGGGTTTGAACCCAAATTCGTATGGCTGTGAGAGGGGCTGTTCTAAGCCCCTTTTATAGCCAAAAACCTCCCCAAAACAGACTCAAGTTCAAGGGTGACTGCTTACATAGGCATTTCGCCACTTTCCAAGCTCAAAAGGGGTGTTCTGGTGGCCCTCTTTGAGCCAAACGTCAGACTTAAGCTCACCCACTGCGGATCTACGTGGGATTACGTTTTCGGCTCGATCGGATTCCCAGATCGCATGTGGCGGACCACTTTCAGTTCAACGGTCCGTGGGCCACGATCGGAATTTCTGAGTACATGTAAATGTTCCTGAAATTTTTCTTAATCCGAGGGTGTAATTTGGTCTGATTCCGACGGTCAGGTTGCTTAATACTGACGCGCAACCGAAAGGTGCCAGATCACTATTCCAGATATTTTCTCTTGGATGGAAATAGTGTTTTTCACACTCCCTCGCTCCGGAGTGAAAATAATGGCCGTGGGACATCGGAATCACCTGATTTTTGAGATGATTGTCAAGCCCAGTGGGGCGGTCCTGGTTCCTTAGCTTCGTGTTACTCGGACTCCCGATGTGCGATCTAGACCTCATACGACGTTTCGTTTCAGTCCCGAGAGCAGACGGGTAATGAGTTTGGCTCTAGACTTTAGGGTAACCTAGAGTCACCAATTCTGCAAGTTTTGGGTCTTGCAGATCGTAATTAAAGCGATCCCAACGGATTTCATGATTTACCGAGTTTAGTACTTAGTTAACTTTGTTAAATTTCTAAAGGATTTAATCCTATGTGATTTCTGGTCAGAGGTGGTACTCGGCCCAATGTACGGAAATTTTCAAGTCGTTACAATGGAAAATAAATGTTATGGTGGGCCCTACAAAAGTTTCAACGGTGAAAATCAATTTTCTGCTGCTCTTTGTGGTGTGGTCCAATTGATCTTTGGATATGATTTTTTTTGGATAATGCTCTGAAATGATCTCGAAATATGGATGAACGTTGTGGATATAATAAATACATAACTGTGGGGCCCATGTAACTTTGATCTCTTTTGAACCGTTCGTATAACTCGGAGTTCGAGGAGAGCGCTCGTCTTCGAGCAGTGGCCGATCCACTTGAAGGAAAAGCAGGGGCATTTTCGACCTTTGGGAAGGCGTCCGTACAGCTGGGGCTTATTCTTGCAAGGTAAAATGAGGTGGGCTTGGCTTCATAAATGGGCCATAAATGGTCGTACAGTCTTAAATTTCTCTTTTTTTTTGGGATAATACCGTAAATAAATTTTTAGAAGGTATGGACAGCGTGGATATAAGTAACATACATCACCGTGGCCCCACAGTCAGGTATCCCACCCAACTTGGTGGATCCGGAGATATGACGAAGTCGTGCCCCCAAAAATGATGCAACTCGGAGGGGAAGCATGCGACGATTGATCCGAGTCACTCGTGAATTCCACACAAGTCGTACATCCACTCAAAATAAAACGTCCAAAATATTTTTTTATGCATGATTGGTAGACGTTTAACTGACCCTTGAAACAAATAAATGGTCATTAATGAGATTTTAGGATCGCTCAATCGATGTGATTCTTGTCAAAATGACCATATAGAATGGATCCACTGGTTTGAAAGGATTGATTTGAGTTAATTGTACTTAGCATGCCCAAGTTATATTAACCTTTACCTTTTGAAAGAGTATATTATGTTAGAAAATTCGTGAGTAGATAAAATTCCAAAATAGAAAATAAAATAAATAAAAATTAAGTAAAGAAAAAAACTTATAGTTTTGAATGGAGGTGTGACTTTGTCACTCCACTTGAAACCAAATTTATCCTTCTTAGACCGCTCCCAAGTGCAATATGAATTTCGAGCCGTTGGCTTCCAAAATACAAAGATTATGACTCAGTTCCAACGATGCACTCATTATACACATCCTCAAACCGGCATGTAGAACTTAGAACCAATGTGAGTTAACTCAACAACGAACATAGTTTACAAATACCCCACAGACAATTCAAAGAAGTAGAGAGAAGATGAATTTTGAATTAATGAAATTCGATTAAGAGCATGTCTATTTAAAGATCAAAATTAGGTGCATCAGGTGGACCATTTTGCCGATCTAAGACGTCCATCAGGTGGACCATTTTGCCAGAAATCCATCTGTATGGACGCCTTATAGCCATGCATAAGGGATTCCACATGGTCAGCATTTCTCGAGGCATTTAATTTGAGTGAAAACGTAAACTATAGTTAATCTGATGATTAACATTCTAAACCTTAAAAGGTTGTTAACGTGGCTTATAAAAGCCACCCTTTTAGGGCAACCATCCGAAAGGAAAGAAAATCACGAAGGAGAGAGGAGCGTCGTTTTCCTCCTTACTATCAGCATGTTGCCGCACCAGGTTTCACAGCGACTTGCTGAGTGCAAGCCAACTGGCTTTGCGAAGGAAAGGAGAGATAGATAGGGAAAGAGAAGTTGAGAGAAGATAGAGAGAAAGAAGAGAAAAGGGAAAGTGAGAGAGAGGACGTTGTCCTCCTCCTTACTGCCGCTGCCGCACCAACTCGGGTCGGGCTGAGTTGGGTCTAGACACTGCTGGAAGCAACAGAGGGAGAGAGAGAAAGAAGAAAGGAAGAAGAGAGAGAGGAAGAGAAAAGAGAGGAGAAAGGGAGCTCCTGTGTGGCTACTGCCCCAACCCGACCCAGTCGAGTCGAGCATGACTCAGGCATTGGGTAGTTTAATAATCTTACTGGACGGTGTAGAGGAAAGAGAGAGAGAGAGAGAGAGAGAGAGAGAGAGAGAGAGAGAGAGAGAGAGAGAGAGAGAGAGAGAAGAAGAAGAAGAAGAAGAAGAAGAAGAAGAAGAAGAAGATGGAGATAGAGAGTAGAGAAGAAGGAGAGATAGGCAGGGAGAGGGAGAAAGAGAAAACGAGAAGGGAAGAGTGGGTTTGAGAGTGAGTAAACTCATTGCCTTTGTGGCAGCTAAGTCAGGGTCGAGTTAGGCTAGTCCAACTGGAGTTCCAGTAGGAAGAGAGAAGAAGAGAGTAAGAAAGAGAAGGAAGGAAGAAGAAAAGGATCTTAGGTGCGGTTACTACCGAGTTGAGTTCAAGTTGACTCATTGATTGACTCAGCTACTTGAGTCAACTTAGTAAAGTTGCGCTAAGCTTCCATCATTGTTGGAGTGTTGGTGGTGGTCGGCTTATCCAACAACATATTTGTTGGATTGGGCCAATTAGAGTCCCTAACCAGCTATGTCAATCGGATTGATCCAATTGGGTAAGTTCAACTCAGTTATTTAAATTATAAATTTATTGATAATATTTAATCATATATATTTGGGAAATTTTATAATATACAGTGGGGTCCACATAGTTAGATCATGGGTCCACTGTAGATTCCATGTGAGGCATGTGCTTCATATCAATGTCGTTCATCCACATGTCCGCTTGTTTTAGAGTATGGTACAAAACTTAGAGGCCCAAAGCTAGTAGCCCGCACTGTCCAGTGGGTGGGCCTGCAGTGATGGTTATTTGTCTTTCGACTTGTTCCTAAGGTGACATAACTTGGATGGAGGGGATATCAAAACTATTGTGGCCCTGAATTATGGGATTTGGTAATTTGATGTGGTTAACCTTGCATGTGCAAACTTGTGATTGTATGTGGCCCAAACTACATGATCATGTGATGAATAGGCAACTGCTAAGCTATGTGAACTTGTGGTGCATGAATTGTCCCTGATCCATGCGAAATTGTGCGGCATGTGAGATCTACACTACGTGATCATGTGATGCACGATCGACTATTTATTGTGCAGGATCGAGTTACGACACTTAATTAAGCAAATTTTATGATGTGTGGTTAACTCTTGACCCCATGGAATTGTGATTGCAGTGCAGACTTAAGTCGTTGGATCGTGTGACTTATGTTTAAGCCTTTGAACGTGTTCGGTTATAACAAATGTGTGGACTCTAGTGGTGTGAGGGTGCAATGGATATAATTGTCTAGCCCTTAATCATGAGGTCATGTGGCATAAGTATGACCACCTAATCATGCGCAATGGCGGTGTATATGCATGTACCATATAACTGTATGATTGTAAAATGTGCACATGGTCATGTAGCCACATGAAATCAAGTAGCATTGATGGCCATCCAATTGACTCAACCACATGCTTATGAGCATAGGCATGGCCACCCGAATCATGTATAATCAAATTGTGCATGTGGATTTTCTAAGTCATGCGAATTATGATGTACAATTGATTGTAGAGTGGACCTCAATTTGGTATAGCGTGACATAATAATGGGACTTATATTATGCTCATTAATAAGGTGGAAGTGGGGACCACTAAACTATTTGTGATGCGATTAAATGCGGCCTTTGGCTCCTTCATCATGTGATGTTGAACCGGATCATTAACTGTATGAAGTGTGTGGCGGTTGTTGCCTAAGACTTAATGTAATGTAGTGCAACATTGTATTTATGTGTAGGATTTTGATTGTTTAACTAAGCTTGGATGTTTTGAAATGTGGACTCTAGACCATGACAGTAATCATATATACACTAAACCATGTGAAATCATGGTACTGGCTACCTGACTATGTGAAAGTTTAATAAAGTGGTTGCCCCGTTATGCGAGCTATGGTGTAGTAAAAATAAGTAACCATCTGACCTTAAGTCCTTTATTATGGCAAGAAGAGTGACATTTTTGTGGCCACTCAACCATATGGATTTTTGATAATGGAGTGGCCGCAGGACCATGTGAGCATGTGATAATTGTGTGGTCACTCAAACTCGTGGTCTATGCTGATTGTGTAACCCCTTGGGTATGTGAACTTAGGATGTGTGTCAGATTAATTGTTGGACCCATCTTGTTAATAATATTGAGCTTAAATTGCAGAATCCACTGATGTATTCACAAGGGCATTAGATTGGTGGGCCCATTAGCCTTGCAGCCCACCTTTAGTGGATGCCTAGTGGGCCCATTAGTGGTAGACTTATCAGGTCCATAACCAGGCCTTTCTTTGTCGAGTGCTTAAGACTTCATGAGATGTGTATATTGTAAGTGCTATGTTGTATATCAAGCACCCCGTATTGTCAAATTTTGTAGTAACAAACCAATTTAGAATGAAGGACTTGTTTATGATGGAAAGTTCACCTTCAAGTGACTTTTGAGGGATGGAAAGTTCACCTTCATACGAAGATGTGCTACTAGCCATGAAGACTGTTCTATGTACATCAACTTTATGTCCTATGTCTACTTCAAGTTCAAACATCAAATGATACTTCAACTTCAAGTGCAAGTTTTACTTCAAGTCAAAGTGCATGTTCAATTACAAGTTCAAGTACTAGAACAAGTGCAAGTGCTACTTCAAATGCAAGATTAAGTCCAAGTGTATTACATGGTTAAGATCAAGATCTAGTTTCAAGTATACAGGATCAAGCTTCAAGTACTTCAAGTATACTATCTACTGAAGCTATCGAAGCTACAAGTTCAATGTTCAATATTTCAGGTATAAATGACCCTAGAAAGACCTTAGGTTTAGGTCATTCATATTGCACATTTAATTTGGGTCATCGTGCTTATTATAGGCTTTGCTTCGACTAATCCTAGTCAATGTTCGACTAGTCCAGGGTTTTTCTCGACCAGTCTAGATTTAAATTTAAAATTTCAGATTTTCTAGTAGGTCCTCGACCGGTCGTGGAGACTAGCTCGACTCAAAGTCTAGCAACCATTTTGAGCCCCACTCGACCAGTCGAGTAGGCCACTCGACCAGTCGAGGGTCTGTTTTATTCGATCGCGCCAAAATTTTTGAAATTTGGTTACTCCTAAGACCAGCCGAGGCTGACCTTAGACGAGTCGAGGGAGCCGTTTTTCAACCTATAAATAGAGGACTTTTCTCAGTTTTATTCATTCATTCCAAGCTAATTCAAGCCACCACTCTAAGAGATAAGTCCTTGTGATTATCAAGCTATTGTTCGATAATTTTATATTCATTTATAGCTTATTTGATTGTGTAATTTCTTGATCTCTTAACTTTCAATCTAACTTTGTAAAAGGGAGTTCTACTATACCTTTTTGAGATTTAAGGAATTCAATCAAGTAGCCCAGGTCTAAGTTTAATTAAAATTCATTTAGAACATAGAACCCTTTTATTTGTGAATTGGATATTAAATGTAAGGCCCGTATCCTAGTCTGTACTGTTTTGTAAACTCCCGCGATCATTCCCGTCGAATTCCGGCAACCCGCGACCTATAATCGACGTTTGCGCGCGACCTTAAGTTGTATCCCATAGATTTGAGTCGGCTTAATCCGAGACTTGTACTATTGTGACCACGCCATTGCTGCAGTTCCAATGCCGCGTCTTGCAC
Organism: Magnolia officinalis; assembly: GCA_021015155.1. Taxonomy (NCBI): domain Eukaryota; kingdom Viridiplantae; phylum Streptophyta; class Magnoliopsida; order Magnoliales; family Magnoliaceae; genus Magnolia; species Magnolia officinalis. The sequence continues at coordinate 53,035,317 of JAJHSJ010000007.1, forward strand.
ATCGATTCGATACCCTAGCCAGGAGATGTGGGCTTACGTCTATAACGAAAAAACGCCGCACATTTGCGAACCTAAGAGAATCTCTATAACCCATCCCATTAATCAATTAATCAAAGTACACAACCCATGCTTTCTTTCTCCTCAAGACAAGCAACCTACCCTAAGTCAACTCTCAAGTCAATACATCTATCACTCACACCCATCACCTCTCTCTTACAACCACCTTCTCTCTCTCTCTCTCTCTCTCTCTCTCTCTTCACATTCTCCATGCAACCAAAGAGGTGCACATCCAAGCACGTCCAAGGAGAGAAAATTGTGTTGTGTGTGGCCCACTTCTTACCCCAAGATCCATCATCCTAGCCCTTCAATTCTCATCACTTTCCATCAAAGTGAGACACAAGAAGTTTGACATTTCATCGGACCAAGAAGATCAAACGGTGGGTGTTTTATAGGCCTAGATTTAATGCTTTGATGATGGTCCAAGTGGGGCCTACTGATTGATGGTATGGATCTCATTTTGGACCCTAGATGTGGCTGATAGCCCACCTTGATTCTCATGATCATTCCATGATGGGGCCATTCTCCATGGACCCCATCATGATGTTTATTTTCCTTGCATGAATAGGGTCATCTAGACCTTGCATTTTTGTGGAGAAAGGATCTTCACCGTTGATTTTGATCGGTGAGCCCACATATAATGGGACCCACTTAATGTATGTTGTGATGTATGGAAGGGAGGGCCCATAGTGCTGGGGTCCCTCTATCACTCGATCTCCCTCCTCTCTCTCCTCTCTCTCTCTCTCTCTCGCTCTCTCTCTTTTTCCCTTGTTGATGGCCCCATTATGTATGTGACTTATCCGAGTCCGGATCCTCTATTACCCAGTCAACAGAGAATTCCTGATACCCTTATCCTCATTGGTCCACGTCACCACTCACTAAAAAAGTAAAAAAAATATAAAAAAAAAGCTTCGGATGCCAAACCATTAGGGTAACAGGAAATCCCTATTAACCAAATAACAGAGGATCCTGACTCAACTTATCCATGTCGTCCACCTTCGTGGGACCCACTTGATGGACATGTTGGATCTGCACCATCCAGGCCATGCGGGCCCTACCTTAATGGTGATGGAAAACACAAATATCAGATTGATCCAAATCAAGTGGGCCACGTCCATGTGGGACCCACCTTGATGAAATATATTCACACCGTCCATCCAGTGTCCCTGGACGCTGGAAGTTGTTTAGTGGAGTGTGAACAAACAGTGGGATGTACTAATAGCAATATATATTATATATATATATATATATATATATATATATTATATATATATATATATATATATATATATATATATCAGCTTGATTTAAGGCTTTTGGGTGGGCTGCTCATGCAGGCCCCACCTTGATGTATGGGTCTGATCCACGCTGTCTGTCACTTTCCTCAGCTCATTTTAGGCGTCGAACCGAAAAATGAAGCTAATCCGATTATCTGGCGGGCCATATCATAGAAAACAGTAATTTTTACCGTTAAAATCCGCTATGGCCCACTTTGATATTTCTACACACCAAAAACATGCTGAATATTGGGCTCATTTGGTCTGTCATGAGCCATAAAATCCAACCAGTGGGGTGGATCTTCCTGATGCGGGCCTCACTTAGGAAAAACCTTAGAAAAACATATATATATATATATATATAATATATATATATATATATATATATATAATGCAGCAGGCGCTGCTGCTGCTGACGTCCAGAGGATGCTGCAGCAGCGTCCTGCTGCGCTGTGGACGGAAGGGGCAGGGACCGTGGGTCCCAGCCGCAGGCCCCACTGTGCTGGGTGCTGGACATCACACCGTGCGGGCCCCTTTAGCAGGTGGGCACCCCTAAAATCAGCCGTATACAGAAGCTCATGTGGTCCACATGGCAGGAAGCAGTGGTGGATTGAACGTCTACCATTGAAACTTCTCTGGCTCTAGAGGTTTTGAGATAAATATAAATTTATTTTATTTTATTTATATGGGACTGTGTGACCTTATCAATAGATGGATGGGAAATAAACGTTACGGTGGGCCCCATGTGGGACCCACTGATGTAAGTGTTTTACCCACACCGTCCCCACGTGTGGGAGTGGATGGCTGGTGTACCTCACTCTAGCTATATGGTTGCTGTAGTAACTTTACCAAAACCTGTGGACCTACCTTGATTTATGTGGTATATATCCACACCGTCTAGCGGCTGTGGACCCCTCATGATGTATGTTTTATCCACGTCGTCCGCCATAGCACGTGGGACCGACCATGATGTATGTGTTTGACCCACTGTCCATCTATTTTTGCCAAATCATGGGCTGCCTTATGAGGCCCATCTTGATGTATTTGTGGCCCATCTGTTGAGGCCCACCTTGATATATAAGAGGCCCATGTGATGAGGCCCATCTTCATGTATTTGTGGCCCATCCGTTGAGGCCCACCTTGATAGATATGAGGCCCATGTGATGAGCCCATTTGATGTATTGGAGGCCTATGGGTTGAGGCCCAATGGGATGTATATAAGGTCCATTGCAATGTGTGATTCCACCATGGTGTATATAATGATGTTTATGGCAGGTCATGCCTTGGGAGCAATGATGTTTGACGTCCACATTGTAAGAATAATGTTGGTTAAATGTCCGCATTGTAACTCTCCTTAGGGCCATTGATATGCCCATACTTGTTGTATGTAAGACGTCTAAGCCCATCTTCATTGAGAGGATAGTTCATCACCATATAACATGCTTAGTATAACTCCATGATTCATGCTCATACGCATCATATATATGCCTGATATGAGGAGTGACTGATCATAGCATATGCCATTGAACAAATTGCTTATGGGACTCACTAATAGGAGTTGCATACATGAGCGCGCGGTACGCGCAGGATTGTTACATGACTGGATTGTGTGATTCATGCATCTCGCATTTCTGTGTCATGATCATTGTACGCCCTAGCGACATCAGGGCCATGGCCTCCATAGGCACATCGTGGATGGCCGTATTGGATACCAGAAATACTTGGTTCTAGCACTGTGGGCACATAGGATGTCCTTGGGTGAAAATCCCAAAACCTTTTTGGTCCCAAGAGATGCTCCAACGTCTAGACCGAGTGGATACATGAGCGCAGGAGTGCTGAATACCAGTAGGCCGCATCTCCCACTGTGTTGTAGTCAGTTGGAAGAGGGTGTGACCTTATCTGCCCGAGTGAGGGGGTTGTAAGCTAAGCTGAGTTTGACTAACTCACAAATGAGTCCGCTATCGATGAGCCGGGTAGGTATTGGTAGACTACTGGTCAGGCGGATAGTGTGGTCTCTTCCACTTGCTGCACTGTGCGGCTAGGGAGGTGGCAATCAGTGTGGAGTATATTAGACCCTGGTGATATCCCAGAGGAAAACTGTATTGATATATGTACTTGATGAGGACTTACATGCTTACTTTGCATCACACATATGACATTTGGCTACGTAGGCCTCACATCGCATGATCTTGGTATGGCCGATAACATTCATGTCTTGCATCACATAGCCTTGGTATGACTGATAGTATTCATAGACTTACCTGCATATTTTTGTATTACCGTGATATTGTATACTTGATACTTGCCTTGCGCACACACTTACACTACCCTCTAAGATTTTGTAAGCTTATGCACCACCGTTGCGTGCAAGTGATGTTGGATCGCAGCTGCTGATGCAAGAGCGCGCATCAGATTATTTTGGAGCTTTTTGATCACCTTGTATTTCTCTTTCCGCATTGTACTTAAAGTTTTTGATATAGTGGATATATGGTGATGTTATTTTGTGACTTGGTTATGCTTGTGGTTATGCTCCATTACAAATTTTTTATACTGAAAATCCTCCTTGTAGGATCCCAGGATTGGAATCTGGCATATGAGTGTCGGGAGCCAAGAATGGGGCACTACGGAGGCTATCAGCGCCGGATTCGGTGATCGGGAATTTTGTGAGCCCGTTTTCGAAGTTTGGGGCGTGACATTGAACATCTACATCTACAAGTGAAACAGTTCTACAGGGCTACATCAAGTAGAATCTACAAATAAGTATATTGTTTATTGCTTTTTGGTTTTTGAGATAGCCAGAAAATCTCTTGTGGTTTTGACTGAGATAAGCCAGAAAATTTTAACGCAGGGTTTTTAATTGTGATAGCCCATTGAAAATGCGATTGTAAAGGTTTTAAGGTGAACCTTGGAAAACCTTCTTACATAGTGAAAGCCAATATCACGTGGGTTGTGATTATTGGGAGTGGAGTAGGTGTGGCTGTTTGAGAACAGTTGGTGTACACACCGAACCACTATAATTCTTGGACTTTGGATGATGATGATGTTGATGTATGTGATGTATGTGTAGTGAATGCTTGTATTTATTTCATGTACTTGTGGTGAATGTTGTAATAGCTAGATTTGTTTCAATTGCTTCTTGTATTAGTTTGAGTTTTTGATCCTCACTAAGTTCAAGAAATTAGGTTGTCCTACCATAAACTTTGGTTTTTGGTGTAAGGTTGTCCTTTGAACAACGTTTGTATCAACCTCTCAATACTATTGCAATTGAGGTTATTATTTATTTCAGTTATCTGTATTTATATTCTGCATTTATTTTTTATTTGTCATAGTCCTATTTACCCCCCTTAGGACTGAGTGCTCGCCCTTTTCAAGTGGTATCAAAGCTAAGTGGCTCATTTTATTGGATTTATTTCCTAAGCTTATCGATCTAGAGCTTTCAGTATGTTAAATTTTGATAGCCTATCTATTACTAGGCCACCTATGCTTATTGGAAAGCTAGGATGAGGATATTTCTGAAATCCATTGATGAAAGCGTGTAGCAAGCCACAGTGACTAGATGGAATCCACCAACGTCTGAAGTTCTAGGCAATGATGGAACCAAGTCCTTAAAAGAAACACCATATTATATGTGGACTACTCTTTAGAAAAATGAGAGCAGTGCGAATGCTAAGGCTTTAAATGCAATCACTTGTGCACTATCACCTAATGAATTCAAAAGAATAATTTCTTGTGATACTGTTAAACAAGCCTGGGACATTCTTGAAATGACACACGAGGGTACATCTATTGTAAAAAAGTCTAAAGTTCAGATCCTCACCACTAGGTTTGAGGAAATTCGTATGGAAAAAAATGTGTCTTTCATGGACTTCTATACGAAACTAAATGACATAGTCGACTCTATGTGGGGTCTTGGCGATGGAATCCTAGAAAGCAAAGTCTGTGCAAAAATACTGCGATCACTTCCTGAGAGATTTAATTCTAAGGTGACTGCCATTTAGGAACTTAGAGACACAGATCAAATGAAGGTTAAGGAACTTGTTGGTTCACTTCAAACATACGAGTTAAATTTCAAAGCTCTAAAAGGTAAGTTTATAGCTCTTAAGTCATGCAAATCTATTTCTCATGATAGTTCTGATTGTGAAAACTTAGAGGATGATATGGCTTTACTTGCGAAAAAGTTTTACAAGATTTTTAAAAGTAAGAAAAGAGTTGATTTTCAAAAACCCTCTGAGAAGAAAAAGGGTAAATCTAAATCATGGAAATCTCTAAAAGATAGCCAGTGTTTCAACTGCCATGAATATGGGCATTTGGCAAATAAGTGTCCAAAGAAGGACAAGCCAAAGGGAAAAGGTATGTTAGCCACATGGGATGAGTCATCCAACTCTGAAGCTTCTTCTGAGTCGGATGAATCTGAACCCGAAACTTCAAATGAAGTTAAGGCCTTAATGACTCTAGCTAGAGTCACTTCCACAGATAGTTGTTATTCAACCGAATATGAAAATCTGAGAAGTGACCCCGGAAAATGATAATGAAGATGATCTTCAAGATGCCTATAATGCCCTATACAGGGAAAGTTGTAAGATTGCCATCAAGCTAAAACTTCAAAAAGAAAATTTTCTAAAATTAAAAGAGGAATTTGAAAATTTTGTTTTGGAAAAATCCCATATCTCTGATTGTTTTGAAAAAGAAAAATGTGTTTTGAATATCAAAACATCTGAACTTGAAAAATTAAGATCAGAAAATGAGAAACTAAAATGTGAAGTGTCTTCCCTATTGAGTTCAAAAATACATGGAGGTATGCCTAGGGAGACCCTAAACTTGAAAAGTTACTAAATGCATCTAGAACATGTGGAGACAGATCGGGTTTGGGCTATGACAAATACATGCCTCTGAAAAATAAGAGTGTATCTCCTACATTTGTCAAAGGAGAATCCTCTAACTTAAAAGGAAAGGGCTTGAAATATAATAATCAAAACAATTCTAAAAACGTAAAAACTTTTCAAGCTTCTAAAGTTAATAATAATAATAATGTCGGCTTTAGAAAGCAATGCTATGAACCTTTAGCTGAAAAAATTGTGGACTTACTCAAGGAGCTTCTCAAATCTAACTCTAATACGAGATTTAATAATAATTTCTAGCGAAGGAAAACCAACAGTGCTCCAAAACCCAAAACTACAATGAAATGGGTTCCTAAGGTTATTTGTTTAGTTGCCCACACCGCCTTCAAGGCTTCGAGTCAATCAAAGTGGTACCTAGACAGTGGTTGCTCAAGACACATTACGGGTGATAGAGATTTGTTCACCAAATACAAAGAAATGACTGATGGTTCAGTCACTTTTGGTGATGGAAGCAACTTCAAGATAATTGGCCAAGGTACGATTCATATTTCTAACCTTCCTCCTTTTGAAAATATTTTATTTGTAGAAGGACTTAAGCATAATCTTTTGAGCATATCTCAAATATGTGATAACAAGCATAATGTTAAATTTACAAATCAAGGATGTGAGATCTCAAATGAGAAAGGTTGTGTGATATTAAATGGTCGTAGAACATCTAAGAATTGCTATATCATGAATGAATCTTGCTTATCTAAATTATCTTGTTACATGGTCTAAACCAATGATAATGAATTATGACACAATTGCCTTGGACATGTTAACTATTGAAATCTGTATAGATTAAGCAAAGCCGATCTTGTTAGAGGTCTACCCAAATTGAAGAAAATGGATAAAATATGTGGTGCATGTCAGATTGCAAAACAAATAAGGAGTAGTCATAAGAAAGTGAACTCCTTTGCCACATCAAAACCTCTTGAACTTCTCCACATGGATCTTGTTGGACCAACCAGAATGGAGAGTAGAGGTGATAAGAAGTATATCTTGGTAAGAAGTATATCTTGGTAATTGTGGATGACTTTACTAGATTTACTTGGGTTGCATTCATGAGAGAAAAATCTGAAACTCTCGATGAAGTCAAAAGAATACTCAAGCGTATTCAGACTGAAAAAGAAATGAATGCTACTAAGATCCGAAGCGATCATGGATCAGAATTTGAAAATAGCAATTTTGAGAAGTTTTGTAGTGATCATGGTATATCGTATGAGTTTTCTGCTCCTAAGACACCTCAACAAAATGGGGTTATTGAAAGGAAAAATAGAGTGTTACAAGAGATGGCCGATGTAATGTTAAATAACATGAAGTTACCTAAAAATTTATGGGCCAAAGTTGTTAATACTGCATGTTATATCATAAACCGTGTTTACATTATAAAATCTAAAGATAAAATGACTTATGAATTGTGGTTTAATAAGAAACCTACAGTTAAATACTTTCAAATTTTTGGAAGTAAGTGTTACATTTTACTAGACCAGGAAAATTTAGGGAAGTTCGATACTAAGAGTGATGAAGGGATATTCTTAGGTTATGCTCTGAATAGTCGAGTATACTGTGTTCTTAATAAGGGAACTGATGTTATTCAGGAGTCTATAAATGTTGTTATTGATGATCACCTGAACACACCAACATCTAGTTCAGAAGATGATGAAGTTACTATAGTTGATAAACCTGACTCCTCATCTTGTCAAATCAGTACTAAAATACGATCATGTAACGCCCTGAATTTCGGGGGTTGAGCAAAGCTCTACTCCCGAGATCCAACGCATCACTTATGCAACATGGATAATGATGTTTAGATGTCGTCCATATCAATGCATTAAACATGAGTGAGATTATACTAAAATAACATATCATACTCCAAAGATCATGTAATTAAGCAATGGAAGTCTGAAGCACAAGTATCTAAATATGAAATTTTTTCGAAAAACTCTAGAGTATGAGTATGTAACCGGGCTGAATATATACATGTATTGTTTCGGAATAGAAAAAATATCAAAATGTAAAGCGTTCAACTAATCCATAAGTCCCTGTAATCCTGTTGACTCAGCACGGGGTCTACATAAACCCGTCTGAGAGCTGAACATAGGACGACTCCTCCTCCTCATCCATGAAGTCCATTTCAGCTGCATAGACTCCGCCATTACCTGCATCTAAACCAGAGTCTGGGTGGTGTTTTAAAACACCGTCCCAGGTGGAAATGAGTGGCCAACTCAGTGGTATTATAAGGCAAATGTTAACATGTTATCAATTCAATCAAGCAGCAATGATAAAGCAATACAACAAGCATTTCCTAACTACTCTGGTTAATGCAAGGATGATATGTGGTAATGATGCATGCCTTCGCCTGCACTCCCTCAGCGACATCATCTCACGGTTGCGCATGCTAAACTCCCACTGTACTCTTCCTCGCCAAAGGCACATGTAATGCGGTGCATGGTCATGTTAGCCAAGTTCTTAATTAGGCTTATTTATACAGCAGATTCGGGAAGTTAAGGTACCTCCCTTTATATCATTTACCCAAACGATGATCCATCTAGGGTCGTCAATCCTACTTATTCACATACGATAGGGAAGTTATAGGGCAACATCACTCCCTAAATTGAAAAGCAGTGGATAGGCAAGTTCAGGTTGCTACGAGAGGCTCGTCACTTCGACATAGGCTTAGTTTATACTCGAGGTCACTCCACCAACGCCATACCAACTGGAGCGCTATTTTTGAAGGGAGTCCGGATCAGACAATACACCCCAACCCACGCTGGGACCACAGACAGGCTGCGACGGTGTAGGCCTAGTTTATACTTGAGGTCACTACGGGAAGGCTCGTCACCTTAGCGTAGGCTAACAACTCGAATACAGTGTCCCATACCATCGTATTTAACTCACGAGTTTGGGTTGCTCACTGGTCATTACGGGGAGGCTCGTCACCCTAGGGTAGGCTGACAGCTCGACCACGGTGTCCCATACCACCATGCCCGGCTCATGAGTCTTAACAGATCTTGGTATCATGGTTGAAACATGCTTTTAGATTGGTAAAGGGGTACCTTAGATTCAAGCAGTAGCATCCATACATGGTAAACACACAATAGGCTAATCGGGTTATTTGATAAGTGCAATTGGTACGAGCGCACGTTGAATTGATCGGCATGGAGTGCGTAAGCAATCCGCGTGGCCTAACCACTGTCGACAATCACCGTACGGCTCGGATTCATCGAATGTATCTAATGAGGCGAAACTAGTTCGGCCACTCAATCAGGAACTGTTACTGATTGCCTGGACTACGTGGTAGTCCCAAACATACTCAATTGCAATAGGTAGTCACATATATTGAACATAACAACAATTAACAATCAAACCAAACATAATTCTCATTTGAGCATTTTATCAAACACATTGAACACGTTATTATACACATGCATTTCATCTATAGATCTCATAGTAGCAATTTATATTACATGAAAGAAATTATAGGTATGGATACGGTAGTTGAGAATCCTATCTCAACACCCTCATTAAAAGCAATTCATCAAACAATTTCTCATTCAGACATTTTATCAAACACTTAAACTACACATTACTACATACGTGACATAAATTGGTTATAACATATATTATGGCAAATCCTTTCACAAGGGGATTGTCATACATACAATAAACATGAATCCTAGATTAATAGTCATGATAAGCATAAATCAGGATTTCACACTCAGTTAAACAATTTATCAAACACTTATGCTACCCTTTTACCCAATATATAAACTACGTTAGTTACAACACTTATCTTAGCGAATCCTTACACAGAGAGGTTAGCATGCATATGATAATAATGAATCATAGTTTAATAGTCATAGCAAACACAAATCATATTTACATGTTCATACAAACATTTCAATAAACACGTGGAATGCATAATATATTCAACATAGTTTACATATGTATAATTCATGGAAAACATCGTAACTAAGATCATATGGCAACAATCAAGTCAGACATAAATTATTAGCTGTCATTGAAAGCCTTGAAAACCATAACCTAAACGTTTATAGTCCACAACTTTTGTCGTTACGCCCGTTACGAACTCGGTTCGTACACTACGTCTCCGTCTACAGCACAACGGCTACCTAAATCATGAAATAGGTTAGTTATTTCGTTGTTTACTCTACTTAGATCCCTAAATCAAGATTAGGGTTAGGATTTCTTACCTAAATCGAAGTTGGAATCGCTTGTGTAGCGATGGTGGAGAGGTGATTCGGTACGTGGAGTAGTGGGAAAGGATCCCAGCAACGAACTCCCTATCTCTCTCTTCTCCTCACTCTTTTCTCCTCTTTTCTCTCTTCTCTCTCCTAGAGTTAGAGAAATTCGTATGAAAGAGAGAGGGGTGGGTTTAAGGTCCTTATATAGGCTCAAAATTGACGCAAATGGCCCCAGGGTCATGGTATACCTGGTTTGTATCCAAAGGGCAACTGTTTTTGATGAATGGGACCCATCGGGAGGTCCATTACTCACCTACGGCGTAGGGTAAGTTCCCTGACAATGGATCTAGGCCAGGATACAGTTTTGGTCTGATCGAATTAGTAGATCGATCGTGGAGGACCCGTTTTAGTTCAACGATCACCGTCACTCGATCAGGGCCACAAGTATACCAATGGGTGCAGGGAAATTTCCCTGATCCATGGGTGTATTTGGGTCAAAATCTGATGGTCTGAAGTCTACAATTTCGTCCGCAAGCGAACGGCCCAATTTACTTAAGTTTCGATTCACTTTCTAAAGATATTCACGTTTCTCACATACTTCGTTCCAGGCTCAAGTTGTACATTTCTGGATACTATCTTGACTCGATTCTCGCGATGGTTATCAAGCCCAATAAGGCGATCATAACCTTATAGTTTCGCGGTAATCGGACTTTCGACGCGCGGTCCACGTCCGATATGAAGTTTCAATGTGATCTCGAGAGCAACTGGGTTTTGAGATTGCTCCAAGGTTTTTAAGTAATGTTAGGTTAGTGATTTTAATGGTTTTAGATCTTGTAGTTTGTATAGAAAGTGGTTCAAGCTAAATCCATCGATTGTTTAGTTTAACACTTAACTAAATTCTGCCCTAATTATGATAGAATAAGGTCCTAGGGTAGTTCTATGCCCCCTTTTGGTACTTTTAGTTAGCATATTATTTTAATTATTTTTTTAATAGTTCATCATTAAGTTTAATTTTTATCTACCAAATTTCATTAAATTTCGTGTTGTAGAAAAATTCTAAAAATTCTAGAAGTAGCAACTGTCCAGACCAATAATTTTTGGACTGTTGTCACATAAACCTAGATTCAACTATATTAAAATTTTTATTATATTTTCACTTATTTTTATATGAAACTAGACTTATCAAGCTTCAATCTGGCTTTTGAATCACCTGAATTGGAGTATAACAAGGGAGATATGACTTTTTGAAGTCGGTCGAAAACTATAAAAAAATGCAGCGAGGGTGCACCGAATTTTTGGTGCACCGGCGATGCCTCGCGGTCAGTACGATGGCATCGCAGTCCGCTAGACCCGACCGCGATGGCATCGCGCTCGCCTGGTGGTGGTTTTGCAGTGCATATTTTTGAAATGGGCATATCTTTCAAGTCAGAATAAGTTATGCGACATGCCATATTTGAATTTAGGGTAGGAGAAGCTGATCTATCGTAATAACCTATTTATTTTGTGAGATTCCATAAAGTTAATGGTCAAAAAACTATTTTATTTATATATTTACTATTTATAGTAAATTTTAGTTTAAGTATTGTTATTATCATTGAAACTTTAGGATTTGTGTCTAATATGAAAATACTTAGAAAAATTTAAAGAATAAGGTGGTGAAAGGTGAGATTTTGAGGAAAATGGGTTGAAAAAGGATTTTAGCCTTTGGGATTGAGTTCTGAGAAGTCAGTAAGGTGTTATGATTGACCCATTGCCTAAGTACATCCATCGCCAAGTTGGTAAAAATCCGAGACGTTATAATCAACCCCCCTAAAAAAATAATTTCGTCTCTGAAATTGGCTAAGGCTTCTATTGGGTTCGTATTTAACGAGCACATTTGGGGATACACTGACCTCCGCTTATTCCCATTGTTAGGCCTATTATTCTTTAGTGATCTAATCTATTTATGTGACTTTGTCTAGTTATAGAGTCTTGATTGTTCCCCTTTGATGAGTCTATTACTAACGTTTCAAGGATGAATATGATCTTACTTAGTAATCTAACCATATGTGTTACCTGGACTGACGATCCTAAGCCAGTGGGGCATGGACCCAACATGCTTCCGCTGCGCCACTTTGATCCAATGGATGTATAGCTTGACTTAACTAGGTTGGGCTCATAATATTCTACCCCCCTTAAAACTATTTCTACTCTCAAGGCTCAAGAATTTATATGCTGATCCGTATGTCGGAACAAGCTGCAATTTAGGACATATCCTTGACATGAAATGGGAAATGATCTCTCAATACGTTGGTCTTCCTTTCACCGATGATGTGTACTAGGGCATTGGTACCTATGGTCATAGAAAGAAGCTAAAAATGATTGGTGTTGTGGTTGATTCCAGGGACGGGTGTGAGTTTGCGGCAAGATGCCTAATTCTACCAAAGAAGGACTTGTACTACGGTTCCGACTTACCCTCTTTAATCATGTCCAGTTTAATACCGTAATATAATCTATACATTATTAGTACATAAGGAATTTGGACAAAATATGTTAACTGACAGAGTATCTTCCTAAGTTCATATGCACAATATATATGCCATAATGGTCTGTGATTCGGGACCTAATTCCTAACTGTCTGTTGTCCATTTGAGAAATTTCTTAGGCAAAAAAGGAAAATCTCTATTGGCTATATATTCTTAACCCTTCTCAAAGGTGAAGTAATAAACTTTTGGTTGCAAGTGGTCGGGCCAACACGGAAGGAAAGTTGTGTAATGGGTCTGAGCCGGATACATAGACCTTCTGCCTAGCTATGATAGAAAATTTGTCGTATCAATTCTTAATCCTAGTTGATCCTGATCTTCTCCTTGATCAGAGCATTGAGTTCATTGATAACTACCAGGATTGAGAGTTCGATTCAAACCGCGAACACTTCACTTATATATAGTTTCTCTACTCTATGTTCCCGATTGTAATAAGTCCTTGAGAAGGCAATTTTAGGGGGTGTTGATTTGACCTAACGTTCAATCCGAGGGATATATAAGTTTCTGTGTGTGTGAATAGTTTCTAAGTCAAAACAAGCTTTCTAAGAGTTATTAAAGAAGCCTATAAGTATTAGGGGGATTCAACGAAGGAATGAGGACTCACTCCAACCTAATCAAGCCAACTAACTAAGTCTATCTTTCAATTATCTTAGCATAATCAGTCTTTTACATTCCTTAGTATAACTAGTAGCCTAGTTTTAACTTATGAGTAGTGGTAATCCACTAGTTGTAATCCAAAGTCTATGCTTATACGCTAGATGATTTCATACCATTTCTAATACAAGAAATTATTTTATCATTTAGGGTCAAAAGTTGTCTGATTGGAATTGAGTTGCCCAAACTTGAATTTAACTACACTCGAGCACTTCACACATGACCATACCAGCTAAGGAGGTCCTCTGGTTCATGTTATTAATTTATTAGATTTTCCAAACTGTCAGATTTTTTGAAATCTAGGAGTACCGACTTTAAGTCCTAAAACTCTAAATGTCCCAACATTTGATGGTCATTGTTGTTTATATAATCTTCATTCCTAAGGTCCTAGTTATCTCATTACTCTGCTCTAAATTTCTTGGTTTGGGTCCTTAAGCCCGCAGGGTCCATTTTTGTGGTCCAACACGCCCGTATTCGCGCCATTTGGATCCGTTTTAGGTTTGGAACTCGTCAACTAACGACTCAAACCCGTCGACTGACGGCCTAGAGGCGACTTGGGTTGATTCACGTGATCGAAGATACATTGTGAACTAAATTACAATATTCGGTCTCGCCTGTCGGTGAACCCTTAGAATCTTAATATCGTTTTTAAATTCCATCACCCCCTTCCTAAATCAGAGTGCATCAGAGTACGTCGTGTTACCATAACCCAGGTCCAGTTTAATCCAAATCATGATTTGATACCATCTTGTAATGCCCTGAATTTCGGGAGTCGAGCAAAGCTCTACTCCCGAGATCCAACGCATCACTTATATAACATGGATAATGATGTTTAGATGTCGTCCATATCAATACATTAAACATGAGTGGGATTATACTAAAATATCATATCATACTCCAGAGATAATGTAATTAAGCAACAGAAGTCTGAAGCACAAGTCTCTAAATATGAAAGTATTTCAAAAAAACTCCGGAGTATGAGTATGTAACCGGGCTGAATATATACATGTATTGTTTCGGAATAGACAAAATATCAAAATGTAAAGCATTCAACTAATCCATAAGTCCATGTAATCCCGTCGACTCAGCACGGGGTCTACATAGACCCGTCTGAGAGCTGAACGTAAGAGGACTCCTTCTCCTCATCCATGAAGTCCATTTTAGCTGCATAGACTCCACCATTACCTGCATCTAAACCAGAGTCTGGGTGGTGTTTTAAAACACCGTCCTAGGTGGGAATGAGTAGCCAACACAGTGGTATTAGAAGGCAAAGGTTAACATGTTATCAATTCAATCAAGCAGTAATGATAAAGCAATACAACAAGCATTTCCTAACTACTCTGGTTAATGCAAGGATGATATGTGGTAATGATGCATGCCCTCGCCTGCACTCCCTCAGCGGCATCATCTCACGGTTGCGCATGCTAAACTCCCACTGTACTCTTCCTCGCCAAAGGCACATGCAATGTGGTGCATGGTCGTGTTAGCCAAGTTCTTAATTACGCTTATTCATACAGCAAATTCGAGAAGCTAAGGTACCTTCCTTTATATCATTTATCCAAACAATGATCCATCTAGGGTCATCAATCCTAGTTATTCACATATGATAGGGAAGTTATAGGGCAACATCACCCCCTGAATTGAAAAGCAGTGGATAGGCAAGTTCAGGTCGCTATGGGAGGCTCGTCACCTCGACGTAGGCCTAATTTATACTCGATGTCACTCTACCAATGCCAGACCAACTGGAGCGCTATTTTCGAAGGAGGTCCAGATCAGACGGTATACCCCAACCCATGCTGGGACCGCAGCCAGGCTGCGCTGGTGTAGTCCTAGTTTATACTCGAGGTCACTACGAGAAGGCTCATCACCTTAACGTAGGCCGATAACTCGAATACAGTGTCCCATACCACCGTATTCGGCTCACGAGTTTGGGTTGCTCACTGCTCACTACAGGGAGGCTCGTCACCTCAGCGTAGGCCGACAGCTCGACCACGGTGTCCCATACCACCATGCCCGGCTCGTGAGTCTTAGCGGATCTTGGTACCATGGTTGAAATGGGTTTTTACATTGGTAAAGGGTACCTTAGATTCAAGTAGTAGCGTCCATACATGGTAAACACACAATAGGCCAATTGGGTTATTTGACAAGTGTGATTGGTACGAGCGCACGTTGAATTGATTGGCATGGAGCGCGTAAGCACACCGTGTGGCCTAACCATGGTCGACAATCACCGTACGGCTTGGATTCATCGAACGTATCTAATGTGGTGAAACTATTTCGGCCACTCAATCATGAACTGTTACCGATTGCCTGGACTATGTGGTAGTCCCAAACATACTCAATTGCAATAGGTAGTCACAAATGTTGAACATAATAGCAATTAACAATCAAACCAAACATAATTCTCATTTGAGCATTTTATCAAACACATTGAACACGTTATTATACACATGCATTTCATCCATAAACCTCATAGTAGCAATTTACATTACATGAAGGAAATTATAGGTATGGATACGATAGTTGAGAATCCTATCTCAACACCCTCATTAAAAGTAATTCATCAAATAATTTCTCATTTAGATATTTTATCAAATACTTAAACTACACATTACTACATACGTGACTAAATTGGCTATATCATATATTATGGCAAATCCTTTCACAAGGGGATTGTCATACATACAACAAACATGAATCCTAGATTAAAAATCATGACAAGCATAAATCAAGATTTCACACTCATTCAAACAATTTATCAAACACTTAGGCTACCCTTTTACCCAATATATAAACTTAGTTAGTTACAACACTTATCTTAGCAAATCCTTACACAGAGAGGTCAGCATGCATAAGACAACGATGAATCATAGTTTAATAGTCATAGCAAACACAAATTATATTTACATGTTCATACAAACATTTCAACAAACACGTGGAATGCATAATATATTCAACATAGTTTACACATGTATAATTTATGGAAAATATCGTAACTAAGATCATATGACTGCAATCAAGTCAGACATAAATCATTAGCTGACATTGAAAGCCTTGAAAACCATAACCTAAACATTTATAGTCCGCACCTTTCGTCGGTACGCTCGTTACGAACTTGGTTCGTACACTACGCTTCCGTCTACAGCACAACGACTACCTAAATCATGAAATAGGTTAGCTATTTCGTCGTTTACTCTACTTGGATCCCTAAATCAAGATTAGGGTTATGATTTCTTACCCAAATCGAATTTGAAATCACTCATGTAGCGATGGTGGGGAGGCGATTCGGTACGTGGAGTAGTGGAAAAAGATCCCAGCAACGAACTCCCTATATCTCTCTCTCTTCTCCTCACTATTTTCTCCTCTTTTCTCTCTTCTCTCTCCTAGGGTTAGAGAAATTCGTATGAAAGAGAGATGGGTGGGTTTAAGGTCCTTATATAGGCCCAGAACTGACGCAAATGGCCCTAGGGTCATGATATACCTGGTTTGTATCTAAAGGGTGACTGTTTTTGATGAATGGGACCCATCGAGAGGTCCATTACTCACCTACGGCATAGGGTAAGTTCCCTGGCAATGGATCTAGGCTAGGATACGGTTTCGGTCCGATCGGATTAGTGGATCGATCGTGGAGGACCCATTTCAGTTCAACGGTCACCGACACTCGATCAGGGCTACAAGTGTACTAATGGGTGCAGGAAAATTTTCCTGATCCATGGGTGTATTTGGGTTAGAATCTGACGATCTGAAGTCTACAATTTCATTTGCAAGCGAACGGCCCAATTTACTTAAGTTTTGGTTCACTTTCTAAAGATATTCACGTTTCTCACACACTTCGCTCCAGTCTCAAGTTGTACGTTTCTGGATACTATCTCAACTCAATTTCTGGGATAGTTTTCAAGCCCAATAAGGCAGTCATAACCTTATAGTTTAGTAGTAATCAGACTTTCGATGCGCGGTCTAGGTCCGATATGGAGTTTCATTGTGCTCTCGAGAGCAACTGAGTTTTGAGATTTCTCCCAGGTTTTTAAGTAATATTGGGTTAGTGATTTTCATGGTTTTAGGTCTTATAGTTTGTATAGAAAGTGGTTCAAGCCAAATCCATCGATGGTTTAGTTTAATACTTAACTAAATTCCGCCCTAATTACTATAGAATAAGGTCCTAGGGTAGTTCTATGCCCCTTTTGGCATTTTTAGTTAGCATATTATTTTAATTATTTTTTTAATAGTTCATCATTAAGTTTACTTTATCTCTACCAAATTTCATTAGATTTCGTATTGTAGAAAAATTCTAAAAATTTTAGAAGTAGCGGCTGTCCGGACCAATAATTTTTGGACCGTTGTCACATCAACATAGATTCAACTATATTAAAATTTTTATTATATTTTTTTACTTATTTTTATATGAAACTAGACTTATCAAGCTTCAATCTGGCTTTTGAATCACCTGAATTGGAGTTATAACAAGGGAGATATGACCTTTTTGAAGTCGGTCGAAAACTGTAAAAAATTGCAGCGAGGGTGCACCGGCGATGCCTTGTGGTCAGCGCGATGGCATCGCGGTCCGCTGTACCCGACCGCGATGGCATCGCGGTCGGTACAATAGCATCACACCCGCCTGGTGGTGGTTTTACCTCGTGGATTTTTGAAACGGGCATATCTTTCAATTTGGAATGAGTTACACGACGTACCATATATGAATTTGGGGTAGGAGAAGCTGAGATATCCAAATAACCTATTTATTTTATGATATTCCATAAATTTAATGGTCAAAAACCTATTTTATTTATATATTTACTATTTATAATAAATTTTAGTTTAAGCATTGTTCTTCATCATTTAAACTTTAGGATTTGTGTCTAATATGAAAGGACTATGAAAAATTTAAAGAATAAGGTGGTGAAAGGTGAGATTTTGAAGGAAATGTGTTGAAAAAGGATCTTAGCCTTTGGGATTGAGTTCTAAGAAGTCAGTAAAGTGTTATGATCGACTAATTGCCTAAGGACATTCATCGCCAAGTTGGCAAAAATCCGGGACGTTACAGATCAGTTAAAGACCATCCTACTGATCAAATACTAGGTAACCCTCTCACTGGTCTACGTACTCGAAAACAACTGGAAAACATATGTAATTATGTGTGTTTTACTTCCCAAATCGAATCAGCTAACGTAAAAGAGGCACTCACTGATGAAAATTGGATAGTTGCCATGCAAGATGAACTAAAGCAATTTGTTAGGAATGATGTATGGTATTTAGTTCTAAGACTATCAGATAAACATATAATTGGAACCAAGTGGATTTTCAAAAATAAATCTGATGAGTTAGGGAATATAATAAGAAATAAGGCTATACTGGTTGTACAAGGGTACACTCAGATAAAAGGAGTCGATTATGATGAAACCTTTGCCCCAGTAGCTCGTCTTGAATCCATCAGATTATTCATATCCATTGCATGTTTCAAAAGGTTTAAGATCTATCAAATGGATGTTAAAAGTGCATTTCTAAATGGTGATCTACATGAAGAGGTTTATGTTGAACAACCTAAGGGTTTTGAGGACCCTAAACACTCTAATCATGTGTATCGCCTTAAAAAGGCACTTTATGGTTTGAAACAAGCTCCCAGGGCATGGTATGAGAAATTGACTAAGTTCTTACTAAGTCATAATTTTGTTATGGGGAGTGTTGATAAAACTTTTTGTTAAAAAATTCAATAAACACATAATAATAGTACAGATCTACATTGATGATATTATCTATGGTTCTACTTGCTCTAACCTGTCCATTGAGTTTGCAGAGTTGATGAAATCCAAGTTTGAAATGAGTATGGTGGGAGAATTGAACTACTTTTTAGGTTTACAAGTTAAATAATTAGAAGACGGTATCTTCATTTCTCAAACCAAGTATGCTTTAAACCTAGTTAAGAAATTTGGATTTGAGAATGACAAAAAATTCGATACTCCTATGAGTACGACTCTTAAGCTTTCAAAGGATACAACAGATAAAAGTGTAGATCCTCGGTTATATCATAGTATGATTGGTAGTTTGCTATACTTAACTGCGAGCCGACCTGATATAACATTCAGTGTAGGTATCTGTGCTAGATATCAATCAGATCCTAAGGAATCTCATTTTATCGCTGTCAAGTGTATTATTAAATATGTCGCAAGTACGGTTAATCTTGGCCTATGGTATCCTCATAATATTAATGTTCAATTAGCTGGATATAAGGATGTTGACTGGGCTGGGAACATGGATGATAGAAAATCTACCATTGGTGGATGTTTTTATGTTGGGAATTGTTTAGTTTCTTGGCACAGCAAGAAACAGAGTTTTGTATTATTATCCACAGCTGAGGTTGAATATATTGTAACTAGAAATGCTTGTACCCAACTTGTGTGGATGAAAAGAATGCTCAATGATTATGGTATTGTACAAGATACAATGATATTGTATTGCGATAACTCTAGCGCAATTAATATTTCTAAAAAAATCCCATCCAACATTCTCATGCCAAACACATTGACGTTCGGTATCATTATATTCGGGAATTAGTAGAAGATAAAATCATTTCATTGGAATACGTTCAAACGTAAATTCAGCTTGCGGACATATTTACTAAACCACTCGACAGGAATAGGTTTTCTAAGTTGAAAATGGATATTGGTATGTGTAATTCTAACTGAGTTTATCATGTTTGTATGTTTTATTTTTATGCAAATAAATTTGAATAAAATTAAATAAAATTTGAATTTTTAGTGCTTGCACGACCGGTCGAGCACATATTCGACCAGTCGTGGCTCGACGGGTTGAGCATGTACTGGACCGGTCGAGTTGCCCGGTTAGAAGCCTTTATGAGTGAGAAAATCACTTTTTCCCTCAATTTTCTATTATTCCTCATCCGGCCCTCTTCCAACCCGTCGAACTCACCTTCGATTTATGCTTGGTAAGTACTCCATTTTTTATTTTCTTCCATATTTGAATTCCTATTTGCATACATTGCTAGATTCTTGAGTTGATTTTGGTTTTTCTTTCGATTTTTAAGGGGTTTTTTTTGCTCAAAATCTATTCTACTTGAAACCCTACTTTCCATTGTTGTTTTTTTTTTTGATTTGTATATTGCAATGGAAGGTCGTACTAAGAAGAAAGCTACTCGAGCTTCCTCTTCTCGATCTACACCTGTTAGGGTGAGAACCCTACGTCCTCCTGAGGAAGATCCCGAGTATGTGCGTGATTTTCGTACTCGAGAGATCATTGTTGAGTGTACAGTTGATTCGAATCATTTAGCTTAGTTTCAGCTTCTTCCCATCATAGTGACTGTAGGTTGGGAAAACAATTTGAATTAGGGCTGATTGACATACCGCTCCATTGCACAAGGGATGTTTGCTTGCATGGGCGACGTATCACTTGCAAACTTAACTTTCTCAATTAGCTTTAGAGAAGGTACTTTTCAAGTTGATCGGCACTTAATTTCAGGTTTGCTAGATATACATGTAAATGATGATGGTATTCCTATACCAACTTTAGCTGAACAGTTGAATGAATCGGAAAGGCATATGCTAACCTGTAAATTATGTAACATGGACTCGGAATGGAGTGCAGGAAATGCACTCTGGGCCAACCAAATGTTGCCCAAATACAGGGTGTTACATCACAGTTTTATTTCAAATGTTTATCCCCAATCCAGCAACAAAGCTGAACTTACTTCTTTCATGGTTCGTATTTTGCATTCCTTTGTGTCGGGTATTCCCATCTGTCTTCCATCCTTAATACGTGAAATGATTATTCAATTTCGTCCTCACCCGGGCCATAGCTATATCCTATTTGCTTACTTGATGACCATCTTAGCTTTGCATTGTAATGTGGTCATGCCTCTTGGTGAAACCCCTATTGTGCTTCTTCCATTCAATAATTCAAATATAAACAAAATGAACCTGAAGCTCAACCTTGGTCAGAGGAATGAGGAAGCAGAGGAAGTTGAAGAAGACAATGCACTACCAACCAACACTATGATGGAAGATATATTTAATGAGTTAGATTCAGATGATTTTGAGGCTGATCCTGATTATCAGCCACCCGAGTATAATGAGCGCCTTTGCACTTTAGAGGAGAAGGTGGATGCATTGAAAATATCCCAAGATATTCAAATGAAATATATGCGTAAGTATTTTCTGCGCATAACCAAGGGACAGCATCAGATTGATCCATCCATTCCACCTCCTTCTTCCTTTGGATCAGATTAGTTCGGTTTCTTTCTATTTTGGGCATGTATAACTTTCACTATTACTTTATCTTTACCTGGATTTGTATGACTTTATGACATTCTGGTGATGCCTATCTTTGTAATGTTAACATTTTGCTTGCTTTAAACTTTTACTTTAACTATTATTCTACTATTCTTTGCTATTATCATATTCACGATTATGTTTGATCTTTCTATCTAATTCTTCCTTTGTTAAGTTATGACAAAAAGAGGGAGAGATTTGTGGTTAAGTTAGTTTGAGTTTGATTGGTGTATGGTGTAGAGTAGTGCATGTGCATGTGTTTTTATGTATTCAGGTACTCTACAAGTCACCAAGCTCAAATTGAGGGGGAGTAGATTGAGGGGGAGTATTCTGAAAGAATGTTATGTTATGAAGTGGAATTATGAAAGTTTGTGAATTTGTGCATTGTGTATAGGTTGATCTTCCAAGTTGGTTTTGTCACAAATTTGACAAAGGGGGAGATTGTAAGTGCTATGTTGTATATCAAGCACCCTGTATTGTCAAATTTTGTAGTGACAAACCACTTTAGAATGATGGACTTGTTTATGATGGAAAGTTCACCTTTAAGTGACTTTTGAGTGATGGAAAGTTCATCTTCATACGAAGATGTGTTACAAGCCATGAAGACTGTTCTATGTACATCAACTTTATGTCCTAGGTCTACTTCAAGTTCAAACATCAAATGATACTTCAACTTCAAGTGCAAGTTTTACTTCAAGTCAAAGTGCATGTTCAATTACAAGTTCAAGTACTAGAACAAGTGCAAGTGCTACTTCAAATGTAAGATCAAGTCCAAGTGCATTACATGGTTAAGATCAAGATCTAGTTTCAAGTATATAAGATCAAGCTTCAAGTACTTCAAGTATACTATCTACCAAAGCTATCGAAGCTACAAGTTCAATGTTCAACATTTCAGGTATAAGTGACCTTAGAAAGACCTTAGGTTTAGGTCATTCATATTGCACATTTAATTTGGGTCATTCTGCTTATTATAGGCTTTGCTTTGACTAGTCTTAGTCAATGTTCGACTAGTCCAGGCTATGGCTCGACCAGTCTAGTGTTTTTCTCGACCAGTCCAGATTCAAATTTAAAATATTGGATTTTTTTAGTAGGTCCTCGACTAGTCGAGCACCCTGCTCGACCGGTCGTAGAGACTGGCTCGACTTAAAGTCTAGCAACCATTTTGAGCCCCACTCGACCAGTCAAGTGCCATGCTCGACCAGTCGAGCAGGCGAGGATTAGTTTTAATCGATCGTTCCAAAATCTTTGAAATTTGGTTGCTCTCATGACCAGTCGAGGCTGACCTTAGACCAGTCGAGGGAATCATTTTTCAGCCTATAAATAGAGGACTTTTCTCAGTTTTATTCATTCGTTCTAAGATAATTCAAGCCACCACTCTGAGAGATAAGTCCCTGTGATTATCAAGCTATTGTTCGGTAATTTTAGATGCATTTATACCTTATTTGATTGTGTAATTTCTTGATCTCTTGACTTTCAATCTAACTTTGTAAAAGGGAGTTCTACTTTACCTTTTTGAGATCCAAGGAATTCAATTAAGTAGCCCAGGTATAAGTTTAATTAAAGTTCATTTAGAACTTAGAACCCTTGTATATGTGAATTGGACATTGAATATCTACATCTACAGGTGAAGTGGTTCTACAGGGCTACATCAAGCAAAATCTACATATAAGTATATTGTTTATTGCTTTTTGGTTTTTGAGATAGCCAGAAAATCTCTTGTGGTTTTGACTGAGATAATCCAAAAAATCTCAGCTCGAGGTTTTTAATTGTGATAGCCCGTTGAAAATGCAATTGTAAAGGTTTTAAGGTGAACCTTGGAAATCTTTCTTTCATAGTGAAAGCCAATATCACGTGGGTTGTGATTATTGGGAGCGGAGTAGGTGTGGCTATTTGAGAACAGTTGGTGTACACATCGAACCACTATAATTCTTGGAGTTTGGATGATGATGATGATGTATGTGTGGTGAATGCTTGTATTTATTTCATGTACTTGTGGTGAATGTTGTAATAGCTAGATTTGTTTCAATTGGTTCTTGTATTAGTTTGAGTTTTGATCCTTACTGAGTTCAAGAAATCAGGTTGTCCTACCATAAACTTTGGTTTTTGGTGTAAGGTTGTCCTTTGAACAACGTTTGTATCAACCTCTCAATACTATTGCAATTGAGGTTGTTATTTGTTTCAGTTATCTGCATTTATTTTTTATTTGGCATAGTCCTATTTACCCCCCTCTAGGACTGAGAGCTCGCCCTTTTCACATATTCGCCCTATGTTTGGGCCTCTTGGTAAGTGCATGAGACACTTCTTGTGATGTGTGTATGCCAAGTTGCATTTGGACCTCGTGAATGAATTATGATTGAAATTTTGGATGGACTGATAGTGGAGATTAAATGGGTCACCCAACAAGCCAAAAGGTTAGAATGTAGCGACCCACTGATCGGCCCATTCGAGTGTGGCAATGAACTGGGCCTTAGTCCACTTGAGATGATAGGTAAACATGTTGAGGTGTTGGATTGAAATCGAACTGTGCATGTGGTGATGGCACATGTGCGATGATTGTGTTATTTAATACATGTGGTTATGCAGATGTATGTGTGTGGTTGGATGCAATGATTGTGTGTGCATGGTAATGCTAGCTTGTGTTCACATGCTTGGATGGTGATCAAGTAGACCTAAGGACTAAGTGGATCACCGTATGTATTGCTTTGAGTCATAGAAAGCGCACCTAGCACCGTGTACTGGCGCGAAACTTGTACACCCACTTACCATAAGAATGATGAGGCGGACTAGTTAACCCTTAACCATGAACACATATGTTAGTGATCTGGTCTACCTTTCAAATAGCTATGGATCTTTACACATGAATTCGATACACGTTATAGTGTGTGCATATCCCTTGTGCATGTTTGATGTATAGCTTATTGTGGTGACACTGGATGTGGTTCCGGCCGTGCGATTGGTGCAGAATGATGGATCAATCCTAGTTGTGCTATTGTGTGTACACTTGTGATGTAGAAGGTGTTGACACTCGCATAGCCCTGTGATCATGAGGTAGAGTGCACATCAGACCACTATTTTTCCATGTTGGTAACCTGATCATTTTTACTGGTGTTATGATATTTGTGTATATTGCATCTGCACACACGTATACATGTACATGCGTCATGGATGAGGAGTGCATGGTGTGATCCTGCGAAGTTCATATGCATGTGGTAGAGGATGTTGGTGCAGGGTGCTCATGATGGAGTATGTGTGGATGTTATTTGCTTTGACAGACCACGTGCTTCGTCCCTGGGTTCAAGTCCCTAAAGAGAATATATCGGGCTCAGTCCCTGGGTTGAAGTCCCTAAAGCTCTCTTGATATTGCATTGTAATTTATATTTAAGTTGATACTGATATTACATGTATATCATTTCCACGATGAGTGTGGATTGTGGTTAGATGTGGTTGGTATAGGAGCCTGATTGGTATTATGGTTGCTTCGTAAGCATATATGGCTTACATGCATAGCATTGCTTCAGTGCAATTATACTACATATTGTGCTTGTGATTATTATTACATAGCATCCTTGTGTGATGGATTGAACACCACAACAACACCGTGGTTATATTGAGGAGACCACCACAGCGGGATCGTAGTTGGTATTTGTGGACACCGAAAATTTGAGTTTCTTATATTGGGTCCCAGACCCCTGGGTGAAACTCCCTAAACTTCGAGTGGTACCCTCGATCCTCATTGTCAAGACTGAGCGAATACCATGGGTCACCTGGTGCCGAAGACCTGTGACGCCCTGAAATTCGGGGGTCGAGTATGAACTCAACTCCCGAGTTCCAACGCATCACTTATGCAACATACACAATGCCGGTTAAATGTTGTCTGAGTTAGCGCAATAAACATGAATGAGATTAAACCAAAACAGTAATTCATACTCCAGTTCAACTATATATAAAAGCAAGCGGAAGACTGAAATTTTATAATCAAGTATGTAAAGTAAAAAAATTTTCTGAACTCCAGACTATGAGTACTAGCTGAGCACCAATATACATGTATTGTTTTAAAGTCAAAACCCAAAATACAATCCTCAAAAGAGGCCCTGAGAATCCCGCGATGCAGCCGGCCTAAGCGAAGCCGTCAGAGTACTGCATGAAAGAGAACTCCTCCTGGTCCTCGTCAAAGTCGGGCTCTGGCTCCTGAACCAAGGCGCCCTCTATACCTGCGACAGAGTCTGGTTGGTGTGTACAACACCGTCCCGTAACGTGGGAGTGAGTAGCTAACTCAGTGGAACAATAAAGCATAAGTTAACATGTTATCAAATCAACCAAGCAGTAATGATAAAGCAGTACAAATCAAGCATTTCTAACTACTCTTGTTAAGTGCAAAATGACATGACATGATGCTGTATGCCCTTGCCAAACCACCCTCAAGCGACATCATCTTACGTTCGCGAATGCTTACTCCCTCAGTGCGCCACATCTACAAAGCACATGCGGTGCGATGATGCTCATGATTACCAAGTTTTTATTAATCCATTTCAATCAGCAGTATTGGGAAACTAAGGTACCTCCCTTGTATCATTCCCAACATGATCCATTCTAGGGTCGTCAATCCTAGTTATTCTCATATGATATTATAGTTTGAGGAGCGTAGTGAAGGCATCGCAAAGGGTTCGTCACACGTCAGCGCGGATACAGATCTCACCGTATGCGGCTCAATTGCTGGCCGTCAGCTCGAGTACAGGTCTCACCGTGCTCGGCTCAATCACTAGCCGTCAGCTCAAGTACAGGTCTCACCGTACTCGGCTCAACTCACACTCTAGTTGCTGTGAAAGACTCGTGGCCAATCACAGACCCTTGGAGTGTACTCGATGATACCACGGAGGACTCGTCGCCCGTTAGCACGAGCACAGATCTCACCGTACTCGGCTCTCGCCGAAGTATCGACAGCTCGAATACAGTGTCCCATACCACCGTATTCGGCTCACGAGTTGGTTGCGCAATGGTCACTACGGGGAGGCACAATGCCCCAGCGTAGGCCGACAGCTCGACCACGGTGTCCTATACCACCATGCCCGGCTCATGCGACTTAGCGGATCTAGGTACCATGGTTTAACGGGGATCGCCACTAGTAAGTTTGGTACCCTAGGTTCAAGCAGTAGCGACCAAACAGGGTGAACACATAAGTACATTTCGGTTTAGTTGGCGAGCCTGACTAGCTCGAGCGCACCACAAGTTGAGCGATATGGAGCGCAAAAGCACTCCGCGTGGCCAACCACTATCGCCAACCGAAGTACAACTCGGGTTCGCCGGACACGTCCTTTGTGGCGACATGAATCTCAGCCACAATCACAAGTCTGGTACCGAATGTTTGGACTATATACATAGTCCCAAACCCAAACAGTTTTCATCGTTAGCATGTGGAGTAAAGCATGATAAACAAGCAATACAAGCATGTTAGTAGGCATGTTATAAAGCATGAAGTAAAACATGAAGTCAAGCATGTTGCAAAGCATGTTGTAAAGCATGTTGTAAACTATCCCCATAGGGATACAGTTGTGTGCGCATTACAAGTGAGAGGTTGCGGTGAACCACCGCATGGAGAGGATCCTACATGTCTCTAAGGGAGTCGGAAATCCCATATCAGCGCCTATCTAGGGCACTAGTACATACACATGTACACATACAAGCACTTACACAAACACTTAGAATACACTATTCCAACATACATGACGTATGTTAGCCAAGTTCGTGTTAGGGCTGTCCCTTCGCCCCGGGAGTATTTTTCCCGTGTATATCGTAATCATACAGCAAATAATCATTCAATTACATTTCCAAAATCCGCACCTATGCGGGATTTCTAGAATACGCAATTTCAACATACATGACATTTACACATGAACATGTATTTTTGCGATCCCTTTCGCCAAACTAGCATTTTATCCACACATGATATAATCAAACATTAAATAAACATGTCAAACATTTTCTCAACAAAAATACGTATACGGTATTTCTACGTATATCAAGAGTATGTGAAATTCCATATTCTTTATCGCTAATCGAAACAGGAAACTGAAAGCACTTTGTACATGTGCATTTGCATGCAGATCATGAATCTATCATTATCTGACATTGAAAGCGTTGAAAACCGTAACTTATACACTTAAAGTCCTCACCTCAGCCCTTGGAATTCCAACGAATCAGCAAGGGTGTTGGAGCTTCCGTATACGGGAGTTTCCTAGCCTAAAGAGCGTATCCGATTAGCCTTTTCATAACCTACCACTAACCAAGCTCAAATCAGACCTAGGGTTAGGGTTTCTTACCTCCAAATGGGATGGACAACGCTGGGAAAACCCCTGGAATAGGGCGGTGTAGGCCGTGGGAGGAGTGGAAGCAGCAGGAGGAAGATCGGCTTCGATCTCCAGGACTTTCTCTCTCTTTTCTCTCTTTCTCTCTAAGGGTTTGGACCCAAATTCGTATGGCTATGAGAGGGGCTGTTCTAAGCCCCTTTTATAGCCAAGAACATGTCCAAAATAGACTCAGGTTCAAGGGTGGCTGCATATGTAGGCAGTTCGCCACTTTCCAAGCTCAAAAGGGGTGTTCTGGTGGCCCTCTTTGAGCCAAACGTCAGACTTAAGCTCACCATCTACGGATCTACGTGGGATTACGTTTTCGACTCGATCGGATTCCCAGATCGCACGTGGCGGACCACTTTCAGTTCAACGGTCATTGGGCCACGATCAGAAATTCTGAGTACATGTAAATGTTCCTGAAATTTTTCTTAATCCGAGAGTGTAATTTGATCTGATTCCGATGGTCAGGTTGCTTAATACTGACGCGCAACCGAAAGGTGCCAGATCACTATTCCAGATATTTATTTTGGGATGGAATTTGTGTTTTCCACACTCCCTCGCTCCGGAGTGAAAAGAATGGCCGTGGGACATCGGAATCATCTGAATTTTGAGATGATTGACAAGCCCAGTGGGGCGGTCCTGGTTCCTTAGCTTCGTGTTAATCGGACTCTTGATGTGCGATCTAGACCTCATACGAAGTTTCGTTTCAGTCTCGAGAGCAGACGGGTAATGAGTTTGGCTCTAGACTTTAGGGTAACCTAGAGGCACTAATTCTGCATGTTTTGGGTCTTGCAGATCGTATTTAAAGCGATCCCAACGGATTTCATGACTAACCGAGTTTAGTACTTAGTTAACTTTGTTAAATTTCTAAAGGATTTAATCCTATGTGATTTCTGGTCGAGGTGGTACTCGGCCCAATGTACGGAAATTTTCAGGTCGTTACAAGACCATAGTAGGCCTGACTCCCACCGACGCTGTCCAGTGAGAAGAGGTTCGGCCATGCCTAGCTGAAGAGTTGGAGCGAATGTGGTTGGGTTTGACCAACCCATGAAATGGGCCCGCTACCGGCATGCCGAGTGGGTATTGGCATGGCTATAGGCCCCCCACTGACAAGGCGAGTATGCGAGGCCTCTATTCAACAAGTTTCAGACTTGCTCTGGATATCAGGCCCCAGTGATTCCTAATGATGAAAATTGTATTATGATGTGGACTTTTAGAGGAGGACTTGCATGCCTCCATACACTCGGCATACTTTTGCATATCTTCTTTTGCATTGAATCCTGCCCTCTTGGCTTTATGTAGCATTACCTGGTTACCATGCTTCAGTTTGTGTACTCTGATATTTTGATTATTACTGCATGCTTGTATACTACGACACACGAGTGTACTCACTGGGCTTTTAGCCTAAGCCTTTCCTTTTTCTATTTTTTCAGGGAAGGAGTAGCTTGGAGGACTTAACTTTCTCGATGCATTGTATCTATTTTCTGATTTGGCAATATTGACGTTGTGTACCTTTTGGAAAGCATTATACTTGTAACCATAATGATTTATAATGGAGACTGTTGCTTGGTATTGAGATCACGGATCATCATGCTCAGGTATTATTTTTTTTTTAAAAAAATCACTCTAAGAAAATTTTAGTAAGAAAAAAAATCTTCCTTATGGTGCGCTGAACATGGGACTTAGTGTATGGAAGTCGAGGGCTGGATTCGAGGCATTACGGAAGTTGTCCGTTCCAGAATTTGGGGTGTGACAGATTTTCTCGTCATCGATGGTGTTCATTCGTACCATGATTTTTGGGTGGAGTGGGAGTTCTCTTATCGATTTTCTATCCATCTTGTGGAGTTCACGTACGATATGATTTCCTGGTTAAGTAAATGTTTGTATGTTGGTTTTCTCTTCATCTTGCAGTGTTCAGTCGTACCATGATTTCTAGGTGGAACAGGAGTTCGCTTATCGATTTTTTATCCATCTTGCGAAGTTCATGTACGATATGATTTTCGGGTGAAGTAGAGGTTTAATGCTTGATTTTCTATTCACCTTGAAGAGTTCACTTGCATTATGATTTTTGGGTGGAGCAGGAGTTCACTTATCAATTTTTTAGCCATCTTGTGGAGTTCATATACAATGTGATTTTCAGGTGCAATAGAAAGTTGTATGATTGATTATTGGTTTATCTGTACATATTCCCTTGCATTGCGATTGCTATTATATTTTGCTTATGATGAGATTATGTTGATTGACTTAATTTTTGAATATATGATTATGAATTACGCTGTGTAATACATCCATTCACATGACTTGTGATCTATCTTGGATTATGAATGATGAGTCACTACGTGAAAAAGGGAAAAATAAGACAAATTTTGAGATGGTTGTAGACCATCTGCAAAATCCCTTAGTTTAAAGACGGCTATAAACCGTCTCTGGAATTTCAGACAACTCTTAACCATCTTTAATATGAAGCAAAATCGTCTTATAAATGTTGAACGTCCGCAAATCAATTAAGACGGTCAGAGTCCATCGGTAACTGTGGAGAAAAGACGGTTATCGACCGTCTGAATAAAAGATGGTCCTTAGTTGTCTTATAGGCAGTCATCTGAGATGGTCAGAGACCGTCCGCATTAGAGACGGTCCTTATGTGAGACCCGTATCCTAACCCGTACCGTTCCATAGGCTTTCGCGGTCCTCCCTGTCGAATTTCGGCAACCTGCGATCTATAATCGGCATTTGTGAGCAACCCTGCGTCGTACCTTGTCAATCTGAGTCAGCTCGACCTGAGACATATATCCTTACGACCGTGCCGTCGCCACGGTTCCGACACCGCGTCTTGCCTACCGAGGCGATACCCGGGCCAGGAGATGTGGGCCTGCGTTCAGTTCGAGAAAACGCGTACATTTGCAAACCCAAGAGAACATGTCCCATCATTCAAGTACACATCAATCAATCATGTCCCATCCCCAAGCAACCCCAAAGTCAACTCTCTCTCTCTCTCTCTCTCACCCATACCTAGTCAAGTACACCCATCACTCACTCACCCATCACTCACCCATCACTCATCCCTCTCTCTCTTACTCCTCTCTCTCTCTCTCTCTCTCTCTCTCTTCTCTCTTCTCTACCCATTCTCCCAAGCAAGAGAGAGCGATTGTCCATGACCTTTCAAGAAAGAGGAGAGAAGCTAGTGTGGCCCACCTTCATACCACCCAATCCCACCATCCTCTCCACCATTGAAACTCTTTCCTTAGAACTCTAGAACGCATTGGTGGAAGAAGGAAGAAGAGATCAAAGGTGGGTGTTCATCATCTATTTTTTTTTGGATTTAGGGCCCACTTTTAATGGGACCCATCTTGATGTATGCATTATATAGGGAGGGCCAATAGTGGCGAGGTCGTTCCCCTTCTCACGTCTCTCTCTCTCTCTCTCTCTCTCTCTCTCTTGGTGATGATGTAGCCCACCTAATCAGTAAATCCATGTCATCCAGCCATCCATCTGGATGTGCTGGGTAGGGCCGACCCGGATGTATGGGATTTATCAACTCCGTCCATCCATTGGACGTGGACCCCACCATGGCAGCATGTGGGGCCCACCTTGTGTTGACGTGTTGCTCCCATACCATCCAGCAGAGGACGGTGCTTGGGCACCTTCATGTAAGTGTTTTATCAACGTTGTCCATTAGGGGCCACGTGTATGTGGGACCCACTGATGTATGGGTTTTATCCACACCGTGCATTACACGGACGTGGCCACGTTGATGCACCCTGCTGTCCATCTGTCCACCGCATGGGACCCACCTTGATGATTGTAAACCCACACCGTCCGTCTGCTTTGCCAGCGTGGACCCACCTTTGTATCTGTTGAATGTGGGCCGTCCATTTGCTGGACGGCCAGCAGCGCTGGCTGCTGTATTGATGATGGCTAGTATAAAATAATAATAATAAAAAATAAATAAATAAATATATTATATATGATATACATGTTATGGTGGGCCCCACGTGGGAACCCACCTTCATATATATGTGGTTTGAAATCCACATTGTCTATCCCTTGCTGGGATGTGGGACCCACCCACACGTGCCACACGTGTGGGGTGGGCCCACCTTGATGTATATATTTTGTACCGTCCATCTGGACGGTGTGATGTGTGGGCTACCATGATGTATGTTTTTATCTATGCCGTCCATCTGGACGGGTGGTGTGGGGCGCACCATAACGTATGTGTTTCTCCAGCCGTCCATCCATCTTGCAGCATGTGGGACGTGGGTCCCACTGCTGGCTAACGTTAGTAAGCTCTGTGGGCCACACCTTGATGTATTTATTGTATTCACACTGTCCAACAGATCTGGACGATGGGCCACACCTTGATGTATTTATTGTATTCACATCATCCATCACTGGATGTGGGGCCCACCTTGGTGATGTATCTGCCGCACTGTCCAGCATGGGACGGTGGGCCTGCCATGATGTATGTGTTTCATCCCTGTTGCCCACGTGGGACACAGGTGATGTATGTACCTTATATCCTGACCGTCCATGGGACGTGGACCCCACACAATGTATGTTTTATCCACACCGCCCGTGGTACGTGTGATCCACCTTGATGTATGATTGTAACATCCTGGATTTTTGCCAACCTGGAATTAGACGTCCTTAGGCAATGGGTCGCTCCTAACACCTTATTAACTTGTCAGAACCCAATCCCATAATCTAAAAATCACTTTTTAACCCATTTCCTTCACAAAGCTCACCTTTCACCACCTTGTTCTTTAAAATTTTCAAAGTACTTTCAAATTAGACACTATCTTAAAAGTTTAGGTGATGAAGAATAATACTTAAACTAAACATTATTGTAAATAGTAAATACATAAATAAAATGGGCTTTTAGCCATTACCCTTATGGAATCTCACAAAACGAATAGGTTATTTGGAACATCAGCCTCTCCTGCCCTAGGATCTTCTTCTGTTGTAATTAGGGCGTGCTTTAGTAAGTATTAATAACTTGGATCACTTTATATACAACCTACAAAGGCCTAAGTACCACCTTAGACAGAAATCTTACAGGACTAAGTACCACCTCAAATAGAAATCATACAGGACTAAATCCTTTAGAAATTAGGCAAGAATTAGCTAGTGTTAAACTAGAGTACCTGTGAAATTAGCACCAATCGCTTTAAATACGATCCGTAAGACCTAAAACAAGTAGAACAGTTAGCGTTACATTACCCTAAAATCTAGGATCAATCTCATTACCCAGTTGCTCTCGGGAGCACATAGAAACTCCGTATTAGATCTGGACCGCACGTCGGAATTTCGATTACGCGAAGTTAAACGATAAACTCCGTATTAGATCTGGACCGCACGTCGGAATTTTGATTAACACGAAGTTAAACGGTTAGGACCGCCTTGCTGGGCTTGACAACCATCTCGGAAATCAAATTCAGATAGTGTCCCAGTGCTATTCGCTTGAGCTCGAAGTGAAGAGTGTGAGAAACGTGAAATTAATTAGAAATAAAGTTCAATTTTAAGTAATCTGAGACTTGTCGCTTGCGGGCCAAATATAAGTAATCAGATCATCGGAATCTGACCCAAATATACCCTCAGATCAGGAGAAATTTCATACACATGAGAGTGTACTTGTGGCCCTGATCGAGTCTCAGTGACCGTTGAACTGAAACTGGTCCGCCACGGGCGATCTGTAAATCCGATCGGACCGAAAACGTAACTCGACCTAGATCCAATGTCTTTGAGCTTAAGTCCAACCTTTGGCTCAAGGGGGGCTTCCAGAAGTACTCCGTTGAGACGGAACTGTCTGTATTTGGACATAACCTAAGTATACCTTGGCCCTGGGTCTAATTTGGTGAGTTTTGGGCCTATATAAGGACCTTAAACCCTCACTCTCTCATCCCATACGAATTTGAGAAAA
Organism: Magnolia officinalis; assembly: GCA_021015155.1. Taxonomy (NCBI): domain Eukaryota; kingdom Viridiplantae; phylum Streptophyta; class Magnoliopsida; order Magnoliales; family Magnoliaceae; genus Magnolia; species Magnolia officinalis. The sequence goes on from JAJHSJ010000007.1 coordinate 53,069,458, forward strand.
ACCTAGGAGAGAGAAGAGAGAAAAGAGAGAGAAAGTGTGAGAGAAGTGAGAGATTCTTCCTGATGCTCTACCCTGCTATCCTACGTGATTAATCATCACGATCTAACCACTTTTCCGGCGATTCCGGCTTCGTTCGTAGGTAAGAAAACCTAACCCTAAGCTGTTTTAGAGTTTTCAAGAGTGTAGGTGATGGAATAGCTGACTTATTTCATGATTCAGGTTGTCGTTGTGCCGTAGACAAAGGCGTTGGGTTCAAACTAGTTTCGGTTCAATGTCAGATAATGATAGATTCATGATCTGGATGCTATTGCACATGTACAAAGTGTTGTTCGTTTCATTTTTCAGATATACGTTAACTATGTTGAATATACTATATTCCTCGTATTTGTAGAAAATACCGTATACGTATGAAATAGGGATTTGTGCTTGCCATGATTAATTACTGTCTATGTATGCTAGATACATATGTACCAACTTCTGGGTGAACGGATTAGCCTAATACAGGTTTTGTCAACATACGTTGAGTATGTTATATTGTGTAGCCTAAGTGTTTGCTGAAATGGCTAAATGAATATGGATTCATGATTTGTGCCTGCCATGTGTATTGAATGCAAGAACATGATTGAAGTGTACTAGACAACCCCTCAGCGAAAGGATTTGCCCTAAATCACGCCATGGCCAATGCACGTTAGGTATGTTAAAGTGTGTAGTCCAAGTGTTTGTGAAAATGAACGAATGAATATGGAACTTGGATTCATGCTTGCTATCACTATCCGTCGTGGGGGCACGCATGTTATAAATGGGGTAACTCCCTAGTGAAAGGATTTGGCCTAATACCTATGTAATCAACATACGTCATGTACGTTGATGTATGTAGTCTAAAGTGTTTGATGAAATGTCTGAATGAGTAAGTAGTTAGTCCATTGTAATGTATAAGGGTGTTGAGGTATGATTCTCAACTCCTTTAACTATGTGTATGCTTTCCTCCATGAACCGTAGATTATGGTGTCTGTTTATCTATGTAATGCATATGTATAATTCCATGTTTAAGTTGTATTCCATAAGAGTCGTGAAGGGTGATGGGGGAGTAGTGTAACGATTCCGTGCAATAGCCCTAGCAGCCCTAAGCGGACAATATCAGACTTTGATTGTGTGGTTTGAAATGTTGATTAATTACTGCTTTAGCTATCTGTAGTTGAATGTGATTGAGGCTATTGTATAGTCCAGGTAATCGGTAACAGGCCTTGAGTTCGTGGCTGAGATTCATTCGCCACGAAGGACGTGTTTGACGAACCCGAGCCGTACGTCGGTTGTCGGCAGTGGTTAGGCCACACGGAGTGCTTATGCACTTCATGTTGATCCACTTGATGTATGCTCGTGCTAGTCGAACTCGTCAAGTAACCCAATCTGAATTTATGGTGAGGCGATGAGTTTTGCCGTTGTGAATAGAGTATGAACTGGGTCTATATCGATTTAGTGATGAACCGTTAAAAAGGTGATGGGGGAGTGGTGTAACAATTTCGTGTAACAGCCCTGACAGCCTTTGCAGCGCCCTAGAACCACACTATCGTATGAGAGTATCTAGGACTGACGACCCTAGAATGGATCATTGTTTGGGAATGATATAAGGAAGGTACCTTAGTTTCCCAATCCTGCTGCTTGAAATGGATTAATAACAACTCGGTAATCATGTTCATCATCGCACTGCATGTGCCTGGAAGATGTGGAGCACTAAGGAATGAACGCATGCCGCGGACGTAAGATGGTGTGGCATGAGGGAGTATGTCGGTGAGGGCATGCATCATGACTGCATTTCATACTTGCATTAATAAGAGTAGTTAGGATTGTTCGATTGTACTGCTTTATCATTACTGCTTGACTGTTTTGATAACATGTTAACCTATGCTTTATTGTTCCACTGAGTTAGCTACTCACTCCCACGTTACGGGATGGTGTTGTACACACCTACCAGACCATGTTGTAGCTGCAGGTAATGACGATGCTTATGAGGCGGAGCCGGACTTTTGCGACGACGAGGATGCCTTCTTGTATGTGTCGTATTCTGGCGGCTTCATGTGAGCCGTGTCTTGATCGACGGGGTTACAGGGATGTCGACTAGATGACCTTACACAATTTGGTATATTTTGAAATTGTACTTGTAATTAGTTAACCTGGTAACATTATCACACTCTGGAGACTCATCACAGTTTATATAGTTTATATATCTAACACAGTCTTCCGCTTGCTATCTCACTTGTCTCTGGAGTATGATATGCTGTTTTGGCTTAATCTCACTCATGTTTAATGCACTAATATAAACAACATTCAATAATCATTCATTATGTTGCATAAGTGATGTGTTAGAACTCAGGAGTTGAGTTTATGCTCGACCCCCGATTTTCAGGGCATTACAAGATGGTATCAGGGCATGATTTGGATTAAACCGGACCTGGATTATGGCCACACAACTTACGCTGGCACATTTCGACATAGGAGGGTGCGAGAAACATGTAGAAACAGTCATAGGTATCCCGACTTCACCAAGTGGCGAAGTTCACCAAAATCGGTCGCTTTGTTTGAGTCTGTACTTGATCGTGATCGCACGAGTCAACCCCAAAACACTTCTAGACCGTCAAACGACGGGTTTAAATCACAACTCACACCATCCCAACCGTTGAAAACTGGAAAATGCAAGTAGACCTCAGAAACTTACTCAAATGACCCGAAACGACTCGAAAAGGAGTCAGGGCTAAATCGATGCAATCTGGGGGGACCCACGGTGGACTCGGGGTACCATTGGCACCCTGAGAGGGGGGTGGCCACCGCCCTACCGCGGCGGCACCGCGCCTAGTCCAGAGGACAACGACGACGCCACGCTCATCGCGGTCCCCTTTGTCCGGGCCGGTCGGGCCGATGTGGGCCGGCGTCGGCCCGACCCTTAGTCACATGTGGAGCCTACCGAATCACTTGTGGACCCCTATTTATTTCATTTTTGCCCCCGTCTTTCATTTCCTACTCCTCCAAGCCTTCCTCCCTTCCAAAGGATCCGATTTTCTCTCTCAACCCTCCCCTCGAATCGCCCATTCCGCCATTTTCCGTTAAAACTCACACCCCTCCATCATTTACAACAACACCTACCCTCTACCCTTTCCATTTTTCTCTCATTTGAGCTCCTACACCCCCTCATTTGAAGCTCAAAATCGTGTAAACTCTCAACCCCTCCCATCTCTTCATTTCCTTTCTTTAAACCCTGTCATTTGGGCCTTTACAACCTCTGTTGAGGCTCAAATCTGTGGAGAACCAACAACTCCAACCCTTACTCCCCCTTATCTTCACTTTCCATGGTTCTATTCGTGCTTAGTACGACCATTTTCTCGATTTCCGCCTAGTCATCCATGCCGTTGTCTCGTAGTTGTTTGTTGCTGCGCTAGGATCTCGGTGTTTTCATGTTGATGGAATGTGTAGAATGTTACTCCTCTAAACCCATCTCTTACTCCTATTGGCCTCACCATTTCACACCCATATGAGCACAAAACCCACATATTTGTGTCCTATAACCTTCACAACCTCCAAATGTTAAGATATGGAGGGCCCGTTCGGCCAACTGCATTAGGTGAGCTTAAGGTGGATGGAATTGTAAAAGTACCAATAAATGTAGGTGTAAGGTATTGTCCCTAGATTGGGTGTATCCCATGGTTTCCAATACCATGTTTAGAATGTATGCAATTAAAAGTAAATTCTGAGATTTCCTTTCAATTACACTTAGAAATTCATCATCATGGGATTTGGAAATCCCATCTCACACTTTCCAACATAAGGCTCAGTTTTCAAAGCCTATAAAATTAACTTTTATCCCACCCACCCTCCTACCAAACATGTCATTCCCAATCCCGAAGTGGGATTAGCAATGCAGTTCCATTTAATACAACGTCATACCTCTGGCTAAGTAGTCCCTTAGAGTTTTGGACCTATAGTTGGTACTCCTAGGTTTTGCAAACAAATCTGACTTGTATTAAAAATGGTATGAAATCCTCTAGCGTATAAGCATAGACTTTGGATTACAACTAGTGGATTACCGCTACTCATACATTGCAACTAGGCTACTGGTTAGACTAAGGAATGTAAAGGATTCATTATGCTAAGATAATTGAAAGATAATTGAAAGATAAAGTTAATTAGTTGCCTTGATTAGGTTGGAGCGAGACCCGTTCCTTCTTTGAATCCCCTTGGTACTCATAGACTTCTTTAATAACTCTTAGGAATGTTGTTTGCTTTGTAACTATTCACGCTCTGAGGAAACTCAAATATCCCTTGGATTTAACATTAGGTCAAATCAATACACCCCTTAGAATTGCCTTCCCCAAAGACTTATTACAAATGGGAACACGGAATAGAGAACTATATATAAGCGGGGTATTCGCGGTTTGAATTGAACTCTCAATCCTGGTAGTTCCCAAATGAACTCTATGCTCTGATCAAGCAGAAGGTCAGGATCAACTAGGATTAAGAACTGATACAACAAATTTTCTGTCCTCGCGAGGCAGAAGGTCCATGTATCCGACTCAGACCCACTATACAACTTTCCTTCCGTGTTAGCCCGACCACTTGCAACTAAAAGTTTATAACTTCATCTTTGAGAAGTGTTAGGAGTATATAGCCGATAGAGACTTTGTCCTTTTAGGCCTAAGGAATTTCCCAAATGGACAACGATAGTTAGGAATTAGGTCCCAAATCACATGCCATGTTGGCATATATATTGTGCATATGAACTTCGAAAGATAGCCTACCTGTTAAGCTAGACATAATTAAATAGGGTAAGTCTGGACCGTGACAAAACTCCTTGGTAGAATTAGGCATCTTGCCACAAACTCACACCTGTCCCTGAATCAACCACAACATTCATCATTTTAGCTCCTTTCTATGACCATAGGTATCAATGCCATAGTATACATCGTCGATGAAAGGCAGACCAATGTATTTCGCATTTCATGTCAAGGATAGGTCTTAAATTACACCTTGTTCCGACATACGGATCAGGACATAGATCTTGAGCCTAGAGGGTGAAAATAATTTTTAAGGGGAGTAAAGAATTATGAGCCCAATCTAGTTAGGTCGGCTAATACACCTCTTTGGATGGCGCAGCGGAAGCGTGGTGGACCCTTGCCCCACTGGCCCAGGATCGAAGGAAATTAATCCTGGTTATACGTAAGGTTAGGTCACCAAATAGGATCTGAATCTTCCTTAGAATGTAAAGTAATTAGGGTTCAAGTATTAAACAAATTCATATTACAAAATAGGCCTAACAATGGGTACGAACTGAATTACAATAGCCAAGGTCAACGTATCTACAGCTGTGCTCGTTGATTACGAACATAATAGAAGTCTTAGCAAGTTCTCTTATAAGAAACCGTTTTAGGATGATCTAGTAAGATTTGACTCACCATTTCCTTGGACATAGATAATATCGAGGACTCTCTTAGACCAAGACCTAAAGGGCAACCTTAGAAATCGCCAATTTGACCCTTTCAGTGATGGGCATTCCCAAAGCTTTTAGAGTGATCAGACTACGGAGTTACTGAAATATACAACTGCGAAACATTCGCGGCTTGACCCAATTCTCAATCTTGGCGACTACCAATGGACTCACTGCTTGACCGAGCAGAAGACCAGGAGCCACCAGGACTAGGAAGGGTAACAATGATCTTTCTACCCTGGCCAGGTAGATGATCGATGTATCGGGATCAAGCCCACTATAACCGTCTCTCCGTGTTGGTCAAACATTGAAAACAACTATCTTACTCTAAATAGATGGGAATTGTCGTCAAGACGTCAAATAGATAATGGAATAAATTGTATCAATCTATTAGGGAATAGCAAGGGAAAAAGAAATAAATTTTTAAGGGGGGTAGTGCCTAAAATGTACTAGACTAGCATGCACAATATACACCCTACCATGCATATAAACTTGAAATCAATAAGTTTTAGGCATATGAAATAATAGAATTCATACTTATTATCTTTAGCTAATTTCGGAGACAAAATTATTTTTAAGGGGGGTAGATTGTAACATTCCGGATTTTTGCCAACCTGGAATTAGACGTCCTTAGGCAATGGGTCACTCCTAACACCTTATTAACTTGTCAGAACCCAATCCCATAATCTAAAAATCACTTTTTAACCCATTTCCTTCACAAAGCTCACCTTTCACCACCTTGTTCTTTAAATTTTTCAAAGTACTTTCAAATTAGACACTATCTTAAAAGTTTAGGTGATGAAGAACAATACTTAAACTAAACATTACTGTAAATAGTAAATACATAAATAAAATGGGCTTTTAACTATTACCCTAATGGAATCTCACAAAACGAATAGGTTATTTGGAACATCAGCCTCTCCTGCCCTAGGATCTTCTTCTGCTGTAATTAGGGCGTGCTTTAGTAAGTATTAATAACTTGGATCACTTTATATACAACCTACAAAGGCCTAAGTACCACCTCAGACAGAAATCTTACAGGACTAAGTACCACCTCAGACAGAAATCATACATGACTAAATCCTTTAGAAATTAGGCGAGAATTAGCTAGTGTTAAACTAGAGTACCTGTGAAATTAGTACCAATCGCTTTAAATACGATCCGTAAGACCCAAAACAAGTAGAACGGTTAGCGCTACATTACCGTAAAATCAAGGATCAATCTCATTACCCAGTTGCTCTCGGGAGCACATAGAAACTCCGTATTAGATCTGGACCGCACGTCGGAAGTCTGATTAATGCGAAGTTAAACGGTTAGGACCGCCTTGCTGGGCTTGACAACCATCTCGGAAATCAAATTCAGATAGTGTCCCAGTGCTATTCGCTTGAGCCCGAAGTGAAGAGTATGAGAAACGTGAAATTAATTAGAAATAAAGTTCAATTTGAAGTAATCTGAGACTTGTCGCTTGCGGGCCAAATATAAGCAATCAGACCGTCGGAATCTGACCTAAATGCACCCTCAGATCAGGGGAAATTTCATACACATGGCAGTGTACTTGTGGCCCTGATCGAGTCTCAGTGACCGTTGAACTGAAACTGGTCCGCCACGGGCGATCTGTAAATCCGATCGGACCGAAAACGTAACTCGACTTAGATCCAATGTCTGTGAGCTTAAGTCCGACCTTTGGCTTAAGGGGGGCTTCCAGAAGTGCTCCGTTGAGATGGAACTATCCGTATTTGGACATAACCTAAGTATACCTTAAACCCTCACTCTCTCATCCCATACGAATTTGAGAAAAACCTAGGAGAGAGAAGAGAGAAAAGAGAGAGAAAGTGTGAGAGAAGTGAGAGATTCTTCCTGATGCTCTACCCTGCTATCCTACGTGATTAATCATCACGATCTAACCGCTTTTCCGGCGATTCCGGCTTCGTTCGTAGGTAAGAAAACCTAACCCTAAGCTGTTTTAGAGTTTTCAAGAGTGTAGGTGATGGAATAGCTGACCTGTTTCATGATTCAGGTTGTCGTTGTGCCGTAGACAAAGGCGTTGGGTTCAAACTGGTTTCGGTTCAAGTTTACCGACAAAAGGTGCGGACTTTAAACGTATAGGTTATGGTTTTCAAAACTTTCAATGTCAGATAATGATAGATTCATGATCTGGATGCTATTGCACATGTACAAAGTGTTGTTCGTTTCGTTTTTCAGATATACGTTAACTATGTTGAATATACTGTATTCCTCATATTTGTAGAAAATACCGTATACGTATGAAATAGGGATTTGTGCTTGCCATGATTAATTACTGTCTATGTATGCTAGATACATATGTACCAACTTCTGGGTGAACGGATTAGCCTAATACATGTTTTGTCAACATACGTTGAGTATGTTATATTGTGTAGCCTAAGTGTTTGCTGAAATGCCTGAATGAATATGGATTCATGATTTGTGCCTGCCATGTGTATTGAATGCAAGAACATGATTGAAGTATACTAGACAACCCCTCAACGAAAGGATTTGCCCTAAATCACGCCATGACCAATGCACGTTAGGTATGTTAAAGTGTGTAGTCCAAGTGTTTGTGAAAATGAACGAATGAATATGGAACTTGGATTCATGCTTGCTATAACTATCCGTTGTGGGGGCACGCATGTTATAAATGGGGTAACTCCCTAGTGAAAGGATTTGGCCTAATACCTATGTAATCAACATACGTCATGTACGTTGATGTATGTAGTCTAAAGTGTTTGATGAAATGTCTGAATGAGTAAGTAGTTAGTCCATTGTAATGTATAAGGCTGTTGAGGTATGATTCTCAACTCCTTTAACTATGTGTATGCTTTCCTCCATGAACCGTATATTATGGTGTCTGTTTATCTATGTAGTGCATATGTATAATTCCACGTTTAAGTTGTATTCCATAAGAGCCGTGAAGGGTGATGGGGGAGTAGTGTAACAATTTCGTGTAACAGCCCTGATAGCCCTAAGCGGACAATATCAGACTTTGATTGTGTGGTTTAAAATGTTGATTCATTACTGCTTTAACTATCTATAGTTGAATGTGATTGAGGCTATTGTATTGTCCAGGCAATCGGTAATAGGCCTTGAGTTCGTGGCTAAGATTCATTCGCCACGAAGGACGTGTTTGACGAACCCGTGCCGTACGTCGGTTGTCGGCAGTGGTTAGGCCACACGGATTGCTTATGCACTTCATGTCGATCCACTTGATGTACGCTCGTGCTAGTCGAACTCGTCAAGTAACCCGATCTGTCTAATGTATGTTCACCATGTTTGGACACTACTGCTTGAACCCAAGGTACCAAACTTACCAGTGTAACCCCGTTAACCTTGGTACCTCGATCCGCTAAGACTCATGAGCCGGGCATGGTGGTATGGGACACCGTGGTCGACCTGTCGGCCTACGCTGGGGCGATGTGCCTCCCCGTAGTGACTAGTGAGTAACCCAGACTAGTGAGCCGAAAACGGTGGTATGGGACACTATATTGGAGTTGTCGGCCTACGCTGTTTTTGATGGGTGATGGGGGAGTGGTATAACGAGTGCGTGTAACAGCCCTGACAACCCTTTGTAGTGACCTCGAGCATACTCTGAATTTGCAGTGAGGCGACGAGTTTTGCCACGGTGAATAGAGTATGACCTAGGCCTGTATCAATTTAGTGATGAACCGTTAAAAAGGTGATGGGGGAGTGGTGAAACGATTGCGTGTAACAGCCTTGACAGCCTTTGCAGCGCCCTAAACCACACTATCGTATGAGAGTATCTAGGACTGACGACCCTAGAATGGATCATTGTTTGGGAATGATATAAGGAAGGTACCTTAGTTTTCCAATCTTGCTGTTTGAAATGGACTAATAACAACTCGATAATCATGCTCATCATCGCACTGCATGTGCCTGGAAGATGTGGAGCACTGAGGAATGAACGCATGCTGTGGACGTAAGATGGTGTCGCATGAGGGAGTATGTCGGTGAGGGCATGCATTATGACTGCATTTCATACTTGCATTAATAAGAGTAGTTAGGATTGTTCGATTGTACTGCTTTATCATTACTGCTTGACTGTTTTGATAACATGTTAACCTATGCTTTATTATTCCACTGAGTTAGCTACTCACTCCCACATTAGGGACGGTATTGTACACACCAACCAGACCCTGTTGTAGCTGCAGGTGATGGCGATGCTTATGAGGCGGAACCGGACTTTTGCGACGACGAGGATGCCTTCTTGTATGTGCCATATTCTGGCGGCTTCATGTGAGTCGTGTCTTGATCGACGGGGTTACAGGGATGTCGACTAGATGACCTTACACAATTTGGTATATTTTGAAATTGTACTTGTAATTAGTTAACCTGGTAACATTATCACACTTTGGAGACTCATCACAGTTTATATAGTTTATATATCTAACACAGTCTTCCGCTTGCTATCTCACTTGTCTCTGGAGTATGATATGCTGTTTTGGCTTAATCTCACTCATGTTTAATGCACTAATACAAACAACATTCAATAATCATTCATTATGTTGCATAAGTGATGCGTTGGAACTCAGGAGTTGAGTTTATGCTCGACCCCCCATTTTCAGGGCGCTACAGCTTTCTATAAGCTTATCCACGATAGGTGCGTGCAGGCGGCGTTAGGTTGCAGCAGCGTGGAGCTTGGCGCATGCAGCTGACTCCTGGAGCTTTGATTTTGACATATGTATTTTCCTTTCAGCATTATATTCAAATGTTTATATTAGTGGATATGTGATGATGATGTTGCCTTTGTAATTTGGGTAAACTTGTGGTTATGTTTCTTATGAGACAAATGTACGTTAGAAAATCCTCCTTATAGGATCCCATGATCGGAATCTGGCGTATGAGCACTAGGAGCTGAGAATGGGGTACTATGGAGGTTGTCGGTATCGGATTCGGCAATCGAGAATTTTGTGAGCCCAATTTCTGGGTTTGGGACGTGACACCTTAGCTGTCTTATAGGCAGTCATCTAAGATGGTTAGAGACGGTCCTTAGCCGTCTTATAGTGGTTATCTGAGATGGTCAGAGACCGTCTGCATTAGAGGCGATCCTTTAGTGGTCATCTGAGATAGTCAGAGACTGTCTGATTAGAGACGGTCCTTAGCCGTCTTATAGTGGTTATTTGAGATAGTCAGAGACTGTCTACATTAGAGATGGTTCTAAACCTCTTACCCTTCCGCTTCCACGACTCCCTCACACAAGGTGGAGCATGCCTTAACGTGGGGTTACTGTGGGGGCCGCCTTGATGTATGTATTAAGTATCGAGGCCATCTATTAGTTCTTTCAAATAAATATTGGGCATTATCCTAAAAAATGAAACTGATCCAATTACCAAGTGGACCATACCATTTGAAAGTGGTGATTGACTTTCCTTACCATCCATTTTTCCATTGTATTTTATGAAATGAGGCCAAAAGTTAAACAAATATAAGGCTCAAGTGGACCACACCATAAGAAGCAACGGTGATAATAATACTCACTATTTTAACTTTCCCAGGGGCCACCATGATGTTTATTTATATCCAACTGATTCATAAAGTTGTGTACATCTGGATGAAAGTAAAACATAAATATTATGAAGATCTTAGCTATATCAATCATGGTGGACCCCACAAAGTTTACTCAATACTGAGTTACTATGCAATTACGCAATCCGCACCGGTCGATCCATTTCCGAATTTCTTGCTAAAGCCTTTCACATGAAGATCCTTAGCTAGAACCTTTGTGGAGTCCACTGTGATGTTTGTGAGAAATTCACCCCATCCATCCATTTTTTGAGATCATGTTAGGACATGGGGCAAAAAATGAGCTGGATCCAATACTTAAGTGTGCCGATGGCTGGTGTTCAGTGCTCTGTGGGCCCCACCATGATGTATGTGTTTCATCCTATCGTCCATCTATTTTTCTAGATATTTTTATGGTATGAGCCCAAAAATGAGGTATATCCTAATCTCAAGTGGACCACATTACAAGAAGCAGTGTTGATTGAACGTAGACCATTAAAAATTTTTTGGTTTTTAGGGGCCATAAAAGTTTTGGATCAAGTTGATCTTTGTTTTTTTTCCCTTCATTTAGGTCTGTATGACCTAATCAACAGATTGTATGTCAAATAAACAATACAGTGGGCCTTAGTAGGATTTTAATGGTGGATATCCAATCACTATTGTTTTCATGTGGTGTGGTACACCTGAGATTTATATCCATCTCATTTTTGGTATTAAGCCCTAAAATGATTTGTAAAAATGGATGAACGACATGGATAAAAGACATGCTTCATAGTGAGGCCCACATGGCTAGTGACAGGGGGAGGAGCCAATCTGTTTCTGCTCTCATCGTACTGAGTAAACTCAGTTGGGCCCACAGTGAATGTATTTGGTTTATCCACACCGTCGACCTGTTTTCCAAGATCGTTTTAGTGGTTGAGCCCAAAATTGAAGCATATCCAAAGCTCAAGTGGACCATACCATAGGAAACAGTGGGAATAAAATTTCCACCATTGAAATCTTCCTATGGCCCATAGTGATGTTTATTTTTCATCCAACTTGTTCAACAAATACATTGATGAAGGGAAAACTAAAGTATCGACTTGATCCAAAACTTCTGTGGCCTCCTAGAAAATTTCAATTATAGACGTTCAATTCATATTGTTTCCTATGATGTGGTTCACTTTAAATTTTTATAGGCTTCATTTTTGAGCTCATGCAATAAAATTATATGCTAAAATGGATGGACAGAGTGGATAAAATAAATAAATCACGGTGGGCCCCACAGGATTTACTCAGTACGTAATTCGCTTCCAATCCAGACGCGGACGTGGTTTGGCTAGTTATGTTGCCACTAGCCAGGTGGCTAGTGTTCGGTGCTATGTGGACCCCACCATGATGTATGTGTTTTATTCACGCTATTCATCCATTTTGAAAGATAATTTTATGTCTTGATCCCAAAAATTAGGTAGATCTAAATCTCAGGTGGACCACACCATTGAAAAAAAATTGATTGAATGTTCACCATTAAAAACCTCCTAGGGCCCACTGTAATGGTTATTTGACATCTAACCTATAGATTAGGTCATACAAACTTGGATGAAGTGAAAAAATATATATCAGCTTAATCCAAAACTTTTGTGGCCCCCAAGAAGTTTTTAATGGTAGGTGTTCAATCAACACTTTGCAGTCCACTTGAGATTTAGATCAAGCTCGTTTTTGGGCTCATACCATAAAATGATCTGTAAGAATGGGTGGATGACATGAATGAAACACATACGTCATGGTGGGGCCCACAAAGCACCGACCAATAGCGATTGGATAGTGGCAAGGTGAGAAGGAAATCGGATTGTGTACTGAGTTAGTCAGTACACTCTTATCATATTGAGTAAACTCTGTTGAGCCCATTGTGAACTCATATGGTTCATCCATGCCGTCCATCCGTTTTTCCAGATCATTTTAGGGGTTGAGCTAAAAAATAACGTATATCAAAATCTCAAGTAGACCATACCAAAGGAAACAGTGGAAATATTGATTTCCATCGTTGAAATATTTCTAAGGCCCCCAGTGATGTTTATTTGTCATCCAAACTATTCATAAGATCACAAAGACATGGATGAATGGAAAACACAAATATAATCTTGATCTAAAACTTCTGTGGGCCCCCAAGAACTTTTCAATGGTAGACTTCAATTCACACTGTTTCAGGTGGTGTGGTCCACTTGATCTTTAGATATGATTAATTTTCATTTAATGCCCTAAAATTATATGATAAAATGGATGGATGGATTTGATAAAATGCATGAATGACGGTGGGCCCCACAGAGTTTACTCAGTACGCAATCCGCTTCCGATGAGAAGCCGATCCGTTTCCCTATTTCCCCTTTCATTTTCCCTCTTCCCTCCTTTCGATTTCCCTCTAGATTTTCCTCTCCCTCTCTCGATTTCCTTTTTCCTCTCCCCTTCTCGATGAAAATCGGTTTGTCTCCTCCGACGATCTTCCTCTCTCTCTCTCTCTCGCGTTGGAACTCGGGAGTTGAGTTTATACTCGACCCCCGATTTTCAGGGAGTTACATATCTCCATTCCAATGATAAGGGCATTATACTCGACTTCATTGTTCGTGCATGCCGCTCCTAACATGAAGGAATAAGGTAATAAATCACCTTGTGGGGTAATGAACACTACTTTGGCACCTGTTCCTGTTGCCCGTGCTGCCCCATCAAAAAACATCTGCCAGGCTTTAGGCAATCCAGTCATTATAACTTGTTCGTCCGGAAATTCATCAAAAATGGCTTCATAATCTTTGACGGGATGAGCTGCTAGAAAATTTGCCATCGCTTGCCCTTTCACTGCCTTGGCTGATTCGTATGTGACCGTATATTCTGATAATAGCAACGTCCATTTTGCTAACCTTCCTGACAACATTGGCCTGGTCATCAAGAACTTGATAAGATCTGCTCGAGATATCAGAGTTATGTCGTGAGACAGACAATAATGTCTTAATTTTTGAACTGCAAAAACCAGCGCCAGACATATCTTTTCGATCGGTGTATAATTACGTTCCGCGCCGATCAACGTTCGGCTTAGATAATAAAGCGCCGCCTCTTTCCCACTATCATTCACTTGTGCCAACAAAACTCCTAGCAAATTCTCAGCTGCTGATATGTATAAAATGATGGGCTTTCCTTTTACGGGGGCAGTCAGCACTGGAGGTTGTTTCAACAATTCCTTTATTGCATCGAAGGCATTCTGGCAAGATTTATCCCATACAAACTTTGCTCCTTTCTTCATCAGATGAGAGAATGGCTGGCATCTTCCTGCTAAGTTTGAAATAAAACAGCGGATATAGGCTAGCTTGCTCTGTAAACTTTTTAACTCTTTCAACGTTTTCGGAGGGGGGCATATCTTGAATAGCTCGCACTTTTTTTGGATCTATTTCAATACCCCTGTGCCTTACTACGAAGCCCAAAAATATCCCCGATAATACCCCCAAACGCGCATTTAGCCGGATTCATCTTCAATTGCTTCTTTTTAATCTGGCGAAAGACTGATGTTAGATGTTCACGATGCTCCTGATGATTTCCCAACCTAACCACCAAATCGTCGACATAGTACTCAACATGTCTGTGCAGCATGTCTTGGAAGATATTCTGCATTGCTCGCTGATATGTTGCCCTAGCATTCTTGAGACCGAAAGGCATAACTTTATAACAGCATATCCCCAACGGGGTCTTGAAAGTCGTCGCCTCCTCGTCTTCAGGCGCCATCCATATTTGATTGTAGCCAGCGTATCCATCCATAAAAGATATGACAACATACTGCGTGGTGCTATCAAATTAACATTTCAGTTATAGGCAGTGGAAAATCATCTTTTGGACACGCATCATTCAAATCCTTGAAATCAACACAAATCCTTATTTGTCCATTCTTCTTCTTCACAGGGACTATATTTGATATCCACTTGGGATATTTAACTTCCCTAATGAACCCGACCTTTATCAGCTTGCTTATTTCTTCTTCTATTTTGGGAACTAAGTCTGGGTGAATTCGTCTCTACGTCAGTTTAACGGGTCTTTTATCCTTAGAGATATTCAGCTGATGCATTGCCACTGCTGGCTCTAAACCTGGCATTTCTGTATATTTCCAAGCAAAGACATCTCTATTCTCTTTCAACAGGCTGATATATCGATCAACTTCTTCCTGCGGCAAATTGATACTTATAAAAGTATTTCGCGGTTCTTCTTCTGTCCCCAAATTTATTTCTTACAAGCTGTCAATCATCGGTTGACCCCTATCCTCCATTTGCTTCGGAGCTGTCTCAGGTTTGCTGATCATGTCAAGGTTCGCTTTTCTCATCTGATCAACTGTCACCATATTCACTGAAGATTCTGCCCCCAGTCCACGAAATTTTTCCCGTTTCTTCTGATCAACTCCAATTGGGATCTGAATTCCTTTTCCACCATTTAAGCCGACAGGTTCTTCGTAGTCAAAACCCATTTTCTTCATAATTTTCTGACTTTCCAAACTATATCTCTCCAATTCTTCAGGCATCAGGCTTCCATTTTTTATTCCAATGTTGTTCGTGTCGTCCTGTTTTATTTCTAGGGGAGTATAAAACTTGATTGGTTGCGGATTTTTTACATTAGGTTCTACACAGAACCTGTTTGGCATGCGGGGAAATGGCCGACTTCTTTCAGCATATGGGATTGGTACCGTATAATTTGACTGCAGAATCTCGAACTGTCTGGGCGATAGTAGTGTTAATAGTTGTTGCCCTGGCTGTCGTAAATGCTTTGGGACAAAATAGAACTTCTTCTTAGCTTTTTCTTCTACAGATGATTTCATCCCTTCTTCCTTTACTATCTCTAGGCAAGCATCTGCTTGGATTTGGTTGTCATCATTCTCTTTCTCTCCCCTCTTGGCAAATGCATCATAATAACTAGCGTCTGCGAAAAAGGCTTCGGCTTCCGTATACGGTCTTGCATCAGCTATCACTTTATGTTGTACTCCATCCTTGTAGTATTTAAAACACTAGTACTGGGTGGAAGGGATGATGTCATTCTGATGCATCCACGGTCTTCCTAGAAGAAGATTATACGTAGTCACTGCATTTATAACATGGCAAATGACATGCGTACTTAGTTCTCCTATCTCCAGCGTTATCGTTATCTTTCCAAGCGCGCGTTGCCCTTCTTAATTGAAGCCTTGTATCATCATTCCACTAGGGCGCAGGTTCGAGCGCTGATAACCTAATTTATCAAGCATCGTTAATGGCAACAGGTTCACAGCGGACCCATTATCCATCATTATTCTTTTCACTTGTTTACCCCGAATGTATCCCATGATCATCAATGGCCTATTGTGTTCACCATCACAAACCAAATCCTCATTAGAGAAAGAGATCACTGGCAAACAATCTCTTCGTTTTTCATTTTCCAATTCGGCCATCAATACCTCCCTTATGCCTTCATCTGATAAGGCTCTAACCAGGCTTCGTCGGGAGTCTTTTGACAACTTCAAAGCATCATAAACACTCAATCGGGCTGGGATACTTTTCAGATGACTTATGATATCATACGTTACTGCTCCTGTCTCTTTTCTTTTTTCTTTCCCATTACTGTCGTCGTTGCCTGTATGATCCACTGCTGCTTTGGTCTTCATTTTTTTACTCCTCGACCTTGACGGACTACCTATTTTCCTTCCTGATCGCAAAATAGTTACAACAACCTTCCTTGTTGTCTTCGAATCATCCGTCATTCCCTTCATTTGGTAATCTTCTCGCATAGTAAGTACATTTGCTGTTGCCCTCCTGTCTCTTTCCTTCTCTTTCCCAACTATTATCTCGCCATTGTTTATCATTTTCTGTATAATACACTTCAGCGTATAATAATTTTCTATCGGGTGCCCTACTAAACGGTGGTAGTGACAGAAATCTCTTTCCTTTATTTTAGATGATTCCTCGGGATGTTTTGACAGTGGCAATTCAATCGTCCCCGCTTTTAGTAACTGATTCAACATGGGGAGTACGTCTTCTTTTTCAAATGCGAAGCCCTTTTGAGCATTTAATTGAAATGGCCAAGCTATATGTCCTAGAGGGGGGTGAATAGGACTATGCCAAATTAAAATTAAAACAGCAGAATAAACAATAAAGAGATAACCTTACAAAACTAAATCAATTCACAATGCTGAAATAAACTCAACCTGAATTAACAACTATTGAGAGGTTGAAATGAATTCAGTTTTAAGGACAACCTTACACCATAAAAACCAAAGGTTTATGGTAGGACAACCTTATTTCTAGAACGTCCTTTGTATCAAGAACTCAATAAAAATAAATAGCAAGGAATTAAAATACATTGCTGAAATTTAAATCTAACTTATTACAACATTCCACTTGCTTGAAATGTAAATATTTACAACATTCACAACCACACATACATTCCACAGCTTTGAATGATAAAAGATAAAAGATTAAGCAAGCATTCAATCCACAAGACAAAGAATTATAGTGGTTCGCCTGTGTGTTCACCAACTATTAAACAACAGCCACACAATGCTACTCCACTCCTAATATCCTCACACAGGGGATATTAGCGTTCACTATCAAAATAGGTTTCACAGGTTCACCTAAAACCTTCACAATTGTGTCTTTTTTAACTTGGCTTACACAATCCAAAAACCCCTCTTTCTGAGTTTTCTGACTCTCCTCAGATAACCACACAAATGGAATTTTTCTGGCAAATCCCAAACAAAAACCAAAGAAATAGAAATTTTACAGAATTGTAAAATACCTGGATTTCTCCTCTTGTAGCAGCCCAGAAGAACCAATCGGAGTAGAAGTTCGAATATGGAAGTTCAATGTCCAATACTCACGTTAAAATGGTTCTAAGTTCTAATTGATTTTAAGATTAATCAACTTAGGGCTAGCTGTATTTGATTTTGATTCCGTGAAGAAAGAATTAAGATTTTTCCCTTTTTCTAATCAGATTGGAATGCAAATCAAAATTAAATAACAATAAGCTAACAAAAGGAAATAGAATTATGCACAATATAGCTTAAAAACAAACACAAACTTATCTCAAAATGGAGCCTTGAATTCACTTAGTTTTCAATAAAAAACTCTGAAATTCGTGTGCTATTTATAGCTGCAGAAATTCGTCCTCGATTGGTCCTAGGGTCACTATGACTGGTCGAAGAATAAACTAATTTTTAAATTTTTGAGCGCGATCGGATCAGACCATTGTACAACCAGTCGTAGTTAGTCCACGACTGGTTGAAGGCAGTCCACGACCGGTCGACACCATCCCATGACTGGTCATGCGACACTTGATTTAGTCGCTATAGTTTGAGTCGTAGCTTTACGACTGGTTGAAGGTCGAGTCGAGACCATCCCACGACCAGTCGAGCAGAATCCAGGACTGGTCGTAGTCGAACCAGAAAATCTAAAAAATTGCAACAATTCTAGGACTGGTCCTGGAACTTCTTAGACTGGTCGAACCAATGTCAGGACTGGTCGAACAAGGTCTAGGACTAGTCTTAGAATAGACCAAATTCATGTATTAATATTAAAATGAATTATGTAGCCAAAGTGACCCACCCTAAGGTCAATCTAAGGTTTATCATACCTGGGACATGAAGTATGGACATTGAAAACTTCATTTGCTTAGACTTTGAACATTATGAAGCTTGAGTTCTTCTTGATGCAGCTTAATTACTTTACAAGCTTTGAAATCAATGTCATTTTGAGTTGCACTTGAGTCCCAAACTCTGCTTGAGTCTTGACGTTGAATACATGTGAACTTGAGCTTGAGTCTTGAGCTAGAACTCTTCTCTTCTATATTGTAGCTTGAACTAGTTTGAGGAAATCATCTTCGTGACATGGTGTCTTGAACAAATTTATCAATATATAAACACAAGACACATACAGAGGTTTTGACACACAAAATTTGACAACTCAAGAGGAATCAAATCATAACACTTACATTAATGACCGGAACCTTTTGTCATAAAACTTTCCTCTAGGATGACCCGACTCTTCCCTTCTTTTTGTTCTTTTACCCTTTGATTCTCTTACTTCTTGGTTTCTTTTATCATGTTCAACTATGTTTATGATCCATCTTTGAGATCCCTTTCTAATCGCGTCATACTTGAATGCTGGCAATTTTTGCGTCATTAATTCTAGAGCGTATGCCTTTGTAGCCAAGTCGCGGAAGGTCCGTATGTCAGCAGTAGTGAGGCCAAATGCTATCCTGGTCTCCATAGAATTCAAACACATTTTCACCTGTTCTTTTTCTTCCGGTAATTGCCTGCAAGAAGCTCCCAATGTCTTCCACCTATTTATGAATTTTTCCACTGGCTCTCCCTCTCTTTGTCGTACTAAGGCTAACTCTGAGATGCTAACGTCACGCTATGACGAGAAAAAAATTGACATAAATGCGTCCTGTATTTGTTCCCAGGTTCTTATCGATCTAGGTGCTAAACTAGCATACCATCTAAATGCTTTATTTGTCAAAGAAGACCCAAATAATCGAAGACAATACTGAGGTACTGTGGCAAAGTTCCCCATGTTAGTGATGAAATGCATCAAATGTTCTTCTGGTGATCCCTCTCCGTTGAACTTTTGAAAGTATGGGTGCTTAAAATTGTTTGGGAATGGTATATCTTCCACTTCTCTTGGATATAGCGTTCGGTATCTGAATCTCCCAGTACTTTCACGTTCTCTTTCTGTTCTGACTGCTTCTTCGACGGCTTGCCGTACTTCTTCCTGTGTTACTATACCTGTAGTAGGAACAGATCCATGCGACCCTGTTCTCGGCTATTGTGACCCCTCGGGGAGTTGTTCTCTCTCATTCATATTATCAGTCGCTGGGGGTGCGGCCATTCGGGCGACATTTTGCGCAAGAGTGGCTAAAGCTTCCCTGAGACTTTTGCATTCTTCCATCAGTGGTCTTTGTGCTTCTGCCATCGCATTCACACGGTCTTCTATGTTCGACATATTTTCCTGATTGGTTCCAGCCATGTGGACCGTGGCTTCTCCGCTCTTTGATGAAATCATAGTAGGAGTAGGGTAAGAATATGTCGACGAAAGAGGGCTTATGAAAGGAGGAGAGGACGGGGTTTGCCTTAACTTCCCTACACCTCCATTACTGCTATCTAAGTGGGGCGAAGTGGACACAGATGAATTTGTCAACACTGCTTTACCCTTTTGTGCTCTTGTCCACTTGGCTTTCGGGGCAGTCAATGTCGGGAAATCATGTGACATTAGCTGTGGAACTGCTTGCTCATGGTAGATCAACGGAGGGGCGAGTTCAAGATTCCTTTTAGCGGCGTTTCGAGTCACTGGACCTCTGACTCTGTTTGGTGGTATAGTTGCTCTTGCTACTGCTACATTCTGGGCTCTGGTCCTCCTACGAGTGACGATGACCCATTCATCTTTCTCTCCTTGTGTTATTGGTGAAGCAGTCACGACTATAGCGGTTGTTTGCAATTCCATTTGCTTGTTTACTGGCGCTTTGTCTTCATGATGTCCAATCAGTTCGTCAGCATACTCCACGACGAACCCTATCGAGGTAAAGTAGAAAACTGTGTTCTTTTGAGTAATTGCCATTGGCTGAATTAATTGTAATATTCTTCTTGCTTCTTTTGTATATTTCTGAAAGAATGTAACAGATTAGTGTTTATATTAACCCATAACCTATTTTGGAGATGAAAGGTAGGACGTTCCCACTGAGAGTCTCCATTTTGGTGCCTTAATGACGCCAAACAGTGGTGATTATCTTCTATGCAATTCCTAAGTTAATTTTCAAATGAGTTATTAAAGAGTTCCCCAGTGGAGTCGCCATTTTGTTTCGATAGGAAACGAATGTGTTTCGGATGGGGAATTTTATTCATTTGAATGAACTAACAAAGGAAAACATGGATGATAACCACTTTGTTCATTCATTCTAAGTTCTTTACATCCCTTTCTCCTTTGATTCCAAATAGAATGTGCATGAATATTAGAGTAAAATGAGGATTTATACTTCATATTATATACAAATATAAGAAGATATTAAACATAATATTGAATATTATCCCAGAAGCCATTGTGCAATGTCAGAAGTCATTGTGCGCAAGCAGAGGTCATTGTGCGCACGTTACTGTCATTGTGCATTACAACTTGTTGTGTGCCGGCCTCTGTTGTGCGCCGGACTCTATTGTGTGCCGGAGCCCTTTGGTGCACTAGAGCTTTTTTTATGCACTAGCTTCTGATGTGTGTCGATACCATTGTGCACTAGTGGTGTTGTGCGCCGCACAACACCCTTCCCGCACAATAGCTGCGGACTTTACCTTCTCTTCTTTCTCTTTCAATTTCTGCTCTTGCTGTGATTGATTGCTCATGACCTGGAGGAGTCAGGGGGTATTTATAGCCCTCTCACACGTGTGAGTCACGCCACGTAAGCTTTATGCGACCTCTTTTTGTGCGGATCTTGCTGTGCACCATCCTTTGTGCGAATTCCGTTGTGCACCAACCATTGTGCGGGTCTTCATTATGCGCTCCAACAGTCTGCGCACAAAGCTATTTTTGCACAATACTATCTTTTGCCGCACAAAGGTTTTCTTAATCCGCACAATAATCCTCTTACCCGCACAACAGTTATCATTACCCACTTTCTTCATATTTGTGCTCCAACACCCCTGTCATCAGGCACCATGGGAGGAATAATCGGATCCATGTCCTCTAGCTCACCTGAACTAGGCTGGTTCTTCTCTAGCTTACTAATGTCTTCTATACACTGATCTTTAAAGAAAACCACATCTCTGCTCCTGACGAGCTTCTTTTCGATCAGATCCCACAATCTATAAACGAACTTTTCATCACCGTACCCCAAGAACACACACTGCTTGATCTTCGTATCAAGCTTGGACCTCTCGTCCCTTGATACGTGAATGGATGCCCTGCATCCAAACACCCTGAGATGACTGTACGATGGATCCTGTCCCATCCACACCTTCTCAGGTACTTCTCCATTCAACGGGGCTGATGGAGACCTATTTATCAGATACACTTCTATGTGCATTGCTTCTCCCCAGAACGTCTTGGGCAACTTCGCATAGGATAACATGCATCTGATTCTCTCAACAATGGTGTGATTCATTCGCTCAGCTACACCATTATGCTGGGGGTCCTTGGGAACCGTCTGTTCATGCCGTATACCCAGGGACTTACAATACTCATGAAGTCACTAATGTATTCACCACCATTGTCAGTACGGATGCACTTCAATGATCTACCTGTCTCTCTCTCTCGACCATAGCATGAAACAATTTAAACACACCAAAGACCTCGTCCTTAGATTTCAAAGCATAAACCGAAACCCTCCTAGATGCATCATCTATAAAAGTGACAAAATACAATGCCCCACCCAAGGTTTTTGTCCTCATAGGACCATAAACATCAGAATAAACCAAATCTAATGCATGCACTTTATTAACATGAGAAGCAGTTTTAATGAATGAAACTCTATGATGTTTTCCTGATAAACAATCAAGACAGGTTTTGAGAGGTGTACCTGTCACGTATGGAAGGAGCCGCTTCTTTGCTAGTACCTAAAGCCTTTTTTCACTAATGTGGCCTAGACGCCTATGCCACATGTCAATAGCTGAATCTTCCGTTGTGTTCAACCCACCCTTGCACACACTGACACTTGTCTTGTAAAGGGTGCAACACTTCTTTCCTCTACTTGTTATCAATGAACCCTTGATGAGCTTCCGGCGTCCACCAGCAAACCGACTTTCATAGCCATCATCATCCAACCTTCCCATCGACATCAAGTTGAGGCAAAGGTTTGGGATATGCCTCACATCCCTGAGAACCAATGTGCAGCCCACATCGGTCTTCACACAAATATCACCGACTCATACGATCTTCGATACGACAGAATTTCCCATCTCCACGGTCCCAAAGTCACCTGACTCGTAGCTTATGAAGAAGTCCTTACGTGGAGTCGCATGAAAAGAGGCTCCCGAGTCTATCACCCAGTCGATGTCCAGACTCGTAGCCGTGAGACATATCGTGATCTGCTGAAAGAATAACTACAACGTCGCCATCTGAAGCGACCGTAGTGGAATCTGATTCATCTTCCTTCTCCTTTCCTTTTCCTTTCTTGTCGTTCTTCTTACCACGACATTCATGCTTGTAGTGGCCCTTCTTGCCACAATTCCAGCAATCAATATCTTTTCTGGTACTCGACTTGCCTCTTGATTTATCTCGTGCCTTCTTGCCCTTCCTGTTCTTTCCTCTCCCCTGCTCCTGTGTCACAAGGGCCTCTTGCTGAGTAGACCCCTGAGACTTCCTCCTTGTCTCCTCATTGAAGAGACCACTGGTTACCTGTTCCATGGATACCTTTTCGTCTGGCGCGAGTTACTTAGGGACACCACCAATGTCTCCCAACTGTCAGGCAATGAACTAAGCAATAACAAAGCCTACAATTCATCTTCCAGGACCATCTCATAGCAGAGAGTTGGTTCACTATATTGCTGACCTCATTCATGTGCTCGACCACAGAACCACCATCTTTGAACTTGAGATTCACAAGTCGCCTTATCAGAAAAATCCTATTACCAGCTATTTTCCTCTCATACAGCTCTTCCAATTTCAGCCATAGGCTAGTGGCTGAGGTTTCCGTAGACACATGGTGGAATACGGAATCGTCCAACTATTGTCTAATAAACCCCACCGCCTTTCGATCCATCTTCTTCCAATCATCATCAGACATATCCTTGGATTTTGCTGATATGCCTAAAATTGGAGAATATAGGTCCTTGAAATAAAGCAAGTCCTCCATCTTAGCCTTCCATATGGTCCAGTTAGAACCATTGAGGTTGATCATCCTTGATCAACCACCTTCCATAATTCAAACCGATCCTACCCGTTCAATGAACCTGGCTCTGATACCACTTTGTTGGGGGCCTTGCATAAAACCTTAGGTTCTAGCCTCTCGAAACAAACCAGAATTATGGAATAATAAAGCAATAAAATAAATCAAAGCATAAACCACACGACACCAGGGAATTTTACATGAAAAACCCTCAAAGAGATAAAAACCACGGGACATCATCCAGATCAACAATCCACTATAAAGCAGAACGTTACAACTGATCACAAGCACACACCGCTTAGATTAAACCTTCTTCACTCACGCAGGAGTGGATAAACAATAAGAGAAACAAAGAAAATGGAGAGGTGTCACCGATCACGAGGACGTAGAAGCGCTGAGACGTGGACTGCGAAGTAGATCACCTCTACAAGCAGAATCTCCCTTCCACAAGCTTCCTCTCTCTCTCTCTCTCACCTTTGATAGCCCTAAGCCCTCCTAAAAAATCTTTAGGAAACATTAAAATACCCTGGAATGCACCCCAATCCCGCATACACCCCTTTATATAAGAATAGAAAGAGGTAGAATCCAAATAGGAAACCAAATCCGTAGAATCTGCATTTTTGCAATCGCATCTGTATAACTCTTCGATGATATCAAAGGTCTCTCGATGACAGCTTCAATATCATTGACGGTCCTTCTAAGATATTGAAACATGACCAAAACTGTCCAGCGACCAGGGGTGAAAATTCTGACAATTATCGATGTCATCGAAGGTCTCTCGATGACAGCCTTTGATATCATCTAAAGTCCATTGATGATATTGAAATAGGACAAAATTTTCCAACGACCAGCAGTGAAAAATTTGACAATTATCGATGATATTGAAACTGGTTCGATTTCATCGAACCCAGCAATGAGGAGAAAAATCCCCATTAGGTAGGTCATTAAGTATAGGTGAGGGAATGTTGTGCCTATGTAAGCACCATCCATATCTGAACAAAATATCAAGAACAAACAGAAGTAGAGAATATTGAAGATATTGACAAAGCTGATAATGTAACGAGACATTCAAGACCATTTTGAACTTCAATTTTCATTGCCCAGCTTGTAGTCTGTTTGTAACATCCCGAAAAATTGAGGGTCGAGTAGTAACTCAACTCTCGAGTTCTAGAACATCACTTATGCAACATAGATAATGATGATTAAATGTTGTCTATGTTAGTACAATAAACATGAGTGAGATTCCACCAAAACAGTAATTCATACTCCAGATCCATGTATAAAACGTAAGTGGAAGACTGAAAGATGTATATAGATATATATAAAACAAAACATTCTCGATCTCCAGAGTATGAACACTAACTGAGTCACCGTATATATACATGTTGGTTCTAAATCAAAATGTCAAAACAGTACAACTGAAATTATCAACCCTGTAGCCCCGTAGCACTGGACAGCCTATGCGAAGCCTCCAGCGAACTGCATATAGGAGAACTCCTCCTGATCGTCATAGAAGTCGGGCTCAGTCTCCTGTGCTCTAGTGATACCTGCATTTGATACAGGGTCTGGTGGGTGTTTTAAAACACCGTCCCGTAACGTGGGAATGAGTGGCCAACTCAGTGAAACAATAAAGCATAGGTTAACATGTTATCAATTCAGTCAAGCAGTAATGATAAAGCAGTACAATCAAACAATTCTAACTACTCTTATTTAATGCAAGTATGAAATGA
Source organism: Magnolia officinalis (assembly GCA_021015155.1). Classification (NCBI taxonomy): domain Eukaryota; kingdom Viridiplantae; phylum Streptophyta; class Magnoliopsida; order Magnoliales; family Magnoliaceae; genus Magnolia; species Magnolia officinalis. The sequence continues at coordinate 53,095,036 of JAJHSJ010000007.1, forward strand.
CATGATGTATGCCCTTGCCAAACCACCATCATGGGACACCATCTTACGTTCGCGAATGCGTTCATCCCTTAGTGCTCCACATCTACTAGGCACATGCAATGCGATGATGAGCATGATTACCGAGTAATTATTAGTCCATTTCAAACAGTAGTATTGGGAAACTAAGGTACCTCCCTTGTATCATTCCCAAACATGATCCATTCTAGGATCATCAATCCTAGTTAATCTCATATGATAATGTATTTCTAGATCGCTGCAAAGGCTGCCAGGGGTGTTACGCACAAAGGTTACACCACTCCCCCATCACCTTTTTAACGGTTCATCACTATACAGATACAGGCCTAGTTCATACCCTATACACTGCGGTAAAACTTATCGCCTCACCGCAAATTCAGAGTATGCTTGAGGTCACTACAAAGGGCTGTCAGGGCTGTTGCTCGCAATCGTTGTACCACTCCCCCATTACCTTATCAATGTAGGCCGACAATACGAATATAGTGTCCCATACCACCATAATCGGTTCACGAGTCTGGTTGCTCACTGGTCACTACAGGGAAGCACGTGGCCCCAGCGTAGGCCGACAGCTCGACCACGGTGTCCCATACCACCATGCCCGGCTCATGAGTCTTAGCGGATCGAAGTACCATGGTTAAAAGGAATTTCGCTGGTAAGTTTGGTACCCTAGGTTCAAGCAGTAGCGTCTAAACATGGTGAACATACATAAGACAGATCGGGTTACTTGACGAGCTCGGCTAGCTCGAGTGCACAACAAGTTGAACGATATGAAGCGCATAAGCACTTCGTGTGGCCAACCACTATCGCCAACCGAAGTACGACTCAGGTTCGTCGAACAAATCTCACGTGGCAAATGAAACTCAGCCGCGAATTCAATCCCGTTACCGACTGCCTGGACTATACAATAGCCCCAATCACATTCAATTTCAGATATTTAAAGCAGTAATGGATTAAAATTCAAATCATACAATCAAAGACTGATATTATCCATTTAGGACTGCCAGGGCTGTTGCACGCACTCGTTGCTCCACTCCCCCATCACCCATGACGGATCATATAACGTAAACATGAATTTAAACATATGCATTACATAGATAAAATCATACAATCAATTAAGCATGTTATGAAGTACCACATAAGCATGAGTTTGTACATATTCAATTCCTAATCACACAACTATCCAAGGAAATCATACACATAGTTAAAGGAGTTGAGAATCATATCTCAACACCCTTATACATTACAATTTACTAACTACTACTCATTCAAACGTTGTAACAAACACTTAGACTGCATACACCAACATACATGACATATGTTGATCAAATAGGTATAAGGCCAAATCCTTTCACTAGGGAGTTACCCCGATCATAACATGCATACACCCACGACGGATAGTCATGGCAAGCAGGGATCCAAGTCCCATATTCATTCAGTCATTTCCACAAACACTTAGGCCACACATTTTAGCATATATAGTGTATATTGGCCGTGGCATGATTTAGGGCAAATCCTTTTGTCAAAGGGGTATCGCCAATACAACAATCATATATTCATGACAATTAGTCATTGCGAGCACGAATGAGAATTCTATACTCATTCAGTCATTTTCACAAACACTTAGAATACACTATTTCAACATACATAGTGTATATTAGCAAAACATGTATTAGGGCGAGCCCTTTCGCCAAACAAGTATTTTATCCATATATAATATATTCATACAACAAATAATCATGGCAAACACATTTTCAAAATTTATACGTATACGGTACTTTCTACAAATACCTAGAGTATGTGAAATTCCATATTCTTCATCTTTAATCGAAACGGAAATCAGACAGCACTTTGTACATGTGCAATTTCATGCAGATCATGAATCTATCATTATCTGTCATTGAAAGTGTTGAAAACCATAACCTATACACCTAAAGTCTGCACCTTTTGTCATAGAATCGTAACGGAGTCGATAGAATTGCTAAGCTTTCGTTTATGGCAGTTTGGCAACCTATAGAACGAAATAGGTTAGCTATTTTATAACCTACAACTATCAAAACCCCAAATCAGTTTAGGGTTAGGGTTTCTTACCTAGAAACGACGCCGGAATCGCCGGGAAAGCGATGAGAATGGGGTGGTGCAGCTTGTGTAGTGGTAAGGAATAGCAGTTGGGAGATCCTCCCACTTCTCTCACTCTTTCTCTCTCTTTTCTCTCTTCTCTCTCTGGGGTTTCTCTCAAATTCGTATGACTGCAATGAGAGAGGGTTTATGGTCCTTATATAGCCTAAAAACTCACCGAAATAGACTCCAGGTCAAAGTATACTTAGGTTATAACCGAAGCGGTCCTGTTTCAGCTCAAAGGAGGACTTGTGGCGGGCCTCCTTGAGCCAAAGGTAGGACTTAAGCTCACAAACTATGGACTAGGTTCCATTAAGTTTTCATTCCAGTAGGGTTCTCAGATCACACGTGGCGGACCAGTTTCAGTTCAACGGTCAGTGGATCTCGATCGGAGATTCCGAGTACATGGATATGCGTATGAAATTTCTCTTGATCCGAGGGTGTAATTTGGTCTGATTCTGATGGTCGGGTTGCTTAAAACTGATCCGCAAGTGAGAGGTGCCAGATTACTATTTGAGATATTTATTTGTAAAGAAAATTAAGTATTTTCACACTCCTTGCTCCGGACTCAAGCGAATAGCGCTGGGACACTATCTGGATTTGATTTCCGAGATGGTTGTCAAGCCTAGCAAGGCGGTCCTAAGTCCTTAACTTCGTATTATTCGGACTCCTGATGTGCGGTCCAAAGCTAATACGGAGTTTCGAGATGCTCCCGAGAGCAGCCGGGTAATGAGATTGATCCTAGATTTTAGGGTAACCTAACATCAATGATTCTACAAGTTTTGGGTCTTGTAGATCGTATTTAAAGTGATTGGTGCTAATTTCACAGGTACTCTAGTTTAACACTGGCTAATTCTCGCCTAATTTCTAAAGGATTTAGTCCTGAGTAATTTCTATCTGAGGTGGTACCTGGGCATTTGTAGTTTGTATATAAAATGATCCAAGTTATAATACTTAGCTAGTTTAAGATGGTGTCTAGGGTGAAAGTACTTTAGAAAAATTGAAAGAACAAGGTAGTGAAGGGTGGGATTTGTGAAGGAAATGTGTTCAAAAGCGATTTTAGACTTTGGGATTGAGTTCTGACAAGTTAATAAGGTGTTAGGATCGACCCATTGCCTAAGGACGTCTAATTCCAGGTTGGCAAAAATCCGGGATGTTACACTGTCCAATCTAGACATGGTTCTCAGTCTACCAAATACCTAGAGATATCCTAAATCAGTTCATTAGCTTATTGAAACACAAAGTAACGCTAGAACGAACAAATTTGTGCACTAAGATGCATGCACGGAATCATGTCAGGTTGGTCAATTTACCATGTTCTGCATTAAAATCCATATCCTTAACCAGTTGATTAGGTTAGGGGTCATTTGGTACTAAGCAAAATGATACTTAAGTAAAAATGTAATTAGGAACTAGGATTCGTGCACCCAAAGAAAAGGTGCACCAATACACCGGGCATTTTCTTCTTCCGATAGTATAATACCCAATTCGTTCAATGCACCGGCACATTTGGGCAAAGTGTAATGGCCTAATAAAAAGACAGAAAAGTATAGATTATTATTTTTTTAAAATGAAAAATCTTGCCCTCTCTCAGTGATGTAGAGCAGGTCGCGGACAGTTTCATGTCCAAGATGGACCAGAGAAGGCCCAATTAGTTGCAAAAGTCATCGAGACCGTTAGAACCTTAAAACAGGCATATCTTGTAAACCGAAATGAGTTACTCGACGAACCATATATGATTTTGGGGTAGGACGAACTACTTTAGCCAACTAACCCAGCATAGCCAGGTTTCCCACGCTGAATTTTTGAGATTCCATCATATCGACGGACGAATTCCATGCTTAGTTTCGTTTTTACTATAAATAGTAAGTTTTGGTTTGATTATAACTCTTCATCCGTTGGGCTTTAGGAGTTGTGTCCAACATGAAAAGTGCTTAGAATAATTAGGATAATAACATGGTTAAGCCACATAGGACACTTACTATAAAAGTAAATTTACTATTTATAGTAAGTTATGAATTTTAGGGAGTTTTAGTTATAGTTTGTTTTTTATTTCTCTCCTATTGCTTGGTATCCCTATTAAAAGGGTTGTGAACTCATTTATTTTAATTAATCATTCAAATTATGAATTTCTTTAGAATTTTATTTCTATTTTCTTGCTTTTCCTTGTGGATTCAAGAAGTCTCTGTGAGGAGTCTAGAGAAACTTCGTGGATTCGAAGTAGTTATCCTTGAGGAAGACAGTGCTCAAGGTGTCCTAGAGGAAGACGGTGCTCAATCGTGTTTCGGATGCACTAATTCTGCCCCAAGCCCAAGGCTATGCTTAACCACCTGTGGTCGTTATACGAAACAACCCTAATTTCCATAGATCACCCACCGATAATGGTGAATCGCAGGCCATTACGTGAACATGAGAAAGCCATTGTACATGCCAAAGGTAGAGATAAATTTATAACGACACCGAAATTGCAGTGAGGACCGCTATAGTTGAAGTGGAAATAGCTCAAGGTGTCTTAGAGGGGGGGGGGGGGGGGTGGGACTTTATAAAATTTTATGCCTTATTTTAAATCCTATTACCTTAATCTTGATTTAATATGCAACTATCAAGATATCACTAATTTAACTCTAATGGCTTCCAAACCAAGTAGAGGATCCAATCATAAGATTATTCAATATTCAGCATGATACAACAATTAGTCTAAGATGGATCAGAAAAGTGAATGTGTGTGAGATGTGATTCAAATTAAACCATTCATATTATCAAGCTTGCATATAAAAGATAAACATAATGAAAGATCAAGTAAGAATCAATCCCAAACACAGTCATTTATAGTGATTTGGCTATGTTCCTACTCCACTCTCGGCAGACGCACTCATCCCATAAGTGTACCGGATTACACTAACGGAGGTTTCAAATCAGGTTCACCTCAAACGATTATAACCTACATAAGGTTGACTCTAGGACCTACACAAGGTACCTAAGACGTGCCTACACAAGACACAAGTTTATGCCCTACATAAGAGCAAAGGTCAACACGAAGCACCTAAGTTTTATGCCTTACACAAGAGCAAAGGATGCACATAAGGAACCTAGGTTTTATGCCCTACACGAGTAAAGGATCCACACAAAGAACCTAGGTTTTATGCCCTACACAAGAGCAAAGGATCCACACAAAGAACCTATGTTTTAGGTCACACAGGCCAAGGACCTACACAAAGGACCTATGTTTATGCCCTACACAAGAGCAAGGGTCAACACACAGCACCCAAATGTACTCTCCCGTCGGAGGCCTCCTATGAGGACTTATAAGGGGTGAGATGTACCTATGACCTAATCCTACACAAGGAATGATCAACAGGTTCTCTGGACTCTAATGACTTATAGATAAGTAGATGAGCCCCGTTAAGTACGTTGATGAAGATCTCCTCCTTGATGATGAAATTCTTCAGCTCCTTTGATCCGCAACACTTGATGATGTTCCAATACAGGGGACGGGTTGGGTCAAGGTTATGTTGGAATCCTACTCTAATAAATGTTTTCCTATTTTAGAGGAGTGATTCCAAGCATTTAAGTATTCAAGGTATCCCAGCTTAATGATTTGCCATTAAGATAGTAGCTGGATGATCCTTGAATGGGGAAGTTCAGTCCTCAATCTACTCTATTTAATATCAATGATGAGAGTGGATTGAAGGATGAACTTCCATGAGAAAATGAGCTTGGGGTAAGTGATATGCAATTACTCTCTCAAAGCTCTATCTATTTTTCTCTGTTTTGCAACCAAGAACAAGCTCTCCTTATAAAGGTAAAATGCTCCAATGGTAATAAAATAGTCAGTTTTTTGACAGAGTTCGATGTCATTGAACCGAATTCGATGTCATCGAACGTATACTTTCGATGACGTCGAATGTCAATTTGATGATACGAACTCAACTGACAAACATAACTGGAACTTTTTGACAGACGCTCGATGATATCGAACCTGCTTCGATGGCATCGGGAATTGAACATCGATGTAATTGAACCAAGGTTCGATTCCTCGACAATAAATACAAAGGAGCTTGCTGGACATGAACGGCCCGGCTTCGATGTCCTCGAGCCTACTTCGATGTCATCAAATTTCAAATGACGATGTCATCGACACCTAGTTCGATACATCGATCTTTTTAGAAGATTTTCCTTGTCAGTTTGCTAGACAGTCTTTATCTAAATTAGATGAAATTGAAGCTCCCTCGATGTCATCGAAGTTTGAATTCCGATGTCATCGAGGCTCGTTTCGAGTCATCGATGAAATTCTCGATTTACCTTCGAAGCTTGCTGGACACAGAATGGCCTATATTCGATGACATTGACCTTGCTCGATGTCATCAAAATTTGAATTTCGATGACATCGAAGCTTGGTCAATTCATCGAGAATATTGTCCAAATATCATGTTGGTTGCTGGACATAAAAGACGTCAATTCGATGTCATCGAGTCTGTATCGATGTAACGCCCTGAAAATCGGGGGTCGAGCATAAACTCAACTCCCGAGTTCCAGAACATCACTTATGCAACAAAATGAATGATGATTGAATGTTGACTGTATTCGTGCATTGAACATGAGTGAGATTAAGCCAAAACAGCATATCATACTCCAGAGACAGTTAAGTTTGCAAGCGGAAGACTGTGATAGATAGATAAAATATATAACTTATGATGAGTCTCCAGAGTGTGATAACATTACCAGGTTAAATAAATACAAGTGCAGTTCTAAAATTTACCAAATGTGAGGAAGTGTAATGCCTTCTATCCCAAGAATCATAACCCCGTCAATACAATACCAGGTCTTCATTGGCCTGTCAGAAAGTTACATGTAGGAGAACTCCTCCTCCACATCATAGAAGTCCGGCTCTGCTTCATAAGCATCGCCATCACCTGAAACTCAACAAATCTGGTGGGTGTTCGGAACACCGTCCCGTAACGTGGGAGTGAGTGATCAACTCAGTGGAACAGTAAAGCATAGGTTAACATGTTATCAATTCAATCAAGCAGTAATGATAAAGCAGTACAAATCAAACATTTCTAACTACTCTTGTTAAGTGCGAAAATGAAATGACATGATGCTGTATGCCCTTGCCAAACCACCCTCAAGTGACATCATCTTACGTTCGTGAATGCTTACTCCCTCAGTGCGCCACATCTACAAAGCACATGCGGTGCGATGATGCTCATGATTACCAAGTTTTTATTAGTCCATTTCAAACAGCAGTATTGGGAAACTAAGGTACCTCCCTTGTATCATTCCCAAACATGATCCATTCTAAGGTCGTCAATCCTAGTTATTCTCATACGATATTATAGTTTGAGAAGCTTAGTGAAGGCATCGCAAAGGGCTCGTCACCCGTCAGCGCGGATACAGATCTCACCGTATGCGGCTCAATTGCTGGCCATCAGCTCGAGTACAGGTCTCACCGTACTCGGCTCAATCACTAGCCGTCAGCTCAAGTACAGGTCTCACCGTACTCGGCTCAACTCACACTCTAGTTGCTGTGAAAGACTCGTCGCCAATCACAGACCCTTGGAGTGTACTCGATGATACCACGGAGGACTCGTCGCCCGTCAGCACGAGTACAGATCTCACCGTACTCGGCTCTCGCCGAAGTATCGACAGCTCGAATACAGTGTCCCATACCACCGTATTCGGCTCACGAGTTAGTTGCGCAATGGTCACTACGGGGAGGCACATGGCCGCAGCGTAGGCCGACAGCTCGACCACGGTGTCCCATACCACCATGCCCGGCTCATGCGACTTAGCGGATCTAGGTACCATGGTTAAACGGGGATCGCCACTGGTAAGTTTGGTACCCTAGGTTCAAGCAGTAGCGACCAAACAGGGTGAACACACATAAGGCAGATCGGGTTACTTGACGAGCTCGACTAGCACGATCGTCCGTTGAGCTGCACGACATGAAGTGCATAAACAACTTCGTGTGGCCTAGCCACTGCCGACAGGCAACGGACGACTCGAGTTCGTCGAACACATCCTACGTGGCAAATGAATCTCAGCCACGAGTTCAATCTCGTTACCGATTGCCTGGACTATAATCATAGCCCCAAACACAATCAATTACAGAGATATAAAGCAGTAAGGGATCAGGATTCAAATCATATAATCAGTCTGGTATTATCCGTTTAGGGCTGCCAGGGCTGTTGCACGCACTCGTTGCTCCGCTCCCCCATCACCCATGACGGATCATACATCATAAATATAAATTTAAACATATGCATTACATAGTTAAAATCATAAAACAGTTGAGCATGTTATGAATCACAACACAAGCATGAGTTTGTACATGTTCAATTCCTAATCACACAACTATCAAAGGAGATCATACACATAGTGAAAAGAGGTTGAGAATCATATCTCAACACCCTCACATTCAGGCATTTCAAGAAACACTTAAACAAACATACATCAACATACATGACATATGTCGATCACATAGGCATTAGGCCAAATCCTTTCGCTAGGGAGTTGCCCCAATCATAACACGCGTACACCCACGACGGATAGTCATGGCAAGCAGGAATCCAAGTTCCATATTCATTCAGCCATTTCCACAAACACTTGGGCCACACATTTTAGCCTATATAGTGTATATTGGCCGTGGCGTGATTTAGGGCAAATCCTTTCGTCAAAGGGATATCGCCAATATAACAGTCATGAATCCATGACAATTAGTCATGGCGAGCATGAATGAGAATTCCATACTCATTCAGCCATTTCCACAAACACTTAGAATACACTATTACAACATACATGGTGTATGTTAGTAAAACATGTATTAGGGTTATCCTTTAGACAAGCTAGTATTTTATCCATGTATAATGTATTACTACAGCAAATAATCATAATACATACATCTCCAAAATTTATACGTATACAGTATTTCTAGAATACACAATTTCATCATACGTAGCATTTACAAGTGAACATGTATTACGGCGATTCCTTTCGCCAAACTAGTATTTTATCCATATATAGTATAATCATACATTAAATAAACATGTCAAGCATTTTCCCGAAAAAATACGTATACGGTATTTCTACGTATACCTAGAGTATGTGAAATTCCATATTCTACAACGTTAATCGAAACAGGAAACGGAAAGCACTTTGTACATGTGCATTTACACGTAGATCATGAATCTATCATTATCTGACATTGAAAACGTTGAAAAACGTAACTTATACACTTAAAGTCCGCACCTTTTGTCGTAGAATCGTAACGGAGTTGATAGGTTCGCTAAGCTTTCGTATACGGGAGTTTGGCAACCTAGAGAACGAAATAGGTTAGCTATCTCATAACCTACAACCACCCAAGCCCCAAATCAGATTAGGGTTAGGGTTTCTTACCTAGAAACGGGGCTGGAATCACCGGGAAAGCGATGAGAAAGGGATGGTGCAGCCCGTGTGGTGGCAGGGAACGACGGCAGGGAGATTCTCCCACTTCTCCCTCACTTCCTCTCTCTTTTCCCTCTCTCAAATCCAAATTCATATGGCTGCCATGAGAGAGGGTTTAAGGTCCTTATATAGTCTCAAAACTCACCGAAATAGACTCCTGTTCAAAGGTTACTGCTAATATAGGTATTTCGTTACTTTTCCAGCTCAAAAGAGAGGTTCTGGTGGCCCTCATTGAGCCAAACGTCAGACTTAAGCTCACCACACATGGATCTATGAGGGATTACGTTTTCGACTCGATCGGATTCCTAGATCGCACGTGGCGGGCCACTTTCAGTTCAACGGTCAGTGGGCCACGATCCGAAATTCCAAGTACATGTAAATGTTCCTGAAATTTTTCCTGATCCGAGGGTGTAATTTGGTCTGATTCTGACGGTCTGGTTGCTTAATACTGATGCGTAAGCGAATGGTGCCAGATCACTATTCCAGATTTTTTTTTTGGAATGGGAATAGTGTTTTTCACACTCCCTCGCTTCGGATCGAAACGAATGGCCGTGGGACATCGGCTGGATCTGATTTTTGAGATGTTTGTCAAGCCCAGTGAGGCGGTCCTAGTTCCTTAGCTTCGTGTTAATCGGACTCCCGATGTGCGGTCTAGACCTAATACGAAGTTTCGTTTAATTCCCGAGAGCAGACGGGAAATGAGTTTGGTTCTAAACTTTAGGGAAACCTAGAGTCATTGATTTTGCAAGTTTTGGGTCTTGCAGATCGTATTTAAAGCGATCCCAACGGATTTCATGGCTAATCGAGTTTTGCACTTAGTTAACTTTGTTAAATTTCTAAAGGATTTAATCCTAATTATTTTCTGGTTGAGATGGTACTTAGGCCTTTGCAGTTTGTATATAAAGTGATCCAAGTTTTACTACTTAGCTAGTTTAAGATAGTGTCTAGGGCGAAAGTGCTTTGAAAAATTGAAAGCACAAGGTAGAGAAGGGTGGGATTTGTGAAGGAAATGGGTTCAGAAGCGATTTTAGACTGTGGGGTTCAGTTCTGACGAAATAATAAGGTGTTAGGAGCAACCCATCGCCTAAGGACATCTAATCCCAGGTTGGCAAAAATCTAGGATGTTACAATCGAGGTCATCGAAAACAAGTGTTCGATGTCATCGATGTACACTCGATACATTAAAGAAAGCTGAAAACTTAGAGAATTTTCCTATTTGCAAAATCAGTTCTCATACTTATGTTCCTATGTTGTTCTAGCCTTTTTAAGGATTTATGTACCTGGGTGTTTTGGGTTATGGGATGTGAGGCTAATTTACCTGTGACAAGCTCAGAACACATATCTGTATGAGGTGATAGCTTGATCAATCTTCATATGGGACTTACATGTCTTACCGACTCAACTCTCACGCTAATTGACAAACCAGGGCACTTTCAATCTCCCCCTTTGTCAATTATGTGACAAAACACCTAAAACACAAATAGAACAACATCCTAAATTGTGTGTACATGAACTTTACACAAATTTACAAAAATAATATGGAGTTCACACGCATAGAAACTTTATGAAGCTGCTCCCCCTATCACCTGCATCACCATGCATATAATCCATACACAAATTTGTTCTCATGGTGGGATTTTTTCTCCCCCTTTTTGTCAGGCATTGGCAAAGATTAGAATATACCTGTAACAGATTTAACTGAAGTTTGAACTTAAGGCATTGTGGGAGAAGCAAAGTAATCATATATCCAAAAATGCATAGGGAGATAGCAGAAGAGCACATTGGCATTTGAATCATTAACACACATTCGCAATTAAACACTTTCATCATGAATGCAATGAACAGTAGTCAGCCTATCATCATGATATATGTAGCATTTATCCCATAAATACTGAATGTTAAGCACACAAAAGAAATCATCATTCATCCATAAGAGCATTCAAAAGAACTGCCCAAGCTTGGCAGAAATAAACTTGAAAAGCATTCAAAAAGCTAACCCATCCATGGGCACATAAACGATATTCTCCATATTCGGAGACAAAGTTTAGACAATCAAGCCAGAATATTCTTCCCAACCACGGGCTAGATAACCAAAACAATCATCAGTTGGCCCATTCAGTTTATATCAACAGCAAAAGGAAATTTTTAACCACATTGCCCATTCGTGGGCAATTCATACTGAGCACGAGTATAGCAACTAAGGTGCTCGAATCGCTCCATCTCTCAACAAGTCAATAACTTGCTGTTGTGTAACGCCCTGAAATTCGGGGGTCGAGTATGAACTCAACTCCCGAGTTCCAACGCATCACATAAATAATGATGATTAAATATTGTCTGTGTTAGAGCAATAAACATGAGTGAAATTATACCAAAATAGTAATTCATACTCCAGATCAATTGCATAAAGGCAAGCAGAAGACTGAAACTGTATATACATGCATGTAAAAGATACAAAATCATTTCATTCTCCAGAGTATGAACCCATCTGAGTCACCATATACATATATCTGTTTTATGTTCAAAAAGGATAAAAATACATCTAAGGATGTAATCCCAGCAAATCCCGTCGATTCGGCAGTCTAGTCGAAGCCGCCAGAATACTGCATAAATGAGAACTCGTCCTGGTCCTCACCATAGTCCGACTCAGCCTCCTGAGTCGCCAGCTCATCTAAACCTGAGACAGAGTCTGGTTGGTGTGTACAACACCGTCCCGTAACGTGGGAGTGAGTAGCTAACTCAGTGGAACAATAAAGCATAAGTTAACATATTATCGACTCAGTCAAGCAGTAATGATAAAGAAGTATAATCAAACACTCCTAATTACTCTTATTAATGCAAGTATGAATGCAGTCATGATGGATGCCCTCACCGACATACTCCCTCATGCGACACCATCTTACGTTCGCGGCATGCTTGCTTTCCTCAGTGCTCCACATCTTTCAGGCACATGCAATGCATGATGAGCATGATTACCGAGTTGTTATTAGTCCATTTCAAACCGCAAGATTGGGAAACTAAGGTACCTCCCTCGTATCATTCCCAAACATGATCCATTCTAGGGTCGTCAGTCCTAGACAATCTCATACGATGGTGTGTTTCTAGGTTGCTGCAAGGGCTGCCAGGGCTGTTACACGGAATCGTTGCACCACTCCCCCATCACCTTATCAATACAGGCCTAGTTTATACTCTGTTACTACGGGAAGGTTCATCGCCTCGCCACAGATTTAGAATATGCTCGAGGTCACTACACTGGGTACGGTCAGGGCTGCTAGGGCTGTTACACGGAATCGTTGCACCACTCCCCATCACCCATCAAAAAGTGTAAGCCGACAGCTCGAATATAGTGTCCCATACTACCATAATCGGCTCATGAGTCTGGTTGCTCACTGGTCACTATGGGGAGGCACGTGGCCCCAGCGTAGGTCGACAGCTTGACCACGGTATCCCATACCACCATGCCCGGCTCATGAATCTTAGCAGATCGAGGTACCATGGTTAACGGGATTCCACTGGTAAGTTTGGTACCCTAGGTTCAAGCAGTAGCGACCAAACATGGTGAACATACATTAGACATATCGAGTTAATTGACGAGCCTGACTAGCTCGAGCGCACAATCAACTGAACGATATGAAGTGTATAAGCACTTCGTGTGGCCTAACCACTGTCATCAACTGAAGTACGACTCGGGTTCGTCAAACACATCTCTCGTGGTGACATGAATCTCAACCACGATCTCAAGTCTGGTACCGATTGTCTGGACTATAAACATAGTCCCAAACTCAATCAATCCTTACTCATAGCATATGGTGTAAAGCATAATAAACAAAGCAATTCAAGCATGTTAACAAGCATGTCATAAAGCATGTTATAAAACATGTTACAAAGCATGTTACAAGGCATATTGTAAAGCACTGTATAAATAGGAATACAAAACACATGTATTTCATAAGTAAGTGGTTAAAGTAAACAACCACATGGAAGAAATCATACATGTCTCTAAGGTAGTTGAGAACCCCATCTCAACACCTACCTAAGGCACTAACATCTAAGCACTTACTCTCACAAGCATTTTCACAAACACTTAGAATACACTATTTCAACATACATGATGTATGTTAGTAAAAATATGCATTAGGGCTATCCTTTTGCCAATCGAGTATTTTATCCATGTATAATATATTCATACAGCAGGTAATCATGGCAAATACATCTCCAAAATTTATACGTATACGGTATTTTCTAGAATACACAATTCAACATACATAGTGTATATAAGCAAAACATGTATTAGGGCGAGTCCTTTCACCAAACAAGTAATTTATCCACATATAATATATTTATACAACAAATAATCATGTCGTACACATTTCCAAAATTTGTACGTATATGGTACTTTCTACAAATACCTAGAGTATGTAGAATTCCATATTTTTCATCTTTAATCGAAACAAAAAACAGATAGCACTTTGTACATGTTCTATTACATGTAGATCATGAATCTATCATTATCTGACATTGAAAGCATTGAAAACCGTAACCTATACACCTAAAGTCCTCACCTTACACCGTATAATCGCAACGGATCAGCTAGGTTTGCTAAGCCTCCATATTCGGCAGTTTAGTAGCCTAAAGAATGAAATAGGTTAGCTATTTCATAACCTACAACCTACACACCCCAAAACAGATTTAGGGTTAGGGTTTCTTACCTTAAAACGAAGTCGGTATCGTCGGGAAAGCGATGAGAACCAGGTGGTGCAGCTAGTGTAGTGGCAGGAAACAGTAGTAGGGAGATTCTCCCACTTCTCTCACTCTTTCTCTCTCTTTTCTCACTTCTCTCTCTAGGGTTTCTCTCAAATTCATATGGCTGTGAGAGAGGGGGTTCTAAGGTCCTTATATAGCCTAAAAACTCTCTGAAATAGACTTAAGGTCAAGGTATACTTGGGTTATAACCAAAGTGGTACTTTACCAGCTCAACGGAGCACTTCTGGCGGGCCTCCTTGAGCCAAAAGTCGGACTTAAGCTCACCAACCTTGGATCTAGGTGAAGTTAAGTTTTTATTCCAGTAGGGTTTCCAGATCATGCGTGGCGGATCAGTTTCAGTTCAACGGTCAGCGGGTCTCGATCTGAAATTTCAAGTACATGTAAATGTTTATGAAAATTTTCCTAATTCGAGGGTGTATTTGGGTCAGATTCTGACGGTCTGGTAGTTTACAAAATGTCCGCAAGCGACACGTGCCAGATCACTCTTCAAGATATTTATTTTGTAAAGAAAACAAGTGTTTTCACACTCTCTCGATCCGGACTTAAGCGAACAGTCGTGGGACACTGTCTGAATTTGATTTCCGAGATGGTTGTCAAGCCCAGCGAGGCGGTCCTAAGTCCTTAACTTTGTAGTATTCAGACTCTCGATGTGCGGTCTAGACCTGATACGGAGTTTCAATGTGTTTTCGAGAGCAGTCGGGTAATGAGTTTGTTCCTAGACTCTAGGGTAACCTAGCATCAATGATTCTACAAGTTTTGGGTCTTGCAGATCGTATTTAAAGCGATTCAAATGGATTTCATGGATAATCTAGTTTAGCACTTAGTTAACTTTGTCAAATTTCTAAAGGATTTAATCCTAAGTGATTTCTGGTCAAGGTGGTACTCGAGCCATTGTACGAAAATTTTCGAGTCGTTACATATTGAGAGTGTAGAAGTGCATCTATTTTGTCCTCGTTCCTAGTCAGGCACTTCTCGTAGCTGTGAAAACATTTATCAATATTAGCTTGTCCATTCAGCAGATGTCGTTCGAGTTTGTGATGCCGGCGATTGGTGATTGACTTTGGGCTGTGAAGCGGTGTCCGATTAGAGCCCCATGGTGTTGGCGGATTTGGGCGCCGACTGGTTTCTGCGCCATGAGTTGAAGGAGGAGGAATATCCGATTAATAGGAGGTGGCTAGATATAATTGTCGAAGTGCATCATCATCAAACCATACCTCTGGATGTACGGGATCTGACGTCGGTGGTAGGTCCACAAAATGTGCTAGCTTGCATATGAGAGATGGGAATGGAAGTGTATCAAGATGTTCCCCTTTGACTATATGAGTCAACTGCATAGAATAAGGGTCGGTAGGCACACTGAAACCTCTTGATATAAGTCATACAAGACATTGAGCACGAAAGGGGTGATATTACTTCCCTTTGTGTCACATGGATACACATTTGTGACAAAGATACTGTGGAGAATCTTGGAGGTGGTCCCAAGATAGTTGACATGCAGAGTATTTTCCTCATTTCTAGGAACAGAGGTACCTTGGCACAATGCTCGTGTTATTTCCCCCCATACTCCTAACCCATTCAGATTTCACTCAGTGATAGGGATTCGTGTCACTTCAATGTTTAGGAGACGACCAAGTATCACTGTAGTAATGAGTTTTGTTTGATGCATGAACTCCAGGTGGATTCTCACAAACAATGTGGCAGCTATTAAAGAATTGATGAATCAACTCATATTAGTAGGGACCACCAAGATTCAGTATATTCTGCCACCCTATTGTCTCCAACACAAGATCCACTCCGTATGGATCAATAGCACTGTTGAGGATAATACGCTCTGCTATCGTGATTTGGTCCCAATCCGGATGAGTGGGAGGAGAACTATCGGCTGCCTGTTTGTTACTCCTATATTTCTTTGTTTTCGAAGATTTAGTGCAAGGAAGATCCTTACCTTTACCTTTCACCATCTTTCCTTCCATAGTTAAGAAGTATCTTCAAGGCAGAGGAAAGGAAGAAGAGAAAAATCCGGAGAAACAAACTCTGAAAATTTTCATCCTCTCGTTCTCCTTTTATAGCAGAGATCATCAACGACATCGAAACTGACTTGATGACATCGAATTCAGGCTCATAATGACATCGAAGACTATGTCGATGACTGTTGTAAAGGACCTGCGGTTATTTCTGATATTTAGACCTTATCTTCCCGAGAGTCTCTGATGATATCGAAACTGACTCGATATCATCGAACATGTTAAAGTTTGGAATACACTTTATCTCCCTTGACATACAAAAAATGATTAGTACATAGGAATATGCCTATATTGTATATGTACTATTAACCTCAACAAAAAAAAATTTGAGGACCTTAGTCCTCAAATGTGCCTATTTAGTTCATTTTTATTGAGTTTCTTATTAATTTGCGCATAATCTAATTGATTTCTGAAGATCACTAAACCTATTTGTATCAAGGGGCTTTGTTAGGATATCAACCAGTTGTTTTTCTATAGACACATATTCCAACACAATGATCTTGTCTTCAACAAGTTCTCGGATAAAATGATGTCGAATGTTAATATGCTTAGTCCTTGAATGTTGAACAGGATTTTTTGAAATGTTGATGGCATTAGTGTTGTCACAAAAGAGAGTCATCGTGGGTTGCTCAATCCCATAATCTAGTAGCATTTGTTTCATCCAGAGGAGTTGAGCACAACAACTACTTGCAGCGATGTATTTGGCCTCGGCAGTGGACATGATATCGAATTTTGTTTCTTGCTCTACCAAGATACCAAACAATTTTCGATATAGAAACAACCGCCACTGGTTGATTTGCGATCATCTAAATTTCCAACCCAATCGGCATATGAATATCCAGCAATGATGGTAGATGTTTCGAATGGATACCATAGTCCGAAAGTGGTTGTTCCAGCCACATATTTGATGATTCTTTTAACTGTTGTTAGGTGTGATTCCTTAGGATCAGCCTGATATCGTGCACATGCTCCCACGCTAAATGATATATCTGGATGACTTGTTGTGAGATATAGTAGGCTTCCTATCATACTTTGGTACATGTGTTGATCCACACTTGCAATTTATATCTTTGGAGAGTTTGAGTGTGGTGCTCATAGGAGTATGATAGGTACGGTCAGATTCAAGTCCAAATCTTTTTACTAAATCCTTTGCATACTTGGTCTGACACACAAAAATCCCATTGTGCAATTGCTTCACTTGTAGTCCTAAAAAGAAGTTCAACTCACCAACCATACTCATTTCAAATTTAGATTTCATGAGATCAACGAAGCTATGAGAAGTATCTTCACATGTAGAACCAAAGACTATGTCATCCACATAAATCTGGGCAATGAGCAATGAATTCTCTGTCTTTGTGTGAATAGTGTTTTATCTACACTACCCCTACAAAATTTATGGTCCAAAAGAAATTGCGTTAAACGTTCATACCAAGCACGTGGTGCTTGTTTGAGGCCGTAAAGTGCTTTGCTCAACCAAAGACATGTTGAGGATACTTAGGGTCTGAAAGTCCCTGTGGTTGTTCTACGTAAACTTCTTCATCAAGTACCCCATTGAGAAATGCACTTTTAACATCGATTTGAAACAGTTTGAATTTTAACGCACATGCAATAGACATGAGAATCCTGATTGACTCAAGGCGAGCTACAGGAGCAAATATTTCATCAAAGTCAATGCCTTCTATCTGTGAATATCCTTGTGCTACCAATCTTGCTTTATTTTTAATCACATTGCCAGATTCATCGGATTTATTCTTAAAGATCCATTTGGTTCTGATAATATTTGTATCAAGTGGTCTGGGAACCAGTTGTCATACCTCATTTCTCTGAAATTGTTGAAGTTCTTCTTGCATAGCATTTATCCAATATTCATCTTGAAGAGCTTCCACAATGTTCTTGGGCTCAATCTTTGAGGTGAAGCAAAAGTGATTATAGATGCTTTCAATCTGACGCCGAGTTCTTACACCATCATTAGGATCTCCAATGATTTGATTTAGTGGGTGATCCTTAATGATGGGTATATTAGACGACAGTTGAGGTTCATTAGATGTGGGAGTTTTGTTATCTGATTTACCTAGAATGCATGAATCCACACATCTTCTAATTCATTCAAGGAACTTTCTTCTTCATGGGGTTTGTCATCAACCACCACATTAACAGATTCTTGAATGGTGAGGGTCCTTAGATTGTATACTTTATAAGCACGACTATTCAAGTCATACCTTAGAAAGATGACTTCATCACTTTTAGACTCAAACTTTCCTAGATGTTCTCTGTCCTTCAGAATATAATATTTACTGCCAAAGACACGGAAGTATTTTACACTAGGTTGTTTTCCGTACCATAGCTCATATGGTGTTTTGTTTAAACCTACTCTCAGATATATCTATTTATTATGTAGCAGGTGGTATTTACTGCTTCAGCCTAGAAACTTTTGGTCATATCCTTTCCATTTAGCATAACTGAGCCCATTTCCTGCAGAACACGATTATTTCTTTCAGCAACTCCATTTTGCTATAGAGTTTTTGGGGCCGAGAATTCATGGCGAATTCCTTTCTCATCACAATATCTTTGAAACCGATCATTTTCAAATTCACCATCATGATCACTCTTGATACGATTTATGCAGTATCCTTTCTCATTTTGAAGACGCTTTGCCATAAGTACAAATTCATCAAAAGCATCAGATTTTTTCGAAGAAAGGCGACCCAAGTAAATCTGGAGTAGTCATCCACCACCACTAAGAAGTATCTTTTTCTTCCATGGCTTTCAACTTTGGTGGGACCCACTAGGTCCATGTGTAGCAATTCCAATGGCTTCGATGTTGCTATGGTGGTTGTCTTTTTGTGTCCGACTTTTATCTGTTTACCCTTTAGACAGTCACCACATACAATCTTTTCTTCCTTTTTAATCTTGGGAAGACCTCTTACCAAATTCCATGAACTTAACTTATCTAAGTTTCGATAGTGAACATTTCCCAGCCTTTGGTGCCATAGTTTGGACTCGATTTTCACAGCTATATGACATTTTGTGGAAGTACATTCTCATTACTACTTTTAATAATGTAGCAGTTGTCACTTATGCGTAGACCTTTCATGATAGATTTTCCTGTATGATCTAAAATTCTACATACATCTTTTGAGAAGGTGACCAAGTGTTCTTTATCACAGATTTGTGAGATACTAAGGAGATTATGTTTTAGACCTTCCACACAAAGAACATTTTTAATTTTGGGGAGACCTGGTCCAACTATTGTTCCTTGCCCAATTATTTTGGCGAAGCTCCCATCTCCAAACGTGACCGACCCACCATCAAATTTTGAGTAGTCACAGAAGTGATTTTGGTCACCAGTCATGTGTCTGGAGCACCCGTTGTCAAGATACCTTTTGGAGCTATTACCGGCCTTAAAAGTAGTATGGATTACTAGACATTTGTTCTGACTGTTTTTATTCTTGATAAAGCTCAGTAAATTGTGATATTTAAAATATAGTTGATTTTGGTCATTTGTAGTGATATTAACTACTTCCTCTAGTCCTACATTTTTTTATCACGATTCCCAACTTCAGTCAAAATCACTCTCTAGATGGTTAAGCCTTTTAGAGAGACCCTCTCTGATACCAATTGAAATTGTGGTGAGGATCGCTTTAGTTGAAGTGGAAATACCTCAAGTTGTCCTTGAGGGGGGGGGGGGGGGTGAATAGGACTTTATAAAATTTTATGTCTTATTTTAAATCCTATTACCTTAATCTTGATTTCATATGCAACTATCAAGATATCACCAATTTAATTCTAATGACTTCCAAACCAAGTAGAGGATCCAATCATAAGACTATTCAATATTTAACATGATACAACAATTAGTCTGAGATGGATCAGAAGAGTGAATGTGTGTGAGATGTGATTCAAATCAAATTATTCATATTATCAACCTTGCATATAAAAGATAAACATAATGAAAGATCAAGCAAGAATCAATCCCAAACACAATCGTTTATAGTGGTTCAGCTATGTGCCTACTCCACTCCCAGCGGACGCACTCATCCCATGAGTGTACCGAATTTCACTAACGGAAGTTTAAATTAGGTTCACCTCGAACCGTTACAACCTACACAAGGTTGACTCTAGGATCTACACAAGGTACCTACGACGTACCTACATAATACACAAGTTTATGCCCTACACAAGAGCAAAGGTCAACATGAAGCACCTAAGTTTTATGCCCTACATGAGAGCAAAGGATCCACAAAGGAACCTAGGTTTTATGCCCTACACAAGAGCAAATGATCCACACACGGAACCTAGGTTTTATGTGCTACACAAGAACAAATGATCCACACAAAGAACCTATGTTTTAGACCACACAGGCCAAGGACCTACACAAAGGACCTATGTTTATGCCGTACAGAAGAGCAAGGGTCAACACACAACACCTAAACGTACTCTCCTGTTGGAAGCCTCCTATGAGGACTTATAAGGGGTGAGATGTACCTGTGACCCAATCCTATACAAGGAATGATCAATAGAGTCTCTGGACTCTAATGACTTACAGATAAGTAGATGAACCCCGTTAAGTACGTTGATGAAGATCTCCTCCTTGATGATGAAGATTCTTCAGCTCCCTTGATCCACAACACTTGATGATGTTCTAATACAGGCGATGGGTTGGGTCAAGGTTATGTTGGAATCCTACTCTAATAAATGTTTTCCTATTTTAGAGAATGAGTGATTCCAAGCATTCAATCATTCAAGGTATCCTAGCTCAATGATTTCCCATTAAGATAGTAGCTGGATGATCCTTGAATGGGGAAGGTCATTCCTCAATCCACTCTATTTAATATCAATGATGAGGGTAGATTGAAGGATGAACTTCCATGAGAAAATGAGGTTGGGGTTGGTGATATGCAATTACTCTCTTAAAGCTCTCTCTATTTTTTCTCTATTTTGTAACCAAGAACAAGCTTCCTTATAAAGGAAAAAAGCCCCAACGGTAATAAAATAGTCAGTTTTTTTGACAAAGTTTGATGTCATCGAGCCAGATTCGATGCCATCAAACGTATACTTTCGATGACGTCGAATGTCATTTTGATGATACGAACTCAACTGACAAACATAGCTAGAACTTTTTGACAGACGCTCAATGATATCGAACCTGCTTCGATGGCATTGGGATATGAAAACCGACGTAATCGAACCAAGGTTCGATTGCTCGACAATAAATATAAAGGAGCTTGCTGGACATGAACAGCCTGGCTTTGATGTCCTCGAGCCTACTTTGATGTCATTGAATTTCAAATGACGATGTCATTGACAACTAGTTCGATACATCGATCTTTTCAGAAGATTTTCCTTGTCAGCTTGCTGGACAGTCTTTGTCTAAACTCAATGAAATCGAAGCTCCCTCAATGTCATCAGAGTTTGAATTCCGATGTCATCAATGCTCGTTTCGAGTCATCAATGAAATTCTCTATTTACCTTCGAAGCTTGCTGGACGCAAACTGGCCTATATTCGGTGACATGGACCTTGCTCAATGTCATTGGAATTTGAATTCCGATGACATCGAAGCTCAGTCGATTCATTGAGAATATTGTCCAAATATCATGTTGGTTGTTGGACATAAAAGACCTCAATTCGATGTCATTGAGTCTTTATTGAGGTCATCGAAAACAAGTGTTCGATGTCATCGATGTACGCTCAGTACATCGAAGAAAGCTAAAAACTTAGAGAATTTCCCTATTTGCAAAATCAGTTCTCATTATACTTATGTTCCTATGTTGTTCTAACCTTTTTAAGGATTTATGTACTTGGGTGTTTTGGGTCATGGGATGTGAGGCTAATTTACCTGCGACGAGCTTGGAACACACATCCAGATGATGCGATAACTTGATCAATCTTCATATGGAGCTCACATGTCTTACAGACTCAACTCTAATGCTAATTGACAAAGCAGGGCACTTTCAGACACAACATCTTTCGAACAAGGTGCATTACATACCAAAAAGTCTACAATGTGATTATCGATGTCGAGAGTGATGAGAATTTCGTGTCGAAAATAATGGTGGAAAAGCTACAACAGAAAGCGAAAAGACACTCATCTCCATACACGATTGGATGGATCAAGGAGGTCAGCAAAATAGAGGTAACCGAACGATGTCGAATATCCTTTTCCATTGGTAAATATTATAAGGATGAAGTAATATGTGATGTGGTCGACATGGAAGCTTGCCACATGTTACTTGGTCAAACCTGACAAAATAATATTGATGCTACACATAGGGATCAGGATAACCTATTTATATTTATTAAAGATGGTAAAAAGATTATCCTCGCCCCTATGGGAATGGAGAACCAACCCAAGACTTCTAAAGTTGAGGAACAGTCTCTCACAACTGAACAGACTTTTGTTAAACAATCTTAGGAAACAAGAGACATATTAGTTGAAAAGAAAGAATAAATGGAGCCTGTGAACATCCCAGGGGATTTAAAACTAGTGTTGCAGAGTTCAAGGCAATTGTGCTCGATGAACTCCCTAATAAATTGCCTCCCATACTAGATATACAAACAAAATTGATCTTGTCATAGGGATAAGCCTGCCTAATTGCCTACATTATCAGAAGGAATGTGAGATCTTAAAGGCAGAAGTGAAGGAACTGATCCATACTAACCAAGTTAAGGATAACATGAGTAAACGTGTTGTGTCAACTCAAGAGCCTAATGCCAAGTACAAGAAAATGGCTAATAAATATCGGCATCAAAGTTATCTCAGAATCATGGATCAAGTCCCTTGAGTAACTTGAAGATGAGTTTTTTCCAAGATGAGGGGTCTGATGTAGAAAGTGTTACAAATACATTCCTAGCATGGTTGGAACAAAAGAAGGTGGACCGTAAATTGATCATAAATTTTGATCCGGGTATCGTTATGGTCCATTAGACGGAGTATCATTAACCGAAGCAGCACAAGAACTCGAGGACATGTTCTTTTGAAGTGGAGGGGACTGAGGTAGAGTGGGTCGCAGACACTTTCATGTCTAAGATGGACCAGAGAAGGCCCAATTAGAGGCAGAAGTCATCGAGACTGTTAGAACCTTAAAACAGGCATATCTCACAAACCAGAATGAGTTACTCGACGTACCATATGATTTTGGGGTAGGACGAGCTACTTTAGCCAACCATGTGAAATTTGAGAGATTCCATCATATCGACGACTGAATTCCATGCTTAGTTCCATTTTTACTATAAATAGTAAGTTTTAATTTGATTACAACTCTTCCTCCATTGGGCTTTAGGAGTTGTGTCCAACATGAAAAGTTCTTAGAATAATTAGTAGAATAACGTGGTTAAGCCATATAGGACATTTACTATAAAAGTAAATTTACTATTTATAGTAAGTTACGAATTTTAGGGAGTTTTAGTTATAATTTGTTTTTTTTTTATTTCCCTCTTATTGCTTAGTATCCCTATTTAAAGGGTTGTGAACTCGTTTATTTTAATCAATCAATCAAATTACGAATTTCTTTAGAATTTTATTTCTATTTTCTTGTTTTTCCCTCATGGATTCAAAAAGTCTCTGTGGTGTGTCTAGAGAAGCTTTGTGGATTCGA
The DNA here is from genome assembly GCA_021015155.1 of Magnolia officinalis. Classification (NCBI taxonomy): domain Eukaryota; kingdom Viridiplantae; phylum Streptophyta; class Magnoliopsida; order Magnoliales; family Magnoliaceae; genus Magnolia; species Magnolia officinalis. The sequence continues at coordinate 53,118,990 of JAJHSJ010000007.1, forward strand.
AGTAGTTATCCTTGAGGAAGACGGTGATCAACCTCATCACGTTCATCATTGCATCACTCAGGAAATTCAACAAATAGTTAATGTACAAACAAAAACCAAAAAATGACTGCTTTATCTAATGGCCTGATAAAAAAACACAATCTTAAAACAACCAAATGTCAACTCAAAATACAACAACAAACAAATATTTTACACTCTTAACATCATTTTCCAACAAGAATGGAGAAGAATTGAACAAGAGAATCAGTAATCAGATTACCTGTAATCCTGTTACAACTTAAGGACTTTACAGCCATCCAAACGACCCCTTACAAGTGAACTTTCTTAAAAAGGATGAGAAACCCTAGGACGATCGTCCACACCCCCACTCGATTCCGGCATCTCTAAACCCACCATGCTGCACCACTTGAGAAATTGAGAGAGGGTGGAGAGAGAATAAGAGCTTGAGAGATGGGAGGTAGCACAACAATGTACAAAGAGAGAAAGATTGAAAAAATAACTCTTGCTTATATAGCCAACTGGACCCGGTTGCCGTTGCGTGGACCCAATACGCAATAACCAGTGCGATTGCGCAATGAGTCGGAAAAAGGAAACTTTAGTGATAAATGTCGATCCTCAATTGATATTATGGAAAATTAAAAGAGAATCAATGAAGCATTTATTAGTAAAATTGTGGTAGAACCGCTAATTGAAGTATGAAATTATGTCCAAATGTACTAGAGGGGGTGAATAGGACTTTAAAAAATTATTTACCTGTTAAAACAGACAATGCCTATCTCAAACTAATTTACCAATTAAGTTAAGTAAGACAAAGTAACTCTAAGGCTTCCAAGCCAATAGAGGGTCCTAATCACACACATAAACTACAAATGATATGCGAGTAAAGCAACTAGTCTATAAGATAGTGTACATGTGTATGTGGGATGTACTACCTATTAGTTCTAACATACATATAACCATAAAGGCATATGAATAAGCATTCACCATACAAGCATAATTAAACAAATGCGCAGATCACAATCCCAAACACAGTTATGTATAGTGGTTCGACTACTTGCCTACTCCACTCCTAAAGGACGCACTCTCCTAGAGTGTACTGGATTTCACTATCCAATGGTTTTAAATCAGGTTAACCATTAACCTTCACAACCTACACAAGATTAACTAACAAGCCTACACAAGATATCCTTAGGTGCATACACAAGGCAACAAGTCATACACAAGGACATTACTTAAGAGCCTACACAAGACATCCTAACGATTTATGTCACACAGGCCAAGGTCCTACACAAGGACACTACTTAAGAGCCTACACAAGACATCCTAACGATTTAGACCACACAGGTCAAGGTCCTACACAAGAACCTTTAAGTCCTACATAAGGACACAACGTATTCTCCCGTCGGAGGCATATGAAAGGACCTGTGAGTTTGTCAACTCAAACTCTGAAACCCTATCCTACACAAGGAATGGGGTTCAGACTCAATGGACTTTTATACTTACAAATAAGTGAGTGAGCCCCCCTTTAGTACAATCTGAAGTTGGTCTTCATTGTTGGTGAAGAGTCTTCAGCTCCCTTGAACCGTAACCACTTGTAGATATTTCAATGGACGATGCAAGGTTGTTGTTGAGTGGGAAATATTGCATATTTCCTCCTATTTATACATTGGTTTTATAAACATGATAGTTCTTAATTGATCCAATTATGTATGTTTTCATGTGTGAGGTGATTTCGAGAGCTTAAGGTGAAATTGATGCCAAAAGAAATATTTATATTCAAAAGATTACTAAATTAAGATTTGGAAGTCATTAATGAAGAATTCACATGCCAAAGATTCAAGAAAACCAGTGAGGAATGAAATAATTGAAGATTTGAAGTGAAGAAAAGAAATCCTAAAAATTGTCCTGAAAAAAACATATTCCTGAAATTTGTCCTGGAAAAACATACTCTGGAATTCTGAGTCTAAAACAGAGCTATCCTGAAACAACCTTCGGTTCAAACGAAATCGGGTAAAATAGTCCAGCGAGAAGCAGAATTTTCAGCCTTAATTCGGTCCGACCAAAGCCAACTTTGGTCCGACCGAAATTGTACAGAATTGTCCACCGAGATAATGGGATTTTCAGCTTTAATTCGGTCCGACCGAAGTGTAACTTTTTTGTGTAAATTTGAGGCGGTTTTAAAGTCAGTCTACATAAATACTATAAATATGGGTCTCTTAATTGTTTCTAAGCAGGAATTAGGGTTGGAAGAGTGGAGCAAGGTGTTGGAGAACTTCAAGGAGTCCTTCCTTCTTCCCCAATCTTCTTCTTCTAGTTATTGTTTAAGAGTTTTTACTTCAATCATATCTTTGGTTGGCTAAACTTCTTAGCTAAGGCTAAGAAGTGAAGCTTCTATTTTGTTTGGATGTTTTTCTTACTTTAATTCAAGTTATGTTGAACATCTATTGATTTCTAGTTTGAATCAAGGAATATTTTCAGTTTTCTACGGTTTATTGTGACTGCTATTCTAAGCGATGCAACTTGCGTTTCAATGGGGATAACAACTTCAACTCCATAAACTAAAGAATATGGCGTTGCTTTCGTAGTAGTACGATGAGTAATTCGATAGGACCATAGGGCTTCTTGCAACTTCTCATCCCAATCACGCTTATTTTCTACAACCGTTTTCTTCAATATCTTCACAATCGTCTTATTGAATGCTTCAGCCAACCCATTAGCCGATGAATAGTAGGGTGTCGAGAATAAATGCTGGATATCGAACTTTTGGCATAATTTCTCTATTCCTCTGTTCTTAAATGGAGAAATTATGTCATACCAGTATATTATTGCATGCTGTATGAAACCCACGACATCTTTTTCTTTGACATTTCTTAGTGTGATAGCTTCAGTCCACTTTGAGAAATAATTTGTGGCTGCCAAATGTATTGTTTTCCTTTAGATGACGATGTATTTGTAGGACCGATAACATTGAGCCCCCAAGCTGCGAAGGGCCAAGAAGTCACTGACTGATGTAAGTCTTCAGGAGGTACATGTATGACATCGCCATGTATCTGACATTCATGACACTGCCGTGTGTAATCTATCACATCTTTGAACATTGTAGGCCAATAATACCCCATTCAATGTACTCGATGGAAAAAATTTCTGCTGACCCGATGAGCCCCGCATTCCCCTGAATGTGCTTCTTGCAATATCTGATTCACCTCTTTCGTATCCAAGCATCTCAACAACACCTCGTTATAGAACTTTTTGTAAAGCTCTTCGTTACACATAATAAATTTCTTCGCCCTTTGCTTTATTTATAGCTTTTGCGTCGGATCCTCTGATAAAATATCATATTTGAGATAATGCACAAAAGGCTGACGCTAATCATCAATTGAAATCTCCAAACATGACACAAGCAATTCTTCAGAGACTTCAGCATCTACAGCAGGCGGCAAAAACCTTCTTTCTTCTATCGTTACTTGAAGAGGGCTTCGATTAGGACAAGCCAAAGCTGCATCCAAGCTAGCTAAGGTATCTGCCCTTGCGTTCTCTGATCTCAGTATATGCCTGATTTTAACATCCTGAAATTGCTCCAACAATTGTTGCGCTTAACGATAATACGGGAGGAGCTCTTGCTTCCTTATTTCGAATTCTGTAGTAAGCCGATTTATCACTAGCTTAGAATTACCAAAAAATCATAGCACTTTTATCTTCATTTCCTGGGCTATTTCCATCCTTATAATGAGAGCTTGATATTCGACTTTGTTATTAGTGCATGCCACGCCTAATGTAAAGGAATATGGCAATAAGTCACCTTGCGGACTGATAAATATCACTCCGGCACCTGTTCCTAAAGTTTTAGAAGTACCGTCGAAGTACATTTGCCACAAACCAGGCAATTCTGTCATCATTACCTGCTCGTCCGGAAAGTCATCATTGATAATTTCGTTATCCGATACAGGGTGGGCTGCCAAAGAATCCTCTACTGCTTGTCCCTTTACTACTTTCACTGGTTCATAAGTGATCATGTAATCTGACAATAAAAGCATCCATTTAGCCAATCTCCCGATAGCATCGGTCTTGTCATCAAGAACTTCAGGGGATCCGCTCGCAAGAGCAAGATTATATAATGGGAGAGACAGTAATGCCTTAATTTCTGTACTGTGAAGATTAGAGCTAAGCACACTTTCTCGATGGGTGAATAGTTGCATTCAGCTCTTATCAAAGTTCTGCTAAGATAATACAGCGCAATCTCCTTCCCTTGCTCATTTGTTTGCGCTAACAAGGCTCCCAATGAATTTTCTGCTGCAGAAATATGAAGGAAGAGGGGTCTACCTTTCACAGGTGCCACTAGTACTAGGGGCTATTTCAGCAATTCTTTAATCGAATCAAATGCGTTTTGACATGATTGGTTCTATACAAATTCCGCCCCTGTCTTCATTAATGGGAAAACGGCTGCCATCTTCCTACAATATTAGAGATAAAGCGACGAATATATGCCAACTTTCACTGCAAACTCTTTAACTCTTTTAGTGTTTTTGCAGGCGGCATTTCTTAAATAGCTCTGATCTTTCCCGGATCGACTTCAATTCCCCTGTGCCTGACAACAAAACCGAGGAACTTTTCCAACAAAACACTGAACGCGCATTTAGATGGATTCATCCTCAGTTGCTTCTTTCTAAGCCGACGAAATACTGAAACCAGATGTTCAGAATGTTCCTCATGGTCATTCGACCTGACCACTAAATCATCCATGTAACATTCGACATGCTTGTTCATCATGTCTTGGAATATATTCTACATTGCCCTCTGATATGTCGTGCCAGCATTCTTGAGACCAAACAGCATATCTTGTAACAGTAAATTCTCAGCGACGTTCTGAATGTTGTAGCTTCCTCATCTTCTAAGGCCATTCTTATTTGGTTATACCCAGCATAACCATCCATAAAGGACATAACAGTGTACTTAGTTGTGTTATCGATTAATAGCTCAGTAATTGGCAGTGGAAAATCATCCTTCAGACATGCTTCATTTAAGTCTCTAAAGTCAACGCATACTCTAATTTGTCCACCTTTCTTCTTTAATGGGATAATGTTTGATATCCACTTAGGATACTTGACTTCTCTGATAAACCCAACTTTATTTAGCTTATTCACTTCTTCTTCAATCAAGGGAATTAGATCTAGGTGGAATCGTCTTTGCGCTTGTTTAATCGGTCTCTTATTTTTAGAAATATTAAATCAATGCATCGCCATTGATGGTTCCAGGCCTGGCATTTCTACATATGTCCAAGCAAACACATCTTTATTTTCTTTCAACAGTTTAATATACCGGTTAGCCTCTTGTTTAGGGAGACTGGAGCTTATAAATGTATTTCGAGGTTCTTCTTTTGTCACTAGATTTATTTCCCACAAGCTTCGATCATCGGTTGCCCCCCGTCTTCTATTTGCCTTGGAGCCACCTCAGGATGCTTGATCATTTTAGCTTTTGTCCGTTCGACCGATTCAACGGTAATCATATTTACTGAAGATTCTCCTCCTAATCCGCGGTGCTTCTCTCATTTTTCTTCATTGACTCCAATCGGGGTCAAGATGCCTTTTCACTGTTTAACTTGGTTGGTTCCTCGCAATCGAAGCCCATATTCTTTATTATCTTTTTACTAGCAGAGTTGTATCTTTCTAGATCTTCAGACGTTAATTTTGTGAAGTTTATCTTGTTATCTATCTTTTCTTCTACCTCTGCTTCTGGGACTGCATAAAATTCAATAGGCTCGGGGTTTTTCAAACTAGGTTCAACATGGAACCTCTTAGGCATAACTGAGAATGGTTTTTTTCCTTTCTGCATGTGATAGTGGCATCGTATAGTTTGACTTCAAAATTTCTAATTGCATAGGTGATAATAATGTCAACGGAGGCTGCCCTGGTCGTCTCAGATGTCTTGACACGAGATAAAATTTTTGCTTCACATTCTCTTTCTTAGATAACTCTATTTTTGCGACCACATTCTACATTGTTCTTGCTTCACCTTTTGTTGTTTTATTCTCATTGGTTTCCTTTTTATTCCCTGCAGTGAACTCGTCATAATAACAGGCATTGGTGAAGAAAGACTCCGCTTTTGTATATGGCTTTGCATTAGCTATCACCTTATATTGAGTCCCATCTTTACAGTACTTGAAGCATTGATGGAGAGTTGATGGGATGATGCCGTATTAATGCATCCAGGGTCATTCCAAGAGGAGATTATATGTCGTTACTGCATTAATGACATGACAAACAACGTCTATCGTTAGCTCCCCTATCTCCAATGTTAGTGTGATTTTGTCGAGCGCTCACTGTCCGTCTCGATTAAACCCTTGTATCATCATCCCATTAGGGCACAAATGAGAACGACGATATCCCAATTCATTTAGCATCATTAATGGTAGCAAGTTCACCGTGGACCCATTATCCAACATTATTCGTTTTATCTGCTTACCATCGACATGGCCCACAACCATCAGCGGTCTATTATGTTCTTCGCCACAAATTAGATCATCATCGGAGAAAGAAATGACTAGCATGCAATTATTTTGCTCTTCGTGTTCCATCTCTGTGAGCAATGCGTTTCTGACATCATTATCAGATAGAGCTTGAATTAGACTGTTTCGAGAATCTTCTGACAGTCGCAACGCATCGTACACACTCAGTCGGGCTGGTATGCCTTTCAAATGACTCACCACATCATATGTTACCTTATCAACCTTGTTCTTTTCCTTTTCTCTAATATTGTCATGACATTCTTCAAATATTTCTTTTCTTGTTACCTTGATGTTTTATTTATGGGAATTTTTTATCCTTTTGCTCGAGCGTAACGTGACTACTGCTTCTTTGCCTGTCTGCCTGAGTGAATGACCATCATCCATTTCTCTTACCAGTGGTTTCTTGAATGATTGTTACGCTCGTTGTTAGTTTATTGCTCTTGTATCTGTTAGAGATCAACAATAGAACTTAATTAGCATTTATTCACAAATCTATTCTATCCCGGAGATCAAAGGAAGGACGTTTCCCGCTGAGAGTCACCATTTTGGCGCCTTATAGGACGTCAAACAATGATGAAATTCTCTAAGTCATTCTTAAGTCAATATTAAGCAAGATAAAAATCCCTAGTGGAGTCACCATTTTGTTTCGACCAGAAATAAAAATCATTTGATTTGGGGAATTGTCTCACTCAATAATGACAAAAAGAAAAAAATTAAGAGAATAATCATTGAATTTATTCATTCCGAGTTCTTTACATCCTTTTGATCCTATGATTTCAAGATAGAATTTTAAAAAAATATAAAAGTGTGAGTATTGAATAGGCTCAGATATAAATTTTGGCAGCATTCCAGCTCATATCAGTCATGTCTCCAAGGGAGATGAGTTGTGCGAGCTTTTCCTGCACTTTGTCCCTCATTGACATGATAAAGGAGTGCCTGAATCACTTTGAAACACCTAGAATGGCCTAAAGACTTGATAAAATGCAGCATAGTGTTGCCTCAAAGAGTACCCGCGCAACTCCTCCATAAGTTGCGCTGGCCGCGCAGCCCGGCCTTCTGCACTCTGAACTCCCTCTCCTTCTCTCCATCTCCAATACCTGTCAGAGGCACTAGTCATTAGAACATCTGATCCTGTAAATGAGGGGGGTAGGAGGTATTTATAGGCTCCCACACTTGTAAGCCCTCGAATCCTATGCCGTGGACCCCACTTCGCATCACCGACTCAACATAGCTTGTGAAGGGTAGCGCTGCCCGGCGTAACTTCGGCCAGTTGCGTGGACCTGCACAACTCATCTTGTATTCACTTTTATGCTCTATTTCTTTCTCCAATTCTTCTTCTTGAAGCTTCTTTCCTTAACTAAATTTTATGCTGCAACAGATATCCAAGTCTCTTTTGAAATTTTAAGAGAAGTAACTTTTAATTTTAAATTCTTATTTTCAATTTTGGGATTTTGAATTTCAGAAATTTTTAGATTTAAATCTAGTTTGGTTTTCTCAAAACAAAGTTAACAATGTCATTTAGTTTAGTATAGAAGTTCATGAATGATTCATTTTCTTCCATATGGATTTCTTTAAACTTTGTTGTGAGGATTTGAATCTTAGGCTTTTTGACAATGTTAGTCCCTTCATGTGTCATTTCAAGAATATCCCATGCTTGTTTTACTGTATCAAAAGAAATGATTCTCTTGAATTCATCCGGTGATAGAGCATAAGTAATAACATTAAGGGCTTTTAAATTAGCACTACTTTCACTTTTCTGAACTGTCGTCTAAAAAGTATATGCAATTTTTTTCATGGACGTGGTTCCATTTTCAGCCACTACTTCCATCATTGGAGGGATCTATTGGGTCACGGCGGCTTGCCGCACTCTTTCATCAATAGACTTGAGGAAGATCCTCATCCTTGCTTTCCAATAAGAATAATTTGAGCCATCAAAGGGAGGTGGCCTGAAAATGGATAGAGTATCGAAATTTGACATTCCAATAGCTTTGGATCTAGCTCTAAGAAGTTAATCCCAAAAAGGAGCAACCTCGCTCTGATACCACTTGAAAGGACGAGCTATAGATGTCCTAGACGGAGAGGGGGGTGAATAGGACTATGCAAAATATTTCGATACAATATAGAATAATAAATCAAATAAACTCAATTGCTTGGAGTATTGAATTCTTGGCATCAAATAGTTCGTAGGACGACATTCACCTAAAATATTTAAGCAGGACAACCTTATTTCACGACGTCTTTGAAATTAAAATATCAAACTTTAGCAAGAACGTAACATAGGCATACAAGTAATAAAATCAATCACCACAATGCACAAAGAAATTATAGTGGTTCGGTGCAAAAATGTAAACCTACTCCACTCCCAAAATTACTACACTTGTAATTTTGGCTTTCACTATCTCAAGATTTTCTTAGGGTCACCTTAAAAGCTTGATACAGTTATTGTGATTTTCATGGACTATCTCAACAAACCCACTTTGTGATTTTCACGAGATCACCACAAACAAACCCATTGAGATTTCTGGGCTATTTCAGAAAAACTCAAACTAAAATTAAAGTAAATCAGTACTTATCTTCGATTGGCGAGTTTAAGTCATAGTTGTAGCAGTGATCTTCTTCTTGGGATATTGATGAAGTTTTGTATGAGTTCAACTCAAAAGAATATAGGGATCTATAAAGTATTCAATATAAAACAAATACCCTCGGTGCTGCAAATTCAATTCTCTAGATCTTGAGTAGAGTTTAGATTACTCTATTAAAAACAGTTAAAGCGTCTTAAGAAAGAGAATTAAAAATAAGTTAAAATAGAAGATTAGAATTACACTAAAAAAGCTTAAGAGGAGCTTGGCTTTCTCACTTGAAATGATGGATTTTCTCACTAACTTTCGTTGTGTAAATGAATGAGAGAAGCCCTCTATTTATAGCGAAAGGATTTAGAAATTCGGCTGGTTCGAGTTTTGGTTCGGCTAGCCGGATTCCAACAATTTCATTCCAACGACATTCGGATTTTGTGGGATGAGATCTTTCAAAAATTTAACTGGCCCAATGTAAAACCCGTATCCTAGTCCGTACCATTCTGTAGGCTTCCACAGTCCTCCCGATCGAATTCTGGCAACCCTCGACCCGTATTCGTCATTTGCGCATGATCCTAAGTCGAGTCCTGCGTACCAAAGTCGGTTCGAACCGAAACCTGTACCTTTGCGACCGCGCCATTGCCGCTATTCCAACATTGTGACTCGCACACTAATCTGATAACTAGGATAGAAGATGTGGGCCCGTGTTCATTTCAAGGAAAACGCCGCGCGTTGCGAGTTTTGAGGGACTCCCTACAACATGTCTCATTAATCAATCAAGTACACACCTACCCCAAGTACAACAACCCATCCCTTCCCATTCCCAAAGTCAACTCTCTCTCTCTCTCTCTCCACCCATCCCTTTCTTACATCACCCATCACCCATCACCCATGTAACGACTCGAAATTTTTCGTACAATGGCTCGAGTACTACCTCGACCAGAAATCACTTAGGATTAAATCCTTTAGAAATTTGACAAAGTTAACTAAGTGCTAAACTAGATTATCCATGAAATCCATTTGAATCACTTTAAATACGATGTGCAAGACCCAAAACTTGCAGAATCATTGACGCTATGTTACCCTAAAGTCTAGGATCAAACTCATTACCCGACTGCTCTCGGGAACACATTGAAACTCTGTATCAGGTCTAGACCGCACATCGGGAGTCCGAATACTACGAAGTTAAGGACTTAGGACCACCTCGGTGGGCTTGACAATCATCTCTGAAATCAAGAGCAGACAGTGTCCCACGGCTGTTCGCTTGAGTCCGGAGCGAGGGAGTGTGAAAGCACTTGTTTTCTTTACAAAATAAATATCTGGAATAGTGATCTGGCACGTGTCGCTTGCGGACATTTTGTAAGCTACCAAACCGTCAGAATCTGACCCAAATACACCCTCGGATCAGGAAAAATTTCATAAACATTTACATGTACTTGGAATTTCGGATCGAGACCCGCTAACCGTTGAACTAAAACTGGTCCGCCGCGCGTGATCTGGAAACCCTACTGAAACAAAAACTTAACTTTACCTAGATCCAAGATTGGTGAGCTTAAGTCCGACTTTTTGCTCAAGGAGGCCAGCCAGAAGTGCTCCGTTGAGCTAGTAAAGTACCACTTTGGTTATAACTTAAGTATACCTTAACCTTAAGTATATTTCAGAGAGTTTTTAGGCTATATAAGGACCTTAAAACACCCTCTCTCACAGCCATACGAATTTGAGAAAAACCCTAAGTAAGAAGAGAGAAAAAGAGAGAGAAAGCTAGAGAGTAGTGGGAGAATCTCCCTACTACCAATCCCTGCCACTACACTAGCTACACCACCTGGTTCTTGTCGCTTTCCTGGCGATACTGACTTCGTTTTGAGGTAAGAAACCTTAACCCTAATCTGTTTTGGGTGTGAAGGTTGTAGGTTATGAAATAGCTAACCTATTCCATTCTTTAGGCTACAAAATTGCCGAATACGGAAGCCTAACAAACCTAGCTGATCCGTTGCGATTCTACAGTATAAGGTGGGGACTTTAGGTGATAAGTTACGGTTTTCAACGCTTTCAATGTCAGATAATGATAGATTCATGATCTGCATGTAATTGCACATGTACAAAGTGTTGTCTGTTTTCCGTTTCAATTAAAGATGAAAAATACGGAATTCTACATACTTTAGGTATTTGTAGAAAGTACCGTATACGTACAAATTTTGGAAATGTGCTTGACATGATTATTTGTTATATAAATATATTATATGTGGATAAATTACTTGTTTGGCGAAAGGACTCGCCCTAATACATGTTTTTCTTATATACACTATGTATGTTGAAATTGTGTATTCTAGAAAATACCGTATATGTATAAATTTTGGAGATGTATCTGTCATGATTATTTGTTGTATGAATATATTATACATGGATAAAATACTTGCTTAGCGAAAGAATAGCCCTAATGTATGTTTTACTAACATACATCATGTATGTTGAAATAGTGTATTCTAAGTGTTTGTGAAAATGCTTGTGAGAGTAAATGCTTAGATGTTAGTGCCTTAGGTAGGTGTTGAGATGGGGTTCTCAACTATCTTAGAGACATGTATGATTTCCTCTATATGGTTGTTTACTTTAACCAGTTACTTATGAAATACATGTGTTTTGTATTCCTATTTATATAGTGCTTTACAATATGCTTTATAACATGCTTTGTAACATATTTTTTAACATCCTTTATGACATGCTTGTTAACATGCTTAAATTGCTTTGTTTATTATACTTTACACCACATGCTATGAATAAGGATTGAATGAGTTTGGGACTATGTCTATAGTCCGGACAATCGGTACCAGACTTGAGATCGTGGTTGAGATTCATGTCGCCACGTGAGATGTGTTTGACGAACCCGAGTCGTACTTCAGTTGGCGACAGTGGTTAGGCCACACGAAGTGCTTATGAACTTCATGTCGTTCAGTTGATTGTGCGCTCGAGCTAGTCAGGCTCGTCAATTAACCCGATGTGTCTAATGTATGTTCACCATGTTTGGTCGCTACTACTTGAACCTAAGGTACCAAACTTACCAGTGGAATCCCGTTAACCATGGTACCTCGATCCGCTAAGACTCATGAGCCGGGCATGGTGGTATGGGACAACGTGGTCAAGCTGTCGGCCTACACTGGGGCCACGTGCCTCCCTGTAGTGACCAGTGAGCAACCAGACTCGTGAGCCGATTATGGTGGTATGAGACACTATATTCGAGCTGTCGGCCTACACTGATTGATGGGTGATGGGGGAGTGGTGCAACGATTCCATGTAACAGCCCTAGCAGCCCTGACCGTACCCGGTGTAGTGACCTCGAGCATACTTTAAATCTGTGGTGAGGCGATGAGCCTTCCCGTAGTAATAGAGTATAAACTAGGCCTGTATTGATAAGGTGATGGGGGAGTGGTGCAATGATTCCGTGTAACAGCCCTAACAGCCCTTGTAGTGACCTAGAAACACACTATCGTATGAGATTGTCTAGGACTGACGACCCTAGAATGGATCATGTTTGGGAATGATACAAGGGAGGTACCTTAGTTTCCCAATCCTGTTGTTTGAAATGGACTAATAACAACTCGGTAATCATGCTCATCATGCATTGCATGTGCCTGGAAGATGTGGAGCATTGAGGAAACAAGCATGCCGCGAACGTAAGATGGTGTCACATGAGGGAGTATGTCGGTGACGGCATCCATCATGACTGCATGCATACTTGCATTAATAAGAGTAGTTAGGAGTGTTTGATTATACTGCTTTATCATTACTGCTTGACTGAGTCGATAACATGTTAACCTATGCTTTATTGTTCCACTGAGTTAGCTACTCACTCCCACGTTACGGGACGGTGTTGTACACACCAACCAGACTTTGTCTCAGGTTTAGATGAGCTGGCAACTCAGGATGCTGAGCCAGACTACGGTGAGGACCAGGATGAGTTCTCATTTATGCAGTATTCTGGCGGCTTCGACTAGACTGCTGGATCGACAGGTTTTGCTGGGATTACATCCTTAGATGTATTTTTGACCTTTTTGAACATAAAACAGATATATTTATATGATGACTCAGATGGGTTCATACTCTGGAGAATGAAATGATTTTGTATCTTTTACATACGTGTATATACAGTTTCAGTCTTCCGCTTGCCTTTATACAATTGATCTGGAGTATGAATTACTATTTTGGTATAATCTCACTCATGTTTATTGTCCTAACACAGACAACATTTAATCATCATTATTTATGTTGCATTAGTGATGCGTTGGAACTCAGGAGTTGAGTTCATACTCGACCCCCAAATTTCAGGGTGTTACAACCCATCTCCATATCATCCCATCATCTCTCTCTCCCTCATTTCTCAAACCTCCCAAGCACCCTAAAATATCACACATCCAAGCTCCTCTCTCCCAAGCCAAGTGCGGCTCACCTTCTCATCTCCCATCTCAACCTTCCAATACCCATCAACCTCCATCATAGTTGAAGGCAAGGAGCTAAGGAGGCTAAGGGACCAAGAATGAGTGCAATAGGCGGGTGATCCACAGTTGATTCTTATATTAGGGCCCACTTATTGGTGGGACCCATTTTGATGTATGTGATGTAACCATGAGGGGCCCATAGTGGCGGGGTCCCTCTATCACCGTCTCTCTCCTCTCTCTCTCTCTCTCTCTCTCTCTCTGCATGATGATGATGATGAAGGGGTGTATGGCCCATCTAGTGTGTGTGTCCCACCATGAAGCATATATTTTATCTTTGTCATTCACCTTCATGGGACCCACCTGACGGTTGGGTTGGATCTACACCGTCCAGCCTATTAGAGGGCCTGGATGGAAGGAAAAACACAAATATCATGTTGATCTAAACAGGCGGGCCATGTCCATGTGGGACCCACATGATGCCTGTGTTTATCCATGCCGTCCAGCATCCCTGGACGCTGGACGTGATGGTAGTAGGGTGTGGCTAACATGGAGTGTGTGTACTGACATGGGTGCAGTCTAACAATATATATATATATAATATATATATATATATATATATATATATATATATATATATATATATAATATAATATATATATATATATATATATATAAAATTTGAGCTTTTGGGGTGGGCTGCTTATGCGGGCCCCACCTTGATGTAAGAGATCAAATCCATGCCATCCATCATAATTCTTAGCTCAATTCAGGCGTTGAGCCAAAAAAAGTAGCCAATCTGACTATCTGGCGGGCCATAATATAGAAACAGTGTTTTCTACCGTTGAAACCCACCCTGATGTTTCTATACCACAAAACACATCGAATATTGGGCTTGATGGGTTTGTCTTGATCTGTAGAAGACAATGGGTGGGGTGAATTTTTCTGATGTGGGCCCCACCTATGAAAAACCCTTAGAAAACAAAATAATAATAATAATAAAAAATAATCGCAGCAGCAGGCGTTGCTGCTGCTGACCGTTAGGACGCAGCAGCATCCTACGCTAGACGTGCATGGGCCAGGGACCATGGGCCCTACAATGATGTGGGTTGAACATCAACACCATGAATTAGGTGGGCCCCTTTTCAAACGGCGCCCCCTACCCCCCCCCCCCCCCCTCCCTTAATCAGCCGTGTAGCAAACTCAGGTGACCCACATCACATGAAACAGTGGGATTGAACGGCTGCCATTGAAACCCTTTTTGGGGTTGTCACAGAAGTTTTGGATCATTATAAAATTTATTTTTCCTCTTCATCTAGGTCTAGGTGACCATATTAACAGATTGGGTGGAAAATAAACATTATGGTGGGCCCCACATGGGACCCACTGATGTATGTAGTGTATCCACACCTTTCATCAGTGTGCACCCCCACCATGAGGTATGTGATTTATCTATGTCGTCCATCCCTATGGGATCCACCATTATGCATGTGTTGCATCCAAGCTGTCCAACCATTTTAAAAGCTCATTTTATGGGATGAGCCAAAGAATGAGTCAGATCTATAGTTCAAGTAGACCCTGCCATTTAAAATAGTGGGAATAGTGACATTCACTGTTCAAGCTTCTTAAGGGCCACGGTAGTTCTGATCAAGCTGATGTTTTTGCTTTCACTTCATCTATTTCCATGAAAATTTATGAATAGGTCGGATCCCAAAACCATACATAACGGTGGGCCATGTAGGATTTTTAATGGTGGAAATCATTGTCGCCACTATCATTTGAATGTGGTCCAGTTGATCTTTTGATATGATTCATATATATATATAAGGCCATATGATTAGTCCCTCTTGATGTATTTGTGGCCGTCCATTGAGGCCCACTTTGATACACATAAGGCCCATGTGATGCGGCCCATTTGAGGCATTTGGAGCCCTTGGATCGAGGCTCAACGAGATGTACATAAGGCCCATTGCAATATTTGATTCCACCATGGTTTATGTAATGATGTTCATGACAGGCCGTGCCTTGGGAGCAATGATGGTTTGACATCCACATTGTAAGAGGAATGATGGTTAAATGTCCGCATTGTAACTCTCCCTAGGGCCCATTGATAGGCCCATACTTGTAGTGTGTAGGCCGTCTAGGCCCATCTTCGTTATAAACGGAGTCCACCACCATATAACATGTTTGGTATAGATCCATGATTCATGCTCATACGCATCATATGTATGCTTGATATGAGGAGTGACTGATCATAGCATATGCCTTCGGGCAGATTGTTTATGGGCTCCCTGATAGGCGGAGTTGCCCTATATGAGCGTGCGAAATGTGCAGTATTGTTATATGACTGGTAGTGTGATTCATACACTTCGCATTTATATGACATGATTTCTATATGCCCTAGCGACATCAGGGCTATGACCTCCATAGGCACATCGTGGATGGCAGGATTGGATACCAAAAATATTATTACTAAGCATCGGGGCGTCATAGATGTCCTTGGGTGAAAATCCCTAAACTCGATGGTACTAGAAGATGACTCCAATGTCAAGACCAAGTGGATATATAAGTACACGAAGGTTGAATACCACGAGGCCGCGTCTCCCACTGTGTCATGGTCGGTTGGAAAGGAGTGTGGCCTTACTCTCCCGAGGGTAGGGGGCAATGTTATACTGAGTTTGACCAGCTCGTGAATAGGTCCACTATCGATGTCCCGGATAGATATTGGCAGACTATTGGCCAGGCGGATAGTGAGGTTTCTTACACTCATTTGGACTGCGCGCCTGGGAAAGGGGCAGTGCCATTTGGAGTGTATTAAACCCCAGTGATTATCCAAAATGAGAACTGTACTAATATCTGATGAGCTCTATGAGGATTTGGAAGAGGATTGACATGCTTGAGTTGCATCTCGTATCGCATGGTCTCGATAAGGTCGATAGTATTCATATCTTGCACCGCATAGCCTTAGTACAACTGATTGCATTCATGTATACATCAACACGATTCTGCATTACTTTGACATTGCATTTTGAACACGTTCAGACTACGCACACACTTACACCACCCTCTAAGCTTTCTATAAGCTTATGCACGATTAATGCGTGCAGGTGACGCTAGGACGCAGCCATAGCCTCGCCGCAGGTGGAGTGTGCAGTCGAGCTTCTGGAGTTTCTGTTAATTTCATTATCTTGTATTTCACTTTCATACGCATTGTACTCAAAGTTTTTTTTTTTAATAGTGGATTTTGTGATGGTGTTCTTATGGTTTCTGTTCGTGGTTATGCTTATGGTTATGCTCATTACGAATCAAATCATGTTTGAAATCCTCCTTGTAGGATACCAGGATCGGAACCTGGTGTGTGGGTGCTAAGAGCTGAGAATGGAGTACTATGGAGGCTGTTAGCGCCGGATTCAGCGATCAGGAATTTTGTGCGCCCAGTTTTTGAGTTTAGGGTATGACAGAAGTTGATATCAGAGCATAACTTGGCAACAACTTAGAACAACATCACATATTTAGTACAAGTTTAGGTCAATTAGGTTCCGAGTGCGTAACCTTCCGATTTATCCCCTAACATGCCTTCGGGAGTTTTCAAGGATTGATAGGAACCTTTGTTCTTTTCTATAGGACATGCCTCTCAGGAGAGTGACCCGATCGACTCCCGCTCTGCCACCTGAGGCTCCAGTTTTACCACCTGCGGCTCCCGTTCCACCTCCAGAGATCCCTACTCCCCAGCCTGAGGATGTCATTCCTCCACCTGCGACCGGCGCAGATCCGACCGTACCTGTGAGTGCCTCTCAGTTACAACAGATGTTGCAGCCTATGACGGCTGCGCTTCAGAGACAGGGCAGGAGCTTTGTTATTTCACCAGCCCAAGCAAAGAAGGAGCATGCGAGCGCCCTTCTTCGAGAGTTCAGACAGCTCGATCCTCCATGTTTGCAGGGCAAGCCAGATCCGACTACAGCTGAGAGGTGGCGCTCTGATGTGGAGAAGATTTTCGATATGATAGCATGTACTACCCAGCAGCAAGTCCGGTTGGCAGTATTTCTTCTCCAGGGTGAGGCCGAGCACTGGTGGACCTTCATTACCCGTGTTGCAGGACCTGATTATGTCTGGACATGGGAGAGGAGGATTTCATTGATCGATTTGAACAACAGTACTTCCCTGACCACATTCATCGTCAGAGAGCACTGGAATTCGAGACCTTGGTGCAGGGAGACATGTCAGTGGCATAGTACGTGGCTCGTTTTGTGGCGCTATCAAGGTTTGCGCCGTTTTTGGTCGATGACGAGGGATGGAAGGCCCACCGTTTCGAGAATGACTTACGTTACGGTCTTCGAGGCCGTGTTATTGGGCATAAGCTCCCGACCTTTCAGGCGGTAGTATGAAGGGCTCAGATTTATGAGACCGAGTGGTCGGCACACAGAGTGATCGAGATCAGAGGAGAGGTAGGAAGAGGTAGGCCCCCTCTAGTACTTCCCAACAGCATCGATGACCACAAAGATACAGGAGCCACCCATCCATCAGAGCACCAGTAGTACCAGCAGCGCCATTGACATCTCTAGCGCCACCCCATCAACCATTTTCAGGGACCTATTTTAGATGTGTTGGGATAGGGCACCGCATGCATGAGTGCCCCCACCCTCATCTGCAGCAGTCAGGAGGACCACAACAGCCTCCAGCATAGTAGCAACCACATCAGCCTCCAGCACAGCAGCAACAATAGCAGCAGCGACCCCATCAGCAGCAACCGCAACCACCACAACTGCCGAGGCCCCAGTAGCAGCAGAGACAACAGTATAGACCGTCGCTGAGGCAACAACAGCACCAGGGACCTCAGAGAGGACAGAAACCTCCCCAGCCAGCTGAGGCTAGGTTCTATGCAGCTCAGCTGGACCCGCAGTCTTCTGGGGTGTCGTTGAGGGTATATTCCCAGTCTCTACATGCATCGCTTGAGTATTATTTGATTCTGGTGCTTCGTACTCATTCATGTCTAAGGATTTTTGTCGATCGTCTGGATTGCTGACAGAGTCTGCTCGCGAGGGGTTGACCGTATCGACGTCCATGGGGAAGACTACAGTGTTGGGCCATTTTTGTTCAACTTGCCTTGTTCTGGTCGGTGATATCTTCTTGCCCGCCGACTTGTATGTGCTGCCGATGTCTAATTTTGACGTTATCTTGGGCATAGATTGGCTTGGCGAGTACTACACCATCTTGGACTGTTTCACGAGGACAATCACTTTCTGCATACCAGGCTTGCCGTAGTTTCAGTTCTTTGCACAACCCCGAGGAGAGCCGTTATCTTACTTGATGTCCTGCGCCGTTGAGGAGCCTGTTTCCGCTTGTATTGATCAGTGGTCGATTGTTTGTGATTTCCCCAACGTGTTCTAGGAGATTCTGGGATTGCCGTCGCGCCGTCATATTGAGTTCCAGATAGATCTTGTACCTGGTACTGTGCCTATCTCGAAGGCCCATACCGTATGGCACAGATGGAGTTATGAGGGCTGCAATGACAGTTGAACGAGCTGCTTGAGTTGGGATTCATACGTCCGAGCAGTTCTCCATGGGGAGCGCAAGTACTCTATGTCAGGAAGAAGGATGGCTCGTTGAGGCTCTACGTGGATTACCGCGACTCAACCGGGTCACGATCATGAACAAGTACCCGCTCTCGAGGATAAATGATTTGTTTGATCAGCTGCAGGGTGCACAGTTCTTTTCGAAGATTGACCTGCGTTCCAGTTATCATCAGATTCAGGTCCTAGAGGAGGACATCCCGAAGATAGCTTTTAGGACGCGTTATGGTCATTTTGAGTTTCAGGTCATGTCCTTCGAACTGACCAACGCACCCGCGGTTTTCATGCAGTTGATGAAAGAGGGCTTCCGTCCATATCTTGATAAGTTTGTTGTGATTTTCATCGACGACATTCTGATATATTTGAGGACCCGTGAGGATCATATGGAGCATTTGGAGATCGCATTGCAAACCCTCAATGCCCACCAGCTGTATGCGAAGATGAAGAAGTGCGAGTTCTGGTAGGAGGATGTGAGATTCCTCGGTCATGTGGTGAAGATGGAGGGTGTCGTAGTAGACCCCTCGAAGGTTGAGGTAGTGCGTCATTGGGGCCATCCTATGACTGCATCCGAGATCCGTAGTTTTCTTGGTTTAGCGGGCTATTACCGGCGTTTCATTGAGGGTTTATCCTGTATCGTAGCCCCGTTTACCAGGTTGACTCGAAAGGGCATAGAATATATTTTGGAGCGATGCCTGTGAGCGAGCATGTATGGAGTTAAAGAACCGTCTGACATCTACTCTTGTCCTCACTCTTCTCTCTGGGAGAGATGGATTTGTTGTATTTACCGATGCCTCACGTATTGGTTTAGGTGTTGTCCTGATGCAGCACGGCAGGCCTGTAGCCTTCGCGCCTCGTTAGCTCAAGGTCCATGAGCTGAACTACCCCACACATGATTTGGAGCTGGTAGCAGTCGTCTTCGCACTGAAGATGTGGAGACACTATCTCTATGGGGTCAAGTTCGAGCTCTTCTCTGACCACAAGATCTTGAAGTACTTATTTTCTCAGTCCGAGCTGAACATGAGGTAGAGACGCTGGATTGAGCTCCTTAAGGACTATGATTTTGATCTACAGTACCACCCAGGCAAGGCGAATGTGGTGGCGGATGCCCTCAGTCGTCAGCCACGAGGCCTGGTGGCACACGTGATGATTCAGGAGTGGAGGATGCTCGAGGATATAGCAGAGTACGACTTCGATTTTGGTCTGCAGTCTTCTATCATTCAGTTATCGAGCCTATCGATTCAACCTTCTCTTATCGCAAGGGTGATCGAGGGTCAGCAGACAGACGAGTCGTTATAGGACTACCGAGCAGAGGCAGCATTTGAAAGTCAGACAGATTGACAGATTGGTTCTGATGGGCTTTAGAGGCCAATTGTGCTTCCCGGATATTCCTGAGTTGCACAGAGATCTTATGATCGAGGCACATCGATCGCAATTTTCTATCCACCATGGCTTGACGAAGATGTATCGTGATATAAAGCAACAGTATATTTGGGTAGGGATGAAGCACCAGATCGTCAGTTTTGTGGCCGAGTGTGACACATGCCAGCGTGTCAAGGCTGATCATCAAAGACCTCCTAGTCCATTGCAGCCGTTGAGCATCCCGATGTGGAAGTGGGAGCATGTATCTACCGATTTTATCATGTGTTTGCCGAGGACTCAGTACGGTCATGACGCCATCTAGGTCGTCGTTGATCGTCTGACAAAGTCGACACACTTTCTTGCGATTCGTGTGACTTGGCCTTTGGACCGGCTTGCGAGATTACTCATCGAGGAGGTTGTGAGACTACACTGCGTTCCAATCTCGATCGTTTCTGACCGGGACCCGAGGTTCACGTCTTAGTTTTGGGAGAGCTTTCAGAGAGCGATGGAGTCTGTTTTGTAGCTCAGCACCACGTATTATCCGCAGACCGATGGCCAGACCGAGAGGGTCAACCAGATCCTTTAGGATATGCTTTGGGCCTATGCGATTGATTTCGGGGGTAGCTGGGATGAGCATCTGCAATTGGCCAAGTTTGCATACAATAACAGCTATCAGGCGACCATTGGCATGACTCCTTTTGAGGCATTGTATGGTAGACCGTGCAGATCTCCGAGTTGTTTGACCAAGGTTGAAGAGCAGCGTCTCCTAAGTCCCGAGCTTGTGCAGCAGACGTCAGAGGTTATCGATATCATCAGGTAGAGGATGTGCAGAGATCAGAGCCGGCTGAAAAGTTTTGCTGATCGTCAACGTCATCCCTTAGAGTTTGATGTTGGGGACAGAGTGTATCTCAAGGTGTCACCCATGAAGGGCGTAGTTTAATTTCGAGCGAAGGATAACCTTGTCCTGAGTTTCATAGGACCTTTCGAGATCACTCGGCACGTTGTCACCGCGGCTTATCGGCTTGTCTTGCCATCTCAGTTGTCTAGTGTCTACAACATTTTCCATGTCTCTATGCTGAGGAAGTGTGGGTCAGACATCGTTCCAGTTATTGATTAGCAACCGTTAGAGGTTCGTGAGGACGCTTCTTACATTGATCAGCCAGTTCGTATCCTTGATCGGAAGGAGCAGGTCCTCCGGACCAAGGTCATTCCCTTGGTGAAGGTTTAGTGGGGTCACCATTCTGTTGATGAGGCGTCTTGGGAGCGTGAGGCTGAGATTCGGGAGCGCTATCCCCATCTCTTTGATGATTGATTATATGTTGTATCTTGTATGATATCTTCGATTTTATATGACGATGCCTTGTTTCCTCTTCTATTATGAGTTATGTTTACTTGTAATAATTGTGTAAATTTCGAGGACGAAATTTTTATTTGCAAGGGAGAGTTGTAAGACCCGTATCCTAGTCTGTACTGTTCTGTAGGCTTCTGCGGTCCTCTCGACCAAATTTCGGCAACCCTCAACCCGTATCCGACGTTTGCGTGCGATCCTAAGCCGAGTCCTACATACCAAAGTCAGCTGGAACCGAAACCTATACCGTGGCGACTGTGCCGTCGCCGCAATTCCAACACCTCGCTCGCACACCGATCCGCTACTCGGGCTAGAAGATGTGGGCCCACGTTCATTTAGAGGAAAAAAATGTCGCGTGTTACGAGTTTGAAGGGAATCTCTATAACATGTCCCATCAATCAATCAAGTCAAGTACACACCTACCCCAAGTACAACAACCCATCCCTTCCCATTCCCAAAGTCAACTCTCTCTCTCTCTCTCTCTCTCTCTCTCTCTCCATCCATCCCTTTTTTAAATCACCCATCACACATCACCCATCATCTCATCCATATCATCCCATCATCTCTCTCTCCCTCATTTCTCAAACCTCCCAAGCAACCCAAAATACCACATGTCCAAGCTCCTCTCTCCCAAGCCAAGTGTGGCCCATCTTCTCATCTCCCATCTCAACCTTCTAATACCCATCAACCTCCACAATAGTTGAAGGCAAGGAGCTAAGGAGGCTAAGGGACCAAGGAGGAGTACAATAGGTGGGTGATCCACCATTGATTCTTATATTAGGGTCCACTTGTTGGTGAGACCCATTTTGAGGTATGTGATGTAACCATGAGGGGCTCATAGTGGCGGGGTCCCTCTATCACCGTCTCTCTCTCTCTCTCTCTCTCTGCATGATGATGATGAAGAAGGGGTGTGTGGCCCATCTGGTGTGTGTGTGTGTCCCACAATGAAGCATATATTTTATCCATGACATTCACCTTCATGGGACCCACCTGACGGATGTGTTGGATCTACACCGTCCAGCCCATTAGCGGGCCTGGATGGAAGGAAAAACACAAATATCATGTTGATCTAAACAGGTGGGCCACATCCATATGGGACCCACCCTGATGCCTGTGTTTATCCATGCCGTCCAGCGTCCCTGGATGCTGGACGTGATGGTAGCAAGGTGTGGCTAACATGGAGTGCGTGTACTGACTTGGGTGTTGTCTAACAATATATATATATATATATATATATATATTGAGCTTTTGGGGTGGACTGCTCATGCTATCCCCACCTTGATGTAAGGATCAAATCCATGCCGTCCATCATACTTCTTAGCTCATTTCATGCGTTGAGCCGAAAAATGAAGCCAATTTAACTATCTGGCGAGCCATAACATAGAAACAGTGTTTACTACCATTGAAACCCACCCTGATGTTTTTGTACCACAGAACACATCGAATATTGGGCTTGATGGGTTTATCTTGATATGTAGAAGACAATGGGTGGGGTGGATTTTTCTAATGCGGGCCCACCTATGAAAAACCCTTAGAAAATAAAAATAATAATAATAATATATAATAGTAGTAGCAAGCGATGTTGCTGCTGATCGTCGGGACGCAGCAGCGTCCAACACTTGACGTGCATGGGCCAGGGACCGTGGGCCCCACTGTGATGTGGGTTGAACATCAACACCGTGCATTAGGTGTGCCCCTTTTCAAACGGTGCCCCCCCCCCCCTTAAATCAGCCGTGTATCAAACTCAGGTGGCCCACATCACATGAAATAGTAGGATTGAACGGCTACCATTGAAACCCTTTTTGGGATTGTCACAAAAGTTTTGGATCATTATAAAATTTATTTTTCCTCTTCAACTAGGTCTACGTGACCATATCAACAGATTGGGTGGAAAATAAACATTATGGTGGGCCCCACGTGGGACGCACTGATGTAATAGTTATCCACACCTTTCATCAGTGTGGACCCCCACCATAAGGTATGTGATTTATCTATGTCGTCCATCCCTATGGGATCCACCATGATGCATGTGTTGCATCCAAGTAGTCCAACCATTTTGAAAGCTCATTTTATGTCATGAGCTAAAGATGAGTTAGATCTATAGTTCAAGTAGACCCCACCATTTAAAATAGTGGGAATAGTGAGATTCACCGTTTAAACTTCTTAAGGGCCATGGTAGTTCTGATCAAGCTAATGTTTTTGCTTTCACTTCATTTATTTCCATGAAAATTTATGAATAGGTCGGATCTCAAAACC
The DNA here is from genome assembly GCA_021015155.1 of Magnolia officinalis. Taxonomy (NCBI): domain Eukaryota; kingdom Viridiplantae; phylum Streptophyta; class Magnoliopsida; order Magnoliales; family Magnoliaceae; genus Magnolia; species Magnolia officinalis. The sequence goes on from JAJHSJ010000007.1 coordinate 53,143,025, forward strand.
ATACATAATGGTGGGCCCTATAGTATTTTTAATGTGTAAATCATTGTCGCCACTATTCTTTGGAGTGTGGTCCAGTTGATCTTTTGATATGATTCATATATATATATATATATATAAGGCAATATGATTAGGCCCATCTTGATGTATTTGTGGTCGTCCGTTAAGGCCCACTTTGATATACATAAGGCCCATGTGATGTGGCCCATTTGAGGTATTTGAAGCCCTTGGGTCGAGTCCTAACGAGATGTACATAAGGCCCATTGCAATATTTGATTCCACCATGGTTTATGTAATAATGTTCATGGCAGTCCGTGCCTTGGGAGCAATGATGGTTTGACGTCCACATTGTAAGAGCAATGATTGTTAAATGTACGCATTGTAACTCTCCCTAGGACCCATTGATAGGCCCATACTTGTAGTGTGTAGGCCGTCTAGGCCCATCTTCGTTATGAACGAAGTCCACCACCATATAACATATTTGGTATAGATCCATGATTCATGCTCATACGCATCATATGTATGCTTGATATGAGGAGTGACTGATCATAACATATGCCTTCAGGCTTATTGTTTATGGGCTCCCTGATAGGCGGAGTTGCCCTACATGAGCGCACGGTACGCGCATGATTGCTGCATGACTAGTAGTGTGATTCATACACTTCGCATTTGTATGACATGATTTCTATACGCCCTAGCGACATCAAGACTATGACCTCCACAAACACTCGTGGATGGTAGGATTGGACACCAAAAATATTGTTACAAAGCATCGGGGCGCCATAGATGTCCCTGGGTGAAAATCTCTAAACCCGATGGTACCAGAGGATGACTTCAACGTCGAGACTGAGTGGATATATAAGTGCACGAGGGTCGATTACCAGGAGGCCGCGTCTCCCACTGTGTCGTGGTCAATTGAAAAGGGGTGTGGCCTTACTCGCCCGAGTGTAGGGGGCAATTCTAGGCTGAGTTTGACCAGCTCGTGAATGGATCCGCTGTCGACGTGCCGGATAGATATTGGCAGACTATTGGCCAGGCGGATAATGAGGTTTCTTACGCTTACTTGGACTACGCACCTGGGAAAGGGAAAGTGCTATTTGGAGTGGACTAAACCCCGGTGATTATCCCAAATGAGAACTGTACTGATATTGGTTGAGCTCTACGAGGATTTGGATGAGGATTGGCATGCTTGAGTTACATCTCGCATCGCATGGTCTCGATATGGCCGATAACATTCATATCTTACACCGCATAGTTGTAACATCCCGGATTTTTGTCAACCTGCGATTATACGTTCTTAGGCAATGGGTCGATCCTAACACCTTATTAACTTGTCAGAACTCAATCCCAAAGTCTAAAATCGTTTCTTAACCCATTTCCTTCACAAATCTCACTTTCACTACCTTGTTCTTTAAACGTCTCTAAGTACTTTCATATTAGGCATGAATCCTAACGTTTAGGTGATGAAGAATAATGCTTTAGAAATCTCTACAAAGAGCCTAGTGCCACCTCAGACAGAAATTACTTAGGACTAAATCCTTTACAAATTAGGCGAGAATTAGCCAGTGTTAAACTAGAGTACCTGTGAAATTAGCACCAATCACTTTAAATACGATCTGCAAGACCCAAAACTTGTAGAATCATTGACGCTAGGTTACCCTAAAATCTAAGATCAATCTCATTACCCGGCTGCTCTCGGGAGCATCTCGAAACTCCGTATCAGATCTGGACCGCACGTCGGAAGTCCGATTAACACAAAGTTAAAGAATTAGGACCGCATGTCGGAAGTCCGATTAACACGAAGTTAAAGAATTAGGACCGCCTTGCTGGGCTTGACAACCATCTCGGAAATCAAATCCAGATAGTATCCCAGTGCAATTTGCTTGAGCTCGGAGCGGGGAGTGTGAGAAATGTGAAATTAATTCAAAATAAAATATAAATTTATGAAATGTGGCACCTCTCGCTTGCGGATCAGTATTAAGCAACCAGACCGTCAGAATCAGACCAAATTACACCCTCGGATCAGGGAAATTTCTCCAAACATATCCATGTACTCGGAATCTCCGATCGAGATCCACTGACCGTTGAAATGAAACTGGTCCGCCTCGCGTGATCTGAGAACCCTACTGGAACGAAAACTTAATTTGACCTAGATCCATAGTCTGTGAGCTTAAGTCCGACCTTTGGCTCAAGGGGGCCGCCAGAAGTCCTCCGTTGAGCTGAAACGGGACCACTTTGGTTATAACCTAAGTATACCTTGACCTGGAGTCTGTTTTGGTGAGTTTTGGGGCTATATAAGGACCTTAAACCCTCTCTCATTTCAGCCATCCAAAATTGAGAACAAACCTAGGAAAAGAGAGAGAAAAGAGAGAGAAAGTGAGAGTGAAGTGGGAGCATCTCCCTACCATGCTTCCCTGCTGCTATACGTGTTTAATCGCCTCGTTCTAATCGCTTTTCCGGCAATTCCGGCTCCATTTCTAGGTAAGAAACCCTAACCCTAAACTGATTTGGGGTTTTGATAGTTGTAGGTTATGAAATATCTAACCTATTTCGTTCTATAGGTTGCCAAACTGTCGTATACAGAAGCTTAGTAATTGTATCGACTCCGTTACGATTCTACTGCAAAAGGTGTGGACTTTAGGTGTATAGGTTATGGTTTTCAACTCTTTCAATGTCAGATAATGATAGATTCATGATCTGCATGCAATTGCACATGTACAAAGTGCTATCTGTTTTCCGTTTCGATTAAAGATGAAGAATATGAAATTTTACATACTCTAGGTATTTGTAGAAAGTACCGTATACGTATAAATTTTGGAAATGTGTTTGCCATGTTTATTTGCTGTATGAATATATTATATATGGATAAAATACTTATTTGGTGAAAGGGTTCGCCCTAATACATGTTTTTGCTAATATACACTATGTATGTTAAAATAGTGTATTCTAAGTTTTTGTGAAAATGACCGAATGAATATAGAATTCTCATTTGTGCTCGCCATGACTAATTGTCATGGATATATGATTGTTATATTGGCGATACCCCCCTTTGACGAAAGAATTTGCCCTAAATTACACCACGGCCAATATACACTATATATGCTAAAATGTGTAGCCCAAGTATTTGTGGAAATGACTAAAGGAACATGGAACTTGGATTCCTGTTGCCATGACTATCCGTCGTGGGTGCACGAGTGTTATATTTGGGGCAACTCCCTAGTGAAAGGATTTGGCCTTATACCTATGTGATCAACATACGTCATGTATGTTGATGTATGTAGTTTAAAGTGTTTGTTGAAATGACTAAATAAATATGGATTTATGATTTATACCTACCAAATGTATTGAATGTAAGAACATGATTGATGTGTATGCGACAACTCCTTGCTATAAGGATTTGTCCTATTCTATGTTGGAATCAACATACGTTATATATGTTGGAGTGGTGTAGTTTAAGTGTTTGCTAAAATGCCTGTGTGAGAAATTGTGTGACGAACTAAGTTTAATAGAGTGTTGAGATATGATTCTCAACTTCCTTAACTATGTGTATGATTTCTATAGATATCTGTGTGGGTAACAGCCCGAATTTTTCCCAACTTGGAATTAGACGTCCTTAGGCGATGGGTCAATCCTAACACTGGTTTAACTTCTCAAACACTCAATTAAAGTCTCAAATCCCTTTTCAAACCATTTTCTTTACAAATCTCACCTTTCACTACCTCGTTCTTTAAATCCTTCTAAGTACTTTCCCATTAGACACTATCTTAAAGTTTAGGTGATGAAGAACAATACTTAAACTAAACATTGCTACAAAGGACTATGTACCACCTCAGACCGAAATCTCCCAGGACTAAATCCTTTAGAAATTAGGCTAGAATTAGCTAGTGTTAAACTAGGGTGCCTATAAAATTAGCACCAATCGCTTTAAATACGATCTGCAAGACCCAAAACTTGTGGAATCATTGACGCTAAGTTACCATAAAATCTAGGATCAATCTCATTACCCGGCTGCTCTCGGGAGCATCTCGAAACTCCGTATCAGATTTGGACCGCACGTCAGAAGTCCGATTAACACAAAGTTAAGGAATTAGGACCGCCCTGCTGGGCTTGACAACCATCTCGGAAATCAAATCCAGATAGTGTCCCAGCGCTATTCGCTTAAGCTCGAAGCGAGGAGTGTGAGAAATGTGAAATTAATTCAAAATAAAATAGGAATTTATGAAATCTGGCACCTCTCGCTTGCGGATCAGTATTAAGCAACCAGAATGTCAGAATCAGACCAAATTATACCCTCGGATCAGGGATAATTCCCCAAACATAACCATGTACTCGGAATCTCCGATCGAGATCCGCTGACCGTTGAACTGAAACTGGTCCGCCATGCGTGATCTGAGAACCCTACTGGAACGAAAACTTAATGGAACCTAGATTCATAGTCTATGAGCTTAAGTCTGACCTTTGGCTTAAGGAGGCCCGCTAGAAGTTCTCCGTTGAGCTGGAACAGGTCCGCTTTGGTTATAAGCTAAGTATACTTTGACCTAGAGTCTATTTCGGTGAGTTTTTAGGTTATATAAGGACCTTAAACCCTCTCTCATTGCAGCCATACGAATTTGAGAGAAACCCTAGAGAGGGAAGAGAGAAAAGAGAGAGAAAGTGAGAGAGAAGTGGGAGAATCTCCCTGCCACTCTTCCCTGCTGCTATCCATGCTCAACCGCACCATTCTCATCACTTTCCCGGCGATTCTGACTTCGTTTCTAGGTAAGAAACCCTAACCCTAATCTGTTTTGGGGTTGTATAGGTTGTAGGTTATGAAATAGCTAACCTATTTCGCTCTATAGGTTGCCAAACTGCTGTATACGGAAGCTTAGCAAACCTATCGTATTCTTTACGATTCTACGATAAAAGGTGTGGACTTTAGGTATATAGGTTATGGTTTTCAACGCTTTCAATGTCAGATAATGATGGATTCATGATCTTCATGCAATTGTACATGTGTAAAGTGCTTTCTGTTTTCCATTTCGATTAAAGATGTAGAATATGGAATTTTACATATTCTAGGTATTCGTAGAAAATACCGTATATGTATAAATTTTGAAAATGTGTTTGCCATGATTATTTGTTGTATGAATATATGATATATGGATAAAATACTTATTTGGCGAAAGGACTCGCCCTAATACATGTTTTGCTAATATACACTATGTATGTAGAAATAGTGTATTGCAGAAAGTACCGTATACGTATATATTTTGGATACGTGTTTGCCATGATTATTTGTTGTATGAATATATCATATGTGCGTAAAATACTTGCTTAACGAAAGGACTCGCCCTAATACACGTTTTACTAACATACACTATGTATGTTGAAATTGTGTATTTTAAGTGTTTGTGAAAATGCTTGTGAGAGTATGTGTTTGGATGATGGTGCCTTAGGTAGGTGTTGAGATGGGATTCTCAACTACTTTAGAGACATGTATGATTTCCTCCATGTGGTAGTTTACTTTAACCACTTACTTATGAAATATATGTGTTTGTATTCCTATTTATACACTATGTATGTTGAAATTGTGTATTCTAAGTGTTTGTGAAAATGCTTGTGAGAGTAAGTGTTTGGATGATGGTGCCTTAGGTAGGTGTTGAGATGGGATTCTCAACTACTTTAGAGGCATGTATGATTTCCTCCATGTGGTTGTTTACTTTAACCACTTATGAAATATATGTGTTTGTATTCCTATTTATATAGTGTTTTATAATATGCTTTATAACATGCTTTATAACATGTTTTATAACATGCTTTATGACATGTTTGTTAACATGCTTGAATTACTTTGTTTATTATGCTTTACACCACATGTTATGAGTAAGGATTGATTGAGTTTGGGACTATGTCTATGTCCAGACAATCGGTACCAGACTTGAGATCGTGGTTGAGATTCATGTCGCCACGAAAGATGTATTTGACGAACCCGGGTCATATTTCAGTTGGCGATAGTGGTTAGGCCACACGAAGTGCTTATGCACTTCATGTCGTTCAGTTGATTGTGCGCTCGAGCTAGTCAGGCTCGTCAAGTAACCCGATGTGTCTAATATATGTTCACCATGTTTGGTCGCTATTGCTTGAACCTAGGGTACCAAACTTACCAGTGGAATCCCGTTAACCATGGTACCTCGATCCGCTAAGACTCATGAGCCGGGCATGGTGGTATGGGACACCGTGGTCGACCTGTCGACCTACGCTGGGGTCACGTGCCTCCCCGTAGTGACCAATGAGCAACCAGACTCGTGAGCCGATTATGGTGGTATGGGACACTATATTCGTGTTGTCGGCCTACACTGGCGTAGCCTGGCTGTGGTCCTCAGTCGGGTTGCATCCGGGTCCCATTGTCAATAAGTGGACTGGTCGGGCTTCGAAAATAGACTGCCAGTTGGTAGGACGTTAGTGGAGTGACCTCGAGCATACTCTGAATTTGCGGTGAGGTGACGCGTTTTGCCGCAGTGTATAGAGTATGAAACTAGGCCTGTATCTGTATAGTGATGAATCATTAAAAAGGTGATGGGGGAGTGGTGTAGCCTTTGTGCGTAACAGCCCTGACAGCCTTTGCAGCGACCTAGAAAACACACCATCGTCTGAGATTAACTAGGACTGATGACCCTAGAATGGATCATGTTTCGGAATGATACAAGGGAGGTACCTTAGTTTCCCAATCCTGCTGCTTGAAATGGACTAATAATAACTCGATAATCATGCTCATCATGCATTGCATGTGCCTGGAAGATGTGGATCACTGAGGAATGCAAGTATACCGCGAACGTAAGATGGTGTCGCACGAGGGAGTGTGTGGTGAGGGCATACATCATGTCATTTCATACTTGCATTAAATAAGAGTAGTTAGAATTGTTTAATTGTACTATTTTATCATTATTGCTTGACTGAATTGATAACATATTAACCTATGCTTTATTGTTCCACTGAGTTGGCCACTCATTCTCACATTACGGGATGGTGTTTTAAAACACCCACCAGACCCTGTATCAGATGCAGGTATCACTGGAGCACAGGAGACTGAGCCCGACTTCTATGACGATCAGGAGGAGTTCTCCTACATGCAGTTCGCTGGAGGCTTCGCATAGGCTGTCCAGTGCTATGGGGCTACAGGGTTGATAATTCTAGTTGTACTATTTTGACATTTTGATTCAGAACCAACATGTATATATACGGTGACTCAGTTAGTGTTCATACTCTGGAGATCAAGAATGTTTTGTTTTATATATATCTATATACACCTTTCAGTCTTCCGCTTATGTTTTATACATGGATCTGGAGTATGAATTACTGTTTTGGTAGAATCTCACTCATGTTTATTGTACTATCACAGACAACATTTAATCAACATTATCTATGTTGCATAAGTGATGTTCTGGAACTCGAGAGTTGAGTTACTACTCGACCCTCGATTTTTCGGGATGTTATAGTGTGATTAGGAATTGAATATGTATAAACTCATGCTTATATTGTATTTCATAACATGCTCAACTGATTACATGATTTTATCTGTGTAATGCATATGTTTAAATTCATGTTTATGTTGTATTCCATAAGAGCCGTTAAAAGGGTGATAGGGGAGTGGTGTAACAAGTGCGTGCAATAGCCCTAGCAGCCCTAAGCGGATATTATCAGACTTTGATTATATGATTTAAATCTTGATCCATTACTGCTTTAACTATCTGCAATTGAATGTGCTTGGGGCTATTGTATAGTCCAGGCAATCGACAACGAAACTGAATTCGTGGTTGAGATTCAGTCGCCATGAGAGATGTGTTTGACGAACCCGAGTCATACTTCGGTTGGCGATAGTGGTTGGCCACATGAAGTGCTTATGCGCTTCATATCGTACAACTTGTTGTGCGCTCGAGCTAGCCGAGCTTGTCAAGTAACTCGATCTGTCTTATGTATGTTCTCCATGTTTGGACGCTACTGTTTGAACCTAGGGTACCAAACTTACCAGTGAAATCCCGTTAACCATGGTACCTCGATCCGCTAAGACTCATGAGCTGGGCATGGTGGTATGGGACACTGTGGTCGAGCTGTCAGCCTACGTTGGGGCCACGTGCCTCCCCGTAGTGACCATTGAGCAACCAGACTCGTGACCCAAATACAGTGGTATGGGACACTGTATTCGAGCTGTCAACACCTACGGCGAAAGTCGAATACGGTGAGACCTATATTCGTGCTGACGAGTGACGAGCCCTTCGTAGTGTCTTCGAGTATACTCTAAGGTTTGTGATTGGCGATGAGCCCTTTGCAGCAACTAGAGCATGAGTTGAGCCGAGTACGGTGAGACCTGTATTCGAGCTGACGGCCAACGATTGAGCCGAGTACGATGAGACCTGTATTCGAGCTGATGACCAGCAATTGAGCCGCATACGGTGAGATCTGTATCCGTACTGACAGGTGACGAGCCCTTTATGATGCCTTCGCGATGCCTCTCAAACCATAATATCGTATGAGACTAACTAGGACTGACGACCTTAGAATGGATCATGTTTGGGAATGATACAAGGGAGGTACCTTAGTTTCCCAATACTGCTGTTTGAAATGGACTAATAATAACTCGATAATCATGCTCATCATCGCATTGCATGTGCCTGGAAGATGTGGAGCACTGAGGAATGCAAGCATGCCGTAAACGTAAGATGGTGTCGCATGAGGGTGGTTTGTCAAGGGCATACATCATGACTGCATTCATACTTGCATTAATAAGAGTAGTTTAGAATTGTTTGATTGTACTGCTTTATCATTACTGCTTAACTGTTTTGATAACATGTTAACCTATGCTTTATTGTTCCACTGAGTTGATCACTCACTCCCACGTTACGGGACAGTGTTGTACACACCAACCAGATTTGTTGAGTTTCCGGTGATGGCGATGCTTATGAAGCAGAGCGGGACTACTACTATGATGTTGAGGAGGAGTTCTCCTACATGTAACTCTCTGACAGGTCTATGAAGACCTGGTATTGTATTGACAAGGCTATGTACTTGGGATAGAAGACATTACACTTACGCATTTGGTATATTTTAGAATTATACTTGTAATTATTTAACCTGGTAACGTTATCACACTCTGGAGACTCACCACAGTTTATATATTTTATTTATCTATCACAGTCTTCCGCTTGCTATCTCACTTGTCTCTGGAGTATGATATGTTGTTTTGGCTTAATCTCACTCATGTTTAATGCACTAATACAGACAACATTCAATCATCATTCATTTTGTTGTATAAGTGATGCATTGGAACTCGGGAGTTGAGTTTATGCTCGACCCCTGAATTTCAGGGCGTTACAAGATGGTATTAGAGCATGATTTGGATTAAACCGGACTTGGGTTATGGTCACACGACGCACTCTGACGCACTCTGACTTAGGAGGGAGTGACGAAACGTAGAAACCGACATACGATTTTCCAAATTCGTCGAATGGCGAAACCAACCGAAATCGACCGTTGAGATTGGGCCCGTACACACCCATGATCACGTGAATCGATCCCGAACTACTTCTAGGCCGTCAGTCGACGGGTTTGAGTCGTTCCCCAGACATGAATGCCCTTAGGTTGTGGGTCAACCACAACACCTTACACTTAATTGCAAAGCCTAGAACCCTTTTATCCAATTCCTTCAAAATCTCTCCTTGCACCACTTCATTCTTCAATTTTTTCTAAGTCTTTTCATACTAGACATAAATCCTAACGTATAAATGATGAAGAATAATACTTAAACAAAAATTTACTATAAATAGTAAATATATATATATAAATTAGACCTTTGACCATTCAAAATTTGGAATCTAACCAAATAAATTGGTTAATTGGATAGATTAGCTCCTCCTACCCCAAAATCATATGCCACACATCATATAAACTCATTCCGGTTTGGAACTTGGGCCCGAAAATGCCTCAAATGGAGTCGGGGGCCACAATATGAAATCCGGAGGGACCCGGGACAGACGTGGGGTGTCATTGGCACCTTAGGAGGGTGGTGAACACCGCCCTAGTGAAGAGGGACCACGGCGGAACCGCGGTCAGGTTGGGCCGGGCTGGTCGGGCCGGTGCTGGTCTTGGTTGGCCCGACCCATGGGCAAGTGTGGTGCATGTGAAATTTTGGGGGGACCACTTTTTCACGTCGTTTTGCCCCTCTCTCTCTCAAACACTCCTCCAAGCCCCCTTTTCTCTTTACGGTTGCTATTTTCTCTCTCAAAGCTCCCTTTCATTCACTCGTTCCGTCATTTTCTATCACAACCCATTCATCTCCATCGTTCATAGCAATCCCTACCTCCCTATCCTCTCCATTCTCTTTCATTTGGGCTCTTACATGCCCCATTTGGAGCTCAAAAATGTGTAAGCTCCCTAACCCATCCTAGCTTTCCATTTTTCATTTTTAATCACTGTCTTTTGGGCCTTTACAATCCCTATTGAGGCTCAAGTCTGTGGAGAACCAAAAACTCCAGCCCCCGTTTTCCCCTTATCCTCATTTTCCATGGTTCTTTCCGAGCTTGTACGACCATTTTCTCCGATGTCTAGTCATCCAAACTGTTGTCTTGAAGTTTGCATGGGTTACCGTCTTTGGATGTTTTTGTTTTCATGTTGATGGGTGTAGTAGTTGGTAGAATGTTTTAGATGTTTGAGGACGTTTAGGGCTCGTTCGGCCAAATTGCATTAGGTGAGTTTAAGGTGGATAGAATTGTAAGTAACAATTAATGTATGTGTAAGGTATGGCCCCTAGATTGGGTGTATCCCATGTTTTCTGACACCATGTTTAGAATGTACGCAATTAAAAATAAATTCCGAGATTTCCTTTCAAATAACATTTAGAAATTCATTATCCTGGGATTTGGAAATCCCATCTCACACTTTCCCACACAAGGCTCATTTTTCAAAGCCTATACCATTAATTTTAATCCCCACCCACCCTCCTACCAAACATGTCATTCCCAATCCTGAAGTAGGATTAGTAATGTAGTCCCATTTAGTACGACTTAAGACCACTGGCCAAATAGGCCCTTAGAGTTTTGGACCTAGAGTGGTGCTCCTAGATTTCGACAGACATGACCATGTAGGAAATCTAACAAATTAATAATGTGAACCTTAGGACCCTCTTAGCTAGTATGAGCATGTGTGTAGTGCTCGAGCATAGTTAAATTTAAGTTCAGGCGACTCAGTTCCAATTAGACAACTTTGACCCTAAGTGATAAAACCCTTTCTTGTATTAGAAATGATGTGAAATCACCTAGCGTATGAGCATAGACTTTGGACTGCACCTATGGATTTCCACTACTCCTAAAATAAGACTAGACTACCGGTTACATTAGAGAATGACAGAAACCGATAGATGTAGCTAGGTCAAATTAATACACCTCTTTGATCTGGGTGGCGCAGCTGAAGCGTGGTGGACCCTACCCCACTGGCCCAGGATCGGAACTGTGCTCGTTGAATACCAATATTATAGAAGCCTTAGCAAGTTCTACTATGAGAAACCGTTTTAGGATGATCTAGTAAGATTTGATTCACTATTTCCTTGGACATAGATAATAATGTAGACTCTCTTAGACTAAGACCTAAAGGGCAACCTTAGAAATAGACAATTTGAGTCTTTCAATGATGGACATTCCCTATGTTTTTAGAGTGATCGGACTACGGAGTTACTAAAATATACAACTGCGAAACATTCGCGGCTTGACCCAATTCTCAATCCTGGGCGATTACCAATGGACTCACTGCTGACGATCAGAAGACTAGGATCCACCAGGATTCAGAAGGGATACGATGAGCTTTCTACCCTGGCCCGGTAGATGATCGATGTATCGGGATCAAGCCCACTATAACCGTCTCTCCGTGTTGGTCAAACATTGAAAACAGCTATCTTACTCTAAATTGTTGGGAATCGTCATCAAGACTCCAAATAGGTAAAGAAATAAATTGTAAAAAACCATCAGGATATGGGAAATGGATAAAGGAATAAGTTTTAAGGGGGGTAGACTAAAATGAACCAGGCTAGTATATACCCTACCACGCGTAGAAACTCGAAATCAATAAAACTTAGGCAAAGAAATAATTAAATCTTTCTTTATTACCCTTAAGCAATTTCGGGGATGAAATTTTGTTTTACGGGGGGTAGATTGTAACATCCCGGATTTTTGCCAACCTGAGATTAGACGTTCTTAGGCAATGGGTCGATCCTAACACCTTATTAACTTGTCAGAACTCAATCCCAAAGTCTAAAATCGCTTTTTAACCCATTTCCTTCACAAATCTCACTTTCACTACCTTGTTCTTTAAATGTCTCTAAGTACTTTCATATTAGGCATGAATCCTAACATTTAGGTGATGAAGAATAATGCTTTAGAAATCTCTACAAAGAGCCTAGTGCCACCTCAGACAGAAATTACTTAGGACTAAATCCTTTAGAAATTAGGCAAGAATTAGCCAGTGTTAAACTAGAGTACCTGTGAAATTAGCACCAATCACTTTAAATACGATCTGCAAGACCCAAAACTTGTAGAATCATTGACACTAGGTTACCCTAAAATCTAGGATCAATCTCATTACCCGGCTGCTCTCGAGAGCATCTAGAAACTCCGTATCAGATCTGGACCGCATGTCGGAAGTCCGATTAATACAAAGTTAAGGAATTAGGACCGCCTTGCTGGGCTTGACAACCATCTCGAAATCAAATCCAGATAGTATCTCAATACAATTTGCTTGAGCTCGGAGCGGGGACTGTGAGAAATGTGAAATTAATTCAAAATAAAATATAAATTTATGTAATCTGACACCTCTCACTTGCAGATCCGTATTAAGCAACCAGACCATCAGAATCAGACCAAATTACACCCTTGGATCAGGGATATTTCCCCAAACATATCCATGTACTCGGAATCTCCGATCGAGATCCACTGACCGTTGAACTGAAACTGGTTCGCCTCGCGTGAGCTGAGAACCCTACTGGAACGAAAACTTAATTCGACCTAGATCCATAGTTTGTGAGCTTAAGTCCGATCTTTAGCTCAAGGGGGGCCGCCAGAAGTCCTCCGTTGAGCTGAAACGGGACCACTTTGGTTATAACCTAAGTATATCTTGACCTGGAGTCTGTTTTGGTGAGTTTTGGGGCTATATAAGGACCTTAAACCCTCTCTCATTTCAGCCATCCTAATTTGAGAAAAAACCTAGGAAAAGAGAGAAAAGAGAGAGAAAGTGAGAGTGAAGTGGGAGCATCTCCCTGTCATGCTTCCCTGCTGCTATACGTGCTTAACCGCCTCATTCTAATCGCTTTTCCGGCGATTCCGGCTCCGTTTCTAGGTAAGAAACCCTAACCTTAAATAGATTTAGGGTTTTGATAGTTGTAGGTTATGAAATAGTTAACCTATTTCGTTCTATAGGTTGCCAAACTGTCGTATACAGAAGCTTAGTAATTGTATCGACTCCGTTACGATTTTACGGCAAAAGGTGTGGACTTTAGGTGTATAGGTTATGGTTTTCAACGCTTTCAATGTCAGATAATGATAGATTCATGATCTGCATGCAATTGCACATGTACAAAGTGCTATCTGTTTTCCGTTTCGATTAAAGATGAGGAATATGGAATTTTACATACTCTAGGTATTTGTAGAAAGTACCGTTTACGTATAAATTTTAGAAATGTATTTGCCATGATTATTTGCTGTATGAATATATTATATATGGATAAAATACTTATTTGGCGAAAGGGTTCGCCCTATTACATGTTTTTGCTAATATACACTATGTATGTTAAAATAGTGTATTCTAAGTGTTTGTAAAAATGACCGAATGAATATAGAATTCTCATTCGTGCTCGCCATGACTAATTATCATGGATATATGATTGTTATATTGGCGATACCCCCCTTTGACGAAAGAATTTGCCCTAAATTACGCCACGACCAATATACACTATATATGCTAAAATGTGTAGCCCAAGTGTTTGTGGAAATGACTAAAGGAACATGGAACTTGGATTCCTGCTTGCCATGACTATCCGTCGTGGGTGCACGCATGTTATATTTGGGGCAACTCCCTAGTAAAAGGATTTGGCCTTATGAAAAGGCCTAGCTATATGTCCTAGAGGGAGGGCGAATAGGACAATGCCAAATAAAACTTATAACAACGGAATTAAAAAGAATATGATAGCCAAAATAAATCACAATGCAGGAAAGTAAAACAACCTCAAAATTCAGATCTTGAGAGGTTGATATAAATGTTGTTCTAAGGACAACCTTACACCAAAAACCAGAGTTTATGGTAGGACAACCTTATTTCTAGAAAGATCTTTGTATCAAATCTCAAACCAAAGAGGAATACAGAAATAAACACAAACTGAACTGAAATAAATTGTAATCACAAATGTATTGTTCTAGGGACAGCCATACACCATAAAAATGGCAGGGCAACCTTGCTGGAACAACTTTAAAGGAAATTGAATATCAAGCTGATAAAGGAATAACAGAAAATAAATTCTAAACTATTACAAAATTCCCACAATGCTTGAATTAAATGATTACAATATTCACCACCATACATACATCCCACAAATGAATAATTAAAGATTAGAAGTATAAATCATTCAACCACAACACAAGGAATTATAGTGGTTCGCTGTGTGTTCACCAACTGTTAAACAACAGCCACACAGAATGCTACTCCACTCCTAATATCCAAATTTTGTAACAAACTCACGACTGATCGAGGAATTTCTTAGACTGGTCGAAGCAAAGCTAAGACTAGTCGAAGAAGGCCTAGGACTAGTCGAAGAACAGACCAAACTCATGTAAAATAAACATCCGACTTATGTATCCAAAGTGACCTACTCCTAAGGTCAACCTAAGGTCAGTCAAACCTCAAACATGAAGTAAGGACATTGAAACATTAGGAACAAGTGACCTTGAAGTTTAAGCTTTGAAGTCTTGATGTAGTTCAATCTTGAAATCTTGATGTAGTTCAATCTTGAAAGTGTCTTAAGTTCTTTACGAACTGCCTTGTACTCTTCTCGAAGTCTTGTATTCTTGAGTCATGTCTTGTGAGCAGTTCTTGCAGTTAAGGTTGATCTTTGTACTTGTGAGCTTTGCTTGTTGTGAGCTTTTCTTGTTCATGAATGTTGATCTTTGAGAGAGCGTCACTTATGCAAGTTATATAACAGTGATTTTGGCACTACAAATTTGACAACAGACAGGGATATAAACTATAGCACTTACACCTTATACCTATGTGATCAACATACGTCATGTATGTTGATGTATGTAGTTTAAAGTGTTTGTTGAAATGACTAAATAAATATGGATTTATGATTTAAACCTGCCAAATGTATTGAATGTAAAAACATGATTGATGTGTATGTGACAACTCCTTGCTATAAGGATTTGTCCTATTCTATGTTGGAATCAACATACGTCATGTATGTTGGAGTGGTGTAGTTTAAGTGTTTGCTAAAATACCTGTGTGAGAAATTGTGTAACGAACTAAGTTTAATAGGGTGTTGAGATATGATTCTCAACTTCCTTAACTATGTGTATGATTTCTATAGATATTTGTGTGATTAGGAATTGAATATGTACAAACTCATGCTTATGTTGTATTTCATAACATGCTCAACTGATTGCATGATTTTATCTGTGTAATGCATATGTTTAAATTCATGTTTATGTTGTATTCCATAAGAGCCGTTAAAAGGGTGATAGGGGAGTGGTGTAACGAGTGCGTGCAATAGCCCTAGCAGCCCTAAGCGGATATTATCAGACTTTGATTGTATGATTTAAATCTTGATCCATTACTACTTTAACTATCTGTAATTGAATGTGCTTAGGGCTATTGTATAGTCCAGGCAATCGACAACAAAACTGAATTCGTGGTCGAGATTCAGTCACCATGAGAGATGTGTTCGACGAACCCGAGTCATACTTCGGTTGGCAATAGTGGTTGGCCACATGAAGTGCTTATGCGCTTCATATCATTGAACTTGTTGTGTGCTCGAGCTAGCCGAGCTCGTCAAGTAACCCGATCTGTTTTATGTATGTTCACCATGTTTGGACGCTACCGTTTGAACCTAGGGTACCAAACTTACCAGTGAAATCCCGTTAACCATGGTACCTCGATCTGCTAAGACTCATGAGCCGGGCATGGTGGTATGGGACACCGTGGTCGAGCTGTCGGCCTACGCTGGGGCCACGTGCCTCCCCGTAGTGACCATTGAGCAACCAGACTCGTGAGCCGAATACGGTGGTATGGGACACTGTATTCGAGCTGTCGACACTTACAGCGAGAGCCGAATACGGTGAGACTTGTATTCGTGCTGATGGGCGACGAGCCCTTCATAGTGTCTTCGAGTATACTCTAAGGTTTGTGATTACCGATGAGCCCTTTGCAGCAACTAGAGCATGAGTTGAGCCGAGTACGGTGAGAGCTATATTCGAGCTGACGGCCAGCGATTGAGCCGAGTATGGTGAGACCTGTATTTGAAATGACGGCCAGCAATTGAGCCGCATACGGTGATATCTGTATCCGTACTGATGGGTGACGAGCCCTTTGTGATGCCTTCGTGATGCCTCTCAAACCATAATATCGTATGAGACTAACTAGGACTGACGACCCTAGAATGGATCATGTTTGGGAATGATACAAGGGAGGTACCTTAGTTTCCCAATACTGCTGTATAAAATGGACTAATAACAACTCGGTAATCATGCTCATCATTGCATTGCATGTGCCTGGAAGATGTGGAGCACTAAGGAATGCAAGCATGCCGCGAACGTAAGATGGTGTTGCATGAGGGTGGTTTAGCAAGGGCATACATCATGACTGCATTCATACTTGCATTAATAAGAGTAGTTTAGAATTGTTTGATTGTACTACTTTATCATTACTGCTTGACTATTTTGATAACATGTTAACCTATGCTTTATTGTTCCACTGAGTTGATCACTCACTCCCACATTACGGGACGATATTGTACACACCAACCAGATTTGTTGAGTTTCAGGTGATGGCGATGCTTATGAAGCAGAGCGGGACTTCTACTATGATGTTGAGGAGTTCTCCTACATGTAACTCTCTGACAGGTCTATAAAGACCTGGTATTGTATTGACGGGGCTATGGTACTTGGGATAGAAGACATTACACTTACACATTTGGTATATTTTAGAATTATACTTGTAATTATTTAACCTGGTAATGTTATCACACTCTGGAGACTCACCACAGTTTATATATTTTATTTATCTATCACAGTCTTCCGCTTGCTATCTCACTTGTCTCTGGAGTATGATATGTTGTTTTGGCTTAATCTCACTCATGTTCAATGCACTAATACAGACAACATTCAATCATCATTCATTTTGTTGCATAAATGATGCGTTGGAACTCAGGAGTTGAGTTTATGCTCGACCCCCGAATTTCAGGGCATTACAATAGCCTTAGTATGATTAATTGCATTCATGTACACATCATTATGATTCCGCATTACTCTAACATTGCATTCTGAGCACGTTCATACTACGCACACACTTACACCACCTTCTAAGCTTTCTATAAGCTTATGCACGATTGATGCATGCAGGTTACGCTAGGACACAGCCATAGCCTCCCCGTAGTTGGAGTGTGCAGTCGATCTTCTAGAGTTTTTGTTATTTTCATTATCTTGTATTTCCCTTTCATGCGCATTGTACTTAAAGTTTTTTTTCATAGTGGATTTTATGATGGTGTTCTTGTGGTTTCTGTTCGTGGGTTATGCTTATGGTTATGCTCATTACGAATCAAATCATGTTTGAAATCCTCCTTGTAAGATCCCAGGATCGGAACCTGGTGTATGGGTGTCAGGAGCAGAGAACGGAGTACTATGGATGGCTGTCAGCTCCGAATTTAGCGATCTGGAATTTTGTGAGCCCGGTTTCTGAGTTTAGGGCGTGATAGAAGTTAGTATCAGTGCATAACTTGGCAACAACTCAGAACAACATCACATATCTAGTATGAGTTTAGGTTAATTACGTTCCGAGTGCGTAACCTTCCGATTTAGTCCTCTAACATGCCTTTGGGAGTTATCAAGGATTGATAGGCACCTTTGTTCTTTTCTATAGGACATGTTGCGCAGGAGAGTGACCTGATCGACTCCCGCTCCACCACCTGAGGCTTCAGCGTTACCACCTGCTACTCTCGTTCCACCTCCAGAGATCCTTGCTCCCTAGCCTAAGGATGTCATTCTTCCACCTAAGACCGGTGCGGATTCGATCGTACCTGTGAGTGCCTCTCAGTCACAGCAGATATTTCAGGCTGTGACGGCTGCACTTCAGGGAAAGGGCAGGCGCCCTGTTATTTCACCAGCCCAGGCAGAAAAGGAGCGAGCGAGTGCCCTTCTTCGAGAGTTCAGACAACTCAAACCTCCGCATTTGCAGGGTGAGACAAATTTGACCTCTGCTGAGAGGTGGCACTGCAATGTGGGGAAGATTTTCGATACGATGGCATGTACGACCCAGCAGCAAGTCTGGTTGGCAGTATTTCTTCTCCAGGGTGAGGTCGAGCACTGGTGGACGTCCGTTACCCATGTTGCAGGACCTGATTATGTCTGGACATGGGAGATTTCATTGATATATTTGAGCAGCAGTACTTCCCTAACCACATTCATCGTCAAAGAGCACTGGAGTTTGATTGGTGTAGGGAGACATGTCAGTGGCACAGTACGTGGCTCATTTTGTGGCGCTATCAAGGTTTGCGCTGTATTTGGTTGATGACGAGGGACGGAAGGCCCGCCGTTTCGAGAACGGCTTACGTTACGGTCTTCGAGGTCATGTTATTGGGCATGAGCTCCCGACCTTTTAGGCGGTAGTACGGAGGGCTCAGATTTTTGAGATCAAGTGGGCCGGCACACAGAGTGATAGAGATCAGATGAGAGGTCGAAAGAGGCAGGCCCCCTCTAGTAGTTCCCAACAGCATCGACCACCACAAAGATACAGGAGTCACCCATCCGCTAGAGCACTAGTAGTACCAGCAGCACCATCGACACCTCTAGCGCCACCTTAGCAACCATTTTCAGGGACCTCTTTTAGATGTGTTGGAATAGGGCACCGCATGCATGAGTGCCCCCGCCCTCATCTGCAGTAGTCAGGAGGACCACAGCAGCCTCTAGCGCAGCAGATACCACAACAGCCTCCAACACAGCAGTGACAACAGCAGCAGCAACCCCATCAGCAGCGACCGCAGGCACCTCAGCCGCTGAGGCCCCTGTAGTAGCAGAGACAGCAGCACCAGGGACCTCAGAGAGGACAGGCAACTCCCCAGCCAGCTCAGGCTAGGTTCTATGCGGCTCAGTAGGACCCGCAGTCTTCTAGAGGTATCGTTGAGGGTATACTCCCAGTCTCTGCATACATCGCCCGAGTATTATTTGATTCTAGTGCTTCGCATTCATTCATGTCTAAGGATTTTTGCCAATCATGTGGATTGCCGACAAAGTCTGCTCACAAGGGGTTAACCGTATCGACACCCTTGTGGAAGACTACTATGTTAGGCCATTTTTTTCATCTTGCCCTGTTCTGGTCGGTGATATCTTTGCCCACCGACTTGTATGTGCTGACGATGTCAAATTTTGACGTTATCTTGGGCATAGATTGGTTTGCTGAGTACTACGCCATCCTGGACTGTTTCGTAAGGACAGTCACGTTTTGCATACTAGTCTTGCCGCAGTTTCAGTTCTTTGCAGAGCCCCAAGGAGAGCCATTATCTTTCTTGATGTCTTGCACTGTTAAGAAGCCTGTTGCCGCTTGTATTGATCAGTGATCGATTGTCTGTGATTTCCCCAATGTGTTCCAGGAGATTCCAGGATTGCCGTCGTGCTGTCATATTAAGTTCCAGATAGATCTTGTGCTTGGTACTGCGCCTATCTCGAAGGCCCCTTACCATATGGCACTGATGGAGTTGCAAGAGGTACATCGGCAGTTGGACGAGCTGCGTGAGTTGGGATTCATCCGTCCGAGCAGTTCTTTGTGGGGAGCGCCGGTACTCTACGTCAGGAAGAAGGATGGGTCATTGAGGCTTTGCGTGGATTACCGCGAGCTCAACCATGTCACGATCAAGAACAAGTACCTGCTCCTGAGGATAGATGATTTGTTTGATCAGCTGCAGGGTCACAGTTCATTTTGAAGATTGACTTGCATTCCAGTTATCATCAGATTCAGGTCCGAGAGGAGGACATCCCGAAGACGGCTTTCAGTACGTGTTATGGTTATTTTCAGTTTCAGGTCATGTCCTTCAAACTGACTAATGCACCCGCGGTCTTCATACAGTTGATAAACGAGGTCTTTCGTCCATATCTTGATCAATTTGTTGTGGTCTTCATCGACGACATTCTGATATATTCGAGGACCCGTGAGGATCATATCAGCATCTGGAGATTGCATTGCAAACCCTCAATGCCCACCAGTTGTATGCGAAGCTAGAGAAGTGCGAGTTCTAGCAGGAGGAGGTGAGATTCCTCGATCACTTGGTGACGATGGAGGGTGTCACAGTGGACCCCTCGAAGGTTGAGGCAATGCGTCAGTGGGGCCAGCCCACGACTGCATCCGAGATCCATAGTTTTCTTGGTGTAGCGGGCTATTACTGGCATTTCATTGAGGGCTTCTCCCGTATCGCAGTCACGTTGACCAGGTTGACTTGAAAAGGTGCAAAGTTTGTTTGGAGCGACGCTTGTGAGTGAGCATTTATGAAGCTGAATGACTGTCTGACATCCGACCCTGTCCTCACTCTTCCCTCTGGGAGTGATGGATTTATTGTATTTACCGATGCCTCACGTATTGGTTTACGTGTTCTCCTGATGCAGCACGGCAGGCATGTAGCCTTCGCATCTCGTCAGCTTAAGGTCCATGAGCTGAACTACCCCACGCATGATTTGGAGCTGGCAGCAGTCGTCTTCGCACTAAAGGTGTGGAGACACTATCTCTATAGGATCAGGTTCGAGCTCTTCTCTGACCACAAGAGCTTGAAGTACTTATTCTCTCAGTCCGAGCAGAACATGAGGTAGAGACGCTGGATGGAGCTCCTGAAGGACTATGATTTTGATCTCCAGTACCACCCAGGCAAGGCGAACGTGATGGCAGATGCCCTCAACCGTCAACCACGAGGCCTGGTGGCACACATGATGATTCAGGAGTGGAGGATACTCGAGGTATAGCAGAGTACAACTTCGATTTTGGTCTGCAGTCTTCTAACATTCAATTATCGAGCCTGTCGATTCAACCCTCTCTTGTCGCAAGGGTGATCGAGGCTCAGCAGACAGACGAGTCATTACAGGATTACCGAGCAGAGGTAGCATTTGAAAGTCAGACAGATTGGCAGATTGGTTCTGATGGTGGACTTCGCTTCAGAGGTCGATTGTGTGTCTCGGATATTCCTGAGTTATGTAGAGATCTTATGACCGAGGCACATCGATCGTGATTTTCTTTCCACCCTGGATCGATGAAGATGTATCGTGATATGAGGCAACAGTATATTTGAGCAGGGATGAAGTGTCAGATCTCCAGTTTTGTGGCCGAGTGTGACACTTGTCTACGTGTCAAGGCCGATCATCAGAGACTCTCTGCTCCATTGCAGCCGTTGAGTGTCCCGATGTGGAAATGGGAGCATGTATCTACCGATTTTATCATGGGTTTGCCTAGGACTTAGCTTGATCATGACACCATCTGGGTCGTTGTTGATCGTCTGAGAAAGTCAGCACACTTTCTTGAGATTGGTGAGACTTGGCCTTTGGACCGGCTTACGAGATTATTCATCGAGGAGGCTGAAGGATTGCATGGCACTCTAGTCTTGATCGTTTCTGACCAGGACCCAAGGTTTACATCTCAGTTTTGGGAGAGCTTTCAGAAAGCGATTGGGTCTGTTTTGCAGCTCAGCACCACATTCCATCCACAGACCGATGGCTAGACCAAGAGGGTCAACCAGATCCTTGAGGATATATTTCGTGCCTGCGCGATTGATTCGTGGGTAGCTGGGATGAGCATCTGCAATTGGCTGAGTTCACATACAATAACGGCTATCAGCGACCATTGACATGACTCCTTTTGAGGCATTATATGGCAGACCGTGCAAATCTCTGAGTTGTTGGACCGAGGTTGGAGAGCGGCGTCTCTTAGGTCCCAAGCTTGTGCAACAGAAGTCAAGGCTATCGATATCATTAGGCAGAGAATGCGCACAGATCAGAGCCGGCAGAAAGTTTTGTTGATCGTTGGCGTCGTCCCTTAGAGTTCGATGTTGGGGACAAAGTGTATCTCAAGGTCTCGCCCATGAAGGGCGTAGTTCGATTTGGAATAAAGGACAAGCTTGTCTCGAGATTCATAGGACCTTTTGAGATCACTCGGCACGTTGGCGCCGTGGCTTATCGGCTTGCCTTGCCATCTCAGTTGTCTGGCGTCCACAACATTTTCCATGTCTCTATGCTGAGGAAGTGTGGGTTAGATATCGTTTCAGTTATTGATTAGCAACTTTAGAGGTTCGTGAGGACGCTTCTTACATTGAGCAGCCAGTTCGTATCCTTGATCGAAAGGAGCAGGTCCTCCGGACCAAGGTCATTCTGTGGGTGAAGGTTCAGTGGGGTCACCATTCTATTGATGAGGCGTCTTGGGAGTGCGAGGCTAAGATTCGAGAGCGTTATCCCCATCTCTTTGATGATTGATTATATGTTGTATCTTGTATGCTATCTCCGATTTTATATGATAATGCCTTGTTTTCTCTTCTATTATGAGTTATGTTTACTTGCAATGATTGTGTAAATTTCGAGGATAAAATTTTTATTTGGAGGGGAGAGTTGTAAGACCCGTATCCTAGTCTGTACTGTTCCGTAGGCTTTCGCGGTCCTCCCGATCGAATTCTTGCAACCCTCGACCAGTATCCGATGTTTGCGCGCAATCCTAAGCCGAGTCCTACATACCAAAGTTGGCTCGAACCGAAACCTGTACCTTGGCGACCGTGACGTCGCCGCGATTCTAACGTCGCGACTCGTGCACCGATCTGCTACCCAGGCTAGAAGATGTGGGCCCACGTTCATTTCGAGGAAAACGCCTCGCGTTACGAGTTTCGAGGGAATCTCTACAACATGTCTCATCAATCAATCAATCAATCAAGTCAAGTACACTCCTACCCCAAGAATAACAAACCATCCCTTCCCATTCCCAAAGTCAACTCTCTCTCTCTCTCTCTCTCTCTCTCTCTCTCTCTCTCACCCATCCCTTTCTTACATTACCCATCACCCATCATCCACGCCATATCATCCCATCATCTCTCTCTCCCTCATTTCTCAAACCTCCCAAGTAACCCAAAATACCACACGTCTAATCTCCTCTCTCCTAAGCCAAGAGTGGCCCACCTTCTCATCTCCCATCTCAACCTTCCAATACCCATCAACCTCCATCATAATTGAAGGCAAGGAACTAAGGAGGCTAAGGGACCAAGGAGGAGTGCAATAGGTGGGTGATCCACCGTTGATTCTTATATTAGGGCCCACTTATTGGTGAGACCCATTTTGATTTATGTGTGTAACCATGAGGGGCCCATAGTGGCGGGGCCCTCTATCACCATCTCTCTCTCTCTCTCTCTCTCTCTCTCTCTTCGCATGATGATGATGATAAAGGGGTGTGTGGCCCATCTGGTGTGTGTGTGTCCCACCATGAAGCATATATTTTATCCATGCCATTCACCTTCATGGGACCCACCTGACGGATGTGTTGGATCTACACCATCCAACCCAATAGCGGGCCTGGATGGAAGGAAAAACACAAATATCATGTTGATCTAAAGAGGTGGGCCACATCCATGTGGGACCCACCATGATGCCTGTGTTTATCCATGTCGTCCAGCGTCCCTGGACGCTGGACATGATGTAGCAGGGTTAGCTAACATGGAGTGCGTGTACTGACATGGGTGCAGTCTAACATATCTATATATATATATATATATATATATATATATATATATATATATATATATATATATATTTGAGCTTTTAGGGTGGGTTGCTCATGCAGGCCCCACCTTGATGTAAGGATCAAATCCACGCCGTCCATCATACTTCTTAGCTCATTTCAGGCATTGAGCCGAAAAATGAAGCCAATCTAACTATTTGGCGGGCCATAGCATAGAAAAAATGTTTTCTACCGTTGAAACCCACCCTGATGTTTCTGTACCAGAAAACACATCGAATATTGGGCTTGATGGGTTTCTCTTGATCTGTAGAAGACAATGGGTGAGATGGATTTTTCTGATGTGGGCCCCACCTATGAAAAACCCTTGGAAAATAAATAATAATAATAATAATATATAATAGCAGCAGCAAGCGCTGCTGCTGCTAACCGTCAAGATGCAGCAGTGTCCTACGCTAGACGTGCATGGGCTAGGGACCGTGGGCCCCATTGTGATGTGGGTTGAACATCAACACCGTGCATTAGGTGGGCCCCTTTTCAAACGGTGCCCCCCCCCCCTAAATAAGCCGTGTAGTAAACTCAGGTGGCCCACATCACATGAAACCTTTTTTAGGGTAGTCGCAGAAGTTTTGGATCATTATAAAATTTGCTTTTCCTTTTCATATAGGTCTACGTGACCATATCAACAGATTGGGTGGAAAATAAACATTATGGTGGGCCCCACGTGGGCCCCACGTGGGACCCACAGATGTATGTAGTGTATCAACACCTTTCATCAGTGTGGACCCCCACCATGAGGTAAGTGATTTATCAATGTCGTCCATCTTTAAGGGATCCACCATGATGCATGTGTTGCATCCATTTTGAAAGCTCATTTTATGGCATGAGGTAAAGTGTAACGACCTGAAAATTTCCGTACATTGGGCCGAGTACCACCTCGACCAGAAATCACATAGGATTAAATCCTTTAGAAATTTAACAAAGTTAACTAAGTACTAAACTCGGTAAATCATGAAATCCGTTGGGATCGCTTTAAATACGATCTGCAAGACCCAAAACTTGCAGAATTGGTGACTCTAGGTTACCCTAAAGTCTAGAGCCAAACTCATTACCCGTCTGCTCTCGGGACTGAAACGAAACTTCGTATGAGGTCTAAACCGCACATCGGGAGTCCGATTAACACGAAGCTAAGGAACCAGGACCGCCCCATTGGGCTTGACAATCATCTCAAAAATCAGATGATTCCGATGTCCCACGGCCATTATTTTCACTCCGGAGCGAGGGAGTGTGAAAAACACTATTTCCATCCAAGATAAAATATCTGGAATAGTGATCTGGCACCTTTCGGTTGCGCGTCAGTATTAAGCAACCTGACCGTCGGAATCAGACCAAATTACACCCTCGGATTAAGAAAAATTTCAGGAACATTTACATGTACTCAGAAATTCCGATCGTGGCCCACGGACCGTTGAACTGAAAGTGGTCCGCCACGTGCGATCTGGGAATCCGATCGAGCCGAAAACGTAATCCCACGTGGATCCGCAGTGGGTGAGCTTAAGTCTGACGTTTGGCTCAAAGAGGGCCACCAGAACACCCCTTTTGAGCTTGGAAATTGGCGAAATGCCTATGTAAGCAGTTGCCCTTGAACCTGAGTCTGTTTTGGGAAGGTTTGTGGCTATAAGAGGGGCTTAGAACAGCCCCTCTCACAGCCATACGAATTTGGGTTAAAACCTAAGAGAGAAAGAGAGAAAAGTGAGAGAACCTGTGGAGATCGAAGCCGATCTTCCTCCTGCTGCTTCCACCTCTCCCACGGCCTACACCGCGCTATTCCAAGAGGTTTCCCGGCGGTTTCCACCCCATTTGAAGGTAAGAAACCCTAACCCTAGGTCTGATTTGAGCCTAATTAGTGATAGGTTAAGGAAAGACTAATCGAATGCGATCTTTAGGCTAAGAAACTCCCGTATACGGAAGCACCAACCTTCTTGCTGATTCGTTGGAATTCCAAGGGCTGAGGTGAGGACTTTAAGCGTATAAGTTACGGTTTTCAACGCTTTCAATGGCAGCTAATGATAGACTCATGATCTGCATGCAAATGCACATGTACAAAGTGCTTTCCGTTTCCTGTTTCGATTAGCGATAAAGATTATGGAATTTTACATACTCTTGATATACGTAGAAATACCGTATACGTATTTTTGTTGAGAAATGTTTGACATGTTTATTTAATGTTTGATTATATCATGTGTGGATAAAATACTAGTTTGGCGAAAGAGATCGCAAAAATATATGTTCATGTGTAAATGCCATGTATGTCGAAATTGCGTATTCTAGAAATCCCGCATGCGTGCGGATTTTGGTTATGTAATTGTAATGATTATTTGTTGTATGAATACGATATACGCGGGAAAAATACTCCCGGGGCTTAGGGACAGCCCAATCACGAACTTGCCTAACATACGTCGTGTATGTTGGAAACGTATATTCTAAGTGTTTGTGTATGTGCATGTAGGTGTACATGTACATGTACTAGTGCCTTAGATAGGCGCTGGTATGGATTCTCCAACTCCCTTAGAGACATGTAGGATCCCCTCCATGCGGTGGTTCACCGCAACCACTTAATTGTAGTGCACACACAATTCTATCCCTATGGGGATAGTGCTTCAGTACATGCATTACAATATGCTTTGTAACATGCTTCTCAACATGCTTTGTAACATGCTTTACTTCATGTCTTACTTTATGCTTTATAACATGCCGACTAACATGCTTGTATTGCTTGTTTACCATGCTTTACTTCACATGCTAGCGATGAAAACTGTTTGAGTTTGGGACTATGTTTATAGTCCAAACACTCGGTACCAGACTTGTGATTGTGGCTGAGATTCATGTCGCCACAAAGGACGGGTCCGGCGAGCCCGAGTCGTACTTCGGTTGGCGATAGTGGTTGGCCACGCGGAGTGCTTTTGCGCTCCATATCGCTCAACTTGTGGTGCGCTCGAGCTAGTCAGGCTCGCCACTTGAACCGAAGTGTAGTTGTGTGTTCACCTTGTTTGGTCGCTACTGCTTGAACCTAGGGTACCAAACTTACCAGTGGTGATTCCTGTTTAACCATGGTACCTAGATCCGCTAAGACGCATGAGCCGGGCATGGTGGTATGGGACACCGTGGTCGAGCTGTCGGCCTATGCTGGGGCCATGTGCCTCCCCGTAGTGATCATTGCGCAACTATCTCGTGAGCCGAATACGGTGGTATGGGACACTGTATTCGCGCTGTCGATACTTCGGCGAGAGCCGAGTACGGTGAGATCTGTGCTCGTGCTGACGGGCGACGAGTCCTCCGTGGTATCATCGAGTGTACTTTAAGTATCTGTGATTGGCCACGAGCCTTTCACAGTAACTAGAGTGTGAGTTGAGCCGAGTACGGTGAGACCTGTACTTGAGCTGACGGCTAGTGATTGAGCCGAGTACGGTGAGACCTGTACTCGAGCTGACGGCCAGCAATTGAGCCGCATACGGTGAGATCTGTATCCGCGCTGACGGGTGACGAACCTGTTGCGATGCCATCACTAAGCTTCTCAAACCATAACATCGTATGAGAATAACTAGGATTGACGACCCTAGAATGGATCATGTTGGGAATGATACAAGGGAGGTACCTTAGTTTCCTAATACTGCTGGTTGAAATGGACTAATAATAACTTGGTAATCATGAGCATCATCGCACCGCATGTGCTTTGTAGATGTGGCGCACTGAGGGAGGTAAGCATTCGCGAACGTAAGATGATGTCGCTCGAGGGTGGTTTGGCAAGGGCATACAGCATCATGTCATATCATTTTTGCATTTAACAAGAGTAGTTAGAAATGCTTGATTTGTACTGCTTTATCATTACTGCTTGGTTGATTAGATAACATGTTAACTTATGCATTATTGTTCCACTGAGTTAGCTACTCACTCCCACGTTACGGGACGGTGTTGTACACACCAACCAGACTCTGTTGCAGGGTTAGAGGGCGCCTTGGTTCAGGAGCCAGAGCCTGACGTTGATGAGGACCAGGAGGAGTTCTCGTTCATGCAGTATTCTGACGGCTATGCCTAGGCCGGCTGCATCGCGGGACTTTCGGGGCCTCTTTTGAGGATGTATTTTGGGTTTTTAATTTACAAACTTTACATGTATATTGGTGCTCAGCTAGTACTCATACTCCGAAGTTCAGAAAATTTTGTTACTTTACATACTTGTATATAAAATTTCAGTCTTCCGCTGTTTTTAAATGCAATTGAACTGGAGTATGAATTACTGTTTTGGTTTAATCTCATTCATGTTTATTGCGCTAACTCAGACAACATTTAACCGACATTGTGTATGTTGCATAAGTGATGCGTTGGAACTTGGGAGTTGAGTTCATACTCGACCCCCGAATTTCAGGGCGTTACATAGAGAATGAGTCAGATCTATAGTTCAAGTAGACCCCACCATCTAAAATAGTGGGAATAGTGACATTCACCGTTCAAACTTCTTAAGGGCCATGGTAGTTCCGATCAAGCTGATGTTTTTGCTTTCACTTCATCTATTTCCATGAAAATTTATGAATAGGTCGGATCCCAAAACCATACATAATGGTGGGCCCTGTAGGATTTTTAATAGTGAAAATCATTGTCGCCACTATTATTTGGAGTGTGGTCTAGTTGATCTTTTGATATGATTTATATATATATATATATATATATATATATATGATTAGGCCCGTCTTGATGTATTTGTAGTCGTCCATTGAGGCCCACTTTGATATACATAAGGCCCATGTGATGCGGCGCATTTAAGGTATTTGGAGCCCTTGGGTCGAGGCCCAAAGAGATGAACATAAGGCCCATTGCAATATTGTCACGCCCCAAACTCGAAAACCAGGCTCACAAAATCCCGATCGCCGAATCCGGCGCTGACAGCCTCCGTGATATCCCATTCTCGGCTTCCAGCGCCCATACGCCAGATTCCGATCCTGGGATCCTATAAGGAGGATTTTCAGTATGAAATTTTTTTTTTGTAATGTAATGGAGCATAACCAAGTCACAAAACAACATCACCACATATCCACTATATCAAAAACCTTTAAGTACAATGCAGAAAGGGAAATACAGGGTGATCAAAAAGCTCCAAAAAGTGATCTGATACGTGCTCCTGCCTCAGCGCTACTACTGTCCAACGCTACCTGCACGCGACGGTCGTGCATAAGCTTACAAAAGCTTAGAGGGTGGTGTAAGTGTGTACAAGGCAAACGCCAAGTGTACAATATCAGAATCATGCGAAAATATGCGGTAAGTCCATGAATGCTATCAGCTGTACTAGAGCTATGTAATGTAAGGCATGAATGATATCGGCCATACCAAGGCCATGCGATGCGAAACATGAATGCTATCGGCCATACCGACGCAATGCAAGGCCTACGTAGCCGAATGCCATATGCGAGATGCAATACAAGCATGTCAGTCCTCATCATGTACACATATCAGTACAGTTCTTCTCCAGATATCACTGGGGTCTAATACACCTCACACTGACTGTCTCCTCCCTAGCTGCACAGTCAAGCAAGTGGAAGAGACCACATTATCCGCCTGACCAGTAGTCTGCCAATACCTACCCGGCTCGTCGATAGCGGACATATTTGTGAGCTGGTGAAACTCAGCCTAGCTTATAGCCCCCTCACTTAGGTGGATAATGCCACACCCCCTTCCAACCGACCACGACACAGTGAGAGACGCGGCCTACTGGTATTCGGCACTCGGGCGCTCGTGTATCCACTCAGTCTAGACGTTGGAGCATCTCCTGGTACCAAAAAGGTTCTGGGACTTTCACCCAAGGACATCCTAAGTGCCCACAGTGCTAAAGCCAATATTTTCGGTATCCGATACGACCATCCACGATGTGTCTGTGGAGGCCACGGCCCTGATGTCGCTAGGGCGTGCAGTGATCAAATCACACATATGCGAGATGCATGAGTCACACCGTACAATCATGCAGGAGTCTCACGCTTACTACGCGCTCATGTGGGGCACTCCGTCTCGTAAGGAGTCCCGTAAATGTCTCAGCCCAACGGCTTATGCTATGATCAAACATTCCTCATATCAAGCATACAGATGATCCGTACGGGTATGAATCATGGAGCTATACTAAGCATGTTGTAAAGTGGTGAACTATCAACAAATATGGGCCTACTAATGGGCCCTAGGGAGAGTTATAATGCAGACATTTAACCAACATTATTCTTACAACGTGGACGTCAAACCAACATTGCTCCCAAGGCATGACCTGTCATCAAACATTATTACACACACTATGGAGGAATCACTCATTGCAATGGACCCTAAGGACATCTTGTTGGGCCTAGACCATGGGCCTTAGATACATCAAATGGGCCACATCATATGGGTCTTTTATAAATTAAGTGGGCCGCATCAAAGGGGCCTTATGTACATTGCAATGGGCCATATCCCATGGGCCTTTGAATACATCACAATGGGCCTCGTAACATGGGCCTTATATACATCAAAGTGGGCCCCAACCACGGGCTACAAACACATCGAATGGGCCCCATCACATGGGCCTTATAAATATCAAGGTGGGCCTCAACAATAGGCCACAAATACATCAAATGTGGGCCTCAATAATGGGCCATAAACTGGACATAATGGGCTTGATCACTTGGGCCTTATATATACACCAAGGTGGGGTCCACTTGAATTATAGATCTGCCTCATTTTTAGCCACAAGACTTAAGACAAGCTTGCCAAAAGGTGGACGGTTTGGATGCAACACAAATATCATGGTGGGGTCCACCACGGTGTGGCCTACTGTGGGGCCTACTGACCGTCCAGCAGCCTATTGGACGGCGTG
Organism: Magnolia officinalis; assembly: GCA_021015155.1. Lineage (NCBI taxonomy): Eukaryota > Viridiplantae > Streptophyta > Magnoliopsida > Magnoliales > Magnoliaceae > Magnolia > Magnolia officinalis. Next base: position 53,173,872 of record JAJHSJ010000007.1, read on the forward strand.
AATAAAACACATACATGCGGTGGGTGCCACCGTCCGCTTGGACGGTGGGAAATAAAATACATACATCTGTGTGGGTCCCATGTGGGGCCCACTGTAATGTTTATTTTCCATCCAACCCATTCATAAGGTCACGTGGACCTGGATGAAGGGTGAAAACAAGTTTCACCTTGATCCGAAACTTCTGTGGACCCCGAAAATGGGTTTCAATGGTAGAGTTCAATCGTCGCTGTTTCATGTGGTGTGGGCCACCTGAGATCTGGATCAGCCTGAAATTTTGAGGGGGCCCACTGTTGGCAGTGGCCCACCATGTGAACCGGGTGGATGACAAATATACATCACGGTGGGCCCCACGGCTGGAGCCGTGTGTCCCTGCCTACACGCCCGCCCGCTGACGCCTGACGTCCTCTCTGATAGCAGCAGCAGCAGCTGCTGCATATATATATATATATATATATATATATATATATATATATATATATATATATATAATTTTTATTTTTTTGAAATCACATTTTTCCGTGATTTTTCCAGTGTAGGGCCCGCATCAGTTAAATCCGCCTCAGCCATTGGTCCCCATGGCTCATAACAAGGCTAACAAGCCCAATATTGGGTATGTTTTGGCGTCTAGAAAGGTTAAGGTACTTCTAAACGGTAGCAATTGATCTTTGCGAAGCTAGGGCCCACCCGTTTCTCAGACCAGTCTCATTTTTCGGTTCAACGCCTAAAATGAGTTGGGGAAGAGGATGGACGGCTTGGATTGAATACATACATCAAGGTGGGGCCTACATAAGCGGCTCACCCAATGAGGTTTGAATTCAAGCTAATATTTGTGTTTTCATTTCTGTCCAGGGACATCCCTGGACGTCTGGCCGTGACATATGCTCAAGGTGGGTCCTACTCAGTTGGGCCACACAATGATGGATGGTGTTGGTACAACACATAAGAAGTGGGCCCCACTTATAGGTGGCTTGGATACAATTCGTGCCTTAGGGTGGGGGTCCATCCAAGTGGGCCATACATTCATATCATCATATAAAAAGAAAGAAAAGGTAGGGAAAGAGAGAGAGAAAGAGAGAGTGGGACACGTATGATGGAGGGCTCCTGACACTATGGGCCCTCCCTTTCAAGCATCCAATCATACATCAATGGGTCCTATTATATATGGGCCCTCCAAATCAAAGATCAACGATGGAGATCCCTCTCCACCCAAAATGAACGGTCTATATGGCCTCTATTCAAGCTAGGAAAGTAAACATCATGATGGGGTCCATGGAGAATGGCCCCATCATGGAATGATATTGATAATCAAGGTGGGCCATCGGCCACATCTTAGGATCCAAAGTAAGATCCACACCATTGATCGGTAGGCCTCACTTGGCCCATTATAAAAATATGAAAACTAGCCTATAGGAGCACCCACCACTTGATCTTCTTGGTCCGTTGGAAAGCCTATCTCCTTGTGCTTCACTTTGATGGTGGAAGATGGGGGATGGATGGCTAGGATGATGGGTTTTGGAATGGAAAAAGTGGGTCACACAAACTCTCTCGTCTCTCACTTGGGAGCTTGGACGTGGGAGTGCTCTTGCTTGGCTTCGGAATGTGAGTTTGAAAAATGAGAGAAAAAGAGTGTAGTAAAGAGAGGGAGAGAGTAGCTTAGGTAGGCCATGATTACTTGTAAGAGAGGGTAGCTTGTAATAAATGATTGTAAGAGGGCTAGGGGTAAGGTGGTTAGCCATAAGTGCTTGTAAGAAGGTTAGGGGGTAGGGTGGCTATAGCTTGGTTAGGGTGGCTATAGCTAGGCTAGGGTGGCTATAGCTAGGGTGATGTCATCCATCACCCTCATAATTACCTAGGGATTTGTGCCACATGGGATGGGTGGGTCCTGCAATATGCGGTCCACGGTTATTATAATGTATGGTCCACATCTTATGATCTAAGCGTCGGATTGGCGCATGAGACGCGGCGTTGGAATCGCGGTGACGGCGCGGTCACAATGGTACGGGTCTCGGATTAAACCGACTCGAATCTAAAGGATACGACTTACGGTCATGCACAACGTCAATTATCTTTCGCGGATTGCCGGACTTCGACGGAAATGATCGCAGGATTCATCGGAACAGTACGAACTAGGTTACGGGTCTTACAGCTCTCCCCTCCTAGTAAAAATTTAGTCATCGAAATTTACACTACCATCGCAATTCAACATAACCCATAAGGAAATATGAAACATCTCACCATATATAATCACAACACAGTACAACATACAATCAAATATCGAAAAGATGGGGATAGCGCTCGCGAATCTCCACCTCGCGCTCTCAAGATGCCTCATCTACACTATGATGGCCCCACTACACCTTCACTAAGGGGATGACCTTGGTCCGCAGGACCTGCTCCTTCCGATCGAGGATACGAACTGGCTGCTCAATGTAAGAAGCGTCCTCACGAACCTCCAACGGCTGCCAATCAATAACAGGAACAATGTCTGACCTACACTTACTCAACATAGAGACGTGGAAAACGTTGTGGACGCTAGACAACTGAGATGGCAAGGCAAGCCGATAGGCCACGGCGCCAATGCCAACGCGCCTGGTGATCTCGAAAGGTCCTATAAATCTCGGGGCAAGCTTGCCCTTCGCTCCAAAAAGAATCACACCCTTCATGGGTGAGACCTTGAGATACATATGGTCCCCAACGACAAACTCCAAGGGACGACACCGACAGTCAGCAAAACTCTTCTGTCGGCTCTGAGCTGTGCTCATCCTCTGCTTGATGCTATCGATAGCTTCTGATGTCTGCGACACAAGCTCAGGACCTAGGAGACGGCGCTCTCCAACCTCGGTCCAACAACTCGGAGATCTGCACGGTCTGCCATATAATTCCTCAAAAGGAGTCATGCCAATGGTCGCCTGATAGCTGTTGTTGTATGCAAACTCAGCTAATTGCAGGTGCTCGTCCCAACTACCCGAGAAGTCAATCGCGCAAGCCCGAAGCATATCCTCAAGGATCTGGTTGACCCTTTCGGTCTGTCCATCGGTCTGAGGATGATACGCGGTGCTGAGCTGTAAATTAGTGCCCATCGCTCTCTAGAAGCTCCTCCAGAACTGAGACGTGAACCTCGAGTCTCGGTCTGAAACGATCGAAACAGGAACACCGTGCAACCTCACGATCTCATCAACAAATAGCTTGGCAAGCCGGTCCGTATGCCAACTCTCACGAATCGCAAGAAAATGTGCCGACTTCGTCAGACGGTCCACAACAACCCAGATGGCGCATTGACCGCGCTGAGTCCTCGGCAAACCCATGACAAAATCAGTAGATATGTGCTCCCACTTCCACATCGGGACGCTCAACGGCTGAAATAGACCAGGGGGTCTTTGGTGATCGGCCTTGACACACTGGCACGTGTCACACTTGGCCACAAAGCTAGCTATCTGGCTTTTCATCCCTGACCAATAATACTGACGCCTCATATCGCGATGCATCTTCGTCGAGCCAGGGTGGATAGAGAAACGCGATTGATGTGCCTCGGTCATAAGATCTCGACGCAACTCAGGAATATCCAGGACACATAATCGACCTCTAAAGCGAAGTCCACCATCAGAACCAACCTGCCAGTCCGACTGACTCTCAGATGCTGCCTCTACTCGGTAATCCTGTAATGACTCTTCTGTCTGCTAAGCCTTGATCACCCTTGCAACAAGAGAGGGTTGAATGACAGACTCGATAACTGAACGATAGAAGACTGCAAACCAAACTCGAAGTCATACTCTGCTACATCCTCGAGCATCCTCCATTCCCGAATCATCAAGTGCGCCACCAGGACTCGTGGCTGACGGCTGAGGGCATCCGCCACCACGTTCGCCTTTCCTGGGTGGTACTGGAGATCAAAATCATAGTCCTTCAGGAGCTCCATCCAACGCCTTTGCCTCATATTCAGCTCAGACTAAGAGAACAGATACTTCAAGCTCTTGTGGTCGGAGAAGAGCTCGAACCTCACCCCATAAAGATAGTGCCTCCACACCTTCAGTGCGAAGACCACTGCCGCCAACTCCAAATCATGCGTTGGGTAGTTCAGCTCATGGACCTTGAGCTGGCGAGACGCATAAGTCACCGGCTTCGCGTGCTGCATCAGGACAGCACCCAAACCAACTCATGAAGCATCGGTAAATACAACAAATCCATCACTCCCAGAGGGAAGAGTGAGGACAGGAGCGGATGTGAGGCGGTCCTTCAGCTCCATAAATGCATGCTCACAAGTGTCACTCCATACAAACTCGGCACCCTTCCAGGTCAACCTGGTCAACGGGACTGCAATACGAGAGAATCCCTCGATAAAGCGTCGATAGTAGCCCGCCAAACCAAGAAAACTGCGGATCTCGGATGCGTTCGTGGGCTGGCCCCACTGACGCACGACATCAATCTTCGAGGGGTCCACGGCGACACCCTGCCTCATCACCACATGACTGAGGAACTTCACCTCCTCCTGCCAAAACTCGCACTTCTCCAGCTTCGCGTAAAGCTGGTGTGTACGGAGGGTCAGCAATGTAATCTGTAGATACCGCTCATGCTCCTCACGGGTCCTCGAATATATCAGAATGTCGTCAATGAACACCACAATAAACTGATCGAGATACGGATGGAAGACCTCGTTCATCAACTGCATGAACACTGCGGGCGCATTGGTCAGTCCGAAGGACATGACCTGAAACTCAAAATCACCGTAGCGCATCCTGAAGGCTGTCTTCGGGATATCCTCATCACGAACCCGAACCTGATGATAACCAGATCGCAAGTCTATCTTCGAAAAGAACTGCGCCTCCTGCAGTTGATCAAACAAGTCATTGATCCTCAGAAGTGGGTACTTGTTCTTGATCGTGACCTTATTGAGCTCGCGGTAATCTACGCAAAGCCTCAACGAGCCATCCTTTTTCTTCATGAAGAGTACCGGCGCTCCCCACGGATAACTGCTCGAACGGATAAATCCTAACTCATACAACTCGTCCAACTGCTTCTACAGTTCCCGTAACTCCAACGGTGCCATACGATACGGGGCCTTCGAAATAGGCGCGGTACCGAGCATGAGATCAATCTGGAACTCGGTGTGCCGACGAGGTGGTAACCCCGGAATCTCTTGAATTACATCGGGAAAACCACAAACAACCGGCAGCTGGTCGATACATAAAGCAACTGGCTCCTCAACGACACACGATAACAGGCAAGAAAGCTGCTCTCCTCTAGGCTCGGCAACAAACTGGAACACTGGCACGCCGGGTATACAGAACGTGACTATCCTCGCGGAGCAGTCCAATATAGCGTGGTACTCGGTGAGCCAATCCATGCCCAGGATGACATCAAAATCGGACATCGATAATACGAACAGGTCAGCAGGCAAAAAGATATCCCCAACCAGAATGGGGCAAGATGCTCAAAATCGGCCCAACACTGCAGTCTTCCCTAAGGGCGTCGATACTGACAAACCCTCACGGGCAGACTCCATCGGCAAACCGGTCGATCGACAAAAATCATCGGCCACAGAGGAATACGATGCACCAGAATCAAACAATACACGTGCAATGCATGCAGAAATAAGGAGAGTACCCTCGACAACCCCTCCTGATGACTGTGGGTCCTGCTGTGCAGCATAGAACCTACCCTAGGCCTGCTGGGGAGGTGCAGGTCCCCTCTGAGGTCTCTACTGCTGCTGTGGCCATTGTGGGGGCCTAACCTACTGTCTCTGCTACTGCGGGGGAGGTACAGGAGGTTGATGCTGTGGTCGCTGCTGCTGCTGTGGTGGTTGTCGTGGAGGCTGATGCGGTGTCCTCGGCTGCTGTCGCTGCGGATGGGGACACTCGTGCACACGATGTCCCGTCCTACCGCACCCAAAGCAAGTACCGGTGAATGGTCCTGAAGGTAGTGCTGGGGGTACTGTTGCTGCTCGGAATGTTGGGCGAGTCGTACATCGCTGCTATGAACGATCCTGCTGCGGCTGCGAACTACCAGAGGGCGCCTTCCTCTTCTGATCTCCCCTCTGATCACGGGCTCTCTGCACACCAGCCCAATCTGTCTCATATATCAGGGCTCTCTCCACTATCTGCTCAAATGTCGGAAGCATGTGTCTGATCACACGACTCCGGAGGGCAGGACGCAAACCGTTCTCAAAATGGCGGGCCTTTCGCCCCTCATCATCAACAAGATACGTTGTAAATCTCGAGAGTGCGACGAAACGTGCCTCATACTGGGACACAGTCATGTCCCCCTGGACCAGAGTCTCAAACTCTAGTGCGCGCTACTGTCGCACATGCTCAGGAAAGAACTTCCGGTCAAACCGGTCTATAAAGTCCTCCCAGGTCCATATGAAATCGGCCGCTACCGATCGGGCTACAGATTACCACTAATACTGAGCCTCACCCTGGAGAAGGAATACAGCTAATGAGACTCGCTGCTGGGTCGTACATCTCATGGTATCAAATATCTTCTCCACCTCGGAGCACCATATCTCTGCTGTAGTAGGGTCTGGCTCACCCCAGAAACGCGGGGGATCATGTTGATGGAAGTCCTTGAGAAGGGCACTCGCACGCTCCTGCTCGACCTCAGCTGGTGTAACAGTGGGATGCCTGCTCTGCCCCTGAAGAATGGCGGTCATAGCCTGAAGCATCTACTGCACCTGGGTGGCACTCACAGGTACGGTCGGATCCGCACCGGTCTCAGGTAAAGGAGTGGCATCTACAGGCTGGAAATCAGGAATATCCGGTGGTGGAGTGGGAGTCACCGGTGGTAGAGCGGGAGTAGTAGGTGGTGGAGCGGGAGTCGCAGGTGGTGGAGCGGGAGTCGCAGGTGGTGGAGCGGGATTCGCTCGGGTCGGTCTTCTAGCCATTACGTCCTACAGGAAGCAACAAGGGCCTATCAGCCTTGAGAATTCTCGAAGGCATAAACGTCAAGGATCTATGTCAGAAAATAGCTAAGTTATCAGGACTCGGAACCTATTCACTCTAAATTCATAGCAGATATGTGATGTGAACTCAGGTATTCCCAAGTAATGCTCTGATACCAACTTTTGTCACGCCCCAAACTCAGAAACCGGGCTCATAAAATTCTCGATCGCCGAATCCGGCGCTGACAGCCTCCGTGGTATCCCATTCTTGGCTTCCAGCGCCCATACGCCAGATTCCGATCTTGGGATCCTACAAGGAGGATTTTCAGTATGATTTTTTTTTTGTAATGTAATGAAGCATAACCAAAAGCATAACCAAGTCACAAAAACAACATCACCACATATCCACTATATCAAAAACCTTTAAGTACAATGTAGAAAGGGAAATACAGGGTAATCAAAAAGCTCCAAAAAGAGATCTGATACGTGCTCCTGCCTCAGCGCTGCTACTGTCCAACGCTACCTGCACACGACGGTCGTGCATAAGCTTACAAAAGCTTAGAGGGTGGTGTAAGTGTGTGTACAAGGCAAACGTCAAGTGTACAATATCAGAGTAATGCGGAAATATGCGGTAAGTCCATGAATGCTATCAGCTGTACCAGAGCTATGTAATGTAAGGCATGAATGATATCGGCCATACTAAGGCCATGCGATGCGAAACATGAATGCTATCGGCCATACCGACGCAATGCAAGGCCTACGTAGCCGAATGCCATATGCGAGATGCAATACAAGCATGTCAGTCCTCATCATGTACACATATCAGTACAGTTCCTCTCTAGATATCACTGGGGTCTAATACACCTCACACTGACTGCCTTCTCCCTAGCTGCACAGTCAAGCAAGTGGAAGAGACCACACTATCCGCCTGACCAGTAGTCTGCCAATACCTACCCGGCTCGTCGATAGCAGACATATTTGCGAGCTGGTGAAACTCAGCCTAGCTTATAGCCCCCTCACTCAGGAGGATAAGGCCACACCCCCTTCCAACCGACCACGACACAGTGGGAGACGTGACCTACTGGTATTCGGCACTCGGGCGCTCGTGTATCCACTCGGTCTAGACGTTGGAGCATCTCCTGGTACTAAAAAGGTTTTGGGACTTTCACCCAAGGACATCCTAAGTGCCCACAGTGCTAAAGCCAATATTTTCGGTATCCGATACGACCATCCACGATGTGTCTGTGGAGGCCACGGCCCTGATGTCGCTAGGGCGTGCAGTGATCAAATCACACATATGCGAGATGCATGAGTCACACCGTACAATCATGCAGGAATATCACGCGTACTACGCGCTCATGTGGGGCACTCCGTCTCGTAAGGAGTCCCGTAAATGTCTCAGCCCAACGGCTTATGCTATGATCAAACATTCCTCATATCAAGCATACAGATGATGCGTATGGGTATGAATTATGGAGCTATACTAAGCATGTTGTAAAGTGGTGAACTATCAACAAATATGGGCCTACTAATGGGCCCTAGGGAGAGTTATAATGCGGACATTTAACCAACATTATTCTTACAACGTGGATGTCAAACCAACATTGCTCCCAAGGCATGACCTGTCATCAAACATTATTACACACACTATGGAGGAATCACTCATTGCAATGGACACTACGGACATCTTGTTGGGCCTAGACCCATGGGCCTTAGATACATCAAATGGGCCACATCATATGAGCCTTTTATAAATCAAGTGGGCCGCATCAAAGGGGCCTTATGTACATTGCAATGGGCCATATCCCATGGGCCTTTGAATACATCACAATGGGCCTCGTAACATGGGCCTTATATACATCAAAGTGGGCCCCAACCACGGGCTACAAACACATCGAATGGGCCCCATCACATGGGCCTTATAAATATCAAGGTGGGCCTCAACAACAGGCCACAAATACATCAAATGTGGACCTCAACAATGGGCCATAAGCAGGACATAATGGGCCTGATCACTTGGGCCTTATATATAACCAAGGTGGGGTCCACTTGAATTATAGATCTGCCTCATTTTTAGCCTCAAGACTTAAGACAAGCTTGCCAAAAGGTGGACGGTTTGGATGCAACACAAATATCATGGTGGGGTCCACCACGATGTGGCCTACTGGCCGTCCAGCAGCTTACTGGACGGCGTGAATAAAACACATACATGCGGTGGGTGCCACCGTCCGCCCGGACGGTGGCAAATAAAATACATACATCTGTGTGGGTCCCATGTGGGGCCCACTGTAATGTTTATTTTCCATCCAACCCATTCATAAGGTCACGTGGACCTGGATGAAGGGTGAAAACAAGTTTCACCTTGATCCGAAACTTCTGTGGACCCCAAAAATGGGTTTCAATGGTAGAGTTCAATCGTCGCTGTTTCATGTGGTGTGGGCCACCTGAGATCTGGATCAGCCTGAAATTTTAAGGGGGCCCACTGCTGGCAGTGGCCCACCATGTGAACTGGGTGGATGACAAATATACATCACGGTGGGGCCCACGGCTGGAGCCGTGGGTCCCTGTCTACACGCCCGCCCGCTGACGCCTGGCGTCCTCTCTGACAGCAGCTGTTGCTGCATATATATATACATACATATATATATATATATATATATATATATATATATTTGAAATCATGTTTTTCTGTTGTTTTTCTTGTGTAAGGCCCGCATCAGTTAAATCTACCTCAGCCATTGGTCCCCATGGCTCATAACAAGGCTAACAAGCCAATATTGGGTACGTTTTGGCGTCTAGAAAGGTTAAGGTACTTCTAAACGGTAGCAATTGATCTTTACTAAAGGTAGGGCCCCCCGTTTCTCAGACCAGTTCATTTTTCGGCTCAACGCCTAAAATGAGTTGGGGAGAGGATGGACGGCTTGGATTGAATACATACATCAAGGTGGGGCCTACATAAGCGGCTCGCCCAATGAGCTTTGAATTCAAGCTAATATTTGTGTTTTCATTTCTGTCCAGGGACGTCCCTGGACGTCTGGCCGTGACATATGCTCAAGGTGGGCCCTACTTAGTTGGGCCACACAATGATGGATGGTGTTGGTACAACACATAAGAAGTGGGCCCCACTTATAGGTGGCTTGGATACAATTCGTGCCTTAGGGTGGGGGTCCATCCAAGTGGGCCATACATTCATATCATCATATAAAAAGAAAGAAAAGGTAGGGAAAGAGAGAGAGAAAGAGAGAGTGGGGCACGTATGATGGAGGGCTCCCGACACTATGGGCCCTCCCATTCAAGCATCCAATCATACATCAATGGGTCCTATTGCATATGGGCCCTCCAAATCAAAGATCAACAGTGGAGATCCCTCTCCACCCAAAATGAACGGTCTATATGACCTCTATTCAAGCTAGGAAAGTAAACATCATGATGGGGTCCATGGAGAATGGCCCCATCATGGAATGATATTGATAATCAAGGTGGGCCATCAGCCACATCTTAGGATCCAAAGTAAGATCCACACCATTGATCGGTAGGCCTCACTTGGCCCATCATAAAAATTTGAAAACTAGCTTATAGGAGCACCCACCACTTGATCTTCTTGGTCCGTTGGAAAGCCTATCTCCTTGTGCTTCACTTTGATGGTGGAAGATGGGGGATGGATGGATAGGATGATGGGTTTTGGAATGGGAAAGGTGGGTCACACAAACTCTCTCTTCTCTCACTTGGGAGCTTGGACGTAGGAGTGCTCTTGCTTGGCTTCGGAATGTGAGTTTGAAAAATGAGAGAGAAAGAGTGTAGTAAAGAGAGGGAGAGAGTAGCTTAGGTAGGCCATGATTACTTGTAAGAGAGGGTGGCTTGCAATAAATAATTGTAAGAGGGCTAGGGGTAAGGTGGCTAGCCATAAGTGCTTGTAAGAAGGCTAGGGGGTAGGGTGGCTATAGCTTGGTTAGGGTGGCTATAGCTAGGGTGATGTCATCCATCACCCTCATAATTACCTAGGGATTTGTGCCACATGGGATGGGTGGGTCCCGCAATGTGCGGTCCATGGTTATTATAATGTATGGTCCACATCTTATGATCTAAGCGTCGAATTGGCGCATGAGACGCGGCGTTGGAATTCCGGCGACGGCGCCGTTGCAATGGTACGGGTCTCGAATTAAACCGACTCGAATCTAAAGGATACGACTTACGGTCGTGCACAACGTCGATTATCAGTCGCGGATTGCCGGACTTTGACGGAAATGATCGCGGGATTCATCGGAACAGTACGAACTAGGATACGGGTCTTACAAATATGTGATTCCACCATGGTTTGTGTAATGATGTTCATGGCAGGCCATGCCTTGGGAGCAATGATGGTTTGACGTCCACATTGTAAGAGCAATGATGGTTAAATGTTCGCATTTTAACTCTCCCTAGGGCCCATTGATAGGCCCAAACTTGTAGTGTATAGGCCGTCTAGGCCCATCTACGTTATGAAAGGAATCCACCACCATATTACATGTTTGGTATAGATCCATGATTCATGCTCATACGCATCATATGTATGCTTGATATGAGGAGTGACTGATCATAGCATATGCCTTCGGCCAAATTGTTTATGGGCTCCTTGATAGGCGAAGTTGCCCTACATGAGCGCGCGGTACGCGCAGGATAGCTTCACGCCGCAAACTCAGAAATTGACAAAATTCTCGATCACCGAATTCGGTGCTAATAGCCTCCGTAGTACTGTAACGCCCTGAAAATCGGGGGTCGAGCATAAACTCAACTCCCGAGTTCCAACGCATCACTTATGCAACATAATGAATGATGATTGAATGTTGTCTGTATTAGTACATTGAACATGAGTGAGATTAAGCCCAAACAGCATATCATACTCTAGAGACAGTTCAATTGCATGCGGAAGACTGTGATAGGTATATAGAATATATAAACTGTGGTGAGTCTTCGAGTGTGATAACACTACCAGGTTAACTAATTACAAATACAACTCCAAAATATACCAAATGTGTAAGGTCCTTTAGTCAATATCCCTGTAACCCTGTCGATCAAGACACGGCTCACATGAAGCCGCCAGAATACAGCATATACAAGAAGGCATCCTCGTCGTCACAAAAGTCCGGCTCCGCCTCATAAGCATCGCCATCACCTGCAGCTACAACAGGGTCTGGTTGGTGTGTACAACACCGTCCCGTAACGTGGGAGTGAGTGATCAACTCAGTGGAACAATAAAGCATAGGTTAACATGTTATCAATTCAGTCAAACAGTAATGATAAAGCAGTACAATCAAACAATCCTAAGTACTCTTGTTAATGCAAGTATGAAATGTTGTCATGATGCATGCCCTTGCCAACATACTCCCTCATGCGACACCATCTTACGTCCGCGGCATGCGTTCATCCCTCAGTGCTCAACATCTTCCAGGCACATGCAGTGCGATGATGAGCATGATTACTGAGTTGTTATTAGTCCTTTTCATACAGCAGGATTGGGAAACTAAGGTACTCCCTTATATCATTCCTAAACAATGATCCATTCTAGGGTCGTCAGTCCTAGATAATCTCGTATGATGATGCGGTTCTAGGTTGCTGTAAAGGGCTGTCAGGGCAGTTACACGCACTCGTTGCACCGCTCCCCCATCACCTTATCAATACAGGCCTAGTTTATACTTTGTTTACTACGGGAAGGCTCGTCGTCTCAACGCAGATTCAGAGTATGCTCGTGGTCACTACACTGGGTACGGTCAGGGCTGTTACACACACTCGTTACACCACTCCCCCATCACCTATCAAAACAGTGTAGGCCGACAGCTCGAATACAGTGTCCCATACCACCATATTCGGTTCACTAGTCTGGGTTGCTCACTGGTCACTATGGGGAGGCACATCGCCCCAGCGTAGGCCGACAGCTCGACCACAGTGTCCCATACCACCATGTTCGGCTCATGAGTCTTAGCGGATCGAGGTACCACGGCTAACGGGGTTGCACTGGTAAGTTCGGTACCTTAGGTTCAAGCAGTAGCATCCAAACATGGTAAACACACATTAGACAGATCGGGTTACTTGACGAGCTCGGCTAGCTCGAGCGCACGACAAGTTGAACGACATGAAGTGCATAAGCACTTCGCATGGCCAACCACTATCGCCAACTGAAGTACGACTCGGGTTCGTCAAACACATCTCATGTGGCGAATGAATCTCAGCCACGAATTCAATCCCGTTACCGATTGCCTAGACTATAGAATAGCCCCAATCACATTCAATTACGGAACAGTTAAAGCAATAATGGATCAAGATTTCAAATCATATAATCAAATATCCAATATTGTCCGCTTAGGTCTGCTAGGGCTGTTGCACGGAATCGTTACACCACTCCCCCATCAGCCTTCATGAATTTTACGGAATACAACTTAAACATGTGAAATAGTCAGAGCAGAATTAAATAATCAAGTAATCCAAACATATTAACAAGCATGTTATAAAACACAATGCAAACAGGAAATCCAAACACATACGTTTCATAAACCAGTAAGTGATTAAACTAAACAACTTATATGAAGGAAATCATACACATTAATAAGGTAGTTGAGAATCCTATCTCAACACTTACTCAAGGCACTACTAGATTAAGTACATACCTATACAAGCATTTTCACAAACACTTAGGCTACACATTCCAACCTACCTATAACATGCTAGTTAAAACACAAGTCGTAGCGAATCCTTTCACAAAGGATTGCCACATGAACCACGATCACGCATTCACAACCAATAGTCATGGCAATCATAAATCATAGTTCCATATTCGTTCGAACATTTCTACAAACACTTAGGCTACAACTAGTACATATACGATGTATGTTAATATAACAGGTGTTAGGCTAATCCGTTCACCCAGAAGTTGATACACATGTATCTAGCATACCTAGACAACAATTAATCATGGCAAGCACAAATCCGTATTTCATACGTATACGATATTTTCTACAAATACGAGGAATACAGTATATTCAACATAGTTAACGTATAACCGAAAAACGAAACAGACAGCACTTTGTACATGTGCAATAGTATCTAGATCATGAATCTATCATTATCTGACATTGAAAGCGTTGAAAACTATAACCTATACGTTTAAAGTCCGCACGTTACGCCGTAGAAGCGTAACAATTTTGATAGGAATGCTAAGCCTTCTTCCACGACAGTATAACGACCTAGAGCACAAGTAGTGTTAGTTATTTTGCTAATTGAATCAATTGGAACCCTAAATCAGATTAGGGTTAGGGTTTTCTTACCTAGAAATGAAGTCAGAATCGCCGAAAAAGCGATTAAATCGGGATGGTTAAGCTTAGATAGCGGCAGGGTAGAGTATCAGGGAGATCCTCCCACTTCTCTCACACTTTCTCTCTCTTTTCTCTCTTCTCTCTCCTAGGTTTTCTCAAATTCGTATGGAATGAGAGAGTGAGGATTTAAGGTCCTTATATAGGCTCAAAACACTCCAAAATAGACCTAGGGCCAAGGTATACTTAGGTTATGTCCAAATACGGATAGTTCCGTCTCAACGGAGCACTTCTGGAAGCCCCCCTTGAGCCAAAGGTCGGACTTAAGCTCACAGACATTGGATCTAGGTCGAGTTACATTTTCGGTCCGATCGAATTTACAGATCGCCAGTGGCGGACCAGTTTCAGTTCAACGGTTACCGGAACTCGATCAGGGCCACAAGTACACTGACCTGTGTATAAAATTTCTCCTGATCCGAGGGTGTATTTGGGTCAGATTCTGACGGTCTGATTGCTTATATCAGGCCCGCAAGTGGCAAGTCTCAGATTACTTAAATTTAGATATTTATTTCTAAAATATCCACGTTTCTCACACACTTCACTCCGGGCTCAAGCGAATAGCCCCAGGACACTATCTGGATTTGATTTTTGAGATGGTTGTCAAACCCAGCAAGGCGGTCCTAATTCTATAACTTCGTATCATTCGGACTTTCGACGTGCGGTCCAGATCTGATACGGAGTTTCAATGTGCTCCCAAGAGCAGCTGGGTAATGAGATTGATCTTAGATTTTAAGGTAACCTAGCGTCAATGATTTTACAAGTTTTGGATCTTGCAGATCGTATTTAAAGTGATTAGTGTGAATTTCGTAGCTAATCCAGTTTAGCACTTAGTTAACTTTGTCTAATTCCTAAAGGATTTGATGTTTGAGAGGTTCATAAGGGGTTGGGATCTACCCCTTCCCTAAGGACATCTGATTCCAGGTTGGCAAAAATCTGGGATGTTACAAGTACCCCATTCTCGGCTCTCAGTGTCCATACGCCAGATTTCGATCCTGAGATCCTATATGGAGGATTTTTCAACTTACATTTAACTTGTAATAAGCATAAACACAAGTTTACTCAAATCACAAAGGCAACATCATCATCACATATCCACTAATATAAACATTTGAATACAGTGTTGAAAGGGAAATACATATGACAAAATCAAAGCTCCAGAGGTCCGTTGCATGCTCCAAACTCAACACTGCTGCAACCTAATGCCACCTGCACTCATTTATTATGCATAAGTTTATAGAAAGCAAGAGACCTCACCATCCACCTGACCAATAGTCAGCCAATATCTACCCGGCACGTCGATAACGGACCCATTCACAAGCTGGTCAAACTCAGCCTAGCAATACCCCCTACCCTCGGGCGGGTAAGGACACACCCTACAACCGACCACGACACAGTGGGAGACGCGGCCTCCTGGTATTCGGTCCTCATGCGCTCATATATATCCACTTGGTCTCGACGTTAGGGCGTCTCCTGGCCACGGAGGTTTAGGGGTTTTCACCCAAGGACATCTATGGCGCCCGTATGCTAGAACCAAAGATTTTTGGTGACCCATTTGGTCATCCATGATATGCCTGTGGAGGCTATGTCCCTAATATTGCTAGGGCACATAATGCAAGATGCATGAGTCATACAATCCAGTTATGCATCAATCCAGTGCATACTGTGCGCCTATATGAGATAACGTCCGCCTATTAGGGAGTCTCATAACAACCTGCCCAATCACATATGCAATGGTCAACCACATCTCATAACAAACATGCAGATGATGCGTATGGGTATGTATCATGATGTTATGCTGTCACATACTCATAATCGGTATCAATAATCATCATCAACAATCAACCTCAACAATGTTGACATTTAACCAACATTGTCCCAATGAATGGCCCACATAGAGCCTAACATATAGTGGACCCATGGCTTCGCACATGGGCCTTATATATTACACCATGGACCTTACTCAAGAGTTCAATACACATCATGATGGGCCTCTCACATGGGCCTAAGATACATCACAATGGGTTCCATCGCCTGGCCCTTAAGTGCACCACAGTGGGCCTTAGCACATAGGCCTATTATACATCACATTGGGCCTCAAAATGGGCTGAATACACATCACAATGGGCCTCAAATATAGACTACATATACATCACATTAGGCTTCGACAATCGGAATCGGCCTCGATAATCGGCCTATATAATCGGCTTCGACAATCAGAATCGACAATCGGAATCAGCCTCAATAATCAGAATCGACAATGGGAATTGGTCTCGACAATCGGAATCGGCCTCGCGACAATCAGAATCAACAATTGGAATCTGACTCGGCCTCGACAATCTGACTCGACAATTAGCCTTGACAATCGGAATCGGAATCAGCCTCATCAATCGGAATCGGCCTCGAACTTGCTGACATCATCACAACAGATGGGTCCCACCGTTTGAACGGTACAGATGAATCACATACATCGCGTGGGACCCACAGAACTTGCTGACGTCAATTAGCATGGTGGGCCCCACGTTATGGACGGCTTGGATTTAATACATACATCAACACCTGGACGATGTGGCTATAGAAATACATCATGATGGTCCTCACCGTCCAGATCACTGGACGGTGCGAATCCAACACATATCTCATACATGGGTCCCACATGAGACCCACCACCTACGTATACATGTATATGATATATATCACATAATATAATATATTTTATTATTATTATTATTTTATTTTATTTTTTTGAAAAGAAACACCGGCGTCCTGATGGATGGACGCTAGATAAACTACATACTTTGTGTGGCCCACTGTCCAGGCAATGGATGGTGGGATATAAAACATACATTATGGTGGGGTCCGGATGACCTGCTGGCGTCCACAGCAATGGGACCCACATGCTAGGTGGCGTCACTACACCAACAAAAAACTAGTGCGCGGTACCCAACCAGTCCGCTGCAGCAGGCAGACCCCCACTTAGATCAAATGGATGGACAGTTGCGTTGGGGCGCATCCACATGTGGGACCCAGAACTTGCTGACGTTGGACTGGCAGTGGGTCCCACCAGCTGAACGGCTTGGGTGTGTTAACGTCAAGAGGGGCAGTGCCCTGCTGCTGGCCGTCCAACACATGGACGACCCAGCTTAAAAGAAAACATATGGACGACATCAGATGCATGGTTGGATGTGGCTGTTGATCAACGCACGCCAACCCTTGAATTTCAAAAAGGGTGGGTCTCACATGAGGGCCCCACACGTATGTTTAAGCCCTGTTAAGGGCATAATATTTTACTATATAATATTTTAATATATATATATACTATATACTTATATAATATATATAATATATAATATATATATATATATATATATAATATCCATCATCTGGCCAGCATCCAGCCACCATCCAATTCTGGATGATGCACCATCAACATGGTGGTCCCATGTAGTGGGCCACGGAATTTCGTTCAAGCTGATATTTGACCTTTCCTTTCATCCGGGCCTATGTGACCGTCCGGTCATGTAGGCCCCAACCGGGATCAAGGTGGCCCACTTGTTGGACATCATGGATAAAATGCACACATCATAGGTGGGCCATCAATCTTAGAGAAAGAAAGAGAGGGAGAGAAAGAGGAAAGGAGAGAGATAGGCGATGATGGAGGGGCCCCGCCACTATAGGCCCCTCTTGGATACAAAGCGTACATCAAGATGGGTCCCACCATATGTGGGCCCTTAAATCACAAAAAAAAAATACACAGAGAATGAAAATGTAGGTCCAAGATCTTCCACCTCAAGATCTCTTCTTCCTTCTTCCGCCAAAGCATCCTAGAGCTCCATGAAACATGATTTAATGGTGTGGATGAGATTTAGAGGGTGGGATTGGGTGGTAGGGAGTGGGCCACACCTAGCTTCTCTCATGTAAGCCATGAATGTGGTTTGCTTGGAGAATGAGGGAGAGAAAGAGATGACAGAGAGAGGTTGTAAGAGAGAGAGGGAGATGGGAGATGTGAGTGATGGAGTGATGTGTACTTGACATGTAAGGGAGAGAGTTGACTTTAGGGATGGGTGTTGGTACTTGGAGATGTGATGTTGTACTTAATATGTAAGGTGATTGATGGGATTGATTGATGGGACATTTCGTAGAGATTCTCTCGAAATTGCAACACGCGGTATTTTCCTCGAACCGAACGCGGGCCCACATCTTTTGGCCTGGGTATCGCCTCAGCGCATAATACGCAGCATCGGAATTGTTGCGACGGCGCGGTCGTAAGGGTACAAGTCTTGAATCAAGCCAACTCTGTAATACGGGACATGACTCAGGATCACACGCAAACGCAGATAAACTATTGCGGGTCGCCAGAATGCTACCGAGAGGACCGAAGAGGCATACAGAACGGTATGGGCTAGGATACGGGTCTCACAATTGCTGCATGACTGGTAGTGTGATTCATGCACTTCGCATTTGTATGACATGATTTCTATAAGCCCTAGCGACATCAGAGCTATACATCCACAGGCACATCGTGGATGGTAGGATTGGACACCGGAAATATTGCTACTAATCATCGAGGCGCCATAGATGACCCTGGGTGAAAATTCCTAAATCCGATGGTACCAGAGGATGACTCCAACGTCGAGACCGAGTGGATATATGAGAGCACGAGGGCCGAATACCAGGAGGTCGCGTCTCCCACTGTATCGTGGTCAGTTGGAAAGGGGTGTGGCCTTACTCTCCTGAGGGTAGGGGGCAATGCTAGGCTGAGTTTGACTAGCTCTTGAACGGGTCCGCTATCGACGTGCCGGACAGATATTGGCAGACTATTGGCCAGGCAGATAGTGAGGTTTCTTACACTCACTTGGACTGCACGTCTGGGAAAGGGGCAGTGCCATTTGGAGTGTACTAAACCCCGGTGATTATCCCAAATGAGAACTATACTGATATCGGTTGAGCTCTATGAGGATTTGGATGAGGATTGGCATGCTTGAGTTACATCTCGCATCGCATGGTCTCGACATGGCCGATAACAATCATATCTTGCACCGCATAGCCTTGGTACGACTGATTACATTCATGTACACATCAGCATGATTCCGTATTACTCTGGCATTGCATTCTGAGCACGTTCATACTACGCACACACTTACACCACCCTCTAAGTTTTCTATAAGCTAATGCACGATTGATGCATGCAGGTGATGCCAGGACGCAGCCATAGCCTCGCCGCAATTAGAGTGTGCAGTCGAGCTTTTAGAGTTTCTGTTATTTTCATTATCTTGTATTTCCCTTTCATACACATTGTACTCAAAGTTTTTTTTTATCATAGTAGATTTTGTGATGGTGTTCTTGTGGTTTCTGTTCGTGGGTTATGCTTATGATTATGCTCGTTACAAATCAAATCATGTTTGAAATCCTCCTTGTAGGATCCCAGGATCGAAACCTAGTGTGTGGGTGCTGGGAACCGAGAATGGGGTACTATGGAGGCTGTCAGCGCCGGATTCGGGGATCGAGAATTTTGTGAGCCCGGTTTCTGAGTTTAGGGCATGACACGCAAGCCCAAGTTCGGCTGGTTGACCAAAGGGTTCAGCTTTCCAACTAAAGGGTTCGACTGGCCCAATATGCCTAAAATCGAAAAACATGTCATTGTTGGAAACTTGACCGAACAAGTCCGGGCTGGCCGAATGGTCATGTTCGGCTGGCCGAACCCAAGGTCGGGCTAGCCGAACATGCCATGGAAAATCTTATTCAATCTGTTAATGTAACATCTCGAAAAAATCTGTACAAAGACCCGAGTACCACCTCAGGCAGAAATCACTTAGGACCAAATCCTATAGAAAATTAGACGAAATTAACTAAGTGTTAAACTAGATTAGCTGTGAAATTAGCTTGAACTACTTTAAATACGAACTGCAAGACCCAAAACTAGCAGAATCATTAGCGCTACATTACCCTGAAATCTAGGATCAATCTCTAAACTCAGTTGCCCTCGATAGCACATTGAAACTTCGTATCGGACCTGGACCACGCGTCGAAAGTCCGATGACTAGGAAACTATACACTTATGACCGCCTTACTGGGCTTGACAACCGTCTCGGAAGATAAATCCAGATAGTATCCAAAAATGCGCAACTTGAGCCTGAAGCGAAGTGTGTGAGAAACGCGAATATCCTTTGAACATGAACTCGGATTTAAGTAACTTGGGTCATTCGCTTGCGGGTCAAATATAAGGTTTCAGACCGTCAGAATCTTACCTAATTACACCCTCGGATCAGGGAAAATTCTCTACACAAGTCAATGTACTCGTGGCCCTGATCGGGTGCCGACAACCGTTGAACTGAAACTAGTCCACCATGGTTGATCCACAAATTTGATCAGGCTGAAAACTTAACCTGGCATAGATCCAATGTCAGGGAACTTCCCCCTGACCGTAGGCAGAAAAGGGGCCTCCAAATGTGCTCCATTGGATCGAAACAGCCACTATTTGGCTATAACCTAATTATACCATGGCCCTGGGGCCATTCCCATCAGTTCTGGGTATAAGCCTCTTAAACCCTCTCTCTCCCATGCCATACGAATTTTGCAAATCCTAAGAGAGAGAAGAGAGAAAAGAGGAGAAGAGAGAGAGAGAGAGGCAGTTGTTGGGATCCTTCCCTGACGCTCCACGTGCTTAACCATCATTCCTGTATCGCTATACGTGCAATTCCGATTCCGTTCTTAGGTAAGAAAACCTAACCCTAATCTGTTTTAGGGTTTCAAATAACGTAAGTGATGAAATAACTAACCTATTTAATGTTATAGGTGGCCGTCGTGCCGTAGATAAAGACTTGGCATACAAACTGAGTTCGATACTTGTTTATCGGCGAAAGGTGCGGACTATAAATGTTTAGGTTATAGTTTTCAAGGCCTTCAATGCCAGTTAATGATTTATGACTGACTTGATTGCTATCACATATGCTTAGATTCGATGTTTTCCGTATATTACATATGTATATAAACTATGTTGATTATAATGCATTCCAAGTGTTTGTTATAATGTTTGAATGAATATAGAATTATGATTTGTGCTTGCCATGATTATTAGTTGCTAATGCATGATCGTGGGACACATGGCAACTCCTTTGTGAAAGGATTCGCTACTATATATGTTTTAACTAACTTATTACATGTATGTAATATGTGTAGTCTAAGTGTTTGATAAAATGCTTGATGTAATGTATTTAATGAGGGAGTTGAGATAGGATTCTCAATCCCCTTATCTAGGGTTACAGTTTCCTTCATGTAATCTATCTTACTACTATGTGATTTATGAGTAAAATGCTTATGTATGTTAATATCTACTTTATGTGCTTGTTAAAATGCTACTATAAAATTTATATTTAAATTGATTGTTACATGATGTCTTAGTTATTACATGTGAATGCTAATGTTCTGAAGTGTGCTTGGGGCTATGTTGTAGTCCAGCCAATCGGTAATGGTTCACGATCAGTGGCTGAACTGTTTTAGCCACGAGGGAAGCGTTCGTCGAATCT
Source organism: Magnolia officinalis (assembly GCA_021015155.1). Taxonomy (NCBI): domain Eukaryota; kingdom Viridiplantae; phylum Streptophyta; class Magnoliopsida; order Magnoliales; family Magnoliaceae; genus Magnolia; species Magnolia officinalis. Next base: position 53,195,612 of record JAJHSJ010000007.1, read on the forward strand.
AAGTCGTACGTCGTTTGACGACAGTGGTTAGGCCACGCGGAATGTTTATGCACTCCATGTCGATTAAGTCAACATACTCTCGTACTAGTCAAGCTTGTCAAGTAACCCGATTGGCCCAATGTATGTTCACCATGTATGGACGCTACTGCTTAAATCTAAGGTACCAAACTTACCAGTGGAATGCCCTTTTAACCTTGGTACCTCGATCCGCTAAGACTCATGAGCCGAGCATGGTGGTATGGGACACCGTGTTCGAGCTGTTGGCCTACGCTGGGGCGACGAGCCTCCCCGTAGTGTCCAGTGAGCAAACAAACTCGTGAGCCAAATACGGTGGTATGGGACACTGTATTCGAGCTGTCAGCTTACAATCAGGTGACGAGCCCGTAGTGACCTCGAGTATACACTAGGACTACGCTAAGGCGATGAGCCTTTCCATAGCTGCTTCGAGTATAAGGTAGGTCTGCGCTGATGGTGACAAGCCTTTTCGTAGTGACCTAGAACTGCTATCGTATGAGATTAGCTAGGATTGACAACCCTAGATGGATCATTGTTTGGGAAATGATATAAGGGAGGTACCTTAGCTTCCCAACCTGCTGTATGAATATGCTAAATTAAGAACTTGGCCAATCACACACATGCACCGCATTGCATGTGCCTTTGGCATTAGAGTTGAGCACAGCGGGAGTGTTGCATGCCGCGATCGTGAGATGTTGTCGCAAGAGGGAGTGCAGACGAGGGCATACATCATTATCGCATATCATCCTTGCATTAACAAGAGTATTTAGGACATGAGTGTTGTACTACTTTATCATTACTGCTTGACTGAATTGATAATTTGTTAACCTTTGCTTTATAGCTCCACTGAGTTGATCACTCACTCCCACGTTCTGGGATGGTGCTTTAAACACCAACCATACCCTACTGTAGTTGCAGATGATGGCGATGCTTACGTAGTGGAGCCGACTTTTATGATGATGAGGAGTTCTCCTATTTGCAGCTATCAGGCGGGTCTATGTAGGCTATGTTCTGATCGACGGGGATTACTGGGATGATGACTAGATGACATTACACATTTTGTATATTTTGGAAACTTTACATGTAATTAATCGACCTGGTAACATGATCATACTCAGGAGACTTACAATCACTTATATACTTTATATACTTATCACAGTCTTCGGCTTGTGTAATTCAATTATCTCTAGAGTATAATATGCTATTTTGGTATAATCTTACTCATGTTTAATGCACTAATATGGACAACATTTAATCATCATTATCTATGTTACATAAGTGATGTGTTGGAACTCATGAGTTGGGATCCTGCTCGACCCCCGATTTTTAGGGCGTTACAGTTAACTTGCCCGAAACTTGTAGGGTTAGTTGAAGACAGTTAGGCTGGCCAAACTAGATGTCGGGCTAGCCTCACTTGAGTGTATTTTAACATAAAAGATGATCATTAAGACGCTATGAAAAATACACCTAACATCTAAGGTTATACCACCTGATGGTTGACTCATACGAAGTGTTCCGATCTTCGAACCATGTACTTTCATAACTTGAGATGTTGACTCTTCCCTGAGACGCTTGATTGAGTTGATGATATATCTTCATGAGTTCTTGCAATCCTTTCAAGACTAAGAAATTTGACAACTAAATTGTGCTTAACTATAAGCACTTACAGATGCACCATCTCTTGATCAACTATGATGGCTTTAGCTACAGCCTAACTCCCCTCTCCAATGTCCACGTTTCCCTCCTCTAAATCCGCACCCTCAGAAGAGTTATTTTACCCTATAGAACCACTGTTGGCAGATGATTCTTCATTACTACTTTCTTCAAATTAATTCTCTTCAGCAAATTCTTCAGTTACTACTTGTTTACCCTTGTGGAGAGCATTGTCTTCATTTTCATGTGCCCTTGACTCCACCATAGTAATAGGGGTACTTTGGTGAGCCTTCTATAGTTGGGGAGATCGAGATTGTATCTGTGAGCGGGTTACAAGAGACGAGAAACTTTGACGCGCCGACCTCATTGAAGGAGATATCGTCAAAGGGTTGAGCCTGTCCCTAACATCTGTTGTAGTTTCTATAGTTGGAGTATAAAGGGCCGTTGTTGGTGCTTGAGTCGATGGAGCAGTATCTCTTTTTGGCATGCTTAGATTTGTGACTACATCTGGGTTTGAATGTCCAGGGAAAGTAAACACCAAGCCAGCCTACGAAATAGTGCTACGGAGTGTATGCTGAAGAAGCTCCAACCACTGGGATTTTACAGTGAGTAGCAACATCTCCAAAGACATGATATAATGAGCAAAGGACTAGAGGAGCCAATGAATATTTTATGCCTTCCACCATTGCTCCTGCAGCCACAAAAAGAGTTGGCCTAATGGCATCCGTCCACTTTGAACTTGGAAGTGCTATCAGGCTCAACTAGTAAGCCAGGAATGTGGCCAGTTAGTTGGAAGCACTGTGTAACACCTTGAAAATCGGGGGTCGAGCAAAGCTCAGCTCCCGAGTTCCAACGCATCACTTATACAACATAGATAATGATGATTATGATGAGTGCATTGAGACATGAATGGGATTAGACCAAAACAGCATATCATACTCCAGAGACAGTTAAATTACGCAAGCGGAAGACTATGATAGATATATTAAATTTATAAACTGTTGTAAGTCTCCAGAGTATGAACATGTTACCAGGTTAAATATAGACATGTATACCCCAAAAATTAACAAAATGAATATACATGAGTGTTTCAAAAGTGCAAACTAAAGTGTAATGGCGTCTAATCAGCAACCCTGTAATCCCGTCGATCAGAAGATGGTCTACATAGACCCGCCTGATAGTTGCACACAGGAAAAACCCTCATCATCATAAAAGTTCGGCTCCGCTTCATAAGCATAGCCATCATCTGAAACTAAGACAAGGTCTGGTTGGTGTGTACAACACCGTCCCGTAACGTGGGAGTGAGTTATCAACTTAGTGGAACTATAAAGCAGAGGTTAACATGTTATCAACTCAGTCAAGCAGTAATGATAAAGCAGTACAATCAAACATTCCTAGATACTCTTATTAATGCAAGGATGAAATGTATTCATGATGTATGCCCTTGCCTACACTCCCTCGTGCGACACCATCTTATGGTCGCGGCATGCTTTCTTTACTCTGTGCTCTTTAACCCAGGGCACATGCAGTGCAATGTTATGAGCATGATTACCAAGTTTTTATTAGTCCTTTTCATACAGCAGGATTGGGAAACTAAGGTACATCCCTTATATCAATATCCAAACAATGATCCATTCTGGGGTCATCAGTCCTAGTAAATCTCATACGATGTTGCGGTTCTAGGTCGCTGCAAAAGGCTCGTCACCTAATCAGTGCAGGCCTAGTTTATACTCTATATGCTACGGAAGGCTCGTCGCCTATACGTAGACTTAGAGTACACTCGAGGTCACTACAAAGGGCTCGTCACCAAATCAGTGTAGGCCAACAGCTCGAATACAGTGTCCCATACCACCGTATTCGGTTCACGAGACTGGGTTGCTTACTGGTCACTACGGGGAGGCTCGTCGCCCCAACATAGGCCGACAGCTCGACCATAGTGTCCCATACCACCATGTCCGGCTCATGAGTCTTAGCGGATCGAGGTACCATGGTTTAACGGGGTTTCACTGGTGAGTTTGGTACCTTAGGTTCAAACAGTAGTGTCCAAACATGGTGAACATACATCGGGTCAATCGGGTTACTTGACGAGTTAGACTATTATGAGCGCACCTGAAGTTAATCGACATGAAGTGCGTAAACACTCCGCGTGGCCTAACCACTGCCGACAACTCTAGTACGGCCCGGGTTTGTCAAACACATCCTATGTAGTGAATAAATCTCAGCCACGAACTCAAAGTCAATTACCGATTGCCTGGACCATAGCATAGCCCCATACACATTCAACCTTAACCAAAAAGCATGTGGAGTAGTCAGAACAGAAGTAACCAAGTAGTCCAATCATATTATCAAGCATGTTATAAGATGCAACATAAACAAAAATCCATACACATGCCTTTCACAAGTAAAGCGAAGAAACTAAACAACTTGTATGGAGGAAATCATACACATCCCTAAGGTAGTTGAGAATCCTATCTCAATGCCCATATACAGTACAATGCACCAAATACTTACTCATACAAACATTTTATCAAACACTTATACTGCACCTATCAACCTACATGACATATGTTGATTTTTAACATGTACTTGGACAAATCCTTCCGACAAGGAGTTGTTACATACACAATCATCATGTACTTGCATCCTATAGCCACGGTAGGCATAAATCATGATTTCATATTCATTCAGTCATTTCAACAAACACTTAGACTACACCCTCCATCATACATATTATATATTAGTTATCATACATATTAGGGCAAATCCTTTCATCAAAGGGTTGTCGCCTATACGACAATCATATATCCACGACAGTTAGTCATGGCGAGAACGAATGCAAATTCTATACTCATTCAGTCATTTTCACAAACACTTAAGCTACACATAATAACATACACAACATATGTTGATATAACATGTATTAGGCTAATCCGTTCACCCAGAAGTTGATACACATGCATCTAGCATACGTAGACAACAATTAATCATGGCAAGCACAAATCCGAATTTCATACGTATACGGTATTTTCTACAAATACGAGGAATACAGTATATTCAACCTAGTTAATATATAACTGAAAAATGAAACGGACATCACTTTATGCATGTGAAATAGCGTCCACGTCAGTAATATATCATTAACCGACATTGAAAGCATTGAAAACCATAACCTATACATTTATAGTCTGCACCTTACGCCGTAGAAGCGTAACGAATTCATTAGAAACTCTAAGGTTTCGTCAACGATGGTACATCAACTTATAGCATGAGTTAAGTCAGCTATCTTGCCACTTATAACAATTGAAACCCTAGAACAGATTAGGGTTAGGTTTTCTTACCTAAGAACGAGATCGGTAGTGTCGGTAGAGCGGTACGGAGTGGTGGTAAGGAAGGTGGAGTGATGGAATTGAATCCCAGGAATGAACTCCAACTCTCTCTCTCTCTCTCTTTCTCTCTTTCCTCTCTTCTCTCTCCTAGGGTTTCCCAAATTCGTATGGGATGAGAGAGTGAGGGCTTAGGTCCTTATATAGGCCTAAAACTGATGGAAATGGCCCCAGGGCCAAGGTATACTTAGGTTATAGCCAAAAGAGGCTTGTTTCAGCTCAACTGAGCACTTCCGGAGCCCCCCCTTAAGCCAAAGGTCGGACTTAAGCTCCCTGACCATGGATCTAGGTTGAGTTAAGTTTTCAGTCCGATCGGATTTACAGATCGCCTGTGGCGGACCAGTTTCAATTCAACGGTCCACAATCACCGATCAGGGCCACAAGTACACTGGCCTGTGTATGAAATTTCCCCTGATCCGAGGGTGTATTTGGGTCAGATTCTGACTGTCTGAATTCTTATATTCGACCCGCAAGCGACAAATCTCAGATTACTTAAATTAGATTTAATTTCTAAAGAAAACCACGTTTTCTCACACTCTTTGCTCCGGGCTCGGGCGAATAGCTTCGGGACACTATCTGGACTTGATTTTTGAGATGGTGAACAAGCCCAGTAAGGCGGTCTTAATTATATAATTTCATAGTAATCGGAATTTCGACGTGTGGTCCAGATCCGATACGGAGTTTCAATGTGCTCCCGAGAGCAACTGGGTAATGAGATTGATCTTAGATTTTAGGGTAACCTAGCGTCAATGATTCTACAAGTTTTGAGTCTTACAGATCGTATTTAAAGTGATTCAAGTGGATTTCAGATCGTATTTAAAGTGATTCAAGCGGATTTCACAGCTAATCTAGTTTAGCACTTAGTTAATTTTGTCTAATTCCTAAAGGATTCGGTCCTGAGTGATTTCTACCTAAGGTGGTACTCGGGCCTTTGTAATTTATATAGAAGGTGATTCAAGCTATTAATACTTAATTAAATTACGCCCTAATCACGGCAGAATAAGGTCCTAGGGCAGTTCTACGTCCAAGGACGTCCATTTCCAAGTTAGAAAAAATCCAGGGTGTTACAACTGTACTCAGTAGGGCCCTTGATTTTGCATCTAAGAACATCAATTTCTTCAGAATTGTTACCCGTAAATCTATGAAGATAGGAAAAAGAGCAATATAATCATTAAGTGAATGGTAAAAATATATAATAAATGAAAGTTTAAGTAAAGGAAGAAGAAGCAAAAGTGTATACCATAGATCTTGGGTGAAGTGAGCCAGCCAAATGTGGTGCGGGACTTTATGGATGTTTATGAACTTGGCCATTTCTTTAAAAAGCTCAATAGCAGTTTTTGAGACCTTTAGTTGACGATTTGTAGGGGAAAATGTGCGAATTCCTCATTTGTAGGAACGTATTCGTCGAAAAAGTGACCTATTATGGGAAGGCCTGTCATTCGGTAAAGGTCCCATATAGTGATACTAACTTCGCCCAGTAGAAGATGAAAACAATTGGTTGTCAGACACCAATATTTAAGAAAACCCTTGAAAATGATGGTGTCTTTGTAGAAGTGATTCGATGGGACTTCAATTGCATTTAAAAGATCGATTTTAATAAGGACATATGAGTGCTTCTTGATGATGGCTCGAGCCCATACATCATAATAGTTGCGTGAAGCTAGGAAGTCTCAAGTTCTAAATTGTCACGCCCCAAACTCAGAAACCGGGCTCACAAAAATCTCGATCGCCGAACCCGATGTCAACAGCCTCCGCAGTACCCCATTCTCAACTCCCAGCATCCATATGTCAGATTCCGATCCTGGGATCCTACAAGGAGGATTTTCCAACGTAATTTTATCTCGTAATAAGCATAACCACAAGTTTACCCAAATCACAAAGGCAACATCACCATCACATATCCACTAATATAAACATTTGAATACAGTGCTGAAAGGGAAATACATATATCAAAAATTAAAGCTCCAGAAGACCGCTGCACGCTCCAAACTCAATGCTGCTGCAACCTAACATCACCTGCACGCATCTATCATGCATAAGCTTATAGAAAGCTTAGAGGGTGGTGAAAGTGTGTGTACAAGGTAAGTACCAAGTATTCAATACAATGCATAATCATACAATATCAGAAATACTGGCAAGATCATGAATCATACGATATCAGAGTATGCAAAAATACTGACAAGTCCATGAGTCATACAATATCAGAGTACGCAATACAGATCAGCTATGCAAATGAGGAGTCATAAAGAGCCAAATATCAGATGTTGAGGATGCAATGCAATATGCGGTACGAATGGAATGACTATACTGGAGTGTGAAGTCGGGATGATAGAACGTAGTATCGCAGGCTATGGGGTCCATCACAAGGGACTTCTATCCAAACTAGTCCTATACCTAATTTGGATAGTTAGACTCAATGTGGTAAACTCCTGATCTTAGGTTAGTCGCGTGCCCCAACCGAAAACCTGGTCATTGCGAAGGTACACGTAACAAATAGTTGCGTACCACCAGCCTGAGTGGATAGTGAATTAATGAATGAGTATACAATCCTACTCCACAAATCAGTACTGTACATCTTTGAGATCATCACCGGGGTCTAGTACACTTTACACCAGCTTGCCGCTCCATCAAGCGCACAACTGGGTAAGTGGAAGAGACCTCACTACCCCCTACCAATATTGGCCTGGCTCGTCGATAGGGGACCTATTTACGAGCTGGTCAGACTCAGCCTAGCATTGCCTACTCCCTCAGGTGGGTAAGGCCACACCCCCTCCTAACCGACCACGACACAGTGGGATACGCGGCCTCATGGTATTCGGTACTCTGGCGCTCATGTATCCACTCGGTCTCAACGTTGGGATGTCCTCTGGTACCAAGAGGGTTTAGGGATTTTCATATAGGGCTATCTATGGCAGCCCAATGCTAATAATATATTTTTGGTGTCCCATCTGACTATCCACGATATGCCTGTGGAGGCTACGACCCTGATGTCGATAGGGCGTATAGTAATCACAACACACAATGCAAGATGCATGAGTCATACATTCCAGTCATGCATCAATCCTGCGCATACCATGCACTCATGTGAGATAACCTTTGCCTATCAGGGAGTCTTATAATAACCTGCCCAATGATATATGCAATAGTCAACCACATCTCATAACAAACATGCAGATGATGCATATGTGCATGTATCATGATGCTATGTTGTCTCATACTCATAATCGATATCAATAATTGGCATCAACAATCGGCCTTGATAATGTGGACATTTAACCAACATTGCCCCCAAGGAATGGCCTACATAGAGCCTAACATATAGTGGACCCATGGCCTCACACAAGGGCCTAACACCATGGGCCTTACTCAAGAGCTTAATACATATCATGATGGGCCTCTCACATGGGCCTAATATACATCACAATGGCTCTATCGTCTGACCCTCAAATGCACCACAATGGGCCCATCACATAGGCCTCATATACATCACATTGGGTCTTAAACACGGGCTGAATACACATCACAATGGGCCTCAAATACAGGCCCATATACATCACATTAGGCCTTGACAATTGGAACCGGCCTCGATAATCGACCTATACAATTGGCCTCGACAATCAAAATTAGCCTCGACAATCGGAATCGGCCTCGATAATCGGCCTTGACAATCAAAATCGGCCTCGACAATCAAAATCGGACTCGACAATCAAAATCGGCCTCAATAATCGGAATCGGCCTCGACAATCAGAATCGGCCTAAACAATCGGAATCGCCCTCGATAATTGGAATCGCTCTCGACAATCGGAATCTGCCTCGACAATCAGAATCCGCCTCGACAATCAAAATCAGCCCCAACAATTGGAATTGGTCTCGACAATGAGAATCGGCCTCGACAATCAGAATCGGCTTCGACAATCGAAATCGGCCTCGACAATCAGAATTGGCCTCGATAAAAAATTAGCCTCGATAATCGGAATCGGTCTCGATGATCGGCCTAACTAAAGAGGGTCTAAGGGAAGGTCACAATGTCGACATTTAACCATCACTGCCCATCAATGTGGACATTCAACCAACATTGCTCCCAAGGAGTGGCCCACATAGGGCCAAATGTACAGTGGGCCGGCTGCCACACACAAAGGCCTAACATACATCATCATGGGCCTCGCTTATGGGGCATATATGCATCACATTGGGCCTCACTTATGGGCCAATATATATATATATATATATATATATATATATATATCACATCGGGCCGTATCAAATGGGCCAAATCAAATGGACCGAATCAAATGGACCAAATTAACGGCCCGAATCAAATGGGCCGAATCAATGGGCCGAATCAAATGGGCCGAATCAAATGGGTCGAGTTGAATGGGCCGAATCAAATGGGCCAAGTTGAATGGGTTGAATCAAATGGGCTGAGTCGAATGGGCCGAATCAAATGGGCCGATTCAAATGGGCCGAACCAACACACCATTCATCTATTGTTAGAGATCATCTAGAGCATTATATTAAAAAATGAATCATATCAAAAGATCAACTAGACCATACCACATCTAACAGTAGTGATAATGATTTCCACAGTTAAATTCCAGTGGGCCCCACCATAGGGTTTATTTCCCATCCAGTCTGTTCATAAGGTTACAAAGACCTAGATTTAGAGGAAAAACAAATATCACATTGGTTCAAAACTTCTAAAATCCCAAAAAAAAAAGAGTTTCAATGGTAGACGTTCAACCCACTGTTTGCTGTAGTGTGGTCCACCTGATAACAGGATCTGTCTTATTATTATTATTTTTTGTCCCAAGCCTTGAAACGAGCTTGCCAAATGGATGGACGAATTGGATGTAACACATACATCAGTGGGGTCCACATACATGGCCCACCAAAGAACTGAATCTGCTTCATTTTTGTTTTTATTTATTATATATTTATTTATTTTTAAATAGTCCATCGTCCAGCCATCTGGACGGTTGGAATATTACACATACATCATGGTGTGCACCATCGTCCAATCATCTGGACGATGGATGCAAAATAGGTGGACAGCTATGATGAGCACATGCACCACGTGGAGTCCACACGTGCATGGGTCCCACAGCTACTATGCAGCATGCACGTCACCACTGCCCACCGTCCCTACCCTTGGACGGTGGGATGAAATCTGTTGGAGTGGATATACAATACGTATTCCAAGGTGGGTCCCACGTACGTGGGCCACCCCACTTCCTTCTCTCTCTCAATACATATATGTATATATAATCTATATATTATAATATATAATGTATGTACTTTATCTCCTTTCTCTCTCTCTCTTCTTTTTTTTTTTTAAGGTCCAGCATCCAGACCCTCTAGACGCTCAGGACAGTGTGGACTTAAGCCACACCACACGAGGTAGGCCCCACCGTCCTGGCCCCTGGACAGTGTGGATCCAATGCATATATCACGGTGGGTCCACACAAGTGGCCCACATTGGCTTCGGATCAAACTGATACTTGTGTATTCCTTCAATCAGGTCCGTCCAAACGGACTGCCATGTGGGCTCGCTCGATGGACGACATCGATGAAATATTTACTTCATGGTGGGCCACACACACACACACACATACACACACACCATCCATACAAGAGAGAGAGAGAGAGAGAAAAAAAAAGTGAGAGAAACGGGGGGTGGAGGGACCCAGCCACTAAGGGGCCCTCTCTCATATAATGCATATATATCAAGTGAGTCCGACAATGTAACATCCCGAAAAATCGAGGGTCGAGTAGTAACTCAACTCTCGAGTTCCAGAACATCACTTATGCAACATAGATAATGATGATTAAATGTTGTCGATATTAGTGCATTGAACATGAGTGAGATTAAGCCAAAACTGCATATCATACTCCAGAGACAGTTAAATTGCAAGCGGAAGACTGTGATAGATATATAAAATATATAAAAACTGTGGTGAGTCTCCAGAGTGTGATAACATTACCAGGTTAAATAATTACAAGTATAGTTCCAAAATATACCAAATGTGTAAGTGTAATAGCTTCTATCCTAAGTACCATAGCCCCGTCAATACAATAACAGGTCTTCATAAACCTGACAAAGAACTACATGTAGGAGAACTCCTCCTCCACATCACAATAGTTCGGCTCTGCTTTATAAGCATCGCCATCACCTGAAACTCAACAAATCTGGTTGGTGTGTACAACACCGTCCCGTAACGTGGGAGTGAGTGATCAACTCAGTGGAATAGTAAAGCATAGGTTAACATGTTATCAATTCAGTTAAGCAGTAATGATAAAGCAGTAAGATCAAACAATTCTAACTACTCTTGTTAATACAAGTATGAATGACATGATGTATGCCCTTGCCAAACCACCCTCATGCGACAACATCTTACGTTCGCGAATGAGTCCATCCCTCAGTGCTCCACATCTACTAGGCACATGCGGTGTGATGATGAGCATGATTACCGAGTAATTATTAGTTCATTTAAAACAACAGTATTGGGAAACTAAGGTACCTCCTTTGTATCATTCCCAAACATGATCCATTCTAGGGTCGTCAGTCCTAGTTAATCTCATACGATATTATGGTTTGAGAGGCATAGCGAAGGCATCACAAAGGGCTCGTCACCCGTCAGCATGGATACAGATCTCACCATATGCGGCTCAATTGCTGGCCTTCAGCTCGAATACAGGTCTCACAGTACTCGGCTCAATCGCTGGCCGTCAGCTCGAATACAGATCTCACCGTACTCGGCTCAACTCATGCTCTAGTTGCCATGAAGGGCTCATTGCCAATCACAGACCATAGAGTATACCCGAAGACACTACGGAGGACTCGTCGCCCGTCAGCACGAATACAGGTCTCACCGTATTCGGCTCTCGTCGTAGGTGTCAACAGCTCGAATATAGTGTCCTATACCACCATAATTGGCTCACGAGTCTGGTTGCTCACTGGTCACTACGGGGAGGCACGTGGCCCCATCGTAGGCCGATAGCTCGACCACGGTGTCCCATACCACCATGGCCGGCTTATGAGTCTTAGCGGATCGAAGTACCATGGTTAAAATGGATTTCACTGGTAAATTTGGTACCCTAGGTTCAAGCAGTAGCGTCCAAACATGGTAAACATACATTAGACAGATTGGGTTACTTGACAAGCTCGGCTAGCCCGAGCGCACAACAAGTTGAACGATATGAAGCACATAGCACTTCGTGTGGCCAACCACTATCATCAACCGAAGTACGACTCGGGTTCGTCGAACACATCTCACGTGGCAACTGAAACTCAGCCACTAATTCGATCCTGTTACCGACTGCCTGGACTATATAATAGCCCCAATCACATTCAATTGCAGATAGGTAAAGCAGTAATGGATCAAGATTCAAATCATATAATCAAAGTCTGGTATTATCCGTTTAGGGCTGCCAAGGCTGTTGCACGCACTCGTTGCTCCACTCCCCCAGCACCCATGACGGATCATACAACGTAAATATGAATTTAAACATATGCATCACATAGATAAAATCATAAAAGCAGTTGAGCATGTTATGAAGCACAACACAAGCATGAGTTTGTACATGTTCAATTCCTAATCACACAACTATCCAAGGAAATCATACACATAGTTAAAAGAGTTGAGAATCATATCTCAACACCCTTATACATTACAATTTGCTAACCACTACTCATTTAGACATTTCAACAAACACTTTAGACTACATACATCAACATACATGACATATGTTGATCACATAGGTATTAGGCCAAATCCTTTCACTAGGGAGTTACCCCAATCATAACACGCATACACCCACGACGGATAGTCATGGCAAGCAGGAATCCAAGTTCCATATTCATTCAGTTATTTCCACAAACACTTGGGCCACACGTTTTAATATACGTAGCGAATATTGGCCGTGGCGTGATTTAGGGCAAATCCTTTCGTCAAAGGGGGATCGCCAATACAACAATCGTATATCCATGACAATTAGTCATGGCGAGCACGAATGAGAATTCTATACTCATTCGGTCATTTTCACAAACACTTAGAATACACTATTACAACATATATGGTGTATGTTAGCAAAACATATATTAGGGCTATCCTTTAGCCAAGTAAGTATTTTATCCATGTATAATATATTCATACAGCAAATAATCATAGTAAATACATCTCCAAAATTTATACGTATACGATACTTGCTAGAATACACAATTTCAACTTCCATAGTGTATATAAGCAAAACATGTATTAGGGCGAGTCCATTCTCCAAACAAGTAATTTATCCACATATAATATATTCATACAACAATTAATCATGTCAAACACATTTCCAAAATTTGTACGTATACGGTACTTTCTACAAATACCTAGAGTATGTAGAATTCCATATTTTTCATCTTTAATCGAAATGGAAAATAGACAGCACTTTGTACATGTGTAAATGCATGCAGATCATGAATCTATCATTATCTGACAATGAAAGCGTTAAAAACCATAACCTATACACCTAAAGTCCGCACCTTTTGTCGTAGAATCGTAATGGAGTCGATAGGTTTGCTAAGCTTCTGTATTCGGCAGTTTGGCAACCTATAGAACGAAATAGGTTAGCTATTTCATAACCTACAACCACCCAAGCCCCAAATCAGATTAGGGTTAGGGTTTCTTACCTAAAAACGGGGCTGAAATCGCCGGGAAAGCGATGAGAATGGAGCAGTGGAGCTCGTGGACCGGCAGGGAATAGTGGTAGGAAGGATCTCTCACAACTCCCATGGCTGCCATGAGAGAGGGTTTAAGGTCCTTATATAGCCTAAAAATTTACCGAAATAGACTCCAGGTCAAAGTATACTTAGGTTATAACCAAAACAGGTCAGTTTCAGCTCAACGGAGGACTTCTGGCGGGCCTCCTTGTGCCAAAGGTCGGACTTAAGTTCACTAACGCTGGATCTACATTCTATTAAGTTTTCATTTCAGTGGGATTTCCAGATCACGCATGGCGGACCAGTTTCAGTTCAACGGTTAGCAGATCTCGATCGGAGATTCCGAGTACATGTAAATGTGTATGAAATTTCTCCTGATCTAAGGGTGTAATTTGATCTGATTCTGACGGTCTGGTTGCTTAAAACTGATCCACAAGTAAGAGGTGTCAGATTACTATTCAAGATATTTTATTTTGAATTAATTTCGCATTTCTCACACTCTTCACTCCGAGCTCAAGCGAATAACGTTGATACACTATCTGGATTTGATTTCCGAGATGCTTGTCAAGCCCAGCAAGGCGGTCCTAGTTCCTTAACTTCGTGTTAATCAGACTTCCGACGTGCGGTCCAAATCCGATACGGAGTTTCGAGATGCTCCCGAGAGCAGCCCGGTAATGAGATTGATCATAAATTTTAAGGTAACCTAGCGTCAATGATTCTACAACTTTTGGGTCTTGCAGATCATATTTAAAGTGATTGGTGTTAATTTCACAGGCACTCTAGTTTAACACTAGCTAAATCTCACTTAATTTTTAAAGGATTTAGTCCTGCAAGATTTCTGTCTGAGGTGGTACCTGGGCCTTTGTAGTTTGTATATAAAGTGATCCGAGTTATACTACTTAGCTAGTTTAAGTTAGTGTCTAGGATGAAAGTACTTAGAAAAATTTGAGAGAACAAGATGGTGAAGGGTGGGATTTGTGAAGGAAATGGGTTCAGAAGCGATTTTAGACTGTGGGATTCAGTTCTGCCGAGTTAATAAGGCGTTAGGAGCGACCCATTGCCTAAGGACGTCTAATCCTAGGTTGGGAAAAATCCGGGCTGTTACAATCTACCCCCTTTAAAATAAAATTTCGTCCCCGAAATTGCTTAAGGATAATAAGGAAAGATTTTATTATTTCATTTGTCTAAGTCTTATTGTTTTCAAGTCTCTATGCGCGGTAGGGTGTATATTAGCCTGGTTCATTTTAGTCTACCCCGCTTAAAACTCTTTTTTTTCCACCCTCAAGGCTCAAGAGTTATGTCCTGATCCGTATGTCGGAACAAGGTGTAATTTTAGGACCTATCCTTGACATGAAATGGGAAATGCATTGGTCTGACTTTCATCGACGATGCGTATTATGGCATTGATACCTATGGTTACAGAAAGGAGCTAAAGATGATGGGTATTGTAGTTGATTGCAGGGACAGGTGTGAGTTTGAGGCAAGATGCCTAATTCTACCAAAGGAGGACTATCATCACGGTCCCGACCTACCTTATGTACTCATGTCAAGCCTAACAGGCAGGCTATCTTTCTACGTTCATATGCACAAAATGTATGCCGACATGGCATGTAATTTGGGACCTAATTACTAACTATTTGTTGCCCATTTGGGTAATTCCTTGGGCCTAAAAGACAAAGTCGCTATCGGCTATATACTCCTAATACTTTTCAAAGACGAAGTTATAAACTTTTGGTTGTAAGTGGTCGAGCCAACACGGAAGGAAAGTTGTGTAGTGGGTCAGAATCGGATACATGGACCTTCTGCCTCGCAAAGATAGAAAATTGTCGTATCAGTTCTGAATCCTAGTTGATCCTGACCTTCTGCTTGATCAGAGCATAGAGTTCATTGGTCACTACCAGGATTAAGAATTCGATTTAGACCGCGAGTACCTCGCTTATATGTAGTTTCTCTACTCCGTATTCTCGATTGTACTAAGTCCTTGAGAAGGCAATTCTAAGGGATGTATTGATTGGACCTAACATTGAATCCAAGGGATATATAGGTTTTCTCTAATCGTGAATAGTTTCTACGTCAAACAAGCTCCCTAAGGAAGCCTAAAGTATTAAGGGGATTCAACAACGGAACGGGGTCTCGCTCCAACCTATTCAAGCCAACTAACTAAGTCTATCATGCAATTGGCTTAGCATAAATAATTAGCCTTTTACTTTCCTTAGCAGAACTCGTAGTCTAGTCTTAATTTAGGAGTAGCGGAAATCCATAGGTGAGTCCAAAGTCTATGCTTATACGCTAGATGATTTCACTTCATTTCTAATACAAGGAAGGGTTTTATCACTTAGGGTCAAAGTTGTCTAATTGGAACTGAGTTGCCTGAAGTTGAATTTAACTACGCCCGAGCATTTCACACATGCTCATACCAGCTAAGGGTCTATTTGGCTAGTGGTCTTAAGTTGTACTAAATGGGACTGTATTACTAATCCTACCTCGGGATTGGGAGTGACATGATTGGTAGGAGGGTGGGAGGGGATTAAAATTAATGGTATAGGCTTTGGAAAATGAGCCTTGTGTCGGAAAGTGTGAGATGGGATTTTCAAATCCCAGGATAATGAATTTCTAAGTGTACTTGGAAAGGGAATTTCGGAATTTACTTTTAATTGCACACACTCCAAACATGGTATTGGAAAACATGGGATACACCAATTTAGGAACCATACCCTACACGTACATTTATTATTACTTATACAATTCTATCCACCTTAAACTCACCTAATGCAGTTGGCCGAACGGGCCCTAAAGGGAGAAAAGGGGCTGGAGTTTTGGTTTTCCACATATTTGAGCCTCGATAGGGATAGCAAAGGCCTAAAAGACAGTGATGGAAGATGACGAATGGAAATGTAGGATGGGTTAGAGAGGTTACACGTTTTTGAGCTCCAAATGAGGGGTGTAGGGGCTCATATGAGAGAGAATGATGAGGGTAGGAGGATAGGTAGGGCTGTAAACGATGGAGTGACATATGGTTGGACAGGAAACAACGAAATGGGCGATTGGAGTGGAGGTTTGAGAGTGAAAACAACAATTTTTAAGAAAAGGGAGAGCTTGGAGGCGGGCTTTATGAAGGAAGTAGGTGTTTGGGGTGTTTAAAAATGAAACACCATACATCAGGGGGCCACACTAGTCTCCAAACTCAGTCGGCCCGAGTTGCAGGCCCGGCCCAACAAAGAAAGTGGCAAGGCCTCGCCGACCTGGCGAGGGCCTCGCCAAAAAGATTTGTGGTTTCAAAAGGGGGCCTTATGGACGTGTTCCTCCAGTCCCCTAGGTCCCAAAAAACACTGGGTCCCACCCTGGGTACCCCTGGAAGTGCTCCGTTTGGCCCCCCGACTCCATTTCGCTCAATTTCGGGTAGTTTCGGGATAATCGGACGTATCTTGCAATCCGGAATGAGTTATCTGACGTAAAATATATGAATTTGGGGTAGAACGAGCTAATGAAGCCAACCAACCTAGCTTTGCTAGTTTGTGCAGCCCAGAATTGCGAGAAAACCCTCCGATTAACGGTCGTTTCCCCGTTTCAATTTCGTTTTACTAAAATAGTAGTTTTAACTTTGATTACTCTTCCTCCGTTGGGTTTTAGGAGTTGCGCTCATCGTGTAAAGAGCTTAGAATAATTAGGAGAATGGTTTGGTGAAGCCAAATAAGACACTTACTATTTTTGGCTGAGAACCTTGCGCACTAGTAGACACCATGGCCTTAGTAAGTCGTGAATGCTAGGAGTTTTAGTTGTAGTTTGTTTCTGGTTTCTTCCCCATTACCTGGTATCCCTATTTAAAGGGTTGTGAACTCATTTTTAGTCATTCATTAATCAATTATTTCTATTTTCTGCTTTCTTTCCTCATGGATTCGAGAAGTCTCTGTGAGGAATCCAGAGAAGCTCCGAGGATTCGGAGTAGTTATCATCATCACTCTTATCCCGTATTCTACCGATTTTCAACGGTTGGGGTGAGGTGGATTTTGATCTAGAATCAGTAATGGACGGCCTAGGAATGTTTTAATGTCGACCCGTGCAATCATAGTTGAATACAGACTCGATTTCGGTGTTCGTTTTCAGTGAACTTCGCCAATTGGCGAAATCGGGATACCGATGACTGTTTCTACGTTCCGTCACTCCCTCCTAAGTCAGAGTGTGTCAGAGTGCGTCGTGTGACCATAACCCAGGTCTGGTTTAATCCAAATAATGCTCTGATACCAACTGTAACATCCCGTAAAATCAAGGGTCGAGTAGTAACTCAACTCTCGAGTTCCAGAACATCACTTATGCAACATAGATAATGATGATTAAATGTTGTCGATATTAGTGCATTGAACATGAGTGAGATTAAGCCAAAACTGCATATCATACTCCAGAGACAGTTAAATTGCAAGCGGAAGACTGTGATAGATATATAAAATATATAAAAACTGTGGTGAGTCTCCAGAGTGTGATAACATTACTAGGTTAAATAATTACAAGTATAGTTCCAAAATATACCAAATGTGTAAGTGTAATGGCTTCTATCCCAAGTATCATAGCCCCGTCAATACAATACCAGGTCTTCATAAACCTAACAGAGAACTACATGTAGGAGAACTCCTCCTCCACATCACAATAGTCCGGCTCTGCTTCATAAGCATCGCCATCACCTGAAACTCAACAAATCTGGTTGGTGTGTACAACACCGTCCCGTAACGTGGGAGTGAGTGATCAACTCAGTGGAACAGTAAAGCATAGGTTAACATGTTATCAATTCAGTCAAGCAGTAATGATAAAGCAGTAAGATCAAACAATTCTAACTACTCTTATTAATGCAAGTATGAATGACATAATGTATGCCCTTGCCAAACCACCCTCATGCGACACCATCTTACGTTCGCGAATGCGTCCATCCCTCAGTGCTCCACATCTACTAGGCACATGTAGTGCGATGATGAGCATAATTACCGAGTAATTATTAGTTCATTTCAAACAACAGTATTAGGAAACTAAGGTACCTCCTTTGTATCATTCCCAAACATGATCCATTCTAGGGTCGTCAGTCCTAGTTAATCTCATACGATATTATGGTTTGAGAGGCATAGCAAAGGCATCACAAAGGGATCGTCACCCGTCAGCACGGATACAAATCTCACCGTATGCGGCTCAATTGCTGGCCGTCAGCTCGAATACAGGTCTCACCGTACTCGGCACAATCGCTGGCCACCAGCTCGAATACAGATCTCACCGTACTCGGCTCAATTCATGCTCTAGTTGCCGTGAAGGGCTCGTCGCCAATCATAGACTTTAGAGTATACCCAAAGACACTCCGGAGGACTCGTCGCCCGTCAGCACGAATACAGGTCTCACCGTATTCGGCTCTCACCGTAGGTGTCTACAGCTCAAATATAGTGTCTCATACCACCATAATCAGCTCACGAGTCTGGTTGCTCACTGGTCACTACGAGGAGGCACGTAGCCCCAGCGTAGGCCGACAGCTCGACCACAGTGTCCCATACCACCATGCCCGGCTCATGAGTCTTAGCGGATCGAGGTACCATGGTTAAAAGGGATTTCACTGGTAAATTTGGTACCCTAGGTTCAAGCAGTAGCGTCCAAACATAGTGAACATACATTAGACAGATTGGGTTACTTGACGAGCTCGGCTAGCCCGAGCGCACAACAAGTTGAACGATATGAAGCGCATAAGCACTTCGTGTGGCCAACCACTATCGCCAACCGAAGTACGACTCGGGTTCGTCGAACACATCTCACGTGGCAACTGAAACTCAGCCACGAATTCGATCCTGTTACCGACTGCCTGGACTATATAATAGCCTCAATCACATTCAATTGTAGATAGGTAAAGCAGTAATGGATCAAGATTCAAATCATATAATCAAAGTCTAGTATTATC
Organism: Magnolia officinalis; assembly: GCA_021015155.1. Lineage (NCBI taxonomy): Eukaryota > Viridiplantae > Streptophyta > Magnoliopsida > Magnoliales > Magnoliaceae > Magnolia > Magnolia officinalis. The sequence goes on from JAJHSJ010000007.1 coordinate 53,215,290, forward strand.
CATTTAGGGCTTCCAGGGCTGTTGCACGCACTCGTTGCTCCACTCCCCCATCACCCATGACGGATCATACAACGTAAATATGAATTTAAACATATGCATCACATAGATAAAATCATAAAAGTAGTTGAGCATGTTATAAAGCACAATACAAGCATGAGTTTGTACATGTTCAATTCCTAATCACACAACTATCCAAGGAAATCATACACATAGTTAAAAGAGTTGAGAATCATATCTCAACACCCTTATACATTACAATTTGCTAACCACTACTCATTCAGACATTTCAACAAACACTTTAGACTACATACATCAACATACATGACATATGTTGATCACATGGGTATTAGGCCAAATCCTTTCACTAGGGAGTTACCCCAATCATAACACGCATACACCCACGACGGATAGTCATGGCAAGCAGGAATCCAAGTTCCATATTCATTTAGTTATTTTCATAAACACTTGGGCCACACATTTTAATATAAGTAGTGAATATTGGTCGTGGCGTGATTTAGGGCAAATCCCTTCGTCGAAGGGCGATCGCCAATACAACAATCATATATCCATGACAATTAGTCATGGTTTGCACGAATGAGAATTCTATACTCATTCGGTCATTTTCACAAACACTTAGAATACACTATTACAACATATATGGTGTATGTTAGCAAAACATATATTAGGGCTATCCTTTAGCCAAGTAAGTATTTTATCCATGTATAATATATTCATACAGCAAATAATCATAGCAAATACATCTCCAAAATTTATACGTATACGATACTTGCTAGAATACACAATTTCAACTTACATAGTGTATATAAGTAAAACATGTATTAGGGCGAGTCCTTTCGCCAAACAAGTAATTTATCCACATATAATATATTCATACAACAATTAATCATGTCAAACACATTTCCAAAATTTGTACGTATACGGTACTTTCTACAAATACCTAGAGTATGTAGAATTCCATATTTTTCATCTTTAATCGAAATGAAAAATAGACAGCACTTTGTACATGTGCAAATGCATGCAGATCATGAATCTATCATTATCTGACATTGAAAGCGTTGAAAACCATAACCTATACACCTAAAGTCCGCACCTTTGTTGTAGACTCGTAACGGAGTCAATAGGTTTGCTCAGCTCCGTATTCGGCAGTTTAGCAACCTATAGAACGAAATAGGTTAGCTATTTCATAACCTACAACCACCCAAGCCCCAAATTAGATTAGGTTTAGGGTTTCTTACCTAAAAATGGGGCTGGAATCGCCGGGAAAGCGATGAGAACGGAGCGGTGGAGCTCGTGGACCGGCAGGGAAGAGTGGTAGGAAGGATCTCTCACAACTCCCACACTTTCTCTCTCTTTTCTCTCTCGCAATCTCAAATTCGTATGGCTGCCATGAAAGAGGGTTTAAGGTCCTTATATAGCCTAAAAATTTACCGAAATAGACTTCAGGTCAAAGTATACTTAGGTTATAACCAAAACGGGTCAGTTTCAGCTCAACGGAGGACTTCTAGCCGGCCTACTTGAGCCAAAGGTCGGACTTAAGCTCATTAATGCTGGATCTATGTTCTATTAAGTTTTCATTTCAGTAGGATTTCCAGATCACGCGTGGTAGACCAGTTTCAGTTCAACGGTCAGCGGATCTCGATCGGAGATTCCGAGTACATGTAAATGTGTATGAAATTTCTCCTGATCTTAGGGTGTAATTTGATCTGATTCTGACGGTCTGGTTGCTTAAAACTGATCCGCAAGCGAGAGGTGCCAGATTACTATTCAAGATGTTTTATTTTGAATTAATTTCGCATTTGTCACACTCTTCACTCCGAGCTCAAGCAAATAGCACTGGGACACTATCTGGATTTGATTTCCGAGATAGTTGTCAAGCCCAGCAAGGCGGTCCTAGTTCCTTAACTTCGTGTTAATCGGACTTCCGACGTGCGGTCCAGATCCGATACGGAGTTTCGAGATGCTCCCGAGAGCAGCCGGGTAATGAGATTGATCCTAGATTTTAGGGTAACCTAGCGTCAATGATTCTACAACTTTTGGATCTTGCAGATCGTATTTAAAGTGATTGGTACTAATTTCACAGGCACTCTAGTTTAACACTAGCTAAATCTCGCTTAATTTCTAAAGGATTTAGTCCTGTAAGATTTCAGTCTGAAGTGGTACCTGGGCCTTTATAGTTTGTATATAAAGTGATCCGAGTTATACTACTTAGCTAGTTTAAGTTAGTATCTAGGATGAAAGTACTTAGAAAATTTTGAGAGAACAAGGTGGTGAAGGGTGGGATTTGTGAAGGAAATGGGTTCAGAAGCAATTTTAGACTGTGGGATTCAGTTCTGCCGAGTTAATAAGGCGTTAGGAGCGACCCATTGCCTAAGGACGTCTAATCCCAGGTTGGGAAAAATCCGGGCTGTTATACACAACAAGTGGGCCCCTTAGAAATTTGAAATTTAACAGTGGATCACCCACTTTTGGCCTCCTATAGATCCTTGGAATCCTGTGCTCCTTGTCTTCAATTTTGATGGAGGTTGATGATGAATGAATGGTTGAGATGAGAGATGAGAGGGTAAGAAAATGGGCTACACTTGGATTTGGGAGAGAGCTTGGACGTAGGGTGTTTGCTCTTGGGGTTGGAGAGTGAAGATAGAAATGAGAGAGAGAGAGAGAGAGAGAGAGAGGGAGAGAGAGAGAAATGATGGATGAAAAGAGATGGATGGAGTGGTTGTTGTAAGGAATGGGGATGGGGAGGTATGAATTTGTTTGAAATTTTGGTAAAAGAGGGATGGGTGGGGAGAGAGAGAGTTGACTTGGGGAAAAAGAAGTAATGGTTGCTTGTACTTGTGATAGGGTGAGGTGGCATTGGGTATGGAGGGTGTACTTGACTTGATTGATGGGACATGTTGTAGAGATTCTCTCGCGACATTTCTTCAGAATGAACGTGGGCCCACAACTCCTGGCCAGGGTATCGCATCGACGCGAGAGACACGGCATTGGAACCGCAGTGACAGCGCTGTCACTAGGGTATAAGTTTCGGGTCGAGCCGACTCCGGTAGGTAGGACTCGGATTAGGATCATGCGCAAACGTTGGATACAGGTCGAGGGTTGCCGGAATTTGACCGGGAGGACCACGGAAGCCTACGAAACGGTGCGATATAGGATACGGGTCTTACATAAACTCTTCTGTTTCCCATAGAGATTCTCTGGCGCGGAAGCATTGTTGTGTGGTCTCAAAATAATGAGTGGGGTAGAGATGGTGAGGGTTGTACCATGGTAGCAAGAACCACATCAAAGAAATTATACCTGTCTTCTAACGGGAACCTTTCTTTGTCAAATAACCTTTCAGAATTTGGGGTTCCTTTATAATCTAGTGGCCTTTGAAAAGGATCCGATTGCGTGTCATTTGATCGGTAGGCTCACTATGAAGAATTGATAGATGGCGATGGAGATTTATGGGGATGACGACCATTTCATCTTTGAATGGGCTATTGAATTTGATCATCTCCTGGTGGACTTTACCACTGTCCCAAATGTTCTGGAGTCTCTTCTTATTAAACTCCTTAATCTTTTCTTGAAGTTGTCAGCTCTTGCTTTTCGCCTGCTTCTTCTTTGAGAAAGACGGGAGTGGGGTTGCTTCCCGATTAGATGGTTAGGAGCTATCTGTTCTTATATTGGAAATGGCTTTTAGCCAGTTCTCCCAATCTATCTCTTGGCGGATCTGAGGAGGTCCCTCAATATCACCCATAATGATGACCTTGCGAATTGGGCTAGCTAGAAGGGCTATGCTGTCAAAGAAGTCTATAACCAGGAGATTGGGTTCTTTCAAAAGTGTTGGATTTTTTGTTGTAATTTTCAGCCTTTTGGCGGGACGATCATCGCATTGGGAAGATTGAGGGTTTGTAGGTGTAGGCCGTCGAGGGGGGGTCGTATGCTCTTGGGAAGCACTGAAAGTCCTTTTACTTCTGGTCATTTGGAAAGATTTGGAAAAGTTAGTAGAGTTTGGGTACTTGAGAAAAATTTCTACCAAGGTAGATAGTGTTGCGATGCAAAGGGTGTCAGTTGCGTGATCATGCAAAGCAGATATGTTGCGTGATAACATAATGAAGAGATGAGGTCTAGAAAGGATTGAATGTAGAAGTGATTCGAATGAAGGGGATTCTGTTTTTATAGGCAAAACGGGATTTGACAACTGTTGTGTGGACCTGATAGCGCAACATGATTTACGTGATCGTGCAAAAGGAAATTGAGAGAGGAAATGATTTCAAGTGAAGAAAAGTTCGATTCCCCATTTGATTCCCCAAGACAATTAAAAGAGAATCGAGGGGGCATCTATCGAAGCAAAAAATTAGAAATCTCATAAAAAGATATTCCTATTGTGTGACTGTGCAATGGGGATGTGTTGTGCGGTCGCGGAAAATAAAAAATACTGTCAAGATGCTATTTTCGGGGAAGATTGACCAGATCAAATTTGGACCCTGTTGCGTAGCTGCGTAATAGAGGTGTGATGCGCGATCACACACAGCATGGTGTTGTGTGGATTTTACAGCCCGCACATATGGAAGCCTATAAATACCCCTCCCCCCTTCATTTGAGGCATTCACAAGTGAGCAGTTCCAGTGAGGTCAGAGAAGGTCCAAAGATTCTTTGAGAGCTCTTTCTGGTATCCTACGACGCAATATGGAAGGACCAAGGATGAAGAAGAAGGAGATGCAAGAAGAAGGGAGAAGACCTGTTGCGTGGCCGCACACAAGGGATTGTTTGTGTGACCGCGCGATAGGAACCGTTTGTGCGACCGCACAATAGACATGCTTGCACGTCAACTTCGAATGTTCAATGCCATTTTACCGCAATATTCGGAATCTTCCATAAGTTGGTCTTTTGCACTTGTATTTTAAGCATATCAGTGCAAAACAAACAAGGGGTTTTGAACCCGCGGAACTCCTCTATCATTTCGACGGATGCTTTGCAAGCTGGAATGTTGCCGAAATCGCCATTGAATCATTTTTTTGTCTTTTATTGCATTGTTGAAATGTACTTTGTTTTAGAATCAAGGGAAACACAAGAGATGTAATATGAATTCAAATTTTATAAAACGACTAATGATGATTGTTCTTCTATTTTCTTTTGTTATTACTGGATGTAAGTATTCCAATCCGCTATACTCATTTCTTGTCGAAACACTCTTATCAACATGCACCGCGGTGGCACCAATTCACCTCTAGAACAAATATTGTTGAAGAAAGGAACATTCAACCTCGTGTTTTATCCCAAGTATATGATTTTCTTTGATTGACTCATGGCTTTCAGAGTTTTAATTTTGATCTTCTAAAAATGTAAATGCATAAAAGAAAACTCCTACCTCTAATGGGTTCTTAACTGGTTCAAATACAAATGACTTTCTTTACTTTTCTAAGAAACCACAAATATCTTGTATACTTTCTATGTATAATTTATATGAACAATCATGTTGTGAATTTCATCGTGTATTATTTTATGTCGTAAGTTACTTATAACTACCTAAAAACTTCTTGAGCATTAGTTGTGCTAGAAAGCTTAGTGCGTGGTTTTTATCTATCTTTTGTATTTTTATATCTTCAAAAAAGGCTTAGTTTTTTTTTTTTTTTTTTTTTTTTTTTTGTTAAATACTACTTAAAGAACCCTTTTTAATGTTTCATGTGCATTTTCAATGTATGAACATTTCATTTTGACATTAATCTTGTTTATTAGATTTGAATTATTAATTATATTTTATTCAATTTGAAAACAAAATGATTATGGTGATTTTAAATTATATTATATCGTGTTTATCAAGTATACAGGCATAGCCATAACCCTGAGGCTCTAAATTTAACAAATTTCGCGGTTTTTTTTTTTTCAATATACAAACAACATTTGGTAGCCCTAAGTTCTAGAATATTAAAACGACGCCAGAAAAGCAACAGCCTAACCGGCCAAAATTGGGCTCTAGAAAGACAGCCCAGAGCTGTCGAATATTTGTTCCACTAGTTAGGCCTGTCAAATTTTGTCCACGCCAGTACCATTTTTGGGCCGATGAAAATAATTCGATAATTTCAGCCATCGAATTGAGTTTTTGACTTGAAAAAAAATCAATGGTCATTTTTTACGCTTACATCCGATAAATTTTCAGAAATTTGATGATTTCAGGCCATTAAATTTTATCATTTTTTCACATATTGACTCAAACAAATCAACACGAAGATAATACAATAATTGTTAGTTCAGCCCAAAATTTTATCTAATTGGGTATAACATAAGTAACCAAAGTCAAAAGGATAATAAAAAAAATTCCTTTAAGGTAATAGTAATGACTCACAATAAATTATTAACAGTATAGGGTATATTCAAATATATGTGTGGTGCTTAGTAAATTTATGTTGTTTATGACGTAAAAGCGTTAAAGTCACCCTAGACCACACATGTCACAGTGATTATAAAGGCATCGTGTGCTACATATTTCCGTGTAGTGTGACTTGTGTGGGACAATAACAAGTCATATAAGAATTCAATATACCATTTTCATTCATTGAAATCGTGTCAATCACCCGTTTCAATACTGCTATTGGGTACATGAAAAAAAACAAGCTAAATTACATTTGAATCATTATTATAGATCGAGTGATGTAATTACATAATTGAATCCAGAATTTGCATGCCGAAGTAAATCACATGAGAGAAAGACAAGCCACTTCACTTTTTCGATCCAGCCGCGATGTGATTTGTTTGATATATGTGCAATCTCGATCAAATATAAGAGGGAGTTCACCTCCTCTTTTCTTATCTTCTCTTCACTGCTGCTTCAAACATGCACAATGCATTCTCCTTTCTCCAGTTACTAATGGGGATCGGACCTGCAGATGGATAACCGCATGCAACTTTCCTCAAAGTACCGCACATATATAAGAGATCGAAGCCGTCACTTAGGAAGCCCAAAAAATTAGGCCGGTCCAATATCAACCATTCCATTCGTGTACTTTGACCATCCTAATTAGTGGAATGGCCGCCACTATTCTCAGGCTGGGTCCAACCAATGCACGGCGTGAAACAGGAACCTGTGACATGCTGAATGTGGTTGACTGACTTGTACAGGTATGTGTGGCAGTGAGCATATTACACCGTGGGGCCACATTGATTTATGAATTGTATATCCATGCTGTCTATCTGTTTTTCCAGCTCCTTTTAGGGCATGAGACAAAAAAATGAAGTATGTCCAAATCTTAGGTAGACCATACCATATAGGAAGCTGTCGTCACTGATCATTTAAAAATAAAAAATAAAAATTGTGGGCTACAAAGTTTTGGATCAATATAATATTTGGTTTTTTCTTTACATCTGTGTGACTTTATCAACAGGTTAGATGGCAAATAAACATTACTTGGGGCGTTTAGGTGGATCCCAGGTAGTTTTTAATGATTAGGTATGGTCCACTTGAGATTTGGATGTGCTTAATTTTTGGACTTATGCCTAAAATAGCTATATATAAAAAATGAGCTACTAAAATTGATGGATATACAATACACACATCAAGGTGTTCTAATGTGATCTTGCAAAATGATTGGATGGGGTGGATTTCTCACGAGAAATTTGCGACTGTGGACCCCACCTTTTATCCAGCAGTTTTTATGAAGCAATACAAACTTAGTCTAGGAACTTAGACCTGCTCGTACGGACAACGAATTTGAGGATGAAAATACTCCATTCCTTTCGAAGACGAGCGCTAACGCTCCAACTGAGAGTTGTACGAACGGCTCAAAAGAGATCAAAGTTACATGGCCCCACAGCTATGTATTTATTATATCCACAACGTTCATCCATATTTCAAGATCATTTCGGAGCATTATCCAAAAAAAAGAAAATCATATCCAAAGATCAATTGGACCACACCATAAAGAGCAGCGGGAAAATTGATTTTCACCGTTAAAAATTTTGTAGGGCCCACCATAACATTTATTTTCCATCCAATGTATTCATAAGGTCACAAAGGCTGGATGAAGAGGAAAAACAAATTTCATACCAAAACTTCTGTAACCCCTAAAAGGGTTTCCATGATAAACATTCAATCCTCCACTGCCTTTTATAATGTGGTCCACTAGATGGCTAGATCTTTCTTATTTTTTGTCTCAAGCCTTAATACAAGTTCGCCAAATAGATGGATGGTTTGGATATAACACATACCTCATAATAGGACCCAAAAAAAGCGGTGGGGATTACAACAGAAAAAAAAAAAAAAAAAAAAAAACCTGGAATCTATAGCTACGGGGTTCTTATCGCTACGAATTATAACCGTAGCCATAACCATAGTCCCTGCTTTTTCGATATGTACTTTGATATGTATCGAAGGTCTTTCAATATGATTGAAAAAGATCCATAACTGTCCAGCGAGTTTGCTTCAAAAATCACGTAACTTTACCTATGGCTACGGATTATAACCGTAGCTATAACTGTAGTTCGTGGCAATCTGTTCAATTTTATTTTTATTTTTTTATTTTTTATTTTTTTATTTTTTTATATTATTTATTTTTTACATGGAGAACTTTATTCTACCTACAATTTTCTCTAATACGTATTTATATAAATATGTATATATAAGCATATATAATTTTTTTTTCTCTCTTTTGTTCATTCTTTCTTTATTCATTTAACAAGAATATCTTTTAAACCAAAATTAGTTACTTGACATACCCTATATGATTTTGGGGTAGGAGAAGCTACTTTAGCCAACCAACCTGGTTATTTTCCAATATTCCATCAAGTCGATGTTGAAAATCCATTTCATTCACTTCGTGGTCAATTTTAATCAGTTTGCGGTCAATTTCGTTCATTTCATTTACTTCGCGATCAATTCCATGCATTTCACGGTCAATCCCGACGATTCCCCTTCACTTCACGGTCAATTCCATGCCTAATACATTCCCCCTTACATTTTTCTCTAATACATAATTATATAAATATGTATATATAAGTATATAAAAATATTTTTCTATCTTTTAATTCATTTCTTTATCTATTTATTTAACAAGCATATCTCCTAAACTAAAATAAATTACTTAACATATAACGTATGATTTTGGGGTAGGAGAAGCTAATTTCATCAACCAACCTAGTTATTTTCCAAGATTCCATTGGGTCAATGGTCGAAAATCCATTTCATTCACTTCGCAGTCAAACTAGAAATTGAGTGAGGCAAACATGAAATTCAGCGGGGCAAACTGAAAATTGAGCAGGGCAAACATGAAATTCAGCGGAGCAAACTAGAAATTGAGTGGGGCAAAAATGAAATTTAGCAGGGCAAACATGAAATTGAGCGAGGCAAACTAGAAATTCAGCAGGGCAAACATGAAATTCAGTAGGACAACCTACAAATTGAGCGGGACAAACATGAAATTTAGCAGAGGAAACATGAATTTCAGTGGGGCAAACTAGAAATTGAGTGGGGCAAACTGAAAATTAAGCAGGGCAAATTAGAAATTAAGCTGGGCAAACATGAAATTGAGCGGGGCAAACTAGAAATTGAGCGGGGCAAACTGAAAATTAAGCGGGGCAAACTCAAAATCGAGCCAAACAAACTAGAAATTGAGTAGGGCAAACTGAAAATTTAGCGGGGCAAACTAGAAATTGAGCGAGGCAAAGTGAAAATTGAGAGGGGCAAACTCAAAATTCAGTGGGGAAAACTAGAAATTAAGCAGGGCAAACTCAAAATTGAGTGGGGCAAACTCAAAATTCAACGAGGCAAACTAGAAATTGAGTGGGGCAAACTAAAAATTAAGCGGGGCAAACTAGAAAATGAGCGGGGCAAACATGAAATTCAGCGGAGAAAACATTAAATTCAGTGGTGCAAACTAAAAATTCAGCGGGGCAAACTGAAAATTCAGCAGGGCAACCTAGAAATTGAGCGGGACAAACATGAAATTTAGCGGGGTAAGGTATTTGGCTTTTAGGGCTTGTTTGGATACCCCGAAATAAGTTACTTTGTATACCTACAGCAATAGATAAGTAAACTCGGTTTAAGATCAATTATAAGTAACTTTTTTACTTAAAGTTACTTAATCACTTCAGCTTAAGAAGTAGAAACCAAGATAAGCTAATTAATGCATAGGTAGCTTATATCAAGTTACTTACAATCCAAATCCCCCTTATCGACACTATTTTCTCAAATTTTATTTCATATAATTAAGAAGTTGGTAACATCGAAACATGAAATTGAGGAAACTCACTTGTCTTAAGGTTTGACAGTGAAACAAGCTACAATGTCCATCTGTCATGGCTCAAGTATACTGCAGCAACTAGCCACTCATGTGCATAAACATGATATGCATTCATGCCAATCAACTCACTCAAATTAGGGCCCCTATTGTGGATGGAGGATGACCCTAAAAATAGCCTAAATTTCTTTTAAAAAATAAAATAAAAAACTAAAAACACGCTAAATTCGAAAAAGGTGCTCCTCAATATTATCTAGAGCTCTTCGATTTATCGACATGTAAACCTCGATATATCGACTCATTGTCAATAATATCGAGCCAATACAATCCCCTATACGAAACATTTTGTCGTCGATATTATCGATATATGGTCGATTATATCAATGGTAAGTGATCGATAATATCGAGTCTGGATCAATAGTATTGATAACTAATGATTTATGTCCATTGAGGTAGATGGAAAAACTCATATTGACTAATGTTTTCCTTGTGTTCATAATGAAGTAGTCCTCTAATTTTCAGTTTGCCCCGCTCAATTTCTAGTTTTTCAGGCTCAATTTTCAGTTTGCCCCGCTCAATTTCTAGTTGCCCCGCTCAATTTCCGGTTTGCCCCGTTCAATTTCTGGTTTGCCTCGTTTAATTTTCAGTTTGCCCCGCTCAATTTCTAGTTTGCCCCGCTCAATTTCTAAGAATTTCTAGTTTGCCCCGCTCAATTTCTGATTTGCCTCACTCAATTTCTAATTTTTCCCACTCAATTTCCGGTTTACCTGCTCAATTTCTAGTTTTTCTTGCTCAATTTTCGGTTTGCCCCGCTCAATTTCATGTTTGCCCGCTAAATTTCATGTTTGCCCCGCTCAATTTCATGTTTACCCCACTGAAATTCATGTTTGCCCCACTCAATTTCTAATTTGCCTCGCTCAATTTCATGTTTGCTCCGCTCAATTCATGTTTGCCCCGCTCAATTTCTCGTTGGCCCCACTCAATTTCATGTTTGCCTCGCTCAATTTCTCGTTGGCCCCACTCAATTTCATGTTTGCCCCGCTCAATTTCATGTTTGCCCCGCCGAAATTCATGTTTGCCCCGCCGAATTTTTAGTTTGCCCCGCTCAATTTCATGTTTGCCCCACTCAATTTTTAGTTTGCCCCGCTCAATTTTTAGTTTGCCCCGCTCAATTTCTGTTTAACCGTGAAATGAAGGGAATTGGCCGTGAAATGCATGAATTGATCGTGAAGTGAAGGGAAATCACCGGGATTGACCATGAAATGCATAGAATTGATCGCGGAGTAAATGAAATGAATGAAATTGACCACGAAGTGAATGAAATGGATTTTCGACCATCGACCTGATGGAATCTTGAAAAATAACCAGGTTGGTTGGCTAAAGTAGCTTCTCCTACCCCAAAATTATATAGGGTATGTCAAGTAACTAATTTTGCTTTAAAAGATATTCTTGTTAAATGATAAAGAAAGAAATGAAAAAAAGAGAGAATTTTTTATTTTTTATTTTTATATATGCTTATATATACATATTTATATAAATATGTATTAGAGAAAATTGTAGGTAGAATAAAGTTCTCCATGTAAAAAAATTAAAAAATTAAAAAATTAAAATAATAATAATAATAATAATAATAATAATAATAATAATAATAATTGCATAGACTAGCACAGACTATAGTTATGGCTACATTATAATCCTTAGCGTAAATCACCTTCGAATATCGAAAATTACAGAATTTTTGAGGCAAACTCGTTAGACAGTTCTGGACCTTTTTCGTTCATATCGAAAGACCTTCGATACATATCGAAGTACATATCGAAATACCTTCGATATAGATCGAATGACATATTGAAAATGCACGGGCTACGGTTATGGCTACTATTATAATCCTCAGCAATAGGGAACCCCAGCTTTCAGAAATCACATGTCTTTTGTTGGTCCCATCATGAGGTCTGTGTTATATCCAAACTGTCCATCTATTTGGAGAGCTCATATTAAGGCTTGAGACGAAAAATAAGATAGATCTAACTATCAAGTAGACCACACTATAAAAGGTAATGGGGAATTGAACGTCTACCATTGAAAACCTTTTAGGGGTTATAGAAGTTTTAGATCATTATGAAATTTGTTTTTCCTCTTCATCCAGGTCTTTGTGACCCTACGAATTAACTTAGACGAGAAAGATTTCTCACAAACATCACAGTGGCTCCCAAAAAGTTTTTAATGGTCAACACTCATTCAACACTGTTTTCTGTAATATGGTACACTTGAGATTTAGATATACCTCATTTTTTGTCTAATATTATAAAATGATGTGGAAAAATATACGAACGACATGGATGAAAAGCATACATCATGGTGGGGCCCACAGATCACCGACCATCCGCCATTGGTTGGCGGCAGGGGAGTACCCAGTCCGTTTCCGTGAAAGGAGGGGTATTTTCATCCTCAAATTCAGTGACCGTACAAGTAGGTCTAAGTTCTTGTATTGCTTCATAAAAACTGCTGGATAAAAGGTGGGGTCCACAGTCGCAAATTTCTCATTTCTCACAAACATCACCTTCGCCCACGCCACAATTCCCCTGCACGGGAGCGGATTAGGTGCGCGGCCTGCGCTCACCCAGGACGGTGCGGCCATAATTGTAGGACCCACCTTGATATATGTATTTCATATCCACTCCGTCCGTCCGTTTTTCTATATTATTTTAAAATATGATCTCTAAAATGAAGAATATCTAATTCTCAGTCGGACTATACAATAGTAAAGTGGTGATTGAATGCCTTACTGTTAAAAACTTTCTTAGGCCACCAAAATGTTTCCGTAATATTTATTTGTCATCCAACATGTAGGTAAGATCAAATAAACTTGGATGAGGGAAAATATCAAATATCAGCTTGATACAAAATATTTATTGTGAATTAATAGTACATCACCACTATTTCTTATGATATGGCCTACCTGAGAATTATATCTGCTTCCTTTTCTGTCTCATGCTCTAAAAGTATACGAAAAAAACAGATGTATGGAGTGGATATAGAATACATGCATCAATGTAGGCCCCACGGCAAGGAGCACACCTTCCTGGGTAAGGCCTGGGACTCACCCAATCCGCTCTCCTGCTACTGGACGCGGATTCCCTATTTGCGTCGTCATAGCCAACAGTTACTGGACAGTGCTACGTGGGCTCCACCATGATGCATTCGTTTTATCCACGCCGTCCATCCATTTTGTTCAAATAATTTTAGGGCATAAAATCAAAACTAAGAAATATAAGAACTTCATGTGGACCACACCATGGGAAACAGTGGTGATTGACCGTGTACCATTAAAAACTTCTTGTGGGCCACAAAAGTTTTGGATGAAGTTGATATTTGTGTCTACTCTTCATCCAGGCCTGTGTAACCTAATCAACAGGTTGGATGGAAATTGAAGATTACAGTGGGCCGTACGAAGTTTTTAATGGCAGGCATTCAACCACCTATGTTTTCTTGTGAGGTGGTCCAGATCTGCCTCATTTTTGAGCTCGTGCCCTGAAATGATGTTAAAAAAAATAGATAGACGGCATGGATAAAACACATACATCTCTGTGGGGCCACAAAGCACTGTCCAATAGCCGCCTCGCAACTGGCTGCGTCAGTATGCAATCCGCGTTCCCCGCTACTCAATTGAAGCATGGGCCCTACATGTAAAATGGGAAGACAGCATGAAAACCTGGCATTATGACCGTTGCCCCACCGTTCTCCTTTTTGCAATAAAATTTTAAAAAACTACGCCTTTCTAGCCGTTGAAAGTACTCAGCGAGAAAGAGAGACCAGCTTCCTCTCTCCATCTCTCCACAGACGGCCAGCTAACATTTTCATTTCCTTCTCTCCATTCCAACAACTGGGCTTTCAATATCAGTAAGGAGAGAAATCGAAGGTGGGATTGTCTCTCTCTCTCAGAGACAGCCAGCTAACATATTCTTTTCCTTCGTCTCCCCCTTCCAAGTACTGGGCTCTCAATATTAGTGGATAAAAGAGAAAAGAGGTGGGACTCTCTCTCTCTCTCTCTCTCTCTCTCTCTCTCTCTCTCTCTCTCTCTCTCTCTCTCTCTCTCTCTGAAAATTAAAATCCTTTCGTTTTTTTTTTTTTTTCCTTTGAGCTCTTAATTTCAAGATCTGGGTATTGAAGAGATCTGTTGTTTTCTTCAGATTTTTTCCAGTATATATGTAAGGCAAAAGAAAGAAAGTTTTGGGTTCGATTTTCTCCCAATCTCTCTCTCATCTATCACTCTTTAAATTAACAAGGGAAAAAAAAAAAAAAAAAGAGGAAGAAGAAGAAGAATCATTTCCTCCTGTTCAATTCAAGAACTGGGTTTTCAAATTTCTTTCAAGGGGAAGAATTCCAATGTCTGATTCTCCCCCAAAATTTAAAAATCATTCCCTTTTATTCATTTCAAGAACTGAGTTTTGAATAGAATTTTCTTTTCCTTCAGATTTCCAACTCCAACAATATAAACAAAAAGAAATCATTTCCTATTCTTTTGTTTTTCGAAATTTCTTAAGACGAAGGAGAGAATATCTAGATCTGCAACTCTCTCGCTCTCTCCATTTCATGAAGTGGGTTTCTCTATAAAGACACAAAAATCTCTAAAATCATTTAAAAACATTTTCTTCATTTCAATGGCTAGAAGTGCTTTTTTTCCAATATACCCAAGTTCTTAGACATTGGAAAGAAAGAAATACAAAAATAATTTCGTTCTCTTCATTTCAGGGAGGAGGGTTTACAAGGGAAGCTTTCTTCTTCTTCTTCATATTCCAAAGAAGAAAGATGAAGGGAATGAAAGGAAAGTTCCTAAAGAAGCTGAGATCTATTGGACAGATTGGTTCTCTTAAACATGGCAGAGTCCTTCAGATGAATGCTTCAGATGGACTGTTGGACCCCATCCCTCCTAATGTGTTCCGTACTCCATCCCTTCGTAGTCTGTCCCCACAGGAACCAGATGCCATAGATGTAGCTGAGATCATGAGAGACCTTGGAGAAGATGAGGAAGAAGAAGATGCAGGGCCCGCCATTGACATCATCATGGACAAAGAAAATATCCGGCCACCGAACGTGGCGGCAACAAAAGCCATGTCTCCCGTGAAGGATAATTCAGAGAGGCAGCAGCAGAGTCCACTGTCGGAGCTCCACAAGTGCTCTTTCCGTCGACCGGACTTGAATTCTGGCAGCCTGTTCGATCCAGACCTGCTGGCGGCATTCCAACGGGCAGTGATGTTCCACTTCCAGGCCCACGAGCCCAATAACAGAAACAGAAATTCAGAGAGTCCTGAGAAAGGAGAGACTCATGTGGAAGATGCTCTGTTGGGATTTGAACTGCGTGGCCCACCACCAGGAGGATCAGAATCTGTAGTTTTGTACACCACAAGCATACGAGGAATCCGGAAGACGTTTGAGGACTGTAACAGCGTTCGATTTCTGTTAGGAAACTTGAAAATAAACTTCTTAGAGAGAGATGTGTCAATGCACAAGGAATTCAGGGAGGAGCTGTGGAGGATATTGGGAGGTAGAGTAGTCCCTCCAAGGTTGTTCATCAAGGGAAGGTACATTGGTGGTGCTGATGAGGTGCTCGGATTACACGAGCAAGGGAAGCTGGTTAGTCTTCTCAGAGGGATGCCGATCGATTGCTCTGGTGGAACGTGCAATGTCTGTGGTGGGGTTCGGTTTGTCCTTTGTTTCGACTGCAGTGGTAGCCGTAAGATCATAGCTGATAATGTTGTTGATGATGATGGGATGGGGTCTGTTAGATGCCCCACTTGCAATGAGAATGGATTGGTCATATGTCCTACCTGCTGCTGCTGAGGAATGAATCTCTAGTTCTTTCTTGTTGTTGTTTTTTTTTTTTTTTTTTTCCCAACAATGTCATGGCTGGCTACTTGGGGACTACTCTCTACTCTCATGCCAATGCAGCTTTTCTGCGTGACGAATATGGGATATCATGGCCCAAAAACTTGGGCGGTTCTGTTCATCAGGCGAATAAAATGGATGGTTAAAAGGAAGTGGCCAACAACAAAGCAATCCTTATTTGGAGTGACAGCAGATTCATGGTGGGCCACACATTACCCCATTGGTCCCGATATCAAACAAGAAATCACCATATTGGCAAGTAGCCGTCCATCCCTTCCTGAGTTGCTGTACTAGAGATTTTCTTTCTCTATCTTCCGTCAATGCTTACCGGGATTGAGGTATTTCTTGTGTAAAATTCAGATGGTCTTCATCTTTACTGCATTGGTTTTTGTTTGTATGTATGTAATATGTGTTGATTGATGTCTTAAATCTATACTTCAACAGTTTGTCGATTACAGGATCTTGTCGATTACAGGATCGATTCCATTGATTAGACTCGATGCCATCCAAGTTCTGCTAGATGTCATTGGAAAAATCTGAAATTTATTGAATTGGTTGTTGGACACTTTAGGTGTCCCGTTCGATGCCATTAAAGGCTATTCGATGACATCGAAGGCCTGCTTGATGCCATCGGTAAAATTCAGGATTTTCATGTTTAGTCTCTTGAACGTTTAGTTGTTTGGTTCAATGCCATTGAAGTGGGTTGGATGCCATCGGCCGTTTGTCGATGCCAATAAAGTCCCATCAAAGGTACCATCGAAAGTATGCGCATATTTACACAGTTGCATATCCATGGGATTTGTTTCTAATTTTGATTGTGATTCTCCATGAGGCTATATATAGGGGTGTAATCGGGATTAGGGTATATCTCAAGGCTTTCTAATTCGCTCCTAGGGTTTTCAAGGGCCTATAAGGAGATATTCGAGGTTTGTTCGAATTGGGTATTCTCTCTATCTCTTGTAATTTTCTTCTTTCATAGTAATTACTATTCCTTTGTGTTGTGGTTTTTTTCCCGCAAGGGTTTTTCCATGTTAAATTCGGAGTTTTTGTGATTGGACTTGATTGTGCGATTGGAATACTTCGCTTGATTCATCTTTGTGTGCTTCTGTGAGTCCCTAACAAGTAGTATCAGAGAAAAATGTCGGGACGCAGTTTGAATATGAAAGTAGAATATCAATGGCGGCAAATCCTAAGTTCGATGTTGAGAAGTATTTCAAGAAAAATAACTCCGAACTATAAAGGTCAAGATGATTAGCCTTTTAGTTCAGCAAGGATTGGATGATGCACTCCTTGAGAAGCAGCTGAAATCTATGATGTTGAGAAGTATTTCGAGAAAAATAACTCTGAACTATCGAAGGTCAAGATGATTAGCCTTTAGTTCAGCAAGGATTGGATGATGTACTCCTTGAGAAGTAGCTGGAATCTATAGCTGATGATGAATGGAACAAAACCGATAAGAAAGCGAGAACCTCTCTCCAATTGTGTATAACGGATGAGGTCCTCTACAATGTCATGAGGGAGAAAACTACAATAAGTTTATGAGCAAAGTTAGAAGATATATATGCGAAGAAATCTCTTGAAAATCATCTATACTTGAAGCTTAAGTTGTTCAACATGAAGATGACAGAGGGAGACGATGTTGAGGCCCACATTAGCAACTTTAACAAGATGATTTGCATATTGTTGGATGTGGAGGAAACGATAAAGGATGAAGATCAGACATGTATTTATTGAATTCTCTCATGGCTTTGTACAAGTCATTCAAGGACTTTTTTTTTTTTTTTTGCACTGGTAGATCAAGCCTTAGTGTCGATACCATTATCTTAACCCTTCAAGGAAAGGCGATGAGAAAAAAAAGCAGTGACATAGTCACCTCTACTGATGCATTGGTCATGAGGGGGCGAGATTCTGAGCGGAACAATGGATCTTCTCGATCGAGATTGTGGGATGTCTGGGCACATGAAGAAGAATTGCACAGACCCTAAAGCAATAGAGAGAACTCAAAGGCTTCTTCCATGGAGACCAGTACTGCAGAGTCTGATGAGGACATGAGTGGAATGATGTGTTGTTCGCACCCATGATCGGACACTTATAAGATGATTGTAGGGACGAATGGATTCTAGATACTGGGGCATCATATCACATGACTCCTCATCGGAATTGGTTCACCAGTTACAAAGAGTGCGATGGTAGTCAGGTATTTATGGGCAATGATAATACATGTAATGTTGCGGGTGTTGGATCAGCGCGCATCAAGATATTTGATGGCATGGAGCGTACTTTGACTGAGATAAGGCATGTTCCAGATATGAGGAAGAGTTTGGTATCTCTTGGTGCACTTGAGACACTTGGGTACAGATTCATCTGTTTCAATGGGTTCCTTAAAGTTTCGAAATGGGTACTCGTTATCATGAAAGCACAGAGGAGCGGGAACCTTTACAAGTTATCGAGAGTACTTCATTGGGTGGAGCTGAGCGGCTGTAGCGAATTCTATGCCCGTACGTATGTGACATGCGCGCCTGAGCCACATGAGCAAGCGGGGCATGAAGGTACTTTCTGACCGTTGTTTGATTTTAATCTTTAAAAGCATTGATTTTAATATATGTGAGCACTGTATATATGGTAAGCATTCAAGGTTATCTTTTAAATCTAGAAAACATGTATGTAAGGGTATTCTTGACTATGTGTATTCTGACGTATATGGGGGCCGGTGTTGAGTCCCAAATATTGCATATTTCTCCTTGTTTATATCTTGGTTTTATGAACATGATAGTGCTTCATCGATATATTTATGTATGTTTGTTTTGTGAGGTGATTTTGAGAGCTTGGATGAAAAAGGATACTAAAAGCATGGAAATGGATGCTTGAAGATTACCATGGCAAAGGATGGATCTTTGGAGACCAAGATTGAAGATTTCAAGGGCCCAAGATCCAAGAAAATCAAGTAGAGAAAGAATAAAATCAGATTTATAAAGTGCAGAATTTTAGAAAAAACTGAACTCATCTATCAATGACATCGAAGTAAGTGTTCGATGCTATCGAAGGCAAATCGATCACATCGAGAATTAAGTGAAAATCGAATTTAATTGTTAGACAATTAGGTGCAAATTTTGATTCCATCAAAGACCTATTTGATGACATCAAAGGCCTATTCGATGACATCGAAAGTCTGCTGATGACATCGACAGCTTATGCAGTGCAAACGCATGAACTTCCGAATTCAACTGGGATTCCACACTTCAATGACATCGAAACATGTTTGATGACATCGACAATGCTCGATTTGCATAAATTTGAAGCGATTTTTGAAGTCGGCCAATCAAAGCCTATATATTTGGGTTCTCAAAGGAGTTCTAAACACGAATTAAGGTTCAAGGAGTAGAGCAAAGGGTGGAGTTGCTACTAAGGAGTTTCTTCTTCTTCCTTAGCTAGTTCTTTATGTTTTTCTTTGAGAGTTTTAGCTTAATCATATCTATGATTCACCTTGCAACACAAACATGAGTAACATAAAACATTAAGCATTATCATGTTCATAAAACCAAGATATAAATAGGGGATAATATGTAATATTTGACCCTCAACACTAAGAAACTTCAGCTCAAACTCCAATGACATTATTTCTTAAATTCACGCAATCTTAAACCAGTCAAAGATGACCTTCGACTAGTTGAAGATTGCCTTTGACTCGTCTAAGGTTACGCAGATTTTACGCGGACTGCGTAAATTTGAGTCGGTTTCCCGATTTCTCCAACTCGGTGTGAAAGTTGGAGTTCTCTAACTATAAATAGGAGTTCATAGGATGCTCCAAATGATATTTTAAGGTTTGAGGAGTGAAGCAAAAGGGTGGAGCCATCGTCCGAGAGTTTTTCTTCTTCTTCCTTAGTTGATTTTTATGCTTTTCTTAAGAGATTTTAGTTCAATCATGTCTATGGTTGGCTAAACCTCTTAGCTAGGGCTTAGAGGTGAAGCTTGTAGTGTGATTGGGATGTTTATTTTGCTTTGATTCATGGTTTTATGTTAAACTTCATTGATTTCTAGTTGATTTTAAGGAATATTTTTAGTTTTTATTGGTTTGTTGTGATTCCAATTATAATAGATTTGTAGTAGTTTTGAATATCTTCTTTTCCTCTTTGAGATTATGGGAGTGGTAAATCCTGTTGTTCACCATCGTCCCTTGGGCATGGTAGGGTGACGAAATTCCTTCCAAATTTTCATAATTCTCTTCCATTGAGACTGGATCAATGATAAGTTCAGAGATTTGACCATCTCTTCTCTAACTGGATAAGATAAGACTCTGATTCCAGTTGGATCTCTTGACTCATGCAAGGTAGCATCTCAATTGCTACAAGTGGATCCTTGGCACCCTAATTCCCACCTTTCAATTGTTAATTTAATCAATATTCACAATTACTCACTTTATTTCCAAATTTCTAACTTAAATCTTCTTCTAGTTCAAGTTCTAGTTACTTTTGAAATACGCACAAGTTTAGTCCATGTGGATTTGACATCGGTCTCACCGAGATTATTACTACATTACGACCCTAAACTTGGGGTTATGAACAAGTTTTTGGCACTGTTGCTGAGGACTATGGCTGCATTTTTCTGAAATTAATTAGTGTTAGAATTAAGTTAAGATTAGGACTAACTTTCTGTTTTGTTTCTAGTTTAGGATTTTTCTGCTTTGTTTTTAGAAACTAACATTGTTTTCTATTTTGTAGGGTCTTAACATAGAACTCTGATATGGTAATGTTCTTTTAACTTCTTCCCTCTACTTGCTTTCCATACTTGCTGTAGGAATTAGAAAATAGAATTAAAATTTGGTGTGGTTCATGCCCTTGTAGGTAAGGAACCATACTCTGATCGAGTTCCACCGGTTCAAACTTTACGAGATTATTTACAACTGGTGAGAACAAGTTCACCTCCCTGCATAATTCTCTCAATCAATACAAGAAACGTGAACTTTAAACTTGAGATAATCCAATTACTTCCTAAGTTTCATGAACTTGATTTAGAAAATCCATATATGTATATTAAAGAATTTGAAGAGATTGTTACAACCATATATTTTAATGATGTTCCTTCTGATACAATTAGCCTTAAATTATTTCCATTCTCTCTAAAAGGAAAGGTCAAATCATGGTTTCTTTCATTAAAGCCTAAATCCATTGGCACATGGGAAAAGTTGAGCCAGGAGTTCCTTAATAAGTTCTTCCCAGCTCATAAAACCAACGCTCTTGGACGGAAAATAATGAACTTCTCCCAGAAAAATAATGAGACCTTCTTTAAATGTTGGGAACGTTTTAAAGACTTACTTCTCGATTGCCCACACCATAGTTACAAAACTTGGCGAATAATTGATCTTTTTTTTTATGACGGACTCAATCCAAACATGTGCCAATTCGTACATATGATGTGTAATGGCGAGTTCATGGATAAGAAACCACAAGATGCATGGGATTACTTTGACATAATAGTTGAAAACGCTTAATCATGGGACACATCAAACCAAGCTAGTACTCCCAAGGAAGTGCCAAGAGAGATAGGAATACAAATACTCAAGGAGGAGGATGATATTAATGTACGGTTAGTAATTCTTATACGAAAAATTAAGGACTTGGAATCTAGGAAGGAATCAACTCAGCCCAAAGCAGTCGTCGAAACCGTATGTGGAATTTGTGAGAGCTATGTACACCCAATCAAAGATTGTCTTACAATCCCATCTCTTTAAGAGGTGTTTCACGTTCAAGCAGATATTACAAACACATATCAATGACTACTCTGTGCACCAAATTCTGACATGCACACTCTTGATGAGTGGAACCTTAATTGGAGAAATGAACCAACTGCAAATGTAACCAATTATCCATAAGGGCCATCTAGTGGACTTCCACCAAGGAGAACCCTTAAAGATACATTAGGTGCATTTAGGCAGGAGCAACTGCAGGCTATAAATGAGCTTAGAACTTCGGTTACAAGACCTGAGACACAACTGAATGTCAGGGAGATTGGGATCTTTCCGGCCCAACCGCAACCTAATCCAAAAAGACAATGTGAGATATGTGATCTCAACTCTTCAACTCAGCATCTGGAACATGTTAAAACTATCACCACCTTGAAAAGTGGAAACGAAATAGACAAAGAGATTCTAAGGAAGACTGAGAAACCTAAAGAGTCTAAAATTTCAAAGGATGGTGGTGAATCTAGCAATACTCCATATGGCAAAGAGCCATCGTAGGGATACAAACTCGTGGCCCCATTTCCCCAACATCTCATCATATAAAAAAGGCTAAGTGAGAATCAAAATTTCTAGAGGTTTTTCAACAAGTCAAGATCAACACCCCCTTGTAGGATGAAATTAAAAAGTTCCCATCTTACGCCAAATTTCTAAAAGATCTGTGTGCGATAAAGCGAAATTTGAATGTACACAAGAAAGCATTTTTGATTGAACATGTGAGCACCATAATCAATCAAAACACTCCCCCAAAATATAAGGATCCTGGAAGTCCTATGATCTCATGTGTGACCGAAAACTTCAGGGTTGATAACGCACTTCTAGACCTTGAGGCAAGTGCTAATCTGGTACCATACTCAGTATATGAACTATTAGGCCTCAGTGAGTTAAAACCCACCAAAACAACATCACAACTAGCCGATCGCTCAACTAGAATACCGAGAGGTATGATAGAAGATGTGTTAGTCCAAGTTGATAGATTCTACTACCCAGTAGATTTCATCGTCTTGGACACACATTCCGCTTCAAATATGGGTGCTCAAATTCTGATCATATTAGGTCAGCCATTCCTGACCACTGCCAATGCCATCATAAATTGCCGAATGGAGTAATGAAAATATCTTTTTGGAATATGATGGTAGAATTCACTGTGTTTCATTTGCACAAGCCACAAGAGGATGAGGACTTGACCCATGAAATGAACTTGATAGTTTGAAGATGATGAGTCTCTTTTAACCGAAACTCCTGAATCTCTGGATGTCTACCTGGCACACTTTGCGGATTTAAATGATCATATTGGCCAGGAAGTTGATGCCACTCCTTCCACTAACACTAAATTCTTACCATTACAAGTGGAGGAGAAAGATATTGAACTAGAGCCTACAACTTCAGATTTTAAAGAGACCACGACGAACAACTTTTTTGTTATTCAATTGTTTATGTTTTTCACCTCAGCCTACTAATATTGAGAAATTATCTTTTGCAGGTGAATCATATATTCTCTGGAAACCTCCAAATTCTGATTGCGAACATTTTTCTAAGGTTCTTAAATTTCTCTGGACATTCATGCTCCAAAACATCCAAGTTTACTGCAAAAAGGGCTTTTGGATGATCTTGTTGAGAAACCTTCTGAGAAATTTATCAAGATACTGGTCAGAGGAGGAACCTTACTGCATGGTTGAGTAGCTTTCCCCTACTTTCCTAGTTTAATATTAGAATTTATTGCTTTCATAAGATTTAGGATTAGGATAGTTTGTTTTAAGTTTGTTGAGTCTTTGTGCCAAGCCATCTTCACGTTGAGTTCTTTAGAATAGCGTCAGTTCTCCTTCTTCAGGTATTACCTTTCCATCACTTCCCTTTTCTTTTCATTACCTAATGTGCATTGCATGCTTATATCTTTTACATTGAGAACAATGTAGATTTTAGGTTGAGAGGTGTAGATTAGGTAAACTAATAAGTTTTTTTCTTTGTCTTTGAGCAAGAATTTTGAAAATTTTCAAAATTTCAAAACAAAAACCTATTTGGAAGGTGATAGTTTGCATACTTAAGTATGTTTTAAGTATGATAAGATTGAGATTGAACTTTGAATTATTGGAGTTTGATTAACCAAGTATACTATCACCAAAGTTCTTGCACTCAATTGATTAAGAGGAAGTTTTGAATATCATGTTAATCTAAATCACAAGACACATTCAATTCATTTTCTGTGAATTATGCTAGAATTTCTATTGGTTAGTATGCAAATCATTGTTATATGTTGAGAATTGAGTCTGGAGAATTTTATCCACCTTAAAAGATGAAAAACCAGTTAAAAAACAGGAGATCAACAAAAAGGTCATGTATGGTGAAAAGATTGGAAAAAAAAAAGGATGAAAGAATGTAAAGTCTGAATAAGAATGGAAATGAAAAGGCTGAAAATACTGAATAAACATAAGTGACCGTCGGTATAAAATCAAAAACTGGAAAAAGAAGGAGAAGGGGATAAGTTCGGAATCAACACTTGATTATTCGATTAGTCTTGAAGTGATGATCATGGCAAACATTATGAGAGGGTGGTATGTTCATGGAAAGTAAGTTGGAATTCACTAAGAACATTGGAAAAACTTGATATATGAACTTATGCTCTTAAGTGATTGATATAGAGAACCTATTTGAATGATTGCTCGTTTGATTTGACTCTGAGTTTTCAAATTTTCACTCTCACATCTTTAGATTATACTCATTCATGCTTGTTTGAACAAAAGATTATTTTTCTGAAAAGGTTTAAAACTTTGAGAATTGAAGATTATTTCATGCATGTTTTGCTCGGGACTAGAAAAATGTTGGTTGGGGAGTGTGTTGAGTGTCAAATATTGCATATATCCCCTATTTATATCTTGGTTTTATGAACGTGATACTGTTTAATGTTATATTTTATACATGTTTGTGTTGCAAGGTGAATCTAAGAGCTTGGATTGAAAAAAATCTTAAAAGTATAGATTTAATGCTCAAGAATCACCAAAACAAAGGATGGATCTTAGGAGACCAAGATTGAAGAATTCACATGCTAAAGATCCAAGAAAATCAAGTGAGGAATGAAGAAAATCTAAGATTTGAAATGAAATTTCGAGATTCTCGACTAGTCGAAGCTCTGGCTTGACTAGTCTAAGAAACTTCGGCTCGAACTCTAACAACTTTATTTCTTAAATTCGTGCAATCTTCTACTATTTGAAGATGACCTTCGATAAGTTGAAGATTTCCTTCAACTGGTCTAAGGTTACATAGATTTTGCACGGACTACATAAATTCGAGGTGGTTTCCGGATTTTTCCAACTCGGTACGAAAGTTGGAGTTCCCCAACTA
The DNA here is from genome assembly GCA_021015155.1 of Magnolia officinalis. NCBI lineage: Eukaryota > Viridiplantae > Streptophyta > Magnoliopsida > Magnoliales > Magnoliaceae > Magnolia > Magnolia officinalis. The sequence goes on from JAJHSJ010000007.1 coordinate 53,240,481, forward strand.
TAAATAAGAGTTCCTAGGATGCTACAAATGATATTCTAGGGTTTGAGGAGTGAAGCAAAAGTGTGGAGTGGCTGTCTGGAAGTTTTTCTTCTTCTTCCTTAGTTGATTTTTATACTTTTCTTAAAAGATTTTAGTTCAATCATGTCTATGGTTGGCTAAACCTCTTAGCTAGGGCTAAGAGGTGAAGCTTGTAGTGTGATTGGGATGTTTATTTTTATTTGATTCTTGGTTTTATGTTGAACTTCATTGACTTCTAGTTGATTTTAAGGAATATTTTCAGTTTTTAATGGTATGTTGTGATTCTAATTACAATAGATCTGCAATAGCTTTGAATATCTTCTTTTCCTCTTTGAGATTATGGGCTCAGTAAATCCTATTGTTCACCATCGTCCTTTGGGCATGGTAGGGTGATGAAATTCCTTTCAAATTTTCATAATTCTCTTCTATTGAGACTGGATCAATGAGAAGTTCAGAGATTTGACCATCTCTTTCTCTAACTGGATAAAATAGGACTCTGATTCTAGTTGGATCTCTTAAGTCATGTAGGGTAGCATCTCAATTGCTACAAGTGGATCCTTGGTACCTTAGTTCCCACATTTCAATTGTTAGTTTAACTAATATTCATAATTACTTACTTTATTTCCAAATTTCTAACTTAGATCTTCTTCTAGTTCTAGTTACTTTTAGAATATGCGCAAGTTTAGTTCCTGTGGATTCGACCTCGGTCTCACCGAGATTATTACTACATCGTAACCCTACATTTGGGGTTGTGAACAACCGCTACTCCAGGAAAGGGTGGATTTATTTTATGAAAAATAAATCTGATGTTTTCACCAATTTCAAGCAATGGAAAACGATGGTGAAAAGACAGTCAGGGCGAAAAGTGAAGGTTCTAAGGAAATATCATGGTAGAGAATTTACTTCAAGTGAATTTAATTAATACTTCGATGATGAAGGGATTGTGAGGCACAACACAGTGCGCCACACAATAGAGCAAAATGGTGTGGCTAAGTGGATAAATCAGGCTATTTTGGAGAGGGCCCAATGCATGATTAGTAATGTTGGGTTGGGAAAGGAATAGTGAACTGAGGCCGTTAATACGACTTATTACTTGGTGAATCGATCCCCTTCTACAACTATCGATTGCAAAATTCTAGAGGAAGAATGTAGTGGTCAGAAGGTAGATTACTCAGGACTGCGTGTATTTGGTTATAAAGCTTACTCTCATGTACCATCAGTTGGGAGAGATAAGATAGATCAAAGAGCCAAAAAGTACTCTTTTTGTTTTGCTATGGTGGTGGTGTGAAAGGGTACAGGCTTTATGACCACGTCACATGGAAAATCATCATTACCTGTGAAGTCAAATTTGACGAAGGATCCTTATTCCATAATGATGAGTAAGAGGAACTAGAAAAGTTGGTCGTGGATGTTCAGATGGACACAGATGATACTCAAGCTGAGATAGATATGCAATAAAGGTACAAGAGCAGGTGGAGCAACCACTTGTGAGAAGGAATCCACCGAGGGATCACAGGTTACCGACGAGATACAAGGATGACTCAAATATCGCATATGTTATCATTATAGATGAAGGGGATCTGTCCACTCTTAAGGAGTCTCTTGATGAGCCTGATGCAGAAAAGTGAAAAACAACTATGGATGATGAGATGTACTTCTTATACAAAAACGAGACGTGGGAGTTGGTGGAGCTTTCCATTGGCTGAAAAGTGATTGGGTGAAAGTGGATCTTCAAGAAGAAATAGGATACGTACAAGGTAAAGTTGGTATCAAAGGGATATGCTTAAAGGGAAGGTGTCGACTTCACTGAGATATTCGCACCTGTAATAAAGCAACTATCTATAAGATTTGTGTTGGTGCTGGTTACCCAATACAATTTCGAGCTGGAACAACTACATGTGAAGACTATTTTCCTGCATGGGGATTTGGAAGAGCAGATTACATGAAGCAACCAAAAGGCTTTGAAATAAAAGGGGTAGAGAATAAGGTTTGCAGGTTAAAGAGGTCATTGTGTCGCATGAAATAGTCACCTGGGCAGTGGTATAAAAAGTTTGATTCTTTCATGTTGAGTTAAAAGTTTACCAAGAGTGAGTACGATCAATGTGTCTATTACAAGACACTAAGTGATGAAAAATCTGCGTTATATGTTGAAGACATGTTGATCATCAGTTATAGCATGTCTAAAATCAATGTACTGAAGACTCAGTTATCAGGGACATTCGAGATGAAGGATTTGGAGGTTGTAAGAAAGGTTCTTGGCATTGATATACACAGAGATAGGAAACGGAGCGGGCTTCAGTTATCTCAGAAGGATTACCTTGAGAAGGTGCTGGTGAAGTATGGGATGGACAAGGTAAAGCCGGTTAGCGTTCCTCACGCAGCTCATTTTAACCTTTCTTTTAAATAATTTCTAAAATCGATGAAGAAAAGTAGGAGATGTCTTGTGTGCCCTATTTGAATGCAGTGGGCAGCTCAATGTATGTCATGGTCTGTACAAGACCAGATATTTCACATATGATTGGTGTTGTTAATAGATATATGTCTAACCTCGGAAAGCAACACTGGGAAGCAGTGAAATGGCTACTTCGATACATTCGAGGTACACAGGACTACGTCTTATCGTTTGAGAAATCAGGGGCTAACTTAGTTGGATATGTGGATTTTGATTATGCCGGCAGTGTGGATTCTAGAAAGTCGACTTCAGGTTACTCGTTTGTGTTAGTGGGTGGAGCGATCAGTTAGATGTTGATGAAATTACGCCTGAACTGCTTATTGAAGTACAAAATTATGCCCAAGTGTCGTAAATGGGAGTGAATAGGACTTTTAAAAATATGCTTGTTGAAAACTTAAATTGGCTAACTTAAACTATTTACTAATCAAATTAATCAAGGAAAATTAACTCTAAGGCTTCGAAGCCAATAGAGGATCCAATCACATAGACTATGAAGTATTTACAAATAAGTAACTAGCCTATAGAGATAGTGTATATAAGTGTGTAGGATGTGATTCTTATCAATCCTAAACATCCATCTAATCATGCATTTAAACCACATAAGCATAATTAACAAATGTGCAAAGACAGTCCTAAACACGATCATATATAATGGTCTGGCTACGTGCCTACTCCACTCCCTATGGACACACTTAACCCATAAGTGTACGGGATTTCACTATCCAATGGTTTTAAATCAGGTTAACCAAAAACCTTTACAACTTACACAAGGTTAAACTAAGGAGCCTACACAAGGCAACCTTAGGTGACTATATAAGGTAACTCTATGCCTACACAAGGCAATAGGTCCTACATAAGGACACTTCTAGGGCCTACACAAGGCACCTATATGCCTACGCAAGGTAGTAGGTCCTACACAAGGACACTACTTGGGCCTACACAAGGCACCTATATGCCTACACAATGCAGTAGTAGGTCCTACATAAGGACGCTACACGTATTCTCCCGTTGGAGGCCTACGAAAGGTCACAACAAATTTGACAACTCAAACATTGAATCCTGATCCTACACAAGGAAAGGGCTTCAGACACAATGGATTCTAGATACTTACTTGTGAGTGAGCCCCTTTTTAGCACATGCTGAATATAATCTTCCTTGTAATGAAGAGTCTTCAGCTCCCTTGATCCACAACAACAGTAGATGCTCCAATGAAAGTCATTTGGGTGTTAGGTCAAGGTATTTGGTGAATCTTATCTATTAAATGTGGGTCTTTAAGTCTAGATGAGATTCTCCAAGGTTAGGCATTTAAAAGATCTCAGCTCAATGATTTGCCAATAAACAAGATGTTGGAAGATCCTTGAATGTCGGAGTTCGTTTTTCAATCCAATCTATTGATTTTCCAATGATAACATTTAAGATAGGATTGAAAAATGAACTCGCATGAGGAAAAGGGATTTAAGAGGGTAGGTGGTTTTCTCTTAGTAATAACTCTCTCAAATCTCTCTCTTTTTCTCACTTAAGAACTAAAGAAACAAGCCCTTAAATTTATACGCAAAAATCCCAACGGTAAATAAAAAATGGGCAAAATTTTGTCAAGATTCGATGTCATCGAAGGGCTTCAATGTCATTGAAGTTTCCTTCAATGTCATCGAATCTCCTTCGATGTTATCGAATCCCTACACTAAGATTTTCATATAAGTATTATATAGTTATGCTTGATGTCATCGAGTGGACTTTGATGCCATCGAAGGTGACCTTCAATGTTATCGAATGCTAGCTCGATCTCATTGGGATTTTCTCTAAAAATGCTTGGAGCTTGCTGGACAATTTGGTTCACTTTTTCAATGTCATCGAACATTCTTCGATGTCATCGAAGTTTGAAATTCGATGTCATTAAATGAAGTTTGAGTCATTGAACATTTTTTCAGATTTTCCTTTTGAGCTTGCTGGAACTTGAGTGCCTATTTTTCTATGTCATCGAAATAGGTTCGATGTCATCAAAACCTATTTGACATCATCGAGAATCTCTCCAGGTATATGAGTTTGGTTGTTGGACACATTGGTGCTCCTTTTCAATGTCATCGAAGTATGTTCGATGTCATCAACAGTTGTAGAATTTTTATGTTCTTTTTCAGATTAACTTGCAACTTTATTTTACTTCTTCCAAACTTACCAAGGTGTTTTCCTAGTTGGTTTTGGGTAAGTTTGGACCATTTAAAGGGTTTATTACTTAGGGTGTTCTAGTCATGGGTTGTGAGGCTTATTTACCTTTGGAAATGCCTTGAACCTCTTCTCCTTGTCGGGCCTTTAGTCTTATAGTCTTCAATGTAGGGCTCACTTGACTTTATGACTTAACCGTCATGTCAATTGACAAACAAGGGCACTTTTAATCTCCCGCTTTGTCAATTACGTGACAAAACACCTAATAAACCCTAAATTGTGTATACAACTCAACATTACACAATTTTATGACTCAAACACTATACATTTACAAAGATAGAGCTTGTTGCTTAAGCAGCTGGTTCCCCTATCTTCCTGCATCACCATTAGCATCAAAACAACATATACACATAATGGTGGGAGTATTATTCTCTCCCTTTTTGTCAGTCATTGGCAAAGAGTTAGTATTCAGCAACATGCCATACATAACTAAAGTTGAAGAATCAATTCACATAAAAGCATAGTTGGAAGATAGATTAAACAATCACATATTTTAAAACAATAGAATTAAGGACAAGAAATTATGCGATAAAAACCATGCCACACACACACACACACACATACATAGATATATGTATGTATGTATGTATGTATGTATGTATCAAATGAAATGCCCAAAAATGGCATGAATATCCACAAAATATCCACACAAAAAAACCACACACTACCAAAGATTTGATTTAATGATATACAATTATAAATAAACCAAATGGACCAGGACATCCAAAAAGATACCCAATGTCACTGGCCAAGACCCAAATTGTGTATCACTGAACCGAATCTTATCTGGATGGACAACCCCTCTTCAGATTGGTATCATCGTGATAACTCATAATCAACTTCACAAGGTGTTGGACTGTGCACTGTAGTCCTTCTAACATATGCTCTATGCCAGAGAGTTTAACTTTGTACCATCCTACGCACTCTTATATGTTGGCCTGTCCACTCAAATTTTGCCTTATGAGATCATGGTGGTGTAGAAGATTGTGAGTGCCCATTGAATCTGAGCTGTGAGGAATGACAGGTGACAGGAAAGAGTCTTTGAACCATCGGCATATCCATTTTTTCATCGTCGGTTTCCTCCTTTTTTTCAATGTCGCTGTCGAGGGACTGGTTGGCGTTTAACTTCAAGTTCAAAATATTTTCATGATTGAAATGAGCAATAGGACATGGTTGATAAGATGTGGGCAATAGCCCGACAAACCGGGATGGGATACAGATAAGATTTGGGAATGGAAGAAATGTGAGGTGACTTCCTTGGACAATGAGGGCTAACTGATGAAGTATTATAGTTGGCAGACACAGTTGAGTCCCTTGATCGACACCATATAGAATGTTGAGCATAAAAGGATTGATGTCAGTCCCATTGACTTCACGAGGATATACATTTGTACTGAAAATATCATGAAGAACTTTGAATTTTGATTCTAAATGCATTGAATGCAAACGGTTCCCCTTACGCCTAAGAATCATCATGCCACTGCACATGAATCTAGTGACCTCACCCAGATTCCTCGTGTAACGCCCTGAAAATCGGGGGTCGAGCATAAACTCCACTCCCGAGTTCCAGAACATCACTTATGCAACAAAATGAATGATGTTTGAATGTTGACTGTATTCGTGCATTGAACATGAGTGAGATTAAGCCAAAGCAGCATATCATACTCCAGAGACAATTAAATTTGCAAGCGGAAGACTGTGATAGATAGATAAAATATATAAACTATGAAGAGTCTCCAGAGTGTGATAACATTACCAGGTTAAATAATTTCAAATACAGTTCTAAAATATACCTAAATGTGAGGAAGTGTAATGTCTCCTATCCCAAGTACCGTAGCCCCGTTAATACAATACCAGGTCTTCATAGACCTGTCAGAGATTACGTGTAGGAGAACTCCTCCTCAACATCATAATAGTAGTTTGGCTCTGCTTCATAAGCATCGCCAACACCTGAAACTCAACAAATCTGGTTGGTGTTGCAAACACCGTCCCGTAACGTGGGAGTGAGTGATCAACTCAGTGGAACAATAAAGCATAGGTTAACATGTTATCAATTCAATCAAGCAGTAATGATAAAGCAGTACAAATCAAACAATTCTAACTACTCTTATTAAGTGCGAGAATGAAATGACATGATGCTGTATGCCCTTGCCAAACCACCCTCATGCGATATCATCTTATGTTCGCGAATGCTTAACTCCCTCAGTGCGCCACATCTACTAAGCACATGCGGTGTGATGATGATCATGATTACCGAGTTATTATTAGTCCATTTCAAACAGCAGTATTGGGAAACTAAGGTACCTCCCTTGTATCATTACCAAACATGATCCATTCTAGGGTCGTCAATCCTAGTTAATCTCATACGATATTATGTTTTGAGAGGCATAGCGAAGGCATCGCAAAGGGCTCGTCACCCGTCAGCGCGGATACAGATCTCACCGTATGCGGCTCAATTGCTGGCCATCAGCTCGAGTACAGGTCTCACCGTACTCGGCTCAATCACTAGCCGTCAGCTCGAGTACAGGTCTCACCGTACTCGGCTCAACTCATACTCTAGTTGCTGTGAAAGACTCGTCGCCAATCACAGACCTTGGAGTATACTCGAAGATACTACAGAGGACTCGTCGCCCGTCAGCACGAGTACAGGTCTCACCGTACTCGACTCTCGCCGTAAGTATCGACAGCTCGAATACAGTGTCCCATACCACCATATTTGGCTCACGAGTCTGGTTGCGCAATGGTCACTACGGGGAGGCATATGGCCCCAGCGTAGGCCGACAGCTCGACCACGGTGTCCCATACCACCATGTCCGGCTCATGCGTCTTAGCGGATCGAGATACCATGGTTAAAAGGGGGTTTCACTAGTAAGTTTGGTACCCTAGGTTCAAGCAGTAGCGTCCAAACAGGGTGAACATGTATAAGGCAGATCGAGTTACTTGACGAGCTCGACTAGCACGATCGCCCATTGAGCTGCACGACATGAAGTACATAAACAACTTCGGGTGGCCTAGCCACTGCCGACAGGCAACGCACGACTCGAGTTCGTCGAACACATCCCACGTGGCAAATGAATCTCGGTCACGAGTTCAATCCTGTTACCGATTGCCTGGACTATAATCATAGCCCCAAACACAACCAATTACAGATAGATAAAGCAGTAATGGATCAAGATTCAACTCATACAATCAAGTCTAATATTATCCGTTTAGGGCTGCCAGGGCTGTTGCACGCACTCGTTGCTCCGCTCCCCCATCACCCATGACGGATCATACAACGTAAATACAAATTTAAACATATGCATTACATAGTTAAAATCATGAAGCAGTTGAGCATGTTATGAATCACAACACAAGCATGAGTTTGTACATGTTCAATTCCTAATCACACAACTATCAAGGGAGATCATACACATAGTTAAAAGAGGTTGAGAATCATATCTCAACACCCTTATACATTACAATTTGCTAACTACTACTCATTCAGACATTTCGAGAAACACTTGAACTACATACATCACATACATGACATATGTTGATCACATAGGTATTAGGCCAAATCCTTCTACTAGGGAGCTACCCCAATTATAACACGCATGCACCCACGACGGATAGTCATGGCAAGCATGGGTCCAAGTTCTATATTCATTCAGTCATTTCCACAAACACTTGGACTACACACTTTAACATATGTAGTGTATTGACCGTGGCGTGATTTAAGGCAAATCCTTTCGTCAAGGGGTTGACTAGTACGTTTCAATCATGTTCTTACATTCAATACACATGACAACATAAATCATAAATCCATATTTACTTAGTCATTTCAACAAACACTTAGAATACACTATTCCAACATACATAGTATATGTTAGCAAAAATGTATTAGGGCGAACTCTTTCGCCAAACTAGTAATTTATGCATGTATAATATATTTATACAACAAATAATCATGGCAAACACATCTCCATATACGTACGTATACGGTACTTTCTGCAATATAGTATTTCTACATACATAGTGTATATTAGTAGAACATGTATTTGGACGAATCCTTTCGCCAAATTAGTATTTTATCCATATATCATATATTCATACAACAATTAAACATGTCAAACACATTTCCAAAAAATATACGTTTACCGTACTTTCTACAAATACCTAGAGTATGTAGAATTCCATATTTTGCATCTTTAATCGAAACAAGAAACGGAAAGCACTTTGTACATGTGCAATTGCATGCAGATCATGAATCTATCATTATCTGACATTGAAAGCGTTGAAAACCATAACCTATACACCTAAAGTCCGCACCTTTTGTCGTAGAATCGCAACGGAATCAATAGGTTTGCTAAGCTTCCGTATTCGGCAGTTTGGCAACCTATAGAACGAAATAGGTTAGCTATTTCACAACCTACAACAGTCTAAACCCCAAAACAGATTAGGGTTAGGATTTCTTACCTAGAAACGACGCCGAAAACGCCGGGAAAAGCGTCAAGGAAGGGATGGTACAGCCCGTGTGGTGGCAGGGAACGATAGTAGGGAGATCCTCCCACTTCTCTCTCACTTTCTCTCTCTTTTCCCTCTCTCAAATCCCAAATTCGTATGGCTGCCATGAGAGAGGGTTTAAGGTCCTTATATAATCTCAAAACTCACCGAAATAGACTCCTGTTCAAGGGTTATTGCTAATATAGGTATTTCGTCACTTTTCCAGCTCAAAAGAGAGGTTCTGGTGGCCCTCCTTGAGCCAAACGTCAGACTTAAGCTCACCACACATGGATCTATGTGGGATTACGTTTTCGACTCGATCGGATTCCCAGATCGCACGTGGCGGACCACTTTCAGTTCAACGGTCAGTGGGCCACGATCCGAAATTCCAAGTACATGTAAATGTTCCTGAAATTTTTCTTAATCCGAGGGTGTAATTTAGTCTGATTCTGACGGTCTGGTTGCTTAATACTGATGCGCAAGCGAATGGTGCCAGATCACTATTCTAGATATTTATTTTGTAAAGGGAATAGTGTTTTTCACACTCCCTCGCTCCGGATCCAAACGCATGGCCGTGGGACATCGGCTGGACCTGATTTTCGAGATGTTTGTCAAGCCCAGTGAGGCGGTCCTAGTTCCTTAACTTCGTGTTAATCGGACTTCCGAGGTGCGGTCTAGACCTAATACGAAGTTTCATTTCATTCCCGAGAGCAGCCGAGAAATGAGTTTGGTTCTAAACTTTAGGGTAACCTAGAGTCACTGATTTTGCAAGTTTTGGGTCTTGCAGATCGTATTTAAAACGATCTCAACGGATTTCATGGCTAATCGAGTTTTGCACTTAGTTAACTTTGTTAAATTTCTAAAGGATTTAATCCTAATTGTTTTCTGGTTGAGATGGTACTTAGGCCTTTGTAGTTTGTATATAAAGTGATTCAAGTTTTACTACTTAGCTAGTTTAAGTTAGTGTCTAGGGCGAAAGTGCTTTGAAAAATTGAAACCATAAGGTAGTGAAGGGTGGGATTTGTGAAGAAAATGGTTTAAAGAGCAATTTTAGACTGTGGGATTGGGTTTTGACAAGTTGATAAGGTCTTAGGATCAACTCATTGCCCTAGGACGTCTAATCCCAGGTTGGCGAAAATCCGGGATGTTACACCTCGAGAATTCAAATCACGTTTAATTATGTTGATAGAGGATACCGGTACCCCAATAAGTCGAGCAATTGTTGCAAGGGTGATCCGGGTGGTGATTTTATCTATAGTGACGGCTATGGATGGTGGTTCGAGAATGGCAGTGAAAATATGCCATAAATTGATATAGTTGTTCATATCGAGGCGTATCGCCGAGATTGAGTATGTTATACCAACTAATGGTGTCTAATAGGTGTCATGCCCCAAACTCGGAAACCTAGCTCACAAAATTCCCGATTACCAAATCCGGTGCCGACAGCCTCCGTAGTACCCCATTCTCTGCTCCCAGCGCCCATATGCCAGATTCCGATCTTAGGATCCTATAAGGAGGATTTTCCAACGTACATTTATCTTGCAAGAAGCATAACCACAGGTTTACCCAAATTACAAAGGCAACATCATCATCACATATCCACTAATATAAACAGTTGTATACAGTACTAAAAGGGGAAATACATATATCGATAATCAAAGCTCCAGAAGATAGCTGCATGCTCCAAGATCATATGCCGTTGCGACTTAACGCCACCTGCACACATCTATCGTGCATAAGATAATAAAAACCTTAGAGGGTGGTGTAAGTGTGTGCACAAGGTAAGTGCTAAGTATACAATATCAGAGTAATGCGAAAACATGCCGATAAGTCCATAAATATCATCAACCTTATCTAGGCTATGCGATGCAAAAACATAATAGATCAATATCATATACTGAAGAAGCAATGTAGATCAACTATGCAATGCGGGGATATAGTAAACCAAATATCATTTACTGAGGATGTAATGCAATATGCAAATCCTGATGAGTCCATGATATCGTTAATCTCATTTAGGCCATATAAATGCAGAAACATAGCAACCCAAAATGTCATATGCCACGGATGTAATACAATATGCGGTGCAAATGAAATGACCAAGCTGGAGTGTGAAGTCGGGATGATAGTACGTAGTATCGCAAGCTATGGGGTCCATCACAAGGGACTTCTATCCAAACCAGTCCCAAGCCTAAATTTGGATAGCCAGACTCAATGTGGTAAACTCCTAATCTCAGGTTGGTCATGTGCTCCAACCAAAATCCTAGCCATTACGAAGGTACACATTACAATTAGTTGCACACCACCAGCCCGAGTGGATAATGAATGAATAAATGAATGAATGAGTAAAATGATGATTATACAACTCCTGCTCAATAAGTCCACATATCAGTATTGTACATCTTTGGGATCATCACTGGGGTCTAGTACACTCTACACGCGATCGCTGTCCACTGGACGCGTTACCATGCAAGTGGAAGAGACCTCACTATTCGTCTGGCCAGTAGTCAGCCAATACCTACCCAGTACGTCGATAGCGGACCCATTTACGAGCTGGTCAAACTCAGCCTAGCTATGCCCCTTACCCTCGAGCGGGTAAGGCCACACCCCTTTCCAACTGGCCACGATATAGTGGGAGACACGGCCTACTGGTATTCGGCACCAGGGCGCTCATATATCCACTCAATCTAGACGTTGGAGCGTCTCCTGGCCATGCAGGTTTAGGGACTTCACACAGGGACATCTATTGTGCCCCATGTATAAAAAGATTTCTGGTGTCCCATCTGACCATCCACGATATGCCTATGGAGGCCACGACCCTGATATCGCTAGGGCGTACAGTAGTCATATCCCAAAATACGAGATGCATGAGTCATACCATCCAGTCATGCATCAAATTTACACGTACCACGCGCTCATGTGGGATGACTCCTCTCTCAAGGAGTCCCATAATAATCCGCCCAATGGCATGTGCTATGATCAATCACTCCTCATATCAAGCATGCAGATGATGCGTATGGGCATGTGTCATGATGCTATACTATCACATACTCATAATCGGTATCGATAATCGGCCTGACAAAGGGCCTAAGGGAAGGTCACAATGTGGACATTTAACCATCATTACCCATCAATGTAGACGCTTAACCAACATTGCTCCCAAGGAGTGGTCCACATAAAGCCTAAAATATAGTGGGGCCCATGGCCTCACACAAGGGCCTAAGGTACATCACACTGGCCTCATCATATGAGCCTCACATACATCACACAGGGCCTCATCATATGGGCCTCTCATATCACAATGGGCCACATCACATGGGCCTCATATACATCAAGTGGGCCGCATCGCATGGGCCTCTCATACATCACAATGGACCTCATATACAAGCTACAAATACATCACATTGGGCTATATCCACAGGCCTTAAATACATTATATTGGGCCTCATATACGGGCTGTAAATACATCACACTGGCCTCTCATACAGGTCCAATGTACATCACGATGGGCCACATCTCATGGGCTTCATGCCCATCATAATGAGCCGCAACAATGGGCTTCATAAACATAAAAAATGGGTTGTATCACATGGACCTCAACAATGGGCCTCAACAATGGGCCACAAATACATCATATTGGGCCTCATCAATGGGCCATATCCTGGGCCTCAAATACATCTCAATGGGCCATATCCCATGTGCCTCACAGGGCGGCCCATGGCCCCTGAAAAAAATGATGGGTAGCATGTATATAACACATATACCATGGTGGGTCCCGTCCCAGCTGGACGGCACAAATGAAATATATACATTACAGTGGATCCCACCGTCCTACTGGATGGTGCAAATACAACATATACATTAATGTGGGTCCGACGTCCACGTCCATATGGATGGACGGTTAGGATATAACACATACTTCATAATTTAGACACACAGGACTTGCTGATGTTAACAACAACTATTTAGCTAGAATGGGGTCCACGTCCAGGTGAATGGACGGTTAGGATATAACACATACGTTAAGGTTGGTCACACACCGCACGTCCAGCGATGGACGGTGTGAAAATAGAATACATTCATCAAGGTGGGTCGCACCCGTCCCACGTCAAAATAGATGGATGGCTGGACATAGAACGCACGCATCAAGGGGCCCGTCGTCCCAAGCAAATGGACAGCGTGGCTATAGAATACATATATCTAGGTGGACCCCACATGGATGGATGGTGTGGGTGCAAAAATACATACATCACGGTGAAGTCCCACTGTCCAACAGTTGCTGGACGGTGCTGGATAAGGCCATACATCAAGGTAGGCCCCACAAGTGTGGATGCAAAGCATCCACCAAGGTGGGTCCCACCCCATGTATGAACGGTTAGATATAACACATACGATTAGACCCACTATTGATTGCTAACATCCATACAACAACTATTTTGCTAGATAGTGTGAGATGCTCCAGCCAATTTGTTTACATGGAGGTGGGTCCCACGTGGGGCCCACCATATAATACTATATATATTATTATATTATAATATATTATCTTTTTTTTAATTGAATCAGCTCTTGCGTCTAGGCCCTGGACAGTCTGGACAGTCCAGCAGGTCCTGGGCCATCTAGCCATTCCAACATCCACTGATGGACAGTCCAAATATAAGGTGTATACGTCCAGGTGGGATCCAGGCCAGTGTGGCCCACCTGGTTTGGATCAAACTAATATTCGTGTCTTGCATCTCCAGCAACACCTGCTGCTGGATGGTGCAGATACAATCCATAAATCATGGTGGTCCACAAGTGTGGACAATATAGGTATACAACACATCATGTGAGGTCTACGTCAACGTGGCCCACTCGTTTTGGATCAAAACTGATATTTATGTTTTCTCTATGATCTAGGCCAGCCCAAAAATGGACAGCCAAGGTGGGCTCGGACATGGCAGCGAGGTGGGCCTTGCTTGGATAGCAGTGAGGTGGGCCTTGCTTGGATAGCGGTGCGTCCCACATGTGGACGGCATGGATAAAAATACAAACGTCATAGGTGGGCCATGAAAATGGGAAAGAGGGAGAGATAGAGAGAAAGAGAGAGGGATCGGTGAGATGAGGGGCCCCGCCACTATGGGCCCCTCAAATATATGCTTCAATACATACATCAAGATGGGTCCCGAAACATGTGGGCCCTAAATCAAAATCAAAATTTAGTGCTATGAACACCCACCGATTCTGATTCTTCTAGGCTCCTTGGACTCCTTAGCTCTTAGGCTTCGATTTTGATGGAGGATGATGAAGATTGAAGGGCTAGAATGAAAGATGTGGGGGTAGGAAGGTGGGCCACACTCTTAGTACTCTCTCTTAGAGCTTGGATGGTCACCTCTCCTTGGGTTGCTTTGAATAATGGTGGAGAAAATGAGAGAGAGAGAGAGAGAGAGAGGAGATGTAAGGAGAGAGGGATGGGTTGTTGTAAGGAAGGTTGACTTTGGGGATGGGAGAGAGAGAGGTGCCATGCTTTGTTGGTAAGAGAGGCATGGGTGAGTGATAAGTGGTACTTGATTTGATTGATGTGATTGATTTGATAGTTTCTCTTGGGTTTGCAAAATGCTCGGTGTTTTTGCGAAATATGCGTGTAATTTCTCAAAAAATTCTGTACAAAGACCCGAGTACCACCTCAGGCAGAAATCACTCAGGATCAAATCCTTTAGGAAGCAGAACTTGTAGAATCATGGATGCTAGGTTATCCTCAAATCTAGGATCAATCTCATTACCCAGCTGCTCTCGGGAGCACATTGAAACTCCTTATCGAATCTAAACCGCACGTCGAAAGTCTGATTACGACAAAATTATATAATTAGGACTGCATTGCTGGGCTTAACAACCATCTCGGAAATCAAATCCAGATAGTGTCCCGGGGCTATTCGCTTGAGCCCGAAGTGAAGTGTGTAAGAAAACGTGGTTTTCTTTAGAAAATTAAGTCTAATTTAAATAATCTGAGACTTGTCTCTTGCGGGCCAGATATAAGCTATCAGACCGTCGGAATCTGACCCAAATACACCCTTGGATCAGGGAACATTTCCTATACATGTCCAGGTACTTGTAACCCTGATCGAGTTTCGGTGACCGTTGAACTGAAACTGGTCCGCCACGTGTGTCTGGGAACCCGACTGGAATGAAAACTTAACTCGACCTAGATCCATAGTCAGGGAGCTTAAGTCCGACCTTTGGCTCAAGGGGGGCTCCGGAAGTGCTCCGTTGAGACAGAACAACCTCCCTTTGGACACAACTTAAGTATACCATGGCCCTGGGGTCATTCCCATTAGTTCTGGGCCTATATAAGGACCTTAAACCCTCTCTCATTCACTCCAAACAAATTTGAGAAAACCCTAGGTGAGAGAAGAGAGTAAAGAGAGAGAAAGTGCGAAAGAAGTGGGAGGAGATTCCTGTTGCTCTATCCTGCCATTCTACGTGCCTGACCGTCACTATCACATTGCTATTCCGGCGATTCTGACTTCGTTCTTAGGTAAGAAAATGTAACCCTAAT
Organism: Magnolia officinalis; assembly: GCA_021015155.1. NCBI lineage: Eukaryota > Viridiplantae > Streptophyta > Magnoliopsida > Magnoliales > Magnoliaceae > Magnolia > Magnolia officinalis. Next base: position 53,256,188 of record JAJHSJ010000007.1, read on the forward strand.
CTGTTCTAGGGTTTCAATTATTGCAAGTGGCGAGATAGCTGACTTAACTCGTGATATAGGTTGTCATTTCATCGTTGACAAAGACCTAGAGTCTCTGTCGAGTTTGTTACGGCTCTATGGCATAAGGTGCAGACTATAGACGCTTAGGTTATGGTTTTCAACGCTTTCAATGTCGGATAATGATAGATTCATGATCTGGGTGTTATTTCACATGTATAATGCGAAGTCTGTTTTGTGTTTCAGTTATGTACGTATTATGTAGAATTCAGCGTATTCCTTGTATGTGTATAAAATACTGTATACGTATAAAATCTAAAAATGTGTTTGCCATGATTTAATGCCGTGTGTATATACTAGTTATGCGTGTGACGACTCTTTGGTGAAAGGATTCGTTCTAATACGTGTTTGGGCCAATATATGTTATGTAGGCTATTAAGGGTAGTCTAAGTGTTTGTGAAAATGCTTGCATAAGTATGTACTTATTATAGTAGTGCCTTGAGTAGGTGTTGAGATAGGATTCTCAACTACCTTAGTGATGTGTATGATTTCCTCCATGTAAGTTGATTAGTTTAATCGCTTTATTACCAAAATGCATATGTATGGATTTTTGTTCATGTTACATCTTATACCATGCTTGATAACATGCTCGAACTACTTGGTTATTCCTGTTCTGACCTCTTCATATGCTTAGTTGTTAACATTGAATCTGTGTGCGACTACGGTATAGTACAGGCAATAGGTAACAAGCTTTAAGTTCGTGGCTGAGATTCATTCGCCACGTAGGACGTGTTTGACAAACCCGAGTCGTATGTTGGTCGTCGGCAGTGGTTAGGCCATACGAAGTGTTTATGCACTTCAAGTCGATCGATACAATGTGCGATCGTATTAGTCGAGCTCGCTAAGTAACCCGATTAGCCTATTGTATGTTCACTATGTATGGACGCTATTGTTTGAACTTAAGGTACCGAACTCACCAGTGAAACCTCGTTAACCTTGGTACATCAATCTGCTAAGACTCATGAGCCGGACATGGTGGTATGGGACACTGTGCTCGAGCTGTCGGCCTACGCCGGGGCGACGAGTCCACCCGTAGTGACCAGTGAGCAACCTAGACTCGTGAGACGAATACAGTGGTATGGGACACTGTATTCAAGCTGTCGGCCTACACTGATTTGGTGACGAGCCCTTTATAGTGACCGCGAGCATACTCTGAGTCTAGACGAGGCGACGAGCCTTACGCAGTAAGTAGAGTATAAACTAGGCCTACACTGCATCGTGGCGACGAGCCCTTTGTAGTGACCTAGAACCACAACATCGTATGATATTACTAGGACTGACGACCCTAGAATGGATCATTAGTTGGGAAATGATATAAGGGAGGTACCTTAGTTTCCCAACCCTACTGTATGAAAAGGACTAATAAGAACTTGGTAATCATATGCATGCATTGCATTACGTGTGCGTTCAGGCGTAGCAAGTCAAGCACTGAGGCAATATTCTTCATGCGCAAACGTGAGATGAAGTCGCTGAGGGAGCGTAGGCGAGGGCATGCATCATACATTCATACCATTCTTGCATTAACAAGAGTACTTAGGGATGTGTGATTTACTGCTTTATCATTACTGCTTAATTGAATTGATAACATGCTAACCTTTGCTTTATTGTTCCACTGAGTTGATCACTCACTCCCACGTTCCGGGACGGTGTTTTAAACACCAACTAGACTCTGTCTTGATTTTAGATGACGGCCTGACCCTTGAGGCAGAGCCTGACTACTACGATGATCAGGACGAGTTCTCTTATATGTAGTTCTCTGGTGGCTTCGCTTAGGCTATCCCGATTGACGAGGCTGCAGGGATTATCATTGTAGTTGTACTATTTTGACATTTTGATTTTTGAGACTATTACATGTATATGGTGACTCAGTGATGATGTATTCATACTCTGGAGACCGATCGTGATCTTTGACTTATATACGCGTATTTATGTCTTTCAGTCTTCCGCTTGCATTTTACAACTTGATTTGGAGTATGAATTACTGTTTTGGTATAATCCCACTTATGATTAATGCACTAACACAGACAACATTGAATCATAAGCATATATGTTGCATAAGTGATGTTTTGGAACTCGGGAGTTGAGTTGCTACTCGACCCCCTATTTTCAGGGCATTATAAGTTGGTATCAGAGCATGATTTGGATTAAACTGGACCTGGGTTATGGTCACACAACGTATGCTGATGCAAATTCAACTTAGGTGGGTGCGAGAAAATGTAGAAACAGTCATAGGAGTCCCAGTTTTGCCAATTAGCGAAGTTCACCGAAAACGATCGCCGAGATCGAGTTCGTACACCTCCGTGATCACATGAGGCGACCCCGAATCACTCCTAGACTGTCAAACGATGGGTCTAAACCAAAAATTACCCCATCCCAGTCGTCAACAGACGGTAAATGAGAGTATACATCAGAAATTACCCGAAAGTACCCGATTTGGCTCGAATCGGAGTCGAGGGGTCGAAATGATCAATTTGGTGGGACCGAAGGTGGGCCCCACATGTTTTTGGACCAAAGGGAGGGGAGGACCTCGCCCAAAGGGCGAGCCCTCGCCAAAAGCTCTAGAGGTCGGCGAGGCCTCGCCGCCAATCGGGCTCAGCCGGGCGGGCCGCTCGGGTCGATCGAGTTTATAGCGTTGTATGGCCCATTGATGTAAGGGGTTTCGGTTAAAACCCTTCCTAGGTCTTCCCTCCTTCATAAAATACTCTCCCAAGTTCTCCTTTCTCTCCCAAACTTCAGATTTTTCACAAAAATTGCCCCTCCAACCTCTTCCTCTTTCGTTTTCGTGCACCACACCTATCACCCTGTCAAGACCCTCCTCCATTGTTGCCTACCCTCTCCATTCTCTCTCATTTGAGCTCTTAAACCCTCCATTTGAGTCTCAAATTCGTGTACACCCACTAACCCATCCTCTTTCGTCATCTTCCTTCTTTATACCCTTTCATTTGAGCCTTTACACACCCCTTGGAGGCTCAAATCCGTGGAGACCTAAAGACTCCAACCTTTTTTTCTCCCTTTTCTTCACTTTCTCCATGGCTCTATTCGAGGTTATTACGGCCATTGTCTCAATTTCCTCCTTTCTCTCTCTCATGGGAAAGAGAAAGGGTGTCGTGGATGAAGTCGGGCCTAGTCGTCCCACTCGTTCAAGGAGACCGAGAGGTGCCACCGCAAGCATGGGCGTTGAGCGTGAGATATGGACTAAGCGAGACCTCGATCCCCAGGCTCTTCTACCAAGAACTCTACTAGCGGAGTGTCCCATGGAAGATATGCGGGCCGTAGGGTCCTTTTCGAATCTCAAGTTGACGAGAAGCTCTTTGTGGAGTATCTGTTATTAGAGAGCCTGGGTGAAGTCGGGTGGGGCCCTATGTTTGAGGAAAAATATCGTACAAATGTGCGTACTGTTCTAGCTTTCTATGCCCATATTCGAGAACCTACGCTAGATCCCTTGCAGTTCAAGATCCCATTCGGAAAAGATCGGGAGGCCACAATCGACGCTAGACTGATAGCTCGACTCATGGGCATACCACTTGGCCAAGTCCACGCGAGCGAGAAGAATCTGAAGAGTGCACGAGAAAGGAATCGTCGTACGCGTTTCCTTTATGGTCAACTGGTTCAATGGCAGCCAAACAATAGTCTGCTAGCGACCAATATGACTGACGACTTTCGTCTACTCTATCACATTTTCACGTTCAACGTCTATCCCAGGAGGAGCAATCGCAGTGAGTGCCGTGCCTGATGGTCGACTTTCTATACTAGGCGGGGTAGGGAGAGAAGTTGTGCGTACCCACGTATGTTTTGCGACAGATCGTTCTGACTGCACGCTCAAATAGAAGGACTGATTCGCTTCCCTTCGGCCGGCTTAGATGCAAGATTGCACGCAAGTTCGGCTACAGTCTTGCGCAGAACTTCCAATGCTGCAACATTTCATCAATGAAACTACTCTCAATCAGATGGACATCGGGCCATGTAACATCCTGAAAAATCGTGGGTCGAGTAGTAACTCAACACTCGAGTTCCAGAACATCACTTATCCAACATAGATAATGATGATTAAATGTTGTCTATCTAGTACAATAAACATGAGTGAGATTCTACCAAAACATAATTCATACTCCAGATCCATGTATAAAACATAAGCGGAAGACTGAAAGGTGTATATAGATATATATGAAACAAAATATTCTCGATCTCCAAAGTATGAACACTAACTGAGTCATCGTATATATACATGTTGGTTCTGAATCAAAATGTCAAAATAATACAACTGAAATTATCAACCCTGTAGCCCCGTAACACTGGACAGCCTATGCGAAGCCTCCACCGAACTGCATGTAGGAGAACTCCTGATTATCATAGAAGTTGGGCTCAGTCTCCTGTGCTCCAGTGATACCTGCATCTGATACAGGGTCTGGTGGGTGTTTTAAAACACCGTCCTGTAACGTGAGAATGAGTGGCCAACTCAATGGAACAATAAAGCATAGGTTAACATGTTATCAACTCAGTCAAGCAGTAATGATAAAGCAGTACAATCAAACACTCCTAACTACTCTTATTAATGCAAGTATGAATGTAGTCATGATGTATGCCCTCACCGACATACGCCCTCATGCGACACCATCTTACGTTCGCGGCATGCTTGCTTTCCTCAGTGCTCCACATCTTCTAGGCACATACAATGCATGATGAATATGATTACTGAGTTGTTATTAGTCCATTTCAAACAGCAGGATTGGGAAACTAGGGTACCTCCCTTGTATCATTCCCAAACATGATCCATTCTAGGGTCGTCAGTCCTAGACAATCTTATACGATGGTGTGTTTCTAGGTCGCTGCAAGGGCTGCCAGGGTTGTTACATAGAATCGTTGCACCACTCCCCCATCACCTTATCAATATAGGCCTAGTTTATACTCTGTTACTACGGGAAGGCTCATCGCCTCACCGCAGATTTAGAGTATGCTCGAGGTCACTCCACCAACGTCCTACCAACTGGCAGTCTATTTTCGAAGCCCGACCAGTCCACTTATTGACAATGGGATCCGGATGCAACCCGACTGAGGACCACAGCCAGGCTACGCCAGTGTAGGCCAACAACTAGCTTGAATATAGTGTCTCATACCACCATAATCGGCTCACGAGTCTGGTTGCTCAATGGTCACTACGGGGGAGGCACGTGGCCCCAGCGTAGGCCGACAGCTCGACCACGGTGTCCCATACCACCATGCCCGGCTCATGAGTCTTAGCGGATCGAGGTACCATGGTTAACGGGATTCCACTGGTAAGTTTGGTACCCTAGGTTCAAGCAGTAGAGACCAAACATGATGAACATACATTAGACATATCGGGTTACTTGACGATCCTGATCAGCTCAAGCGCATAATCAATTGAACGACATGAAGTGCATGAGCACTTCGTGTGGCCTAACCACTGTCGCCAACTGAAGTACGACTCAGGTTCGTCAAACACATCTTTCGTGGCGACATGAATCTCAACTACGATCTCAAATCTGGTACCGATTGTCTGGACTATAGACATAGTCCCAAACTCAATCAATCCTTATTCATAGCATGTGGTGTAAAGCATAATAAACAAAGTAATTCAAGCATGTTAACAAGCATGTCATAAAACATGTTATAAAGTATGTTATAAAGCATATTATAAAGCATTATATAAATAGGAATACAAACACATATATTTCATAAGTGGTTAAAGTAAACAACCACATGGAGGAAATCATACATGTCTCTAAGGTAGTTGAGAATCCCATCTCAACACCTACCTAAGGCACCATCATCCAAACACTTACTCTCACAAGCATTTTCACAAACACTTATAATACACTATTTCAACATACATAGTGTATGTTAGTAAAACATGTATTATGGCGAATCCTTTTGCCAAGCAAGAATTTTATCCATGTATAATATATTCATACAACAAATAATCATGACAAATACATCTCCGAAATTTATACGTATACGGTATTTTCTAGAATACACAATTTCAACATTACATAGTGATATATGCAAAACATGTACTAGGGTGAGTCCTTTCGCCAAACAAGTAATTTATCCACATATAATATATTTATACAACAAATAATCATGTCAAACACATTTCCAAAATTTGTACGTATACGGTACTTTCTACAAATACCTAGAGTATGTAGAATTTCATATTTTTCATCTTTAATCGAAACGGAAAACAGACAGCACTTTGTACATGTGCAATTACATGCAGATCATGAATCTATCATTACTTGACATTAAAAGCGTTGAAAACCGTAACCTATACACCTAAAGTCCTCACCTTATACCGTAGAATCGCAACGAATCAGCTAGGTTTGATAAGCCTCCGTATTCGGCAGTTTTGTAGCCTAAAGAATGAAACCGGTTAGCTATTTCATAACCTATAACCTTCACACCCCAAAACAGGTTAGGGTTAGGGTTTTCTTACCTATAAAAGATGTCGGAATCGCCGGGAAAGCGATAAGAACGGAGTTATTGAGTATGGATAGCAGCAGGGAAGAGTGGCAGGGAGAATCTCCCACATCTCCCACACTTTCTATCACTTTTCTCTCTTCTCTCTCTAGGGTTTCTCTCAAATTCATATGGCTGCAATGAGAGAGGGTTTAAGGTCCTTATATAGTCTAAAAAATCCCCGAAATAGACTCCAGGTCAAAGTATACTTAGGTTATAACCAAAGCGGGTCAGTTTCAGCTCAACGGAGGACTTCTGGCGGGCCTCCTTGAGCCAAAGGTCGGACTTAAGCTCACTAACACTGTATCTATGTATTATTAAGTTTTCGTTCCAATAGGGTTCTCAGATCACGTGTGGCGGACCAGTTTCAGTTCAACGGTCAGCGGATCTCGATCGGAGATTCTGAGTACATGGATATGTGTATGAAATTTCTCCTGATCCGAGGGTGTAATTTGGTCTGATTCTGACGGTCTGGTTACTTAAAACTGATCCGCAAGCGAGAGGTGCCAGATTACTATTTGAGATATTTTATTTTGAATTAATTCTACATTTCTCACACTCTTCACTCCGAGCTCAAGCGAATAGTGCTGGGACACTATCTGGATTTGATTTCCGATATGGTTGTCAAGCCCAGCAAGGCGGTCCTAATTCCTTAACTTCGTGTTAATCAGACTTTCGACGTGCGGTCTAGATCTGATACGGAGTTTCGTGATGCTCCCGAGAGCAGACGGGTAATGAGATTGATCCTAGATTTTAGGGTACCCTAGCGTCAATGATTCTACAAGTTTTGGGTCTTGCAGATCGTATTTAAAGTGATTGGTGATAATTTCACAGGGACTCTAGTTTAACACTGGCTAATTCTCGGCTAATTTCTAAAAGATTTAGTCCTGGGTAATTTCTATCTGAGGTGGTACTTAGTCCTTTGTAGCAATGTTTAGCTTAAGTATTGTTTTTCATCACCTAAACTTTAAGATAGTGTCTACTGTGAAAGTACTTAGAAGGATTTAAGGAACGAGGTAGTGAAAGGTGAGATTTGTGAAGAAAAAGGGTTCAAATGCGTTTTAGACTTTGGGATTTGAGTTTTGACAAGTTAATAAGGTGTTAAGATCGACCCATTGCCTAAGGACGTCTAATCCTAGGTTGGAAAAAATCCGGGCTGTTACAGGCCACGACAACGACAAGCCCGAATTGAGGAAAGTGAGGATGAGATAGAGAGTGAAGAGGAAGAGAGTGAGGAAGAAAGTGGAGCTGAAATAGAAGAGGAAGTGAACGAGGAAGAAGAGGAGGCCCAGGATATGGAGGAGAACTCCCCTCTGTAAGTGCTATGGTCTCATGCTCCTTTGGTTGTCAAATTTTGATGTGTCAAAACATCTATCTGTGTCTTGTGCTTGTATGGTGATTTATATGTATTCAAGACACTGCATAAACACTTCATGACGTTATTGAAGTTCAAGAAGCTACAATGTTGAAGTCTCAAGAAGCTACATTATTGAAGTTCAAGAAGCTACAATGTTGAAGTTCAAGTCTTAAGAAACAACTCAAGAAATGACTTCAAGACTAATAAGCAACGCATGAAGTAGTTTTTATGCTGATGAAGATCTCAAGTTTAAAGCAACAACAAGTTCATGATCTCAAGCCTGATATGGTTCAAACAATCTACATTCGTTGAATGGTTGAAGTTCAATGTCCATAAGACATGGTTCAGGTTTGAATGACCTTAGGTTGACCCTTTAAGTAGGTCACTTTGGATACATAAATCAAATGTTTATTTTACATAAGGTTGGTCTATTCTACGACCAGTCCTAGCTCTTGTTCGACCAGTCCTAGCATTGGTTCGACTGGTCCAAGAAATTCCACGACCAGTTGTAAGTTGTTGAAGATTTTTCAGAATTTTTTGGTACGCCCACGACCAGTCCTGGAGGTCCTTCGACCGGTCGTAGGTGTGGCTTCGACTTGTCCACAACCAGTCGTAGAGTTACGACTCAAAGTCCAGCAACGTAATCTATGGTCCTACGACCAGTCGTAGAGTTACGACTCAAAGTCCAGCAACGTAATCTATGGTCCTACGACCAGTCGTAAAGATCCACGACCAGTCGTAGGTGACCCACGACCAGTCGTAGGCTTCTCACGACCAGTCGTGAAACGACTTTCAAAGATCGCGCTCAATTTTTCAAATATCTGTTAGAGCTACGACCAGACGAAGGTTTCTAAGACCAGTTGTAGAAGCAATTTCTGCTTCTATAAATTGAACACGAAATTCAGAGTTTTGATACTTCAACTCGATTCAATTCAAGAAATTTCAAGTGATCACTCTGAGATAAGTCTGTGTTTATTTTAAGCTACATTGTGCTTATTTAATATTCCTTTTTTGCTAGCTTATTTAATTTGATTTTGTTTCTATATTCCAATCTTATTTGAAAAGAGGAATTATCTTATTCCTTCTTCTTGGAATCAAAATCAAATATAGCTACGCCCAACAAGTTAAATCTAAAATCTATTAGAATTTAGAACCTTATGAATGTGAGTATTGGAAATTGAACTTTGACATTCAATCATCTACTCTGATTGGTTCTACCGGGCTGCTACGTAAAGGAGAAATCCAGGTATTTTACAATTCTGTAAAATTTATTTACTTTTGGTTTTGTTTGAGGTTAAGCCAGAAAAATCTCATTGTATTGGTTTTGTTTGAGGTTGAACCAGAAAAAATCTCATTATATTGGTTATCTGAGGAGAACCAGAAAACTCAGAAAAGAGGGGTTTTTGAATTATGTAAGCCCAAGTGAAAAAGACACAATTGTAAAGGTTTTTGGTGAACCAGTGAAAACCTATTTGATAGTGAACGCTAATATCCCCTGTGTGAGGATATTAGGAGTGGAGTAGCTTTCTATGTGGCTGTTGAAAGATAGTTGGTGTACACACAGGCGAACCACTATAACTCTTTGTCTTGTGGATTGAATGCTTGCTTAATTTTCATATCTTTTATCATTCAATTGTGTGGAATGTACAAGTAGATGTGGATGTTGTAACTATTTACATTTCAAGCAAGTGTGGGGATTGTTGTAATAATTTAGATCTATACTTCTGCATTTAATTTCAATTCCTTGCTATTGTATTTACTTCTATTAAAATTGAGTCCTTGATCCAAAAGATGTTCTAGAAATAAGGTTGTCCTACCATAAGCCCTTGTTTATTATGGTGTAAGGTTGTCCTTAGAACTGAATTTGTATCAATCTCTCAATACTTATTTATCAAGGTGATTTAAATTTAGCATTGTGAATTGATTCATAATTGTAAGGATATTGGTTTACTTTATTTCCGCTGATTTTATTTTAAATTTGGCATAGTCCTATTCACCCCCCCCCCCCTCTAGGACATATAGCTTGGCCTTTTCAAGTGGTATCAAAGCCTAATAGCTCATTTTTGTTGCTTTTTATTTGGATTTATTTCCTGAGCTAACGATCTAAGCTATATAAAAAGATGTCAAATTTTGATACCCTTTCAGTTACTAGGCCTCCACCCTTTGATGGCTCCAACTATGCCTATTGGAAAGCTAGAATGAGGATCTTCCTCAAATCAATGGATGAAAGTGTGTGGCAAGCCACAGTGATTGAATGGAAACCTCCTATCTTGGAAGTAACTGGTGTTGATGGTTCAAAATCTATGAAAATTACACCGTATTTCCAATGGACCACACTTCAGAAAAATGAGAGTAGTGCTAATGCTAAAGCACTAAATGCAATCACTTGCGCACTATCACCGGATGAGTTCAAAAGAATCTTATCCTGTGATACTGCAAAGCAAGCCTGGGATATTTTAGAAATGACACACGAAGGTACATCAATTGTCAAGAAATCTAAAGTCCAACTCCTCACAACTAAATTTGAAGAAATTCATATGGAGGAAAATGAAATGTTTATGGACTTTTACACTAGATTGAATGACATTGTGAACTCAACGTGGGGTTTTGGCGATAAGATCCCAGAAAGTAAAGTGTGTGCAAAAATACTATGCTCTCTTCCTGAACGGTTCAATTCTAAGGTAACCGCAATCTAGGAACTTCGTGATATGGATAATATGAGGGTAGAAGAATTAGTTGGTTCTTTACAAACCTATGAATTAAGTTTTAAAACTCCTAAAGGTAAATCTATTGCTTTGAAGTCATCTAAAAGTATTACTCAAGAAAATTCAGATTCAGAAAAGTCTGAAGATGATATGGCCCTTTTGGCGAAAAAGTTTTATAAGATTTTCAAAAGTAAGAAAAGAGTCGACTTTCAAAAGGCAAATGAAAAGAAACGTTCTAAATCTAAGTCTAAAACTTGGAAGTCATTGAAAGATAGTCAATGTTACAACTATCAAGAATATGGGCATTTAGCAAACAAATGTCCTAAAAAAGACAGATCCAAAAGGAAGGGTATGTTGGCTACTTGGGATGAATCGTCTGATTCTGAAGCCTCTTCTGAATCAGAAAATTCAGAAACTGAGTCGGGCAGTGAACTTAAGGCCCTTATGACTCTAGCTAAGTTTACTTTTTCAGATCACGATGATTCAACAAGTGAAGAAAATTTAGATAGTGATCGTGAAATTGATGAAGATCTTCAAGATGCTTACAATGCCTTACATAAGGAAAGTTGTAAAATTGCTGTCAAACTTAAACTTCAAAAAGAAAAGTTTTTTAAACTTAAAGAATGTTTTGAAACCCTTGTTTTAGAAAAATCCCAAATTTCAGATTGTTTTGAAAAATCAAAGTGTGATCTGGAATTCAAAACCTCCCTGATTGAAAATTTGAAATCTGAAAATGAGAAACTTAAAAATGAAGTATCTTCTCTTCTGAGTTTGAAGGACACATGGAGATATGCCCAAGGTGATCCAAAATTAGAAAAATTATTATCCGGATCAAGAAAATGTGGCGATCGATTCGGGTTGGGCTATGATAAAAACACATCTCCTAAACAGAAGAATACTCGTTCCAATTTTGTGAAAGGAGAGACTTCTAACTCAAAAGGAAAAGGTATTAGTCAAGTTTTTTCTAAAAATACAAAAACTTTTCAAAAACCCAAAAGCAGCTATATAAATTTCAAAAATCAGATTCAAAACCCACTAGCTGAAAAAATTGTTGATTTACTTAAGGAACTATTAAAATCTAACTCTGGAGGTCACTCTTATAACTGTAAACAAAAGAAGACCAACTATTCTCCTAAACCCAAAACAGTTCTAAAATGGGTTCCTAAGGTTGCCTGTTTGGTTGCTCACACTGCTTTCAAAGCTACAAGCCATTCGAAATGGTACCTAGATAGTGGATGCTCCAGACATATGACAGGCGACAAGGCACTATTCACCGATCTTAAAGATATGACTGATGGGTCAGTCACATTTGGTGATGGTAGCAACTGCAAGATAATTGGCAAAGGTACGGTCCAACTCTATAACCTTCCCTTATTTAAAAATGTTTTATATGTTGAGGGTTTAAAACACAACCTGTTGAGCATATCTCAAATATGCGATAACAACCATAATGTTAAATTTTCTAATCAAGGTTGTGAAATTATAAACGAAAAGGGTTCTGTAATATTAACTGGTCGCAGAACTTCTGAAAACTGCTATATAGTAAGCAATGGTAGCTCATCTAAACAAACGTGCTACATGGTCCATACTGATGAGACAGAATTATGGCATAAACGCCTTGGACATGTACACTACCGAAATTTATACAGATTGAGCAAAAGTGAACTAATTAGAGGTCTACCTAAGATGCAAAAAGTAGACAAGATTTGTGGTGAATGCCAGTATGGTAAACAAACTAGGAGCTCTCACAAAAAGGTGAACTCCAATACCACCACAAGACCACTCGAGCTTCTCCACATGGATCTTATAAGACCAACAAGAACGGAAAGTCGAGGTGGCAAAAAGTACATCTTAGTTATTGTAGATGATTATACAAGATACACTTGGGTTTCATTCTTGAGAGACAAATCAGAAACCCTTGATGAAGTGAAAAAGATTATAAAACGGATTCAAACTGAAAAATGTTCTCAAGTCAATAAGATCCGTAGTGATCATGGATCCGAATTTGAAAATAGCGGTTTTGAGAAATTCTATATCGATCAGGGAATATCGCATGAATTCTCTACACCTAAAACTCCTCAACAAAATGGAATTGTCGAGAGGAAGAATAGAGTGCTTCAAGAAATGGGAAATGTTATGTTAAATAGCATGAAGCTCCCTAGGAATCTCTGGGCTGAAGCAGTGAATACAGCCTGCTACATTATTAACCGTGTTTATATTTGTAAATCTAATAATAAAACAGCTTATGAAATGTGGTTTGAGAAAAAGCCTTCTGTCAAATACTTTCGAGTTTTTGGCAGCAAGTGCTATATTTTGCGTGACCGTGAAAATTTGGGAAAATTCGACACTAAAAGTGATGAAGGGATCTTTTTAGGATATTCTTTAAACAGTCGTGCATATCGTGTTCTGAACAACAGGACCGGTGTGATTCAAGAGTCAATAAATGTTGTGATTGACGATCTTTTGAATATACCTGTCCCTAGTTCAGATAATGATGAAGTTCTTATACTTGAAAAACAAGAAACTTCATCAAGCGAAACTAATTCTGAATTAAGAACTGTTAAAGATCATCTAACTTCTCAAATACTTGGAAACCCTCTCGCTGGTGTGCGCACTCGTAGACAATTAGAGGACATATGTAACTATGTATGCTTTACATCCCAGATTGAACCGGTTAACGTAAAAGAAGCACTTTCGGATGAAAACTGGATTCTTGCGATGCAAGAAGAACTTAATCAGTTTGTTAGAAATGATGTCTGGTACCTTGTTCCTAGACCTAAAGATAAACATATTATTGGAACAAAATGGATTTTCAAAAACAAATCTGATGAACTTGGAAATATTATTCGAAATAAAGCAAGACTAGTTGTACAGGGGTATACACAAATTGAAGGTATTGACTATAATGAGACATTTGCCCCTGTAGCTCGTCTTGAATCAATCAGACTTTTTATCTCCATTGCTTGTTTTAGGAAGATTAAAATTTATCAAATGGATGTAAAGACTGCCTTTCTGAATGGTGATTTACATGAAGAAGTATATGTTGAACAACCTACAGGGTTTGAAGATCCTAAATTTACTGATCATGTGTATCGTCTTAAGAAGGCTCTCTATGGTCTGAAACAAGCTCCCAGAGCATGGTACGAAAAACTGACTAAGTTTTTACTGAGTCATAATTTTCAGATGGGATGTGTTGATAAGACGCTCTTTGTTAAGAAACATAACGATGATATTCTAATGGTTCAAATATATGTTGATGATATTATTTATGGATCAACCTGTACTAACATGACTGTTGAGTTTGCAGATTTGATGAAGTCTAAATTCGAAATGAGCATGGTTGGAGAATTAAACTATTTCCTAGGGTTGTAAGTAAAACAACAACCTGATGGAATTTTTATCTCTCAAACCAAATATGCTCTGAGTTTAATTAAGAAATTTGGATTTGAGAAAGGTAAAAATTTTGATACTCCTATGAGTACAACTTTGAGACTCTCAAAAGACTCTACAGGTAATGATGTGGATCCTAAATTGTATCGTAGTTTGATTGGTAGTTTGCTTTATTTGACTGCTAGTAGACCAGATATCGCTTTGAGTGTTGGTATTTGTGCTCGTTATCAATCAAATCCTAAAGAATCTCACTTAACTGTTGTTAAGCGGATTATGCGATATGTCGCAAGTTCTACTAAACTGGGTCTCTGGTATCCACATGAGACTAATGTTCAATTAGCCGGGTACGCAGATGCTGACTGGGCTGGAAACATTGATGATAGGAAATCAACCAGTGGTGGTTGTTTCTACATTGGAAATTGTCTTGTTTCTTGGTTTAGCAAGAAGCAAAGTTCTATATCGCTATCAACAGCTGAGGCTGAATACATTGCTGCTGGAAATGCATGTACTCAACTTGTTTGGATGAAACGAATGTTAAGCGATTATGGAATTACTTAGGATTCTATGATTTTATTTTGTGATAATTCCAGTGCAATAAATATCTCTAAAAATCCAGTTTAGCATTCACGTACTAAGCATATTGACATTAGATTTCATTACATTCGTGAATTAGTGGAAGAAAAATTAATATATTTGGATTACATTCCAACCGAGACTCAACTTGCGGACATTTTCACTAAACCGGTCGACAAAAGCAGGTTTAATAAATTAAAGTTTGATCTCGGTATGTGCAATTTAAATTGAATTTGCATGATTTGGTGTATCATAATGTACATAAGTTTGATGTTTTATTTGCTTAAATTTAAAAATTATTTGAAAAAATTGCAAATTTTTGTGTCGGTACTCGACCAGTCGTGAGTATACACGACCGGTCGTGATACGACCGGTCAAACACTTACACGACCGGTCGTGAAACTTGTGATTTCACTTTAATTTGGGGATTTGACTCTTCTTCTTCATTTCCTTTTTACTCTCCAACGGTCCTAGCTACGACCGGTCGAGCCCACCTTCATGGTACTTTAAGGTTAGTGGTTCTTTTGCAATTTTCTTGTAGATTCTTGTTATTGGTGCTTCAAATCTCATTCTTGTAGAATCTATTTGGTCGTTCATTGCAAGTTTGGGGTTTTATCTTGAAAAATCTGTTCTATCAAAACCCCATTTCTTCTATCTTGCATCTTTTTATTTCCTTGAGTCCTCCTTTGAAAATGGATGCTAGAGGTAAAAAGAAAACTACACGAGGTCCCTCTTCATCTAGATCAGCATCTATTGCACAACGTCATCTTCGCTCTCCCGAAAATGATCCTTTTAATGCTCGGGATTTGCGTATGCGCAATGTTATTGTTGAGCGTCCTGTTAATGTTAATCACATTGCTTCATTTGGTATCCTTCCTCTGTTGGAATCTGTGTAACGCCCTGAAAATCGGGGGTCGAGCATAATCTCAACTCCCGAGTTCCAGAACATCACTTATGCAACAAAATGAATGATGATTGAATGTTGACTGTATTCGTGCATTGAACATGAGTGAGATTAAGCCAAAACAGCATATCATACTCTAGAGACAGTTAAATTTGCAAGCGGAAGACTGTGATAGATAGATAAAATATATAACTTATGATGAGTCTCCAGAGTGTGATAACATTACCAGGTTAAATAAATACAAGTGCAGTTCTAAAATGTACCAAATGTGAGGAAGTGTAATGCCTCCTATCCCATGTACCATAGCCCCGTCAATACAATATCAGGTCTTCATTGACCTGCCAGAGAGATACAGACAGGAGAATTCCTCCTATCATCGTAGAAGTAGTCCGGCTCTGCTTCACAAGCATCGCCACCACCTGAAACTCAACAAATCTGGTTGGTGTGTACAACACCGTCCCGTAACGTGGGAGTGAGTGATCAACTCAGTGGAACAGTAAAGCATAAGTTAACATGTTATCAAATCAATCAAGCAGTAATGATAAAGCAGTACAAATCAAGCATTTCTAACTACTCTTGTTAAGTGCAAAAATGATATGACATGATGTTGTATGCCCTTGCCAAACCACCCTCAAGCGACATCATCTTACGTTCGCGAATGCTTACTCCCTCAGTGCGCCACATCTACAAAGCACATGCGGTGCGATGATGCTCATGATTACCAAGTTTTTATTAGTCCATTTCAAATAGCAGTATTGGGAAACTAAGGTACCTCCCTTGTATCATTCCCAAACATGATCCATTCTAGGGTCGTCAATCCTAGATAATCTCATACGATATTATGGTTTGAGAAGCGTAGTGAAGGCATCGCAAAGGGCTCGTCACCCGTCAGCGCGGATACAGATCTCACCGTATGCGGCTCAATTGCTGGCCGTCAGCTCAAGTACAGGTCTCACCGTACTCGGCTCAATCACTAGCTGTCAGCTCAAGTACAGGTCTCACCGTACTCGGCTCAACTCACACTCCAGTTGCTGTGAAAGACTCGTGGCCAATCACAGACCCTTGGAGTGTACTCGATGATACCACGGAGGACTCGTCGCCCGTCAGCACGAGCACAGATCTCACCGTACTCGGCTCTCGCCGAAGTATCGACAGCTCGAATACAGTGTCCCATACCACCGTATTCGGCTCACGAGTTGGTTGCGCAATGGTCACTACGGGGAGGCACATGGCCCCAGCGTAGGCCGACAGCTCGACCACGGTGTCCCATACCACCATGCCCAGCTCATGCGTCTTAGCGGATCGAGGTACCATGGTTAAAAAGGGGTTTCACTGGTAAGTTTGGTACCCTAGGTTCAAGCAGTAGCGTCCAAACAGGGTGAACATGTATAAGGCAGATCGGGTTACTTGACGAGCTCGACTAGCACGATCGCCCGTTGAGCTGCACGACATGAAGTGCATAAACAACTTCGTGTGGCATAGCCACTGCCGACAGGCAACGCACGACTCGAGTTCGTCGAACACATCCCACGTGGCAAATGAATCTCAGCCACGAGTTCAATCTCGTTACCGATTGCCTGGACTATAATCATAGCCCCAAACACAATCAATTACAGAGATATAAAGCAGTAATGGATCAGGATTCAAATCATACAATCAGTCTGGTATTATCTGTTTAGGGCTGCCAGGGCTGTTGCACGCACTCGTTGCCCCGCTCCCCCATCACCCATGACGGATCATACAACATAAATATAAATTTAAACATATGCATTACATAGTTAAAATCATAAAACAGTTGAGCATGTTATGAAGCACAACACAAGCATGAGTTTGTACATGTTCAAATCCTAATCACACAACTATCAAAGGAGATCATACACATAGTGAAAAGAGGTTGAGAATCATATCTCAACACCCTCATATATTACAATCTGCCAACTACTACACATTCAGACATTTCAAGAAACACTTAAATAAACATACATCAACATACATGACATATGTCGATCACATAGGCATTAGGCCAAATCCTTTCGCTAGGGAGTTGCCCCAATCATAACACTCGTACACCCACGACGGATAGTCATGGCACGCAGGAACCCAAGTTCCATATTCATTCAGCTATTTTCACAAATACTTGGGCCACACATTTTAGCACATATAGTGAATACTGGCCGTGGCGTGATTTAGGGCAAATCCTTTCGTCAAAGGGATATCGCCATTACAACAATCATATATCCATGACAATTAGTCATGGCGAGCACGAATGAGAATTCTATACTCATTCAGCCATTTTCACAAACACTTAGAATACACTATTCCAACATACATAGTGTATGTTAGCAAACATGTATTAGGGCTATTCTTTTGCTAAGCGGTTATTTTATCCGCGTATACCGTATTCATACAACAATTAATCATGACAATTACATTTCCAAAATCCGCACGTATGCGGAATTTCTAGAATGCGCAATTTCAACATACATGACATTTACACATGAACATGTATTTTTGCGATCCCTTTCGCCAAACTAGCATTTTATCCACACATGATATAATCAAACATTAAATAAACATGTCAAACATTTCCCAAGAAAAATACGTATACGGTATTTCTACGTATATCTAGAGTATGTGAAAATCCATATTCTTTATCGCTAATCGAAACAGGAAACGGAAAGCACTTTGTACATGTGAATTTGCATGCAGATCATGAATCTATCATTATCTGACATTGAAAGCGTTGAAAAACGTAACTTATACGCTTAAAGTCCTCACCTCAGCCCTTGGAATTCCAACAAATCAGCAAGGGTGTTGGAGCTTCCGTATACGGGAGTTTCCTAGCCTAAAGAGCGCATTCGATTAGTCTTCCCATAACCTATCACTAATCAAGCTCAAATCAGACCTAGGGTTAGGGTTTCTTACCTTCAAATGGGGTGGAAACCGCCGGAAATCCCCTGGAATAGGGCGGTGTAGGCCGTGGGAGGAGTGGAAGCAGCAGGAGGAAGATCGGCTTCGATCTCCAAAACTTTCTCTCTCTTTTCTCTCTTTCTCTCTAAGGGTTTGGACCCAAATTCGTATGGCTGTGAGAGGGGCTGTTCTAAGCCCCTTTTATAGCCTAGAACATGTCCAAAATAGACTCAGGTTCAAGGGTGGCTGCATATATAGGCAGTTCGCCACTTTCTAAGCTCAAAAGGTGTGTTCTGGTAGCCCTCTTTGAGCCAAACGTCAGACTTAAGCTCACCCTCTGCGGATCTACGTGGGATTACGTTTTCGGCTCGATCGGATTCCCAGATCGCACGTGGCGGACCACTTTCAGTTCAACGGTCCGTGGGCCACGATCAGAATTTCTGAGTACATGTAAATGTTCCTGAAATTTTTCTTAATCCGAGGGTGTAATTTGGTCTGATTCCGACGGTCAGGTTGCTTAATACTGACACGCAACCAAAAGATGCCATATCACTATTCCAGATATTTTCATTTGGATGGGAATAGTGTTTTTCACACTCCCTCGCTCCGGAGTGAAAACAATGGCCGTGGGACATCGGAATCATCTGATTTTTGAGATGATTGTCAAGCCCAGTGGGGCGGTCCTGGTTCCTTAGCTTCGTGTTAATCGGACTCCCGATGTGCGATCTAGACCTCATACGAAGTTTCATTTCAGTCCCGAGAGCAGACGGGTAATGAGTTTGGCTCTAGACTTTAGGGAAACCTAGAGTCACTGATTTTGCAAGTTTTGGGTCTTGCAGATTGTATTTAAAGCGATCCCAACGGATTTCATGGCTAATCGAGTTTGCACTTAGTTAACTTTGTTAAATTCCTAAAGGATTTAATCCTAATTATTTTCTGGTTGAGATGGTAATTAGGCCTTTGCAGTTTGTATATAAAGTGATCCAAGTCTTACTACTTAGCTAGTTTAAGATAGTGTCTAGGGCGAAAGTGCTTTGAAAAATTGAAAGCACAAGGTAGTGAAGGGTGGGATTTGTGAAGAAAATGGTTTAAGACGGGATTTGAGGCTTTGAATTGAGCGTTTGAAAAGTTAATCAGGTGTTAAGATTGACCCAATGCCTAAGGATGTCTAATCCCAGGTTGGCAAAAATCCGGGATGTTACACTGTGGGATGGGATAACATTTTACATTGGGGTGGAGCTGCATACCAGTCCATTGCCCAATCCATGTTTGCATGTATCTGTGATTTTTCTCTTGAGAATTTAACTTTTAAAGTTGATACTCAAGAAGGATTATTTTCAGTGGATCGACATTTGATTGCTCACATTATGGAAATACCTGTCAATGATGAGAGCATTCCAATTCATGTTTTACATGACAGCCTCTCAGAATCTGAACGAAAAATGCTTACTAGAGATTTATGTAATTTGGATGTTCACTGGACTCATAAAGGTCATGCACTTCCCTCAAGGTATTTGTTACCCAGACACAGAGTACTTTATAGGATTTTCATCTCAAATCTTTATCCACGTTCTGGTAATAAAACCGAACTCACTGCTTTCATGGTTCGTGTTTTGCATTCTGTCATCTCTGGTGCAAAAATATGTCTACCTTCTTTAATTTGTCTTTCCATTATTCTGTCTCGTCACCATCCAGGACATAGTGATATACCCTTTGGTTATTTATTGACTATGCTGGCAAATCATATGCTCGTGGCTATGCCTACTAGAGAAAAACCCATCCATCATCTCCCTTTTAATAATTCCAATATTAACAAGATGAATTTAGAATTGGCTGATGGCCAAGTGGATGCTGGT